>ML058537.1:0-1416401 GCA_003013855.2 Liriodendron chinense | reverse complement strand
AATATCAATAATATATTGATTGGGCTGATAATGAAGATAAATGGTCCGATTGGATCAATGTTAGATATCAATGGTCTGATTGGATTAATGTTGATGATCAACAGTTTGATATTGAAGATGAACAATTTTTTTGGATCCAATTTGCCGTTCATCTTCAATATCAAACCTTGATCATTAATATTAGTCCAATCACCAATGATCATCGGCCTGATCGTATCATTCATCTCTAATTTCGGCCCAACTAGACCGTTCATCCTTGACATCGATCTAATCTAATTGTTGATCTTCAATTTCAACGGAGATGGACTACCATCTTCAATTTCGGACCAACCATATCATTCATCTCCAATTTTGACTGAATCAGACTGTTTATCTCTAATATCCATTCAATCTATTTGTTCACCTCTAATATGGATCCAAATAAATTGTTGATCTTCAATTTTTGAATAATCCAACCGTTCATCTTTAATGTTGGTCTAAATGGACCATTCATCTTTAGTATTGCCCTTATCAGATCACTTGTCCTTGACATTAGTCCAATTGGTCCTTTGATTTTTAATATCAGCTTATTTGAACCATTTGTCTCCAATTTTAGTACCAACGGACCATTCATGTTCAATATCGGTCCAATCAAGCTGTCGATCTTCCATTTTGGTCCAATGGGACCATTCATCTTTAGTATCAAATGAGTGGGATCATTCAAATTTGATCTCCAATCAAGCTATTTATTTTCTATGCCGGTCCAATTTTACCACCCATCTCCAATTTCTTCACGACGGGACTAATCAAACCGTTTATCTTTGATATTGGTCCAATCAGACCATTCATCTTTAGTGTCGTTCGAATAAGATAGTTTGACTTTGTATGTTTGGACGGTTCATTGTCAATATCAGCCTATTTAAAACATTCAGGTCCAATTTCATCAAAATTAGAAATTTATCTTCAATGTCGGTTCAATCGGACAATGATATTAAAATTTTGCTATTAATCTTTGTTATCAGTCCAATCGGACCGTTCATCTTTTGTATCACTCAAGTCGGACCATTCGGCTTCGACATTGGTCCAATTGAGCTGTTGATTTTTAATATCAGCCCAGTTGGACCATTCATCATCAATGTCAGTATAATTGGACAGTGCATCTTCGATATTGGCCTAATCAGATTGTTAATCTCAATTTTGGTCTAAGAGGACATTTTGTTTCTTCTATCAATCCAATAATATTGTTCGTCTTTAATCGCATTTGAATTCAACCATTCGCCATCAACATCAGTTCAATCGGGATGTTGATTTTCAACATCGGCCCAATCGGACCATTTGTCTCCAATTTCAACACAATTGAACCATTCGTCTTGAATACCAATCTAATCTTATCGTTAATTTTCAAATTTGGACCTTTTGATATATGTTCAATTTGACTATTCATCTTTTATATCGTTTGAATCAAACCATCTTGACATTGGTCCAATCGGGCCGTTGATTTTCAGCATCAGCCCAATCAGGACCAATCCATGACTAGACCAACTTGTAGTCCCTGGCGTGGGCCCAACAATTGTGTGTGTGTGTGTGTGTGTGAGAGAGAGAGAGAGAGAGAGACAGAGAGAGATTTCTCATCTCCCAACTTCTTTAGGGAAGCACTTCTAGCTTATTTTGGATTATTGAGAGAAATAGTTCTGGAAATGTTTTGTACCATGCTGTTTACTCTTCTTCTCTTGTCTATCAGGATCACATGAACAATAACTAAAATCCTCCTTATTTTAAGTTTCAACATTGCCCATGTTCCTCAAATGCTACAGAAGGGCAAGAGCTAAGCCCCAAAATGACATGATGGGAAGTAGTAAGAAAAGACTCAAAAAGACATGGTTTAAAAGAGGACATGATCCTCACTAGAGTGGAATGGCTGAATGGAATTCTTGTAGCTGAGTAGTTTTAAGGATTTGATGACGATGATGATGAACATTCCCCATAGTGTCTGGTTCATTGAATCTCAAGCCATTGATAGGGGTAATAATAGCTCCTGACCTTCACCTACCATATGGTAATTCACAATTCATTATGGATTCTCCGGTGGCCCGATTCGATTTATGCCACTTCGATAGTTCAATAAAAATAAATGTTTCCTACGGCCAGACTCAGCCAATTCACACGACTGTATTTAGACCAGACGAGTCAGTCTGAATCCCCAAGTCTTAAAACCATGCTTGGCTCAATGGTAGGAAGGCCTCCTTATTCTGGAGCACTTTGGGTCTTGCAACAGGCTTATGAATATTTCCCTGAATTGTCATATGTTCTTGATGACGAAACTGAGCCTTTTTGCTATGGAAGACTGGATTGGCAGTAGAGTCGACCATTTTGTTGCACCCTAACCTGGTATATATCCTACCATCTTCTCCTACTACCTAAGAACAGGCCACATGGAGTCTTCTTCCTGTTTGGCCAACAGTCATTAATGATCCTCGATGCGAAGTGGTCTAGTTACTTGACGACCAGGGATTTACATTTTTTGAGTTATTCTTGCTTGTTGGGCCGACCTTCAATAAGCGGCTGTTTATGTGAAGATCGTTTAAGCTACTGAGCTCACTACAGTTTTATTGGCATGTATGGGCAAAATCACGAAAGGACCTCTTTGATCCAGTCAATAGAATTCCAACGAAGCCCTACATTCAGCCTCTTGAGAGGAAAAACGGCCGATCTAAAATGGCTGTTTCTCCTGATTTATTGCGGAGCATGCAATGGATATAAACGCGGCATTTGAGCTGATTGGTATGAAGCGAAAAGAAAAGAACAAAAGATAAAAAAAAACATCCGACAATGAACAGCCTCATCTCCCTGATAATTGACACCCTGATAATTGACAACTGCTTTTTCTCTTTGGCATTTACATGATTCCTAATGCTCCCAACTGATCCTCCTTGGTTATCCAAACGGTGCACAATAGTGATGTTCAAGAAGTCAGAAGTCTCATCTCCACCTTTGGTTGTTGAATTTTTGTATTTGCAATGCGATTACATTTTGAACCTAAAAGGTTGACTCCAAACAACGGTTTTCTACATAGATAACTAAGAGAATGGTTACTCGTTATGAAGGCGCTCGGAAATTCAAATCCATCAATCCTTGTCTTCTTCATACAATCCTTTGCTGCCTTCTTGCTTTTTGACCCTATCATCCTTCTTCTCTGTAAGGCTATGAAAGATGAGAAGGTAGCCTTCTTAAAAACAAAACAAAAAAAAATCTCATGTGGGAGGTGCCAAATTAATAATAATAATAAATAAAAAAAAACTCATGTGAGAGATGCCAAATTTACCAGCAGTGAAGTGTCAAGTGGTGAAATGAATATATACTCTCAAACAGAATCCAATGGAAGCATCAGTCATTTACAAAGCCCAAATGGTTGCCACACTCAAGCGTAAAGAGTCGATCATTTTGGAACCTAAATATTGTGGCAAAAATAAACTCCGAGTGTCCTTATTTCCATCGCACCAAACATGAATGTGTTTTTGCATCATCATCTTCAAAAGGAGGTTGATATGTCGCATCCTCCTGCTTACATTTTTAAAGGGGGAGTATCTCCCAAAACACACGATATATGGGTTGAAACAATCTCCTCAAGCTTGGTTTAGTAAGGTACCCTGTTCAAATTGATTTTATAAGATTATATCAGATGATGGTAGGTAAACTAATGGAAGTGGGAATGGGATGTGATAAAGAAACCAATGATGGATTTAAGTTCCAATATTCAGTTACTAATGGAAATGGGATGTGATAATCAAGTTGCAGCCTATCTCTTCCCATCTATTTATACATGAATATACCAAATGCATCCAGTTAAACAGCCACTTTATATGTGAGAAGATTGCTGCTAAGTAAAATCTGATCCCTTGATTCATTTGAAGCATCTACTTGCATACGTTTCACTATGGCACTTCCAACATCCCACTTGTATTTCAACATTGGCAAAACAGGCAAAACAGGCGCATTGCATATCTACGTTCTAGCTTGAGGGGGCACATAAGGGAACAGACAAGTCCATTTTTCTATGGGGAGTTATTTGATACTCTAGCAGATCATGATGCTTGATACTGAAGCAATCCAAATTTGTATTAGTGGCATCATTAACAAATTAAAGCAATGTAATTTTGGAGCCCAATGTCACTTAGTCATGGTACCAAAATCAGTGGATATTTTTCATTTTCAGCCATGCAATACGTCCCCCAATCCAATAATCAGATAACCAAAAAACCTAATTTTTGGACCATGGTACATCTAATTAGGGACCAATAATTTGGAAACTTTAATTTGAATTGCTTACACACCACCCATGCAATTTCTAAGTGTTTGCTTATCATCCATCACACTCTACCAGAATATAAAGTTCTCTTTTTTTCTTCTGTTCTTGCTCTCTTTCCTGTAATTATCATATCGCCATATTTCCATCCGAGTGACCTAAGAGGCGCAGTTATGGCCTTCGTACAATATATACAAATAAGCAGCGAGTCCCTTCCAAAGGCCTCGCTTTTCTTTCCCTCAAATCCTTATCTCCCTATTGTCCAAGTAAGGAACCGTCTGCAACTGAAAATCCTCTACCAACTAAGTCAATACATAGTTTCAAAACCCAAAAACTTGACTCGACTCAATGTTCATCTGGGTCGAGTCAACTCAAAAGGCTTGACTTGACTCTACTCGATATTTAATATTATAAATAAACGATATTTAGAAGCTTAAAGAGTTTAACTAGCCCAGCTCTAGCCTAAGCCTGAACCCATTTACCACCTTTGGCATTGGAATAGTCATCTAGGAGAATTTTAATTGCTATTAATAGTCATCTATGAGAATATTAATAGCTATGAGAATATTAATAGCTATTGAAATTGAAATAGTCATCTAGCAGAATGTTGATTGCTATTAAGTTGTCTAAGATAAATTAGCTATTAAATATTTCAAAAAATACATTGAAAAAAGAAAAGAAAAAGGTGGAACTTTCGGATAATACCCCTGGAAACCAAATGGGTCAGGCTGGGCTGGACTTTATATACAGCCTGAGCCCGTCAGACCAGCACAGCCCATTGGCAGCCCTACAGTCTCCCTCCCTCCACTACAAAGCGAGTAGCTCAGCACAAAATATTGACAAGTCAAGTTTACACATCAGCGAGTTTTCAATCTATGAGTCAATATGCTGATGCTGCATGTGCTAATTGGGTACAGAGATTACACTAGACCATTGGTTCTTCTGTAGCTGGCCTCTCCCTTCTCTTTCTTCACTTTTCACATCATTCAGCCTATCCTAAGTTGATTGAGGGTCACATAACTAAAACATTTTCTAAGAAGATACATGTACTACTATTACAAAGTTTATCAAAGAGGATGTTGGGCCCACATGCAGCTCTACACACACACACACCTCTACTTACAGAACACCAAGGCATGCATCAGGTGCACCTCACCATGACAATGATCCAATCAGAATCTCAGGCCGGTGAACTTGGTTGGCAAGATTCTGTAAACTATTCATTGCTTTCGTAAAAATGGGTCCACCAGGTGAGTTAAAAGGCTTATTTTTATCCCAGGTCCTCTACATTTTGGGCCCAGTTGAGGCTTTTATTTTATTTTATTTTATTTTTTTACTTTTTACTTTTTCCTTTTTGTCTTTTTCCTTTTTTTTTAAGGACCCAAGGCACTTCTAAGATTAGCTAAAAAAAATATGTGTCAAGTTGGCATGTTTACCACTCAGAGTTGCATGTGGGGCTAGCAAACCTCCAGTTATTGACTGGTTTGGATGGTACTTAAAATGAATTCATCTCATGTTAGTAAATCGTAAGTTGTATTAGCAATCGTGATCGTTGGTTATCAAGATTATTTTTAATCCTTTGGTTGGAATCTCATGATATTCGGTGCAACCAAACGCACCCCAACAAAGTGAAATATGATCTCTTAACATAACTGCGATTAACTAAATGAGATGCATTCATCACCCAGAGAGGTCCTAAAAATGAGAAATGTGTGGTTAAAAATTGCATTGTCAACACATATGTACTGTCTGCTGGGTAGAAATATATGCATGGTAGGTTTTGCAACACAATACTCGATTCATTGATGACAGCTATTAAACTGAACATCTGACCTTTTGACCAGGATAAATCAAATCCAGAGAGCAAGTTATACACAACAAGATCATGAATCCATGCTAAGATGTCTGAAATGGTGAATGCGAATGAGACTGTGGAACTTGATGGGATGAATGCCTGACTCTGTATAGTTTCCTCAAAGTCTCAATCACAGGACGGAAACCAGAGCGTAGGGGAACAACCGAAACAGCTCGGAGATGTTGCGCGTTGCCATTCTTCGGTTCGCATAGCTTCATCTGAAACATCTCTCCCTCCAGAATTTTACCAGCATTCAGTGCTGTAACAATGAATTGAAATGATTTTTATCAGTCAAAATAAGGTTTCAAATCCAAATGAATGCACCATTGGATTAAATTGCAATTATAAGTTTCATTAAGTGGAAATGAACAAATTGCAGATTTCCTTCCTTACCACCCATACTGAAGGTCTGGGATCGAAATTCAATTATAGTGACTTGGACTTGAAAGAAAAGTAACTGCAATTTGAAGGCTACTTCCTCATTATGTATACAAGAAGATATTATTAATATTGCCAACTATTTTGATTAAGGGGGCGTTTGGTAGCACCAAATATCCTAATATTTCATGAAATTTCAATATTAATCAGTCTCTTCAATTGTATAAGGACCCAATCATTTTCTTCCTTTTTGAAGGGTGCATTTGGTGCAGCCAAACACACCGTAAACAAAATGTTCGCTATTCAATCACACGTACATCCAAACACAGCCAGAAAATCCAACGGCAGTGTCAAGCAATAACTGAAAGAACAGAAAATGAAGTAGACATCAAAGTTATCTGTTGATCCAGAGGGCCAGTTCTAAAGCGCACGCATTCAGCTTTTCAGGATACCCTTGCAGAAGATTGTGAACAACAAGCACCAACCACAATCCAAACATAATGGAACAATCCGAACACATCAATTGGTGATCTAGACTATTGAACTGATCGGCTGCTACATTGGATCAACCACACCCCTAACCCTTGGGACCCATCAAATCAATAGTTTAATCACTGACCACTGAAAGAGGAGTGAAAGGGGTTCACTTTCTCAAAGTCGAATACCTGCAAATGGGTTCACTTTCTCAAAGTCGAAAAACTCGTCGGCGGAGCAGCCAAACAGAACTCGGGCAGCCTTATCAAAGCATATAACCACAACTACTTTGTTTCCATAAGCAATTGACAACTGCAAATGCCAACAAGAAATGAGAAACCCCGTAGATAAATAGTTGACTTTTCTAAACCCAAGACAATAAAAATATTAAGAGGGTGTTGGTTGCACCAAATATCATGAATTTCATGAATATATACTCATGAAATTTCATGATATTTGGATATTGATGCAATTTCATGACATTTGGTGCAAATAAACTCACCCTAAATAAAAAAAGGGGGGATAACTGTAATTACCTCCTCTCTGGTTTCGATTATTGCAAGTACCACACTCTGGTTTATAGATTTGTTGCAGATTCCCCCACATGGTCTATTAACACTATTGCAGACGTGTGGACCTTAGTGTATGTCATCCAACCCATTCAGCATAGTCACTCCACCATGAAAATGGGGAAACCCTAAAAATCAAGCTGATCCAACCATAAGGTGCGCCCACCACGTAAATTCGATGGTTAAGGTTCATCCCACCTAGTGATTGGATTAACCTCATTTTTTTATTTTTTTTGCATGCCATATTTATGGGTGGATGGACCCTGCTAAACATGTCAGATGCCATTTATAAATAACAGCGGGCCCCACATGCAAACCAAAATGAACTCCAAAGACGAGTATTTTTGTCACTTGGTGCAAATTCCTCTAAGGGCCTATTTGAATTCATGGAAAGGAAAAGAAAGGAAATACTATTTCCTGTGGAACTAACTTTCTAGTGTTTGTGGAAATTTTGCTTGTGGAAATTTGTGGGAAACACCATTCCCCACTTCCTCTTTTGTTGGAAAATCAAGAATTTATTTTCCCACCTCCACCCTTAAGAAACGCATTTTCCTACGATATAAGGAAAATGGGTTTCCAGAGGGTAAACCCAAATGCACCACCATCCATCTTCAATCACCTCACATGTGCCACATGAGCCATCATCCATCCTCGGTTACGGCCCACACGTGCCAATGCAGCACATATGCCACCATCCATATTCTCTTGCACCCTGAACACCGGGTTTTCCAATTACAATGGTAAATGGCTGGAAATGGGTAATGATTACTTACTCTTGTAATTGTGTGTGGTGACAGTACTTCAATGATGAGTTTGCTACCCTCATTTGTTTCACCAAAAAACCACAGTAAAAATGGTAGTTTTATAATGCAAAAATGTTTGGATTACAACTTCCTTCACCCATTCCTTTACAAGTGTATTTGACTCTCGGTATATGAGCCATAATTCTTGTTCAAAAAAACACCTTGAAATGATAATAATGGCTCATTTACTTTGCATTGCACAGGAAAGTGGAAAACCAAACACCCCATAAGAGAGGGGAGGTACTTGCAATAATTCAAATGAGGGGGAGGTATTTACAATTATCCAAAAAAGGCAAAAAGAAAAAAGAAAAGAAAAGAAAAGAACAGAAAAGAAAAGAAAAAAAAAAAACCTCTTGATGAACGCCCAGTAAAGAAGACAACTCATCTATAGAAAAGGAATCATGTAATCCTAGGGGATGACCACCGTTGGCCGGATGGGCCCCACCATGGATGGTTCATGTCCAAAAAAAGGGGCCCAGATTGGAATATGCTAGCCATCCGATCATTGTTCCATCCACCGGGCCAATCAGTTTCATAATCAAAGTGCATGCATACCCTCGACTGTGGATTTTGTGTAAGGATTGAAAATAGAAAAAACATTCAACATTCAACATTCAACATTTAACATTTAACAGTGGAAGTGCTCACGAGAAGGCGATAGAGACGCTTGAAACGGGAAGAAGAAGAAGAAGGAGGAGTGACGAAGGCCGCAGCAGCAGCAGTCTTGAAATCTTGGCAGAATTTGCAGAAAGGAGGAGCGTCGTTATAATTATTTGAATTGCAAGTAGAATCCGTTACCAATGTCTTCTCGCAGGTAGTGCAGATCGTGTAGGAGACGTTGCTGGAATCCATGGCCACCACCGTGCATATTTCCTCCATACCTCTTTCTCTTTACAAAATTACCTTTTACCATATTTTTAGGAAACTTTACAAAATACTACCTAATTATTACAGAATTACATTAAGGTACATCATTAACTTAGGTTATTTTTGTTAAGGTACCTGTTAGATTTGTTTAACAGTAGTTAGATTATTAGTATTATTATTTTATGGCAAAAAACTGCCTTAAAATGAGAATGCCCTCCAACATATGCATGTGTTCACAGATTAGATGCTACAATGGTTGGACCAATATAATTTTGGGAATGTGGGTTCCCATGGTTTATAAGTAGGTTTTTATTTAAGTTATTATATGACACATGTAAATTTTAATAATGCTTGTGTATCAACTGTTATAGTTTACTAGAGTATCAAATAACTCATAAAAAAAAATTAAATTTTTTTTTTCTTCTCTCTCATGTCACTTTTTCCTACGTCCATTTCTCCTCCACGGGGACTCCTTATGATTAGTGGTTTAACCACTAAACCATCCATGTTTTGGAATTATGTTATAGGCACCATTAAAACTAGAAAATGCACAAGGCAGTTTTCTTATATTTCGTTGTTCCGGGGTTCCGAGTATAAGAAATATTCATAAATAATCAAAAGCATTCACAAAAGTACATAAAGAGAAAGATATCTGTTAGAACTAGAAAAATGCTCGGACGCAGTTTTCTGGTGTTTTGTTGTTTTGTGGTTCTGAATAATAGAAACATTCATAGACAATCACAAGCATTCACAAAAGTACACAAGAGAAGAGATATCGCAAGGCGAATTTTATTCCAGAGATCCTGAGATCTTATACATTCCAGGCCGTGATTTGGCACGAGCCCTTAATTACATCGAATGATCGATGACCCTTGATTAAAAGGCCGAAGACTAGTTAACGGGGACTATGGTTTCAGAGTTCATGGTCGTAGTGACTTGTGTTTTGTGTGGTCGAAGAGACCTGTATTTGCATGGTCGCGGAGACCTGTTTTTGTATGGTCGTGGAGACCTGTATTTGTTGTGTTTTGTTATGGACTGATCCATCTTTGTACAAGTCAGATGTCTATATCCCATGTTTTGATCGGAGATCCGGGCTGAGACTGTTAGGGTTTTTAACCGATGGGTGCGACTCTGGGCCTGCGCCTGTCATTTGTGACGGGTGACCCGCGGGAAGACCGATCTGCAGTTGTATGTACCTGAGTAGCTCAACCAGCGGAAGCCGTTTGGATGGGTAGGGCATCGACTATTCTTGAAGTGTCAGTTTAACAAATTCCGTGCAATAGTTTAGAACTCTCTTTATATGGTTTATCGTGTTAACCATAGTCCCATTTGCTTACTTCGGACCTGAATCCGAGTCATATTATGATAGTACATGTAATGATGATACATCGGTATGATTCTGGGCACTAGCGGCCTCTTTTCAAGAAGTTACTTTGTTCATCTCGTTGGATCGGATTAGACTCCGAAAGCTTGCATTCTGCTCATTGGGTGGCTCGGATGAGTTATTTGACTGCTCCGTTGCGTCCAGAACGCTCGAAATACCCAAAATAAGCCTAAACGGGGCTCGAAAATATCATGAAATGAAGATTTAAAGGTGCTGAAATGGACGTTTAGAGTGCTGATTTTTATGATCCGCTGGCCTGATTTTACTGATGCGCTGGGGCCAGTGCGTCAAAAAATGATTGTTGAAAATGTTCTATTTTCCTGATCCGCTGGCCATTTTTACGATGCGCTGGGGCCAGTGCGTCCAAAAATGACTTTGTTTAAGATGTGTATTTTTCTGATCCGCTGGCCTATTTTTGTGATGCGCTAGGGCCAGGGCGTCCAAAAAATGACTTGTTTTATAAATGACTGATTTTCCTGATGCGCCGGGCTATTTTTCTGATGCGCTGGGGCCACTGCGTCCTTAAAATGATTAGTTTTGGAATATTGATTTATTTGATCTGCTGAGGGTATTTTTCTTACGCGCTGGGGCCAGTGCGTTCGAAAATAACTTTGTTTTGAAAATGATTGATTTTCGTGATGCGTTACTATACTTACGCGATTTGAAGTTATTTCATCGCCGGACCTGTTGTGGTCGGAGATAGGATTTCCGGTGAGGGATTCCGTGCAATCGGAGAGGGGGTTCCGGTGATTGGAAATGGGTTTCCGGCGAGGGATTCCGGTGGCTTCTCAAAATGCCCAAGGGATGCAGCTCTCCCTCTCTCTGGATCTGATTGAATGATCCGAAAGGGAGGGGGGGGGGGGGGGGGGGTATTTATACCCGAAGTCAGCCAATAGGAGGCCGCCACGTGTAACGCGTCGAGAAAATGGGTTGGCGCATCGAGAAAATCATTCGGCGTGTCTTAGAATACCTTAGTTCAAATGCTGATTTTTAGGGCGCACTGGCTGTCAGTGCGTCTTGAAATTCCTGAAAATGCCTGATTTATTGGACGAGCTGAGGGTCAGTGCGTCCTGAAATTCCTGAATTATCGGATGCGCTAGACGAATTTCTTGATGCGCTGAGGGCAGTGCGTCCTGAAATTCACTTTGTAAAACTGTCTGAATTTCTAGATGCGCTGGGGTGAATTTCTTGATGCGCTAAGGCAGTGCGTCCTGAAATTCACTTTGTAAAACTGTTTGAATTTCTAGATGCGCTGGGGTAAATTTCTTGATGCGCTGAGGGCAGTGCGTCCTGAAACTCACTTTGTAAAACTGTCTGAATTTCTAGATGCGCTGGGGTGAATTTCTTGATGCGCCGACGTACTCGTGTTTTACAAAATTGGATTTTGCGAAACGAATGGGCTTGCGGGGCCCGCTTTGCGATGGATGCTGATGCACTGGCTCTATTTGTTCATGATTGAAGTAACCCTCCCAAATTTGGAGGGTTCTGATCATGATGAATGGTGGGGCCCACCACTGGCTCAATTTCTTCATTTTTGGTCAAGTCTGATGTGTGTTGTGATTTTTGCTGAGATTTCTGATGCACTGGCTCTAAATCCGGTGATGGGGTAAATTGTGCACTTGCAACCCTTGTTTTGAGGATCCTGACTTTTGGGACCCCAACAATATCGCAAGGCGAATTTTATTCCAGAGATTTTGTGTTCTTATACATTCCAAGCTGTGAACTGGTCACTGACTCTTAATTACATCAATGGTTGATCACCCTTAATTAAAAGGCAAAAGACTAAGCCATCAGGGGTTATGGTCTTAGAGTTCACGGTCATGAAGACCAGATTTGTTATGGATTGAGCCATCATTAAGACAAGTTAGCATGTCCCATGTTCTTTCGGGTGTTCCGAGTTGAGAGACATTCAGGGTTTTAACCGAGTTATGCAACACAGTGCTAGTGACCGTCGCTGTGGACAGGTGATCATAGGAAGACATGCCATGATTATCATGTGGTGTAACACAGTGCCAGTGATCGTCGCTAGTAGATGAGTGATCGTAGGAAGACACGCCATGGTTACCATGAGCAACACAATGCCGGTGACCATAGTTATAGACGGGTGACCACATGAAGGCATATTACAGCTACCATATGGTATGACACAGTGCCAATGACCGTCATTGTGGACGGGTGACTGCAGGAAGACACATTATGGCTGTCAGGTGGTACAACATAGTGCCAGTGACCGTCGCTGTGGACGGGTGACCGCATGAAGACACACCGCGACTACCTAAGTAGCTCAACCAATGGATCCCGCTTTGGATGGGTTGTACATTAACTAGTTTTGGTGATAGCAGTTCATAGCAAAGTGTTTTAGGTATTTTGAAACTCTTTGATTATAGTTTCCAATAATAACCATAGTTCCTTCGGTTTAGTCATGGACCTTAATCCGGGATGAATAGATTTGTACAATGGATATAAGAAGTACAAAGTAAATGTGTTTGATCTTGGAGTTCGGCGACTCATCTTCGGAAACATTCTCGCTCTCGCGTACTTGATGATAGTCGAAGCAGGGCCAAAACAGTATTGAAGATCTGCTAATGTACGCATGAGTACACAAAATGTTACATCTAGAGTAGGGCGTTGTTCAATGTATGATAAATATAAACGGAGTGCAAAGTTATAATCTGTATTGCATGCTTGAGAGAGAATTGCACTATGCTTGATGATTGGGGTATCGAGTGAATTATGCACTTGATTTGGTTAGTCTGCTTTATGCGTATTCTTAACTTAACCATATTATCATTAATGATCGATGCCTCGAGAGATTAGATCTATCAGATAAGCTATGTCAAGCCACGCTTCTCTGAGGATTCAAGTTCGATGAGCTACATTGTGCATTTCGGGGCCTGAAAATAGCTAAGCACCGGGACTGATATATGCCCGTTTATGCTGATAACTGATAAATGATGGGGATTAATATCCCACGAGTGCTTGATTTAGTTGTCTTATAGTAGTAGGATGTTAAATTCGGCTTGGCGTTAGTGAGATCGCGCTTAATTCTACTTGGTGTTAGTCAATCTTTGAGCCGTTAGGGCACTTCCCATGGCTGAAAATGACTAAGTATTGGGCCTGTTTATCACTTAATTATGGTATTTTACCGTTAGAATAGTGATTAATGTTTATATAATGCGCGTTTACATTGCTTTGTATTATGGAGATGCCAGATCCCATTTGGCGTCGTCGGATTCCACTTAATTCTATCGAGTGTCAATGGATTTGTGCTTTCACGGAGGGGATTCCAGGGTTGTAAAATTGACGAAGTACTAGTCGTTTTTGGAGAAAATCACTGATTAGAGGCCCTTAATCTTGACCGTTGGACAATCTGGTCCAGGGGATTGAAAGAGGGCATCGATGCGTGTCTAGAAGACACATTACTTCGGAGATGCAGGACCCAACAAGAGCGGGCCACACCACAGAACGTCTGGGCCCCCTGGAAATGTCTGGGCGCATGTGGGGTGGGTGGGGGGGGGGGGGGGATTTCACCCCTTAGCCGTTTTCAACCCCACCAGAGTGGTTGGTGCATGTCTCTGGCGCATGTCCACTAGGGACTTAGCCAAATTCGCCCACCTTCATGGGGTGGGCGCATGTGCCCCTACCACTTAGATTTTTCTTAGATATTTCCCCGTTGAAGGGAGAGTAGGCGCATCTCTCCCCCTCAACACTTCTGGTGGGCACATGTGGTCTCCGGCCAAGGGGAAAAACCCCAACACTTAGCCATTTTTAGCCTTTTTCTCTCCTCGGCACTCCTACTCTAGAGGGAAAAATCCCTTTCCGGCGAGGGGATTTTCGAGTGGGCATCTTACCTTGCATCGTGCTCGTGTCTCTCTGCAGATGAATCGCTCTGAGGTAATTAAATGCGACTTACTATTTATAGTATATTAATCGGGTCCGGGTCAAAGCAAGGGAGAAGCTGCAGACACATGGGGTCAGAGGAGGATTTCCGGGCGCATGCACCCTGCAGTGGTGCATGTCCCCTTGGTGTGGGCGCATGTGCCTAGACTTAGAATTTTTTTGAGTTTTCTCCACTCGAAAGGGACTTGGCAATGGTGTTAGCAGATGTACCCTCCCCTTGGGCACATGTCCCTCTTGTGCATTCCCAAACTTAGAAAAATCCAACTTCTGCACTCTGCAAGAGAGAGAATAGGCTCCAGACTTAGAATATTTCAACATTCAGGCTCCGACGGGTGACCCTTCCAAGGACAGGTACCTTTTTGGGGACCGAAGTCACTTATGCCAATGCACTTTTAGCCTTTTATCGAGCTACCAAATGAACGAGTCAGGGTGTGGAGGATCAAATGTTGTGAATTTTGGTAGTTGCTTCCTAATTTGGACCCTCCCGGTCAGCTCTTGGTAGAGGTGGGCAACGATTCGATCCGAGTCAAACATGGACCAGATCGGATCGTTCAGCTGCTTAAGTGGGTGTGTTCAAACAATGTTTGAACAAACATTCGAACAGGGTGGCTCTTTTCAAACTCATTTTGGTCAGGCCCAGCCATTTTCGAACATGTTCGAACGTATGAATTTCGGACAATTTTTACAAGTTCGAACAATTTCACATTTTTCGCTTAAATTTTTTTTTCCTACTGCTAAGTAGTGAATACTGATTTATTCACAAATTATATATCACAAATGACAAACCATAATGTTTAAAGTTTTTAACTAACTAAATAAAAAACCATAACATAGATAGTTAACATCCCCACTGTTTCCTATGGTGTGGTCCACTCGAGCCTTAGAGCCGCTTCATTTTTTGGATAATGCCATAAATGATCTTTAAAAAATGGACGGATAGCTTGGATAAGCAAATATATCATTGTGGGCCCCACAAAGCACTGACAAGACCGTCCATCTCTAGATAGGTCCTCGTGGGGGTAGACTGGTAGTACCCAATCCGCGGACGTGAGTTGGTTGGTGACACGAACATTAGCCAACAAGCTGGTGTCAAAGCTCTATGGGTCCCATCATGATGTATTTGTTTTATCCACTCCGTCCATCGATTTGTACAACTCATTTTGAGGAATTAAATAAAAAATGAGACAGATACAAAGCTCAAGTGGACCACACATAAGAAACAGTGAGGATAATGATGTCCACCATTGAAACCTTCCTAGGGCCCACAGTCATGTTCATTTGTCATCCAACCTGTGTTCTCTCTCTCTCTCTCTCTCTCTCTCTCTCTATATATATATATATATATATATATATATATATATATATATATATGTATGTATGTATGTATGTATGTATGTATATAACCGAGTTGAACGAACGAGTTGAGTCGAGTCGAGTTCGAGTTCGAGTTCGAGTTCGAGTCGAACAGGGCTGTGATTGAAACCGACTCGAATTTTTTTTCAAACAGACCTTGTGTTTTGAACAAAGTTTGAACACGAAGACTTTCTGTTCGAACAGAGTTTTACCGAGTCGATCCGAGTCAATCTGAACGATCAAACTCAGTTCATGTCCAACTCTAGCTCTTGGTATAGGATATTCGCTCTTCAAAGCGCGCATGTGGAAATATGTACAGTCCGGCCTCCAAACTTGGGGGTTAGGGGTTTTTGGGCCTTCCGGATCATTTGGCGACAACATAGATGTACAAGATCGTCTTCGAAATGGTAGTTGTAGGTTTCGGTTTCGGTTGCATAAGTTGTCTAAGGTTAGGGCTGCACTGCATCCGATTGCATTTTATGGGTGTTTTCTAAGTCTGGAGCCGATTCGAATCATTGCTAATGAACCGTCATATGTTACTTTATCATGGGTGAGATTTTGAGCCCCAACAGGCGCCTAAAAAGAATTAGGTGTTGGAAAAACCTCATGGAAGCAAAGAGTAGAACCAAACGAACACCGCACGTACATAATCACCACACAGAGAACAATCCGATTTTTACGTGGAAAAACCTTTGTGGGAAAAAACCATTGCACAAAGCGACAATAAGGACTATTAATCTAAAGATTAAGTGATGAATTACCCACAAAAGAGCCCTAAAAGAAGAATAAATCTCTCTCCTTCACCAAAACTCTCTCCCCAAACCCTAATTACGAATTTGGATACCTTGGAATACATCTAAACATGTTATGAGAGTCTTTAAATAGATCTCCTGCTGAAAATAGAAACAAATTATGCAGTTTTGCGTAAACATACAAAATACCGCCACCACTGACAACCGACATAGCCCACTCACGGTCGGTCGCAGGTGACCAGGAAAAGTCCAATGAGTTTAGCCCAAAATTCAACCCGTTTATCCTCATCACACGACTGGTCTTGGATCGGTCACAATACACCCCATGATCGGTCCTCGATTGGTCCCTTAAACATGAAAATTGTCTAGAGACTTTTGTGCTTTTCCAATCCGAAATTAGACCCATCGACTAGTTTGGAACATGTGAAATAAGCGTGCCTAGCTCCTACCTAATCCGAAATCACAATGCAAAATAAGCGTGCCTAGCTCCTCTAACCAACACATGGAACATGTTAAGTCCATCACTACTTTGAGAAATGGTAAAACTATTGAAAAATTTGACCCGGTGATGGCCTCAACCCCTAATGATCCGGTATCTTCCAAAGAGGATGATGGACCTAGCACCACCATACATGAAAAAGAGTCATTAAAAGAATATCAGCCCGTTGCTCCATTTCTTCAACGCTTGATTTCAACTAGATCTCAAGATAAATATCAGGAATTTTTTGAGGTTTTTAAGCAATTTAATATCAACATCCCATTGTTGGATGCCATTAAACAAATACCGTCATATGCTAAATTTATAAAGGACCTTTATATGGTAAAAAGGAAAATACATGTACAGAAGAAGGCATTCTTGATAGAGAATGTGAGTGCCATTATAAATCACGGGATGCCCAAAAAATACAAAGATCCTAGTAGTCCAACAATATTATGTATAATCGGTGACTACCGGGTGAAGCACGCTTTTTACTCAATCTAGGGGCAAGTGTGAACTTAATCCCTTTCTCGGTCTATGAACAATTGGGTTTAGGTGAATTAAAACTCACCAAAACCACGCTACAACTTGTTGATCGATAGATTCGTATACCGAGAGGAGTGATTGACGATGTCCTTATCCAAGTTGACAAGGTCTACTACCCGGTAGACTTTATTGTCTTGGACACACGACCCATGGTTAATATTGGCACTCAAATCCCTATCATACTTGGTCGCCCATTCCTAGCTACATCAAATGCAATCATCAATTGTAGGAGTGGGGTTGTCTAAATGTCTTTTGGCACTATGACGATTGAGTTAAATGCCTTCAATATTGACAATCAACAAGAGAATAAAGATGAGGAGGTGCATGAAATAAACTTGATTGATTCAATTATGGAAGATGAATCCCTTTCACCTCTTTACTCCGGTCACTTAGAAAAAGACGTGACCCACTCCCCTGATGAGAATATTGATTTGATAAGGGATGTAGTCGCACTTTTAGAGTCAGTACTGGCATATGACATTAGCTGAGAGAAGGATGTGAAAACAACACTTTATTGTGCTGAAAAATCAATTCATGTTTCTACACCTTTATGGATCATACAAACCGAACTCTACCAATTTGAGATGACCCACACTTGCAATATCATTGTCAGAAAAATTTGAATGGAGACATATTTTTTCTAATAAATATGATGATGTCTATTCTTATACATGTGGTGAAAACATTAAGGACCCCGCTAAAATTTCTTTTTGGGATTTTTAGTGGCTTATTAGGATCACTCACACACATGTATATTGTAAAGTAGGATCTTAGATGACTTTACTGCAAAACCTTTTGATCTATCTAATGATTCTGCTTGACTTTATTCTTTTAGATGAGTTGTTGGGATTAACCTCCTAGTCTGACGGAGGATGGTTTAAAATTTTATTTGCTTTCCTATAATTAGATTGCATTAGGATTTGCTTTGATTAGTAGACTTAGTTTTTAAAGTAATCCATTTCCTCATGCTAATTTTGCCATGTCATATTATTTTTCAGGTAATATCTCTCTTTCTCACTTCCCTTTATTTTGTCATTGTTTTGATGTTGTTGCATTCATTGCATATTTTTCTTACATTGAGGACAATGTAAAGTTTTGGTTGGGGGGTGAGATTCCTAAATGAATCTAGTCAAAAGTGAATTTTCTTAATTTCAAAACTCTTTTAGAAAACTTTGTTTCTATGTACTTGAAACGATATGAGCACAAAAGGAAGAGAGATGTAGTGAGATGATTTTAAAACTCTTAAAGGACTTAGAACATAGTAATTTTCTATTTGAATTCCCTATTGATTTGATTGATAGAAAATTTGAACACTTTTGAGTCTAGTTCACATTACACGACTATCATGATTTGAAGGGATTATATAGATTTGTGGATCAGTTAGACTAAGGTTTAAGGTGTTGAGAAACCAAGCCGGGGAACTTTGTCCATCCTTGTTCATATGAATTAAGAGAAAAGAACGAAAGATATAGATTTCTAAAAATCCTATTTATTATTGAAAGAAAATTATGGTTATTCATTGAATATATGTTGAAATTTTTTGAAAATGGCTACCTATTACCAACCAGGGGAAGGTCTACCCGTAACCTAAGCTGGAAATGGGAAGTAGTGTGAAAGCCGTTAAATGAACAGTAAGACAAATTCTTATCATAGGCTTGTTGTTGATCTATACACTTTTAAATTTTTTGTTTCGTTGATCTATGAAGAAGGTAATCCTGAAATTTCATGAGATGAACATTTACTATGCACGCTAAACCGCACTTGTTCGGATTCTTCTATTTATCAATCAATCAGAGGGGATTCTATGTGAAACATTAATTATATTTAGGGAGTTTAAGATTTCAATTTCTATCACTAATTTTCTTTGAATTTTGTACTTGTATGTCTTGAAGTTTATAGAAGCATTGTTTCTGAAAGAGAGTTGGGTTTTTGAAAAGTTGGATTTGTTTCACGCATGTTTTGCTCGGGACTAGTAAAATGCTGGTTGGGGTGTGTGTTAAGCTCTAAATTGTGCATATTCTAACCCCAATTCATCACTCATTATACATGTTTGTTATGATTTAAAGACTAATCTAATACATGGTTTTGTGTTTGTAGGAATGCGAGAGAGATTTCAATTATATGATGATAAAAGACACTCTTTACATGTCTTGAAGATCAATGGAAGAAAGGACAAGAGGTGGAAGAAAGATGCAATGGAGATGAAGAAAGATAAGAGCTAAAAGTCACAATTTATAAATTGTCCAGCCGGCCTGCCAAACCTTCTAGAAATCAGATTTTCTCTGGACACTTTTTTACACTAACCGACCCCTCGTCCGACTGGCAGGATGGACTGGCCGGCCGGTCGGCTGATAGGCTGGTCAGTGTAAACATACCTCCAAAGACTTCTGTAAGCAACTGTGCAAGCTCCGACCGACTGGCCATGGAGGTTTGGTCGGCCGGCCAACGTCCAGAACTCGAGTTTCTATTTTGAGTTTCGATTTTTGCTACGCAAGTCTAGAAGATTCTTCATTGGTAAGTGATTTGTGCTATAAAAGGACACCTCCTCTTCATCCTCAGGGCATGCTAGGACGTGGGGAAGATCGAGGAAGCTTTGGAGAAGGATTTCTTTCTAGTTTTCTTCTATTTTTTAGTTGTTTTCATGTTTTTGAGGCTTTTAGTTCAAGTATGTTAGAGATGAACTAAAACCTCTTAGCTAGGGCTAAGAGGTGAAGCTTTTAAGTCGTTTTTGATGAATTGATGCAACATAGGTTTCTTTTCTATGCTTTGATTGAAGAATTTAGTTTGATAAGAGTTTGAATAAAGTACTAGTTTAGTTTTGTTTTGATCTCTTGATGACTCCGAGTTCATGTGCTTCTTAGTGAATCTAAACCTAGTAGCTTACCTTTTTGGCATTATTTGCTTGTGTAGTTCATTGATTTATTATCGACTTCGGGCATGATAGACACTTTGATTGCCTTGTGTGCAATGTTATGATCTTCATGTGGGAACTAATTCAAACTAAAGTTTTAATCTTTTATGATAATCTGAGATAGTTGTTTGGTTAGTTGATTTTGATTTAATTAGAGTTCTAATCATTGGTCGTAGTCAAGTCTAGTGACAGGATTTGGTGAAAGCTATGGTTGTGAATCTCAACTAGATTAGAAAGAGGCTTGGCCTATACAATTAAGTGTGATCAAGGCCAGAGCATTATTGTGGGAATCGAATCAATGACTAAGCAACTGTTTTAGATAAATGTTGATTGAACTGCTCCATACTCCGATCGGATAGAGATGGAAATTCGATTTCGATTGAGTTGTGAGAGACCTAGTTGTGTTGATGCATTGACAATAATCAAAAGTGGATCCTTGGCGCTTTAGTGCCTTTTAGATTAATTATTACTTCTCATATTCACTATTTTATTCCAAATCATTATTTTTCAGATTTAGTTCTTAATATGATCTCAATTTTAGGTTATTTTAGATAAATTCTAAAGATATCTACATACAAATCTCTGTGGGATGATACTCGATCTTTCGAATTTATTACTACTTTGCAACCTTACACTTTGGGAGTGAACAACTTCACCATATCCATCCCAAACTTCACTAATACCTTCCCAGGGTATTCAGCCTGAGATAACCAAAGCCTACTCTTCTTCCTGCCTTTATGTATATCAATGCTGAGAACCCTCTTTGCAGCTCCCGGATCATTCATCTCGAATGTCCCTGAAAGCTGAGTCTTCAACACATCGATGTCGGACTTACTATGACTGACAATAAGCATGTCATCGACGTATCACGCAAGTATGAGAAACTTCCCATCACTTAGTATCTTGAAATAGACACAGTGATCATACTCGTTCCTGGAAAAGCTCTGACTGATCACGAATGAATTAAATTTCTTATACCACTGCCTTGGCTACTGTTTGAGACCATATACCGATTTCCTCAACCTGCAAACCTTGTTCTCTGCCCCTTGTGCTATATAACCTTCTGGTTGCATCATGTAAATCTGCTCTTCTAATTTCCCATATAAGAAAGCAATCTTTACATCCATCTGTTCCAGCTTTAGGTCGTATTGGGCAACTAGCGCCAACACGAACCTGATGGATACTTGCTTTACAACCGATGTGAATATATCACTGAAGTCCACACCTTCACGCTGAGCATATCCCTTCACCACTAATCTAGCCTTGTATCTATCATGTTTCTTCTAAAAAATTCATTTACACCTGATCGCTTTTCGGCCTACGGGAAGCTCCACTAGCTCATGTCTCATTCTTATACAAAGAGTCAATTTTGTCTTGCATTATCGTCTTTCACTTTTCAACATCTACATCCTATAGTGCCTCCTAAAAGTTAGACGGATCCCCCTCATCCGTAATAAGGGCAAATGTAGTGTTTGACTCATCCGTATACCTTGTCAGTAACCTGCGATCTCTAGGTGGGTTTCTTCGCGCAGGTGGCTGCTCCACCTGATCCTATACCTCTGTCCGCATATCAGTTTCGGCTCGTGTCTCATCTATGTCAAACTAGATGTCAACAACTTCTGATTTTCAAGTTCCTTTGGCACATCCTTTCATAACAAAGACTCTTCATCAAATTTGACATCACTACTTAGGGTGATTTTCCATGTGACGGGGTCGTACAACCGGTAACCCTTAACACCATCACCATAGCCCACAAAATCCTTTTTCTGGCCCTATGGTCAAGCTTATCTTTCTCAACTGACGATACATGAGAGTAAGCTTCACAATCAAACACCCACAAACATAAGTAGTCAATTGTATGACCACGCTATACTTCTTCAGGGATTTTATATTCAATTGCCATTGAGTGAGACCTATTTATCAAGTAATAGGCCATGTTAATGTACTCCGTCCAAAGCTCTTTGCCTAACCCAATATTACTCAACATGGACCGGGCTCTCTCCAAGAGAGTTTGTTTCATCCGCTTAGTTACACCATTCTGCTCTGGTGTGTGGTGCACTATGTTGAGTCTCATGATTCCTTCTTCCTTACAATACCTGTTAAATTCTCTGAAAGTGAACTCACCTCCATTGCCGGTTCTCAAAACTTTCAATTTCTGCCCTAACTGATTTTCCACCATAGCCTTTTAGTGCTTAAAAGTGGTGAAAACATCAGATTTATTTTTCAGAAAATAAACCCAAACCTTCCTACTGAAATCATCAATGAACGACACGAACCTTGATGACCCCCAATAGAAACTATAGGCGATGGCCACCATATATTGGAGTGAATATATTCTATCACCCTTTTACATACATGTTTCCCCTCTTTAAATGAAAATCTAAACTGTTTACCATACATGTAGTGCTCTCATATACTAAAGTCTAGAGGGTTAAAAGCTATAATCAAAGAACGGTCAGAGAGTACCGTCATGCCCCGCTCGCTCATATGGCCCAAACGGGCATGCCACATACATGCATATGTGGAATCTGTTATAATTATTATAGCTTCACCTACCGAAGTGTTTCCAATCAACCTGTAAATGTTGTCGTGCCTCTATCCCCTCATAATTACAAGGGCCTCCTTCGATATTTTTCAAAACTGGTGAACTTGCATCCCATTGCCTCGAGTGCACCAAGAGAAATCAGATTCTTCCTCAACCTAAGAACGTGCCTCACTTTCATGAAGGTCCGTTCGATCCCATTGAACATCTTGATTGCACAATTTTAATCCCTACAACCTTGCAGGGTACCCATCGCCTAGAAATACTGAACCACCCTCATACTCCCTATAAGAAGTAAAGACGCACCAATTCGGGCACATGTGATATGAAGCCTTGGATTCCATGATCCACTCATCGCTGAGAGATGCCATCTTCGACACCATAAATAACTCGCACACATCACTACTGTCTTTAGAAGATTCAACGGTATTGTCTTCCCTTAAACACTCTCCCGTCTTCTCTTTCTTACTTTTAGGACTCTTACAGTCCTTCTTCATGTGCCCTGCCTGACACATCCCCAACACTTCAACTTGGCTTTGCCCTTGCCCTTAGATTTGGATATAGAACATGACGATCCTTCACCCCGCTCCAAATTCCTTTCTCTCATAATCAGTGCATCGGAGGAATACCCAATGTCACCGCTCTTATGTCTCATCGCCTTATTCTGTAGGGCTGAGACGACAGTCTTAACATTTATGGTTTCCTTGCCCGTGCACGACGAGTCTCTGAGCAACTCATATGAACTAGGAAGCGGGTTCAGCAAGATACAAGCTTGATACTCATACTTCATCTGTTCACCAATATCCAGCAACTTGCAAATCAACCAGTTGAACGTGTTTATGTGGTCATCAACATCAGCCCCCTCCGCCATCTTCAAGGTAAAGAGCTACATCATCATATACATCCTATTTTTTAAAGGTTTCTTCACATATACATTCTTTAACTTAGCCCATGTATCTATTGCGATCTTCTCCCTCATGACGTGATAGAGAACGTCATCTATCAGGCACAATTGGATAGAGGTTTGGGCCTTCTTATCCATCTGGGTCCACTCATCCTCCTTCATAGATTTTGGTCGCTTCCCAAGGGCGTGTTCGACCCCTTGCTGAATTAGGATGGCTTTCATTTTTACCTTCCATAATTCGAAGTTATTTTTGTTGGAGAACTTCTCAACGTCGAACTTCATGCTCAATGCTATGCGATCATCTTTCAGGTTCAAATCCTGCTACACCCAATGGTATTTCTAACACCACTTGTTGGGAAAACCTTGCGGAAGCAAAGAGTAGAACCAAACGAACATCACTCGCATGCACGCAATCACCGTGAAGAGAGCAATCCGATTTTTACATGAAAAAGTCCTCGCGGGAAAAAACCACAGCAAGCACTATGAATCAGAAGATTACAGAGATGATCTGCACATGAAATAGCCCCAAGAGAAGAACAAAGCTCTCTCCTTCACCAAAACTCTCTCCCCAAACCCTAATTACGAATTCGGAAACCTTGGAATGTCAGTGCACTTTTATGTAGCATACTAGTGCACCTTATTTGTTAATTACGTAGATCTTGAGTCTAGGTGTCAGTTGAGCTTAAAGAAGATGAAGACTAAAATCTCAAGTGGACCTGCTGCATCAAGGAAGAAGAAACAAGTAAATGAGATGCCTTAGTGAGCCTTAAACCTTAAACTAAACAAAAACCCAAACCTCTTGATGACCCAAATCAATAGGCATACTTTTAGTCATCTTTAAATGGTCTTAGGTGTCCCAAAAGAACACCCAAAGAATGGCCCAATAAATGCTTGAGTGACTGTGAAAATATACAAGAGGCAACCAACTCAAAAGATCTGAAGACCTGTCTTAGACAGGTCAGGGACCAGTCAGAGATCGGTCGATGATAGGTCGTAAATGACCATTTTTGGAACAACAAGCAGATCTAGTGCCTGGCCTAAATTCGACCAGTTGGCGACCAGTCGATAGTTAGCCATCATGCTTATTTTCTATCGGTTAGAGCTCAAACTCTTTATATATGGAGCTCGATTTTTGGGCATTTAGAGAGGGTTTTGAGAGCCTATTAGCCACACCATTTGCTCATCGTATAGGGCCTCAAAGAGGAAGAGATTCAAGTAATATCCCTTGTGTTTAATCACAAGTAAGGGCATTCAAATGTTAACATAGAGATGACTTAGTTTCTCTCTCAATCCTAGAGGTAAGACACCAAACCACATAGTAAAATCTCTTGCCCGAAACCTCCAAAAGACCCTTTAGGTAAACCTCCTAGTCAAAGCCATCTATACATCACATGTAGGAGCCTTCACCATCTCCCTAACCTTGGTCACCGCAATTGGTACATCATATGCAAGGTAAGAGATCGTTGGTGAGGAAGACGATCATGTGAGCAACTAAGTAGCGGATTCAATCACGGGAGAACACTGAAAAAGTGACTCGAAGACTGGCACTAAAGCGGGACTCATCCGACAAGTAAGTGTCATTTAGAGTCCATGAAATGCTCATTCCTCTTAGAGAATTGAGTATGAGAGTTTATGATCCAAACTTGACCAAGTCTCTAAGTAGGGAGCCTTCTCGGGAGTATACACTGGGTTCTTGTGTAGGACCAAAATGTTGAGAGGAACCTCTAAACTCCTAGGTTGGATGAAACCTGTACATATCTTGGTTAAAAGGTGAATAGGCAAAACCTCTGTCATAGGTTGGGAGGAACCTTGTTAAACTCCTGGGTTGGATGGAACATGTAAACATCTTGGTTTAGAGGTGAACCGGCAAAACCTCCGTCATAGGTTGGGAGGAACCTTATTAAACTCTCAAGTTGGATGAAACCCGTAAACATCCAGGTTAAGAGGTGAACCAACAAAACCACCGTCATAGATTGGGAGGAAGCTTGTTAAAATCCAGGGTTGGGTGGAACCCATAAACACCTTGGTAGGGTGGAATCGATTTAAAACACCTAGGTTGAGAGGAACCTGATTTAAACTCCCTCAACGAATTTCGTGTGCTCAAGGGATGAGTACATGAACCGGGAGTGGAGTAGACAAGTAGTCAAATCACTATACATGCTTGTGTTTGGGATTGATTTAAGCACATTTCTACTTATGCATTATATGTTTAATTGCTTAATTATGAATGCTTAATTGGAATGTATTCTATGTTTTAGATAGGCACAATCACACTCAAGATGTATGTTCACTTAGCTAGTAGACATACGCTTAGCATGATGAATTCCATATTGTCTATTTAGCTCTCTAGACTAGTTACTTAAATAGAAATGTCCTTAGTAGTCTAGATTATCGCACATTGATTAGAATATCAACATGTTGCATCTTGATAATCTATGTGCTTAGGCTGGGTTGTTTTAACGCTTATTTCTTGCTGGCCTTTGTTATTGGACCCACTTATGCTTGGAAGCTAACTGTTCTTGTTTCATTAGTTTATTATTGCTAATTAGTTTAATTAGAAGAAGTTTTTAAAAGGATTTTTAAATGGTCCTAATCACCTCCTCCCCTAGGACTTAGTCCATAGTTTTACAAGCTCCGCAAAGCTTCCACGATTAGCGTAAGGTGTCGTGTTAGACTATCCATTGTGCAATTTCATGGAATACATCTAAACACATTATGAGAGCCTTTAAATAGATCTCCCATCGAAAATAGAAACAAATTACGTAGCTTTGCGTAACCATGTAGAACACCGCCATCACTAACGACCGGTCGTAGCCCACTCATGACCAATCGCAGGTGGCTAGGAAGTGTCTAGTGAGTTCAGCTCAAAATTTGACCCGTTCAACCTCATCGCACGACCAATCTTGGATCCGTCGCAGTACACCCGGCGACCGGTCCTCAATAGGTCCCCTGAACACGAAAACTGTCCAGAGACTTTTGTGCTTTCCCAGTTTGAAATTAGACTGGTCAGCTAGTCTAGCCGATTGGTTGTGAGACCCTGTTTCTACACACTTTGAATGCTACATCAACATTAGGTTGAATCGATAATTAATGACCGGTGAATTTAGAAGAATAAAAAAGAAATTTTTTAATGTCCAGCCTGTTGGGGTTAGGAGCCCAGCAGCGGAAGCAATCAAAGCAGGCGAGGAACACACCACAATGGCAATCAACAATCAAATCATCACACACAAGAAGGCAACCCGATTTTTACGTGGAAAAACCCCTCAAGGGTAAAAAACCACGACACAAAGCAACACCAATCCACTATAAATCAGAAGTTACAAGAGATTACAGAAGAATGCCCTGGATCACAGCCCATAAGAGAAATCCCAAGCTACCCGAAGCTAATTCTCATATGAGGAGGACAAACCCATCCCTTTCCCTCATCCCAGAGAACTCTAAGCTTCCTCCCTAGCTCTTTCTCTCACCCTAGAACCCTCTCAATCCCTTGGCCCATTGGCGGCGACCCTAATCTCGGATTACATCTCCTTAAATAGGAGAAAACCGGAATTAGAAACTTCTTGCGCCAAACCGCGCAAGAAACCATGTCCAAAAAGGAAATTGCCCGACCGGTCGGACCCCCCCACCGGCCGGTCGGCCAACAGGTTGGATGGCCCAAAAAAGGCTCCAGAAACTTGCTGTTTTGATCCCCACGTGACCGACCGGCCGGCCGGCTAATCGGTGGTCTTCATGCTTGAAGGTTTGAGGCGTCCAAGCCCAACACAGCCTTCAAGTCTAAAAATCAAAGATTAAGATCATTGCTAAAGCATGATTATGGAATGATGGATTATATATATTAGCAACGATAATGTGAATGGTTCCAATCATTGGACTATTTCAACGTGTGGAATCCAATGGCCAGAGAAGCATGAAACATGCTAAGGCAAAACAAGCTCCTCCTCCCCTGGGTATATCTCTCTCAACTCTATACCTCTTCCAAGAGTTTGTTTCACCTCAGTTGCAACTCACAATCCAACGTACCTCGCTGCCCATGGGCCCCACGTTATGAGATGGTTTAGTGATTTTAACCATTCATATTTTGCTAATATGATGTCTCTTCTCCCATAATCAAGCTCCAATTATGATCTTATCTATTGATTTTCATAGTTGAATGATGGCCATTGAAAATTTTCTTTTAATTCTTTTAAATTCATCTACTAATAGTGATGGTCCTAATCAACTGTTGTAAGTTTCTTTTGGATGGAAGTATACTATAGAGTCCACAACATGGATATATAGTGCCAATTACCAGACCACTCAGACATGTGGCCCTAACAGCAACACACAATGGATCCTCAGTTGCAATATAGGCAAGACAAAACTCCTTTTTTCCAAAGTCCTTTCCCCCTAAAATCCCATCCTTACAACTCAACCCGAAACATCTGGCACTGCAAATCAATCACCATTGCTCACGGATCCAATGTTAGGATCATTGTACACACATGCACACATGTATGTGTGAATGGGAGAGAGAGGAGTGATTACTATTTTTTTTTAACACTAGTTTATTAAAATCATCAGAGGATGGTTTTGATATTACAAAAATATCCCCTTAGGGGGTGTTTGGATTGTAGGTTACTTAAGATAAGCTAATTAGGCATTAAGTGGCTTATCTTGATTTCTACTTACTAAAGTCAAGTGATTGAGTAACTTTAAATAAAAATATATTTATAATTGATCATAAACCAAACTTACTTATCTGAATAAGTTACTAATCTACAGTTGTGAGTAGAAAAAGTAACTTATTTAGTGGTATCCAAATGGGCCATTGATAAAATATATTTTCAGTACTTATCACTGAAATTTGATATTTTCAGTGATTTCACTTAATCAAATTATTTGGCAAAACAAATTTATTTAGTGCTTAAATTAATTTTCATTAAAAAATATGAGCCTGTTTTTGAGCTCCCCTCCCTTCACTCAATATTGTCGGCTAAATGATAAAAGTAGTCATGGATAAAATTTCTTTTCATTTTTAACTAAATTATTTGTAAGTTATTTTAAAATTACAATTCAGTATTTTAAGGGCTTGTTTGACTTTCCAATTCTTTAATAAATACCCTGAAAGTAAGTCATTTTGCTTTCTCTTCCTATTTGAAAATTTCATGTAATTCCTCCTTTGAAAACCGGTCCAAAAGAAATGGTTTAAAAGTGTGGGGGCCATCATCATATATATGACATATCTACACTATCTATTAGTTTTACTAGAATATTTTGAGGCATGAGCCGAAAATGAAACGAATCTAACACTCAAGTGGCTCACACTAAAGGAAACATTGGCCCACAAAGTTTTTAACGATAGATATTCAATTCTTTTTTTCTTATGGTGTGGTCCACCTTAACTTTGGATTTACATCATTTTTTTGCTCATACCCTAAATTCATCAGGCAAAACAGATGAATAGTGTGGATCAGCCACATTAATCACAGTAGACCCCACCCACATTTCACAATGGCCTTGGTTTTAGCAATAAAAAAGTTGCCAGTCAAATCACACATGTGGAACACTAATTACCTAAGGACATAATCATTATCCATTTACAGTGTGTGGTATTTGCCACTGAAAATCAAACAGGTACGTTTTTCCCACTTAAATGATTTTCCAGAGCTTATTTGTCAGTTTACTAAATGACACCTTAATCTAACTACCGTTCGATAATATAACAGAAGGACCTTAATGAAAAGTACTTAAAATAAGGTAGTTTAATGAAAACCTTTTTGAAAAGCTAGCAGAATGTAAATCCCATAATAATTAGTTATTATTTTATAAAATTACCTCTGTAAATACTTGTATGGGAAATGCTCTGGCGCTCTCAATCGATCTGAACTGTCCGTTAAATTCACAACACGTTTCATAAGCTACCATTAAAAAATAATACAGATAGATGATCCAATTCACTATTGATTTGGCCTTATTTTCTATGGCAATCCTTTTTCCAAGCAACGGGAAACAAAAGTGATTCTTTAGAATCATAAGCATTCAATGATGACCCCTAACAAACCGATGGATCAAATTGTTGCTTAGACCTATTTTCGAGTAAATGATCTTAACCGTCCATATTTAAGGGCATTGATCAAGTGGTTAGCTTTTCAGGTAAGTGTGATTCTTGGTAGCCCATACTATGTACATTGGACCTAGTGATCATTCTAGATCAATGGACCGGAATGTATAAGTTTCTCAATGCAACTAAACACTAAACTTATAGTGCTTTGGGAGCACTTACAGCATTTCTCTACTTATATCAACCCCTAATCATTGTTTGAAAGCTAGGAACTCGAATTATGCTCGCCAATGAGGCAAGACTCCCTGCAGACTAGGCCAGCCTTGTAAATTTTGATCAGATCTAATGTATTTATAGTTAAATAAAAAAAAAACATAAAATTACAAGTATCAAATCATATGATATTAATATAGGTTACAAATAAATAGTATATATTATGAGAAATTTTCAATCACATATAGCCCAAATATAAATCTGAACTGGTCCCTTGCACGGGAAAGAAGGCCCAAGTATAAATCCCCAACCCTCCGAGCTAAGAAGCGATGTGGCCAAGCAAATAGGTTGATCATTCCACCAGACTAATGAGCAATGATTGATTGTCCGAGTAAGGAGACAATTCAATCAGGACGAGTAGTTCCTCCAGCTTAGAGGCGAGTTGTTGATCTGATCTGTCAGAGCACAGGGCTCGGTGTGAGAGGACTCACCCTCTGAGGAAGACCTGCAAGGGTGAGAAGCCTATGGGGAAGGAGCTTAGGCTCAGGCATCGAGCTCCACAGTAACTTGAGCAGACCAGGACGACCACCGCCAGAGAGGCAGTATGAGGAGTCTGGGGCAGATCCGCCATATCAGGACAAGATGGAGATCCGGCCTTATCTTGGCCGGAGATCTCTCCTATAAATTCGGGACAAGAATCCCTCCTAATTAAGACTCTCCAAACGTAGCCTAGCTATGTTCTCGGATCCAAAACTTTCCTCACGCCCTTTATATAGGACCGTGAACTCTAAACCAATGTACGACAATTCTAGCCCTTACAACCCCAACACCCAAATTCTACAAGCTTAACTTAGGCATCAAAGGGTCTACAGCTGACCACTGGCACTCCCATTGTTGCCTATTTTATGTTCTTCAGTGCAGGACTAATGACCAAAGGACGATCATAAGGCCTCAAGCCATCTTAGCTCAACTTCATCCGTTGGCCAAATTTAGGCAACAACAGATTGGCGTCGTCTGTGTGAACTAGCTGTTTTCTCATCGTCCTTGAATCTTACCTACATCTATAGGCCTTCCTTGCTCTCCACCCGATGGCGAAGAAAAAAGGAAAGGCCCCTGCCGCAGTTGAGTCCTCCCACCATACTCCGTCCAGGGAGGAGTAGACTTCACAGCCCTCACAACCATCTCAGTCCCAACCACCCTCGCAAGTTGTGGCTTAATAGAAATTGCAAGCCCGAGCAGGTATGCTGGATTCCCTAGAGAAATAGGTCGGAACTCTAACAGTTAATGTGGGCCACATCATTAGGTTATTGGAGAGGCAACAAGTGTCCCCGGCTAACCCCCAAGAGGCCAGGGCAGCCGCGACCGAGCAATCCCGCCTTGCGCCCTTACCCCACGAGCAACGTCTAGAGTCGACCCAGGTCGGAGTAGATCACACCAGTCTTGACGCCCCGACACAGACGAGGGTGACCAAAGAGCCCGAGAAATCGACCTGCGTCATACGCTTGACGAGAAGCGTCATGCTCGAAAAGGGAAAGCCCTAGAAGACGTGGCAAAGAGAGGTCCCTAGGGTACGAAAATCAGAGAAATTTAGGATCAGCTCGATAATATCCAACAAGCATACCGAGCAAAGGCCCCGGTATTTGTTGACGCCCTCCTTGAGCAGATTAAACCACCATTCACCAACGACATTATACAAGCACAGTTACCGCCCAGGTTTAGGATGCTCCAGATACAACTCTACTCGGGTGCGGGCGACCCTGCTACGCACCTATAATCTTTTCAAGCATGGATGGAGCTCCATGGCACTTCCGGGCCTGTGATGTGTTGGGCATTCTTCCTAACACTCACTGGGGTAGCTCGAAAGTGGTACCGAAATCTAAAGCCGAAGTCCATTGGCTCCTTCACCCAACTCAGCCGAGCCTTTACCACATAGTTTATCGGGGGTAAGGATATCAAGAATCCAGTAACCCATCTCCTTATAGTGACTCAGAAGGACGATGAGTCACTGAAAATTATATTATCATGTTCAACACCGAGGCCATCAAGGTGGAAGGATACACTGACGATGTAGCCCTCAAAGTCATGATGGTCGGGCTAAAGAGAGGGAGGTTCCTCTTCTTGTTCAGCAAGTACCCCCCAAAGACCTTGGTTGACCTATTGAACCGAGCCCAAAAGTACATGAACGCCGAAGAGCTATTATCACCCACAAATATTCCAAGGGCAAGAGCAGCTCGACAAAAGATAAAAAGAGGAAAAAGGCTAAGGAGGGACCCAGTGTCAACCCAAAGAGAGAGAGACGACGATCAGGATGGCGTTCCCCAAGTTCAAGAGAGTCAGTTTCTCCGGTACAATCCACTGAATACCGCGCCTGAGCAGATGCTCATGGAGGCCAGGGACAAGAGAATTCTTAAGTGGCCAACCAAGATGAGGGTCGCCCTGGGAAGAGGCATAAGTTAAAATATTGCCACTTCCACCGTGATCACGGCCACGATACGGCGGATTGCTTCAACATGAAGGAGGAGATCAAGTCCCTCATACAAAGGGGCTACCTGTGCGAGTTCATCTCCATACACAAGAAAGACCGAACACCTCCTCAGCAGGAGCAGCGATAAGAGCGTCATAATAACAAGCCAGTGGGCGAGATCCACACCATCTTTGGTGGACCCACTGGTCGAGGAGATTCGAACATAGCATGTCGAGCTCATGCTTGAAATGCAAAGCTAATTGACGAGGTCCACTAGGTGAACCTCACCCATTGACCTGGGAAAGAGCCCAAGATAGAATCGTGCACCATCACCTTCACAGAGGAAGACGCCAGGGGGATCCGCCACCCCCATGATGACCCCCTAGTAGCCATTATGACTATGGCTAACCATAAGTTTCACCAGATGCTAGTTAATACAGGGAGCTCGACCGACATTCTATATGCAGTTGCCTTTGACAAGATGGGGATAGGGAGATCGAGGCTCGGGGCCGCACGGACCCCTCTGCTCAGGTTCGTGGGAGAGAGCGTGACCTCGGAAGGGAGCATCTTATTGCCAGTTACAGTAGGAGAGGGCTCCAACCATATCACCACCATGGTAGATTTCCTTGTAGTGGATTGTCTCTAACATCCTATTGCCAGTTACAGTAGGAGAGGGCTCCAACCATGTCACCACCATGGTAGATTTCCTTATAGTGGATTGTCTCTCCTTCTGTAATGTTATTCTGGGCAGGCCCTCCTTGGACACCATGAGGGCCGTAGTTCCATCTATCAATTAACCATGAAGTTTCTGACCGAGAATGGTGTCGACAGAGTCAGGGGAGACTAGCAGGAAGCTTGACAATGCTATGCGATAGCTCTTTGAGGAAGAGCACAACAACACCAAATGATGCAAATCACCACCCTAGATCCTAGGGAGGAAAGCATAGAAAGAGGATCCCTATAAAGACCTTGTCCCCATACAGCTCTTTGAGGAAGACCCTAAAAGGACAATTCAAGTCGGGTTACTCCCTAACCCCCGACTCTAGGCTGAGATGACCGACCTTTTGAGAGAGCACGGCAACATGTTCACATGGTCTCATCAGGACATGCCCTGGATCGACCCAAGCGTTATGGTCCACCACTTAAATGTGGATCCCGACCATAAGCCCGCCGAAAAAAGAGACGTGCTTTTGACACAGAAAGGTATGCCAACATTAACGAAGAGGTTGGCAAACTTCTTTAGACCAGTTTTGTTGAAGAGGTCCATTACCCCGATTGGCTTGCCAATGTAATGTTGGTGAAGAAGGTCAGTGGAAAGTGGTGGGTTTGTGTTGACTATACTGACCTTAACAAAGCTCACCCCAAGGACAACTTCTAACTTTCAATGATCAACCAGTTGGTCGACTCCACCATCGGTTACTCATTACTCAGTTTCATGAATGCATACTTAGGATACAACTAGATCAACATGCACAAGTAAGACAAGTAGAAGACTATTTTCATCACACACCAAGGTCTGTATTGCTACCAGGTCATGTCGTTTGGCCTGAAGAATGCCAAAGTGACATATCAAAGTTGGTAAATAAGATGTTTGCCGAGTAGATTGGGAAGACCATGGGGTCTACATCAACGACATGCTCGTCAAGAGCACTAAAGCTACAAATCATATGACGGACCTAAGAGAAATGTTCGACATCCTAAGAAAATGCAAGATGAAGCTCAACCTGAGCAAATGCGCCTTTGACGTCAGCTCAAAAAAGTTCTTGGGCTTCATGGTTCATCGGTGAGGGACTGAGGTAAACCCCAATAAGATCTGAGCTCTCCTAGAAATGATCTTGTAAGACCCGTACCCTGATTAACTGAACGTACATTTAGTTTTCGATGTTGGTACATCCCGGACTGATCAGATCAACGATCTCTTATCACGGCCCTGATTTAGTACCGCAACGACCTAAGATTTGTACCCTTGCGACCGCGCGGGAGCCACGACTCTAACGCCGTGCGGCACGCCCCATTGCGATACCCGGTGTGAAAGTTGCGATCATTTGCACAATTCGAGGTGGGCCGCGCAACGCGTGTTTGGAATGGGCCCCACTTGCATAAATCTCAAGAATATGTCAAATCAATCAAATCAATCACCCTCACCCATACCCCTCTCATCACCCTAGTCTACACAACCCTACTCACCCCATCTCTCTCTCACTTCCAAAGTCAACACAACCCATACCTCCCATGCCCTCTCCCATCATCATCATCATTACCTCATGCACCCTCCTCTCTACCCATACAAGATCCATACGGGGGGGGGGGGGGGTCTTCTCATTCCCATTTGCAAGAAAGGAGAGAGAGAGAGAGAGAGAGAGAGAGAGAGAGAGAGAGAGAGAGAAGTAGAGAGAGATTAAAGGGAGAAGATCAAAGGTTGGAGGACCCCGATCATCATCTGGACCGTCCGACTGACAATCTAACCCCATCCGACCATCCAACCATCATTGTGAGTGCAAACTTTCCCCCTTTTTCTCGTTTACCTTTCATTTTATTTCCTTGGGCCCACCTTTGTGATGGGCAATGAGATGGATGGGTTGGATCGTCCATGAATGGGCCACACATACCGATAAATAATAATAATAATAATAAATAAATAAATAAAAGAGGAGAGAAAGAAGATGGCCGCTGGACAGACAGCGTCCAGAGGAGGCTGCTGCCCAGCAGCGCCTAGGCTAAAGCCCTTTTGGGCGTGACGTTGGGTCCCCACTCGTGGGACCCACCTTGATGCATGTATTCGATCCACACCGTCCATCTGTTTCTCCAGCCCATTTTAGGGTTGGACACCAAAAATGAAGTAGATGAAGATCTCGGGTGGACCACACCATAGAAAACAGTGGAGATAACGATGTCCACTATTGAAACTTCCGTGGCCCACCGTGATGTTTGTAGATGGAATCACCAGTCCAATATTGGACTCTATGGGCTCCCCATGAGTTGGGGAACCTGATGAACGGATGGGATCATACCCATGTGGGCCCCACTTGATATAAACAGAAAAAAAAAAGAAACCAGCTTCTGGATGCTGGACGTTCACAGCGTCAGAACGCTGGAACAGTTCAGCGTCACCTGGACGGTTTGAATGGGTCCCCACTCGTGGGACCCACCTTGATGTTTGTGTGTAATCCATGCCGTCCATCTGTTTTCCCAAATCAATTTAGGGCTAGGGCCCAATTCTGATACAGATCCAAATCTTAAGCGGACCGCATCACATGAAACAGTGGGGAGAATGATGTCTACTGCCGAGCTTTTCTCGGCTCACATTGGTATTTGTAGCCCACGTAATATGCCCAATATGGGGCTGTTCGGGTCCCCCATGAGCTGGGGAATTGATGAACGGAGTGGATCACCCTTATGTGGGCCCCACTCGATCAAAACCAATGATATACAAAAAAAGAAAAAAAGAAAAAAGAAAAAGAGGGCAAGGCTCCCAGCGTGAGAGAGACGCTGGGAGCACTGATAGGTGAGTAGCTATCTCGCTACTGCAGGTGACGTCACCAACTTCCATGGGCCCCACCGTGTTGTACGTGTTATATCCACACCGTCCATCCAATTGGGGAGATCATTTTAGGGCATGATCTGAAGAATGAGACAGATCCACATCTCAAGTGGACCCCACTTGAAAGAAAACAGTGAGGACAAGTGACAAGGCCGTTGGACCTTCCTTCGGCCCACCATGATGTTTATTTGAGATCCAACCTGTTCATAACTCCACACACGTATAAAAGAGGGAAAACAAAATATCAGCTTGATCGAAAACTCAGTTGGGCCCACCTAGAATGTATGTGCCTTATCTATTACGTCCATATGTTTTTCCAGCTCATTTTAGTGGCTGTGCCCAAAATTTAAGCATATCCAAACCTCAAGTGGACCATGCCACGGGAAACAGTGAGAATAATGAATTCCACCGTTGAAACCTTCGCAGGCCCTACAGTGATGTTTATTTGTCATTCGACCTGTTCATAAGATCACATGGATATGGATGAAGGAGAAAACAAAAATATCAGCTTGATTCAAAACTCTTGGGGCCCATTTGGGTGCCACGCTCTGTGGGTCCCACCACGATGCATCTATTTTATCTATGCCGACCATCTATTGTTCCATATTATTTTAGGGTCGTGGGCCAGCATAATGAGGTAAATACAACCACACCATAGGAAACAGTGGCCATTGATGCCCACCATTGAAACTCCTCTTAAGGCTACTATGTTGTTTATTTTTCCATCCAACCAAAGGCCATGGGGCCCATCTTGGGCTCCCACCTTGATAGATGTGTTGTATACATTGTTGTCCACCTTGGCCGGGGCGTGGGGCCCAGTTTTAAGTGGGCCACACATAGAAAATAAGGGTGGTTGAACGCCTACCATTGGAAACTTTACAGGACCCATCTGTTATGTTTATTTGCCGTTCTTCCTGTTCATAAGTCACCCAACCATGGTGGGGTTCCACACGTGTGGTGTGCGGGCCCCACCATGGTGTTTGGTTGCCATCTCACTTGATTAGTGGGAAAAGCACAAATATCTGGTTGATCCCAAACTGTTGAGGCCCATTGATGTATGTGGCTTCCCCACTCCTTTGTGTGGTTATCCCCAACCACGGGTCCACCTTGTTATGCATGTGTTCTATCCACGTCAGCCATTGGCCACTATAGGGCGATATGTATGTTGCCCATCCATTAGGACCGCCTTAATTTTGTGCTTGATCCAAATCATGCAAATGAATGGACCCTAGCATGTTATGTACAGGATGGCTTTGGGACCACCTTAGTGTGCATGTTCAAATGACCTCGTTGTCCTTCCCGTGAATCCACCTTGATGATTAGTTGTGTAAACCCTTATTGAAAGGTCATATAGATCTGGATGCATGGGAATCCCTAAAGTTCGCTCGATCCAAGTCATAGGGCTACTTTTTTAAACTCACCCTGTTGAACTGTCTTGTCAATTCACTTTTTTAACTCACCATGTTGACCCCCCTTGTCAACCTGCCTTATTGACTCACCATGTTGATTGATCCTAGTAACTCAGGTTGTTGTATACTCATATGATTCACCCCTCCTACTCTTGTACCTAACTATTAAAAACCATCATATCGTGTATATCCCATCCACACCGTCTGTTTACCTTTAGGACGAGTGTGGGGCTCATCCTTGACGTTAGTATGTCATCTAGGCCATCTATTATATGGAGCTTATCTTGCAGTATGAGGTTAAACCTGTCGTCCCTTTTTGGACCTCATCGTATTGACCATCTATCTCAGATTACCCTACCATGTATGATTCTCTGTGATGACCTGTCTATCTTGTAACCCGTTCTATGACATTCCTTTTACGGACCATTATTGTGTTTATCTCAACTGTACTACAGGATTATGGGTCTCGGCATGATTTTGGGTATTCTACTCTTGCGGCTCAAGTAGGTTCTACCTTTGATGTGTCGGTAGTGTATTCAATCTTTTTCTTTCCATTTGGGTTATCTGAATGTTGAAGGTTAATCCACACCTTTCAATTGTTAGACCATCTGTGTTGTTGTATACCATCCATTTAGGGTCCTATCTCTTTGTGTTTGCTTGTGTTATAAGTGAATTATCTTTTTATGATGTTTTTAGTATGTTTGTTGCCACACGTAGTGTTGTTTGGAATGCTCCCATGTGATCTATATACTATATGCTTCGACGACCACCATGCATGTGTAATGAGTATGCATCCTGAATCACCATTGTTAGTTGGGGACCACTAGGGCATAAACGCATTCATAAAGCATTCGAGATGTAGTCGCACAAATGTAATTCACGTGCTTTCTATCGCAAACCTCTCCAATAGGTATGGGACTATTCGAGGATAGGAGTCTATCATCCTGACTTACACTGTATTGTAGGAATAGCTTAGCATACCTTGTAGCCCTTGGTACGAGATTCCCTGGCTAGCGACATCCCGCATTATGACTCGATCATTCATATGTGTCCCCTCATCTTAATCATATCTCGAATAGGTTGGACTAGATTGCTTTATTGCCATCGTGGTAGATTGACTACTTGTTGGCACTCATAATGTATGCTTGGCTCATGCATCATGAATTCTTGGCTCATCTGATTATCTTGTATCAACCGGCCATAGCGGCCGCGATTGTAATGTGCAGTTCATTACCTGTTGACGGTGACATTGTATTTGAGACCCTATAGTTTTATAGTGCTCTTTGGAGACTTGCACGGGCATGTCGTCCCACGTTTGTATACATGGTTGCATTTCGCACCGTCTGCATGTGCCGCATATAGCATGGTTACTACGTTGCAACCACAGCTCCATCGTGGTTTGCAGAACAATGAAAATATGTGATCTTTAAATTGGATGCCAAAGATGTCCCTGGGTGAAAGTCCCTGATCCCATTGGTACCAAGGTGGGTGCTCCATTCAAGGACACTAGCATGCCGAATATCAAACGGCGGTGTTTTCCACTGCACGTGGTCTTGGAAGGAGGTCTGACGTAACCTGCCGGAAGAGTGTTGGAAATGTGGGTTGAGTTTGACCAGCTGTGAGTAGGTCCGCTATTGCACCAGATAGGCTTTGGCATTCTACTGGTGAGTAGTGAGGTCTGTGAGACCTCAATGATGTTCCGTTTCAGAGATGGTATTGGTATCAGTGATGTGACTGATGTTCTGTATGGTGTGGGACGGTCCTGACGTGGGCTGGTGTGATGTGGGCGGGGCTGTAAGCCTGGGCGAGCTACCACACTGGGCGAGCTACCAGTTCCGAGTCCTGCATTTCTTAGGCGATCGCGTTATGACTGTTCGTATCTGGACCACTATACCGGGAGGTGGTGATTTGCATACATGCATTGGATCATTGTATGTTACATTAGGCCCTGTAGGCCATCGCATAGTATGAGTATATAGCCTTGGTAGGCTGGTTACCTGTATTGCACGCTTACATCGCCATGGTAGGTTAGTTATATGTATTGCATGCTTGCATAGCCGTGGTAGACTGGTTATTCATATCACATGATCGTGTAGCCTAATTAGGCTAAGTTTTGGTTTAAATTTCTCATCATGCTTTATTGCTTACTCTGATATTTATCATGCTTGTCATACGCATTGCGCACGCACACACGCACTCACAAAGCTTCGTTCGAAGCTTATGCGCGTTTGTTACGTTTCAGGTTATACCAGAGTGTATCAACAACGTTGAGTTGGAGTTGGGAGTGCAATAGCAGGAGGTGCCGGATTGTGCACAGTTTTTATATCTATGCATTATGTATTTACCTTTCAGTATTGTATGTAAACGAAATGACTTAGTGGAAATGTTGTGTTTATCTTTGATGGTACTCATATGGTGATGCTCATGTTTCAAAAAAAAAAATAGACCCTAAAATCCTCCATGTGGTATCCCAGGATTGGAACCTGGCATGTGGGGTTAGGATCCGAAATCGGGGTACTACGGAGGCTGCCACCTCTGAATTCGGGTTACGGCGAATGGACGTCGAGAACTAAATTTGGAGCGTGACAGATCTCACCTAGCATGACTAAGGAAATCCAACGCCTCACAAGTCAGGTGGCAGTGCTGAATAGGTTCATCTCCAAAGCCATTGATCAGTGCTTAGCCTTCTTTAAGCAGTTGAAGAGAAACAAGAAGCCAACCTGGTCAAAGGAGTACGAGCAGGCATTCCAACAACTTAAAGCCTACCTCGAATCACCGCCCCTACTCTCGAAACCTGAATAAGGGTAAGAGTTGTTATTATACTTGGTCGTCTCGGCAACAACAGTCAGCTCAGCCCTTGTAATGCCTCAAAATTTCAAGGGTCAAGAACAAACTCGATCTCCGATATTTCGGGAGTCATTCATGCATATGCATATGTGTGTTATGCAAGTATTTGATCCACGTGACATCAAATCATAATGATAGGTCAAGTTAAACAATAAAATAGAGACATAACTAGAAATAAGTGTACTAAAATCAAAATATACAGTGTTACATCTCATAAAAATGGGGTCCACTCAATCGGTGACCCCAACACCTAAGTCTAAAATGTACAACCTAACATTGACATTGGCCACAACCACGACACCAAAAGTCCTAAAGAAACATAATGGCGAGACCCTAAGTCTGGTCATCAGTGTACTGGGAATATGGTTCATCGTCATTTATGTCCTCGGACTCCACTAGCATATCTGCCTCAAGGGTAGCTACGTCAATCAGATAGACCGGTTGGTGTTTTAAAACATTGTCCTAGATGGGAGTGAGTGATCAACTCAGTTGTTATCATTCATTTGAAAATGGAAGACGCGGGTGTGGACCCTCGCCGTTTGTGCACTCCCACACGATGTTCTCGTCCCTTCCCCTTTCGGGAAAAGAAGGAGATGAGGATGCGTGAGTGCGAATCGCCGTTTGTGCCACTGGCTTGCCTCGTTCTCGAGGGCTTTGTTTGGTTGTCGTGTTAAGCTGGATGTGTTTAAATGAGTTTATATAAGACCAGAGTCTCCACTAGCCAGTTACTTCGAATCTACAGTCGGCTAGACCCTGTAGAAACGTTAGAGAAGGGGATCCGAAGATTCCTTCCTCTAAAATGACTCCTTTTGATCTGCGGCCAGAGATTCGAGGTAAGGGATCATGGTTACAGGGTGGGAAGAGGTTAAGCACCCCACACACTGCCCGTACCGAAGTACGGTCTCTACTTCACAGAATCGAACTAATACTTGAAAGTCTGTTTTAATCCTCGTACATTCTCATAGATGACATGATGCATGAATGTGGGTCTGAACAGTAAGAGTTTCTGATGGGCAGGTTCCAACAACGGGCAAGCCCAGAGCATACGCTCGAACTGACAGGTGCTTAATATAAGACGTATGCAGTGTGCTTGAATAATCAAGGTGCTTTATAGTGAAGCATGAATGCAGGTCTGAACAATAAGAGTTTCTGATGGGCAGGTTCCAACAACGGGCAAGCCCAGAGCATACGCTCGAACTGTCAGGTGCTTAATTTAAGGCATATGCAGTGTGCTTGAAAATCAAGGTGCTTACAATGAAGCAGGGGGGTTGGAAGAAAAGTAAATGTTGCACTTATGCTAGATGCAAATGAGATGATGCTAGGAAAAGAGTAGCTGGATGGACGGAGGTGTCGCAAGGGTTGGCTTCAAGTGGCTGGATCAAGACTTGAATGGCTTGGGAGACTTGGACCAGTGGTCAGACTGGGCTGGACCAGGGCTAGGCTCTCCTCACTCGAGCTCTCCTTGGTGAAAGAATGGGCTAAAGGGGAAGGAGGGCTCGGATCGCACTCGGGCTGGATGGCTTCAAAGGGATCTTGAAATGAGAAGGGGAGGGGGGAATTTATAGCAGCGGGCAGTGGCAGTTTGCGTAATTATTTTTGGGCGGCCCGATGTGGGCCGCCCGTACGGCCACTCCTCGATTTCCAGCGAGGTACGGTCGCTCCCTCGGGGCTGGTGTTTGGCTCGCTGGGTCGACTCAGTGAGTTGAGTCAGCGGGTCGACTCGGTGATTTGACTCAGCGGGTTGACTCGATGGGTTGACTCGGTGTTTTGACTCGACGAGTTGACTCAGCGGGTTGACTCAGTGGGTTAACTCAGTGGGTTGACTCAGTGAGTTTGACTTTTTTAGGATTTTTTTACTGGCTTTTCTTATGGGGGGTTTTTCAGGCTAATGTTTAGGACTGGGTTGACTGGGTTCAGGCTTGAGTTGGGCTATGGATTGGGGCTTACAAGGGTGAGTTTGGCTGAGTTAGGACTTGGGGTTTGGGGGTATGGTCCTCCATTCATCCAGCTATCTCTACCAACAGTGTAGCCGAAGGTGGGGTGTCTACAGATGCCCCTCTTTGGCAGAGGTTGCTTGCAACCGAATGCCAAAGCGAGTGGACACCCCACTTCTGACCCGGTCATTCATGGATCATGGTCTGAAATCTTTGCTTGCCTTTGCATCTGTGTCAGTTGATCGTTTGGAAACCGACCACTCGCACATACCGCGGGAGTTTGGAGAAAACGTTGCGATTGTCCCTACATGTGCTGCAACCTGGGTACCCAATCGTAACCCTTCCATTCCCGATCGGTACTAACATTGGAAAGGTACAACAGAGCCTCTGCGTCGCTAGTCTTACAAGGATGCTGACCCTGAGACTGATTGTGTGATGTTTGATGTTTTCCCAGATCACTCCAGGAGTACTTGTTTCGCTTGACTGTCAAAGTGGTTAGACGCCCTGCGTCAGATAGTCTTACGGGATTCTACTACGCCGACTTGGACTCAGTCAAGGTACTTCAGGCATCCATGCCTAGGTATGTGCGGGTGGACTCTTTCCACCCGATCTACTGATTTCGATGCTTAGTTTGCAATTCATTCTTTCCTTGATTGTGGTCTGGAATCTTTGTTGTCCTTTGTATCTGAGTCAGATGATTGTCTGGAGATTGATAACTCGCATATACCGCGGGAGTTTGGAGAAAACGTTGCGATTGTCCCTGCATGCGTTGCAACCTGGGTACCCAATCGCAACCCTTCCATTCCTGATCGTACTAACATCGGAAAGGTACAGCAGAGCCTCTGCGTCGCTAGTCTTACGAGGTTGCTGACCCTGAGACTAATTGTGTGATGTTTGATGTTTTCCCAGATCACTCCAGGAGTACTTGTTTCACTTGACTGTCAAAGTGGTTAGACGCCCTGCGTCAGATGGTCTTACAGGATTCTACTACGCCGACTTGGACTCAGTCAAGGTACTTCAGGCATCCACGCCTAGGTATGTGCGGGTGAACTTTTTCCACCCAATCTGCTGATTTTGATACTTGGGTTACAATTCATCGTTTCCACCTGTTCAAATGGTTTCTGTGACCGAGCCTTTTGGCTTTCATCTTTTATATCTTGGCATGTGGTACGACCGTACTGACACTGGAGTTCAGTTCGACCGTACTTTGAGTGCATTGGATCCGATGGTCTCCGGGGAAACCGCGAGACATCGGATCTTATTTGATTTTTGCGTCGGCTCCTACCCAGAGATATGGAAGATCTCCTGGTGTTTTAGAGGTAGAACGCTCTACTGGGAAAATATTTTTTTTATTTTTCGAAAAGATACCCACTCTGGGGAGTGATACTCCGTGGGGTTTTTATTTGCAAAAAGTAATATTTTTTTATCTTTTTGAAATGGAAGTCTGGTTTGCATGTGCTTCCACTAGGGATGCCTGTGGGATCTTTGGCTAACCGACTTTATTTTGAAAGTAGGTAAACATGATGATTGATGCGATGGATGCTGATGCATGGAGATGCATGATGAATGCATGGCTTGACTCATTCTCTTTCAGTTTGATGATTTTGCTTTTGCTGGAGATGTAGAGAATTTTGAGCTTATTGCTTGCAGGGTTGTGCTCCCTGGGGATTTTCTTTTTTTATACGGGTGTTTGGTCAGCGGGTTGGTCAAGATCCCGACCTGTGGTCGATCAGGTCCATCGTCCCAGGATGCTGTTTCTTTGCTTATTGAGCATGTACGATGATTAAATCAGACTTCAAAATATTCTTCTGGGCATAAATGCGATTGAGACGGTGCTTGGTCGCCAGTTTTGGTCAAGATTCCAATTTGCGGGCGATCGGATCTGTCATCCCAAATTGTGAAGAGAGTGGAGTTCAAGACTCTTGAAGTGTAGTGATGGGGGATAGTGACAATTTTTGTGATTTTTGCAAATATTTGGTCCGAACCTTTACTTGAGTGGCCAGGATAGAGATCGGTTATTGAAAACAAAGGAAATATTTTTGTGATTTTTTTGAAAATATTTGATTTGAAAGCAAGAGACATATTTTTGTGATTTTTGAAGAGGTGATTTTGCAATGTTTTTGTATTTTGTGATTTTTCTGAAATGCAGGGAAAAGTATGAAATTTTCATCCACTTCCAGCTTCTGCTGCTGGTAAGGCACCCGATCCATTTTACGTCAGCGAGCAAGACGAGTCTCACACAGCTAAGTGCCGTAGTTTTACATCTTCGGATGAGGAGATTTTGAGGGTTTTCAGTCAACACACCCACAAAGTTGCCTGTTCCTCATTGCAATGCACATAGACCACGTATCGTCCGACGGACTCCTTCGGCTACAAAATGAGCCACATCCTCACATTTCCCTTAGTCAATCCAGTTTGGGACCTTACGTTGCTCACAATTCCGTGAGGGTGCGCTCCACCTCCCAACAGCCTTAATCCCCTTCATGAGTTTTGGGAACAAGGAACATCCATCAGATTCAACAGCGACTTCCAAATCAAGGTTGTCTATCACGGTGCGTTCAACACAAACAGGGTTGCAGAGTTCTGCCCGCCTCAGCCCTTACCTGTTTAAGAGATTCCAGACACCCGTACGATCAAGTGTCAGCCATGTCTGGAACAGGTTAGGAAAGAAAGTCCTCGAGAAGTTAATCCCAATGTAGTTTTAGTTCTTCGGACCGCTGGAGATGAATTTGTGCAGTTGAAATTGATGGTAAAAAAAATTTTATTTTTTATTTTTATATTTTTTGTATTTTTTTTGAAAAAGTTCCAGATTTTAACTCGGGTAACCGAGGTTGATGCTGGTTTTTATGGAAAGCTTGAAATCTTTTTGGTATTTTTGGAAATGATCCGGGTTATCAAACCTTGATCCCAACGGTCGAGGCCGATGCCGGTTTTTAGTTGAAAGCGAGAAAGGTCCCCCGAGAAATTAATCCCAGTGTAGTTTAAGGTCTTCGGACCAAAATCTGTACATGCTGAAAATACATTCTTTTTTTTGTGATTTTTATGAAATGATCCGGGTCATCAGATCTTGGCCTGAACGGCTAGGATCGATGCTGGTTTTTATTAATCCCGACGTAGTTTAAGGTCTTCGGACCCAAAACTGTATAAGAGAGTGCTGGTAATGCATATATATATTTTTGTGATTTTTTGAAAAATGTCCGGTGTTGTCGGATCTTGACTCGAGCAATCAAGACCGATGCCGGTTTTTATTGAAAGTCCCTCGGGATTTTGATCCCAACGTAGTTTAAGGTCTTCGAACCGAAAGCTGTACAAAACAGGGAAAACCTAAGTTTTGTTTTTTTTTTTTTAAATGTCGGTGTCAGCGGATCTTGATTCGATCCAGACTGATGCCGGTTTTTATTGAAAGTCCCTCAGGATCTTGATCCCGACATAGTTTAAGGTCTTCGGACCGAAAACTGTACAAAACAGGGAAAACCTATTTTTTGTTTTGTTTTTTTTAAATGTCCGGTGTCAGCGAATCTTGATTCGATCCAGACTGATGCCGGTTTTTATTGAAAGTCCCTCGGGATCTTGATCCCGACGTAGTTTAAGGTCTTCGGACCGAAAACTGTACAAAACAGGGAAAACCTATTTTTGTTTTTTTTTTTTAATGTCCGGTGTCAGCGGATCTTGATTCGATCCAGACTGATGCCGGTTTTTATTGAAAGTCCCTCGGGATCTTGATCCTGACGTAGTTTAAGGTCTTTGGACCGAACTAAGTACATGTAAACAGTAATCAAGGGCGGAGATTCTTAGGATTCTTCTTGGAATGGTTTGGATCATTTGGTCATGCCTTTAGATGGTTGAGATCGCTGTTTGACCAAGTCAATTTTTTCTTTCTTTTCCTTGAAAATTCTATGGAGTTTTTCCACATCATCAACCCAATTTCTCACCCATTTCTCTCAAGATGAGATTTTGGTGAGATTTCTTCTTTTTCTCACCATTCTCTTCCATCACTTCATTCTTACAAGGAGGTACAAGATTCACTTGCAACCACCCTTCCCAAGGAGGAGTTCTTCCCAAGGAGAGAGGAGGAGAGGTCGTTTCAACTAGGTAGGGGGTAGGACGGCCCCCTGGTTTCTTCGGTGGGTCGGGTAAAGGGGTGCACCCCCCTTTTCTATATAACATGGGGCACCTTTGCCCCTTCCAACGTGCAATCTCTCTCTTCTCTTTCTCACACTCTCTTTCTCAAAGTTTTCTCTCTCCTCTTGGTGGTTCTTTGCTTCTCTCAAGTGGTGGGACTTAGAGAAGTTTTGGGACAGCAAGGTGGTCCTTCTTTGGTGAGTGGTAAAGGTATAGACCACTCCCTTTCTCTTTCTTGTCCTTTTCCTTCTTCATTATCTCTTCTCATGGTTCTTTTCTTTTTCCATGTAGCTATTCCAAAAGGAGTGAAGGTGGGCCCAAGTGTTCTTGACCCTTTCTAGATCTCTAATCTATTTCAAAGGTGGTGCATGGAGAAGGACATTGCAAGCTTTCCATTTCATTTTTCCTTTTCTTCTTTTCACACTCCCTTCATGTGTATGTAAAGAGTGATTTTGCCATGTCATCAAGTGTGCATGGCAAAATATTCTATCTTTTTCATGGGAGTTGGGCCTCTTTTCATATGTATCAAATGGGCTCAAAGTGAAGTCATGGCCCTTGGTGTATTTGATGGGCCCAATGCTTCATTTTGGGCTCCCTCTTACTTTCTCTTTCTTGTCATTTCCTTTGGAGCTCTTTTTTTCTTTTCCATCTTCTTTCCAAAATTTGGGCCCATGGGAATGGTAGGGCCCACCATCAAGTTTTGGGCTCATGGGGCTCACTTTGGGTGACCCCATCTTTCTTCACATATGTATGGACCAAGGTGACTAGCCCATTCTTCACTTGGATCTCAAGTGGGCTAGATTTCTTAGTTGGGCCTTTATGGCCAAGTAGCCCAAGTCTTCCACCATCTCTTGATTATGATGTACATCCTTGTACAAAGTGTGGTGGGTTCCTTGGAGTTTTTCATGTAGATGGGCTTTTGGGCCTTCATTAGAGCTTGGATTTCTTTGGACCATGTGTGCACCACTACACTTTGTCCATGTAGGCTTTTTTTTTCTTTCATACTCTTTTCTTTTGATGGATGGAGGACTTGAGTTACTTGATCATCTATAAGTCCCATGAGTGAGTTGTTCCAACAATCCCAAAATGGTTTTTCCTTGTGGTAGGAATGTGGTTCTCAAGAGTTGCCCTTTAATGTTATCAATCTTACATGGATGATTCTCCTTCAAGTGAGCTATCCATGCAACCATAGCTCCTTGAACTTCCTTTTGGGGTGCTTGGTGGGTCATCCACCATCATTCTCAAAGATGAGTAATTTTCCTTTCAATTTGTGAGAAAGAATGATACCCATAAGTTACCCACTTTTGTCCCATGCTTTGGGACATTTTGGATTTTGATCTTCAAGTGGGCTATGTATACCATTCTTATCCATTTTCATGATGGTTAGGTGACCCATTAAGCCATGCCCTCTTGTGCTCAAATGGTCCCCCTTTTTGGTAAAGAAATTGGTGCACATAAGTTGCCCAAATTTGTCCTTTCATGGGCATTTTCAACTTGATTCTTCATGTGGGCTATGTGCATCAATTTTTTACCATTAGCTTCTTTGATTCATATGTTTGTGGGTAGACGGCCATGTTGTACTTTCATGGTCAACACTTTCATCAAGATGTTGCACATAGGGGTGCTCATGGTTAACCCATGAATGGGTCCTCATGTTCTTCAAGTGGGCTATGTACTCTTTTAATCCATTGAGGTGAGGCATTTGGGTTGCTCTTGGGGGCCCATTTCCCTCCTATTCTCCACTTGTCCATATACATGTGTAAAAAGATGGAAACGTCTTAAGTAAGAATCATGGCCTTGGCATAAAAAGTGGACCAATCCTTGGCCACATGTGGATTTTGAAGAGAGATTTCTCATGTGAAGTAGGATTATTATCCTTTGTTGATCTCATGATACTTGAGTGCATTTATTGTCCAAAATGTGTCCTTGGGTGATGGACTTTTCTTGCCTAAGGCATGTCATGCAACCTTTTTTAAAATGGGTCTTGCTTTCTTCAATGGGCCCAACACTTGTCCTAAGTAACACATGGAGTTGGACTTTAGATCTTGCATTTGAATGTGAGTCCAATCCCATGGGTTTTCTGGATGATAATTTGGATTTTAACGGGTAAGGGATAGGGACTTACCTTGCCAAGCTTGTAGGATTCAATGGCGGATGGTACCAGAGGTCGCCGAGTGATTGATGAGGATGATCCTGCCTTCATCATCCGTCGAGGGGACCACATGTGTTCCTTGGCTATGGAACATCAACCTCTTCCTGCTATCAAGGGTCGAGGTACCAGGGATCACTGGGACAACTGGGTGAAGGATCCACAGCCCTTGCTTGAACGAGTATTGGCTGGTACTCCTTTTGCTGGCCTCCTCACCTTACGTTTTCATAACAACAGTGCCAACCGCATGATGCTCGCGGCTCTTTACGAGAGGTGGCGGGACGAAACCCACACCTTCCAGCTCCCTTGTGGTGAATAGGGAATAACTCCCCTGGACATTTACATGCAAATAGGCTTTCCGTTTCATGGGACAGTTGTCCCTCAAGTCAGCTCTTTAGCTCCCATCACTTCCACTAACTAGCTACGGCTTGTCGGTGATGTCCCACCCGAGGATGAATTCCAAGGCCATCAAGTGAAGATGTGATGGTTCTACAATACTTTTGCCTCCGTCATCCCCACTACCGAGCGAGAGGCCCTCCACAAAGCACGGGCCATGATCACTTACGCCTTCGGGTCCTTCCTTCTTTGCCACGCCAATGAGAGGGTCGATCCTAAATTTCTTCGCTTGGTTGAGGATTTACACCACCCCTACAATTGGAACGGGGCTATCCTGACCCATATTTTCCAGGGTCTAGATAAGACTTGTCGGAACAGCCGGTCCTACACTGGTTTTTGGCCTGTCGTCGAGGTACTTCTTCATTCACCTTCCTTGGGGTCGTTTTCCTTCTTTCTCTCTCTGATCACTAGGTGTGCTTTTGCCCAGACTTGCTTCTATGACCATTTTCCCCATCTTGCGCCGAGGATGTGGGACGATGTTGAGCCCTCTTCGTATCGCCACATGTACTGGCACCAGCAAAACCGTCAGCGGAACTCCTGAGTTTCTGGGGACAATTGGCGCGCTGACATAGACGGGTTGACCGTTGATGATGTAAGTATCTTACTTTCCTTACCCCCCGTGCTGTACTGTAACTGATCGTGGTGACCTCATTTGTTGCAGCTCGCTCGGATGCCGTATGCCAGCTTCCCTCTCTATTACACCCCCCAGCATGTGGAGGCATATGACGCTTCATGTCTCCGTATCATGCTTTCCGACGCTGAATCTTTTCAGTGGTATATGGGTGAGAGGTTACTTCGGCAAGTCACTGGGGTGGCTCGGGTCCCTTGTTCTGCACCTCCTCCAGCTACTCAAATCCCAACTAATGAGAGAGCTGAGGCTCTCGTGGGCTAGCCCGGATTTCGCTTCACGATCCCGGATCAGTGATTATGATGAGTGGTATTTGCTGTATGGCCAGGGCCCTCTGCTTCCTTCGCTCTATGTTCCAGGGGGTCGTCGCAGATATGCTGGAGGGTCGGTGACTGCTCCTTTGATGGATCTTTATCGTCGGGAGCGGGACGAGAGGAAGGACGATGACGACTATGTTGGCGACTTGTAGCCTACTTTTGTATTTAGCTTACTTGATGGATGGCCTTTTTCTTTTTGCTTTTACCCATCTTTGTATCAAAATCTTCTGAATGAATACACAATCTTAATTCTTCTCAGATTTCTTGATGATGCCTGGATGCTTTGATTTCTAACTCAGTCTTTAATGGTTTGTGGAGGATGAGCCTTCTTATCTGCATGGATGATGACTTGAACGGTTCAGATTGCTTGATTGGCCTTATGGGCCCACTTAATGATCAGATCTTGGATTCTGGCCTTCTTTCTTGATGATCAAGCCTTTGATCTTGCTGTTTCGTGACTTGTATGAGCTTTCCCATGGTTTAGATCATGTTGATCCAGTCTTTGAATAGCTTATATTGATAGATTCGGCCCTGTGGGCCCACCTGAGACCTCGGCTTTACTTCGGGGCGCCTCTTTTGATGATTTGTGAGGCTAAGAAGGCTTCTCATGGTGTGGATGATGACTTGAACAGTCTCAGATCGCTTGACTTGGTTTTGTGGGCCCACTTGATGATTAGATCTTGGATTCTGATGATCAAACCTTTGATCGTGTTGTTTGATGGCTCATGCAGGTTCTTCAATGGTTTAGATCATGATGATCTAGTCTTTGAATGACTTGGGTTGCCTGTGGCCCCCATTTGATCACCTTTCCCTCTCTTTGACTTGATCAGACCAATTCTAGCCGTTGTGCTTCGTGATTGGACCGGTGGGGCACCTTCTATATGATCTTGATCAACCTCAGTCGAAATCTGGAGTGAACCGGAGCCTTGGGCGGCCCTCGGGGTGCCATCTGCTGACGTGGACTATCAACCTCACCTACCAAGAACCCTGGAGCCAATCCCGCGGAGAGAGAGGGAGCGCGTCCGTACAGGCGGCCGAAGGCTCGCCTCTTGTGCGGCCTGGGCTGGCTCTGGTTCAGACATTCTCTTCTGTCCCCTGCTCTTGTCCCCACATTCTCTGTACTAGACCATTCGATTCCAGCCATGAATCTTCTTTTCTCCTTGTCTTTTCTCTTCATTTTGTCCTCATCTTGCTTTGTCCTTTCTTGGGCAATGGATGGTGGAGATTTAGGGGCTGTGGAGGGCTGTCCATGGTGGGTCCCATACTTCAGAAAGTGTTGAAGGCTTTAATGATGGAGGAATCTCTTTAATGGATGGTAGAGATGGTGCATTAAGAGGGGGTATTGATTAGGAGTTAGGGATGGTGGTTAGTGGAGCTTTGAATGGCCCCATTAATGGCAGCCATGCTGAAATTCCAGATTTGAATGGGGCTTTGCTTGTGGGAGAAATGGATGGCATGGACGAGATGAGAGGATGGGACATAGGTGAGGCTATGTATCCCTTGAATATGGGCCACATAGATGATGTGATTGATAGAGGTGATGGGACCATGATGGACATAGATGGGCTGATCTCCTGTCTGGATGGGATGGATGATTCAGATGATACCTTTGACGGTTTGGATGCTCTTGATGAGGGCCAGGGTGTGCGGCACATTTGTTTGGGTGGACTTGATGTGATCATTGATGATGTCCCCCTGATGATGGACGGTGTGGATGCCCCGATGATCCCTTTATCGGCCAGGGTGATGACTGGATTCGTGGTCTCCTGCTGGAGAGGGCCGCAGGTCTAGATCTGACCGTTAATTCTTCGATCGGGGTCGTCGGGACCCTTCTTGATGGTTCAGATGCATTCTTTGATGGTCAGATTGGCCAGGATGCCACGATGTGTGGTGTGATCTCCGCTGGTAGCCCTTTTGATGGAGAGTATCGTCCTTCTCTTGATCGTCGGTCTTTTGCGCACTCTGTTCATGAGGCGGGCGAGTCTTCTCATGCGGCTGAGGTTATGACAGTTTCAGATAGTGATGCGACTATATTAGACATAGCCGTTACTGAGGGCAGGTCAGGGGCTGTCGAGTCTGCAGAGGTTCCAGCTTTTCCTTCTCCTTCGCCCGTTGACCTTCCGATCCTCGATGAGTCATCATTGATTTCTGGGCCTTTTATTCTGGAGGGGGTGCCAGTGAGGTCTTGTCAGCTGCTTCCTCGTCCTTCTTGCTCGCCACGGCTGCTTGCTTGGCTTGATGGTTTGTCAACTTATGAGATTCGAGATTTGGAGTCCTATGGCTTCGGCAGTCTGATCCATATGGCTAGAGTTGACATTGATTGGAGGATGCTCGGAGCTGCCTTGATTGACTGGGTCCCTTCGTTAAACTTGTTCGCGTTCAACGATATGGGGATGGGACCCTCTTTGGAGGAACTTGCCCGCTTGACAGGCCTACCCCGGGATTATACTCAGTATTTCTCACCAAAGACGTCGCCGAAGATTGCTACACCGCAGAACTGGTTCGGGATCCCCTATCTTGTTCGGCCTGCAGTCGCCGGCCAGGATGTTGTAGTGTTCTCCTTGGATTTACTGTATGACCTTTTTTCAGGTCCTCGGAGTGTGGCCGATTCTACCTTTGCTCGGAACGCACTGATGTTCTGCTTGATAGCTGAGGTGCTGTTCTCGGGATGGCGCAGGTCCCAGACTCTGCTTTTTGAGGTGATGAGCCGAGCTATCCGACAGCAGGGGATCATTTCTCTCATCTTGGCCAAGCTGTTTAATGGGCTGACTGACTGCGCCCTGGGCCGCACTCGTGTCCTTCGCGGCTGTTGTGCCTTTCTTCAGGTATCTTTTCTACACCTTTTCCTTCTTGCTTTGTTAGGAATTGCTTGGCTCTAGCTGAACTTCTTTTCCTTTTTGTGATCAGGTCTGGCTATGGGAGCGTCTTTCTTTGACCGTTCCTGTACCTCTTCCTGGCATTCCTAGCTCTGACGTCATGCGTTATATCATGGAGTTTCTTCCTCATACGGCCAGGATGAGTGAGCCCTTGTATCGCAGGCATGTTCGCTAAACTTCGTGACTGGAATGTTCGTTGGGAGTCATCTTGGCTTTCACTTCCTCCAGCGCTTTGTGATGCACACCGCCTTCCTCTGATGTTGGTAGGCTTTCGATCTTACTTTTCTTACCATCCCATTCGGTTCCTACGGCGGTTTGGGTATGAGCAGGATGTTCCTCTTTTAGCTTTCACGGGTATCGGGCGTCGAGTGCTTCCATCTAGATCCTCCGACTTTAGGACTTAGGTCGATGGATCTTGGGCGAGTTACTTGACTGCTGATTTACTGGGTTTTGAGCTGCAGACTTTTCCGATGGCGATCGCCCCATATCAGTATTGGGTTGCTGAGCAGTCTTTGTATCGACGTATCCCTTGCTGGCACCAGACTGCTGATGAGGATGAGCAGGATATCCTTGGAGATGCTGGCTCTTCATCTGGTTCATATGAACCCTTTGAGGAGCGCCCATTCATTGATCCTTGCTTCCTTTTGGCCACTCATGGCCATCTGCTGTCTGAGATTTCTACACTTCGGTATCATTGTGAGATGATGTCGAGGAGATTGGCTGCCGATCAGAGATTGTCTGATGAGGAGACAGCGATCCGTACCCTTGAGCGCGATGAGGGGCATTACCTGCGTATGGAGGTGAGTAGGTTGAGAGCGAGGCTATTTTTTTATGAGTCAGAAGACTTACCTGATGTGGCCGAGGAGGATGGTAGAGATTGATGGTGTTGACCACCTGCACATTCTTTTTGCATATATGAGTGATGATAATGCATTTTTTTTGTATTTTTTTTTTTGAAAGAGATGACATGATATGTGTAAAAGAAATATGATGCTTTTAATGAAAAAAAAAAGAAGAAAACTTGTTGAGAATCTATTGTGCCATGAGTTGTCTTGTGAGTGAGTGTCTGGATTTTTGTGTCGGGATATAGGAATCAGAACTGGGGCTCGGCCAATGCTTTTGACCGATGTCTCGAGATTAACTTGCTTGATCCTTTGGTTTCCTAGAGGTGTAGGCAATGGAAACTATTGCTTCTTGAGATTGTCAGAGTTTGTAGAGCTTTTCGCTCCTGACTGCACTTCTTCTTGTCCTTGAACTGTAACTGCTTGAACCGATCTGGACCGTCTGATTTCTTGGTACCTGCACTTTTATTCTTCTTTTTTTATTTGAGCCATTTTTGCCTGCAGTGCTCTTTCGAGTTTTCACCACAGCCGGCCTTTTCCCGTCATTTTTGCCCGTGGCGCCCTTTCGGATTTTCACCACGTCCCGGGTATTTGATCTTGCCTGCCCCTTGGCAGCTATGCTGTTTTTACCCTCAGTGCCCTTTCGGGTTTTCACCAAGTCCGCTGTATGCCCACTGTTTTTACTCGGAGCGCCCTTCCGGGTTTTCACTCCGCCCTCTTTGTTTAGGCACACATTTTTCTTTTCTTTTTTTTTTCTTTTTTTCTTTTTGCTTTTTTTTAAATTTTTGGATCTTTGGATATCTGTGGCGGCTAGAGGTCGGGAATCCGTCGTTGTCGGCCGACGGCAATCTTTCAGCCCTTATCCTAAGTTACGATGATAGAGCTGTTGGTCTTAGCTAAAGACCCTTATGAGATGAATGGATGAATGACTGTGTTTCTTCTTGGACTGATTTTTTTCTTGGGTGCCTTGCTTTGGCTTCCCTTTTTCTTTCTCTTTTCTTTTTTTTTTTCTTTTTCTTTTGTATTCTTTTTCTCTTTTTTTTTTCCTTTTGAATCCCCCCATTTTTTTGTATTTTTCTCTTTTTGAATCCCCTTATTTGAAACACTTGTTGGTGGACGGAAATGATTTCTCAGAGGTCTTAGCTTTGACCTCTTGACTTCAGCTCTATTAAAGTAACTCTTGATAAGGTTAGAATGGCTTACCCGTGAAAGATCTTCACGTTGTCGGCGTTGGTTGGCTCAGGAAGATCCACCCCTCTCATGCTAGTGAGTCTGAGGGCGCCTCCGGGAAGTACTTCTCTGATGATCAACGGTCCGTCCCACGAGGGTTTGAACTTTCCTCTAGGATCTGGAAGGTACGACGGTAGGATCTTCTTCATGACCATGTCGCCTACCTTGAAACTTCTTTTTCGGACTCTCTTGTTGTAAGCCCGAGCGATCCTTTTCTGATAGCACTGTGAATGACTTAGCGCACGCATGTGCTTTTCATCTGCTAGCTGCAACTGATCGAATCTGGCCCGTTGCCATTCTCCCTCTTCAACTCTGCTTTCTAGTAACACTCGTAGTGATGGTATTTCCACCTCGACTGGTAGAACTGCTTCCATTCCATAAGTAAGCTCGAAAGGAGTAACGCCCGTAGCAGATCGTACAGACGTTCGATAGGCCCAAAGTGCATATGTGAGCATATTCGACCAATCTCGATAGGTCACGACCATCTTCTCAAGTATCCTGACGATTGTCTTGTTTGCGGCTTCTACCCCACCATTCATCTAGGGACGGTAGGGGCTTGATCGATGACATTGGATCTTGAATTTGCTGAGGAAGTCATCAATCTTCTTCTTGATGAACGGGGTCCCATTATCTGTGATGATAACATTAGGGATTTTATACCGGCATATGATATTGTTCTTCATGAATTTGATCACCTGAGATGCTGCAATCGTGGTGTAGGAGGCTGCCTCTACCCACTTGGTGAAGTAGTCGACTGCCACAAGTATGTACTCATGACCGTTGGATGCTTTGGGACTGATCTTGCCGATGATGTCGAGTCCCCACATGGAGAAGGGCCAGGGGGTGGTCAGGTTGTATAACTCTGATGAGGGGGCATGGATTTGATTCGCACGCTCCTGACACTTGAAGCATTTTCTGACGTGTTGGCAACAGTCTGTCTCCATGGTGAGCCAATAGTAGCCGAGTCATAGAATCTTCTTTGCCATCATATGCCCGTTCATGTGTGGGCCACAGATTCCTTCGTGTATTTCTTTCATGATCTTTCCAGCTTCTGTTTCATCGACGCATCGAAAGAGGATGTGATTATAGGATCGCTTGTAAAGAACTTCGCCACTGATGGTGAACTGGCCGGCCAAACGCTGAATGGTTCGACGATCTGTTGCTGTTGCTGACTCTGGATACTCCTGGGTTTCGAGATATTGCTTGATGTCGGCATAGCAGGGTTTGTCAGGGACAGCTTCGGCTTCTTCTATTTGCAGGCAGAAGGCAGGTTCATCTTGAATTTCGACTGTGAGCTCCCATTCTGAAGCTCCTTTTGGTATCTCGAGCATTGATGCAAGTGTGGCGAGAGCATCTGCAAACTGGTTCTTGGCTTTGGGCATGTATGAGAAGGTGACTTCTTTGAATTCCTCGATCAAATTTTCAAGATACACATGATATGGTATCAACTTCTCGTCTTTGGTTTTCCATTCGCCATTGGTCTGATTGATGATAAGCTGTGAGTCTCCAAATACTCGTAGCTTCTTGATGCCCAAGATTATGGCTTCCCTTAAGCCAGCGATGCATGCTTCGTACTCTGCCATGTTGTTGGTGCACTTGAATGCTATGCGCCTTGAGATGGGAATAGGGACATCATCTGGAGAGTAGAGGATCGCTCCAATACCACTCCCTTTAAAATTTGCTGCGCCGTCGAAGAATAATGTCCACTCATCTTTTTTCTTCTTTTCTTCATCCTCGATATGCAAGAGATCTTTATCAGGGAAGAACGTCTTGAGCGGTTAGTAATCCAGGAGGGAGTGGGCCGCAAGATAATCGCGAGGTCCTGCCCCTTGATTGCCTTCTGAGTGACATAGGTGATGTCGAACTCAGACAAGAGTAGCTACCATTTAGCTATCCTTCCCGTGGGTGCCAGTTTCTCGAACAGGTACTTGAGCGGATCCATGTGAGCGAGGAGGAGAATAGGGAATGCAATCATGTATTGACGGAGTCGCTGAGTTGCCCAGACTAGGGCGAGGCAAGTCTTCTCGATCGGGGAATCCCTGGTCTCGTAGTCGGTGAACTTTCGACTTAAATAGTATATTGCTTGTTCCTTCTTCCCAGTCTCATCGTGCTGGCCGAGGACACAGCCAATGGCTTTTGCTGCTACCGAGATGTATAACAATAGTGGTCGTCCAGGAGTGGGCGGCACTAGGACTGGAGGATTCATGAGATATTTCTTGATACGGTCGAAGGCGACTTGGAAATCATCATTCCATTCTTTTGGAACGTTTTTCCGAATGAGCTTGAAAATGGGCTCACAAATAGGTGTGAGCTGTGCGATGAAGCGACTGATGTATTGAATTCTGCCGAGGAAGCCACGAATTTCTTTCTCTGTTCTAGGAGGGGGCATCTCGATGATTGCTCTGGTTTTGGTCTCGTCGACCCTGATGCCATCCTCACTCACCATAAAGCCGAGGAGCTTTCCTCCCATTGCACCAAAGACACATATCTGAGGGTTGAGGCGGAGCTTGTACTTTTCTAATCTGTTGAATAACGTCTTCAGATCTTCAAAGTGTCCTTCAATTGTGCGAGATTTGACGATCATGTCGTCCACATATACTTCAAGCTCTTTGTTCATCATGTCATAGAATAATGCTGTCATTGCTCGCTGATATGTTGCTCCTGCGTTCTTCAGACCGAACGGCATTACCCTGTAACAGAAGGTTCCCCAGGGAGTGATGAACGATGTCTTCTCGCGATCTTCGACGGCCATCTTGATTTGATTGTAACCTGAGAACCCGTCCATGAATGAGAAGACCTTGTATCCAGCAGTGTTGTCGACCAGAGTGTCGATGTGTGGCAACGGGAAGTCGTCTTTAGGACTGGCTTTGTTGAGATCTCGGAAGTCGATGCACATTCGAACCTTGCCATCCTTCTTTGGTACTGGTACGATGTTGGTGAGCCATTCAGGGTAGTTGGAGACTACCAAGAATCCCGCATTGTATTGTTTGATGACTTCATCTCGGACTTTCAGGGCCCATTCTGGCTTCATTCTTTGAAGTTTCTGCTTCACTGGCTTCATATCTGCCTTGGTTGGCAGATGGTGTACAACGAGCTCTTCATCGAGCCCCGGCATGTCGTCATATGAGAACGCGAAGTTGGACAATCTTGGAGCTAGGAACTCTATCATTTTCTGTTTTATCTCAGGTGGCAACGATTTTCCGATGCGTACTTCCCTAGGGATCTCAGGTGTCCCCAAGTTTACTATCTCGAAATCATCGGCTACAACATTGGCTTTAGATTAGAACTTTTTGAGGAGATCCTCTAGTTCGGGAGCTGGATCATCATCTTCCTCATCCCAAGCTTCGTCCAAACCCATGAGCTCGAAGTCTAATTCGATGTCAAAGTCATATGATTCGACTTCAAGCTCATGTGACTCTTTAGACGAACTTGGCACACTATTGAATGCAGGAAAAGGAATGTTTTTTTATTTTTGAGATTTTTCTGAAATGAAAATGCTAGATGTTTTTGGCTTTTGAAAGTTTTTTTATTTTTTTGGCTTTTTGAAATTCACGGGACTTTGAACAAGTGGGCATTACAGACCATGATTGAGCCCAACTTGTTCCAAAGTTCCGATCGCTGCTTAAACAGGCATTTTTCTTTTGGAGGCCAGAGCCCTCAGATGGCTCTTTGGCTGATTCAAAAGTTAGGGGAACGGATGACCATTCAGGACCCCACACTTCCTCCCCTGAAGAGGTGGGGGTTGATGATTCGGGCAAAGAATCACACCCTGGCCCAATGACCATGATTTCTTACTGGTCGGGTTCGAGATCTGAGTCGTACTCAGTCCCTCCCGGATCGCTTACCTCGCATTGCAGTTTGTCTGGTTCTACGGCTAGACATGTGTTTGGGATCTGGACATCGGACCAATCCAGGGCTGGCCATTTCCCTTTCTTGTTCCAATGGATGGGCTGCTTCTGCCCCTGGCTGGTGATTGTTGATGTTGATTCTGCAGAGATGGACGAGTCGTGCCCCTTGCTGATTGATGTTGAGATGGGCAAGTTGTGCCCCTGACTGGTGATTGTTGATGTTGATTCTGCAGAGATGGGCGAGTCGTGCCCCTGGCTGATTGATGTTGAGATGGGCAAGTTGTGCCCCTGACTAGTTGGAATTGAAGCGGGCAGGTTGTGCCCCTGGTTGATTGATGCTGAAGTGGACAGGTTGTGCCCCTGGTTGGGAGCAGGTATCAGAGTAACCTGGTCCTGAAGCTGCTGTATTTGACTTCCTTCTTCATCTTCATCATTTCCTTCTTCTTCTGGAGGCTTAGATGGTTTGAGAATCTGATCCCATCGAATGGGGGGCTACGTGGCCCAAACTAGGCTCATCGGGAGGCCTTTGTGTAGTGCAGTCGGTTGAGTCCCTCCTGGATCTTTGCAAGGTTCTCCTGGCTTGACGAATTGGATGGGTGAGCACCGAAATTTCTTCCTTCTTTTGTCCATGAAGATTGCCTTGTATCTGAGTCCCCATTTGCGTTGGTTATATATCAGCGGTACCTTTCTGGACTTGAAGTGATTCTTCATTTGGTATTTGAGGCTCAGACGCTCTGCCGGTGAAAAGACACGGTCCACCCTTATCGGTTCTGGATTGGCGATAGAGTTCACAGTCTCGAATTCGAAACTGTGAAATGGGATGTCTTCTTCAGAGTGCTGGATATCGATGACCGGGATGTCTGGTTCAGTGGCAGCAGCATTGGAAGGAATGATGAGCTCCTTCTCTGCATGGATAGAAATCACTTGATTTCCACAGATGTATTTCACTCGTTGATGCAGGGTTGACGGCACAGCTCCAACCTTGTGCAGTCACGGTCGTCCGAGCAATATGTTGAAAGAGGCTGATATATCCAGAATTTGGAATGTGATGGTGGAGACTTCCGGACTTATCTGTACCTCTATGTCAACCTCCCCTTCCACTGATCGGCGGGTGTTGTCGAATGCTCTGACAGATATGGTGCTGGGTCAAAATGAAGAGGGATTGATTCCCAAACGTTCCGCAGTCTTGAGTGGGCAGACATTTGAGCTTGAGCCATTATCGATAAGGACCAGCGGAACACAGAGGTCTTTGTATCGTAAGGCTATGTTGAGGGATTGCCCATGATCGCGTCCTTCTGGTGGCAGCTCATTATCGGTGAAGGTGATGGTGCGTGGAGCCAGGAGTTGTCCAATCATCAATGCTATCATCTCTGGTGCCGTATCGGAGGAGACGTGAGCATCGCTCAAGGTTTTGGCAAACATTTCTCGGTGTATGCGAGATGTGCAGAGTAGCTCCCATACTGAGATTTGTGCAGGGATTAACTTGAGCTGAGTCGCCACATCGTATGCGGCTTCATTTTTGTTGCTGAGGCCTGAGGGAGCGCCTTTGGGATCTCCTCTGTTCTGATTATCTCTTCGGATGCAACGTCCATTGGGATTCATGTTTCCCACCTCCGCACATTCTGAATAGTGCCATGGGACCTCTTTATAATTTTCCTCCTTTTTGCCTTCTAGGACCACCGGTTCTTGCAATTGTGCTGGTGTGGGTACCAGATCTTCCTCGTATGGAGCTTTTGCCTTGAGGACTACATTGTTGCCTGTGCTGAAGGGGTAATATGGAGGCTTGTCTTCATAGACCACATAAGGTCGTGGTCTTGGCTTGACTGTTCCTGGAGCAGGAGGCTCCCATGGAATGAATACTAGTCCTCTTGATATGGCAGGAGGTTTCTCTGTTCGTCCCAGCTGCCGTAATGTGATTGACACGCCCCCGGGATTTGCCCCTTGCAATATGACTGGCTCAACTGGAGGAGCTCCTTCCAAAACAATGGGTTCTTGCTGCTGATGGGTATGGTTTCTCCATGGCGAATTGTATTGTTCCTGTGCTGAGATTGCCCCTTGCAAGACGACAGGTTCGTATGTGGGCTCGATGTATGATTGTGCTCCTTCCAGAATGACTGGTTCCCAGCATGAATGGTTGTAAGGTGCCCCTTGAACAACTGGTACATCATATGGAAGTGCTCCTTCGAGTACTACTGGCTCGAGGACTGGAGGAGGAAAGGGACTTGCCCCTTGCATGGTCGGAGGAGGATTTGTCGGCCCATAAGTGTAGGCATGAATGGATTGGATGGGGGAGAAGAAGCGATCGAGGCGTTCTTCTTCTTCTATGTTGTTGACGGTGGGGCCTCGAGATGAACTGGGATCTGTCGGATGTTGAGGTAGAGGATTCTGAAGAATATTGGTGGAAGCTGCTGCAGGAGTTCCAGGGACCGAGATGACGATCTTACGGTCATCAATCAGATCTTGTATGGCATTCTTCAAAGTGAAGCATCGATCAGTAGCATGGCCACGTCCTTGATGGTAGGCACAGTACCCATTTTCTCGGTAGTTCGGAGGTAGAGGATGAGGAGGGGGCCTGGGTGCCATTAGAGTGAGTAACTGCTTCTGTACCAGCATAATCATGACTTGACTAAGTGGCTGAGTAAGTGGGGTGAACTTCCTGAGCTCCCTGTAATTCTGCCTGTTCTGATATGGGTACTGACCATTTCCTCTGAACTGCTGCTGTTGTCGAGGTGGTTGTGGCTGTGGTTGCGGATTTGGTCGTGGTTGATACCTCTGAGGTTGGTACTGAACCTGATTCTGCTGATGCTGTTGATGTCCCCGTGGGGGAGCGTATTGATTACCCTGAGCAGTGGTGCTGATGTTGTTTACTTCTGTAGGGCGGGGAGGAGAACCGCTGCGGTTTCCACTCCCATATCCGATGGGTCTTCCCTCCACTCTGTTTCTCTTGACTGGAGTGGCTTGATGAGGCCATGGGGAGATTGTCCCGGCACAGATTCCTGCTTCGACTTGCTCTCCAGCACGGATCAACTGTGAGAAATTCGCGTATGGATGCGAGATGAGATATCCAGATATGCCGGGATATGTTGAATGAACAATCATGGAGATTTGTTCTTCGTCGTCGATAGGTGTTCGCATTCGGGCTGCCATAGCTCGCCAACGTCCCACGTAGGCAGATAGTGTTTCATCACTCCTTTGCCTGAGAGCTACGAGGTCGGCTCTTCTGGGTGCCATGTTGAGATTGTATGCGAATCTGTCGACGAAGGCCTGGGAAAGCTGTTCCCATGTCCTGATGCGGTGACAGTCCAATGAGGTGTACCAATCTAGGGCATCGCCCTTCAAAGATTTTTGGAATAAACGAATGAGGGCCCCTTCATTTCCTGAGATTTCACTCAGCTCTCCACAGAAGGCCTTGAGATGTGCTGTGAGACAACCACTGCCATCGTATCTTTTGAATTTTGGTACCGCAAAGTTTTGAGGTACTTGAGCAGTCTAGGAAAGGACACAAGTCTCTGAACTTGGTCGAAGGTAAGTCGATTCCTTGTTGTCGCTGAAGCTGATTTTGCAAGATCTGAAACTGCTCCCGCAACTCGTCCAGTCCTGAATGATCTGTTCGAGCAACTGGTGCCTCTTGGAGTAAGGCACGTTCTTCTTCGGCATAGTGGTCGATGTCTTCGACCCTGTAGGCTTGCTGAAAAGCAACCGCGGGTTGCTGAAATTGATTTGATGATTGAACTGGATTCGGATGAGCTTGTGCTTGAAAGGATTGTAACTGAACTAGAGACTGTACTGAAGGTTGAACTGGAACTTGCTGGAAATTAACTGGAGATTGCTGAATTGAAGATTGGTGGAAATTAACTGGATTTTGCTGAATTGAAGATTGCTGGAAATTAACTGGAATCCCATCGGCGGGGATGTGCTGGAATTGAAAAGTGCTCCTGTTTGCAGGAGGCTGAGATGCTGGGAAGTGACCCCCTTGTTGGGTATTCGCCACTGTCCACTGATTGATGTGGGCTTGACACTGACCCCTATTGTGGGCATTCGCCAGTGCTGTCCCTGTTGTTGGAAATTGAATTGAAATCCCATCGGCGGGGATGTGCTGGAATTGAAAAGGTGTCCCATCGGCGGGGACATGCTGAGATCTACTGAGACTGTTGTTTGCAAGATTGACTGGAAGCTGACTGGAAGTTCCTGCGATGGGAGTGCTCTGAGATGGCCCTGTCGTCGCGGGAAGGTATTGAGGAGGATGCCCCATAGCGAAGGGCTGAGATGGCTGTTGTCGGTAGTCTGGGGCAGACTCCGATGGTTGTGCTTGATTTGAACTGGAGGCCGGAAGGACCCGGCATGGTTGCTGAGATTGCTGAACTGGGCCAACCTGATTGTTGGCTGCTGTGGTGGCTTGTGCTTGCATGAATTGCAAGAGCATTTCTTGCATTGCTCTCATTCCTTGTGCCAATTCTTGTATGATTTGCGTATTTTCAATGGGCTGTTGCGCTTGAGGTTGCGCTTCGGTCATCTCAAGAGCAGGGAAGAGATGAGTTTCTTCTTCGTGGTCGGACATGGCTTGCTGAGCCCGAGTGTGGATTATGCTGTGGAAGGGAAGTTGTCTCCGAACACGTTGAGTCCGAGGAGGCACAATGGTGAGGACTATACTCTTTTTGGGTTTTGGGATTTTCTATTTTTTTTTTCTGGTTTTGGGATTTTCTATTTTTTTTTTTTGGGTAGAATGCTATGCAGATGAGATTGTATGAGGATTAGTGACTTTCAAGCATAGGAATGATTCTGTTTTTCAAGTCGGATCACGACTAGTGGGACTAGCTCCTCCCCAATGGAGTCACCATTCTGTGGACCCTCGCCGTTTGCGCTCCCACACGACGTTCTCGTCCCTTCCCCTTTCGAAAAAAGAAGGAGAGGAGGATGCGTGAGTGCGAATCACCGTTTGTGCCACTGGCTTGCCTCGTTCTCGAGGGCTTTGTTTGGCTGTCGTGTTAAGCTGGATGTGTTTAAATGAGTTTATATAAGACCAAAGTCGCCACTAGCCAGTTACTTCGAATCTACTGTCGGCTAGACCCTGTAGAAACGTTAGAGAAGGGGATCCGAAGATTCCTTCCTCTAAAATGACTCCTTTTGATCTGCGGCCAGAGATTCGAGGTAAGGGATCACGATTACAGGGTGGGAAGAGGTTAAGCACCCCACACACTGCTCGTACCGAAGTACGGTCTCTACTTCACAGAATCGAACTAATACTTGAAAGTCTGTTTTAATCCTCGTACATTCTCATAGATGACATGATGCATGAATGCGGGTCTAAACAGTAAGAGTTTCTGATGGGCAGGTTCCAACAACGGGCAAGCCCAGAGCATACGCTCGAACTGACAGGTGCTTAATATAAGACGTATGCAGTGTGCTTGAATAATCAAGGTGCTTTATAGTGAAGCATGAATGCAGGTCTGAACAGTAAGAGTTTCTGATGGGCAGGTTCCAACAACGGGCAAGCCCAGAGCATACGCTCGAACTGTCAGGTGCTTAATTTAAGACATATGCAGTGTGCTTGAATAATCAAGGTACTTACAGTGAAGCAGGGGGGTTGGAAGAAAAGTAAATGTTGCACTTATGCTAGATGCAAATGAGATGATGCTGGGAAAAGAGTAGCTGGATGGACGGAGGTGTCGCAAGGGTTGGCTTCGAGTGGCTGGATCAAGACTTGGATGGCTTGGGAGACTTAGACCAGTGGTCGACTAGGGCTGGACCAGGGCTAGGCTCTCCTCACTCGAGCTCTCCTTGGTGAAAGAATGGGCTAAAGGGGAAGGAGTGCTCGGATCGCACTCGGGCTGGATTGCTTCGAAGGGATGTTGAAATGAGAAGGGGAGGGGGGTATTTATAGCAGCGGGCAGTGGCAGTTTGCGTAATTATTTTTGGGCGGCCCGCTGTGGGCCGCTCGTACGGCCACTCCTCGATTTCCAGCGAGGTACGGTCGCTCCCTCGGGGCTGCTGTTTGGCTCGCTGGGTCGACTCAGTGAGTTGACTCAGCGGGTCGACTCGGTGATTTGACTCAGCGGGTTGACTCGATGGCTTGACTCGGTGTTTTGACTTGACGAGTTGACTCAGCGGGTTGACTCAGCGGGTTAACTCAGCGGGTTGACTTAGTGGATTGATCAGTGAGTTTGACTTTTTTAGGATTTTTTTACTAGCTTTTCTTATGGGGAGTTTTTCAGGCTAATGTTTAGGACTGGGTTGACTGGGTTCAGGCTTGAGTTGGGCTATGGATTGGGGCTTAAAAGGGTGAGTTTGGCTGAGTTAGGACTTGGGGTTTGGGGGTATGGTCCTCCATTCATCCAGCTATCTCTACCAACAGTGTAGCCGAAGGTGGGGTGTCTACAGCGGGAATGAAGGAAAAGGTTTCCATCTTGAGTTCGGTTAGGTCCCTGCCCGGTCAACCATGCTGACTGAGTGGACTATTTAACTTTTATTTATTTTTTATTTGTGGGGCCCGCTCTTGACTCCTATTGGGCAATCAGAGTCGTCCATCGCGTTAACTAGCCCTTGTCGGGCCATGCATACAAGGACGAAGTGGGTTTTATGCCCATGTGAGGCACACAAGGTGAAACTTTATGTTTATTTGCAATTTATTAAGTTTTAACGATCAGATCATGTCTTTACTACTTCAGAATGGTCTATCAATGGTCCAAGGGGTCCCTAAGCTAGTTTGGGTGACTTTTAACAATTAAATTTGTAATTAGATGGTCTAATTTGTGTGATCAAGTAGTGGATTGCTAAATGGAATGTTGTGGATCTAATGGACGGTGGATTTTGTGATTTAGGTCCTAAAACTGACAATGTACGGCTTAATTATACTTAGTAGGCCTTTTATGAAATTTCATCACGATCAAGTTCCTATAAATAGGTCTTCTGAGATTCAATGTTGATCTCATGATGATGTAATAGTCAATCTTGAAAAATTAGCGGTCGGATAGCTGGATCTATGGATAAAGATTACTCCTAACGGTCAGATTCATGTTAGAGTGTATATGGACGATTAAATTAAGCTAGATTGATTTAGATATACATGTAAGCTTGTAAGTGTATGTACTTGTGTGCATGTATACACGCACCAAAATACTGGATCATTATATTTTAAACTAAATTCTCATACTAACACCCAGGACTTTCAATACTTGAGTATTGAAAACTTTGGGGTGTTACAATAATACACAATTTAGTGAGCGCTCTAGAGAATTAGCCCAAATCTAATAGGAAGTAGCCCTGCCTCCACACTCATATAGGTAATTGATCGAGGGTATCTTTGTAACAACTAAATTTTGATTTGGGTTGGGTTTACAAGTATCACATGATCTGAATCCTGTTGCAATTGGTCATTCCGTGCAGGGTGGGGTGTCTACATATATGTGTAAGTTTTTCAAATTGTAACACATTATATCATCTTAAAATTTTCAGGTTTTAAGTCATTGTTATATATGCCCAGAATTTCTAGATTTATGAGAGTGGAAATATGCTAGTAATAATAGAAATAATTGTGAATCATGATTGGACAAATTTTGTACATCACACGTACTATGGTTTTTAGTTTTTTCAATTATAGTAGAAATGATTAAGTGACATTTTTAAAAATAGTGATTTGAGAAAATCATGTAGGGTGATTGAGTCCCTTAGATTAAAAATCTCCTGAGTGTAAGACCCTTGGGTTGAAAGTCCCAAAAGCACAATTGGCACCATTTGGAACCTCCATCGATCGAGGTCAAGTGGGTGAAGCAGACCACTTATGCAGGCCTAATGGAGTAGTAGTCTAACCAACTAACATACAAATGGTCACCCATTAATTGTGGTTGGGTGGATGTAACAAAACACTTACATAGGCCGATTGAGTTTGAAAGAGTGTTAGCCAACTGTGTAAAATGGCCTAGTTTTCAAAAAGTTTAATTGTACAAATTATTGTAGTTGCCTCATGTACAAAATGCATCGATTATTTTTTATAAAATTCTTTTAAAAAAATAATGATTTTAATAACAGTTAGATGTTTAAGCGATACATGTAGCTTTCCAATAATATTTTATTAAATGGCGATTATTTGAAAAGAGTGTTGGGGTCCCAAAAGTTAGGATCCTCAAAACAAGGATTCTAAGTGTACAAACCATCACCTCATTGGATTTAGGGCCAGTGCATCAGAAGTCTCGGTAGAAATCACAATGCATACCAGACTTTATCAAAAATGGAAAGTTGACCCCAGGGGTGGGCCCCACCATTCATCATGATTAAAACCCTCCAAAGTTGGGAGGGTAAGTTCAATAATGAACAAATATAGCCAATGCATCAGCATTCATTACAAAGCAGGCCCCACAAACCATCATTTTTGCAAGATATTCACAAATAAGTACGTCAGTGCATCAGGAAATTCATTGTCAACGCATCATGAAATTCAGTCATTTTACAAAATAAATTTCAGGACGCACTGACCCTCAGCGCATCAAGAAATTCATCCAGTGCATCAAGAAATTCAGACAGTTTTTACAAAGTGAATTTCAGGACGCACTGACCTTCAGTGCATTGCGAAATTCACCCAGCGCATCCAAAAATTTAGGAATTTCAGGACGCACTGACCCTCAGCGCGTTCAATAAATCAGGCAAATTTAGGAATTTCAGGACGCACTGACAGCCAGTGTGCCCTAAAAATCAGTACTTAAACCAAGGCATTTCCCGATGCGTCGAATGATTTTCCCGACGTGCCGACCTATTTTCTCAACGCGCTACACGTGGTAACATCCTATTGGCCGACTTCTGGTATTTTTGGGTATAAATAGCCCTCCGTTACTGTTCATTTGGACGGATCCAAAGAGAGAGAGAGAGAGTTTTGTCCCTTGAGCGTTTCGAGAAAACCGCCGGAACCCTCTTTCCGATCGCCGAAAACCTTCTCCAATTACCGGAAACCCCGCCTCCGACCACAGCAGGTCCGGTGACGAAATGGTTTAAAAATGCACAAGTATACCAGCGCATCATGAAAATATCTAGAGTCCGATTTAACTTATTTTGTGGACGTACTGGCTCCAGCGCATCAGAAAAATAGCCCACAGTACCAGAAAAATCAGTCGTTTATGAAACAAGTCATTTTTGGACACACTGGCCCCAGGGCATCACAAAAAAGGCCAGCGGATAAGAAAAATATACATCATAAACAAAATCATTTTTGGCCACACTGGCCCCAGCGCATCATAAAAATAGGCCAGCGGATCAGAAAAATCAAACATTTTAACAATCATTTTTTGATGCACTGGCCCTAGCACGTCAGTAAAATCAGGCCAGCGGATCAGAAAAATCACCACTCTGAACGTCCATTTCAGCACCTTTAAATCTTCATTTTGTGATGTTTTCGGACCACGTTTGGTCCTATTTTAGGTATTTCGAGCGCTCCGGACGCAATGGAGTAGTCAAATAACTCATCCGGGCAACCCAATGAGCAGAATGCGAGCCTTCGGAATTCGATTCGATCCAATGTAATGAACGAAGTAATTTCTCGAAAAGAGGCCGCCAGTGTCCAGAATCATACCAATGTATCATCATTACATGTACTATCATAATATGACCCAGATTCAGGTCCAGACTAAGCAAATGGGACTATGGTTAACACAATAAACCATGCCAAGAGAGTTCTAAACTATTACATGAAATTTGTTAAGGACTGAAACTTCAAGAACAGTTGATGCCCTACCCATTCAAACGGCATCCGCTGGTTAAACTGCTGAGGTACATATAATTGTAGATCGGTCTTCTCGCGGTCACCCATCGCAAATGACGGGCGTAGGCCCAGAGTCGCACCCCTCAGTTAAAAACCCTGACAGTCTCAGCCCGGATCTCCGGCCAAAACATGGGACATCGACATTTGACTCGTACAAAGATGGATCAGTCCATAACAAAACACAATAAATACAGGTCTCTATGACCATACAAATACAAGTCTCTATGACTATACAAATACAGGTCTCTACGACCACACAAAATACAGGTCTCTACAACCATGAACTCTGAAACCATAGTCCCCGCTGACTAGTCTTCTGCCTTTTAATCAAGGGTCATCGATCATTTGATGTAATTAAGGGCTCGTGCCAGATTATGGCCTGGATGTACAAGATCTCAGGATCTTTGGAATAAAATTTGCCTTGCTATATCTCATCTTGTGTACTTTTGTGAATGCTTGTGATTGTCTATGAATGTTTCTATACTCAGATCCTCAGAACAACAATACATTCAGAAAATGTCATCGTATCATTTTCTAGTTCTAACAAAGAGCACATTTTTATTTTTAAAAAAAACACTGATAGATAACGTTACAATATTTTAGAACTGTATCTTAGGATTGTACTAAGTAGATAGGGTTTACCTAGGCACCGTGGCACTTAAAGGAACCTAGCGAGTCAGTTAGCAATTTTCAGAGCTTGTCTTTTCATTTTCCTTCTGATTACGGTACCTATTGTCGAGGGAAGCTACACTAACATTTCATACTTATATATTCAAGGGCATAACGTAAGTGGATGCATAAATGCATAGATGAAATAGATGCATGAATGAACACATATACACTTATTCTTGCTTTCTAGCCTTTCGCAACTACTCATAAGTGTTCATGGCTTTTTAGGTTCGGGAAATGGAGTCCCTGGGCAAGTGTTTTCTTGGGTTGTGGCTGCTGAAGCCATTCCGGGAGGACTCTTCCCAAGTTCTTCAATTCTCAAGTTGATGATGCCTTGGTTTATCATTCTTTGAATCTTTCCTTTTAGGGTGAAGCAGTTTTCAGTTTTGTGTTCCACAATCCATTGGTACTTACAATAATTAGGGTTGCCTAGGCATCTTATTTCATTCGGCCGGATGGGCTTTGGTAATTGCAACTCTCCTTCTTTGATTAACTGTTCCATAATTGGTACCAAGTCGTCCACATCGAATGTGTGCGATCTGTTTACCCCCTCTTTTAGTAATCGCCGCCTGCGGCGGTTTCTTGAATCCCTTGCCCTTGTCTTGATCCTTTGATATCTTGATTTCTATCTTGCATCCTTGTCCTGGTTGCTTTCAATCCTTAGGGTTCTTTCTCTCGCTAACTCCGGTTATTTCTCCCACATTGCGTCTTGGTCTTTTGCCTTTGATTGTTTTAAATAGCTCTTCCCTCGTCATCTATGATGGCGGTGCAGCCGTATGCTCGAATGAGACATTTCTGGGCTGAACCTGTGGCTCTACGACCATAGGTCCCTTGGCTTCCCTTTGTGATTCCTCCATCAATTGTCCAGTGGGCACGGCAGTGCCTCAGACTACCCCTTGCGCAACTAGTGTTGCCAAGATCTCCTTGATTTCTCTCATTTCCATCAGCATGTCTTTTTGAAATTGAGCCAACTTGTCGATTTGTTCTTGGACAGTTAGCAATTCATCTTTCTGATCACCTGGGTCTTCTTCCTTGATGACTTGGACCATTGCGGTCTGCATTAGATGTGGTTTCTACTCTACGATCATGGCCTTTGTGATGGATGTCCCTGTTATTTCTTCATCTTCCTTGCAAGCTGTAATCTTAGTCCTCTTCTCGACTGGATGGGTTATCCTTGACAACGCTAGGAATTCATCAACTATAGAGATGAAACCTTAAGCTCTCTTTGTTGCCATAGTCCTGCTGACTTTACTGACTTCATTAGTCAGGATAGACTGCCACTGTTTCTTGATCACATGATGTGGCTCAGTGACATTCGTCTTTTCGCATAAGGTCCTTATCACCGCTTTCTTCAATCCTTTCTTTTGCTCGCGCATGTGGACCAATTGCCAGTTCGACTCGAGCATGACTATCACGGTTGCGGCGAAGTGGGAGAAGCTGAATCCCCCTGCGATGAGGAAGACGCATGAGCTGATCATTGCCTGTGCCATCTCTCCTCTCTTTGTTAATAACTTGCTAATTTGTCTGCGGTGTCACACACTCATTAGAACATTTCATAAACACGGTCGGGAGTATGAACCCATCGATCGCACTGTACAAATTAAAGGAAATAAGCAAGAAAAAGACAAATACATTTGAGAGATTGTGTATTTTGAAAACCTTTGATTTAATGTCTATTGTCTTAAAGATGAAGGGAAGAATGTTCTCATTGAGAGTCACCAGTTTGACGCCCATGGGCGCCGAAACATTACACCTTGCGGTAATCTTTTTATGTATACATTCATGTCTATAAATAATTGATCTTAGAGTGTTTCTTATGCTAAAAAATAACCAGAGATTCTGGGTTCGATCCCCAGCAGAGTCACCAGTTTGCTAGAACTATAAAATGCTACAAGGATATTTTTTGTGTATTGTTACTTTGGGGTTCTAAGTAATGGAAAACATTTATAGACAATCACAAGCATTCATAAAAGTACACACAAGAAGAGGTATCCTAAGGCGAATTTTATTCCAGAGATTTTAAGATCTTGTACATTCCAAGCCATGATTTAACACGAGCCCTTAATTACATCGAGTGATCAATGACCCTTGATTAAAATACAAAAGACTAAGTCAATAGGGACCATAGTCTTTTGGTTCGTGGTCGTAGAGACCATTATATTTTTTGTTATGGACTGAGCCACCTTATGTACAAGTTGAATTCTTATGTTCCATGCTTTGACCGAAGATCCGGGAAAAGACTGAAGGGTTCTTAACTAAGAGGGTATGACTTTGGGCCTGCAACCGTCATTTTTAGACAGGTGACCTCGAAAAGACCAGTCCATAGTTGTATGTACCTGAGCAGCCCAACCGACGAACACCGTTTAGATGGGTAGGGCATTAACCGTTTTCAAGATGTCAATCTTTTAACAAGTGTTGCGTAATAGTTTGGAACTCTTTCGGTTAGGTTTATCGTATTAACCATGGTCCCGTTTATTTAGTCTAAACCTCAATCTGAGTCATATTATGATATTACATGTAATGATGGTACAATTTTATAATTCTGGATGCTGGCGGTCTCATTTTGGAAGCTGGTTACATTCATCGTTCTAGATCTGATCGAACTTCGAAAGCCTGTATTATACTCATTGGGCATCCCAGAAGGACTATTTGACTATTTCGTTGCTTCAAGAGTGATCAAAATACCCAAAATAGGCCTAAATATGGCTTGAAATGCCCAAAAAAAAGTCTGATGCACCAAAAAATGAATTCTAAAATTGGATGATTTTGAAGGTGCGTCAGACGTGATTTTATGGATGCGTTGGAATGCAATGCACCCTTAAATCATTTCGTCTGATTTTCTAAATTTATGGGTGCACTGGACCTCAATGCACCTTGAAATTGATTTTGTCTAATTTGCCGAATTTATGGGTGCGCTGGACTGTAATGCACCATTAAAGTATTTTGTCTGATTTGTTGAATTTATGGGTGCGCTAGACTGTAATGCACCCTTAAATTATTTCGATTCTGAGTGCTAAATTTATGGGTGCGCTCCCATACTTATAATTTTTAGAATCCAGACCTGCAATGTCGCAATGATCTTCCGATAAAAGATGTCGATGATAAAAAAAAAAAAATCCGGTGGCCGGGAAGGTTTTTCGATGATCAGAAGTGAATTTCGGCGAGGGTTTTCTGGTGAGAATGTAAATACCCAGCAGAGAATAACTCTCTCTCTCTCTCTCTCTCTCTCTCTCTCTCTCTCTCCTCTCTCTTAGAACCTATAAATGAACAGTCGAACTTAGTATTTATACCCGAAAATATTAAAATTCAGCCAATGAGGAGGTGCCACGTATGACGCACCCTGAATTGGGCCCAAAAAAAGGTCTCAGCGCACCCTTAAATTACTGATTTTATGGGTGCATTGAACTCTGACGTACCCCAAAACGTACTTAGTTAAAATGCTTATTTTTCGGGTGTATCGGAGTTCAATGCACCCTTAAATTCATTTCCTGATTTCTGCTGATTTTTTAGGTGCGTCGGACTTCTATGTACCCTTAAATTCATTTCCTGATTTCTAAGTAATTTAAGGGTGCGTCAAGCCTGATTTTTTAGGTGCGTTGACAGACTCTTCTTTTGTCTGTTGTGATTAGGTCCTTTTAATGATGGATTTGTAAGGCTCCTTTGGTGATGAATGGTCATGCACTGATCATGTTAATTCATTATGATGGTTATAACTTGATTTCAGGAGATTTTGATCATGATCATATGCGGGGCCCACCTAGTGTCTTTTATTGAAAAATGGCTAAGTAAGGCTGAATATCCTGAAATTTTGGCTGAATTTCAGGGTGGGTTGGCTCATGATTTTATGGATGCGCTGACCTGTAAAACATTGTAAATCTCAATCTTTTTATGTGCACTAGGGGTATTTTGTGGGATTCTCTCGATGCGTGTGTGTAGTTTGGTACAAAGATGTTTGTTTTGAGGACCCCAACATTTTGGAACCCCAACAATTTAATGATACTTCATAGATACTTAGTTTATTTAATTCTTTGTTTTATTGCAAGTAAAGTTTAACCAAGTTTATTAATTATTTCTAGATGATAATATTTTTATATATTTGATTAAATTGATTCTCTTCTTTAAAAAAGAAAAGATGTTTTTATTTATAGATAGTAATAAGAAATATGGAGTGTTGAATAAAGAACCAAGTCGTGACCCCAAGTGCAAGATTGGGGTCGAGCGAATCTGAATGACGGATTTGGGGTGTGACACAATTATCCAGACATTTAGTCGGCTAAAATGTATTTGTGAAATTTGAAATCTAGTGTCTAAGATTGTTTTATTCACCTACTATGAATTTGATTGTTTCACTTCCAATAAAAATGTCATTTCAATTTTCAACAAATTTAGAAAATATTACTTTTATCATGCCCCGAAATTCGGAACCTAAGTACAATGACCCAAATCCCGAATGTCGGGGTGTGAATTAAATTCGAGCATATATTATTACAAATTCATTCCACACATCACATATTTAACTAAATCCAATAAAAGTCCCTTAACTACAATTTAACTTAAACTCAAATTTAAATATACAATCCACAACTAACTAGACTGCTACTATTATATTCTCCACTAAATAAACGTTTCACTAAGTATCCCATTACATTGAATTTGTGAAAAAAAATAAATTGACCTAATCTATGGATGACGCTTTAGTAGAATATTTGTAGAGATACTAGGCTTCTCCAACGTCTTCCTCTTTTAAAAAACCTATAACTATTGTTGGATTGGGTAAGTTGGAAGCGCAATGAGATCATATTCATTCCAATTGAATTCTATTGGAGGTACAAACAATTTGATAAATGCGGAAGCTAAACAAAATAATAATGGAATAGAGACATGCTAATAACTTAACTAGAATACAATGCATGACTACATGATTTTAATGTCATGAATACATGATTATTTCATTTTGATTAATTAAGTAGAACAACTTTCCATGACTCACATGGCACTGATATTAGGATTGCAATCCCAACATGCTCACCCAACTAGGGTTGTAATCCTGACATGCTCGCCTAACTGCTTCGGTGTTGCGGTAATTCTGACATGCATGTACATGAGCAATATCGACATGCTCACATATTAGGACACTCGAATCTTGCACGACACGGACATTAGGAATCTTTTGCAATCTCGACATGCTCACCTAACCGGTCTGATGAAGCGGTAATCCTGACTTGCATGCAGACAAGCAATCTCAACATGTTCACCAATTCGTGGCCAAAAAGCAAGATAAATTCAATTTCAAGTTTCATTATTTATATATAGTGTTGTCATGTATTTCATTCATCCCTCAAGCAATCATGATAGTAGTTAATGACACAATTTCAAGCACATAATGTATGTAATGCATGTAAGGTTCATGAATAGGCGAATTGTCAAGTAATCTATGTTAAAACCCAATCTAAGGCGTACATTCTTACATTAAACAAGAGTATTATCTAAGTTAACACTATAGAGACACGTTGCGATCTAGGGGTTTTTTCCAACCCATAAAGGTTGGGTGTATTTGGTTGTATAAACAAGTAGAGAGAGGAAAAGAGTTTTCTCAATAAGGGAAAAGTCACTAGGAACGTAGAGATCGAATCTATGGTGGATAACACCCTATTTTAATATAATTATACACGTGCAAGTTTTCTATTTAAATTATGTAAGATGAATTCTAAAACTTGAAAATTTAGGAAAACTATATACACTAGAAGTAAATCTTGTGAAGTAGGGGGGAATTCAAAAGAGAGGAATCACTCACTTGGAAATGTTGTTTTCCTTACCCCGATTAGACCCGATTTTAGATATGCTTGATTGGATGAGTTGACTCGCTGGGTTAACTTGAAATGGGCTTTCTTCTCCTTCTCTTTCTCCTTTCTCTCTCCTTCTTCTTCTCATTCTTCTTTTCCTCTTTTTGATCTATCCAATAGAGATTTAAGGTCTTTTTTCTCAATCCTCTCTCTCTCTCTTTTTCTCTCTGGTTTGTGTTGTACTTGTCTTTAGTGTTGTAGGCTTTTTATTGCCTTAGTAATGGCATTCACAACCTTCTGAAAGATTTCTTTTGCATCATTACGTGTCGAGTAGGTGCAAATCGCGTTACACAAGGTTTTCACATGGATTTTAGGGTCTTTTTTGGATGCGTTTCCTACAATAAATCTCGATAGGATTTTAGTTGTTAATGTCTGCGATCAGACCCACCTAATGATTGTTTCTGATCTCAAAACTAAGTTTTAATAAAATCAGATGATTTTTGCTCAAATGAGGCAGATAACAACCATTAATGACAAAATCATTGTTGGACATTATTTCTTCAAAACGGTCATTGTGTATGGGTTAGTAGAAATTTATGGGGACAAGAAATCTAAGGTCTAATAGAATTTGGCCGGTGGTTCAATGGCTAGAAGGTTTTAGCAAGTTGAACGCTCAATGCTGTGAAAAATGAATTTCGGTTGCTAATTTCGATTCTTGCAAATATGTTGTACCATGACTTGGATTGCCATATCAGTTGAGTGAAGAACAAACATTCTGGATTCCCTCATTACTATAGTTTATAAAATACTTGTGGTGTTGAATAAGCAAAGAAGGAAACTCGGTGTGCACTATTATACAGTTATCTGTGTGATCTGCATTAAACAGTTGAGGTTCTTTGGCTTTAATGGCTAGATTAAGGGAGAATACTTCTTTTGAATCCAATTTTCAAAGGTGAGAAGAAAATATGAAGTTTTCGATTCAAACTGTCTTTGTGCACGTTATTTTCGTGTAGTGGAAACCTACTATTTTTTTTCGACACTTAGGAGTGTTTTTTTTTAATCGGAGGGTTAAAATCCTCTTAATGAATGGTTCAGATCATCAGTTTGGCCTAGCCTAAGTGGTGAGTTATGGGTCGATTAGTCTGGTTCTTACATTGTCTATGAAGAAGAGAAGAACCAAGACGATGTTGTGGTTTCTTTTTTCGTCTACGACATGCAAACACACACTGCATACACAGTTTTTTTTTTTAACCTGGGGCCTACCATGATGTATCTATGAAATCCACTCTAACCATCCACACTACCAAATCTTTTTGGGCCATGGGCCTTGATATGAGGTAGATTCAAATTTTTGGTGGATCGAAAAATAAGTAGGGAAATACCCATCACTGAATACTTTCCTTTTCTTCTATCTGGAGAAGTAACGTAATGTTACTACTGATACTCGGATTTAAGTTATTTTCTGTATAAGATTTAGAATAGAATAACCTAGTTAAAGTGTAATGATCATACGTTTGTAATGCATTGTATGTCCCATGATAGGTCTGAGTGGGGATAGCATTTCTCTTCTGCATGTCCATGGAGTTTTGAAAAATCCAAACATCTCAGAGATAGATATAGAAGTAGGAATTTATCAAACAAACTGCAGTCCTTCGTATATGTCAGGAGTCCATTGATGAGAAGGGACAGGGGAAAACTTAAACTTAATTCCTATAGTGATTAATATAAGCGCAATTGAAATTCTTAGGGAGTTATACATTTGTGTCTCGATAAGACCATTCAGTATTTTTTATGCTTGATCTCTCCCTCAAATGAATCATATAGCCAAGAGAAACCATGAACCAGAATAAAAAAGCTTGCCCCACCCACATACGTCTCGATAGGGGTGAAACTTCACCACGACCTACTATTTTCGTGCTCTTTTTACATGCTAAATATAGACCTTGATCTTTTCATGATGTTCGAGATACATTTTAACAATTTAACTCTTTCCCTAGTATATAACATTGCATGCACGTCTCGTGCTGAAACTAAATGATAGTTTTTTATGCGGACACAAAAGCATTCAAGGTGTACCAACGAAGAAAGCGCCAACCACAAGCACCATCCTTGTGGATAGGCGACTATTGAGGATCTGAAGGCCCTCCATATGTGATCAGACACATAGAAGACCCCACTTAGGGAAGACACATGTGAAGGAAGAAAGGAGAAAAGACCGAAGAACTGAAGATTTCGGGCTCCCGACCACTGTCTTCGGGCGCCCGAACTTTGTCTTCCGAGCGCCCGAACCTCTCTGGTGGTTTTCAGGACGACTTCAGGCAGCAGCTCGAGCGCCTGACCGTGCGCCCGAACTTTCCCGTACTTTTGTTAGTTACGCATTTTTGCTTAGTTTTAGGAGTATTTTAGTACTTTTCTGCCTTTATTTGTTTATTTAAGAGGGCTAAAGCCTTAAACTCGAATCAACTTTGATTATTAATTAATGAAAAGCTTCTTGGAGCTTCTCTCTTCCTCTCTCTATCTCTCTCATGGTGATGTTTCTTCTTCCTTGATCCCTCTTTCTTCTACTTGCTTCTTGTGCCCCTCCTATCCTTCTTCCAGGCAATTCTATCTTTCCTAATTTATTTGTTTCGCTAACCTCAATCCCCAAAATCTGATTTTGATCTTAAACCCTAAGTTTTCAGATTTCTCAAATCCCTAATCCAAAATCCCTTGATTTCCTGAATTAGAGATTCCTCTTAATTGATTGGGTTATAGCCATGAAAGATCAGGAGGTTCCATCCCTCGCCGGATCCAACCATAGTGATGCTTGAATCTCATACTTCATGGTCGTGATGAATGGCCCGCTCAATTGCATGTTCCTTGCGATCTTCTTAGTTCATGATGATTACTGCTAGATTTTATATTGTTATTGTCTTTTAATTTCGCTGATTTAATTGTGTTCACGAGCATACATCATAATTAGGGCATCCTACATTAAATTTTGTATCAGAGATTAGGTTTGCATGGTTTTGTCTAGATCGAGTTATCAAATTAAGGTTTAGATTTTTAGGTTTAATTTCGAAAAGTTCCAGATTTAGAAAGTTTTCAATTTTAAAAACTTTCCAATTTTAGAAAGTTTCCTAATTTGGAAAATTTCTAGATTTGAATTGTTTCCTGTTTTAACTTAATTGTGTTAATTCATATTAGTTTTGCATTCATCGCATTCATCTTGAAAGTCATAATACCTAATAGTCTAATTGGATAGAGTTTGGTTCAAGTCTTCATTGTATACCCACGAGAAGAGGTAGAGGTTTCGGACTTCAGCCTACTATGAATAATGAGCAGTTATCTTAGCAACTTGCTCAATTGATACAAAAGATAACCGCCCTAGAAGCAGATCAAAAGCGTGAGTTTGCCCGCCTTGAGAACAAAATCACCACTAGCATGACTAAGGTCGAGCAACTAGAGGCGTCCCAAAGGAAAAACCCCGCTGTAGGGGATGATGCGCACTCCCAAGTGGGAGGAATCATTGAAGAACGTGCTGCCACACGTGGAGGTAGTGAGGATACAGATCGTGGTAATGGTCGTGGCATTGTGCGAGAGGCACGAGCCAAATGTGATCAGCAAGACCGCTATGATCCAGATGAGCGTGCGATGAAGAGTGTGAGGGTTGAGGCCCCAAGTTTTGATGGGCGTTTGGACCCCAAGGTATTCCTTGACTAGATTGCTGACATGGACCACTACTTTGAGTGGTATGGCATGCCAGAAAACCATCAAATGCGATTTGCCAAGATGAAGCTTGTGGGCCAAGCTAAGCTCTTTTAGACCAACACCGAGCGTAAGATAGAAAGAGTTGGTAGAGCCCCTATCACACATTGGTATGAAATGAAAGAGAAGTTGAAGGAGAAGTACCTTCCTCTCTCATACCGTCAGAAGCTCCTTGACCAATGGCAATCCTTACGCCAAGGGTCAATGTCTGCCGCTGACTACATCGCTAAATTTGAAGAATATGTGATGCGATGTGATATCCAAGAAGACCCTCTAGTAATGCTCTCGCGTTTTAAGACGGGCCTTCGTGCGGATCTTCAGCGCGAGCTTATGACTCGGCCCTTAACGGACTTGGACGAAGCATATCAAGTTATGCGGGAGTTAGAGAATACCTGAAGGCTCCTGTCATTCGTCGCTTTGAGTCCCGAGACTCCAGTGCTAGATCTAGTTCCCAGGGGACCAGACCTAATGTTGGTAGTCAGCCTAGGGTACAGGCGACCATTCCGCCTAAGCCTAGGGAGGACAAGGGCAAAGGGGTTCTTGGTGCCGGTCCTAGTAACATGAGTCAAGTGAGGTGCTATGAGTGTGGCAATCTATGCCACATGTCAAATCAGTGTCCTACGAAGAGTCGTGGGAAAGCCTTAGTTATAGGCGAGTCCCACGAGGGTGGAGATGACCAGGGTGATTATGAAGTTGAAGAGTATCATCCTGAAGGAGGACTTACTGATGAGGAAGAAGTAGATGGAGAAGCAACGCTTATAGTAGTCAGGCGTATGCTAGCTCAGTCTAGAAGTAGTGTTGACTAGCGTCGAAGCATTATTTTCTACACTATTACCAAGTGTGGTTAAAAGAATTGTAACGTGATAGTGGACAGTGAAAGTTGTCAGAATGTGATTTCCACTAGCACCTTAGATCGCTTGAAACTGAAATCCACACCTCATCCAGACCCATATAAAGTTTCTTGAGTTGACAAGACATCCCTACCTGTCACCCATCAATGTCTAGTCCCCATCGAGTTTGGGTCATACAAAGAGTCCCTGTGGTGTGATGTTTTACCTATGGACGTGGGACATGTTATCCTACGTAGACTGTGCCTATTTGATAATGATGTCACGATCTTTGGCTATTTGAATGCGTGTACCTTCATGTATAACGGTAAAAAGATCAAACTTAACCCCATGCCGCCTGAGAACACACTAGGGAAGAAGAAGGATGAGAAGGCAAGTGAGCCTAGAGGAATAGGGAAATCCAAGCCTAAGTCTCTACATATAATCAGAGCAAGAAAGTTTGAAAAAGAGGCTAAGGAGGATTCTATGGTGTATGCCCTTATGGCTAGAGAGATTACACCTAAGGTTCCATCAGAGTTGCCCCGTGAGGTGACCTTGGTCCTGAAGGAATACAGTGATGTATTTCCTGAAGATTTACCGAATGAGTTGCCACCTGCGAGGGACATACAACATGCCATTGATCTTGTCCCAGGGTCTACTCTACCAAACCTTCCTCACTATAGGATGAATCCTGCAGAGCATGTAGAGTTGAAGAAGCAAGTTGATGAGCTTCTACAAAAGAGTTTCATCCAAGAGAGTATGAGCCCGTGTGCCGTGCCAGCATTGTTGACGCCAAAGAAAGACGGCACGTGGCGCATGTGTATGGATAGCCGTGCCATAAACAAAATTACTGTCAAGTAAAGGTTCCCTATACCTAGACTTGATGATATGCTTGACATGATGGCCAGTTCCACTATATTCTCTAAGATAGACCTCAATAGTGGATATCACCAAATCCATATACGCCCAGGAGATGAGTGGAAGACTGCGTTTCAAACAAAAGATGGGCTGTATGAGTGGTTAGTCATGCCCTTCGGCTTGACTAACGCACCCAGTACTTTCATGCTAATGATGACACAAGCTTTGAGGCCGTTCATAGAAAAGTTCCTAATAGTGTACTTTGACGACATTCTCATTTATAGCACCACTAAGGAATCACACCTTGAACATTTAAAGAGGTATGTAGCATCCTTAGGAAGGAAAAGTTGTACGCTAATCTTAAGAAATGTGCATTCATGTCTAGTCAATTGTGTTCTTAGGATTCATAGTGTCATCTGAAGGGATGCGCGCAAACCCTGAAAAGGTCAGGGCCATAGTTGAGTGGACTGAACCGAGGAACATTCATGAGGTGCGAAGCTTTCATGGCCTAGCAACTTTTTATCGTCGGTTCATTAAGGGTTTTAGTACGATCATGGCTCCCATTACCGAGTGCATGAAAAAGGGAGAGTTCGTGTGGTCTAAAGCCGCAGTTAAGGCTTTCAAGGAAATTAAGGGCAAAATGGTAGAAGCTCCTGTCATGCGTCTACCTAACTTTTCTAAAGTCTTTGAAGTAGCGTGTGATGCGTCTGGTGTCGGTATAGGTGGCATGCTAAGTCAAGAAGGACACCCAGTGGCCTATTTCAATAAGAAGTTGAATGAGGTAAAACAAAAGTACTCCACTTACGACAAAGAATTTTATGCGGTAATGCAATCCCTGAGACATTGGCGACACTATCTCCTACCGCAAGAATTTGTTTTGTTTTCTGACCATGAGGCTTTGAGATATTTGCATCTTCAGAAGAAACTCAACCCAAGGCATGCTAAATGGGTAACGTTTCTTCAGAAATATTTGTTTGTTCTAAAACACAAGGCCGAGGTTGAAAACAAACCAGCAGATGCCCTTAGTAGAAGAGTGGCGTTGCTCAACTCCTTGAGTGTAGAGGTAGTCGGATTCGAGCAACTGAAAGATGAATACCCCACATGTCCTGATTTTAGGGGTACGTACGCGTCACTCTCCAGTGACCAGCGTATTATGGGTGACTATGTTTTTAAAGATGGCTTCCTTTTCAAGGGAGACAGACTTTGTATTCCCCACATGTCCCTTCGTGAATTCCTCATCTGGGAGCTTCATTCGGGATAGATAGCTGGCCATTTTGGTCGTGATAAGACCATAGCCCTTGTGGAAGATTGTTTCTATTGGCCAAGTCTCAAACGAGATGTAGCCAAAGTTTTAGGGCAATGTCGCACATGTCAGCTGGCAAAGCAAAGAAAGCAAAATACTGGGCTATATACGCCATTGCCAGTGCCACATGTGGCAAGACATTAGTATGGACTTCGTGCTTGGGCTTCCCAAGACAATCAAGAAGCACGATTCCGTTTTTGTCGTTGTAGACCATTTTTCTAAAATGGTGCATTTCCTCCCATGTTCGAAAACGTCTGATGCGTCTCATGTGGCTCGTATCTTTTTTTATGGTGTGGTGCGTCTCCATGGGTTACCTAAAATCATAGTGTCTGATCGTGATGTTCGATTTACTAGCTATTTTTGGAAGACACTGTGGCACATTATGGGAACTCGTTTGCAATTCTCTACTGCTTACCACCCACAAACCGATGGTCAAACTGAAGTGGTAAACCGTAGTCTTGGAAATCTTCTACGTTGTCTAGTGGGTGAACATGTCAAGACTTGGGACCTAATTTTACCAACTGCTGAACTTGCTTATAATGGGTCAGTTAATAGATCTACAGGGTTGAGTCCTTTTGAAATTGGAAGTGGTTATAAACCTAGAATGCCCATAGATCTCTTACCTATGTCTGTTATCCAAAGGTCTTCTGAATCAGCCGATGGATTTGCACGCCATATTCATGATTTGCATACACATGTTAGACAGCGGATAAATAAGAGAAATGATAACTATAAAATTTCAGCTGATTCTCATCATAGAGCGCAAGAATTTCATGAAGGAGACTACGTAATTGTGCGAATAAGGCCAGAGCGATTCTCTCAAGGAGTCGCTAAAAAGTTACAAGCGCATAGTACTGAACCATTCAAGATATTACAAAAGGTTGGGTCCAACGCGTATCGAATTGACCTTCCACCTGAAATGAGCATTAATTCAATTTTTAATGTGGAAGATCTAGTCCGTTCCCATGCTCCCATTGTCGATCCATCGTCGCTTTCATGGCCTCTTTCTGATTTTTCTTCTCAACCCCTTCCAACCCTTTCTCCACCCATTACCTATAAAGAAGAAATTGAGGAGATCTTGGATGACGAGATAGTATCTATGAGACATGAAAGTTTCTAGCGGTATCTTGTCAAGTGGAAAAACAAACCATTGTCTGAATCTACGTGGCTGTCAGGCGAAGCATTACAGGATATTGATCCAGATTTACTAGAGTGCTACAAAAGTTTCAACTCGTCGGAGTCGAGTTTTTCTCACCCGAGGAGAATTGATGCGGACACAAAAGCATTCAAGGTGCACAAAAGCATTCAAGGTGTACCAACGAAGAAAGCGCCAACCACAAGCACCGTCCTTGTGGATAGGCAACTATTGAGGAGCTGAAGGCCCTCCATATGTGATCAGACACATAGAAGACCCCACTTAGGGAAGACACATGTGAAGGAAGAAAGGAGAAAAGACCGAAGAACTGAAGATTTCGGGCGCCTGAACCTCTCTGGAGGTTTTCGGATGACTTCGGGCGGCAGCTCGGGCTCCCGACCGTGCGCCCGAACTTTCCCGCACTTTTGTTAGTTATGCGTTTTTGCTTAGTTTTAGGGCTATTTTAGTACTTTTCTACCTTTATTTGTTTATTTAAGAGGGCTAAAGCCCTAAACTCGAATTAACTTTGATTATTGATTAATGAAAAGCCTCTTGGAGCCTCTCTCTTCCTCTCTCTCTCTCATGGTGATGTTTCTTCTTCCTTAATCCCTCTTTCTTCTACTTGCTTCTTGTGTCCATCATATCCTTCTTCCAGGTAATTCTATCTTTCCTAATCTATTTATTTCGCTAACCTCAATCCCCAAAATCTGATTTTGATCATAAACCCTAAGTTTTCAGATTTCTCAAATCTCTAATCCAAAATCCCTTGATTTTCTGGATTAGAGATTCCTCTTAATTGATTGGGTTATAGCCATGTAAGATCGGGAGGTTCCATCCCTCGCCGGATCCAACCATAATGATGCTTGAATCTCATACTCCATGGTTGTGATGAATGGCCCGCTCCATTGCATGTTCCTTGCGATCTTCTTAGTTAGTGATGATTACTGCTAGATTTTATATTGTTATTGTCTTTTAATTCCGCTGATTTAATTGTGTTCATGAGCATGCATCATAATTAGGGCATCCTACATCAGTTTTGAAGCATACGTCATTAGTTTTACATTGATCGGTTTATTTTGATATTTAGATGGCCCAGTTAATGGATCCAAGTGTGATGGATGATCAAATGATATGCTAAAAATGATAAAACTATATGGTTAGGACTCTAATCATAAAAATGTATCTTTCTATGGTCTGTTTCGTAAACGAATAAGAACGTAATAGGTTTTTGAAGTGATCCATGGTGGGCTTGTACATCGTCATTTCCAAGCAAGTCATACATGTGTTTATAGTCTTTAGTTAATAATTTCGACAGTAAGTTAAACATATACATAGTCAACGAATAAGATGAATGGATTAGAATCTTTATTGGATGAGTGTGTATAAATGAATTTGGCAATCAAATTTTGGTGTACTATAATATGGTGGTTTAAAATCAAAGTGGATGGACATATATCTTAACCTAGCAATGTTGAGTCATCTCAACGGTCGGTTCGTTAAACTATTAAGTATACTAAGATCTACAGAGGCCTAAAAGTAATTAAGAGGTATAAGAGTGTATAAGTGTGTTTCTGCATATACATAACAAGACTTAAAAATTAAACCTACACATGTGAATGTACACCCATGTACCTCCTCATGTGCAAAAATTCCGAGATATTACAACTTTTATGTGAAATTTGTTGATAATATCAAGCATTGTCTCAGTTTGAATTGATTAAAGAATCTCTATTTTTCTTTCACCATATATTCAAACTGATGGATTCTGACTCATCATTTAGGCAATTCCCCAATAACCATGAGTGAGAAATTTAAAGAAAAAATTGCAAAGCTATTGTAGTGACCAATAATTTCATGCAAAATTGGGCATATGTGACAAAAAATTATTATAAAATTAAATCATTGTAACTTCTCCAGTACTAAATCAAACCACCATACTTGAAAATAACATAGTGAAGTAAACAGGCATACAGTGGAGAAATATTTGTTATGTCCTTGTAAATGAAAAATAGAATCTCCTCAAGATGCATACATGTACCGGTCATCCATAAATGATGAATCCCAACAGATCAACAAAGCAACTGCATTTAGTATGTTATGAAGAACATCAACCTCAGATGGCCTGCATATTTCTCATTAAGAAGAGAATTATGACGATGGTCTCCAAACCACAAAATTGGATAATATAAAATGAAAAATATTGGCAATGAACAATAAATCTCAATAACTTTTTTTTTCACATAATGGAGGACCATATAGATGAAGGGAGAGATGAGAAAGGGGCAATGACTCACCTATTAGAGAGATGAGAGAGGTGATGGGGTTTTCCTCCTCGGGTGTAGAGGAGAAGATGGTGCAGCCTGGGTGCGATCGGGCGCCCGACTGGTTCTTGTTGAGCGACCGAAATTCACCCGGATGGACAGTTTATCACTGGACCATTTTCATAACGGTCGGTTACCCGATGGTCTGATGACTGGGCACCCGACCATGTTGGGACGGGAGGCCAAAATACAACAATTTTATCTCAAAACTCTCTGGACGATTTTATGGTTGGCCGGGCGCCCGATGGTCCATTGACTGGGCGCCCGACCATGCGCGGACTGCAATTTCGCAGTTTCCAATTTTGACTCTATTTCTTTGGTTGCTCTATTTAAGAGATTCCAAAATGAGATTAGGGTATCCCAAAAGTTTTTTACACATCCAAGGAGGGAGAGAGAGAGAGAGAGAGAGAGAGAGAGAGAAGGTGATTCAGGGTGCAATCGACGTCTCGGCTCTTCAATGTCCTTGTGCTCAGTGAGATCTCTCAGTTTCTAGTTCCCTTATTGTTTATCCATCCCTGCGTGGGTGAAGAAGGTTAGATCCAATTTGATTTAGTTTATTGCTTTATCATATACCACAATTCAAGTAGTTTGGGGGGCGAGATCCTAAGGTTTTGTGAAACGCACCCAACAAAAGTGGTATTAGAGCATTCATATTGCTTGAATGGAAGTGGGATCGGTTCTGAATTATGGAAGGTGGCTCATCAAGGATGATCAGCCTCAATGCGTCTAACTGGACCATATGGTAGGCTAAGATGGAGGACTTGCTTTATTGCAAGGACTTGTATGCTCTAATCTTAGGCATATCAACGAAGATAAAAGATATGTTAGATGATGATTGGAAGAAGTTGGACCGGAAGGCGATAAGGTTTATTAGACAATGGTTGGACGATTCTGTATTCCATCATGTGTCTATGAAGACCTCAGTCGCTAGCCTATGACAGAAATTGCAAAGGTTGTATGAAAGGAAGACAACCAGCAATAAGATATTCCTGATAAGAAGACTTGTAAATCTCAAGTTCAAGGATAATGGTTCTGTGACTGAGCACATGAATGAAGTCATCAATATTGTGAATCAGCTCTCCGCTATGAAGATGGTCATGAACGATGAATTACAGGCTTTCCTATTGCTTAGCTCATTACTTGATTGTTAGGAGACATTGTGGTATCCCTGAGTAATTCCGCACCAGACAGAAAGATGTCCATGGAGCAGGTAACGGGTTGTCTCTTCAATGAGAAGACAAGAAAGAAGGCTCAAGGGTCTATTTAGCAAGAGGCCCTTGTGACACGTGATCGGGGGAGAGGAAAGAACAGAAAGGGCGGGAAAGCCTGAGATAAATCCAGAGGCAAGTTTAATGTCAGGAGAGATGTTGAATGTTGGAACTGTGGCAAGAAGGGTCATTATAAAAATGAATGTCACAAGAAAAAGGATCAGAAAGGAAAATGGAAGGAAAAAAGTGATGAATCAGACTCTACTACGGTCGTCTCCGATGGCAACGTTGTGGTCATTATCTCAGCGGATTACAATGTTTGTCTCATGGCTGTGAATCAATACACCGACTGGGTGATCGATTGGGGAGCGTTGTTTCATGCAACTCCACGAAGGGATTTCTTCACAAGCTACAAGCAAGACAACTTCGGTACAGTGAAGATGGAAAAATCTGGAGTATCCCAGATTGTGGGAGTTGGTGATATTTGTGTGAGGATTGATGTTGGATGTACATTGGTTCTAAAAGATGTGAGACATATTCCCGACCTTCGCCTCAACTTGATGTCGACGGGAAGGTTGGATGTAGCCGGTTATGAGAGTCGGTTTGTTGGTGAGCACTGGAAGCTCATCAAGGGTTCGATGATCATAGCAAGAGGGAAGATGTGTTGCACCCTATACAAGACATGTATCAGCATATGCAAGGGTGAGTTGAACGCAACGGAAGATTCAGTGATAAACATGTGGCACAGACAGCTCGGCCACATGAGTGAGAAAGAGCTTCAGCTACTAACTTTTTTTTTACATAATGGAGGACCATATAGATGAAGGGAGAGATGAGAAAGGGGCAATAACTCACCTATTGGAGAGATGAGAGAGGGAGAAGGACAAAACAAATGAGAGAGTAAAGTACCAATTTATTAGTTGCATGCTATTTTAATCTTCACTTTTACTTTTAATTTAACAACCCATGATTCAAAACACTGGGAATAAAACCTAATTTCATCTTGATCCAAAGCTTTTATGGCTCCATAAAGGTTTTAGTGATGGGTTTTCAATTCTCACTATTGTGAGAATGTGGCGTAGTCCATGTGTTTTGTCTGCTTCAGTGATGTCCTAACTCCAAACATAATATAAGATAGAGAAATTGATGAATAGAGTGGATGTCAGGCGCACATCATGATGGGCCCCACAAAACTTCAACCTATGGAGACATGCATGGATGTAAATTACGAGATGACCCTGTCACCTGTTAGTGGCATACTAGTGCACCTTATTTGTTAATTACGTAGGTTAGTAAGTTTAGGTGTTGGTCGAGCTTAAAGAAGATGAAGACCAAAGACTTAAGTGGACCTGTTACATCAAGGAAGAAGAAACGGGTAAATGAGATGCCTTGGTGAGCCTTGAACCGTGAACCATAACCAAAACCAAACCTCTAGATGACTTGACCTAATAGGCATACTTGTAGTCATCTTAGATTGGCCTTAGATGGCCCAAAAGATCACTCAAAGATTAACCATAGAGGTTGCATGAGCTGTTGTAAAATACACTAAAAACAGCAGAAAACATACCTGCGGATTGATCTTGTCCCATGGTTGACCGGTCGTTAGAAGGCCAAAATGGGATAGTAAACAAACAAGGTCCTTGGACAATTATAGACCGGTCACCCGACCAGTCGACAGCTAGCCATTGTCAGCCGTTTTATATTCATTGAAGCTTTCTTTATATAAAGGCTTGGCTCAATTTTGGGTCTTAAGAGAGAAGATTTAGTGCATTAAAAGCCACCCCCACTACCTATACTATTAGGCTTTAATCCTAAAAATTCAAAGTCATCTTCCTTGTGTTTGACCACAAGATGGAGCATTCAAAAGCTCAATTAAATATGGACTTGCTCTCTCTTGATCTCTAAATGTTTTAGGCACCTTGACTATAGGTAGATCATTTGTCTAAACCTCTTTAGAGATCCAAGTAGGTAGAATTTCTCTAGGCAACCAAATCATACTGGTTGTAGAGAATTCACACCACCAGCTATCACCATTGGGCATCTGAAGAGCATCATAAGCAAGGTGATTGATCGTTAGAGTTGAGGCATTGGTGACACATTGGTAACATGAACAGGGGAGTTGATTGAAGCATGAGAGAGCGAAGATCAAGCAACCCAAGTGACGCTTCAAAAGAGGCTCAATCCAACAAGTGAATTGTCATTGTAAGAGTCTGGTTGTACTCTTTCCTTGTGGAGCATTGAGTGTGAGAGCTTGAAATCAAACTTGATCAAGTCTCCGAGGGAAACCTCCGGTGGGAGTATACACTAGGTTCTAAGATTAAAACTGAATGGTTGGGAGGATCCTTGTTAAACTCTTAGATTAGATGAAACCCATAAACATCTTAGTTGAAAGATAAACCAGTAAAATCTCCATCATAGGTTTGGAGGAACCTTGTTAAACTCCCCGGTAGGGTGGAACCAATTTAAAATACTTAGGTTGGGAGGAACCTAATTTAAATTCTCTAGTGAAATCTAGTATGCTCAAGGGATGAGTATGTGAGCCAGGGGTAGAGTAGGAAAACCGAACCACTATACTAATTGTATTTGAGATTTTCATTTAAGTCATTAATTTCTATTCTTACATTGTCTTTAGTTGTTATTATATGAATGTTTAAATGGAATGTATGCTATGTATTGCTAGGCAGACTCTCACACGCAACTTGTAGTTTCACTTCTAGATTAGGTGTTAAATTTAGTGTATTATCTGTAGTCTAAACTTGCATATGGATTAGTTGCTTGATTATTATATCTTTATAATCTATGTGCTTAGGATATATTGTTTAATTGCTTATCTTTATTATCCTTTGTGATTAGACCCACTTAAGCTTGGAAGTTAAGTGTTCTTGCTTAATTAGTTTATAATTGTTAATTAGGTTAATTAGGTAAGAGATTTCTAAAAGGATTTTAAAATGGTTCTAAGCACCCCTCCTTTAAGACTTAGTCATAGTTCTAAGCTCTACCAAGCTTTCGCGTTTAGCGTAGGGTGTCCTGTTAGACGATCTGATGCAATTTCAATTTGGTATTAGAGCGGGTTGCTCTTTGAGGACTTAACCGTCCAGAGTAAGATCCGATACCGGAGCTATAACACGATGTCTACACAAGAGGTGAGTTGTTTTATCACTTAACCACCATATTTTAACCGGTCAAATTATGCGTAATGGAAGGCCCGAATGTGAGTATTCTTAATGCCCCTTAATCCAATAGTATGAGACATATTCTAATAAGGTTGGACCGCACCAGTGGAAACGATGGATTGATGGAGTTCCGTTCACCTAATTCAAACCAATGAGTAATTGGAGTGACCGAGAAAGGTCTCTTTTTTACTACAATGCTAAGGGTCTTAACATAATCTTTTTTATCATCTCATCTGATAAATTTAATCGTATATGTAATCGTGAGAGTAGCAAATCAACTTAGGAGATCCTAGAGACCACTCATGAAGGGACGTCTACTGTCAAGCGTTCCAAATTGTAACTCCTCAGACACAATTTGAAAATATTAAAATGGGTAAGGATGAATCTCTTATGGAGTTTTATGCTAGATTGAATCACATTTATAACTCCATGTGTGGCTTGGGAGAGAAGGTTTCGGATTGATGTATTTGTAGAAAAATTCTTATGTCCCTTCCGGAGAGATTTAGCTCAAAAGTCATAGCCTTAGAAGAGTGTAGAGACATAGATAATATGAAAGTAGAAGACCACTTAGGTTCCCTACAAACACATGAACTACACTTTAAGGCCCCCTCTAAGGAAAAAAAAATATTGCCTTGAAGACTTCACATAGGAACTCACATATACAAAAATAATTTGAGAGTGGGTCTTTTGAAGAAAGTGATGATGATGAAGAAAAATTAAACAAGAAATTTAAGAGATTCCTTAAATTTGAGATAAATTTGAGAGAGGGAAGAATTGTGATAAGAAGGACAAGAAGGGTGAGAAATTCAAAGGGAAATCATCCAAATTCAATCTTGTCAAATATTACAACTGTGATGAATATGGTCACGTTGTTAATGAATGCTCAATCAAGCCTAAAAGAAGAGGTAAGAAGGCCATGACAGCAACATAAGATGAGATAGAGGAGTCTAAATCTGAATCTAGTAACTTTACTAGTAATGGGAGCAAAAAAATAGTGAGAATTCTCATGGCTTCCACTACTACCTCTCTTTTCCCTAATCTAAGAGAGGATCCCAACCATTTTACCTTATACGAGAAGAAGAAGTTCCCAACCCCTCACCTTATGCTGAATTTCATAAGAAAGTTGTGAAAAGTAAGTTACCCTTAAGATGATCAAACTAGAAATAGTTAGTGAGGGTAGTTAGAATCTGAATACTATAGGTAAATCTGATAATTTTAGCCTTATTTTTAGCTTAGGGGCATATTAGAGGATTCAAGTCTTATTAGCCCACCTTGATAGTTTAGCCTATGTTTTTATTGGTATCTTTTAGTGCTAGACTATTATCCTGCTTAGATTAACATAATCCTGCTGAATTTTATATTTAATGTATGTTAATCTATGCTTTGGTCATTATGCTTTCATGTTTATCTATTATGACCAATTTAACATGATCATCTATACTTAGATAGTTACATTTTCTTATTGATCATATTACATGCTTGCTCCATATTTTAATGTTTATGCACACTTATTCTCTCTTAGTTAACATGTGTTTATGGATATAATTGTCGACATTTTAACCTCTCTTACCTTAACCTTAATAATACATCAATTAAGGGGGAGAGATTAGTTTGTTAATTGTTGACAAAAATGAGGAGAAAGATCAAGTTCCTCAAAATAAGTTTTCTATATTTTGTGTTGTAGGGATTGACAGGTTATGGGGGAGAAACTGAAGAGGAGCTGCTTAGTTTGTACATGTCTTGAGTTGTATTTCATTTAAATATCAACGTAATTGAGTTCATGTTTTTTTTTTTGTAGGTTGGGTTTTTGTTACGTAATTGACAAGTGGGGAGATTGTTAGTACAAATTTCTATGGCATACTAGTGCACCTTATTGTCAATTCGTAGGTCAGTGAATCTAGGTATCGATCGAGCTTAAGGAAGATGAAGACTGAAGACTCAAGTGGACCCGTTATATCAAGGAAGAAGAAACGGGTAAATGAGATGCCTTGGTGAGCCTTGAACCTTGAACCTTGAACCTTAACCAAAACCAAACCTCTAGATGACTTGACCTAATAGGCATACTTGTAGTCATCTTAAATTAGCCTTAGGTGTCTCAAAAGATCACCCAAAGATTGGCTATAGAGGTTGCATGAGCTACTATAAAATACAACTCAAAAACAACGGAAAACATGCTTGTCGATCGGTCATTAGAAGGCTAAAATGGGACAGCAAGTAAGCAAGGTCCTTAGCCAATTATAGACCAGTCGCCCAACCGATCTGACTGTCTGTCCAACCGGTCGTCCGACTGGTTGACAAAGGGAAAAAAAGGGACAATAAGATTCATCAGTCCCAAGCCCATTTTCAGATCGACCAACTGGTCTCGGACCCCTCCGACCGGTCGACAGCTAGTCATTGCCAACCGTTTTATATCCATTGAAGCTTTCTTTATATAAAGGCTTGGATTGGTTTTCGGTCTTAGGAGAGAGGATTTAATGCATTGGAAGTCACCCCCATTTCCCATACTATTAGGCTATAATCCTAGCCATTCCAAGTTATCTTCCTTATGTTTGATCACAAGATGGAGCATTCAAAAGCTCAAATGAAGATGGACTTACTCTCTCTTAATTTCTAGATGTTTTAGGCACCTTGACCATAGGCAGATCCTTTGTCTAAACCTCTCTAGAGATCCAATCAGGTGGAATTCCTCTAGGCAACCAAATCCTACTAGTTGTAGAGAATTCACACCACCACCTACCACCTCGGGCATCTGAAGAGCATCACAAGCAAGCTGATTAATCGTTGGAGTTGAGGCATTTGTGACACATCGGCAACATGATCAGGAGAGCATCAGGGAACTAATTGAAGCATGAGAGAGCGGAGATCAAGCAACCCAAGCGACGCTTCAAAAGCCCAAGCGACGCTTCAAAAGGGGTTCAATCCAACAAGTGAGTTGTCATTGTAAGAGTCTGGTTGCACTCTTTCCTTGTGGAGGATTAAGTGTGAGAGTTTGGAATCAAACTCGATCAAGTCTCTGAGGGGAACCTCCGGTAGGAGTATACGCTAGGTTCTAAAATTGTAACTGAAGGGTTGAGAGAATCTTTGTTAAACTCTTAGATTGGATAAAACTTATAAACATCTTAGTTGAGAGATAAACTAGTAAAATCTCTATCATAGGTTGTGAGGAATCTTGTTAAACTCCTCAGTAAGGTGGAACAAATTTAAAATACCTAAGTTGGGAGGAATCTGATTTACACTCCCTAGTGAAATTCAGTGTGCTCAAGGGATGAATGCTCAAGGGATGAATACGTGAGCCAAGAGTGGAGTAGGGAAACCGAACCACCATACATAATTGTGTTTAAGATTGTCATTTGCGCCATTTATATTCTTACATTGTCTTTAATTATTATTATATGAATGCTTGAATGGAATGTATGCTATGTATTGCTAGGTAGACTCTCACACACATCTTGTAGTTTCATTTCTAGACTAGGTGCTTGATTTAGTATATCATTTGTAATCTAAACTTGCATATGGATTAATTGCTTGATTGTTATATCTTTATAATCTATATGCTTAGGCTATATTTTTTAATTGCTTATCTTTACTAGTGTAGACACCCCACCTTCGGCTACACTGTTGGTAGAGATAGCTGGATAAATGGAGGACCATACCCCCAAATCCCAAGTCCAAACTCAGCCAAACTCACCCTTGTAAGCCCCATTCCATAGCCCAGTTCAAGCCTGAACCCAGTCAACCCAGTCCTAAACACCACCCTGAAAAACCCCCCATAAGAAAAGCCAGTCAAAAAATCCCAAAAAAGTCAAACTCACTGAGTCAACCCGCTGAGTCAACCCGTCGAGTCAAAACACCGAGTCAACCCGTCGAGTCAACCCGTCGAGTCAAATCACCGAGTCGACCCGCTGAGTCAACTCGCTGAGTCGACCCAGCGAGTTAAACAACAGCCCCGAGGAAGCAACCGTACATCGCTGGAAACCGAGGAGCGGCCGTACGGGCGGCCCATAGCAGGCCGCCCGAGATAAATTACGAGAAATGCCACTCTCCGCTGCTATAAATACCCCCCTCCCCTTCTCATTTCAACATCCATTCGAAGCCCATTCAGCCCGAGTGCGATCCGAGTCCCCTTTAGTCCATTTTTCCACCAAGGAGAGCCCGAGTGAGGAGAGCCTAACCCTGGTCCAGCCCAGCCTGACCACTGGTCCAAGCCTCTCAAGTCACCCAAGTCTTGATCCAGCCACTCGAAGCCAATCCTTGCAACACCTCCATCCATCCAGCTACTCTTTTCCAGCATCATCTCATTCGCATCTAGCATAAGTGCAACATTTACTTTTCTTCCAACCCCCCTGCTTCACTGCAAGCACCTTGATTATTCAAGCACACTGCATATGTCTTAAATTAAGCACCTGTCAGTTCGAGCGTATGCTCTGGGCTTGCCCGTTGTTGGAAACTGCCCATCAGAAACTCTTACTGTTCAGACCTGCATTCATGCTACACCATAAAACACCTTGATCATTCAAGCACACTGCATACGTCTTACATTAAGCACCTGTCAGTTCGAGCGTACGCTCTGGGCTTGCCCGTTGTTGGAACCTGCCCATCAGAAACTCTTACTGTTCAGACCCGCATTCATGCATCATGTCATCCATGAGAATATACGAGGATTAAACTAGACTTTCAAGTATTCGATCGATTCTGTGAAGTAGAGACCGTACTTCGGTACGGGTAGTGTGTGGGGTGCTTAACCTCTTCCCACCCTGTAACCGTGATCCCTTACCTTGAATCTCTGACCGCAGATCAATAGGAGTCATTTTAGAGGAAGGAATCTTCAGATTCCCTTCTCTAACGTTTCTACGGGGTCTAGCCGACTGTAGATTCGAAGTAACTGGCTAGTGGCGACTCTGGTCTTATATAAACTCACTTAAACATATCCAGCTTAACACGACAACCAAACGAAGCCCTCGAGAACGAATCAAGCCAGCGGCACAAACGGCGATTTCGCACTCACGCATCCTCATCTCCTTCTTTTCCGAAAGGAAAGGGGAAGGGAGAAGAAGAACGTCGTGTGGGGAGCGCGGAAAATCGGCGAGGGTCCACAGAATGGCGACTCCGCTAGGGAACATGCTAGTCCCACTAGTCGTGATCCGACTTGAAAAACAGAATCCTTCCCGTACTTGAAAGTCACTAATCCTCATACAATCTCATCTGCATAGCATTCTACCCAAAACAAACAAAAAAAATAGAAGATCCCAAAACCAAAAAAAAATAAAAAATACCAAAACCCAAAAAGAGTAGAGTATAGTCCTCACCATTGCGCCTCCTCGGGCTCAACGTACGCGGAGACAACTTCCCTTCCGCAGCATAATCCGCACTCGGGCTTAACAAGCCATGTCCGACCACGAAGAAGAAACTCATCTCCTCCCCGCTCTTGAGATGACCGAAGCGCAACCTCCAGCGCAACAGCCCATTGATAATACGCCAATCATATAAGAATTGGCACAAGGAGTGAGAGCAATGCAAGAAATGCTCTTGCAATTCATGCAAGCACAAGCCACCGCAGCAGCCAACAATCAAGTTGGCCCAGTTCAGCAGTCTCAGCAACCATGCCGGGTCCTTCCGGCCTCCAGTTCAAATTAAGCGCAACCATCGGAGTCTGCCCAAGACTACCGACAGCAGCCATCTCAGCCCTTCGCTATGAGGCATCCTTCTCAATATCTTCCTGCGATGACAAGGCCATCTCAGAGCACTTCCGTTGCAGGAACATCCAGTCAGTTTCCAGTCAATCTTGCAAGCAACAATCTCAGTAGATCTCAGCATGTCCCCGCCGATGGGACACCTTTTCAATTTCAGCACATCCCCGCCGATGGGATTTCAATTCAATTTCCAGCAACAGGGACAAGCACTGGCGAATGCCCACAATGGGGGTCAGTGTCAAGCCCACATCAATCAGCGGACAGTGGCGAATACCCAACAAGGGGGTCACTTCCCAGCATCTCAGCCTCCTGCAAACAGGAGCACTTTTCAATTCCAGCACATCCCCGCCGATGGGATTCCAGTTAATTTCCAGCAATCTTCAATTCAGCAAAATCCAGTTAATTTTCAGCAATCGTCAATTTAGCAAAATCCAGTCAATTTCCAGCAAGTTCCAGTTCAACCTTCAGTACAGTCTCCAGTTCAGTTACTATCATTTCAAGCACAAGTTCATCAGAATCCAGTTCAATCATCAAACCAATTTCAGCAACCCGCGGTTGCTTTTCAGCAAGCCCATAGGGTCGAAGACATCGACCACTATGCCGAAGAAGAACGTGCCTTACTCCAGGAGGCACCAGTCACTCGAACAGATCACTCAGGACTGGACGAGTTGCGGGAGCAGTTCCAGATCTTGCAAAATCAGCTTCAGCGACAACACGGAATTGATCTACCTTCGACCAAGTTCAGAGACTTGTGTCCTTTCCCAGATGCTCAGGTACCTCAAAACTTTGAGGTTCCAAAGTTCAAAAGATACGATGGCAGCGGTTGTCCCACAGCACATCTCAAGGCCTTCTGTGGAGAGCTGAGTGCAATCTCAGGAAATGAAGGGGCCCTCATTCGTTTATTCCAAAAGTCTCTGAAGGGTGACGCCCTAGATTGGTACACCTCATTGGACTGTCATCACATCAGGACTTGGGAACAGCTTTCCCAGGCTTTCGTCGACAGATTTGCATACAATCTCAACATGGCACCCAGAAGAGCCGATCTCGCAGCTCTCAGGCAAAGGAGTGATGAAACACTATCAGCTTATGTGGGACGTTGGCGAGCTATGGCAGCCAGAATGCGGACACCTATCGACGACGAAGAAAAAATCTCCATGATTGTCCATTCAACATATCCGGGCATATCTGGATATCTCATTTCGCATCCATATGCGAATTTCTCACAGTTGATCCGTGCTGGAGAGCAAGTGGAAGCAGGGATCCGGGCCGGGACGATCTCCCCATGGCCTCATCAAGCCACTCCAGTCAAGAGGAACAGAGTGGAAGGAAGACCTATCGGGCACGGGAATGGAAACCGCACTGGTTCTCCTCCCCGCCCAACAGAGGTAAACAACATCAACACCACTGCTCAAGGAAATCAACATGCTCCCCCACAGGGACGTCAACAGTATCAGTAGAATCAAGTTCAGCATCAGCCTCAGCGGTATCAGCCACAACCGAATCCTCAGCCACAACCACCTCGACAACAACAGCAGTTCAGAGGAAACGGTCAATACTCATATCAAAATAGGCAAAACTACAGGGAGTTCAGGAAATTTACTCCCCTCTCTCAACCACTCAGTCAAGTCATGGCTACTCTGGTGCAGAAGCAATTACTTACTCTAATGGCACCTAGGCCCCCTCCTCATCCTCTGCCACCGAATTACTGAGAAAATGAGTATTGTGCCTACCATCAAGGGCGTGGCCATGCCACTGATCGATGCTTCACTTTGAAGAACGCCATACAAGATCTGATTAATGACCGCAAGATTGTCATCTCAGTCCCTGGAACTCCTGCAGCAGCTTCCACCAACATTCTTCAGAATCCTCTGCCTCAACATCAGACGGACCCCAGTTCATCTCGAGGTCCCACCGTCAACAGTATAGAAGAAGAAGAACGCCTCGATCGCTTCTTCTCCCCCATCCAATCCATTCATGCCTACACCTATGGGCCGACAAATCCTCCTCCAATCTTGCAAGGGGTAGGTCCCTTTCTTCCTTCAATCTCCGAGCCAGTAGTACTCGAAGGAGCACCTCCATATGATATACCAGTTGTTCAAGGGGCACCTTACAACCATTCAAGCTGGGAACCAGTCGTCCTGGAAGGAGCACAATCATACATTGAGCCTACATACGAACCTGTCATCTTGCAAGGGGCAACTCCAGAACAATCCAATCTGCAATGGAAGGATTATACTCATCAGCAGCAAGGGCCCGTTGTCTTGGAAGGAGCTCTTCCAGTTGAGCCAGTCATATTGCAAGGGGCAAATCCCGGAGGCGTGTCAATCACGCTACGGCAGCTCGGACGAACAGAGAAACCCCCTGCCATATCAAGAGGACCAGTATTCATTCCATGGGAGCCTCCTGCTCCAGGAACAGTTAAGTCAGGACCACGACCTTATGTGGTCTACGAAGACAAGCCTCGATATTACCCCTTCAGCACAGGCAAAATGTAGTTCTCAAGGCAAAAGCTCCATACGAGGAAGATCTGGTACCCACACCAGTACCGTTGCAAGAACCGGTGGTCCTAGAAGGCAAAAGGGAGGAAAACTACAAAGAAGTTCCATGGCACTATCCAGAATGCGCGGAAGTAGGAAACATGAATCCCAATGGGCGTTGCATACGAAGAGATAATCAAAACAGAGGAGATCCCAAAGGCGCTCTCTCAGGCCTCGGCAACAAAAATGAAGCCGCATACGATGTGGCGACTCAGCTCAAGTCAATCCCTGCACAAATCTCAGTATGGGAGTTACTCTGCACATCTCACATCTCCTCCGATACGGCACCAGAAATGATAGCATTGATGATTGGACAACTCCTGGCTCCGCGCGCCATCACCTTCACTGATAATGAATTGCCACCAGAAGGGCGCGATCATGGGCGATCCCTCAACATAGCCTTACGATACAAAGACCTTTGTGTCCCGCTGTCCTTATCGATAATGGCTCAAGCTTAAAACGTCTATCCACTCAAGACTGCGGAACGTCTGGGAATCAGTCCTTCTTCATTTCGACCCATCACCATATGTGTCAGAGCATTCGACAACACCCGCCGATCAGTGGAAGGGGAGGTCGACATAGAGGTACAGATAGGTCCAAAAATCTCTACCATCACATTCCAAATCCTGGATATATCAGCCTCTTTCAACATGCTGCTCGGACGGCCTTGGCTACACAAGGTTGGAGCTGTGCCATCAACCCTGCATCAATGAGTGAAATACATCTGTGGAAATCAAGTGATCTCTATCCATGCAGAGAAGGAGCTCATCATTCCTTCCAATGCTGCTGCCACTGAACCAGACATCCCGGTCATCGATATCCAGCACTCTGAGGAAGACATCCCGTTTCACAGTTTCGAATTCGAGACTGTGAACTCTATCGTTAATCCAGAACCGATAAGGGTGGACCGTGTCTTTTCACCGGCAGAGCGTCTGAGCCTCAAATACCGAATGAAGAATCACTTCAAGTCCAGAAAGGTACCGCTGGTATATAACCAACGCAAATGGGGACTCGGATACAGGGCAACCTTCATAGACAAAAGGAGGAAGAAATTTCGGTGCTCACCCATCCAGTTCGTCAAGCCAGGAGAACCTTGCAAAGATCCAGGAGGGAATCAACCGACTGCACTACACAAAGGCCTCCCGATGAGCCTAGTTTGGGCCACGTGGCCCCCCATTCGATGGGATCAGATTCTCGAACCATCTAAGCCTCCAGAAGAAGAAGGAAATGATGAAAACGAAGAAGGAAGTCAAATACAGCAGCTTCAGGACCAAGTTACTCTGACACCTGCTCCCAACCAGGGGCACAACTTGCCCACTTCTCTCAACCAGGGGCACAACCTGCCCACTTCAATCAGCAAGGGGCACAACTTGCCCATCTCAGCACCAATTAGCAAGGGGCACGACTTGCCCATCTCTGCAAAGTCAACATCATCAATCATCAGCCAGGGGCAGAAGCAGCACATCCATTGGACCAAGAAAGGGAAGTGGCCAGCCCTAGATTGGTCTGATGTCCAGATTCCAAACTTGTGTCTAGCTGTGGAACCAGACGAACTGCAATGCGAAGTAAGTGATCCGGGAGGCACTGAGTACGACTCAGATCTTGAACCCGACCAGCGAGAAATCATGGTCATTGGGCCAGACCATGATTCTTCGCCCAAAGCATCAACCCCCACCTCTTCAGGGGAGGAAGTGTGGGGTCCTGAATGGTCATCCGTTCCCCTAACTTTCGAATCAGACAAAGAGCCATCTGAGGGCTCTGGCTTCAAAAAAAATGCCTGTTTAAGCAGCGACCGGAACTTTGGAACAAGTTGGGCTCAATCATGGTCTGCAATACCCACTTGTTCAAAGTCCCATGAATTTCGAAAATCCAAAAAAATCAAAAACTTTCAAAAGCCAAAAACATCTAGTATTTCCATTTCAGAAAAATCTCAAAAACCAAAAAATATTTCTTTTCCTGCATTCAATAGTGTGCCAAGTTCGTCTAAAGAGTCACATGAGTTTGAAGTCGAATCATATGATTTCGACATCGAATTAGACTTCGAGCTCATGGGTCTGGACGAAGCTCGGGATGAGGAAGATGATGATCCGGCTCCCGAACTTGAGGATCACCTCAAAAAGTTCGAATCCAAAGCCAATGTTGTAGCCGATGATTTTGAGGTAGTAAACTTGGGGACACCTGAGATCCCTAGGGAAGTACGCATCGGAAAATCGTTGCCACCTGAGATGAAACAGAAAATGATAGAGTTCCTAGCTCTAAGATTGTCCAACTTCGCGTTCTCATATGAAGACATGCCGGGGCTCGATGAAGAGCTCGTTGTACATCATCTGCCAACCAAGGCAGATATGAAGCCAGTGAAGCAGAAACTTCGAAGAATGAAGCCAGAATGGGCTCTGAAAGTCCGAGATAAAGTCATCAAGCAGTACAATGCGGGATTCTTGGTAGTCTCCAACTACCCTGAATGGCTCGCCAACATCGTACCAGTACCAAAGAAGGACGGCAAGGTTCGAATGTGTATCGACTTCCGAGATCTCAACAAAGCCAGTCCTAAAGATGACTTCCCTTTGCCACATATCGACACTCTGGTCGACAACACTGCTGGATACAAGATCTTCTCATTCATGGACGGATTCTCAGGTTACAATCAGATCAAGATGGCCGTCGAAGATCGCGAGAAGACATCGTTCATCACTCCCTGGGGAACCTTCTGTTACAGGGTAATGCCGTTCGGTCTGAAGAACGCAGGAGCAACATATCAGCGAGCAATGACAGCATTATTCCACGACATGACGAACAAAGAACTTGAAGTATATGTGGACGATATGATCATCAAATCTCGCACAATTGAAGGACACTTTGAAGATCTGAAGAAATTATTCAACAGATTAGAAAAGTACAAGCTCCGTCTCAACCCTCAGAAATGTGTCTTCGGTGCAATGGGAGGCAAACTCCTCGACTTTATGGTGAGCGAGGATGGCATCAGGGTCGACGAGACCAAAACCAGAGCAATCATCGAGATGCCCCCTCCTAGAACAGAGAAAGAAATTCGTGGCTTCCTCGGCAGAATTCAATACATCAGTCGCTTCATCGCACAGCTCACACCTATTTGTGAGCCCATTTTCAAGCTCCTTCGGAAGAACGTTCTAAAAGAATGGAATGATGATTGCCAAGTCGCCTTCGACCGCATCAAGAAATATCTCATGAATCCTCCAGTCCTAGTGCCGCCCACTCCTGGACGACCACTATTGTTATACATCTCGGTAGCAGCAGAAGCCATTGGCTGTGTCCTCGGCCAGCACGACGAGACCGGGAAGAAGGAACAAGCAATATACTATTTGAGCCGAAAGTTCACCGACTACGAGACCAGGTATTCCCCGATCGAGAAGACTTGCCTCGCCCTAGTCTGGGTAACTCAGCGACTCCGTCAATACATGATTGCATTCCCTATTCTCCTCCTCGCTCGCATGGATCCGCTCAAGTACCTGTTCGAGAAACCGGCACTCACTGGGAGAATAGCTAAATGGCAGCTACTCTTGTCTGAGTTCGACATCACCTATGTCACTCAAAAGGCAATCAAGGGGCAGGCCCTCGCCGATCATCTTGCGGCTCACTCTCTCCTGGACTATCAGCCGCTCAAGATGTTCTTTCCTGATAAAGATCTCTTGCTTGTCGAAAGTGAAGAAAAGAAGAAAGGTGAGTGGACGTTATTCTTTGACGGCGCAGCAAATTCTAAAGGAAGTGGTATTGGAGCAATCCTCTACTCTCCAGACGATGTCCCTATTCCTATCTCAAGGCGCATAGCATTCGAGTGCACCAACAACATGGCAGAGTACGAAGCATGCATCGCTGGCTTAAGGGAAGCCATAATCTTAGGCGTCAAGAAGCTGCGAGTATTTGGAGACTCACAGCTTATCATCAATCAGACCAATGGCGAATGGAAAACCAAGGACGAGAAGTTGATACCATATCATGTGTATCTTGACAATCTGATCGAGGAATTCAAGGAAATCACCTTCTCATACATGCCCAGAGACAAGAACCAGTTTGCAGATGCTCTCGCCACACTTGCATCAATGCTCGAGATCCCGAAAGGAGCTTCAGAATGGGAGCTCACAGTCGAAATTCAAGAAGAACCTACTTTTTGCCTGCAAATAGAAGAAGCCGAAGCTGTCCCTGACAAACCCTGGTATGCCGACATCAAGCAATATCTCGAAACCCAGGAGTATCCAGAGTCAGCAACAGCAACAGATCGCCGAACCATCCAGCGTTTGGCCGGCCAGTTCACCATCAGTGGCGAAGTTCTTTACAAGCGATCTTATAATCACATCCTCCTTCGATGCGTCGATGAAACAGAAGCTGCAAAGATCATGGGAGAAATACACGAAGGAATCTGTGGCCCACACATGAACGGGCACATGATGGCAAAGAAGATTCTACGACTCGGCTACTATTGGCTCACCATGGAGACAGACTGTTGCCAGCACGTCAGAAAATGCTTCAAGTGTCAGGAGCATGCGAATCAAATCCATGCCCCATCATCAGAGTTATACAATCTGACCACCCCCTGGCCCTTCTCCATGTGGGGACTCGACATCATCGGCAAGATCAGTCCCAAAGCATCAAACGGTCATGAGTACATACTTGTGGCAGTCGACTACTTCACCAAGTGGGTAGAGGCAGCCTCCTACACCACGATTGCAGCATCTCAGGTGATCAAATTCATGAAGAACAACATCATATGCCGGTATGGAATCCTCAATGCTATCATCACAGATAATGGGACCCCGTTCGTCAACAAGAAGATGGATGACTTCCTCAGCAAATTCAAGATCCAACGTCATCGATCAAGCCCCTACCGTCCTCAGATGAATAGTGGGGTAGAAGCCGCAAACAAGACAATCGTCAGGATACTCGAGAAGATGGTCGTAACCTATCGAGATTGGTCAGATATGCTCCCATATGCACTTTGGGCCTATCAAACGTCTGTACGGTCTGCTACGGGCGTTACTCCTTTCGAGCTTACTTATGGAATGGAGGCAGTTTTGTCAGTCGAGGTGGAAATACCATCACTACGGGTGTTACTAGAAAGCGGAGTTGAAGAAGGAGAATGGCAACGGGCCAGATTCGATCAGTTGTAGCTAGCAGATGAAAAGCGCATGCGTGCACTAAGTCATTCTCAGTGTTATCAGAAAAGGATCGCTCGGGCTTACAACAAGAGAGTCCGAAAAAGAAGTTTCAAGGTAGGCGACATGGTTATGAAGAAGATTCTACCGTCGCACCTTCCGGACCCCAGAGGAAAGTTCAAACCCTCGTGGGACGGGCCACTAATCATCAGAGAAGTACTTCCCGGAGGCGCCCTCAGACTCACCAGCATGAGAGGGGTGGATCTTCCTGAGCCAACCAACGCCGACAATGTGAAGATCTTTCACGGGTAAGTTATTCTGACCTTATCAAAGGTTACTTTAATAGAGCTGAAGTCAAGAGGTCGAAGCTAAGATCTCTGAGAAATCATTTCCGTCCACCAACAAGTGTTTCAAATAAGGGGATTCAAAAGGAGGAAAATACAAAAAAGGGGGGATTCAAAAGGAAAAGACAAAGAAAAAAGAGAGAGAAAAAGAATACAAAAAAAAAGAAGAAAAGAGAAGGAAAAAGGGAAGCCAAAGCAAGGCACCCAAGAAAAAAAATCAGTCCAAGAAGAAACACAGTCATCCATCCATTCATCTCAGAGGGATCTTTAGCTAAGACCAACAACTCTATCATCGTAACTTAGGATAAGGGTTGAAAGACTGCCATCGGCCGGCAACGACGGATTCCCGACCTCTAGCCGCCGCAGTTATCCAAGGATGCAGAAAAAGAAAAAGAAAAAGAAAAAAAAAAGAGAGAAAAAGAAAATGTGTGCCTAAACAAAGAGGGCAGAGTGAAAACCCGAAAGGGCGCTCCGAGTAAAAACAGTGGGCATACAGCGGACTTGGTGAAAACCTGAAAGGGCGCCAAGGGTAAAAACAGCATAGCTGCCAAGGGGCAGGCAAGATCAAACACCCGGGACGTGGTGAAAACCCGAAAGGGCGCCACGGGCAAAAATGACGGGAAAAAGGCCGGCTGTGGTGAAAACTCGAAAGAGCGCTGCAGGCAAAAATGGCTCGAATAAAAAAAAAGAAAAAAATAAAAAAAATAAAAGTGCAGGGACCAAGAAGTCAGACAATCCAGATCGGTTCGAGCAGTTCAAGAACAAGAAGAAGTGCAGTCAGGAGCGAAGAGCTCTACAAACTCTGACAATCTCAGGAAGCAAGAGTTTCCATTGCCTACATCTCTAGGGAACCAAAGGATCAAGCAAGTCAAATCTCGAGACATCGGTCAAATCATTGACCGAGCCCCAGTTCTGATTCCTATATCCCAACACAAAGTCCAGACACACTCACAAGACAACTCATGGCACAATAGATTCCCAAAAAAGTTTTCTTCTTTTTCATTAAAAGTATCATATTTCTTTTACACATGTCATATCATCTTTTTCAAAAAAAAAATGCATCATCATCAATCATATATGCAAAAAAGGAATGTGCAGGTGGCCAACACAATCAATCTCTACCCTCCTCCTCGGCCACATCAGGTGAGTCCTCAGACTCATAAAAAGATAGCCTCGCTCTCAACCTGCTCACCTCCATACGCAGGTAATGCGCCTCATCGCACTCAAGGGTACGAGTCGCTATCTCCTCGTCAGACAACCTCTGATCGGCAGCCAATCTCCTCGACATCATCTCACAATGATACCGAAGTGCAGAGATCTCAGACAGCAGATGGCCATGAGTGGCCAAAAGGAAGCCAGGATCGATAAACGGGCGTTCCTCAAAGGGTTCGTATGAACCAGATGAAGAGCCAGCATCTCCAAGGATATCCTGCTCATCCTCGTCAACAGTCTGGTGCCAACAAGGGATACGTCGATACAAAGACTGCTCAGCAACCCAGTACTGATATGGGGCGGTCGCCATCGGAAAAGTCCGCAGTTCAAAACCCAGCAAATTAGCAGTCAAGTAACTCGCCCAAGAACAATCAATCCGGGTCCTAAAGTCAGAGGATCTGGATGGAAGTGCTCGACGCCCGATACCCGTAAAAGCGAAAAGAGGAACATCCTGCTCATACCCAAACTGCCGAAGGAACCGAATGGGATGATAAGAGAAGTAAGATCGAAAGCCTACCAACATCAGAGGAAGGCGGTGTGCATCACAAAGCACTGGAGGAAGTGAAAGCCAAGATGACTCCCAACGAACATTCCAGTCACGAAGCTCAGTGAACATCCTGCGATACAAGGGCTCGCTCATCCTAGCTGTATGCGGAAGAAATTCCATAATGTACCGCATAAGGTCTGGGCGACGGGTGTCAGGAAATGATACAGGAACAGTCAAAGAAAGACGCTCCCATAGCCAGACCTGATCACAAAAAGGAAAAGAAGTTCAGCTAGAGCAAAGCAATTCCTAACAAAGCAAAAGGAAAAGATGTAGAAAAGATACCTGAAGAAAGGCACAGCAGCCGCGAAGGACACGAGTGCGGCCCAGGGCGCAGTCAGTCAGCCCATTGAATAGCTCAGCCAAGATGAGAGAAATAATCCCCTGCCGTCGAATAGCTCGGCTCATCACTTCAAAAAGCAGAGGGGTCTGGGACCTGCGCCATCCCGAGAACAGCACCTCAGCAATCAAGCAGAACATCAGTGCTTTCCGAGCGAAGGTAGAATCGGCCACACTCCGAAGACCCAAAAAAAGATCATACAGTAAATCCAAAGAGAACACTACAGCATCCTGGCCGACGGCTGCAGGCCGAACAAGATAGGGGATCCCGAACCAGTTCTGCGGTGTAGCAGTCTTCGGCGACGTCTTCGGCGAGAAATACTGAGTATAATCCCAAGTTAGGCCTGTCAAGCGGGCAAGCTCCTCCAAAGAGGGTCCCATCTCCATATCGTTGAACGCGAACAAGTTCAACGAAGGGACCCAGTCAATCAATGCAGCTCCGAGCATCCTCCAATCAATATCAACTCTAGCCATATGGACCAGACTGCCAAAGCCATAGGACTCTAACTCCCGAATCTCATAAGCTGACAAGCTGTCAAGCCAAGCAAGCAGTCGTGGCGAGCAAGAAGGACGAGGAAGCAGCTGACAAGTCCTCACTGGTACCCCCTCCAGGACAAAAGGCCCAGAAATCAATGACAGCTCATCAAGGATCGGAAGGTCAACGGGCGAATGAGAAGGAAAAGCTGGAACCTCTGCAAACTCGACAGCCCCTGACCTGCCCTCAGTAACGGCTATGTCTGACATAGTCGCATCACTATCTGAAACTGTCATAACCTCAGCCGCATGGGAAGACTCGCCCACCTCATGAACAGAGTGCGCAAAAGACCGACGATCAGGAGAAGGACGATACTCCCCATCAAAAGGGCTACCAGTAAAGATCACACCGCACATCGTGGCATCCTGACCAATCTGACCGTCAAAGAAAGCATCTGAACCATCCAGAAGGGTTCCGGCTACCCCGATCGAAGAATCAACGGTCAGATCTGGACCTGCGGCCCTCTCCAATAGGAAATCATGAATCCAAACATCATCCTGGCCGATCAAAGGGATCATCGAGGCATCTACACCGTCCATCATCAGGGGGACATCATCAATGATCACATCAAGTCCACCCAAACAAGTATACCGCACATCCTGGCCCTCATCAAGAGCATCCAAACCGTCAAAGGTATCATCTGAACCATCCATCCCATCTAAGCATGAGATCAGCCCACCTATGTCCATCATGGTCCCATCACCACCATCCATCACATCATCCATGTGGCCCACACTCAAGGGATGCATAGCCTCACCTATGTCCCATCTCCCCATCCCATCCATACCATCCATTTCTCCCATTATGAGGGGCCCATTCAAATCTGAAATTCCAGCCATCCCACCATTAATGGAGCTATCCAAAGCTCCACCAACCACCATCCCTAGCCCCTCATCAATGCCTCCATTCAATGCACCATCTCTACCATCCATTAAAGGAATCCCTCCATCATTAAAGCCCTCACCAAGTGCTGGAGTGTGGGACCCACCAACCTCTCCCACTATGGCCCATAAATCATCATCCAAAGCTGCCCAAGAAAAGACAAAATGGGAAGAGGACAAAATGAAGAGAAAAGACAAGGAGAAAAGAAGATTCATGGCTGAATCGAATAGCTCAGTACAGAGAATGTGGGGGACAGGAGAAGGGGACAGCAGGGAATGTCCGAACCAGAGCCAGCCCAGGCCGCTCAAGAGGCGAGCCTTGGGCGGCCTGCTCTGGGCCGCCCGTACGGACATGGATCCCCTCTTTCCGCGGGATTGGCTCCGGGGTTCTTGGTAGGTGAGGCTGACAGTCCACGTCAGCAGATGGCGCTCCATGGGCCGCCCAAGGCTCCGGTCCACTCCAGATTTCGACTGAGATTGATCAAGATCATATAAAAGGTGCCCCACCGGTCCAATCACGGAGCAATGCACCCAGAACATGGCTGATCAAGTCAAAAAGAAGGAAAGGTGATCAAGTGGGGGCCACAAGCAATCCAAGTCATTCAAAGACTAGATCATCATGATCTAAACCATTGAAGGACCTACATGAGCCATCAAACAACAAGATCAAAGGTCTGATCATCAAAAGAAGGGCAAGAATCCAAGATCTAATCATCAAGTGGGCCCACAAAGCCAAGTCAAGCGATCTGAGATGTTCAAGCCATCATCCACACCATGAGAAGCCCTCTCAGCCTCACAAGTTATCCAAAGAGGTGCCCCAAAGCAAAGCCGAGGTCTCAAGTGGGCCCATAGGGCCGAATCTATCAATCTGAACCATTCAAGGACTAGATCATCAGGATCCAAACCATTGGAAAGCTTACACAAGTCATGGAGCAGCAAGATCAAAGGTTTGATCATCAAAAGAAGGGCCAGAATCCAAGATCTAATCATCAAGTGGGCCCACAAAGGCCTAATCAAGCAATCTGAACCGTTCAAGTCATCATCCATGCAGTTAAGAAGCCTCATCTTCCGCAAATCATTAAGGAACAAGTCAAAGGTCAAAGCGTCCAGACATCATCAAAGAATTTGAGACAAGTCGAAGACTGTATATTCATTCAAAAAGAGCTTGATACAAAAGAAGATAAAAGCAAAAGTACAAGGCCATACAAAGCAGAACACCCAAGCAGGCTACAAGTCGCCAACATAGTCATCATCGTCCCTCCTCGCGTCCCGCTCCCGACGATAAAGGTCCATCAAAGGAGCAGTCACCGAGCCTCCAGCATATCTGCGACGGCCACCTGGAACATAAAGCGAAGGAAGCAGAGGCCCCTGGCCGAACAGCAAATACCATTCATCATAGTCACGTTCCGGGATCGTGAAACGAAATCCGGGCTGGCCCACGAGAGCCTCAACTCTCTCATCAACCAGCATCCGAGCAGCTGGAGGAGGCGCAGAACAAGGGACCCGAGCCACCCCAGTGACTTGCCGAAGCAACCTCTCCCCCAGGTACTACTGAAAAGATTCAGCGTCGGAAAGCATGATACGGAGACATGAAGCATCGTATGCCTCCACACGCTGGGGGGTATAATAGAGAGGGAAACTGGCATACGGCATCCGAGCGAGCTGCAGCAAATGAGGTCACCACGATCAGTTACAGTACGGCACGAGGGGTAGGGAAAGCAAGATACTTACGTCCTCCACGGTCAACCCGTCTATGTCAGCACGCCAATTGTCCCCGGGAACTTGGGAGTTCCGCTGACGGTTTTGCTGGTGCCAGTACATGTGGCGATACTGAGAGGGCTCAATATCATCCCGCATCCTCGGCGCGAGATGGGGAAAATGGTCATAAAAGCAGGTCTGGACAAAAGCACATCTAATGAGCAGAGAGAGAAAGAAGGCAAATGACTCCAAGGAAGGTGAAAGAAGAAATACCTCAAAGACAGGCCAGAAACCTGTGAAGGACCGGCTACGCCGATAAGTCTTGTCCAGACCTTGAAAGATACGGGTCAAGATAGCCCCATTCCAGTTATAAGGGATGATGAAGATCCTCGACTAAACGAAGAAATTTAGGATCAACCCTCTCATTCGCATGGCAAAAAAGGAAGGACCCGAAGGCATAAGTGATCATGGCCCGAGCTTTGTGGAGTGCCTCTCGCTCGGTGGTAGGGATGACGGAGGCAAAAGTGTTATAGAACCATCGCATCTTTACTTGATGGCCTTGGAATTCACCCTCGGGTGGGACATCACCAACGAGCCGTAGCCAGTCAGTGGAAGTGAGGGGAGCCAGAGAGCTGACTTGAGGAACAACTATTCCATGAAACGGGAAGCCTATTTGCATATAAATGTCCAAGGGGGTTATTCCCCATTCACCACAAGGGAGCTGGAAGGTGTGGGTCTCATCCCGCCACCTCTCGCAAAGGGCCGCGAGCATCATGCGGTTAGCATCGTTATTATGGAAACGTAAGGTGAGGAGGCCAGCAAAAGGAGTACCATCCAGTACTCGTTCTAGCAAGGGCTGTGGATCCTTCACCCAGTTGTCTCAGCGATCCCTGGTACCTCGACCCTTGATAGCAGGAAGAGGTTGATGCTCCATAGCTAAGGAACACATGTGGTCCCCTCGGCGGACGATGAAGGCAGGATCATCTTCATCAATCACTCGGTGACCTCTGGTACCATCCGCCATTGAATCCTACAAGCCTGGCAAGGTAAGTCCCTATCCCTTACCCGTTAAAATCCAAATTATCATCCAAGAAACCCATGGGATTGGACTCACATTCAAATGCAAAATCTAAAGTCCAACTCCATGTGTCACTTAGGATATGTGTTGGGCCCATTGGAAAAAGTAAGGCCCACCTTAAAGAAGGTGGCATGGCATGCCTTAGGTAAGAAAAGTCTATCATCCAAGGACACATTTTGGACAACAAATGCACTCAAGTGCCATGAGATCAACAAAGGATTTTAATTCACATGAAGCCCCTCTTCAAAGTCCATATGTGGCCAAAAGATTGATCCACTTTTATGCCAAGGCCAAGATTTTCACTTAAGATGTTTCTATCTTTTTACACATGTGCATGGACAAGTGGGGGATAGGAGGGAAGTGGGCCCCCAAGAGCAACCCAAATGCCTCATCTCAATGGATTGGAGAGAGCACATAGCCCACTTTGAAGAACATGAGGACCCATTCATGGGTTAACCATGGGCAACCTTGTGTGCCTCATCTTAATGAAAGTTTTGACCATGAGAATACAACAAGGAGGTCTACCCACAAACATATGAATTAAAGAGGCCAATGGTAAAAATTTTGATGCACATAGCCCACATGAGGAGTCAAAGTTGGAAATGCCCATGAAAAGGCAAGTTTGGGCAACTTATGTGCACCAATTTCTTTACAAAACAAGGAGACCACTTGAGCACACAAGGGCATGGCTTGATGAGTCACCCAACCATCATGAAAATGGATAAGAATGGTACACATAGCCCACTTGAAGATCAAAATCCAAAATGTCCCTAAGCATGGGACAAAAATGGGCAACTTATGAGTATCATTCTTTCTCACAAATTGAAGAAGAAATCACTCATACTTGAGAATGATGGTGGATGACCCACCAAGCCCCCAAAGAAAAGATCAAGGAGCCATGGTTGTATGGATAGCTCACTTAAGGATAATTCATTTGAGGTTGATAACATTAAGGGGAAACTCTTGAGAACCACATCCCTACCACAAGGAAAAACCATTTGAACTTAGTGAGATTGTTGGAACAACTCACTCATGGGACTTGTAGATGATCAAGTAACTCAAGTCCTCCATCCATCAAATGAAAAAGCATGAAAAGAAAAATCCTACATGCATAAAGTGTAGGGGGGCACACATGGTTCAAAGAAGTGCACAAGTTTCAATGAGGGCCCAAACGCCCATCCACATGAAAAACTCCAAGGAGCCCACCACACTTTGTACAAGGATGTACATCATAATCAAGAGATGGTGGAAGACTTGGGTCATTTGTCCATAAAGGCCCAACTAGGAAACCTAGCCCACTTGAGATCCAAAATGAAGAATGGGCTAGTCATCTTGATCCATACATGTGTGAAAAAAGATGGGGTCACCTAAAGTGAGCCCCATGAGCCCAAAACTTGAGATGGGCCCTACCATACCCATGGGCCCAAACCTTGAAAAGAAGATGGAAAAGAAAGGAAGAGCATTAAGGAAAAATGACAAGGGCAAGAAAGCACGAGGGAGCCCAAAATGAAGCATTGGGCCCATCAAATACACCAAGGGCCATGACTTCACTTTGAGCCCATTTGATACATATGAAAAAAGGCCCAACTCCCATGAAAAAGATAGAGTATTTTTCCATGCACACTTGATGACATGGCAAAATCACCCTTTACATACACATGAAGGGAGTGTGAAAAGAAGAAAGAAAAAATGAAGTGGAAAGCTTGCAATGTCCTTCTCCATGCACCACCTTTGAAAAGGACTTGAGATCTAGAAAGTGGCCAAAAACCCTTGGGCCCACCCTCACTCTTCTTGGAATAACTACATGGAAAAAGAAAAGAGTCATGAGAAGAGACAATGAAGAAGGAAAAGAACAAGAAAGAGAAAGGGAGTGGTTCATACCTTTACCACTCACCAAAGAGGGACCACCTTGCTGTCCCAAAATGTCTCTAAGGGCCACCACTTGAGAGAAGCAAAGGACCACCAAAGAAGAGAGAAAACTTGGAAAAAGAGAGAGTATGAGAGAGAAAAGAGAGAAATTGCACGATGGAGGGGGCAAGGGTGCCCTATGTTATATAGAAAAGGGGAGGGCACCCTTTTACCCAGCCCACTGAAGAGACCAGGGGGCAGAGACCGTCCCGGCGGCCCATAGGAGGCCGTCCTAGCCCCTACCTACATGAAACGACATCTCTCCCCCTCTCCTTGGGAAGAACTCCTCCTTGGGAAGGGTGGTTGCAAGTGAATCTTGTACCTCCATGTAAAAATGAAGTGATGGAAGAGAATGGTGAGAAAAATGAAGAGATCTCACCAAAATCTCACCATGAGAGAAATTAATGGGAAATTGGCTTGATGATGTGGAAAAGTTCCATGGGATTTTCAAGAAAAAGAAAGAAAAAAATTGACTTGGTCAAACAGTGATCTCAACCATCCAAGGATATGACCTGATGATCCGAACCATTCCAAGAAGAATTCTCATAGTCTCTAACCTGGATTGCTGCTCGCTTGTGCATATTTTGGTCCGAAGACCTTAAACTACGTCGGGATCGACATCCCGAGAGATTTTCAATAAAAGCCGGTATCGGTCTTGATCGCTCGAATTAAGATCCGACGACACCAAGTACTTTCAAAAAAATAAAAAAATGTCTTTCCTGTTTTGTGCAGTACGGGTCCGAAGACCTTAAACTATGTCGGGATTGACATCCCGAGAGATTTTTAATAAAAACCAGCATTGATCCCAGCCTTTCAGGCCAAGATCTGATGATCTGGATGATTTCGAAAAACAAAAATATATTACCAGCCCCTCTTTTACAAAATTGGGTCCGAAGACCTTAAACTACGTCGGGATCAATATCCCGAGGGATTTTCAATAAAAGCCGGTATCGGTCTTGATCAAGATCCGCTGACACCGGACATTTTCCAAAAACAAAAAAAAAATGTATTTGCCCCCTTTTGTACGGTTTCTGGTCCGAAGACCTTAAACTACGTTGGGAACAAAATCCCGAGAGATTTCCAATAAAAACCAGTGTCAATCTTGACCGTTCAAAATTGAGATTTTATGACCTGGAATAATTTTTGAAAAATCACAAAAAAGAATGCATTTTCAGCATGTACATATTTACGGTCCGAAGACCTTAAACTACACTGGGATTAGTTTCTCGGGGGACCTTTCTCGCTTTTAACAAAAATCGGCATCGATCCCAGCCATTCGAGCCAGGATCTGATAACCCGGAACATTTCAAAAATACCAAAAATATTTTAAAGCTTTCCACAAAAACCAGCATCAATCTCGATCATTCGAGCTGAAGTCTGGAACCTTTTCCAAAAAAAAAAAAAAAAACACCAAAAAAAAATGATTCACCAAAAATTTCAACTGCACGAATTTATCTCCAGTGGTCCGAAGACCTAAAACTACACTGGGATTAACTTCTCGGGGGCTTTCTTTCCTAACCTGTTTCAGGCATGGCTGACACTTGATCGTACGGGTGTCTGAAATTTTTTAAACAGGTAAGAACTGAGGCGGGCAGAACTCCGCAACCCTGTTCGTGTTGAACGCACCGTGATAGACAACCTTGATTTGGAAGTCGCTGTTGAATCTGACGGATGTTCCCTGTTCCTAAAACTCATGAAGGGGATTAAGGCTGTTGGGAGGTGGAGCGCACCCTCACGGAATTGTGAGCAACGTAAGGCCCCAAACTGGATTGACTAAGGGAAATGTGAGGATGTGGCCCATTTTGTGGCCGAAGGAGTCCGTAAGACAATACGTGGTCTATGTGCATTGCACATGAGGAACAGGCAACTTTGTGGGTGTGTTGACTGAAAACCCTCAAAATCTCCTCATCCAAAGATGTAAAACTACGACACTTAACTGTGTGAGACTCGTCTTGCTCGCTGACGTAAAATGGATCGGGTACCTTACCAGCAGTAGAAGCTGGAAGTAGATGAAAATTCCATACTTTTCCCTGCATTTCATAAAAATCACCAAAATACAAAAACATCAAAATATTTGCAAAAATCACAAAAATATTTCCTTTACTTTCGAATCAAATATTTTCAAAAATCACAAAAATGTTTCTCTTGCTTTCAAAGAAAATACTTCGAAAATCACAAAAAATGTTTCCCTTGCTTGCAAGCCAAAAATTTTCAAAAACACAAAAATATTTCCTCGCTTTCAATAACCGATCTCTATCCTAACCACTCAGATAAAGATTCGGATCACGTATTTACAAAAATCACAAAAATTGTCACTATCCCCCAGCACTACACTTCAGGAGTCTTGAACTCCGCTCTCTTCACAATTTGGGATGACGGATCCGATCACCCTCAAATTGGGATCTTGACCAAAACGGGCAACCAAACACCATCTCATTCGCATTTATGCCCAGAAGAATATCTTGAAGTCGGATAACATCCTCGTACATTCTCATTCGCAAAGAAACAGCATCTTGGGACGATGGACCTGATCGACCACGGGTCGGGATCTTGACCAACCCGCTGTCCAAACCTCCGTATCGAAAAGAAAAATCCCCAGGGAGAACCACCCTGCAAGCAATAAGCTCCAAGTTCTCTGCATCACCAGCAAAAGCAAAATCATCAAACTGAAAGAGAATGAGCTAAGCCATGCATTCATCATGCATCATGCATCAGTATCCATCGCATCAATCATCATGTTTACCTGCTTTCAAAATAAAGATGGTTAGCCAAAGACCCCACAGGCATCCCTAGTGGAGGCACGTGCAGACCAGATTTCCATTTCAAAAAAGACAAAAATATTTCTATTTGCAAATAAAAACCCCACGGAGTATCACTCCCCAGAGTGGGTATCTTTTCAAAAATCCAAAAATATTTTCCCAGTAGAGCGTTCTGCCTCCAACACGCCGGGAGATCTTCCATATCTCTGGGTAGGAGCCAACGCAAAAAATCAAATAAGATCCGATGTCTCGCGGTTTCCCCGGAGATCATCGGATCCAATGCACTCAAAGTACGGTCGAACTGAACTCCAGTGTCAGTGCGGTCGTACCACATGCCAAGATACAAAAAGATGAAAGCCAAAAGGCTCGGTCACAGAAACCATTTGAACAGGTGGAAACGATGAATTGTAACCCAAGTATCAAAATCAGCAGATTGGGTGGAAAGAGTTCACCCGCACATACCTAGGCGTGGATGCCTGAAGTACCTTGACTGAGTCCAAGTCGGCGTAGTAGAATCCCGTAAGACTATCGGACGCAGGGCGTCTAACCACTTTGACAGTCAAGCGAAACAAGTACTCCTGGAGTGATCTGGGAAAACATCAAACATCACACAATCAGTCTCAGGGTCAGCAACCTCGTAAGACTACGGACGCAGAGGCTCTGCTGTACCTTTCCGATCTTAGTACCGATCGGGAATGGAAGGGTTGCGATTGGGTACCCAAGTTGCAGCAAATTGCAGGGACAATCGCAACGTTTTCTCCAAACTCTCGCGGTATGTGCGAGTTATCAATTTCCAGACAATCAACTGACTCAGATACAAAGGATAACAAAGATTCCAGACCACAATCAAGAAAAGAATGAATTGCAAACCAAGCATCGAAACCAGCAGATCGGGTGGAAAAAGCCCACCCGCACATACCCAGGCGTGGATGCCTGAAGTACCTTGACTGAGTCCAAGTCGGCGTAGTAGAATCCCGTAAGACTATCTAACGCAGGGCGTCTAACCACTTTGACAGTCAAGCGAAACAAGTACTCCTGGAGTGATCTGGGAAAACATCAAACATCACACAATCAGTCTCAGGGTCAGCATCCTCGTAAGACTGTCAACGCAGAGGCTCTGCTGTACCTTTCCGATGTTAGTACCGATCGGGAATGGAAGGGTTTCGATTGGGTACCCAGGTTGCAGCGCATACAGGGACAATCGCAACGTTTTCTCCAAACTCCCGCGGTATGTGCGAGTGATCGGTTTCCAAATGATCAACTGACACAGATGCAAAGGCAAGCAAAGATTTCAGAAATGATCTATGAATGACCGGGTCAGAAGTGGGGTGTCCACTCGCTTTGGCATTCGGTTGCACGCAACCTCTGCCAAAGAGGGGCATCTGTAGACACCCCACCTTCGGCTACACTGTTGGTAGAGATAGCTGGATAAATGGAGGACCATACCCCCAAATCCCAAGTCCAAACTCAGCCAAACTCACCCTTGTAAGCCCCATTCCATAGCCCAGTTCAAGCCTGAACCCAGTCAACCCAGTCCTAAACACCACCCTGAAAAACCCCCCATAAGAAAAGCCAGTCAAAAAATCCCAAAAAAGTCAAACTCACTGAGTCAACCCGCTGAGTTAACCCGTTGAGTCAACCCGTCGAGTCAAATCACCGAGTCGACCCGCTGAGTCAACTCGCTTAGTCGACCCAGCGAGTCAAACAACAGCCCCGAGGAAGCAACCGTACATCGCTGGAAACCGAGGAACGACCGTACGGGCGGCCCATAGCAGGCCGCCCGAGATAAATTACGAGAAATGCCACTCTCCGCTGCTATAAATACCCCCCTCCCCTTCTCATTTCAACATCCATTCGAAGCCCATTCAGCCCGAGTGCGATCCGAGTCCCCTTTAGTCCATTTTTCCACCAAGGAGAGCCCGAATGAGGAGAGCCTAACCCTGGTCCAGCCCAGCCTGACCACTGGTCCAAGCCTCTCAAGTCACCCAAGTCTTGATCCAGCCACTCGAAGCCAATCCTTGCGACACCTCCGTCCATCCAGCTACTCTTTTCCAGCATCATCTCATTCGCATCTAGCATAAGTGCAACATTTACTTTTCTTCCAACCCCCTGCTTCACTGCAAGCACCTTGATTATTCAAGCACACTGCATATGTCTTAAATTAAGCACCTGTCAGTTCGAGCGTATGCTCTGGGCTTGCCCGTTGTTGGAAACTGCCCATCAGAAACTCTTACTGTTCAGACCTGCATTCATGCTTCACCATAAAACACCTTGATCATTCAAGCACACTGCATACGTCTTACATTAAGCACCTGTCAGTTCGAGCGTACGCTCTGGGCTTGCCCGTTGTTGGAACCTGCCCATCAGAAACTCTTACTGTTCAGACCCGCATTCATGCATCATGTCATCCATGAGAATATACGAGGATTAAACTAGACTTTCAAGTATTCGATCGATTCTGTGAAGTAGAGACCGTACTTCGGTACGGGCAGTGTGTGGGGTGCTTAACCTCTTCCCACCCTGTAACCGTGATCCCTTACCTTGAATCTCTGACCGCAGATCAATAGGAGTCATTTTAGAGGAAGGAATCTTCGGATTCCCTTCTCTAACGTTTCTACGGGGTCTAGCCGACTGTAAATTCGAAGTAACTGGCTAGTGGCGACTCTGGTCTTATATAAACTCACTTAAACATATCTAGCTTAACACGACAACCAAACGAAGCCCTCGAGAACGAGGCAAGCCAGTGGCACAAACGGCGATTTCGCACTCACGCATCATCATCTCCTTCTTTTCCGAAAGGAAAGGGGAAGGGACGAGAACGTCGTGTGGGAGCGCGGAAAACGGCGAGGGTCCACAACTAGCATTTGTGATTGGACCCACTTAAGCTTGGAAGTTAAGTATTCTTATTTAATTAGTTTATAATTGCTAATTAGATTAATTAGGTAAGAGATTTTTAAAAAGATTTTAAAACGGTCCTAATCACCCCCCCCCCCCCCCCCCCCCCCCCCCCAGGACTTAGCTATAGTTCTAAGCTCTATCAAGCTTCCGCGATTAGCGTAGGGTATCATGTTAGACAATCCAACGCAATTTCACCACCACCAACCTTCGTGATGGCAGGACTATGGGGCCATCATGTTACATGTGTTTAATCCACATCATCCATCTATTTTGTGAACTCATTTTAGGCCATGAGACCAAAATTGAAGGACGTGGATTGCGTAGAAAGTTACTGTAGTTGGAAGGTATGTGAGGCCCATGAAAAGTCTTGTGACAAATCCACTCCATCCATCAATCTTGCAAGACCACAATAGGGAGAGAACCTAAAAATTTGGTAGATCCAAAACTCATGTGGGCCACACCACATAAAACAGTGGGAACAAAAAGGTCCATCTTTGCAACCTTCTTGGAGCCGACCATGATGTTCTATGCTATTCAAACCGTTTATAAGGTTATTACAACTCAGATAAACTGTAGGCACGAATATCATGATGATACAAAACTTCTATGGCGCCCACAAAGTTTCCAATGATGGGCATTCAATCCCTGTTGTTTCGTGTGTCATGGCCCACACGAGTCTTGGATTTGCCTGATTTTAAAGTTCTTATCCTACTGTGGTCTTACAAAATTGATAGACAAAGTGGATTTGTCACAAACATCTCTATGAGCCCCCGTAAAGCTTACGAAGATAGGAACTTCGTGTACCCGAGCACATGCAATTCGCATCCATAATTGAAGCACATCCAAAGCTCAAAGTGGATGACACCCTGGTCTTAGGGCCTGCAATTATATTTATTTGCCATCGAACTTGTTCACGGGGTTACACAGAGATGGATGAATAACTTTTCTATATTTAAGATACTCTTGGTCCATTATGGAGTGGGCCTTGACAGTCCTGCGAACTTGGCCTCGTACTGCTTGATAAATAGTTCTCTTGCTCTAAGGTTATGAATTCGATTGCTTTCCTCATTTAAATAATTTTGGAAAAGTATTCATTATTGACTTCTCTTTAAACCAATTCCAAGTCCTCACAATCCCTCTGCAGTTGATTTAATTTAGTTTGCCACCATTAATCAAACTTGTCGTCCAGCATAAAGGCAATCGGATTAACCTTTTTAGTTGTCCTTGCATTTAATTGATTCATAAAATTTCTTGATTTGTTTCCTCTAAATTCCACCTAGTGATACCAGGTAAAGCTCTAAAGACAGGTGACCTTAATCATTTAAATCTTTCAACTACATTTGATGCTCCTTCGAGAGCTATGAGTACGGGTTATACATCATTTTCTCTAAGCTTGTCGCCCTAAAATATTTACTATGTTTCCTAAGACCCTAAGTAAAATTCCAAGACTTGTTCGTCATCGATTAACAAATTATAAACCACCAAATTAGTCGGCAGGGGAAGTCCTACCTTCATCTTCTCTGGGTGTAACCATAACCCTAGTTATTACTGAATCTGAGTTCCTGTCATTTGTCCAACAAAAGGCAATCAGATTAGCCTTTTCAGTTGTCATTGCGTTTCATTGATTAAAAAAATTGATTTGTTTCCTCTAATTTATGCCTTAATGATATCAGGTAAAGCTCTAAAGACATGTGGTCTTAATCATTTAAATCTTTCAAGTACATTTGATGGTCCTCCGAAAGTTACAAGTACGGGTTCTTCGTCATTTCCTTTGAGCTTGTTGCCCTAAAATATTTACTATATATGTTTCCTATGACCCAAAGCAAAATTTCAAGACTAGTCCGTCTTCGATTAACAACCTAAATCACCAAAGTAGTCGGTAGGGGAAGTCTTACCTTCATCTTCTCTAGGTGTAACCATGCCCCTGTTAGTGCACTTTTCTGTGGCATACTAGTGCACCTTGTTTGTCAATCACTTACGTCAGTGAGTCTTGTGTCGGTTGAGCCTAATGAAGACAAAGACCGAAGACTCAAGTGGCCCCGCTGCATCAAGGAAGAAGATACAGGTAAGAGTGATGCCTTGATGTGCCTTAACCTGGACCAAAACCCAACCCTTAACCTCTTTGATGACCTTGACCATCTTAGGAATACTCTTAGTCATCATATTTTGGCCCTAGGTGTCCCAAAAGTACACCCAAACCTTGGCCAGTGTGTGAGGGTTGAGAAATAGTTGGGTCGGCAAACATCAGGCTAAACCCAGGCCTGACCGACCGGGTCCCAGATTGAACAGCAAGCCCGCTGTCTTCACAGGCCAATGGGCTGACCGGTCTTGACCGGTCAGGCAGACCCCCCAGCATACACAGCAGCCCCTGTCCCATTTTTTTGCTGTGGCCGACCGGTCCAGACTGGTCGTGGACCCCTGACCGACCGGTCACGACCGGTCGACACTAGCCATTTTCTGCCCGTTTTCTATCCATTGCACACTTTTCTATATAAGGGCTTGGCTTGTTTTGAGGGGCAGGAAGAGGGATTTCGAGAGGAGTGAAGCCACCATTGTTGGAGACCATTTGAGGCTCATTCCCAACCTATGCAAGGCATCTTCCTTATGCTTTAACACAAGATTAGAGCATTCCAAGCTCATGAAGAAGATGACCTTCATCCCCTCTTGATATCTAGAGTTTGGAACCTTCTTGATTGGCAAATCCTTGTCCAAAACTCTAAGATGAGATCGTTGTAGGAGAGAAGATCTAGCCAACCCATTCTCATTAGTTGCAGAGTTCTCAACCTACCCTCCTATCACCTTTGGCATCTCAAAGGCATCACATGCAAGGTGTTTGATCAAGTGTGGCTGAGGCATTGGCAACGTAACGACAACACGATCGTGGGAGCAAGGGAAGCTGATTGAAGCACGGGAGAGCAGAGATCAAGCAACCCAGACCGGCGCTAAACAAGGAGCTCATTCGACAAGTAAGCTTGTCTTTATTGAGAGTCCAATTAGAGTTTGTTTGTCAAACTCGATCTAAGGACGTTAGCCGTTCCTTGGCTCGTTAGCCGGGCCTAAACTAAGTCTCCAAGGGGGAGCCTCCGACACGGGAGTGAACGTGCGTCGGGTTGAGAGTTAGCCTATGTCCAAAACTCTGTTTGGGTTGAGAGTTAGCCCTTTGTCCAAAACTCTGGTTATGGTTGAGAGGTGAACCGGTAAAACCTCCATATAAAGGTTGAGAGGTGAACCTCATTTAAAACCTTCGATAGTGAATGCCGGTGTGCTCAAAGGAGTTGAGTACTTGAACCGGGAGTGGAGTAGACCCAAAGTCGAACCACTATACATGCTTGTGTTTGTGATTGAATTGAGCACATTGATATCTTAGCATTGTGAGTTTAATTGTTTAATTATGAATGCTTGATAGGAATGTATGCTAGGCACTAATTAAGCACATCCACACAAGATGTACTTTCACTAGTAGTGTAGACTTGAGCTCGTTGATCCATTCTCATAAGTCTACATAGGTTGCATAGGTTAGGACCTTGATTAGTTATATCATTTATTCACCTATGTATGCTGAGATTAGGATTGTTTATTGATTAATCATATGCTAGTCTTGTGATTGGACCCACTTAGGCTTGGAAGCCGAAGTGTTCTTGCTTACTTAGTTTAAATTGTTGAATTGTGTAAGTAGGCGAAAAGAATTTCAAAAAATTCCTAATCACCCCCCTCCTATAGGTTTAGCCATAATTCTAGTTGCTCTTTAAACTTCCGCACATACATAGGTGTCGTGTTAGACTACCGACGTACTTTCAGCCCCTAGCCCTTAGTTAGTATTGAATCTAAGTTCATGTAGTTAGTATTTAATCTAAGTTCTTATCAAAGCTTCACTATAATCCTCACTTAAATTGCATCTAAGACTCGTAACTAATTTCTAATGTAACTAATGCCTATTGCCCTCAATTAAATTTATAACCTTGGATGTCTTGGAATGCTTTTAGGATTTTGTTACTAATGGAAATTTGTTATAATTCTTGTGGTTCGAACTACTAAGACAACTAACAAACTAATAGGCACTTATTTCCTTCGTGCTCCACGGAACTGCAATGGGGTCACCCGACAATAATCAATGTAATTGTCTTTTTAAAACAATTGATCTTGACTCGATACAAGGATAACCAATCCATTCCTAAGATAATGCCACATTCTTTCATCGGCATGACTATAAGGTTGACTAATAGTTCTTCATTCTTGATCATGATAAGATAAGACTTACATATCTATCCTAGGTCTATTGATTTACTAAGGGGTTTAATACCACTAATTTTTTTATCTAATGAAATAAGTGATAGTCCTAATGAGCATACCAGACTGTAGGAAATAAAGGAATGTGACGCTCCCGGAATCAAATAATGCCTAGCTAAGGATGAAAATGCAACACTAATATCTTTGACTACAACTCCACTGGCCTTAGTGCTGGCTATGGGGCATTATCCGATGGTGATGTTGGGTCCTCGTATGTGGGGTGCAACAAAATTGTATGTCCATGTCATGTCGTCCTATAGTGGTGCTGGATTGTCGTAGCCTTAAGATGGGTCCTCATATTGTCGGGGCATGTCACCATAATGCCAAAACATGTCGTTTATGGGTGGTACCATGGCATAAGCGCATCCCTGAGTTTGTGGTCATGGCGCCTACCCTCCTTGCTTCAATTGCTGATACTGGGAAGGCCTAACATGCTATTGTGGTTGCTGAGGTGACCTTTGATATCCCAAGGATGGCCCCTGCTATTATGGCCATGGATATAGCCATGGCGGCCTTTTGTTGATATGACTTGTTGTGCAACACGCCAACAACGCCGGTGAACCGAGATCCAATCTCCGGTCTCACCCACAAACGATAAACAGGAAGAAATAATAACTAGAAGCGATATTGAAACAAACCAATAATCCACAAGACAAAATTTACGTGGAAAAACCTCAACAAGGGTAAAAAACCGCAGGTGCAAACTTCCACTATGACGAAGACAAAGTTACAAACATAATACTCACCTTCTCCGATGCTCCCATGCACAGAGATGGCCATTTTTGCTAACCTCTCGCCTCTTTCTCACTTGGACGTATATTAACCCTAATCTCATAGCCTAATCCCGTATTACACCCCTTTATATAGTAGAACAAAAAATTAGAGCTCAAAATAAGAAACCCACTTACAAGTCGTGGCCGGTCGAGCGCTCGGTTAGGCTTGGTCGGGCACCTACCCAAATAGAAAAAAACGTCCAGCGAGCTACGGGTGAAATTACCAGAATATCGAGCGCTCGGTCCACTTGACCGTTGGCACGCTCGACTGTTCATAGAACAGTTCAAAGACCTCCTGTCTCTAATACGTGAATATTGGGCACCCGGTCCTCAGACCATCCGGGCGCCTGACCATCCTTTGGTGTGATTGGCTCCACACCTCAACAATCTCCCACTTGGTGACACATCACTTTAGTCCTTTGTCTTCTACATCCAGAGTGCATTACCTCCCAGTCTTCACATCTGAATATCAATCAAAGCCGAACATAGCTTCAGCTTCTCCCGTGTGACCGCCTTGGTCAACATATCCGTAGGATTTTCACTTGTATGGATCTTCTCTAGAGCAATCAATCCATCTTCCAGTAACGAACATATAAAGTGATATCTGATGTCAAAATGCTTGGTTCTCAAATGAAAGTCTGAATTCTTAGCCAAGTGTATTGCACTCTGACTATCACTGTACAGCTTGCAATCTGCTTACTTCTTCCCCTACTCTTTCACGAAACCTTGCATCCACACCATCTTCTTGTACGCTTCTGTAGCTGCAACATACTCTGCTTTCGTTGTACTGATGGACATTGTCTTCTGTAATTAAGAAACCCAACTGACTGCAGCATTACCCAGGGTAAAGATATACCCTATTGTGCTCCTTCTACTGTCAATATCCCCTGCCAAGTCTGAATCGATATAGCTTTGTAGCTCACTTTTCGATCCTCCATAACATGGCCATACATCCACAATACCTACCAAGTATCTGAGGATCCACTTCACAGCTTCCCAATGTTCCTTCCTGGGGTTGTTCATGAACCTACTAACAACTCCCACAGCTTGAGCAATATCTGGCCTCGTGCTAACCATAGCATACATGAGGCTCCCTATAGCTGACGCGTATGGGACTTTAACCATGTAGTTTCATTTCTCCTGCGTCTTAGCTCCTTGCTCCTTAGAAAGCTTGAAGTGGTTGGCTAATGGAGTGTTAACCGACTTTATACCTCCCATGCTGAATCGATCAAGTACATTGGCTATGTACTCTGCCTTTGATAAAACTAGCTTCTTGTTTTCCCTGTCACGCTTTATTCTTATGCCTAGGATTTGCTTTGCAGCTCCTAAATCCTTCATGGCAAACTCTCTAGACAATTGTCTTTTGAGATTTGAAATGTCCTTCATGCTTGATCCGGCTACGAGCATATCATCAACGTACAGAAGAAGGATAATGTATGGCGTATCAAACTTCTTCAAGTAATAACAGTGGTCTGTATGACATCTCCTCAACCCGTTTCCTGACATGAAATTGTCGAAATTTTTGTACCATTGCCTCGGGGCCTGCTTCAGGCCATATAAACTCTTTTTTAGTCTACACACCTTGTTCTCCTTTCCTGGTGGCACGTATCCCGTCGACTGGTGTATGTATATCTCTTCTTCAAGGTCTTCATGAAGAAAAACTGTCTTAACATCTAACTGCTTTAGATGTAGATCCTCTGTAGCCACTATACTGAAGACCATGCGAATCGTAGACATCTTCACCACTAGTGAAAATATTTCAGTGAAATCGATACCTGCCTTTTGTTGGAACCCTTTCACAACTAGTCTGGCCTTGTACCATTTCGAACCATCATGCTCCTCTTTCAGTTTGTAAACCCACTTGTTATGAAGAGCTTTCTTTCCCTTAGGTAGAATAACGAGCTCTCACGTACGATTGGACTCAAGAGAGTCTATCCCATCATCCATGACCTGCTCTCACTTAACCCGCATATCTGACCGTAATGCCTCTTCAAAACACTCTGGCTCACCATTATCTGTCATCAATAAATAATGTAAGGAGGGTGAGTATCAGACCTTAGGTCTCCTCTCCCGAGTAGACCTCCTCACAACTGGTTTCTGTGGCTCTACCTTATCATGCTCCTGTGCATGCTCGTCCTATGGCACTGTGACACTTGTGTTCGGTAACTCTTCCAGCTCTATGAATTCCTTCTCATCGACCTTATTTTGCTTTTGCTGTAAACTGTCTTTATGCATCACTTTTTTATTGAAGACTACGTCTTTGCTTTTGATGATTTTTCGTTTATTTGTGTCCCAAAAACGGCAGCCAAAATCATTCTGCCCGTAGCCTATAAACATGCACCTCCAGGACTTCGCATCCAGTTTGTTTCTATGCTCTGTATCAATGTAAACATACGAAGTGCAACCGAACACTTTGAGATATGCAAGGTTCACTTCTTTTTCAGTCCACGTTTCTTCTGGTAACCCACCATCCAATGGTGCTGATGGACTTCTATTAATGAGATATACGGCACTATTCACAGCATCTGCTCAAAACATCTTAGGCAACCCTGTATGTAACCTCATGCTCCTGACGCGTTCAAGGATAGTCCTGTTAATGCGCTCAGCCACACCATTCTGCTGCGGTGTCCTTGGAATCATTTTCTGATATTTGATCCCATTTCCTGCACAATACTCCTCAAACCTCTTATCACAATACTCTCTCCTGTTATCTGATCTGAGACAATTTACTATTTTACCTGTCTCGTTTTCTACCATTACCTTCCACTTCTTAAATACATCAAATACATCCGATTTGTGCTTTAAGAAATAAACCCACAGTTTTCTATTAGCATCATCAATGAAAGAAACAAAATAACGTGTTCCACCAAGAGATGATACCTGTGCCGATCCCCACACATCAGTGTGTACAAGCTCCAATAGATGCGTCTTTGGAGCACGTCCTATCTTCTTGAAGCTTACTCTCTTCAGCTTGCCCTACACGTAATCCTCACAGAATTCTAGATCGATTGCCTTCAACCCTAGTAGCTTTTCCTTTGATAATAGCACTTTCATCCCTTTCTCATTCATATGTCCCAACCTTTGATGCCATAATCGCCCATTCACTCCAATTGATGCGACTGTGAGTGAACATACGATCTGGAAGTCATGTACAAGGTACCTTCCTTCTTAACTCAAGATATTATCAAGGCACCTTTTGTGACCTTCCATGCATCACTTGTGAATGCCGTCATATATCCAGTATCGGCCAACTGTTTCATTGAGATCAAGTTCCGTCTCAAACTCGGTACATGTCTGACATCCTTCAATTTCAAGACCGTTTCATCTTTCTGACTTGAGTGAACGTCTCCCTTGCCAACAATACTACACAGCTCATCATCACCTAGGTAGACTCTTCCATAGTCACCTGACACATAATTACGAATAACTTATTTTGACAAAATGGCATGAAATGAAGCACCCAAGTCTATAACCCGAGACTCATTTCGCGCATCAAGAGATAAGATCAACGCCTCTGTGTCACTCTCCTCAGATAGATTCATTGAATCCTTCCCACCTTGAGAGCTTCCTTCTTGTTTCTTAAGCGCCATGCAATCACGTTTCATGTGCCCCTTCTTCCCGCAATGCCAACACCCGTTCTTGTCTTTTGGTCCCTTGGACTTATTCCTCAACTTAGAACGCTCGTGTTTATTGCCTCCTTTGTTCCAAGATCTTCCTCTTCCTTCAACGTTTAGAGCATTCCCGAAATCCCCAGAAACTCCCGATGCCTTCGTTCTAAATTCTTCGCTGAGAATTAGACCGGCCACATCATCGAATTTCAACTTCGTCATTCCTGAGGAATTGCTCATGGCAATCACCAAACCATCTCAACTGTCTGGCAAACTGGATAAGATCAATAGCACCCTGACCTCGTCATCAAAAGTGATGCCAATGGATTCCAATTGGCTCGTGACTGTATTGAATTCGTTTAAATGTTCAGCCATGCCCCCACCATCTGACATCTTCATGTTGAATAGCCGTTTTATAAGATGAACCTTATTGGATGCCGATGGTTTCTCATACATTGTAGCCAAAGCTTGCATTAATTCTTTTGTGGTCTTTACTTTGGATATATTGAAGGTGACGCTCTTGGATAAAGAGAGTCAGATCATTCCTAAAGCCTTCTGATCCACTAAAACCCATTCATCATCTATCATCTCCCCTGGTTTCTTCTCTTTTTCCTTCTAGAGGAATACAGAGGTTCTTCTGATATAGATAATCCTCCATCTGCATATTCCAGAAGGTAAAGTTTGAACCATCAAACTTCTCAATTCTATTCTTCCCTTCTTCCGTCATCTCTCCCACTTGAACTAAACTAATAGCTTTGATACTAGTTGTTGCATAGCATGCCAACAACGCCGGTGAACCGAGATCCAATCTCCGGTCTCACTTACAAACAATAAACAGGAATAAATAATAACTAGAAGCGATATTGAAACAAACCAACAATCTACAAGACAAAATTTACGTGGAAAAACCCCAACAAGGGTAAAAAACCACGGGTGCAAACTTTCACTCTGAAGAAGACCAAGTTACAAGCATAATACTCACCTTCTCCGATGCTCCCATGCACAGAGATGGCCCTTTTTGCTAACCTCTCGACTCATTCTCACCTTAGACGTATAGTAACCCTAATCCCATAGCCTAATCCTGGATTACACCCCTTTATATAGTAGAAACCAAAATTAGAGCTCAAAATAGGAAACCCGCACTTACAAGTCGTGGCCGGTCGAGCGCTCGGTCAGGCTTGGTCTGGCACCAGCCCAAATAAAAAAAAAGTCTAGTGAGCTACGGGTGAAATTACCCTGTATATCAGGCGCCTGATCCACTTGACCATCGGGCGCTCGACTGTTCACTGAACAGTCCAGAGACCTCCTGTCTCTAATACGTGAATATCGGGCACCCGATCCTCAGACCGTCCGGGCGCCCGACCATCCCTTGGTGTAATTGGCTCCACACCTTAACATGACTAAGGTGTTTTGTGGACGATTATGGTGTTGGAGGATGTGGCGGGGGTCGCTGATACATTGGTGGCGGCTCATACTGTGGAGTTGGCCTATAAGACTATTACGTGTACTGGAAGCGAGGTGGTCGGGGGCATAGACGTGTAACATGGCCCTTGGATCCCTGATTATAGCCTTTCGAAAGTATGGACGTAGAAGTCGTCGGTGTGAATCTATTCATCATCAACATGTTCGTCTCCTCTCTTTTGACTATGTCAATTTGGGTCAGTGTGTTATGTGGTAAGGTCTTGCCATTTCTCCTCAAGGCCCTCCTTTGCTCGTAGCTCCTCCAAAACTTATTAATGTCTTTTTATACCTAGGGGTGTCAATAGGCTGGGCTACGAGCCAAGACCTACCCCTGGCCCAACCCATTGACAACCCTATCTATATCACCAAGCCACATTTCAATACTTTCGTGTAGGTTTTAAGTAAGAAGGGGGCCAACAGCTACTAATAGAGACTTTCAGGCCTCTTATAAACTTTTACGCCTGGCGAAACTTATGTGCCTCGAGAAGTTTTCAAAGTATACGTCCCGTCCCACCGTTTCCTATGGTCTGGTCCACTTGAGCTTTGGATATGCTTCAATTTTGGGCTCATGCTCGAAATTGAACCCACAAATTAAAACAAATGGACGGCGTGGATGCAACACATACACCACGATGGGGCCCATAGAGTCAGGTCGCCAAGGATATCTGATGGTGTTGGGTCACCACGCAATCCGGAAGCAGATTGTGTGGCACTGCAGAGCCACCTATGATTTATGTGTTTTATCCACATAGTCCATACTTTTTTCCAACTCATTTGTGGCATGAAGTTAATCAAAAGCTCAAGTGTACACAACCATAGAAAACATGGGTAATTGTCCACCATTAAAAGCTTCTTGGGGGCACAAAAGTTTTGAATCTAGCTGATATTTGTGTTTTCCCTTCATCAGGGTCTTTGTGACCCTAACTGTTATGGGAGGATTTGAGCCCGTCCCTGATCGTGACGTGAAAGATGCGCAACCGTCGATATATGGCCCATTAAGGACAGCTAATCACATGTGTCAGTGAAGGATCAAAGCTGGTCAAGGCGAGAAGCCTTCTCACTTATCTTCAGCAATGAGCGAGATTCGAGGCCTCAGGCTCGACTTCAGATAACAGATGAGTTCCTGACCACTCAGCCTCGGATCGAACTGAAGACCCTTCCTTAGGATACCAAGCGCTACAGAGAAGAGCAAACACCTTCCTTACTATCTCCTCAAGATCTGCGAAGCCCCCTAAACTTTGCCCTGATCAGAACTGAGGCCTTTGCCTTAGTCATGAACATCTGCCATATAACTAACTAACTAAAAAACAACTCAGTTGAGAACGCTAGATGTCCTCATATCGGGATTCTTAAGGCCTCAGCCAGGTCTTAGCCTTTAATACTAAAGCTTGTCACAAGACAACCACTCCATCTGAGCAGCCTAATTTGTTGACATGGTGTGCTGCGCACTAGATGTCCTCAGGCCCAAGTACAACACGCACTGCCAGACATAGATAACGTACTACCGGAATATACGGGATCTCAAACGTAACAAGGGTGATCTCTCCCAATCGGAAAATGCATCCTAGAGGATATCTCGTCTAGATACATTTACCAAAACAGAATCAATGGACATGCCGCCTGGGATGATGGATCCTCATCATCTATAAAATGCCCCTACCATATGACTGGAAGGTACACCATCTTGAATATAATCAATTATATTCTATAGAGTTCATACACTCTTTTTTTGACTTAAGCATGGGAGGGTCCTCTGCAGGGCACAACTCACACCCCCTCACAATTCTTGTCTTTGTGATACCAGGTTCCATCACTTGAAGGTTCTACCATTTGCATCGTCCATCTCCATTCAATCCATCTAGCAGCAAATATCTAAAGTTGGTCCCGATCAACATCTTACCCATTTTTTACATTACCACTAACTACAAGTTATTGACAGGTTTGCTGGCTTGGCCCCTAGGAAGTTATTTAATGGTGGGCGTTCAATGACCTCTGTTTCCTGTGGTGTGGTCAACTTGGAGTTTTGTTTGTGCTTCATTTTCGGGCCTTAAAATGAGGTGGCAAAATGGATGAATGGCGCGGATAAAACACAAACATCATGGTGGGGCCCACGTAGCACCGACCAGACTGACCAGTAGCGACATAGCATGCTATCGTTGTCCTCTTAGGAGGGCAGAGAGAGAGAGAGAGAGAGAGCGAGAGATTGTTGCTGGAGGGAAAGAAGGAGAGGGAATGACGTCTTCTTCAGGTGCTGGTGATAGTAGTGAAAAAGGAGACGAAATGCTGTCAGGAGAGATGGAGGTGGATGCCTACAGGCGACTCTTCCCCCTCCGATTCTACGAGCGACATCTCCTTCAATCCGTGCGCCCTGATGCAAGGCCCCTCTCACGCGCCAGGGACACCACCCTTGCCCTCGGTCCGTTTCTCTTTCTTTCCTTTTCATTTCCACATACCAGTTCCCCATTTTCGCCATCAAAATACTACAAACATATACCATTTCAATTCCTAAATAGGAAATGGGTGTATGCAATTACAAATCAGTCAATGTGGGTGTTTGTTCTTATTCTCCTTACTCATGTATCAGGGGCTGTTTCATCAGCAGATGGCTCGGCATTGGCAAAGATTGGTTATACTGTAAGTCTTCTGCTCTGCTCACATGCGTTGTTTCTTATTAATTCCAGTTTTTCTCAGCCGATGACGACTCCCTTTTATTACAGTACAATGAAAGATTTCGGGACATGACTATATCAACATTTTCTTTTGAAAGATATGACTATCGACAGTTCATCACGGTTTTCTAAGTTGTTGCGGCCCGCCCGCCGGACACAAGTCATATGTGCTCTTTAACCCAGACCATCCAAATTGTGGTGCCTGCTGTGTCCTGGAAATCCTTCTGATTGAATGATCATGAATGTCCACTTGGTGCCTATATAAGTGTATGGCTAAAATTAAAATGATCAGTGGTCCAAACTCATTTTGCAAATCCGAAGGTTAATATCAATTGATTAGTGCAATTTCAGGCTATGCGACATCCCCAATCGGGTTTATGACTCGGATTATCTGAATTGCTGTAAATGTGTCATGTGATAACTGATAAGGCGCCATGAGTCACGACTTATAAAATACTGGTGAACTATCACCATAGTCTAGCCCGATTTTTTATTTTTATTTTTATGAGTAATGGAAATTAGTAACGTTTGAAGAAGGAAACACGGGATGTGAAGAAAGAACTGTCCAAGAGAGACCATTCATGGGACAGTAACACTGGCCAAATAAGAAAGACATGCACTTCGGTGGCTGCAAGCTCAGTTGATAAGACTTGGAGAATGGATAAACAAGACTTTACACTAGATACCAAAGTCCCTAACCTCATAAAAAACATAAGACAACCTCCAAGGTTCCTTATGCAACCAAAAGGCCACAGAAGCCGATTGATCAACATTGAGAATGGATAAACAAGACTTTTAAACTAGATACCAAAGTCCCTAACCTCATAAAAAAACATAAGACAACCTCCAAGGTTCCTTATGCAACCAAAAGGCGACAGAAGCCGATTGATCAACATTTGAAGAAACGACCGACATCTCACACGTGTGCACAAAAAGAGGCCTAATTTCCTTTTTTTTTTTTTTTTCTTTAGCGTATCCCTACTTTCCTTTTTCTTTTAAATCTCTACATTAGGAAATATCTCTAGTTTCCTTTTCTTTCAAATCTCTACATTAGGAAATTTCCTTAATATCTTTATATTAGGCAAGAAGTAATCTTATATTTTTTTCTTATTTATGTACTTTCTTTTTTAAATGCTTTCTTATTTAGGTAGTTTTCTATTTTCAGATCTTTGCTGGCTAGGAAGTCTATTTTTAAATTCCATAGGTTGTATTGCAATTTGTAAAGACTAATTATAAATAATGCTTGGGCCTATGGAATAAGATAGTTGAATGATATTCTCTCTCTCTCTCTCTCTCTCTCTCTCTCTCTAATGAAAATTTTGTTATTTTCTCTATAGTAGTTGTTGAGGGGGGGATCTCTAGTTTAAGAGTAGAGGATTGTTGAGCTTGCAAGCATTCGCGGTCTGTAGCATTCGGCTAGAGGATCGTTGGGTACTTTTCCACAATCTCTTTCTTCTTTTCTTTGATGATTGATCTATTTACTTCCTCTTTCAGGGTTTGCATTAATTAGTATCAGAGCAAGTTCTGCTCTTGAGAAACTTAAAAAGGTAATTTTCTCACCTCATTCCTACCCTTTCATCTTTCCCCTTCCTCAATTTTTCATCTTCCATTTCCTTTTCTTTCCCTTTTCCCTTCCCAAAATCACCAAACATTCCAATCCACCAATTCCTTGCCCTTTCTCGTTTCCTTATATAAAAAAATCCCGAATCCTACTACCCTCATAACCTTAGATCTAGAATCCAAGCCTATAGTTCAATCAATGTTCTTATTTGGAGATGTCCTGGATAGGAAGATGCTCATATGCTTCGTACAATTATCCCAATCTAGACTTTCCTACCTGTTGATATCTATCACGTTATTCTTATCCGGCTTATTCTAACTATCACAATCGCCACCCCTATCGTCCCGAGTCTCACCCATCTTCATATGGGTCTTCTAGAGATTCCTTTCAATGGCCCTCCAGATGTTATGAGCAACGACAACCACATGTTGGCTACTCAAAAGCATCCCATTGCACAAAAATATCAATGATGGCCAAGAATGTTCAAGAGACATGGGAAGAAAATTTACAGGAAGTTAAGAAAGAGATTAGAGCATTCAAGGAACTCAAGGAGGTGGTGAGAGCTTGCTTTGAGCCCTTGATTGAACAAGAAAAGTGCTTTGGGTTTTAATGTATTTTATTTGGACTTCTAAGAGATGACTCGGTTGTTGATAGTGTGGCGACCCAAGAGGAATCCTCCTTTGGATTGCTTGATGGATCCATGGATGGGGATGGATCAATGGCCAGATCGAAGGAAGTTCAAGTCAAGTCAAAAGATCAGCTAACGGATGGCCCAATTGGAGAGATTGAAGGTTTAACAGATATGCACAATCTGATGGTCGAAGAGATGGATACTTTCACGATCACCATAATGCCATCTCAATTTCAATCAAGGCTCATAGATGGAAAGCTGATTGTGTCGAAGGGGCCACAATTGATGTCTAGAATGTGGAAGACCCACAATAAGCAAAAGAAGAGATGGTGCGTGTTTCAACACCATATTATGCACAAGCCACCTACCTATAAAGCATGTAGGTCTCCACCATCAACTGCTAGCGAAGCCAAAGAAGACTCGCTACAAACGAGGATCTTTGCAGGAGATTATGACTACCAATTTAAACTCGAGGAGGAGTTTTTTTTCGAAGCCAGGTGATCTTTAGTTTAAGACTAGAGGACTGTTGAGCTTGCTCACAATCTTGCATTCGCAGTCTCTAGCATTCGGCTAGAGGATTGTTGGGTCCTGTCCCACAATCTCTTTCTTCTTTTCTTTGTTCTATTTGCTTCCCCTTTCAGGGTTTGCATTAGTTCCAGGTAGTTTGAGGTCACCAATTCCAAGATGTAGGTAGATATCCTTGTCATCTGAATGCGGCTGGAAAGGTTTCCATGAATCTCCTTCAACGATCCTTGAGTTTTAATTTAGCTCCACATCATCCTGGGCATCCTTCGAACCAAAGAAAGATTATATAATTTCTCCTTCCTCATCTTCCACCTAAAGCCCAATTCTCAATGGAATTGCAATGGGATATGTTGGGACTCCACTTTCCTTTTGAAGGAACCATCCTGAGTGTCCTGTTAATTGGATATTGCTTTCCCAACCATGACCCAACATGGTATCCTTCTTTACTAGGCTTTGCATTCTTTGTTGATCATTGCCATGTTGGTTATATAACTTTTGGTTTTCTCAAAAAGATAATCCTTGGAAAGCATTGATCTAGTAATTTCCTTGTAAAAGGAGCCGATAACCATAGACATCCAGCCCTCCCCAAGTAGTGGTGGCATTGGGCTGGGTTGGGGTTGGCCCTAGCCTGTGTCTAATCTTGTAAGGTGAGGAGGCTTCGCCGATTGAGAACACCTGTAATAGGAATGTCTGATGCAATATTTTATGTGGATATAGATACATACGTAGATTCATACCCCAGCCCAAATGAAGCATCCGAGCCACCGGAGGCGGTTTGGATAAGTCGATGTCCCTTCGGTTGGTTCGCTCAGGTGGTCTTCCCTTCTCTTCCCTAACGTTTAGATAAGTTCTTGTTTGAGCACTATTGCTCCGTAAGACTATGCTTGCGTGAGGATTCCACTACTGAAAATGTGGTTAGTGCCCATGCATGCCTTCGCTCCACTAGCCTTAACTGACCCAGCGGACTAGCATCGGAGCACTGGCCAGGCTTAAACCGTATTAAAACACCTCGAGAAGGAAGGAAATGACCGGTGCATTCATTCAATATGAATCTTTTTGTCCCGACTCTTTAGCATATGGCTTTTTGCTAGCTTGTTCTATTTTTTCTTGGGTACACCATTTTGTCCGGAAGTTTATGAACATGTTGTTTGAGATTCAATGCCATTTTTCAATAGGTAGGTTTGGAAATTAGATAAGATATACTCATAAGTCAGAAGATTTTAATTTTCACATTGAATTGATTGGAAACCATTTAATCAATGTTCCTTTTTTTTTTTTTTTTTTTTAAAGTAGCATAAAATTTTATTTGTAGGGCCCAAGGAGCCAAATAGTACAATCTCATATATAGATACATGCAACAATAGGAGAGATCATTGTTATTTTGCACAATTAGTTCGTTCTCTGTACGCCTTGTATGGCCTTCATGTAGTCGCTATCGTATCCATTCATCCCCGTGGCCCACCTAAGAACTCTAACCCTTGTCCTCTTAAATACCGCTTTCATCTATTGCTATCAATTCCTGAAAGTTTTGTTATTATGTTCCTTCCATATCTACCAAATGATTGCTAATAAATGAGAGCCTCCAAAGTTTCTCACCTCCTTCCCAAACGAGCACCAGGCAATTGTTAGGGAATTTGAGGATCGCTGTGGTGTCACCCAGTCCCAATGTTTTTAACATCATTATTGTATCTTCAAGAATGGGAAATATCACAAGATACATAAGGAGATATCACAAACATCACGCAAAGTTTTGCAGTTTGAGAGAAACTTTGGAGAGGTTTTGGAAAATACTAGAAATTTTCAATGGAACTTCAGGAGAAGTTAGAGGACACGTGATCATACACTTAGGTGCCGTTTGGTAAACTAAAAAATAAGGTCTGAAACTTAATTTAAAATTTGAAAACTTAAAGTGCTGAATTTAAGTACTTACAAGTATTGAAAATTCTATTTTTGGTTATTTGTCTGAAAAAAGTCCTGATATCTGAAAATAAGTAATTTTTTTTCACAAAAACGTGTTTGGTAAAAGTAAACCATAAAGATCTGAAAATTGACAATTTGTCACATTTGCCCCTATTGTCTCAATTTCTATCCTTCGTAGAATATGAGACAAAACATGATATTGCCTTGCCACCAAATCCAAATCTCATGCGGACCACCCTATAGGAAACGGTGGTGATTGAACGCCCTCCAATAAAAACTTCTTGGTGGACACAATGGTTTTGGATGAAGCTGATAGTTGTGTTTTCCCTCCATCTAGGTATGTGTGACCTGGATGAAGGGTAATCAACAGGTTGGATGGCAAATAAACATTACAATGATCCGTGGAGTTTTTAATGATTGACATTCAATCACCACTGTTTTCTTGTGGTGTGGTCCACCTGAGACTTGAATCTGCCTCATTTTTTTTTATTATGCCCTAAAATACTTGTCCAAAATGGATAGGCAACATGGATAAAACACATATATCATGGTGGGTCTTACAGAGCACCATCCAATAACACCTAGCTACCGGCAACATCACTAGGCAATCCGCATCCGGTTGGGAGCGAATTAGATGTTACCTTGGTAACACCTTAGTGGGTGTTACCCCTACCATGTGGGGCCTACCCTGATGTATTTTTTGTATATCCATGCTGTTCATCTGTTGTTACGCCTAATTTTAGGATGCGATCCAAAATTAGAAGAAGATCCAAATCTCAGGTGGACCATACCAATAGAAAGAGTGATGAATAATCATTAAAGCATTTTGTAGGCCACAAAAGTTTTAGATCAATTTGATCTTTAAATTTTCCCTTCATCCAGACATTCTTGACATTATGAAGAGCTTGGATTGCAAATAAACATTACCAAAACCTTACGATAGGCTCTTTGGAATTTTTAATGGTGGGCACTCAATCAACATTGTTTCCAGTGGTATGGTCCACTTGATAATTGGATTTTCATAATTTTTGGAATACCATCCTAAAATGGGCTGTAGAAACGGATGGATGGCGTGGATATACAAAATACTATCCATGTGGGCCACACGGTAAGGGTAACACCCACTAAGCTGATTCGCTCCCCATCCGGTTTTAATGGACGCAGAATAGGTTGAGTAGCGAATCTCACTACTGAAGTGACGTCACCATGTTCTGTGGGCCTCAGCACGATGTATGTGTTGTATCCACACCGTCCATCCATTGGAGAGACGATTTTAGGGCATGACTCAAATAATGAGGAAGATCCAAAGCTCAAGTGGACCCCACCACAGGAAACAGTGGGGACAGTGACATCCATCGTTGAAAACTTCTTAGGCCCATCATGATGTTTGTTTGAGATCCAACTTGTTCATAAGTTCACATAGACATGGAGGAAGGGAAAACACAAATATCAGCTTGATTGAAAACTTATATGGCCCCTAAGAAGTATTCAACAATGGATGTCACTATCCCCACTGTTTTCTGTGGTGGGGTCCACTTGAGCTTTGGATCAGCCTCTTTCTCCAGGTCATGCCTTAAAATGATCTCTCCAAATGAATGGACTGTGTGGATACAAAAAATACATCGTGCTGAGGCCCATGTATCATGGTGACGTCACTTCAGTAGCGAGATTCGCTACTCAACCTGTCAGTAGCTAATCCGCGTCCGGTTTGAACGTGGTTTGGTGTGTCACGTAGCACCACATACTTCCTTTTGGTTAGGAACATCAAATTTTGTGGGCCCTACCATGATGTATGTGTTATATCCAAACCGTCCATACATTTGGTGAGATCATTTTATCACGTGAGCCCAAAAATGAGGTAGATCCAAAAGCTTAAGTGGACCATACCACATAAAGCAATGAGATTGGACGTTTATCTTCTATAACTTCTTGGGGGTCGTAGACGTTTTCGATCAAGCTGTTATTTTTGTTTTCCCTTCATTCAGGGATGTGTGACCTTATGAACGGTATGGATGACAAATAAACATCATAGTGAGCCCTAGGAAGGTTTAAAAAAAAAATAAATAAATAAAAACCTCACCTCGAGATTAACGGGAAGAAAAGGGGAATTTGAGAACAATCTGGCTTGCATATCTTTAGGGATTTTCCCTTTGCGGGAGAAGGAAGAACCTCTTAGTGACTTTTTGAAACTCTTGGTGGGTAATATTGTCATTTTTAAAAGTTAGCAGGGGTATTTTCGTCACAATTCATAATAAATTTAAAGGCAAATCACTTACCGCATTCAGCATTAAGTTTTAAGTCAAGGTGTGATGGCTGAAAAAATCTCACCAAATTTCAGTGATATTTCCAATTAAGTACTTAATTTATTTTAGTTACCAAATGGTCTGAATTACCAAAATCACTGAAATTAACAATTTTAAGTGATAAGTCATGAAATTAAGTTTTACCAAACGCACCCTTGTAACTCAAAAGATTACAAAAAACTATGCACAATGGTTTTTCATCGTTTAGGGTAAAAACCAAAGAAATTCACATTTCCCCAATTTCTTAGATTTTGCACCTTGGAAATCAGAATTTTCTTGCTTGAAATCTATTTCAATGCATCAAATGATGCATAGACATGGATTTCAAATATGCCGTTGCTATTCTATTGAAAAGAAATGCATTAGCTTCAAAGGGAATACCCAAGAAAATTTGGGCAAAAAATGTTTTCTTTTTAGGAGTTTTTCTAATTTACATTGATTTATGCTACTTAGGTCAAAACTTGTGATCACCAAATTTGATTGAAACAGTGTAATTTTATAACCAGAGGTTTGTTGATCTATTGTGACATTATCTATGTTTTGATATATCACCAAATATTGACGATATATGGTAAAATATGTATTGTAGTCAAATATCATATTGCAAGTATGGGAAAAATTATATGTTGGCCGATATCTTCAATATTTAAAACACCACCCGATCCACCCGGAAGTGACAAAAAATTGCACCATGTTGCTTGGGATAAGTCAATGTAGAAGTAAGTGGTCATTTTTATCCTCCTTTTAAATTTAATGCAAATATTAGTGATTTTCTTGTCTCTTGCTTAAATCGCTGATGGTGAGGACTTTGTTTTTTCTCACCAGCCAACTAAAAGCAAGCACCTTGGGAGGACTCGGATATTTCCATATAAACATTGTCTGTGTATGTACTTGCTTGTGAGAGTCCCTAGATAGTACAGAGTAGAAGGATTTCATTGAAAATACTCCACTCTTTTCATTGATCCACCGCCATTCATTCCTTTCCCATTGACAAGTGCTCCATCATACTGATATGTTCCACAATTTCTCCATCAGCAAAATCTCTTCTGAATGTTGGGGACCATGCCAATCAAGGTATTCCATAACGGTAATGGAGGCCATAACTGCCATTGCTGTTACTGTTATGTTACAGTTCGTAACAGCTGCTATGTACTTTCGTTTTTCCAAAAAAAAAAAAACTGTTTTGGACCCATTACAGGGCCACTATGGGCCATTTTTTCTGTAATGGCCATTATGTAACCGTTTTGGCATACCATGATGCTAATTGATCACCCATATTGGCACAAACTGGTATTGGTGGTGATCTTTAGATGACGAAAACTTCATCATTAGATTTCATAAGATACTGATTTATTTAAGTAGTTTGATTGCAGTCATCAATAAAGACAACATATTTCAAACAAAATAAAGACACCTAGGGAGCAGTTTACACATATGAATGAAACAAAGGAAATGGAACAACACACTTTTTATTCATGCTAATTAGATAAGTGATTCTACAATGCTTTGCTAATTGATATGTCTCACGCTAAATCTCACTTGGATTACTAGAAACAGGTAAAGAAGTTACAATCTTAAGCTAGATACTAACACTTGTACTAGACATTGATGAAAATACATGACTTGATCCTTATTCAAACGATCTCCACAGGATGACTGAAACAGAGATTATCATTGCTTGATTGTGGATTGTAAAGGCCACAACTCGCATATCCACCTCCAATTGTCTAGTTAGTCATCGGGTCCTGAAATACACGATGAGAGGGAAAAATTGTCACACTATAGTTCAAGATTTGGTATGACTGCTTACAAGTAGCAAATTAGTAAACTGTTTTGGAACATGAAGCACAGAAGATAAACAATGAAGGAGAAAAACTGGTTGTTCCTGTTCCTTCAACATGTGTATATGACCCATCAACATTCTTAATATGACTAGGGCAAAGAATAGGAAAAAAAAATAAGAGTTCATACCAGTCATATGATTTAAAGCTCTAGAATCTATGATCCAGGGCAGATTAGTAGATTATGTGGATACTAAGCGAGAAAAAAATAAATATAACTAATTGATCAAGGATAGATTTGAGTGGTGAAGTGACCTTGAGAACCACAAGGCGATGATTGAGCTTAGAAATCTCATTTGAAGATAATTTGTCAGTAACACCCAAGCGAGATACATCATATGATTCAGTGTTAGTTGAACTTTTAGCTTCAGCGCAGCTAGAATTTGTCTTAGTGGGTGGCTTTTCAACAAAGTTTAAGCATGTCTCTTTCGTGTTGATGCATTTGTCCACAGTTTACACGATAAAGCTTATATTTATGTTTATCATCATTAAAAAATATAATGACATGTCCCAAATAACCGCATTTACCATATCTGCCTGACCAGCCTCCTCGGTCCTGAAGGCTCTGAAATATACCATGATCACCACTTTCCCAGACATCACGACCTCCATGATAAGACTTTGTAACAGCTTGCCGTCTAAGGATAAGATTATTGGCAGGTGACCGTCAGCTCTCAACTCATTGAAATAACAAGTAAATAGTCCCGAAGGATGGAGGAGGTTATCTGCTAAGAATCTGAATATGAATTGTCTCATACTCTAGATTAATCCCTGCAAGGCAATCAAACATCTGTTAATGCTTCCGCTGAATAACATTTGTTATTTTTTCTAATGAAAAATCTGTTATTTTTCTAATGAAAATAAACAGAGGAATCCTGACGCAGGACAACTAACCACTTGCTCTAAAAAACTAGAACCGATAGTGTGGTGAATCAATCCCTTTATCCCACTCTGATACCACTTTTGATGCAGGACAACTAACCACTTGCTCTAAAAGCTCGAACGTATAGAGTGTGGCAAATCAATCCCTTTATCTCATAGCCCAGGCCAGACCCTTGGCTAAACCCTCCTTCGTGGGCCCCACTTCACATGGGTCTTGCCTCACACAAGTCACCCGCCTCACATGGGTTGCCTGCCTCATACGGGCCGCTCACCCCGAGTGTGACCCCGCTTCACACAGGCCACCCCACTTGGGCCCGGTGTGAAAATGCTCCTGCATTAGCTCCTTTCCACAAACCATAGAAACTAATTGCATTTTCCGACTGATTTCATCCCCGCTGGTTCATCCTACTCACTGCTCCAAGCATTCTCCTACACTTCCACCCCTATTTTTCTGCTATGTAACAATTTTCAATCATCCCCTCTATTCCTCTTCTTGCTTCAATGAGGGATTTATATCTCCAGTGGCAAAGCCCCTGAATAGTCGAATGCATTTTTTAGGAATGAATATCTCTCTTTTTTTTTAAAGATTAACGAGAAATTTAATTAAAGGCCTACGGGCAAAAAACATTGCAAGAAAAGAATACAAAAAAGGCAAAAGGAAAAGGAAATTGGCCCCAAACATTCCCAACCATCAACGGTTGAGGCAAAAAAGTGGACCATTTTGAAATAGACGGGAAGACCTAGTTAACAACCGCCTCAAGAGATCTCGAAGCATTCCGGACTATCCGCTTGTTCCTTTCATTCCATAAGGCCCACCACACTGTCGGCACGATCATTAGCCATGTATCTCTCCCGTACTTGCCGCTATATCCTCCATGCCAAGCCCAAAGGAGATCACGAATCGAGCCTGGCATCACCCATTGAGTTTCCAAATCGGTTAGCACACGATCCCACACCCTACGGGAAGAAGGGCAGAAAATGAAGAGATGGTCGACCATTTCCACATCCCCACAGCACAAACAACACATGATTGGGATAATCATCCCTCTCTTCTTAAGGTTGTCTATAGTTAACACCTGTTTCCTTCCCACCGGCCATGTAAAGGCAACAACTTTCGATGGAATTCCATAATGCCAAAAATGATAAGCATATCCTTCCATGGATGAGGAATCCTGAGATGAGCGAAGAAGCCTGTAGAAAGAGCTAACCGAGAACTTTCCCCAGGGGCGCACCTTCCAAAACCAAGAATCTTCCTCTGAAGATGGGTGAATCGACTGCAACCTAACAAGAAGACGAATAAGCTCCTCCGTCTTCACATCAGACAGTTCCTTCTGCATCTAGGCATCCAGCAAACTTGAGACCCCGTCCAGGATTAAGAGTCCACCACCCGCACACCTACCCTCAAAGCCACACTTGCTAAACTTTGGGAATCTTGATTTAAAGAAGATTCCCCACACCAAATGTCTTCCCAAAACCTTATTTTGGCCCCATCTCCCACTACAAAGGAGACTCCTCGAATGGAATCCTCCCTGATGTTCATAACATTCTTCCAAACGTGGGAAGCTCTATACATTGAAGAGAACTTAGTTCCCCACCCCCCTCTTGCAGTTCATATTTAGAAGCCATGATCCTTCGCCAAAAACCATCTTGCTCCATACCAAACCGCCAAAGCCATTTCCCCAACAAAGCTGAATTCATAGAATGTAGCACCCTAAGACCAGAACCCCCTTGGGATATAGGCTTGCATACCTCCTCCTAGCTAACCAGATGAAGCTTACAACCCTCTGCATTCCCTTCCCACAAGAAATCCCTTCTTAGCTTGTCCAATTTTGCACAAACTGCTTGAGGGCACCTGAAAAGAGACATAAAGTACAGAGGCATGTTCGCAAACGCCGTTTTAAAGTACAAAGGAATATCTCTTACTTCTCTGGATCTTCCAAACCATGTTATCAGATCTCAAATAATGAGACTAGCATTCCAAAATCCTCACGCAAGAGCCCTTTGCAATCCTTCTTGGCATAGAGGCCCAATCTTCATCTTCATCTGGCTGTCTTGCTTTGTAATCTCCCTGGCATGTATTCTCTGTCATAGCATTCATCTTCTCAGGCACTGTGTACCCAACCATCAATATCCACCCATCTATTGTTCTAGCCTAACATTTTGTAGTGGGAGTTCTTTGAGACTAGCACATTTCTTTGCTGATTATTCGCAAGAACTTTCTTTCCTTTCTATTTGATCTTGGATGATGGATTTGTGGGTTCTTTAGCTTTTCCTTTTTTCCTTTAAAATGTTTGCATTTGGTGGTTTCTATTATTGGTTACTTGAATGTTGGCTATTTTCATAATTTGTCTTTTTGCATGCATGATTTTCGACATTCTATATGATTGATTTGTTGTTTTCTTGAAAATATTACACTCCATGGTTTTGAAATAGGTTGTATGTCACGGCCATATCATGGCCAAGTAGCATTATCCGTTAGCTCACATTAGGTCACAGTAACAACTGTTATGATGTTTATTAAAATAAAAGAAGAAAAGCAGTAAAAAATGCACATTTTATTGACTGAAATAACCTTTTCAATTCTTTTAGGGCTTTTTCTTATATATATAATATATAAAGATAAAGAAAGGTGTTTTTTTACAAAAGACTCTGTTATCGATATACCCCATGGTGATATTAAGCTGAGTGACACTTTAGATCTGTTGCAATGTTTCTAAACTGTAGTACTTTTTTCTGTAGATTGTTTTCTTATGATCTTCATATTCCACATGCAGACCATGCTGGCTGGTATCAAATTGGAAGTCATGACCCCTTCTTTGGAGTCTCCAGATGAGGGCTGTATAGGTTAATTTTCATGATATTTTCTCTTTTAAGTGTTTCTTTTCTTTTGCTTTAATTTGGGTGGAAATTAGTTTGTAAACAGTTTTTGGTTTTCCAGCAATTGATTTCCACATGCCTCCAATCTGTTCTCCGAGTGTTAGGCCTGGCAGACCAGCTGAGGTGGCGCCAGTAATTTCTAAGCAATTGTCAGATGCTATTTTAAGGTACTTGAATGTTTATAGAATATCCGTTCAACATTTGGCATGTGCTTACAGATTTCTTTTGTTTAACCTTCAAGAAGATTCACTGTGGTTGTTCTTGCTTCTCTAGATATTTGTCTGATAAATGTCTCTTAACTGCAATGTTTCTTGCCTTCCATATGAAGTTTTTGGTTGGAGCTTTCCCAACCATGTTCTGGCCATTGTTGTTGTTGAAGTGCTGTCTTGCGCTATTTTAAGTCCATCGGACATTAGTCATGCTTCAATCCTGCACAGTCTTTGTTTTCAGCCTCAAGCTTTTATGGTTCTTAACGCAAGAAATCAACTTGTTGTGAGCCTAATGGCCTTCTCAATTAGCAATTTTTGAACAACTTATTTCGTATGTAGTAAGGAATCCATGCCACTAGGAGATGATGTAGAGTCTGTGGTACCCCATTGATCTCTGATACCAAAATGGTGTAATCCGGTTAGAGTAAATGAGATCTTAACACTCAAATCACAAGAAATGGACAAGAGTACACCACAAGAATAATGGAGTATATAGGGAGAAATAATTTTATTGATATCAAACTTCTTCTCTCACAAAACTTAGAAACTCACACTTCGAAAATTTTGGAATGCCCACCTCTTACACTACCACACCTTTTATAGACCCTAAATGAATCTTCAATGAGAATCCCCCCAACTAAGAGATAAATTTCAAATCAATTTAATGTACCTAAGATGGAAAAAGCCTGATAATAGTAAAATCAAATTTAGGAAATAATTGTCCAAATCTTCAATCGCATCTTTCAATTAGCTCCCATATTTTTCACAAATTGTAAATTGCAAATCTTGATATTTAGGCTCAAATCTATAAATAAACAGTCCAAAATCAGCACATGTTGGGCCCTGTGGTGGGTCATGGGCTTTAAATGGGTTGTGGGCTTGCATCAATGTGCACGCTTAAGTGGTTGGTATGGAGGAATTCTTGGTGTAGTATGCGACTGACCCGGATTTTGAGATTGTGTGAGTTGCATGCAGAGATTAGCCAACAAACAGCTTGGATTCTTATTTCGTAGATAGTGGCTACTTATTTCATAGATCACAGTTATGCATTCCTCGTGGATTTCGACACAAGCGGGTAATTTAGGAGTTACATTGAGGAGGCTAGAGTTGTCACTTTGGGCGTTTTAAGACTGTTGCCATGGTGGAGTGTTACTAGGGCGCAAGTTAAAATGAGATGTCGCATGTTTTGTGGTCTGGTTGCATGTCAAATGGGCAAAGGGAGAAGTCAGAATGCAGGTTTATGCACTCCACTTCCACTTCCTACCCAGCACTAGATCGATGATAGCATTGATTTTGTTGTGGGGTTTCTGAGTACGGAGAGGAGTTGATGTCATCATGGTGGTGGTAGATCGTTTTTCAAAGAACGTGTATTTCGTTTGTTGTAAGATGACCAATGATACTTCACACATGGCGCAATTATTTTTTAAGGAGATTGTGCAGTTGCATGGCCTTCCCAGATTGTGCAGTTGTGGAGCCCGTTGGGTACTTCAGTTCGGCAGCTCTTATCATCCACAAACTGATGGTCAGACGGAAGTTGTGAACTGTAGTCTTGGCGATATGCTTAGGAGTCCGGCGGGCGAGCGCTCGACATAGTATTAGCAAAAGTGGAATTTGCATATAATAATAGTGTCAATCGTACTAATGGTAAGTCACTGTTCATGATTGTGCATGGCAGAACACTGTTGCATACGGTTGACCTAACTCCGTTGCCTACTATGGGACATGTTAGTGATGATGATGCTCATGCATATGTGGAAAGTATTTGGGAGACCCAGCAAGCAGTTAAGAAGAAGATTGAGGAGAGCATTGCACATTACAAGGCTAACTCCGATGCAAAAAGGTGAGAGGCGAATTTTGAAGTTGGCAACCTGATGATGGTCTATCTAAGAAAAGAGCAGTTTCCCATTGGTACCTTCAACAAATTCAAATTCAAGAAGATCGGTCATTGTCGAGTAATGAAGATTTATAAAAAAAAAAATTTAATTTTTTTATGCACGCACCCACACCCACCCACGCGCACACACCCCCAAACTCATGCCGTAGTGGATTTTCACCACCTATGGGACTCGAACCCGAGACCTAGTGTTGAAACTCCTTAGAGTTTGCCACCTAGGCAAGGATAAGAACCCGGAGTAATGAAGAAATTTGACGACTGCATATCTCATCAATTTAGCTGAAGGATTGCATATTTCACTGGTTTTTAATATTACAAACCTGTATGAGTATTGTTACAGCACAAATGATGTGTAGACTGCTAAAAAGCTTGAGTGGGTTGAACAGTTCCCTAGGGCTCAAGAGGAAGAAGTGGAAGCAGTGCTTGATGTGCATGAAACTAGGAGTCTAGGACTAGACGTAGAAACTATATCTGATTTCTGGTTAAATGGGTCAGACTTCCAGTTATGGAGAGTTCTTGGGTCATAGAGGATGAGTTAAAAAGGCTAGATCAGTGAAGTATTCTGAGTGGAAGTAGATGGCCTCGACGGGGTTGAGATTTTCCCCACCCTAGGGAGATTGACGTAATTGGAGTGATATCTTGTACCATATGTATATATTTATTTAAAAAAGAATATTTTAAATTGTCATGAGGGGGTGACGTCATCATGATGGACCTGGCTCAGGTGATGGTAGGGCCCTTATTGAGAGTCCAATAGTACTAAAGGGCTGGTCAATTGAGGTCCTTTGATTTTCACCTTTCATTAGGGTCAAAGGGTGTTTCTGAAAATTTCAAAATATGGTCAAGGGTATTTAGGTCATTTACAAAAGTCTCGGATGATGGTAAAAATAACATGGTTAGGCCCTGGGCATAATTCTAAACGACTTTCCCTCTTGTGTGGTTTGATCAGAATTCATCTTCAGCATGAAAACGAATTTTGAAAGTGCTACAAGTGGATCAAAAGTGTCTTTTTCTCTTGGGCCTTGAAACTGGCCTATGGGCATATGACATCTCATAAAAGGGGATTAGTAGGGGATGCCCAACATTATTCTACACGCTTTTCAGAGTTGGAGCTCTGAGGCTTGGTGATAGAGGCAGAACAGTTGATTCCTGCGGCCGCTCTTAGCACTAAACACTCCGTTTTTGCTATCTCGGGCAGATGCAATCATCCTCACCCAGAGGATCGACATTTCATTGTTGTTCATGGAGTTGTAGCATTGTTTTGGAGTCCTTTTTTACCCCCGTCGAGCACCGGAATAGCACTGTTGGGCCTTCTACTGATTAATTGGATGAAAATCAGCATTAAAGGACTATTATTTGGCATTGTCGGGCGAGGACTTCTACATTATCGCTTATTTGATGGTATAGTAAGTATCAATATTTTATTTTGGCAAACCTTTATTATTCATTTCCTACTGGATAAAGTGGTATGTGGATTTGTTGTGCTGTGTTGTTGAGTTATGCTGATTTCTCTTATCATTTCTACGCCCTCTTAAGTGTTTTTTAAATTGTCTGGCCATTCAAATCATATGTATTTGCTTTCAGATCAACCCTTTCACATAAACGTTGCTCCCCCGAGGTGTGGCCCAAGATTCAGTCTCCTTGGGGGTTTGGAGAAGTAGCGGCCTTAACGCCTTAAAATAACGAAAAATGATAGAAAATAGAAAACAATTCCCACGTTAAAGGTTATTTTCATATTATCAGAGTGTAGCCTCTAATAAATCCTCTTCTTCATTCTTGTGGCTTGGATATGTCCCTCTCCATCCTCTAGTACTCATAATTTTTTGATCTCCGATCACATATTTGCATCCCCATGGCTCATTTTCTTCTTGTTTATTTTCCTCCTCCTAAATTTCTTTTCCCAATCTCCTTCTTCCCTTTCAAAATTTTAATATCTCCCCCCCCCCCCCCCCCCCCCAAAAAAAAAAAAAAGCTCTCTTATAAACTCTAGTGTTCGAAGTATCGGTATCACTACAAGTTTTGCTGGCCAGGGATATGGAAATGCTGATAACCGAAAATGCAGGGAAATATTTGGAAAACATGGGGAAAATGGTGGAATTTTTCAATGAAACTTCAGGAGATGCTAAAATACACATATTTTCATATTTAAAAATTAAAAAATTGCAAAAAGAATGCATACATAATAAGTTTTCATTTGATGGGGGCCTAAAAGCATGTGCTGTTGTAAGAAATCAGTCCAACCATCCCATCAATCTCATCCATCCATCCATCCAACCTTCCATCCAAACATCCATCGACATTTCAGAATATCAACAACCCTCGATATTTCAGAATATCGACAACCCTCAATATTTCACTGAGAAATCGTCAACAACTGGAAAGGAAATGAAAGATTGTAGTCACGATATCGCCCATGTTACGATAAAGATAATATTGCAATATTATCGATATTATTGTCGACAATTTGAACGCTGCATACAACCATGTGCCCATGAATAATTTGAATTTGATTTCTTTTTAATAAACAATTTTTTGGCGATATTGATACATTGGCAATATTATCATAATATCACCGATACAAGCGACGCCTGAAATTTACACAGCGGAAAATATTGGTGATACATTGGCGACACTTAGTGATACAGTGCCGAGACCTAGAATTTTTTATACTGCCAGTGTTATCAGTATCGTTGAGCTGGAGATACGGATAATATCGGGATATTTCGATAATACTAGGGATTCTCTGAACAACGAAACCCCATCTGAACACCAAAAATTCTTTTCTTGAAAAGACTAGTCCTTGCACCCAAGCGCAAAACTTAAGTCGAAGCCTAGGCCCAAATTCTTATTTCTCTTTGGCATCTTAACATCTTTCTACTTTAACTCTCTCTGGTTTTCTTGCCACTTACTCCACTGTATTTTTCTTGGTAGATATTGATCTCTGAAACAAGATCTGCTACCAAAATATAGGGTACAGGTGTAGTAAGAAGAATAAGATTCACGCCACACAATTCAAAGAAATTGATTCTTGGGATTTTCTCCCTCTACAAATGAATGTCTTCTCCAAAAACCTTGAAATTTTAACTTATTCAATATTCCAGGTCTTGTATGTGTGTGTCTTATGTAAAGTACAAACACACGTGCACATGAAAAAAAAAAAGCAACCTAGTATAGTCTCAACCATTGAACTCTCTTCCATTCTTGTCCCTAAAAAAATCATAAGTACTGTGGTTTACTGTAGTGCACCTTTATACCATGTTATGTAGCAACTAGCAAGTACTGCAGTATACCCCATTTATAGGAAAAATCATAATTTTCTGAAGGATATTCTAAAGGCTGAAAAGCCAAATCAGCTCCTCTTTGTTGACTTGACATGTGTTCGGTGCACGTGAGGCCCATCAGATGGACCAACAATCATCCAATTTGATCACATCCCAATTTGGGCCTTGCCATTCTTGTAATTTATTGATTCTCCTTTGGATCAGTTTAAGTTTGTAGAGATTGTGGAATCCATTGAAAAGCATCTTATCCTCCTTTACAACAAATTTGGTATAAGTTCGAAGGGTTTGCTTGGTTCCATTGCGTATCCTATTAGGCACGGAGCCAAGGTTGGAGCGACAATGAACCTATGTCAATGGGTTCAAGCAATACAAACACTCAAATGGCAAATGGATAAACTGATGCCAGAAATCTAATGCAGAGGACATATTAACGTCCTACTGATGGAGAAGGATGATCTAAATTGATCAAGATAGTGGATGGTGATGAGAGTAATTAAAAGATGCTTTCAATGATATGTAGGAAGAGGATTGTTTCGATCACATCTGGGGAGATGTTCCATCATGTGGATGATTGGAAGAACATACTTTTTGCAGTTGGAGATTGAAGAGTTCACCTTCCATGGACAATTTCCACGGTTGAATCCTGAGACCTTTCTAGTTTGGCTTATGGGCATCGACAATACTGTCTTTATTCTGCTAATTTTAAGCCTCTAGACTCAATAGCCTTCCTCCAAATCTCCAATTTTGCATTTAGTCTAGTCTCACGGACCAACACCATGCGATCTGAAACAACAAAGATCAAGGGACCTAACCCTTGTTCTATTGCTGACGCTATACGATCATTTCTCTATCTGAACACCTCATGTCCATATCTGACACCAACACGTCCTGGTACCAGGTTATGCAATTTCACAATGGGGAATCTCAGACGTGTTTCAATTTTTAGATTAACCATGTCTTTCGGGCATTGATGAAGTATATATTTCCCTTTGAATTATGGTTCATGTAACCTGTTTTTATAGTTTATGTGGTTCTCTGTGATGGTTGGTGCAATGTTGTGACAGACTACTTTTTTGGGCTAATGCAGTTCTGGGATGATCAATTTAAAGGAACTATCCTTAATCAGTGGAAAGGCTGCTTGGATGGCCTACCTGGTAATGCATACTATTTGCTGGATGGTTAAAATTCATATATATATATATATATTGAGATGAGCCGTTCTCTTTGTATCCTATCATACCTAACTTGCCATTGGTTATAGGGCAGAAAACGCTCTTAGCAAGTGGCTGATGTGGTTGTGCAATATATTATCCAGATCATTTTTTGAAAATTTTAGATGACATGGACTGTATTCTATATCTTGCAGGATATATACTGTTTGGATGCAGATGGTTCTCTTTTTGATGCTGCATTGCTTTCAGCAATTGCTGCTTTCTCTCATTGTAGGTTTTGTTAACCTTTTTCATTTTCTTTTACTATGCATATGTAGGATTTTTTTTCTGAGATTTTGAACTCCTTAATATTCTGAATATCATAGATTATTGCAACTGCTGCCATACAGAATCTTGCCATCGTGTTTCAAAGTATTGGCCAGTATACTACGTATTGGCCAAGAATACCCTCATAGAAGTGTTATAAGAATCGTATGATTCACAATATGAATCATACAATTCAGATTATATTGTTAGGTTTTACTATTTGAATTGTACACTCAAATCACACTTTAATCTGAATTGTACAATTTGTGTGTGAATTGTATGATCATAATCGTAAATCGTATTGTTAGGTTTTACTATTTGAATCGTACACTCAAATCACACTTTAATCTGAATTGTACAATTTGTGTGTGAATCGTACAATCATAATCATAAATTGTTCTATTCACTCAAATCATACTATTCGTGTACCTGCGTAATTCACTGGAACATACCGGTTAAAAATCAATTTTTTTTGAAACTTTTTTTCCTTTCTTTACCCTTTTATTTTTAAAAGACTTGTAATGAGCCCACATTAAAATGAACCCTCTTGTTTCTTTTAAGAAAGAGAGGAGTTTTGGAGTTGTGAGCTTAAAAACCTAGAGGAAAGAATTCAACATGTCTTTTTTGTCAGTCAATGGAATCGAACGCCGCTTTCTCCTATGAAATTCTACATCAAAATAGGAACAAAATACATAAAATACTTATAGATTCTTTATCTTTCCTTTGTTTCCTTTTTTGGTAAATAAGTTGAAAATGTTCAATATTTTTGTCATACTTATAGATTTTTTATCTTTCCTTTGTTTCCTTTTTAGGGTACATAAGTTGAAAATGTTCAATATTTTTGTTGTTTTCTTTTGGTTTTTCTTTACTTCGAGATTCTTTTGAATCTTAAATATTTTTATGCTTATTTTTAAGCTAAATAATTGTTTTTTTCCTAATGTTTGTCTCTTACTCTAGAGTTGTATTGATTGTTCTTGAAGATTGTGAAGAATTCTAAGGTTAAGGATAATGATCCTGTGTGGAATTATTACTCAAAAGTGGATGAAAAACACTATAATTTACCTTAAATGCAACTTTCGTGAGAAGAGCTAATGGGGAGGTGTATTTCAAATGAAACATCACCTTGCCCGAACAAAGAAGAACACAACGACATGTTGACAAGTAGGTGATAATGTAGCACAGAAGTTTAAGAAGTTGTTGGAGACGAATTCTAGTAACAAAAAATGACAAGAAGAAGCCATGTATGATGTTGGAAGAGTTCCAATCATACATGACGTGGAAGAGTTGGGTGATAAAGGAAAAAAGAATAGGTTCGTGGATCAATGTTCGCAGCATTGATATCATGTTAGGTTTTTGTATCCAAGATACGTATCGATTATCGCATGGGATGTATCATTTGTATCGAGTAATGTATCACACTTTTTGGGAAACATGGGGAAACATTAGGAAATTGGTTGAATTTTTCAATGAAACTTCAAAGATTGTTGAAAAAGACCTTGATACACACTTTTAAATCATAACATCTAAAAAAAAAGTGCACATAATAGGTTTCCTTTGTATAGGGTCCTAAGCTATGCGTTGTTTGATTGAACTAATGCAACCATATTCAAATTGAATTCATAAAATTTATAAATATAAGAAGCCATGTATGAGAACACAACCAATTCATTCAAAAGCAAAAGAGGTAGAAATTGAGAAATATACTCATAAATGATACGAGTGGCTGTGGCCTACACCCACATATCGTCTCCATCTCGACCGAGCTGGGAATAGTATGGTACTCCACAAATCGACAGTACTGTGCCTAGGTAATAGTAGAATGGTACTAGTTAAGATACTCCCTGACATAACACTGACACTCATCCTCTCTGAACTAAACCAATACGCCTATTCGTGGGTACTGCGTAATTGTCACAATCTATGGTTGATATGGATTTGGGATGGGCATAAATGGAGCTCCTAGGTATCTGTATTGCTGGCCATATCCATATTGCTGGCCATATCCTTGCCTGTATACAGAAGTGAACTCTTGACTGTAGTAGAAAAATGATATGCCATAATTATTGGAGTCGCTTGCTGCACATCCACCAGGTCTGTATCCATATCCATACTGTGGCACAGAACTCAAGCTACCCTCTTGTGTCTGTGATCCATAACCATACTGTGGCATGGAACTTGAGCTCCCCTCCCTCACCCGTGATTCAGATCTAGAGCCACCCCGACCAACCTCCCACGACCAGGTGTGTCCCTCATGGATATCGCTAATAACTGCTCCTCTAATTCTGTTAGCTGTTGGGTCTTCTTCTTCTCCAGTAGCTTCTTACGTGTGTATGCTTTGTTAATGACAAGTCAGGGCTGTGGTTCATCTGGACGAGAACAATGGTCAGTGTCCTATTTGGCATGATCAAAATCCTTCTCTCCAGTGAATAGGCTAAGAGGCCTCTAAGACCGACTCCTAGGATGAGACTTGCTCCCGTCACCACCATCCCCGTCACAACCATCACATCATTGTTACTGTCACTAGAGTCACAATCACCCTCACCATCATCGTTGTCATCACCATTACTAGACCAACCACCTGCATTATTATCTCTGTCTTAGTGTTTGGTAATGTCTTTTCGCCATGTGTCCCATGTGATAGTGACTGTCACAGACTGCCCTCTGGACTCCTTGTCAATGGGTCAAAAGCTTCATTAGGAGATCTCTGCTACTCCACATGAGCGTCAACATCAATCCCCTGCGAACCTGCCTTCGCCACTACATGCGGCTCCTGTTAACTATTCGTAGCTTCATATTGTAGTGGCGATATACTAGCTTGTGAAGCCTCTCGTACCCCAATCTGTTGCGCTTATTCGTGTGAATGAGGGAGAGTGCTCCAATTCCTTGCACAAGATGAGGAGGACACCGTCTGTGCGAGCACAAGGACAGCCAGTCGCTGCAAAACCTTGAATCAGTCCCGTACATGGCCCACCATTCACCTGTGAAAATTCTTTTATTACTTCCACATTTACTAAAATAATATGAAAACTAACTTTTAAGTTCTAAGAGGTGACTAATGTAGCAATTCACATGCCATCATTTGACTGTCTATGGACAACCAGTCGCTGTAAAACCTCGAATCAGTCCCGTACATGGCCCACCATTCGCCTGTGAAAATTCTTTCATTACTTCTACATTTACTAAAATAATATGAAAACTAACTTTAAGTTCTAAGAGGTGATTAATGTAGCAATTCACATGCCATCATCTGACTCCTCAACCTCACCGCAGCCTCACACCCAAACATTCTAACAACGTCGTAAAATCTAACAATCTGTTGATGGCATATAGCAATAAGGGTAAGTATGGATTGGTTAAGATGAAGATAATGTACAACCCTCTTCAATGAATTGTCTTTGTAGAGTCTCCGATTGTAATGGTACTTAGGATTGATGAAGTAAGCTGAAACCCAACATGATGCAAATATTTACACATCAAAACAATAAATTAGCCATACATGCTATGTGAAGAACTAACAAAATAATGAAGCATATAGATGAAAAAATAAATCATGCAACTACTCGCTAGCCTGATGAAGTGGGTGAGAAAGTGTCATTTTTCAACAGTCGTCAATTATTGCATGCATCCACTTATATGCCTTAGGGGCTTTAGTTTTAATGGTGTCTTTCATCATTTATATGGATGCATACAACGATCCCATTGACAAATGTTTCATTGTCGATTGTTCTCAACACAACGTAAATTGGCTCTAGAATAGCCATCACACTGCACACATGCTCCCAGAATGCACTGTTCAACACAAGCTCCTCGATTCTCCAAGCTATTCTCTTCTCACTTTGATTCCAATCAGTATATTCGCGAGAGTTGAAAAGCTCACGTAGCCCTTGCCTGTGTTTGAAGAGGCTATTTAAGGTGATATAATTTGTGGTGAGCCGCATCGCCCCGGGGTGCACTATATTCCCACCACACCTCACATGCATCTCGAATAATAACCACATGTGGTTGTACATAAAGGTCGTGATGGGGCAATGCATTAGTAATAACGGTCTTCATTGACAGTCTGTCCCCGATCGCCTCCAATATGAGATTAATGCAATGGGTTGCATAGAGGGTCTAGTGCACATGATACTTGTTCATTATGTCCTTCCTTGCCTTCACAAATGCACTCACATTGTCTGTCACAAACTACCCATGTTCCTCCTCTCAACATCTTTCATGACATTGTGCATTAGTTTGTAAATGTAATCCATGTTTTGAATCTTATTATTGACATCTATGGAATTTAGGAACACTACCAGTACCCTGCAGTAGACCGTAAAATTTATGACTGACATCCTTGTCGGTCCGGTCCAACCATCACACATGATGGTGCAGCCATACATCTCCCATGACTGCTTATATCCATCCAAATAAGTCTTCATCTTTGCGTACACATCATCCAAATATTTTCTAATGATCTCACAGGGCGTAAGTAGCAACACACCCTCACCTCCATGCTACACTTCGCTTATCACATTCTTGAAGTGCGGGCTTGCTGTGGTATTTGCGGGGATTTAATCATAGATAGAAAACTTAGTTATAAACTTCACACTTTCTTTCTCACATCCCCTCCACTAAACATTTTCTTTATTTTTTTATCTCACTCACCTCTTTATACATCCTCAAATAAGAAGGTAGATCTGGCACCTACATGCTATTGCTACAGCCTGGACCTCACCACCCCCTCCTCCACCACCCCCTCCACTACCCCCAAACCCACTCAACCCTATTCCACTCCCCCACCACACTCATGGAATGTAGGTTTACTCACTTCCTACTGCCTTTGCTGATCCATTTCCCACTGATCCCATATCAACTCCTTAACTGCCTGTCTGTATTCAGGATCATCATCCTCATCAAGATCCACCACATCCTCACTTGCATATGGTTCTCGCCCCAACTCCTCTCCAATCTCCCTCTCTCGTTATGCTCTCTCATCTCTTATCTTCACATTTTTTTAACAAAGCCCTCATTTCTACTCTCACATCTTGTGGACACTTAGGGCAACCCACAACATTGTCATACCTTCCCGCTAAATCTCCTTCAAGCGAGTTACCCCCACTCTTCGACACATGCCCATGTAAATTGCAGATACTCTTAAATTGATTATAGGGAATAGGCCCGCCGTATTCCTTCCAATATCAGGCCGTCTCCCTTCTCTTCCTCTTGACATGTTTTACCTGCGAAAGAACATTATGTTAGCAAAAGCATGGAACAACATCCAAAATAAATTTCAGAAAAAAAATATATTTTAATGATTTTTATTATTTTTTAAATAAAAAATACTTTTTCCAAAAATTGAGAAAAACTTAAGAAATCAGTAGATTAGGCCTCATACATGTTTGATTTCATGTTTGGAGTGCAAGATTGCAAGCAATTTGGGAGAAATTAGAAAAAAATTGAATTCTCCCTAAATCGGGCCACCTACACTTAAATCTCGAAAGGAGAGTGTATCTGATGATCAATTCATCAAACGCTCCTAAATACTTTGAAATTGGACTCAATTGACCACAGCTAGAAGTGAAATTTCAAAAAAAAAACAAAACATTTTAATAATTTTTAATTAAAAAAAATATATTTTTTCCGAAATATGACAAAAACTTAACAAATCAGTAGATCGGGCCTCAGACATGTTTGATTTCATGTTTGGAGTGCAAGATTGCAAAGCAATTTGGGAGAAATGGGAGAAATTTCAAAATTTCCCCAATTTCCCCCAAATCGGGCCACCTACACTCAAATCTTGAAATTAGAGTGTATCTGATGATCAATTCATCAGAGACTCCTAAATACTTTGAAATTGGACTCAATTGATTGCTGCTAGATGTGAAATTAAAAAAAAAATTATATTTTATATTTTTTTATTATTTTTAATTAAAAATAATTTTTTTTCTGAAATTTGACAAGAACTTATAAAATCACTAGATCAGGCCTACATGTTTAATTTCATATTTGGAGTGTGAGATTGCAAGCAATGCGGGGGAAATTGGGAAAATTCAAATTTCTCCCAAATCGGGCCACTTACACTCAAATTGAAGGTTGAATTTTTTTTTATTTTCCATGCAAAACATGAAGAACTAAGGATTTATTATGATTTCACACTGATTTTATATGATTTAAATAAAAAAAGGATTAAAATGCAAAATAACTCACTGAATGAGAAACGGCCCCAAATGCAAGAATTTTTTTATTTAGATTTCAAATGTGGGGTTTTCTACCAAATCCAAGCAAAGTTATTATGATTTCACACTGATTTTATATGATTTAAACAAAAAAAAAAGGGGATTAAAATGCAAAATAACTCATCGAATGAGAAACAGCTCCAAATGCAAGAATTTTTTTATTGAGATTTCAAATGCGAGGTTTTCTACCAAATCCAAGGAAAGGATTGACCAAAATCCACCCACAAACAGCTTAGAAGAGATAAAACTGAGGAAAATTGGGGGAAAAAAATCGCATTTCGGGGTTTTTTTTGGTGGTCCACTTGCGATTCCTAGAAAGTGTCGACAATATCTGTCGATATTGATAGATATTGTTGATACATGGTAAACACCTTTAGAAAAAAGTGTCGATATCTCGCAATATCACGAGATATCGCTGATTCTTTGCTATGCATTGTGATATTATTGTCAATACACAAGAATCTGCCCTTTCCAGTGATATTCCATATGGATTTCGTATCGTTGACCTACGATACCGATAATATCAGCCAATATTATCGATATTGCAAACATTGTTGTGGATGACTTCATTGGGAGAAACAGTGGGGGAAGAGAAAAGTAACAAGCCAATCTAAATAGAATTTTAAAAAAAGGAGGTAGATAATGTTTATCTTTCTATTGCTACTTCCTTTATGCGAGTACTCTACCATTTAATCTTGTGAAGGGTGATAATCTTTGCACTGATGATGGAAGCCATAGCTGCATTTAGATCGAGGTTAAAGCTTCCCACTTATCATAAAGTGAGAAATAAGTTTTTGAAGTTGGAGGCTGAGAACATAAAGAAGTCAATTGAGGTATACAAGAAAGAATGAGAAAAACAGAATGTACTATCATGTTGGACAGGTGGATGGATGGACTGAATCGCTCTATTACCAATTTTTTGCTTAATAGTACTCTTGGTATGTTTTTTTTTTTTTTTTTTTTTTTTTTTTTTTTTTTAAATATGTTGGTACATCCGACATTTGCAAGAATGCGGACAATTTATTAGTATTACTTGAGTCTGTCATTGATTAGGTCAGTGAGGAGAATTTGGTACAAGTTGATACAAATAGTAAATCTGTGCATGTAAAAGTGGGTTAAATGTTGATGGAGAAGAGAGAAGTTATTTTAGTCACCATGTGCAGCCTATTGCTTGCAGATATTGGTAAATTGCAAATTCACGTGGAGAATGTGGTGAAGGCAAGGGTTATAATCTTGTACATTTGCAAGCATTGTTGGGTTTTGAATTTGATGCGAAAGTATACCAAAGGCGAGTTGACTAGACACGTTGTGACTTGTGACATGATTTACTATATGTTATTTAGCACTTAGGGGTATATATGAGCATAGGATCGGCTTAAGGTCGATGTTTACCTCAAAAGAATAGGAAGAGAGCCATTTATCCAAGACCCCATAGGAAAAGCACATGCATGGTATAGTCTTAGCCGGTGTAGACTTCTCGCCATCTATAAAGTATTGTTTGTGTTGAAACGAAACATAAGGGCCTTTGTGTAAGGGTTCTATTGAGGGTCTTTACGTTATTTTTTCTATTCTAAGGTAGTAAGTTGTAAAAAGGCAAATAAGCCCTATTAAATAAAACTTGGAGGATTAGGGTTAGACCCTAATCACTCTTCTTCTCTCTCTCTCTCTCTCTCTCTCTCTCTCTCTCTCTCTCTCTCAATTCTCCTTATCTTTCTACTGTTCTTGATCTTCATGGTATCAAAGCCAAGGAGTTCCCTGCTTCCTTAGATCACATGGACCCCACCGGAGGTGCCTCTTCTCCCAGCCACACCACTTAGGAACCTGTCGGGGCTTTGTCTCACAACCGCACCTATAGGAGGCAACAACATCTCATGAGGGTGTCCGATAGATCCGACACTGTCAGGCTCGCTGGACCCAAGATCCGACGCCAGCAGGGGCGCTGGAACCCAGATCCGACACCGCCAGGGCAGTCAGAAACCAGATCTGACCCCCCTAGGGCCGTCAGACTCCACGCCTGACGCCAGTAGGGTCGCCGGAAGCAAGATCTAACCCCCCCAGGGCCGTCGGAGTAAAGATTTGATGTCGGAGCTGTTTTTCATGCATCTCCAGATGTGTGTCTGTGTGTAATGAAGCCTATTTGAAGCCATTCGGGATGATTGAAGCCTCTTCGACCACCTGGTGTTGAGTTTTTTTTCTTCCCTTTCCCGAAAGATTGTTGCAACTATGGACTCAAAATCTTCTGAGAGCCCACTCTCCATTACTTCTACCAAATTCAATGGAAAATAATTTTTGTTGTGGTCCCGAGCAGTCCGAATGTAGGTTGTTGGAAAAGAAAAATTCGGATATCTCACAGGTGCTAACAAAAAACTTACAGATCTCACAAAAGTTGATACATGGGAGTCTGCAAACGCCATTGTTATGGGTTATTAAATTCTATGGAACAACATATTGCATGTGCTTATTTCTTTTATGAAAGTGCCGCAGCTTTATGGATTGCACTAAAAAAATCATATGGAACAACCTCAAATGAACCTCACATTTTTCAGTTGACAACAGAACTTTACTCACTAGCTCAAAATAATATGTCCATCACTGAGTACTTTGTGGCCTTACAGAGCATATGAGAAGAGTTGAGTTACTTGCAGCCATTAAGTGAGCTACCGGATAGTAGCAGGTGCTGAAATAGTGCGTAAATGTGAAGACAAAGTTAAAACTTACAAGTTTTTCGCTGGACTAAATGCAGACCACGAGTCCCTTTGTACCCAGTTGGTTGCTACGATCCCATTTCCATTGCTTGAGACAGTTTCCTCCATTGTTCATACCGAGGAGGCTCGTCGTCAAGTGATGACCATGCTTATTACTTTATCATCTCCTGCACAAGAGTGAGTGACTTTTACATCTTCCACTGCTTTACCTAATGGAAGGGGTAGCTGTTTTGATTCACGTGGCAGTTCCTCAGTTCGTGGTTGAGGACGTGGATGTGGAGGTTCGTGTTACTTCTGTACTCACTGCAACCGCTTAGGGCATTCAGTGGAACGATGCTTCAAAATACATGGCTATCCCTCAGCACATGCTGCCACGATAGATATTGAGGAACAACGTATGGATAATGTCAAAATCCCTGATACTTCTCCTTCTGAGTCTACATTGATGACTAGAGCAGAAGTTATGGAACTCCTGAGATCGCTACAGCGTTCTACATCTACTACGCCTTCCTCTTCCTATGGTCTACAACCCTCATCTACTTCATTCGCTGCAACCACAGGTACTGCCTTGCATGCTTCCTCAGCCCCATTCACTTGTATCATCGATTCTGGGGCTTCTGACCATATGATTGGTATGCGTCACTTCCTTACACCTTCTACTGTTACATCATGCTCTCGGTTTGTTCGTCTTGTTGATGGTAGCACCACTCTTGTACAATTTATTGGTTCTGTTTGTGTATCCTCCTCTCTCACTCTTTCAAATGTCCTGTATATTCCTAAATTTCATGCGAATTTAATTTCTATCAGTAGTCTCACCCGTGCTCTAAACTGCAGTATAACTTTTTTTCCCAAATCTTGCATGTTTCAGGACTCGAGTACGATGAGGATTATTGGTACGGGATTTGAACGAGATGGTCTTTACTTTCTACAACAAGAGGAGTTATTGGCGGCATTCACTAATAGCAGTAGTGGCTCTTGTCTTTCTGTTGATACTACTATTCCGATTACTGCTTCAAATAATGAGTCTGTAAGCTTGTGGCATGCTCGATTGGGTCATGTTCCAAGTTGTGTCTTGAACTTGATTATTTCAAATTTAAATAAAAGTGATGATATTACTGGTTGTGAAGTGTGTCAATTGAGCAAACACGTTCGTAATTCATTTCCTGTGGCTGAACATAGAAGTACCAAAGCATTTGAACTTGTCCATTCAAACATATGGGGACCCAGTCCCGTAGCCTCGTTTGATGGGTTCAAATACTTCGTTACTTTCATTGATGATTTCTTGCGAGTAACATGGGTATATCTTATGCATCAACGAGATGAATTATTCTCATTGTTTCAAACATCTCATAAGCTGGTGACAAATCAATATGGTTGTTCCATTCAGACCTTGTGGTCTGACAATAGAGGGGAATATTCATCCAAGTCTTTTACATACTATCTCCAGGATAATGGCATTATTCATCAACTTTCTTGCGTGTATACTCAACAAAATGAGGTTTCCGAGCGAAAGAATCGCCATTTATTAGAAGTTACACGTTCTCTATTACTAGGGATGGATGTTCCCAAGTCATATTGGTCTGCCGCAGTTCTGACGGCCTATTTCTTGATTAATCGATTTTCTACCCGTGTCCCTCAAGGAAAAATCCCAATGCATATCCTTGTTCCGTCCTCATCATTATTTCATATTATCCCTCGTGTGTCCATAACTCTAGTCCTTCTAGGGACAAACTTGACTCCAGAGCAATTAAATGTATATTCATTGGATACTCTATGCAACATAAGGGGTATAGGTGCTATGATCTCACATGCAGGAAGCTTTATGTTTCCATGGATGTCACCTTTCTTGAGAATCGTGCTTTCTACAGTGCTGATGTCGAACTTGGTTCTTTCTCACCCACTCTTCCATTACCTGCATTGGTCACTCCGTCAGCTACTAGTAAACTTAAGAAACTCATTACCTATGTTCGTCAGCGGGTAAGACCAGTGTTCGAAGTTTCGGTATCGCTACAAGTTTTGCTAGCCGGGGATACAGAAACAATATCGATATCACCGATAATATCGCTGATAACCGGAAATGCAGGGAAAATGGGGAAAATGGTGGAATTTTTCAGTGAAACCTCAGGAGATGATAAAATACACATATTTGTATATTTATGAATAAAAAAATTGCAAAAAGAATGCATACATAATAGGTTTCTATTTAATGGGGGCCTACAAGCATGTGCTGCTGTAAGAAATCAGTCCAACCATCTCATCCATCCCATCTATCCATCCAATATCTGACCTTCCATCCAAACATTCATTGATATTTCAGAATGTCGGCAACACATGATATTTCCAAACAAATCGTTAACAACTGAAAAAGAAACTAAAGATTGTGGTCTCGTTATTGCCATGTTGCGATAATGATAATATCGTGATATTATCAATATTATCGTTGACAAATTGAATGTTGCATACAACCATGCGCCCATAAAAAATATGAAATGGAAATTTTTTAACATACAGATTTTTGGTGTATCGATACATTGGCGATATTATCAAAATATTTTCAGATGCATTAATGATACAAGCAACACTTGGAATTTACACAGTAAAAAATATTGGCGATACATTGGCGGTATCAATGCATTGACAATACAAACGACGCCTAAAATTTACACAATTGAAAATATTTACAATATCGATACATTGGCGATATTTAGTGATACATCGCCGATACTTAGAATTTTTATACCATCAGTGTTATCGGTATCGCTACCAGTGTTATCGGTATTGCTGAGCTAGAAATAGAGATAATATCGGGGATATTTCGATAATATCGGAGATAATGTAAACACTCCGTAAGACCAACTCAAGTTCAATCCGTGGCAATGGATTCGACTCTGACATCAAGTACTCCTTCCTCTCCTATTGCAACTTGCACTCGTAGTCATCATCCTGTTTTGCATCCTATATCTAATTTTCTGTGTTATGAGTCCCTGTCACCATCCTATTGTTCCTTCTTAGCAGCTATATCTTCTTATGGTATTCCTCGATCTGTTCATGATGCTTTGGCAGAACCTGCCTGGAAACAAGCTATGGAAGCCGAGATGGAGGCTCTACACAAGAGTGGTACATGGGATGTTATCTTTCTACCTCCTGGTAAGAAAATGGTTGTAAATCGGTCTTCTCCATCAAATATTGTGCAAATGGTACTGTAGAAAGATACAAGGCTCAACTGGTGGCTAAGGGCTACACTCAACTTTTCGAAGTTGATTATACTGAAACTTTTTCTCCTGTGGCGAAACTCAATTCTGTTCGTCTTATCCTTTCTCTGGCGGCTAACCTGGATTGGCCTCTGTTCCGATTAGATGTCAAGAATGTTTTTCTGAATGGTGATCTGATTGAGGAGGTATACATGGACCTTCCCCTTGGTTTTCAGCTTAAGGGGGAGTCGGGAAAGGTGTGTAAGCTGAAAAAGGCTTTGTATGGCTTAAAACAGTCTCGTAGAGCTTGGTTTGCAAAATTTAGCTCTGCAGTTCTCTCCTTGGGATTCAAGTGCTGCCAAACAGATCATACAGTGTTTATTCATTCACGTCCAGAGGGAAGAACTATTCTACTTGTGTATGTGGACGACATTGTCCTTACTGGTGATGACTTGTAATTCATCCAACAAACTAAACATCAACTAAGCAAGGAGTTTGAAATGAAGGACTTGGGCTGTCTGTGATATTTTTTGGGAATTGAGGTGGCTCGCTCATCAAAGGGCATCTTCATCTCTCAGATAAAATACACCCTTGATCTTCTCAAGGAGACAAGAAAGTTGGGTTCACGACCAACGCCTTCCCCCATGGAGCAGAAACACTCACTGCATGCAGACATAGGTGACAAGCTTGATGACACTGGCATGTATTAAAGACTAGTTGGGAAATTGATTTATTTGACAATCATAAGGCCAGATATTACTCAAGCAGTGAGCATTGTGAGTCGATACATGCATTCTCCCAGGAAGCCTCACTTGGAGGCGGTTCATCATATCCTAAGATACCTAAAGACATGTCCAGGTCGAGGAATTTTGTACAAGAATTATGGGCATGTGAATATATGTGGTTTCTCATATGCGGATTGGGCAAGTTGCTCTACAGATAGAAAATCTACGTCTGGGTATTGTACTTTTGTGGGAGGAAACCTGGTGACTTGGAGAAGCAAGAAATAATCTGTGGTCTCCAGGTTAAGTGCAGAGGCAGAGTACAGAGCTATTGCTTATGGGGCATGCGAGCTGCTATGGTTAAAGTCCATTATGAAAGAGTTGGGTTTATTCTCTGACTCAACCATTCCCTCTCTATTGTGACAATCAAGCAGCCATTCATATCGCTTCAGACTTAGTCTTTCATAAGAGGACTAAACATATTGAGGTTGATATCCGTTTCATTTGAGAGAAGATTGCTTCAGGAGAACTTTCCACACCCTTTGTTCGCTCTTCAGATCATTTGGCAGATATATTTACAAAGGCTCTAAATTCCACTGCTCTTCGTGAGATTTCTGGCAAGTTGGGCATGATAGATATTCACGCACCAACTTGAGGGGGAGTGTTGAAACATAAGGGCCTTTGTGTAAGGGTTCTATTGGGGGTCTTTACGTTATTTTTTCTATTCTAAGGTAGTAAGTTGTAAAAAGGCAAATAAGCCCTATTAAATAAAACTTGGAGGATTAGGGTTAGACCCTAATCACTCTTCTTCTCTCTCTTTCAAATCTCCTTCTCTTTCTACTGTTTGTAATCTTCAGCTTGAAGGTTACTCCCCCATTGGTTAAGGTATTAAAGTAAGTTGATTCGGATGAGAAGCTAACCATGGGATACATTTATGAAACAACAGATTTGGCGAAAGAGACTATAGCGAAGAATTTGGGAAAAGTTAAAAAGCGGTATTCGACTAATTGGGATATAATCGATGAGCGGTGGAATCTTAGCTTCACCGGCCCTTGAATCTGGGACCATTCTTTAAATACAATCATATAGGCCCCTTTTTATTTCCAAATCCACATGAAAGTTCCCGTCATATTGAGAAATAAGCCACCTCATGTAAGGGCCTATGAAAAAGAAGATTCCACAACTCGTTGATTATGTCCCAAATCATTGATTGCTGCTTTTCAACTTTTCTCAAATTCTTCGCCATGATCTCTTTCGCTTTAGTATCTTAGCTAATGGGTGAACAACCATGGCTGGCCCTCATCACCTGAAAACACCGTTATATTCTTCTTTGTTGGGTGAGATGATGTTTCATTCGAAATACACTTCCCCAATAACTCTTCCCACAAAAACTGCATTCGAGGTGAATGTTTGTTTTCATCTACTTTGGAGCAATAATACTATATAAGATCATTATCTTTAGCCCTAGGCTTCTTCACCATCTTGAACAATTAAGACAATCCTAGGGTAAAGACAAAAATAGAAGAAAAGGGCACATATTAGGAAAACAATTATTTACTCTACACAATAATTCTTAAAATTCCAAAAGTCAAATTCCATGTTCGAAGAGATGGGAATGGGAATGTGAGCAAAGAAATGCATCGAAGAGAAGGGACGAGATCGAAGAGGCGATGAGAGCTTGAAGATCGTTCAAAGAGCTAGGAGAGGATGAAGGTCTACTAGTTCGAGTGCTTGCTCTCCATCCAAGGGTTGAGGATATTGCAAGTGGTACGAGAGCCCAATAGGCGGCTCTTGTAAAGCAGGAGGTCATGCGAGGGGTGAAGCATTAAGCGATGGCTATTGGTTTGAGAATCGTCTGAGGGCTGATTCAGCGATGGCGATGTCGAAATTAAGGTTGAGCCAAGATATTGTTTGACGAGGGACAACCTAATTGTGTGTCGATTTCAAAACTGAGAGGTATGGGAGACCATTAAATCGATACTGAAAACCGCCCTGTCCATGAATGGCGGAAAGCGAACCAGATAGGAAAGCCGAATGAGGGTTCAAGTCAAGGACTCCTGATGCAGGACTCATGATGAAACCTAATATGATGCGAAGAAATTAAAGAAATTATTACTTGAGCAACGAGAAGCAAGTTATGAACATAAATCTACCATAAATTAAGAAAGATCAGTTTTTTTTTACCAAGTGGAAATTCCAATATAACACTCGTGTAATGTTAGAAAATCCTGCAATGTTAAACGACTAGGATCTTTGGAGGTTGGGACTCCACATGAACATAGGAATTAACTAAATATTAATGGGATTCACTTGTAACTATCCAAGGTTCATGGAATTGGGATTTTAGGTTCGGGATTAAGAGAACTGGGGAATTTAGGATTTTCGAATTTGGGGAAAATTTAGGATTTAGGGATTTGGGTCGGGATTTGTGATTTTTTAATTTGGTGGAGAAGGTAGAGATAGGGTTTAGATGTTTAGGCTTTCCAAAGGGGGAAATTCAAGAGATTGGAGTTCTTAGATTTGGGGGTTTTTATAGATAATGGAATTTGGGTTTTGGGGCTAGGAATTGGAGAAGAAACAAAGGAAAAAAAGAAGAAGGAAATACGGGGCTGCACGTGCGCATGTGCAGGCGGGCATGTGGGGATAGAGAGGGGGGGAGATGGGTTGGAGAAAATGATGGGCTCACCCGGCGACTTCAAACCAACACTCTTGAGAGGTTCAAGAGGAGAATCATCCACAAAGCTTCAAGCAATGAAGAAGAAAAGATAGTTTTTTTTTTTTTCATTTCATGTAGCATGGAGAACAATGGGGGGCGTCCAAGCCTTTATAGGCTTAAATTGGGACTTGTAGAAAAGACACTCCTAGGCAGTTTTTTTTTTCATATCTACCCTCCTACACTGAATAATTGAAAATAACCCCTTGTTTTGAGCAAGAATACAAACTCGCCCCTAACTATAACAAATAATAAAAAAAAGAAAGTAAAACAATAAAGAAATCTAAGCCTCTCTAAAGTGGGGTGATGCAGGGACATGCGATGACCTAACCCTAGATGCATGTATATTCAGTTGGAAGATATTCAAATAATAAAATTACGAAACTAACTACTTTCAATCAGAGGAAACCAACAAATCTCAACACAGAGATGAGATCCGTTCGTTCGGATCATGCCCCTTAGCATAAAACCACGTAAAACTGTAAAACAGGGAGGATCTAGGGATATGAGGATATCCCAGATCTAGCATAGACCAGTCCACAGTCAAGTTTGGATTCGGTTCTTACGGCTAGGGATCCCTCTTTTTTATCGTACCCAGAGGGGGGGGGGGGGGGATTAAGAAAAGGACGAAGGATGTCGAAAAACAATGGATTGTCATGAAGCACGAATTATGAATAAAAAAGAATCTTACCTTTCCTTGCACCTTGAAGAATAAAAGAAGAGAAAACAAGAACTCCGAGTGGAATCCTCAACACCCCAAGGGCCAATCCTGAAACCCTAATTTCTTAGAAGAAAGAGGAAGAAACACTCGTTTTTTTCATTCATTCAATGGTATTGACATAGGGTTTCTCACAGTATATATAAGCTACAAAAATAAAAAGTGTACTAAAGTACCTGAAAACAGAAAAAAACATAAAAACGCCTAAATTAAATAACGACACTAAAACGCATAGAAACAAGGAAATAAATAGAAAAACGCCTAAAAGTAAATCCGCTCCATGGTCTAGCGGTCATGATGCTCCTGCGCGATCTTGCAGCTTGCGTACTCGTAACGCGTTAGAAAATGGGCCCAAAGGGCCCGAGTCCATCCACATCAGCTCGTCTGCTCCAATACTCGATCTGCGACGTCGCCTTCTCTGGTACATTCTAAAGAGTGCACCACTGATGTCCGCATCAATTCTCCCTGGGTGGGAAGAATTCGCCACTGGCGAAAGTGAACTCCTCTACCTCTGAAGCATGTCTGGATCTAGACGCTGTAGCTCTGTCTTGGTAATCCAGGAGTTGTCTACAATAGGCCTATTCCTTCACTTGACTAGGAATTCCCCTTGAGCGAATAGAAACCAACTCGGAGTTCAAAATTTCCTCTATCTCATCTCTTCTCGGTGCAGATGGAAGAGATGGTAAGATGGGTATAGGGAGGTTAGGCTGTGTTCAGGGTCCATATATAGGGGAGGTCTGGGAAGAAACAGGGGAACCAGTGGATAGAAGTAATGGCTCGTGATAGGGAACTAGATCTTCCACATTAAATGTGGAACTGATGCCCATGTTAGGAGAGATCGACAACATGAGCATTAGATTCCAACCTTTTCAAAATTTTATCTGGGCCTATGCTATGGGCATGAAACTTCTTCACGGATCCAGGTGGAAACCGATCAGACATAATACAAACCGTGACGTCATCTCCAGGTTGAAATTCCTAAATCTCCTATGAGTGTTAGTAGAAAGTTTGTAATGTTCATTGCTTGAATTAATCTTCCTTCTGATCTCACTATGCAATGCATGTATATGATGGGCAAATGACTCTCCTAACTCTGAAGGACGTCGTGGGGTAGCCAGGGGGATCAAATCTATGGGTGCTCTGGGTCTAAGACCTAAAACAATTTCAAATGGGCTCATTCCTGTGGACCTGTTCACTGAAGAATTATAAGCGAACTCTGCTGTGAGAAGAACAGTGTCCCAAGTCCTGTGGTGGTCTCCAACCAGACATCTCAACAAATTTCCTAGGCTACGGTTCACTACCTATGTTTGACCATCCAATTGAGGATGATATGCTGAAGAAAATTGAAGCCTTGTACCCAACAGACACTAGAGAGTCTTCCAAAAATAACTAGTGAACTAGTATCCTTGTCAGACACGATGGATCTAAGTATGCCATGAAATTGCACAACCTCTTGAAAGAATAACTTGGCATCATGGGAGGCATCTGAGGTCTTATAACAAGGTAGGAAATGAGCCATCTTAGAAAACTGATCAATGACCACAAGTATGGAATCGTGCTTACGAATAATCTTGGGAAGCCCAAGCACGAAATCAATACTAACATCTTGCTATGGGGCATGTGGAACTGGCAAAGGAGTGTATAAGCCTGTATTTTGTTTCCTTTGCTTCGCTAGTTGACATGTTCGGCACTGCCCTACGATCTTGGCTACATCTCACTGGAGATTAGGCCAATGGAAACGATCAGATACAAGGGCAACTGCTTTATCTCTACCAAAGTGACCTGCCATCCCTCCAGCATGAAGCTCCCACATTAGAAAATCACGGAGGGATGTGCGTGGGATGCAGAGTCTGTTCCCTCTAAAAAGATATCCGTTTGTAAGGACAAACTCAGCACTCCTCAAGGGTGGGTCACTAAATAATGACGCATAGATGGTCCTAAAGTCAGGACAAGCTGAGTACTTATCCTTGAGTTGCTCAAAGCCTGTAAATTCAATGCTCATGGACCGCAGCGTCATGACACGACAGCAAAGCGCGTTAGCAACCTTATTCTCTTTCTCAGCCTTGTGCTTAAGCACAAACGTGTACTCTTGAAGAAATTGTGCCCACTTAGCATGCCTAAGACTCAACTTCTTTTGGGAGCTCAAATATTTCAAGGCCTCATGATCAGAGAATAGGACGAATTCTTGCGGTAATAAATAATGCCGCCAATGGCACAATGATTGCACAACCGCATAAAACTCTTTGTCGTAGGTGGAGTAGCGTTGTTTAGCCTCATTCAGTTTCTCACTGAAAAAGGTCACATGATGTCCCTCTTGGCTTAACACTCCCCTTATGGCAAGCCCTGATGCATCACACGCCACCTCAAAGACTTTAAAGAAGTCGGGTAGACGCATGATGGGCGCTTCCGTCATCTTTTTCTTGATTTCAGAGAAAGCCTGCATTGCTGCTTTAGTCGATTGGAACTCCCTTTTTTTTATGCAATCTGTGATGGGAGCCATAATAGAGTTAAATCCACGAATGAACTGCTGATAAAACGTAGCTAGGCCGTGAAAGCTTCGCATGTCGTTTATACTACGCAGCTCAGGCCAATTGTCAATGGTCTTGACTGTCTCAGGGTCTGCAAACATACCCTCTGACGAGACAACGAACCTTAGGAAGATAACTCTGGAGGTTAAGAAGGAACACTTCTTTAGGTTCGCATAAAGCTTTTCTGCTCGCAGGGTGTTGCAAAAGTGCCTCAAGTGTTTAAGGTGCTGGCTAGGGGACGTACTATAGATGAGGATATCATCGAAGTACACAACTAAGAACTTACCCATAAAGGGTTGCAGCACTTGGGTAATCACCCTCATAAATGTACTTGGAGCATTAGTTAACCCGAAGGGCATAACCAACCACTCGTACATCCCGTCTTTCGTCTTAAAGGCAGTCTTCCATTCATCTCTTGGGCGAACACGAATTTGGTGATAACCACTCTTGAGGTCAATTTTTGAAAAGATAGTAGAGGTGGCCATCATGTCAAGCATGTCATCAAGCCTCGGGATGGGAAACCGATACTTGACAGTAATCTTGTTTATGACTCTACTATCGACACACATGCGCCACCTGCCATCTTTCTTTGACGTAAGAAGCGCGAGCATGGCGCACGGGCTCATACTGTCACGAATAAACCCATTTTTAAGCAATTCATCCACTTGCCTCTTCAACTAGACATGTTCGGTGGGATTCATTCTGTAGTGAGGGAGGTTTGGTAGGGTCGCCCCTGGGACAAGATCTATCGCATGTTGAATGTCCCGCATAGGTGGGAGCTCGTCTGGAAGGTCGTCAGGGAAGACATCCTAAAACTCCTCTAGGACTAAACGAACCTCCTGGGGTAACACCATAGCAACCTCGGGTGTACTCTCTCTAGCCAGTAGAGCGTACACCATAGTCCCAGCTTTGGCCTCTCTCTCAAACTCCTTAGCATCTATAATGTGGAGAGACTTTGACTGAGGTGCCCTTTGACTCTTGGAACTGCCTGGAGACAACATCTTTCGCTCCCGTGGACGATTTGGGAGGGAGCGGGCTCAAGACAAGCTTCTTTCCATTATGCTTAAACACACAATTATTCGTACGCCCGAATATTGTGACTCTTTGTCAAAGAGCCACGGCCTTCCCAAGATGATATGGCCAACGTCCATTGTGATCACATCACACCACAGCTTGTCCTTATATGGTCCGAACTCAATTGGAGCAAGGCATCGCTGAGTCAAAGGAAGGGATGTATCATCAACCCAAGAAACCCGGTATGGGTTGGGGTGAGGGATGGCTTCAACCCCAGGCGACTCAAAGTACTTGGAGAAACTATATTCTCACAGCTCCCGCTGCCTATAATCACTTTGTAGCTCTTATCTCCACACTTGGCGTGTGGAAAATGGTAGTTCTGCGCCAATCCTCACTTTCCTTCACCTGGGCCAAGGTGCATCTCAGCACTGCAAGTGGGGTAGTCTTCACAGTATCATCCTCGGCATCACTGGCCGACTCAAGGGATTGGATGATGATTTCCTCATCATTCTGGTCACCATCAACTTCATATGCCACTTTTTCCTCTGTAGAATGTTCAGAAATAAAGGCAATGCGCCCACCCTTATTTGAAAACTCTGTGACAATGTGACCCATGCCACCACAGCAGTAGCACTGCCCTAGTACTTAGTCCAGCCACATTGTTACCTCGATGTCTGTTGACTGGTTGGGTACCAGGTTGAACTCTGGGTTGATTTCCGACCTGAGGTCTCGTTCCCTGTGGAGCTACTCTTAAGCACAGTAGATCTAACCTCAAACCCTCTAGTAGGAGACTGGTGCATATGGTGCTCCAATTCCTGCACCATCTGGTAAGCGTGCTCCAAGCTGGTGACCATATGAGGCATGAGCTCACGCTGGAGGTCAAGCCTGAGTCCCATACGGAAACGGGAGAGAACCACAGCAGGGTCCTCATCTACATCGCACCTTATCATGTATTCATCGAACTTGGCGATGTATTCCGTTACCGTCATGGATCCTTAGCGCAAAGTGTGCCATTGATCCATCAGCCTCTGCTTATAAGAAAGGGGAACATACTTCTCTTGCAATAGCTCTTTCATTTCAATCCAAAATGAGAATTGGCCCCTCTAGATCGCTCGCGGTGACGCTCCACATTTCCCCAATGTAGTTTTGCCTGGCCCACCAACTTCATCTTAGCGAATCCGACCTATTGTAGGTCTGGCAGACCGTGCCACTGAAAGAAGTGATCCATGTCTGCTAGCCAATAGAAAAAACTTCGGGGTTCAATCTCCCATCGAAACCGGGAGCATCAACCTTGATGCCCTTCATGACCTTAACAACAGGGTCCTGCTCATGGTATCTCTGAGGTTGCGGATATCGCACCCCACCATGGCCTTCCTGCTGGGCGGGGAAAACGGGATCACGAATCTGTGGGGGTGGCTGATGATGCACCCCATCGTGTCCATTGCTAGGCCCACGGGCCTGGCCTGCACCCAAACCATCCCTAGGCGGATCAGGGCCCACAACTTGGGACTGATCGACTACCCCAGTGTTGGTGGTTGCCTGGGGACCATCTAAAGTGGTGGTCTGCATGCCATCCTTTAAGCGCGTGACCCTCTCCTCTAAACATGTGAACCTATCATTTTGATGCGCAAACTGCTGCGCGATCTCACCTCTCAATGTCTGAAACAGTTGATTCATTATCGTAATTATACCCTCCAAAGCTTTGGTAATTTGATTAGAGTCCATAGATAATTGAGACCAAACCCACGACCAGTGCGCGTGGGCATACACCAAGAGTGATATGTGAACGGCCCTAGATCTAGGTGCGTAAAGGTGTAAAAAAGTAAAAAATCTAAATGCAGTTTTGACTATCCTAGTTCAACGCAATGCAAGCTATCCTATATGGCCTAGATCTATATGATGACTCAACAAAATTTAGAAAAAAGAGCTAACTAACTCAACAAACTATGACCCCTACGCAGAGTCGAAACTCGGGTTGAGCAATTTTTACAATTTGGGATATCCGGTTCCTTTGAAAAAAAATTCACCGAAAAGGGAAATTTTGGGTAAACTGACATACGCTAGGACCTTGTTCTCTGATACCAAAATTGATGCAAGGACATGCGATGACCTAACCCTAGATGCATGTATATTCAGTTAGAAGATATTCAAATAATAAAATTACGAAACTAACTACTTTCAACTAGAGGAAACTAACAAATCTCAACACAGAGATGAGATCCATCCGTCCGGATCATGTCCCTTAGCATGAAACCACGTAAAACCATAAAACAGGGAGGATTTAGGGATATGAGGATATCCCAGATCTAGCATAGACCAGTCCACAGTCAAGTTTGGATCCGGTTCTTATGGCTAGACATCCTTCTTTTCGATCGTACCAGGGGGAGATTTCAAAAAAGGATGAAGGATGTTGAAAAACAATGGGTTGTCATGGAGCACGAATTATGAATAAAAAGGAATCTTACCTTTCCTTGCACTTTGAAAAATAAAAGAAGAGAAAACAAGAACTTCGAGTGGAATCGTCAACACCCCAAGGGCCAATTTTGAAACCCTAATCTCTTAGAAGAAAGAGGAAGAAACACTTGTTTTTTTCATTCATTCAATGATTTCGAAATAAGGTTTCTCACAGTATATTAAGCTACGAAAATAAATAAATAAATAAAATGCACTAAAGTGCTTGAAAAAAAAAACATAAAAACGCTTAAACTAAATGACGACACTAAAACGCCTAGAAATAAGGAAATAAACAGAAAAGCGCTTAAAAGTAAATCCGCTCCTTGGTCCAGCGGTCATGATACTCCTGCGCGATCCTGCAGCTTGCGTACTTGTAACACATCAGAAAATAGGCCCAATGGGCTCGGCGTCTATCCACATCAGCTCGTCTGCTCCAACATTCGATCTGTGACGTCGCCTCCTCTGGTACACTCTAAAGGGTGCACCACTGATGTCCACATCATGGGGCCACATGATCAAAAGTGGGCCACGTGCCCGATGGGCTCAATCGCCTCGAAACGGAAATCTTACGATCCGGATGACTCCCTAAAGCAGCCCACATGCATCTCCCTAGTGTAGGTTCTTCCTAGATGCGTGCCCTATGCATGTGGGGTCTTTCACAAAGCTACGTATGCCAGCATGGGCCCATATAGTACTCGTTCATCCAAAGTGAGACAAGTGTGAGGCCCATAGCTCTCCTCCTCCTTTGATATATTCGATATGGTCTGATGTCCTCATCAATTCCCCTCGGCTGAGAAGAGTTCGCCTCTAGCGAAATAAAACCATGGTGGTACTCGAGAAGAACCGGATCCCGCCTTTGAAGCCCTGACTCTGAAATCCACATGCAATCTGAAATCGGCTTGTTCCTCCACTTGTCTAAGTATTTTTTATACCCCCCATGTTGGGTGGAAACCACTTGCTCGTCCATTATCTCTTCAATCTCCTCTCTCCTCGCAGGTATGGTAAGTACTGCAGGTAAAAGTTGGGGAGAGGCATCTGGGAATGTCCATGGGTCAAGGGACGGGTCAGGGTCATTTGGATCATCGTGGGTGTCTAGGGAATGGCCATCTGGTGTAGTAGGTGGACCCTTAAAAGCCACGAGATCCTCCACATTGAATATTGAGCTAATGCCCATGTCAGGTAGGAGGTCCACAACATACACATTAGAACCCAACCTTATTAAAATTACATACAGGCCAGCACTGCGGGCCTGTAATTTCCTAACGGCTCACTGTAGAAATCGTTCTGGCCTGATTCGTATCATCACATAGTCACCCAACTGAAATTCCTTGATTTCCCCTTGCTTCACCCATCAAAACCCCTTGATTCTCCATCCCTAACCCTAACCTAAACCCTAGATCCCAAATTTCATATGTTCTCCAATTTCTAAAAACCCTAATTCTAAATCCCCAATTCCCATAAACCCTAATTTTTCAAATTTCAGAATTTTTCCTTCCTAACCCATAATCCTAGAACCTACAAGTCAGCCCCTTGAGTGTGGGACATGCCTATGCTAAATTAGAAGTTCTATTCTTCCATCGGGCCTGGTTTTAATTGATTTTACGTGATTTCTTAGCATGCGGGCATGTAATTTAGGTTAAATCGGATTTTATTTCCTATTATTTACTCTTAATTACATGATGGGTTAATATCTTTTGTTAATTTAATTACTTTATGGACTCTTTCATAATCTCTAGTTGATGCTAGCATTAAACCATGTGTCCTGCAGCAAGTCCTCTGGGGTCGGGGTAGAGAGATTGAGAGAAGCAAAGGTGGGGTGGGGGTGAGGGTATCAAATTAGACATCAGGGAACCTGCAGCTTCAAGGAAGGAGACGAAGGGGGAGCAAGTCACTGATTAGAAGAGGGGTTGGGTTAAGGTTGCGAGCCATCACTAAGGAGGGTTCTCCTCTACCACAACCTTGTTCTTGGAGCTTCCCACCCTTTTTGTGGAAGGATTTCTATTAGGGTGGACAGAGCTAAATTTTCGATGAATCTTTGGAAGGATGGGAGAAGTAAAGGAGGTAATTGTCCTAAAAGTAAAGGGGACGAGGACTCCCCTTAGCTTCAACTTCATTCGTTTGTCGACCCAGGAGGAAGCTTTTGTGACGATATCGGCACTCCACCACCAGAGCTTCGACGAGTAGAAGCTCTCCGTTCAACGTGCTCATAATGGGCCGGAGATGGTAAACTAGGGCATCGCAAAGAAGGGGAGAAGAAGGTTGGAAAGGGGTTAGAGTTACAGCTACTAATCCTGTAGATGGGAGGAGTGATGGAACTACAGTGCCCCCAGGAACTTCCTTTAAGGATGTTGTCATCGGAGGTGGAGTTGTGAAGGTAGTTAAGGGAGACAGGACGACCACTGTTGATTTTCGGTGCCTGTCGTTGGAGACCAACTGGCTCTGGAAGGACCCCTATGCTAAAATCTAGTGGTGAATGTCCACCTAAGATCCTGGGCAATGCTTGGGAAAAGCTGCAATGGAGTTTGGTCGCGGAGGTTGTGGCTGACACCTCTCTCTCTGCTGTCCAAGACTAGCTTACGGAGAGTGGCGAGGTCGATGGTGGAGACTTCATCCTCAAATCCCTCTTAAAGACAAGTCTGGGTCTTCTTTAGGCCTTAGAAGGAGCTCAATCGAGTTTTAATGGTAGGCTTCCTCTTCAACGACGACCCATTTTTTAGATTGTGCCAATGGGAAGACCGTTCGATTTTTTTTTAATGGGAAAGGGCCTTGTTCTAAGTGACCAACCTCCTCCTGGAGCTTTGGTTCAGGGAAGAGGTATCAGTGGCACGACTCTTCATCAAAAGGAAGAAGACTGCTCCTCCCTTAAACTGCCTTGATAGTGGTCGGGGATGAGAAGGTGATCGTCAGAAGCAGTCAGGAGGTGATCACCCGTGCTCGAATGGCCTCTAATCCACCTTGGGAGGCCACAACTACGATGGCTACAGACTCTCAAGCGGCCATGGTGGATGAAGGTGCACCATTTCCCTGCACTAGCAAACCACAAGACGCATGTCCAACCTCGGTCTCTTGCCATGCATTTGATGGAGACGGTATGAATCGGTAGGTGATGCGTAGCCTGTAAGTTGGCACCATGACTATGATGACAACCTAAAATTATGGCATTGGCAGACTTAAGAGGAGATCTGGAGGCTCGAGATGCCTCATCAATGGCTCGAATGCCGGTTGGAGGCTCGAGTCCTAGGCTTTGAAGAGACGTGGAGACTCATGAGATGACACTGGCAGTTAGGACTCTAGTCGATGGCTCGGATCTTGGCTTCGGATAAGTTGTGGAGGTTTGGATAGTGTTGTCTCCTCTCAGGCTACCACATACCCCTCAAAGAGCCGATGCCTTGCATACAGAAGTTGACACATGCCCGTTGGATCTGGCGATGTTATCTATGGAGGAGAACTTGGCACATGCCTCAATTGAAGCCCCCTGAGAGACCGCGTGAGTCCTCACTTGCATGTGCGAGGGGAAGTTCTCACATGCGTGCCAAACAACTTAAGTGTTCTCACATGCCACCCGACTTCTATTATTTTAGAGCATCATCCCCCTTCTTTCACTCTCGCTCTCGACCTTGCAGTGTCTCCCTTGGGTCTTCAAGTGCCCACACTACCGACCTTAGAGCCCGCGGGCTTCCTTCCTTACTCCCCGTGGATGACTATCATGCCTTGATAGTGGCCTCCAAAGCTGAGGACTTGGGTTTCCTTACTGTCGTGCAGAGTCCTAACTCGGAGCGTTGTGATGAGAGAGTACATGAGGGATAACTTAGATGTCAAATCGATTCAAGTTGACCTTGGCAACTTCGTAAATGCTGCTCTTTGTCCTCTTCAGTCTGAAAGCTCCTACCAGCATATGACGTAGCTCTTACTGATCAAGCTTCAGCCGCTAGTAGCAAGAGGTGGTTGATAGTTGCGATGCACCAAGTTGGTCGGTTGGTCGATTTGGAAACAAGATTGAAAACTACAGAGCCTTATTTCAATTTGTTAAGGGGCAAGGTAGTCAGATTTCTCTTCCCGGTGTCTCATAAAAAGCCTCAACGTTCCCCCAAAGGTCACGGAAAGGCGACCTCATGGACATTATGTTTGAAGTCCATCAAAAAGTCATTTGTCGACATCTTAGGGGATTCCTTTATAGTCATCATTTTGAAGATCTTGGGGGCGGAAAGCTTAAAAGACTTCAAACTAATCATCTTGATAGGAAGCCTATACAAGATGCTCGCAAAAACCTTAGCCTCCAGGCTCAGGGCAATGTTAGCCAACGTCATCCAAAAAAGCCAATGTGTTCATCACCGAGAGAGATTCTGAATGGCACTTTTATTGCTCATGAGTGCATCAACTCTTAGCAAAAAGATAACGAGAAAGGAATTGTGTGTAAATTGGACATCGAGAAAGCATTCGATCACGCTGATTGGAAATTCCTGGACTACTTGCTAGGGTGTTTGGTTTGTGGCCAGTTATAGAGAAGCTAGATGAAAGAGTGCATGAGCTCGGTTAGGTTCTTAATTCTCATCAGTGGCTCCCCTAAAGGCTTCTTCAAGCCTTTAAGAGGAATTTGTCAAGGTCACCCTCTCTCTCCCTTTGTGGTAGAAGCCAAGGCCCTAGGCATGATATTAGTGAAAGGCTAAGAGGTTGGGCTTACTTGTGAATTCCGGGTTGATAAGGTGAGTTCCCTCACTTCCCATCTTCAGTTTGCAGACGACACGATCCTATTTTGCTAAGCTGATGACATCATAATGGATAAACTCATGATGATTAGTCTTTGTTTTGAATCGATGACGGGTTTTAAAGCAACAACACCAAGAGCAAGATGTTAGGCATCCACCTCTCCATGGAAGAAATTGAGCGGTTGACATGTATTTTTGGTTGTCAAGCAGCCTCCTTCCCCTCCTCTTACCTTGGCCTTCCTTTATGCATCAGTGAGCCGTCTACGTACTTCTGAGACATCATTGTGGAAAGGTTTGAGAGGAAGTTGTCTAAGTGGAAAAGTCGATATCTTGGGAGGGTGTCTCACCCTCATCAAGGCTGCTCTATCGAACTTACCTCTGTACTTCATGTCTCTCTTTAAACGTCCAAAAGTGGCTCTAGCAATACCAGAACGTCTAAGAAGAGATTTTTTATGGCATGGAATGGACGACTCGAAAACGTTTCACCTCATGGATTGGAATGAGGTTTGCAGAGGGGGGTAAGGGTATTAGAAGCTTGGAATTGATGAACTTAGCTCTTTTTGGGAAAATGGCATTGCCGCTTTTGGTGTTGAGGACTCTATGTGGAAAGATGTCATCGTAGGTAAATATTGCTATTCTCCTAGTGGTTGCCTGGTTGGTGGATCAAAGCCTCATTGTATAAGGCCTTCGACTCTTGGTAAGGGATCTCTAGCTTGAAGAGTAAGTTCTTGAAAGAGGTGGGCTTCTCTCTTGGTAATGGTGAAAGAAGTTGCTTCTAGGAAGATGTGTGGCTTAGAGATTCTCCTCTTAAGTCAAACTTCCCAGGGCTAGCTCGCCTTGTCGTGGATAAAGACATCCTAGTCTCCAATTGTTTTTCATGGAGGGATGATGAGGTGGTGTGGACCTCGACTTGCTAAAGAAACTTGTTGGATGAGGAAGTGGACGGGCTTGTCTCCCTTCTTCATCGCCTTTAGCATTGCCTCTCTTCTAGAGGTGATCAGGGTAGTATCATTTGGCTCAACGACAAACTCGGTGTTTTCTCAGTTTGATCATTCTTCTCCCTCCTTTAGTCCTTGACCATGGCTGCTCCCATCCATTATACATTTCACGTTTGGCATTGTGGAGCCCCTTCGAAGATGGTGGCTTTCAATTGGCTAGTTGGAAGAAACAAAGTTTTGACCATTAATAACCTTCAAAGGAGAGGCTATGGTGCTCCCCAATGTTTGTGTTATGTGCACATTGTTTGGTGTATCCCTGTTATTATCCCTTTCTTCAGCTTAGCGATACCGATAACACTGGTTGTCTTAGAAATTCCAAATATTGGCTATGTATCATTAAGTATCGCCAATGTATCACTAATATTCTTGATTGTGTAAATTCCAAGTGTCATTTGTATCACCAATGTATCGATATTGCCAATATTTTTTACTGTGTGAATTTCAGGTGTCGCTTGTATTGCCAATGTATCGGTGATATTTTGATGATATCACCAATGTATTAATATCGCTAATTTGTTTACTAAAAAAATTTCATTCTATTTTTTTTTTTTTTTTTTTTACGAATGCATGGTTGTGTGCAGCGTTCAAATTGTCTACAATAATATCATTTATATCCAGATATTATCGTTATCACAACATGGGCGACATCGAGACTACAATCTTTTGTTTCCTTTCTAGTTGTCGATGACTTCTTGGCGAAATATCGTGTGTTGTTAATATTTTGAAATATAAATGGATGTTTAGATGGATGGATGGGATGGTTGGATGGATAGATGGAATGGATGGGATGTTTGGACTGGTTTTTTATGACAACACAAGCTTTTAGGCCCTAGTTAAATGGAAACTTATTGTGTATGGATTCTTTTTGCAATTTTTTATTCCTAAATATCCAAATATGTGTATTTTAGCATCTCTTAAAGTTCCAGTGAAAAATTCCACCATGTTTCCCCACATTTCCGGTTATTGACGATATTATCGGCAATATTGGTATTGTTTCCATATCCCCGGCCAATGAAACTTGTAGCGATATTGATACTCCGAACACTACTTATGACAACACATGCTTTTAAGCCCCAATTATATGGAAACTTATTATGAATGCATTCTTTTTGCAATTTTTTATTTCTAAATATGCAAATGTGTGCTTTTTAGCATATCCTGAGGTTTCAGTGAAAAATTCCACCATTTTCCCCATGTTTCCTCAATGTTTCCCCGCATTTCCGGTTATCGAAAATTTTATCACCGATATCGATATTGTTTTCGTATCCCCCGCTAGCGAAACTTGCAGCGAAACTAATGGCGGATGCTGAATCAGTTGATCACTTTTTCATTCATTGTCCCTCGCTAGTTAGATATGGTCCTCTCTTTTGAGGATTTTTGAGGTCTCCTAGGTGCCAACCTCGATGGGAACCCTTCTCTCTGTTTGGCACGGGGTTTCCCTTGAAAAGGAAGAAAGGATTCTTTGGCATTTAGCTCTCCTCACTCTCTTGTGGGCTATCTGGGGTGAAACGAATGGTAGATGTTTTTGGAATGTTTCCACAGGGGCCGATTTTGTTTCCTCTTAAGGTCTCTATTCTCATGGTGGATTGGGCTTCTTGTATCTCCTCTCTTAAAGATTGTAAATTTTCTTTTCTATATCAGATGTACTTTGTGGCCTTTGCGCCATCTCGCCACTTTAATAAATTCCATTATCCTTTAAAAAAAGACAATTATTTACCCTAAAAAATAAGCATTAGAATCTTCAAAGACTCAAACGAATCTCAAAGTAATGAAAAAACAAAAGAAAAAGACAAACTATAAAGTTTCTTTCAACACAGTTACCCTAAAATGACAACAAAGGAAAGAAGCAAGAATCTTCAACTAGTTTGTTTTTTTGTACCTATTTGAATGTAGAATCCTGCTGGAGAAAGCAGCTATGCAATCCATTGACTGATGAAAAAGATATCTTGGCTTCTTTCTTCTAGGTTTTTAAGCTAAAAAACTCTACGTATCTTCTCTTGGTCTTATTCTACTAGGGGTGGGCCTTACGTTTCTTTTGAAAGCAAAAGGATGAAAGAAGAATTAAGCTTTTTTTTTTATTATTGAAAACTTCATCAGCTTTTGGGTAAATTACGCGGCCCATTGAATTGTACGGTTCAACTGAATCATGATTCACTATTTTGAATTGTACAATTCAGTTATGAATACTATCCAAATTGTACACCCATGAAATACGATCTTAATCGTACGGTTCATTTCGCGAATCATTTTTATTGAGGTATCGTGAATCATATGATTCAGATAACACTGGTTGCAAGTGCTTATTTCAGGCATAAAGAGCCATGACAGAATTTTAAAATGTAAACCGTTCATAAACCTAATTGCCAATGTGTCCATGGAATGGACAGTTTAAAAGAAAATGATCAGTGGCCAAAATTCATAGGACAATTTAATGACTGCAAATGTTAAGCACTATGATTTTAGGACAATTTTTTCAACCACAATGAGATATGATTTTGGAAGCTGGATCAACGTACATGCATGCCATGTGTACATAAGATGCATGCCTGCCATATTATAACTTTTCTTAAGGCTGTGTTTGGAACTGTCCTCAAATCATGTTTCCAGTAGAAGCGCTTGCACTCCACTCTACACTGGCACTCAATTTGTGGAAGTGCAGAGAACTGATTCCAATAGGTTATACCTCCCTAATATAACATATTCCCATCTTTCATGTAGGAGAGATATCCTTGTTGACTCAAGCCAACTGAGTCTAAGAGATGTCCTGACCATATCTCAGGAAGAGATTTTGCCAAGCCCATTTGGTGGTAGGAGACTTTGAAGCTGTTAACCTCCAACCTATTGCAGGTGACCCATCTTTGGTTTTGTGCTAAACTGACCATATTTGCATGGCATATAACCCTCTGTCATTGTGCACCTTGTTGTACTTGGGTACAGATATCCAATATCTGAAGATTCTGAACTGTCAATGATATTATTATTAGGACCTGTTTGGGAAGCAGGAAACTGTATTGTGGAAATCATTTTCCACAAGAAACTACATTTCGACCATTTGCAAGCTTGGAAAACATATTTTCAGAAATGGTGAGAAACGATAGTTTCCGAAAACCCCCTAAAAGTTTTCCTCACCAGAACCATTGGAAATTTGATTTCCAAATCACTAGGCAAACTCACAAAGGTAAGCCTCCCCTGTTCTCATCTCTCTCTCTCTCTCTCTCTCTCTCTCTCTCTCATCTCAAATTTGGAAACCAAAGATGGGCCCACATCATGGACGGTCAAAAGAAGTGATTGGACCCATCTCCATTACAATCACCCCCTTCATCTAGCCTCTGATCGGATGGTTAGGATCAGTGACAAAAAAATAATGGCTCCACATGATAGACAATCCAGATCATTGATTGGACATTTTCTATTATAATAAATATGGACCATCCAATTTACTAGCCATTGATCGGATGGTGAGCATCATCTGATGAAGTAACTTTTAAAAGGGACTTTTAATCAAAGGTGCACCCCATATGATGGATGGTCCATATAAAGGATCAGATCTCCTTCATAATCACTATAGACTAGCCATTTTCCTTCTCATTGATCGGATGGTTAGGATCACCCAATCCAAGTGATTTTTTGGGAGGGATCTGTAATTAGTGATAGCTCCATGTGATGGGTGGTCCAAATCGCTGGTTGAAATTCTTTATTGTAAGCAGTGTTCATAACATCAACATCGTTGCATGTATTGCTGCTCAAGGATACAAAAACATGTGTTATTGCCGATACCGGGATATGTATTGCTGACCAAGGAAAACATTGGCGAAATATTAGGAAAAGGGTTGATTTTTTCAATAAAACTTCAGGAGATGCTAAAATACACATATTTACATATTTAGGAATAAAAAAATAAAATAAAAAATCATACATAATAGGGGCCTAAAGCATCTATTGTCATAAAACATCTGTACAATAGTAACCAAAATGAGTTCATTTCATACCCATAATATCATTAGGAACATAATAATCACTTAAAGTTGTTTTTAAATCCAAGAAAAGTCATGCATCCATCCATCCATGCATACATACTTCCATACATGTCTCCCTACATACATTAATACATTCATCCATCTATCTGTGCATAAATACATCTAATACATCCATCCATGCATGCATACATACCTCCATAAATGTCTATCCATCCATCCTACAAACAAACATTAATACATCCATCTATCCATTCATGAAATAAAATAACTACTTTTTAAAAGTAGATTTTTTTTTTAATTTTTTTCTAGAACTCCGAAAATGATTTTTTAATTAAAAAATGCAACACATTATTCATCAACATCCATTCATTAATAGAAAAATTAATTTCCAATATTGAAGATCCACTCTCCAACCTGATATATATAAAAAAAAAAAAAAAAAATTATGCTCTCTTTTTATTTATTATTTATTATTTTTTGCAATATTTACACACATTTCCTCCAATCATTAAGCATTAGCATACCCTAGGTGGCAAAGAGCCATGGAAGACGAAATTGCCACTATAGACCGTACTGGCACTTGGAAACTGGTCCCCTTACCTCATGAAAAATGCTCAAAGGGTTGTAGGAGTTTTCTCCGTAAGTTACCTACCTGATGGCTCCATTAAATGTTTGAAAGCAAGATTGGTGACAAAATGCCATATTCAAACATCAGGCCTGGACTATGAAGAAACTTTTTCACTTATTTCTAAGTTGAACTCTATTCAGGTATTGATTTGTGATCGTAAATAGATCTTGGCCATTATACTCGCTGGATGTTAAAAATGCATTTTTGAATGGTGAGTCGTCTGAAGAAGTTTACATGGAGCAACCTCCTGGGTTTGTTGCTTAATAGGAGAACGAGAAAGTTTGCAAATTCAAGAATGCCATCTATGGTATGAAGCAGTCTCCAATGGCATGGGTCGAGAAGTTTAACTGAGTTATTGTGGAATTTGACTTTCACAAATGTTACATGGACCACTTAGTCTTCGTGAAGCAGACATTGAAGGGAATAATAGCATTGATTATCTATGTAGATGATATAATCATCACGGTAATGATGAAGATGTTATAACTGAAGTCAAGCGGTACATTAAGGAACCATTCTAGATCAAGGATCTTGGGTCCATGAGGTATTTCTTAGGGATTGAAGTGGGCCTAGTTAGCTGCAGGGATAAACCTGTCCCGGAGGAAATATGTATTGGATGTAAAAGAAACTTGATGCGGACACAAGCGCATTCAAGGTGTACCAACGAAGAAAGCGCCAACCACAAATATCGTCCTTGTGGATAGGCGATTATTGAGGAGCTGAAGACCTTTCACATGTGATTGGACACATAGAAGACCTCATTCAGGGAAGACACATGTGAAGGAAGAAAGGAGAAAGAAGACCGAAGAATTGAAGAATTCGGGTGCCCGACCACTGTCTTCGGGCGTCTGAACTTTGTCTTCCGAGCACCCGAACCTCTCTGAAGGTCTTCGGACGACTTCGGGCGACAACTCGGGCGCCCGAACTTTCCCGCACTGTTATTAGTTACGCGTTTTTGCTTAGTTTTAGGGGTATTTGAGTACTTTCATGTCTTTATTTGCTTATTTAAGTGGGCTAAAGCCCTAAACTCGAATTAACTTTGAATATTGATTAATGAAAAGCCTCTTGGTGCTTCTCTCCTTCCCTCTCTCTCTCTCATGGTGATGTTTCTTCTTCCTTGATCCCTCTTTCTTTTACTTGCTTCTTATGCCCCTCCAATCCTTCTTCCAGGTAATTCTATCTTCTCTAACCTATTTGCTTCATTGCCCACAATCCCCAAAATCTGATTTTGAGCATAAACCCTAAAATTTTCAAATTTTCAAATCTCTAATAAAAAATCCCTTAATTTCCTGGATTAGAGATTCCACTTAATTGATTGGGTTATAGCCATGCAAGATCGGGAGGTTCCATCCCTCGCCGGATCCAACCATAGTGATAATTGAATTTCATGCTTCATGGTTGTGATGAATGGCGTTCTATTGCATGCTTCCTTGTGATTTTCTTAGTTCATGATGATTATTGCTAGATTTTATATTGTTATTGTCTTTTAATTCCGCTGATTTAATTGTGTTCATGAGCATGCATCATAATTAGGGCATCCTACATCAAATTTGGTATCAGAGATTAGGCTTGCATGGTTTTGTCTAGATCGAGTTATCAAATTAGGGTTTAGATTTTAGGTTTAATTTCGGAAAGTGCCAGATTTAGAAAGTTTTCAATTTTAGAAAGTTTCCTAATTTGAAAAATTTTCAGATTTGAGTTGTTTACTACTTTTAACTTAATTGTGTCAGTTCACATTAGTTTTGCATTAATCGTTTTCATCTTGAAAGTCATAACACCTAGTAGTCTAGTTGGGTAGAGTTTAGTTCAAGTCTTCATTGTATGCCCACGAGAAGAGGTAGAGGTTTCGGACTTCAGCCTACCATGAATAACGAGCAGTTATCTGAGCAACTTGCTCAATTGATACAAAAGATAACCGCCCTAGAAACAGGTCAAAAGCGTGAGTTTGCCCGCCTTGAAAACCAAATCACCACTACCATGACTAAGGTCGAGCAACTAGAAGCGTCCCAAAGGGAAAGCCCCGCCGTAGGGGATGATGCGCACTCCCAAGTGGGAGGAATCATTGAAGAACGTGCTGCCACACGTGGAGGTAGTGAGGATAGAGATCGTGGTAATGGTCGTGGTGTTGTGCGAGAGGCACGAACCACATGTGATCATCAAGACCGCTATGATCCAGATGAGCGTGCGATGAAGAGTGTGAGAGTTGAGGCCCCCAGTTTTGATGGGCGTTTGGACCCCAAGGCATTCCTTGACTGGGTTGCTGACATGGACCACTACTTTGAGTGGTATGGCATGTAAGAAAACCGTCAAATGCGGTTTGCTAAGATGAAGCTTGTAGGCCAAGCCAAGCTCTTTTGGACCAACACCGAGCATAAGATAGAAAGAGTTGGTATAGCCCCTATCACACATTGTTATGAGATGAAAGAGAAGTTGAAGGAGAAGTACCTTCCTCTCTCATACCGTCAGAAGCTCCTTGACCAATGGCAATCCTTACGCAAAGGGTTAATGTCTGACACTGACTACATTGCTAAATTTGAAGAATATGTGATGCAATGTGATATCCAAGAAGACCCTCTAGTAACGCTTTCGCGTTTTGACAGGCCTTCGTGCGGATCTTCAGCGCGAGCTTATGACTCGGCCCTTAACGGACATGGATGAAGCATATCAAGTCGTGCATGAGTTAGAGCAATATCTGAAGGCTCCTGTCGTTCGTCGTTTTGAGTCCCGAGACTCCAGTGCTAGATCTAGATCCCAAGGGACTAGAGCTAATATTGGTGGTCAACCTAGAGCACAGGCGACCATTCCGCCTAGGCCTAGGGAGGACAAGGGCAAAGGGGTTCTTGGTGCCGGTCCTAGTAACATGAGCCAAGTGAGGTGTTATAAGTGTGGCAATCTTGGCCACATGTCTAATCAGTGTCCTACGAAGAGTCGTGGAAAAGCCTTAGTTATAGGCGAGTCCCATGAAGGGGAAGATAACCAGGGTGACTATGAAGTTGAAGAGTATCACCCTGAAGGAGGACTTACTGATGAGGAAGAATTGGATGGAGAAGCAACGCTTGCAGTAGTCAGGCGTGTGCTAGCTCAGTCTAGAAGTAGTGCTGACTGGCGTCGAAGCACTATCTTCTACACTATTGCCAAGTGTGGTAAAAAGAATTGTAAGGTGATAGTGGACAGTGGAAGTTGTTAGAATGTGATTTCCACTAATACTATAGATCGCTTGAAGCTGAAATCCATACCTCATCCTGACCCATATAAAGTCTCTTGGGTTGATAAAACATCTCTTCCTGTCACCCATCAATGTCTAGTCCCCCATCGAGTTTGGGCCATACAAAGAATCCCTGTGGTGTGATGTTTTACCTATGGATGTAGGACATGTTATCCTAGGTAGACCGTGGCTATTCGATAATGATGTCATGATCTTTGGCCGTTCGAATGCATGTACCTTCATGTATAACGGTAAAAAGATCAAACTTAACCCGATGCCACCTGAGAACACACTAGGGAAGAAGGATGAGAAGGCAAGTGAGCCTAGAGGAGTGAGGAAATCCAAGCCTAAGTCTCTACATATAATCAGCGCAAGAGAGTTTGAAAACGAGGCTAAGGAAGATTCTATGGTGTATGCCCTTGTGGCTAGAGAGATTACACCTGAGGTTCCATAAGAGTTGCCCCGTAAGGGGACCTCGGTTCTGAAGGAATACAGTGATGTATTTCCTGAAGACTTACCGAATGAGTTGCCACCTATGAGGGACATACAGCATGTCATTGATCTTGTCCCAGGGTCTACTCTACCGAACCTTCCTCACTACAGGATGAACCCTGCAGAGCATGCAGAGTTGAAGAAGCAGATTGATGAGCTTTTGCAAAAGGGTTTCATCCAAGAGAATATGAGCCCGTGTGCTGTGCCTGCATTGTTAAAGCCATAAAAAGACGGCACGTGACGCATGTGCGTGGCCAGTCATGCCATAAACAAAATTACTGTCAAGTAGAGGTTCTCTATACCTAGGCTTGATGATATGCTTGACATGATGGCCAGGTCTACTATATTCTCTGAGATAGATCTCAAGAGTGGATATCACCAGATCCGTATACGCCCAGGAGATGAGTGGAAGACTGCGTTTAAAACGAAAGATGGGTTGTATGAGTGGTTGGTCATGCCCTTCGGCTTGACTAACGCACCCAGCACCTTCTTGCGGGTGATGACACAAGCTTTGAGGCTGTTCATGGAAAAGTTCCTAGTGGTGTACTTTGACGACATTCTCATTTATAGTACCACTAAGGAATCACACCTTGAACATTTAAAGAAGGTCTGTAACATCCTTAGGAAGGAAAAGTTGTACGCTAATCTTTAGAAATGTGCATTCACGTCTAGTCAAGTTGTGTTCTTAGGATTCATAGTGTCATCTAAAGGGATGCGCGCAGACCCTGAAAAGGTCAAGGCCATAGTTGAGTGGCCTGAACCGAGGAACATTCATAAGGTGCGAAGCTTTCACGGCCTAGCAACTTTTTATCGTCGGTTTATTAGGAGTTTTAGCACGATCATGGCTCCCATTACCGAGTGCATGAAAAAGGGAGAGTGTGTGGTCTAAAGCCGCAGTCAAGGCTTTCAAAGAAATTAAGGGCAAACTAGTAGAAGCTCCTACCATGCGTCTACCTGACTTTTCTAAAGTCTTTGAAGTAGCGTGTGATGCGTCTGGTGTCGGTATAGGTGGAATGTTAAGTCAAGGACACCCAGTAGCCTATTTCAGTGAGAAGCTGAATGAGGCAAAACAAAAGTACTCCACTTACGACAAAGAATTTTATGCGGTAGTGCAATCCTTGAGACATTGGCGACACTATCTCCTACCGCAGGAATTCGTTTTGTTTTCTGACCATGAGGTTTTGAGATATTTGCATTTTCAGAAAAAAACTCAACCCAAGGCATGTTAAGTGGGTAGCGTTTCTTCAGGAATATTCGTTTGTTCTGAAACACAAGGCCGGGGTTGAAAACAAACCAGCAGATGCCCTTAGTAGAAGAGTGGCGTTACTCAACTCCTTGAGTGTAGAGGTAGTCGGATTTGAGCAACTGAAAGATGAATACCCCACATGTCCTGATTTTGGGGGTACTTACGCGTCGCTCTCTAGTGACCAGCGTATTATGGGTGACTATGTTATTAAAGATGGCTTCCTTTTCAAGGGAGACAGACTTTGTATTCCCCGTATGTCCCTTCGTGAATTTCTCATCTGGGAGCTTCATTCAGGAGGGATAGCTGGCCATTCTGGTCGTGATAAGACCATTGCCCTTGTGGAAGATCGTTTCTATTGGCCAAGTCTCAAACGAGACGTAGCCAAAGTTTTAGGGCAGTGTCGCACATGTCAGCTGGCAAAGCAAAGAAAGCAAAATACCGGGCCGTATACGCCATTGCCAGTGCCACATGCTCCGTGGCAGGACATTAGTATGAACTTCGTGCTTGGGCTTCCCAAGACAATTAAGAAGCACGATTCCGTTTTTGTCGTTGTGGACCGTTTTTCCAAAATGGCGCATTTCCTCCCATGTTCGAAAACGTCGGATGCGTCTCATGTTGCTTGTATCTTTTTTGATGGTGTGGTGCGTCTCCATGGGTTACCTAAAACCATAGTGTCTAATCGTGATGTCCGATTTACTAGCTACTTTTGGAAGACACTGTGGCACATTATGGGAACTCGTTTGCAATTCTCTACCGCTTACCACCCACAAACAGATGGTCAAACTGAAGTGGTAAACCGTAGTCTTGGAAATCTTCTACGTTGTCTAATGGGTGAGCATGTTAAGACTTGAGACCTAATTTTACCAAATGCTGAATTTGCTTACAATGGGTCAGTTAATAGATCTACAGGTTTGAGTCCTTTCGAAATTGTAAGTGGGTATAAGCCTAGAATGCCCATAGATTTCTTACCTATGTCTGTTACCCAAAGGTCTTCTGAATCAGCCGATGCATTTCCACACCATATTCATGATTTGCATACACATATTGGACAGCGGTTAAATAAGAGCATTGATGATTATAAAAATTCAGTTGATTCTCATCGTAGAGCGCAAGAATTTCAGGAAGGAGACTACATAATGGTGCGAATAAGGCCAGAGCGATTCTCTCAATGATCCGCTAAAAAGTTACAAGCGCGTAGTACTGGACTATTCAAGATATTACAAAAGGTTGGGTCCAACGCGTATCGGATTGACCTTCCACCTGAAATGAGCATTAATCCAACTTTTAATGTGGAAGATCTAGTCCGTTCCCATGCTCCCATTGTCGATCCATCGTCGCTTTCATGGCCTCTTTCTGATTTTGCTTCCCAACCCCTTCCACCCCTTCCTCCACCCATTACCCATAAAGAAGAAATTGAGAAGATCTTGGATGACGAGATAGTATCTACGAGAGATGGAGGTTTCCAGAGGTATCTTGTCAAGTGGAAAAACAAACCATCGTCTGAATCTACGTGGCTGTCGGGCTAAGCATTACAGGATATTGATCCAAATCTGCTAGAGTGCTACAAAAGTTTCAACTCGTCGGACTCGAGTTTTTCTCACCCGGGGGGAATTGATGCGGACACAAGCGCATTCAAGGTGTACCAATGAAGAAAGCGCCAACCACAAGTACCGTCCTTGTGGATAGGCGATTATTGAGGAGCTGAAGACCTTTCACATGTGATTGGACACATAGAAGACCCCATTCAGGGAAGACACATGTGAAGGAAGATCGGAAAAAGAAGACCGAAGAATTGAAGAATTCGGGCGCCCATCGAGCGCCCGACCATTGTCTTCGGGGGCCCGAACTTTGTCTTCCGACCGCCCAAACCTCTCTAGAGGTTTTCGAACGATTTGGGTGACAACTCGGGCGCCCGACCGAGCGCTCGAATTTTCTCGCACTTTTATTAGTTACGCGTTTTTGCTTAGTTCTAGGGGTATTTTAGTACTTTCATGTCTTTATTTGCTTATTTAAGTGGGCTAAAGCCCTAAACTCGAATTAACTTTGAATATTGATTAATGAAAAGCCTCTTGGTGCTTCTCTCCTTCTCTCTCTCTCTCATGGTGATGTTTCTTCTTCCTTGATCCCTCTTTCTTTTACTTGCTTCTTATGCCCCTCCAATCCTTCTTCCAGGTAATTCTATCTTCTCTAACCTATTTGCTTCATTACCCACAATCCCCAAAATCTGATTTTGAGCATAAACCCTAAAATTTTCAGATTTTCAAATCTCTAATAAAAAATCCCTTAATTTCCTGGATTAGAGATTCCACTTAATTGATTGGGTTATAGCCATGCAAGATCGGGAGGTTCCATCCCTCGCCGGATCCAACCATAGTGATAATTGAATTTCATGCTTCATGGTTGTGATGAATGGCCCGTTCTATTGCATGCTTCCTTGTGATTTTCTTAGTTCGTGATGATTATTGCTAGATTTTATATTGTTATTGTCTTTTAATTCCGCTGATTTAATTGTGTTCATGAGCATGCATCATAATTAGGGCATCCTACATCAAAACTAGTCTCTTGGGTTTAAACCATGTGACACTCCAATGGATCCAAACAAAAAGCTCTCTGACAATCAAGGTGAACCATTTAAAGACCGAAAGTGATAGGGCTAGAAGACTTATTTATTTGACTATTACTTGACCAGATATTTCGTTTGTAGTTAGAGTAGTAAGTAGGTTCATGCATCATCCCAAGGCCTAGCACTGGGAAGCCGTCATCCATATCCATTGGTAATGCTCTTGAGCAAGGTTTTCTCTACAAATCTCTTTGGCACCTCAAAATCGAACCCTATGCAAATGCTGATTGGGCAGGCTCCGTTACCGATAGGAAGTCCACGTTTGGATATTGTACCTTTGTTGTGGGAAGCTGTTGCCAGGTCAAGCGCTGAAGCAGAGTACAAGACCATGGGTCTTGCCATTTGTGAGCTATTATAGATACGATTACTTCTACGGGAGCTTCATCTCTTTTGTGAAGAACCAAATATTTTATATTACGACAATCGATCAGCATCACACATAGCCAATAATCCAGTTTTCCATTAATGGATGGAAGACATAAAGGTAGACTGTCACTTCATTAGAGAAATGATAGCATTTAAAGAAATTCTCACCCAATACGTCCTATCCATGGTCTTGTTAGCCGGCGTATTCACCAAGCCTCTGCCATGTTCGCAAGGATCATTTATTAGTAACAAGTTGGGCAATGGTTGTTATATATGCTCTAGTTTGAGGGGTGAGTGTTGAAAGAAACATATTTCAGTATCTAGTTGAATAAGTTCAATACATAGTTGAATAAGATGCAAGGAATAATTGAATAGATAGAATTTTGGGCCCAATCCACATTATAAGGCCCAATGGGCCCAAACACGGTTTGTACAGGGTATGATTCTCAATAAATAGGGAGAGAGATTAGGGTTAATCCATCTCTCTCTCTCTCTCTCTCTCTCTCTCTCTCTCTCTCTCTCTCTCTCTCTCGTCATGATCAACGTGATCTGAGACATTTACACGATCAAAATGATTTTTAGGATGGATCAGTAAGCAGAGGTGGGCCTCATATGTTGGATGGTCCAAATCAAAGGTCTCGTGGTGGTGGAACGGGACACTATCAGATTTCCATGGAAAACCTTTGTTACAAAAAAAGCATGAGTAAAACAAATTTTGCTTACACGCATTTCCACAAAAACACATTTCTGTTTCCATGAGTTTTCCAACATTTTCTTTTCCTGGTTCCCCAACAGGCCCTTAGAGGATTTCTTCGTTTGAATGATGACTGTTGGTTAGACTCTTTATAATGCTACCCATTTGGAATCATGAAAGTTTGCTAATGGATGACCAAAATCATCCATACTTCTCTTCAACTCAGATTTCTTGGATAGTCCAATTCTTCACTTTGAGCACTCGCAATATTGTTGTGTACATAGCAAAAGTGTTGATTTTGCTGAATGAGGGCCTCTATATAGGGAATGAGCTGCTTGGAGAGACTTTTTTGGACCAATTGGGTTGCTCCACATATTAAAAATTCTGCCTGTTCCAGTCAAATGGGATATTGCCATGTCACCTGATTCAAGAGGATCGTCTAGGGATAACGATCAGATTGGTGCCTTATCTTGGTTCTGGACAAGGATGAAGGTACCATGCAGGTGAGGGAAACCTGCTAGATGAAATTTTGGAGAATCTGTGGAAATTCGACCTTATCCAATATTGTGAATCCCCCTTAAACGATGAATCCCCTTTGGATGCCTGATGAGACTGCTGAGAGACACCAATTCTGGGAATACCTCTTTGGAGCCATGGTGGAAATATTCATTGAGGGGCCTGGGGGTATTCTGCTTTTGTCTCTGCTGCCTGGATCTTTGGATGATGCCTTGTTTCCTTATTGCTTGCTGCAACCCGAGCCTTGTCAGGTGGACCTCCTCAAGTGCTCTCATACTTGGAACAAAGCAAGCCTAAGAAAGATTCAAATCATGACTTGTATGATTCATCCAAGGGTTAGGACACTGGTGATAGTTCACCATCATTCTTAAAATGTTGGTCATTTATCCACCTTAAATCTGGCGTACATGCACAGCGATCTGGATCTTCAAAATCGTGGGCTCCGTTATGGATGGAACATAGCCTGAATGTGACTGGTTGCTTGCTCCTGATCTCGTATTCTTTTATTCATAAATTACGGTTATATTATCTTTTCACTTTCATTCTGTCCTGCATAGCATTTATATACAATTATGATTCTCACAAAGTGTGATTGTTTATAATGTTCTGATTGATCAAAATAAAGCTTTAGTAACCGGTGGATGATTAACTTCTTTCAATATGTTTAATAACTTACATAATTTCCAAATTCATTTGCAGTGCAAATCCCTCTTGTTTCTGTCAATGACGATGGAAGAGTAGTCACCATGTCAGGGGAACGACTTGAAGGGAAATCAGTGAAGGAACCAGTCAATAGAGAGAGGAGGAAGCTGACCCTGAGTAGCATTCCATTCGCATTGACATGCATACTTCACAAGAAGTACATCTTGGTGGATCCCACGGCAGAGGAAGAGTCCATAATGGAATCCCTTGTGACTGTGGTGCTGGATTCGTCAGGGCGGCTCGTGTCCTTGTACAAACCAGGCGGTGCGGTTCTTGCTTACACGTCAACCATTCAGGTCCATCAATGCCTCTCTTGAATTTTTATAAAATGTTTTTTTTTCCTATTTCCTGAGGAACTATATGGTCATGATGCGAGTGATATCCTGATTTGCAAGTCCATAAAGGTGGAGCCCATGGTTCAGTGACCCTGACAACTGTCATTATGGGCCCACTGTGGATGATGGGATGCAACGAACGTCTCTTTGCCTGGAAAACCATGAAACTACAATTCATTGCCCACAAATAGACGGTTGAGAACAAAACTCAAACATTCTTTGAACAAGTCCTATGATTGGAATCTGGAATATTGTTGGGGCTCTTGTGGAGCCCATAAAATCAACAGTCTGGATCACCATGGTTTGAAAAATCATCCAATATGGTATGAAACCAACCGATATGGTCTGATACATTTCACTCTCCTGGGGAATCATGCTCCAAAACTGCCATTTAAATCAATGTCATTGAACCATGGACCCCGCTTGTACATAATGGGTCCATCACAACCCAATAATTCCTATGACTTAGTCCAGTAGAGGTATTGGAAGTAGAATGAATGGATGATAATGGGCCTCCAGCTCATTAGTTGAGTCAGTTTGATAATGTATTTGTTTCTGTCTTCTGAACCGATTATGTTATTCCAACCAAAAGAAAGTAAAGAAAATGAATGACATCTGAATAGAAGATCCAGCTTATAAAAAATAAAAAATAAAAAATCTCCATGATACAGATGGGGGTGGGATGCTTATATTTATATGGGATCTTTCTGGCTGTGTAGGACTGTGTGGCGCTTACAAGGCAGAGGGTGAAGGAGCTGCGGAAGATTCTTGATGAAGCCCTATCAGAAATGGAGGTGGACTAGGTTTTGATCTGCTGTGTTGGATCGCCACAAAGACGTTTGCAATGGGTAGGTGACTTTTGGTTTTAGTTTGCAGTCTTCACTGGCCTTTCCCTTTCAGAAGTTGGAAACGATTAGAAGCAATCGGATAAGCAGATGAAAACATTACAAGGCTCTAATTCAAGCTTTGCTGGTGAGAGCTTGAGAGTAATGAGATGAAGATGATGAGAATCTGGAGGAGTGGTGTTTATTTTTCATTTTACTTGCGTGTAGGTCTACTCAAATTATCTACTCAGGCAAACACTGCCTAGTTTTGGGACCCACTTTTGATTTTCTGATTAGGACCTTTTAAATGTTTTTTGTATAGAGTTTATCATTCGAATAATTTGCTAATGAACTCTTCTTTTATTTGTTGAAAGGATTAATTGTCATCTGCTGCAGCATCTCCATGTGGCTGTCAATGGGGGAAGTGGATTTGGTGCGGCCCCGGCCTCACCCAAGACAGTGCGGCCCTTACCATGGGGCCCACCTTGATGCATGTATTCTATGTCCACTTTTCCATACCATTTTAGGGCATGAGCCCAAAAAATGAAGCAAACCCAAATCTCAGGTCAACCATACTATAGGAAACAGTGGTGATTGAACACTCCACCATTGAAAACATCCCAGGGCCCACTGTAATGTTTGGTAACGTTTATTTGCCATCCTGTTGATAAGGTCATACATACTTGGATGAAAGGAAAAAATAAAATCTCACCTTGATCCAAAACTCGTGGCCCACAAGAAGTTTTTAATGGTCAATCACCACTGACTCCTATCCTATGGTCCACCTAAAGTTTGGATCTGTTTCAGTTTTGGGCTCATGCCCTATAATGATCTGGAAAAATGGATGGACGGTGTGGATATAGAATACATACATCAAGGTGGGCCTCACAGTAAAGGCCGCACCATCTTGTGTGAGGCTGGGGCTGCACCTAATCTTCTCCCATCAATGGGTGCCCAATGGACCCCCCTAATTTTAATGGTCCGAATCCAATTTTTCAGACCTGTTTAGAAATGAGACGAGGTTTGGGTTGAGCATTTTTGGACCCATTTAAAAGCCGGGCTGGTTGGGTTTGGTCTGTCCAGCATCATGGAGCCGGTGAAAATCTGGTCGGGTCTAGTTAATTTTACTGGTAATGTTATGTATATTAAAAGTATGTTATATATATATATATATATATATATATATATATATATATATATATATATATATATATATATATATATTCTAGTAACGGAATAAGGTTTGCTAAATCACGTGTATGTGAGTGAGCCCTTTGGGTATGCGTGTGTGCGGTGTAACACATCCATTGTCTGGGCCCAACCATCTGGAATGGACTCGGATTGCATGGTGTAGAACGCAGCACCCCACATCGGTACTGTGCATACATGGCCAAACTTTGTGGGCCCCAGCATGATGTATGTGTTTTCCATTCATTTTGCCAGATCATTTTAGGGCATGAACCCAAATATGAAACAGTCAAGTGGACCACACCACAGGAAACAGTGGGGAAAATGATAATGATGCCCACCGTTGAAACCTCCCTCGGGCCCACCATGATGTTTATTTGCCATCCAACCTATTCATAAGATGACACAGGCATGGAGAAAGGGAGAACACAAATATCAGCTTGATCCAAAGCTTCTGTGGCCTCCAAGAAGTATTCAACGGAAGGCTCTCAATCCACACTGTTTTCCGTGGTGTGGTCCACTTGAGCTTTGGATCTTACTCATTATTTGGGCCCATGCCCTAAAATGATATGGAAAAATGGTTGGACGGTGTGGATAGAACACACACATCACGGTATCATCTTGATCAGACCACACAAATATGTCGATAAGGTCACAAACACCTAGATGAAGAGACCGTACAAATATCATCTTGATCCAAAGCCTTTGTGACCCACCAGAAGCTTTTGATGGTCAATCACCTCTGTTTCCTGTAATAAGGTCCATCTGGGATTTGGAACTGCTTAGTTTTTTGGATCATGCCCTAAAATGAGCTTTCAATACGGATGGAAAGCATGTATTTAGTCACATACATCACAGTGGGCCCCACAGTCAGGGGTCCCACCCACGTCGGTGGATCTGGGTCTCACTTAATCCGCTCCCTAATATGGTACGTTCAATCACCAGTGTTTCCTGTATTATGGTACACCTTCGTTTTTGGGACTTGAGACCTTCCGATTTCAAACTTGGGGAGTGGGGAGTCATCTGATACTGGTGAGAGCCCTTCAAAACTCATTTCACATGATGTGTGCACAAAATCTGAATCGTCCATTAGATGTGCTACCTCATGAAACCCCTAGGGTCCAAATGTCAGCTTGATCTAAAAACCAGGTGGGAGGGAATGTTCACCCTTAATAATTAGTGGGGCCTACCAGAATTGCAAAACAACGTGGTATTTTGCCCAAACCCTTCATCCAAGCCAGATGAGGGGCTGCATCCGTCCAAGCACACAATCCATCTCCATATCTCCTGATATTGTTGTCCTAACTTTTTGGGCACACCTAACGAAGGGCACAAATCTTGCACAAAAATGGGTCAACAAGCTGGACTCTGTCAGGCATTACTATGTCAGGCCAGACTCTGAGTTCGTCTGCTCCGGCTTTTCATGGCAGCCAACCTCGGCATAGGGCTTCGACAGACCAGGCGCAGATTAGGTTACTACCCCCACGAAGACCTACCTAGAGATGGACGGTCATGTCAGGGGCTCTATGGGGCCCACATTGATGTATATGTTTTATTTATGACGTCCATTTATTTTGAAAGATCATTGTAAGGCATGAGCCCAAAAAGAAGGCAGACCGAAGGCTCAAGTGGACCACACCCGAGAAAGCAGAGGGGATTGAAATCCTACTGTTGAAAACTGCCCAGGGCCCGCTGTGATGTTTATTAAATATCACCATCCAAAGTATACATAAGGTCACATAGAGTGGGGGGGGCTATTAAGAAGTTTTCAGCGGTAAGCATTCATTCTTGTGGTGTGGTCCACTTAAGCCTTCAATCTTTGTATTTTTGGGCTCGTGTTATAAAATGATCTATTAAAATGGATGGGTATGAATAAAGTACATGCCCTCAATAGGATTTTTCTGTTTGCCGACGACCCGATTGATCCAGCTAAGCACTGACATTGTCAGCACTGACTGCATCAAATGCAGTCAGTGCTGACTTTTGCTTAACTGGACCATTTAGGCAACAGCAAACAGCAAATTCCTGTTGAGGGTGAGCAACGGATCTGGATTCAAAGTACATACATCACAATGGCCCTATGGACCATGCCCTGCCATGATCATCCGTCTCTAGCTAGGTTCTAGTAGAGGTAGTACCCAATCTATACTAGGACTAACCATAGCCCTTCTTAGTCTCACGTATTGACAACCATACTTTTGCTCGGGTAGTGGATTGTGTGGGATCCACAAGGATGTCCGTGACAAATTCACTACGTCCATCTATTTTGGAAGACCACGTTAGGATAGGATTTTAAAAATAATGCATATCCAAAACTCAAATGGGCCATACCACACAAAATAGGTTGTATTGAACACTTAGCGGTGATAAAAGTTTTGCATTAGGATAATACTTTTTCTTACAGTTTATCTGAGTGTTAATAATTCTTTGAACGGTTTGGATGGTACATAAACATCATGGTCAACTCCAAGAAGGTTTCAACAGTGGACGTTGGTGTTCCCACTGTTTTGTTGGTGTGGCCCATTTGAATTTTGAATCTACTTGATTTTTTATAATCCTGACCTATTTTTGCCTTTAAAAATATATGGACATAGTAGATATGTCACGGACTTCCCTGTGGATCCCACACAACCCTGGCCGCAGGATATCCTGTTGCGGGTGTCACAGGCAATTTTCACAGGCAATTCCCTCCCTTTTGCTCATCCCACATTGGATAGGAGGGTTTCTCACATCCATACATAAACCCATACATGTGATTAATATATGTTTATGGGCGTGGGTATAACGATTTACATGGAGAACTCTTTATTACCTCTTACACGTACTCAGAAATCAGGCTGATTCAATACTCAAGTGGGCCACCCCGCTTTGTAATACTAAGATTTTTTTTATAATTCTTTCATTTTGATATCTGTATTGTAAATCTATGCCATCTTGATATCTGACCATGGGGCCCACCTTGATATCTGTATTGTAAATCTATGCCGTCTATCCGTTTTGCCAGCTTATTGTAGGGCATAGTCTAAAAAAGAGAGCAGATCTAAACCTCAAGTGGACAACACCACAAGAAACAACGCTGATTGACCATTAAAATATTCTTGTGGGCCATAAAAGTTTTGGATCAAGCTGATATTTGTTTATTTCTCTTCATCCAGGTCCATGTGACCTTATAAACAGGTTGGATGGAAAATAAATATTACGGTGGGCCTAGGAAGATTTTAATGGCGAGCTTTAATCACCCGTGTTTCCTATGGTGTGATCCACGTATGATTTAGATCTGCTTCATTTTTGCGCAGTCCTACGACATGGATATACAATACTTGATCAAGGTGGGCCTTGTGGTCTGGGCTGCATGCACTGTGTTGGGTGAGGCTGAGACCGCGCTTAATTGGCTCCTGAAAGTGACCTCAAAGGTACGTCCACTACTAATGTGGTTCTATGTATGTACCATAACCTAGGTTAATAATGATTGTTATCAATTGATATATTTTTTATAGCCCATTGGAATGGGCTCTGCAAAAGGGGTTTATATGCATTTTTTTTCTCACTTGGAGAAAGCTAATCAAATTGATTGCTTCAGCTTTTTAGCACCTATCTAAGGGGCCGTTTGGATGGAAGTATATGGAGGAATTGGGGGTAAATGGGATTTGAGGTGTGTTTGGATGGAAGTAAATGTATGTAATTGAAGTGAAATGGAAGTAAATGAGCTTGTAAATGAAATCCTCTTTTTAAGAGAGGATTTGAAAGTAAATGGACTGAAATGACTTTTTAGGTTTTCATGGAGAGTCGCACGAGTAAACAAAAATGCCACTATGCACGTATCCACTGTACACGTGACACACTAATGATACTCCAAAATAATTCAATTATTGGCTACATTACTAAAAACACACTAATAGAATGATCCAAACCGTCCAAAGGTTGGCCATCTAAATGGATGGTTAAAAAAATTGGTAAGTTACTTATTTGTGATCCTTATGTTTGTGGCCCACCCTGAGGTACAAATTCCTTCATTTTTAGTTAAAGTATATATTTTAATGGCCTTGTTACAATCATCCCGTTAAATATGACATGTGTGCACCAATTTGGATATTAAAGTTGATTTGGGATATTACATATGTTCATGTGAATATATTAAAAAATTCCAATGCATTACAATTCCTTGCATTTACTTCCATTCAAACAAAAAATTTTGATTTCAAATGCAATTCATATGCTCCCATCCAAACACATTTTTAAAAGCCATTTACTCCCAATTCATTTAGCTCCAAGTCCATTTCCCATTTACCTCTATTTACAAGCTCCTAAACGAGCCTTAATGCAAATTGGAGTTTGAGCATCTAATACTACTTTAGTATCCTTTTCCATAACTGACCAAATGGGTGAATATATTGGCGTTAACGTGAATAACTTGTGGTAATAACTACAACAAACATAGAAAAATTACGTCTCAATTTCTCCTCTCAGTGTGTTTTTCTTTCTTGTATTTCTGAAAGTATTTTGCATTTATCTCCCCGTGAAGCCAAAGTTATAATCACATGAAATACCTAAAGTCATTTAATCTATGGGGTATTCTTACTTTAAGAAGGGATGCAATTAGATCTAATTTCAATAAGTTGAAAGACGCCTAGAGAGAGTCAATTTAATTCATGGGCTATACATCTAAAATATGTGAAATATAAAGTACGAAATGAAAAAATGAAGATAATTTGATACCAAAATAATAAAAATTCTGAACTCAAATCTTTAAATTGAATAGTTAACATCCTAGATAATTTTATATATATATATATATATATATATATATATATATATATATATATATATATATATATATATATATATATATATATATATATATATATATATATATAGAGAGAGAGAGAGAGAGAAGGAAGATTATTAACTATCTTTAGAAAATGATACGTGTTTGATGAGTTAATGGGGGCCCCAGCCCCCGCGCACTCGAGGGGTACTACATCTCGTGTTGTTGTTGTTGGTGTTGAAACTAATGTAGTAAAACCAAAAAATACTAATAAAAAAGAACTCTGTGTAAAGGAACTCCACACCTGGCATGCAGATTTATACTTCTGTCTATATTAGATTGACATTAACATAGAATATTCACTGGGCAAAGGTGTGTACGTTGTCGCTTTCTTTGAGATAGTTCACCCCCCACGGTATAAAGAATCGGTGTAGAAGGTTGCTAACGTGTCTACCCCCAAGATATAACTCCCCAATTAACGTTTCCACACGGCGTGCATAAGCCATGAAAATACCAACACCACCACGTCCACCACACAACACCCCATTCATTTTGCCTAGAGAAAACAATATTTTGAACTAAAGAAGAAAAATGAGAAGTTGAAAGCAGGGAGATAAGGGTTTCTGTTTCTAGCGAATGCTAAAACCCTAACCCTAACCCCTTTTTATAATCCCCAATACAACGTCTCAAAATAGATCTGTTTAGAAGAAAATGATCGCGTCGTTTCAACATGCCCAATAAGTGAGGCACATTTTGTCCAATGGCAATGACCTAATCAAGTGGATCACGTCTAAAGGACGCGATAAAAGCAATGGATAAAAAAACGATTTTATAAATCTGAGCAAAACCTAGATCATCAACACGCAAAGCAAGTAGACTAGCCCAGGCCAATTGAGGTCCGATTGCAACCCCTGCAGGCGAGTAAACGAAGGTGTGCACATGCAAACATGCCCGGTTAAAGGTTTTCGAATCAGGAATCCCACCAGTTGCACTCCCTCGCTTGCCCATGCGCACACGGGCTTTGGCATAGTTCAAGATACTTTACAAAAGTTTATATTAGGCAAATGCATATAAACCATTTTTCTCCTATTTTATCCAATATGGGACTAAAGAAAAGCACAAAAAGATAAAAACAAGTAAAGACTTTTTCTTTCACAAACAAAAATCCAGTTTTGTTGAAATAAACATAACAATCCCCCCACTTATTTCAATCAGAACAAAACAGGCAAAAGAAAGAACTATTGTGCATAAATGATGGTAACAATGTTTTGAACTTCACTTAGTGAATCGTATTTGGACTACAAGAAATCAGTGAACCATGTCTTAAACTAGATTTCTTTTAAAGTAGACCATAGACGAAACAAACATTGTAGTTATAATGTTATTTTTAAGTGTTTAAGAGTTGTGCGTTACGACTATGTGCATCATCCTAGTTTCTCTTGAGCGCTCTAGAGAATTAGTCCAATTCTTATATGAAGCGACCCCACTTCCACACTAATATAGGTAAGTTCATCAAGGGTGTCTTTGTAACATCCATCACCCCACCTTAAAACAAGACTATAAACTCATTAAGAGATTTACCTAACCTTAATTCGTTATAGAGATTCTCACTACTAACTATCATAAAGAGGGATAAAGAGAATTTTTCTTGGAATGTAATGCAATTCAATCAAGGAATCACTTGAAAGCATATTTTTTTCCTTTAAATCTAATTCTTGGGATCTCTAATCCTTAGATTGGGTTACCATTTTCAGTAATTCATTTTTCTATTGGCTTAAGTCCTGTTTCGCTTAATGTTTTTCAAACTTTTTTTCTAACTAGAGCTTTTGTTAAAGAACCTACCATATTTACATTGGATCTTATGAAGTTTAGAGTGATTAGGCTATTTTTAACTATTGTCTCATACAACCATGTTTCATATAGACTTGTCTGAATTTTCCTATAACGCCCCCAAAATTCGACACTGGAGTATATAACTCAAATCTCGAAATCAAGGGTGTTATGAATGTACTGAATGAATCTTTCACAATCACAACTGATATTTTTTTCCTTTCCATTCACAAGGTACCAAATATATAGAATCAAATTAAACCAAGCTTTGAAAATTAAACTATTAATTAATGAGTCTATGAAATTATTCCAAACTGTCTAAACTAATGGCCATCTAATGGGCTTTATTACATCAATGCTTTCAAACCAAAAATCAAACTAACTAATTCAAAAAAAAAAAAAACAATCTTCTAGGGTATTCCCTCATCTGGAACCGCTTCCTCGAAGCCTTCTAAATCATCACCTGCCACTACGGTTAATCACATAACACTGCGTCAGCTATAAAAGCCGATGAGCATTCTCATATAGTTTAACACATGTAATTCGGTATAGAAAATCACTTGACCCTTTAAAGTACAAATCACTACTAATTCCAATAGTAATTTCATCAACCACAATCTCTTAAATATGCACGTTATGCATGTTTCATCAACCCAAAACATGTACGTGATGCATGGGATGCAAATATGCTTCAACAATCTCGGTATGGTTATCAGTAGAACATCCAGGGCCAGTTTATAGTCGGGCCTACACTGTCTCATAATTGCAGAGTTGGTCTTTTGTACACACCAGGGAACTCACCCAACCTGCCAAAATCATCTGATATCCACCGGGTACGCTAGTATGGTATCTTGCACACACCAGGGAGCTCAACCAACCCATCCATAATCGATGGACTATCAGAAGGGTATATTGCACACACAAGGCACTCAACCAGGGACTGTTGCACACACTTGGGCACTCACCCAAACAATCATCAATGGGCCTATTGCACACACCAGGGTGCTCACCCTACAGTAATCACTGGAGTTCACAAATCGTGCCATGCATGAATCAAATCAATACTTCAAACCTTTTCCAAGAAACTCAAAATCAACTCACACATATACAGCGTAATTAAATTGAAATCCACCATATAAATTATTGGAATTAATACAAAACATAACCATAAAAAGAACGAGTTCAACCCGAGGTATAATATCCAATATTTTCCAATAAAAACGACAAATACTTGAATCATATTGATCAAAACTACGAACCTTTATTTTCAAAATAAATCGAATACAAACATGAAAAAAAAATATGAGAAGAACTCACTGTTTCTTCTTCTTCTCTCCTTCTTTCTTTCTTTCCTTCTTCTTTTTCTTTCTTTTCCTTTTCTTTCTCTTTCTTCTTCTTCCTCTCCTTGCTACTGGATTGTTGCCCCAGCAATAGGAACGGCAACAGCACAAGAAACCCCCCTCTACGATCACTCTCTCTCTTCTCTCTCTTTCACTCTCTTTAACACCTCTCTCTCTCTCTCTCACTCTCTTTACGTTTTTCTTCTAGGAAACGACACCTAGGGGGGTCTTATACACCACCCTAAATGAGATTGGACGGTCCAAGATGGACTTAGAAGGTCTTTGTTCGCGGTACTACAACCGGACCGAAGGTGGTGGAGTTTGAGTTGAAGAAGGCTTCCTTTTCCGTTTCTTGCAGACAAAGCCACAAGTGAGACGTTGGAGACCTAGGTGGGGTCCACTCGAACTCACGGAAGAAGTCTGGTCCATCCATGCAGAGCAACGGATCGGATCTTGGGATCTTTTGGTTCGGACGGTGGTTTGGAAAAGACTAGATTGTCGACCGTTGTGAAAGATATTCAAGGGGACTCCATGCGTGGGGGAGAGGGAGAGAATGTACGGTTTAGATTTACTATAGAGGACCCACAAATGGACGGCGTGGATGGTGCGGACGGACAGCGTCCGTTCGCTGTTGCAGCGTCCAGAGAAGAAGACGCTCGTCTTCTTGAATACGCGGTCAACGGATGTTGACCGAGAGGGATCACGTGCACGTTGTGAACGTGGGTCCCACCGTGATGTATGTACAAAATTTACTCCGTTCATTAGTTAGGCTAGGGAGTTTTAGGGTGTGACACCAAAAATGAGTCAGATCCGATGTTTAGGTGGGCCGCTCCATGCAAGAGATGGGTAAGTAAACATCACGTAAGTTTTAACATAACCATTCAACAACATATATATTTGAGTTTATTCCAAGTTTACCCTTTTCTTTGATTTTGACTTCAACCACCTGTAGTGATCCCGTTTACCATCAGTTTTCGGTGAAACTTCACCAAGGCCTGTCATTTTTCGCACTCTTTATATGGGTTAAGTTTGGGCCTTGATCTCTTACAGATGACCAAGATGCCTTTTTAGTGATCCATCACACTCGGTGATCCAAAGTGATATTTGTACATATCCAATAGAAAATTTAACCGATAGCCTTGGTATATATCCTATGATCTTCGAAATGATCGGTTCGGTTTGTTATTTGGGTGGCCCAATTAGTAGATACGAATTCGATGGATGGTTATATGAAAGGCTAATTTTTTTTCTAATTAGATGTTTATGTTCTTAAACACAAGTATGAGTTATTGTACAGTCAGTTTCTTAAACTGATATTCCTAATATGGTCTTTGGGTGGCCTATTGGTGAGACATATACACCGTTAGACTTTAATGACTTGTCTACTCATGAAATTTCATCAGATCACAGTTTTGACGGTAGGTTAAGCATGTCAATGTATGATAAACAAGATGAACGGATCAGAATGTTACATTGATTTGTGTATGAGCAGCTATGGGGATCAAGGGTTTAGTTTACTATGATCGGCTTGTCCAAATTTGAAGTGGACGGTCAGATACCTTTACCTAGTGATGAATAATTAATTGAATGGCTAGTTTTGATGAACAAGTGTAATTGATAGTTCATCTTGAAAATCAACGGGTTGATGAATTTATATATGCATATACTTGAACTAATGTAGTGTGCGTACTCACTTGCGTATCTACACGCACTCAAAATCTTGGTTCATTACATTTTCATTGTAACACTTAGTATTAGCTCTTCCCATGGCAGCTAGGCTATCACAATGAATGGATGTGGGCGATACTAGTTTCACCCAAAAAGGTATATCTATTAATAAAGCTTTTATCCATTTAGCCTCTTCACTAGCTGTTGCCAAGGTAGGCAATTCATATTCCATCGTGGAATGAAATATACAAGTTTGTTTTTTAGATTTTTATGAAACAGCCCCACCTGCCATGGTAAAGATATAACCACTAGTAGATTTATAATCATTTGACCCTGAATTTCAATCAATGTCACTGTATCCTTCTACTACGGCTAAAAATCTTTAGTAATGAAGACCAAGATCCCATGTCCTTTTAAGATACCTTAAGACCCTATATATAGTATTTCAATGCAATTTGCTTAGGTTACTAGAATATTTACGTAGTTTACTCACTCCGAAAGCAATGTCAGGCTTAATACAATTCATAACATATGATAGACTACCAATCACACTAGCATATTCAATCTGAGATATTCATCCACCAATATTACGTTCTAGTTTAATGCTAGAGTCAAAAGGAGTGCACACTAGTTTACAATAAAAGTAATTATATATTTTTTAAATTTTCTCTATATAATGGGATGGAGTTAAAATTATATAATTTTCATTTCTAATAATTTTAATCTTTAAAATGGCACCGGCCTCTCCAATATCTTTCATGTCAAAAGTGAGAAGACAAAAAAGATTTGATTTCATTATTGATTTCAATATATATACCAAAAATTAAAAGATCATCTACATACAGACACACCATAACTCCAGACGTATCAGGCATCTTACAATAAAGACATCTCTCACCTTCATTGAACCTAAACTCATTAGACATGATCACATTGTTGATTTTTTTGCGCCACTGCCTAGGAGCTTGTTTTATTCCATATAATGACTTAACAATTTACACACTTTATGTTTTGTCCTGACTCAACAAACCTTTTAGGTTGTTCCATATATACTTTTTCTTCTAATTCATCATTTAGAAATGCGGTTTTAACACCCACTTGGAGAATTAAAAGATTTTTCACAGATGCAAATAGCAATTAAAATTTGAATGGACGTCATTTTAAAAACAATGGAATACGTATTAAAATGGTCAATATCTTCTTTTTATTTAAACTCCTTAGCTATTAATCTAACCTTATATTTTTCAATTGAACCATCAGCCATCCTTTTCTTTTTTAACGTCCATTTACAGCCTAAGATCTTTGCACCAAGAGGAAGATTGATTAATTTCTAAGTACTATTGATTCTAATAGAATCAATCTCACTTATGACTGCTTCCTTCCAAAAGGTAGCATCATGTGAAGTCATCGCCTCCCTGAATGTTAAAGGATCACCTTCTAGTTAAGTTAAAAACACTAAAAAATCGGTACCAAAGTCCTTAACAATCCTTGGTCGTTTACTTCTCCTTATTTTCGGTTCAGAGTACTCATATCTTCTAAGTCTTTTAGAGTGAGAGCTTGAAGGTTTATCTAAGTTTACAAAGGTAAAACTCTCACTGTTCTTTAGTTTATAAGGAAAGATATTTTCATGAAATTCTGTACCTCTAGATTCAATAATGATATTTTCACTAATATCTAGAAACTATAAACTTCACTATGCAATACATACCTAACAAGCACACACCTAGAAGTTTAGATCCTAATTTAGGTCTTTTGGGATTAGTAAGCCTAGCATGCGTAAAACAACCTCATACTCTATGATAGTTTAGAGTAGACTCTTTGTCCTTACATAATTCATATGAAATTATTTTAGATTTAGTTATAAGCACTCTATTTAGAATATAACAGGTTATATACAAGGCTTCTCCCCAGAGAGTTAAATGAATACCTGAACTTAACAACATATCATTCACCATATTAATGAGTGTCCTATTTTTTTCACTCAGCTATCATATTCTACTGTAGAGTATAAGGAGTAATAATTTTATGAATTATACCATTAGATTCACATAAATGATCAAAATCATTTGAAGTGTATTCTCTACCTCTATCACTCTTAATGATTTTTGTTTTTCTGTTTAATTGATTATCTACTTCATTTTTTAAAATAATAAATTTGGAGAATGCTTCATCCTTTGATTTTAACAAATATACATGTGTATCTAGAATGATCATCTATGAATGTAACAAAATATTTTTTACCTCCTCTTATAAGAGTTTTCTTAAGATAACATATCAGAGTGTATCCATCCTAACAACTCTGAATTTCTTTCTATGTCAGGAAATTCTTTTCTTGTTATCTTAGATTAAGAACAAGATTCATATTTTTCAAATTCACTATTTTCTAAATGAGGTAAAACACCACTACTAGACATATTTCTAATAGATTTAATGTTCAGATGTCCTAGTCTACCATACCATAATGAAACGGTGCACAAGATATAAGTAGAAGAAGTAGAACATTTATTTCATTCAACATTCAGTTTAAACATATCATGAGTATGATCAGCATAACATTTACCAACAAATGAGAAATTTTAGTTATTATGATTTGATCTGACTCAATAACCTACCTCAAACCAACTTTGTTCAAAAGATAACCCGAAACTAGATTCTTACGTATATCTGGCACATGAAGCACATTGACTAGATTAATGGTTTTCCCATAAGTGAAAACTAGTTCAATCTTTCCTTATCCAATTATATTTGTTGTAACAACATTCCCTATTTAGACTTTTCTGCCAAAATGAACCTCATCATAATTCTTAAACCAAGTGCAATCGTAACACACATGTGTGCTAGCACCCATGTAGATCCACCACCCGTCACACGGTTCTGGGCGAACCATGTTGACCTCTGTGAGGATAACTACAATATCAGGTTAATCGGTTACATTTGCTTGAGGTGTAGGAGTTGATTTCTTTTTCCGCTTATAGCACTCTCTTGCAAAGTCACACACATAGCAACCGAATGATTTATCCGGGTCATTATTTTTCTGATTCGTAGCCTTGGGTTTGGGTTTCCTTTTAAACTGTTTCAGGTTTGATTTTAGGCTATTGTGTTTAGGCTTTTCTTTTTATTGATATTGATTTTACTTATCATCAACAATTAATACTTTCAAAGTATTAGCTTTCTTATCTTCTAAGGTATCCTGGATTCTAACTTCTTCCTCAATCCATAGTTTCACAATTAATTGCTTCATTAATAACTTTTTGATTTTATGCCGAAGAGAATTTTTGAAGTCTCTCCAAGTAGACAACAGTTTCTCAATAATAGCAATCACCTAAAATTGGTCATCCAACTTAATTTTTTCAGACATAATTTCATGGCCAATGAGGTTAAATTCATTAGCTCGTTTTACCACTAACTTATCATCAGCCATTTGAAATTTAAAGTATCGATTGATGGTGTATTTTTTCACACTCGCCTCTCCAATTTTGTACTTCTTCACTAAAGCCTTCCAGATCTCGGTAAAGGTATCATAGTCACAATGCAGATCATATACCTAATTTGACATAACACTAATTAGTATATAGTTTTTGCAGAGGTAGTCGTCATAATCTCATTTCTGACAAATGATTGAAAGTTTCAGTTTGTGAAGGCTAGACGGTCAATGATAATTGATAATGTATGCCACTTTAAGGGTAGTTAGGTAGAAAAACATTTTTTGTTTCCATCACTTAACGTACTGACCGTCAAAATTCTCAAGCCGAACAAACTTATCATTAAGATTTTTTGAAGCTATAGGACAAAATATTTCAAAATTGTTGAAACTGATCTATCGAAAATGGGAAATGCAAATTAGAAAGAACTCTGTGTAAAGGAACCCCACACCTGGTATGCAAATTTATACTTCCATTTCGATCAGATTGACGTTAACACAGAAGATTCACTGAGCAAAGGCATATATGTTGCCGCTTTCTTTGAGATAGTTCGCGCCCCTTAGTGCAAAGAACCAGTGCAGAAGATTGCCGATACGTCTACCCCCAAAATACAACTCCTCAGTTAATGTTTCCACACAGCGTGCATAAGCTGTGAGAATACCAACACCACCATGTTTATCACACAACACCCACTTCCTTTTGCCAAGAGAAAACAATATTTCGAATTGAAGATGAAAAACGAGAAGTTGAAAACGGGGAGATAAGGGTTTTCAGTTTCTGGCGAATGTCAAAACCCTATGTTAGTGCACTTTTCCGTGGCATACTAGTGCACCTTGTTTGTCAATCACTTACGTCAGTGAGTCTACTGTCGGTTGAGCCCAATGAAGACGAAGACCGAAGACTCAAGGCGGGCCGGCTGCATCAAGGAAGAAGATTCAGGTAAAAGTGATGCCTTGGTGCCTTAACCTTGACCAAAACCCAACCCCTTTGCTTCTTTGATGACCTTGACTATATTAGGGAACATTTTGTCATCATAGACTGGCCCTAGGTGTCCCAATTGAACACCCAAACCTTGGCCAAAATGGAAAGGCTGATGTATGAGAAGTTCAGCAAAATGCTGAGCTGAACCAGGCTGGTCCGACCGATCAAGACCGGTCGGCCAGACCAACAGCACTTGCTGTGATGTATGGCATTGGACAGCCGACCGGTCAAGACCGGTCGGCCAGCAGTTTTTCATCTGTCTAGCAGCTTTGCTGCGTATTTCAACAGGTAGCCGACCGGTCAAGACCGGTCGGCCTTCACATCTTAGGATGTTCAGCAAGCTTTGCCGACCGGTCTTGACCGGTCGGCCTGAAGACTTCAGAATGGCCAGCTATCACAGCCGACCGGTCAAGACCGGTCGGCCTGCATTGTCTAAATGCTCCAGCAAGGGGGTCCGACCGGTCTTGACCGGTCGGCCTGTATAAATGGGATCCTTCAGCAAGGGGATCCGACCGGTCAGGACCGGTCAGGTCAGGTCGGCACAGAGCCGTTTTCTGCCCGTTTTATGACCGTTGGAGCTCTCCTTTCTTACATATAGAGCTCGATTTTTGGGCATTGGGAGAGGGTTTTTTGAGGAGTGAAGCCACCATTGTTGGAGACCATTTGAGGCTCATTCCCAACCTATGCAAGGCATCTTCCTTGTGCTTTAACACAAGATTAGAGCATTCCAAGCTCATGAAGAAGATGACCTTCATCCCCTCTTGATCTCTAGAGTTTGGAAGCTTCTTGATTGGCAAATCCTTGTCCAAAACTCTAAGATGAGATCGTTGTAGGAAAGAGACTCTAGACAATCCATTCCCATTAGTTGTAGAGTTCTCAAACCTATCCTCCTAGCACCTTGGGCATCTTAAAGGCATCGCATGCAAGGTGTTTGATCAAGTGTAGCTGAGGCATTGGCGACGCAACGGCAACACGATCGTGGGAGTAAGGGAAGTTGATTGAAGCACGGGAGAGCAGGAGATCAAGCAACCCAATCCGGCGCTAAACAAGAGGCTCATCCGACAAGTAGGTTGTCTTATTTAAGAGTCCATTTAAGAGTTTGTTTGTCGAACTCAACCTAGGGACGTCAGCCGTTCCTTGGCCCGTTAGCCGGGACTAAACTAAGTCTCCAAGGGGGAGCCTCCGACACGGGAGTAAACGTGCGTTAGGTTGAGAGTTAGCCTATGTCTAAAACTCCGGGTATGGTTGAGAGGTGAACCGATAAAACCTCCGTGTAAAGGTTGAGAGGTGAACCTCATTTAAAACCTCCGATAGTGAATGCCGGTGTGCTCAAAGGGGTTGAGTACTTGAGCTGGGAGTGGAGTAGACAAGTAGTCGAACCACTATACATACTTGTGTTTGTGATTGTTCTTGAGCACATTTATATCTTAGCATTGTTAGTTTAATTGTTTAATCATGAATGCTTGATAGGAATGTATGCTAGGCCCTTTTTAGGCTCATCCACACACAAGATGTACCTTCACTAGTTGTGTAGACTTGAGCTCATTGATCCACTCTCATAAGTCTACACAAGATGCATAGGTTAGGAGCTTGATTAATTGAATCATTTATTTACCTATGCATGCTTAGACTAGGATTGTTTATTGCTTAGCCTTTTGCTAGTCTTGTGATTAGACCCACTTAGGCTTGGAAGCCGAAGTGTTCTTGCTTACTTAGCGTAATTTTTTGAATTGTGTAAGTAGGCGAAAAGAATTTAAAAAAGGTCCTAATCACCCCCCTCTAGGTCCTTAGACATATCTCCGAGTATCTTTACAAGCGGTAAAACCGCAATTTCAATTGGTATCAGAGCGGGTTCCTCCGTTCAGGTTTAAAAACCCGGAGTGAGATCCTAAGAGAAACTTGAAAATATGTCTAGAGAGGACTCTTCATCCGTCATTAAGCCTCCCTTCTTTGATGGGTCAAACTATCCATATTGGAAAGCCCGAATGCGCATCTTCTTGGAATCTATTGATTCGGATGTGAGGGACATGGTTGATATTGGATATGTTCCCCCAATGGACATTATTCATAAGGAAGGTGAACCGGATGTTCTCAGGCCAAAAGATAAGGCAATGTGGACTAATCATGATAAAGCTCAACGTATCCATAATGCCAAAGGCCTGAATGCCATTTTTTATTCAGTATCTAGAGAAGAATTTAGTCGGATTCAAAACTGCACAACCAGTAAACAAGCATGAGATATTCTTGAAGTTACCCATGAAGGTACAAATGTTGTTAAAAACTCTAAACTTCAGCGCCTCTCTACTCTATTTGAAAATATTACTATGGAGGAGGATGAAACATTTACTGAATTTTATACCAAGCTGAACAAAATCACAAATGATATGTGGGGCTTAGGGGATCCTGTTCCGAAAAATAGACTATGTAGGAAAATTCTGAGATCTCTTCCGGAACAGTTCTCTTCTAAAGTTACCACCATTGAAGAATGTAGGGATCTAAATACAATGAAAGTTGAATAACTCATAGGTTCCCTACAAACTTTTGAACTAGGCCTTAAGGCCCCCTCTAGAAAGAAAAGCATCGCTCTTAAGTCCTCTCACAAACATAAGAAAATTAAGAGTGAGTCGGAAGAAGATAGTGATGATGAGGATGATGAGGAAGAGAAATTAAATAAAAAATTCAAGAGATTCCTCAAATTTGATGGAGGGAATAGCCGTAACAAGAAGGACAAGAAGGGTGATAAACATAAAGGAAAATCATCCATACCTTCATCCGTCCGTTGTTACAGTTGCGGTCGTCGTGGCCATATTGCACCGAAATGTCCAGAAGGGCCTAAACCAAAAGGTAAAAAGGCAATGGCTGCCACTTGGGATAATACGGAGGAGTCCGAATCTGGTGACTCCGCTTGTGATGAGAGCCATCATAAAGATCTTGCTCTCTCGGCCTCCACCACAACCCCTCTACCAGCTTATCTAAGAGGGGATCCCAACCGCTATCCCTTCTAGGAGAAGAAGGAGTTCCCAACCCCTCACCTCATGCTACATTCTATGAGGGTGTTGAGGAATTTAGTTATCCTTTGGCTTATTAAACTAAACATGGTCAGTGAGGGTAGCTAGTTATGCTTATATAGAAAAATCTGAGGATTTCAGCCTCATTCCTGTGTGTATGGGCAAATAAGAGGATTCAAGCCTCATTCGCCCAAATTCGATAATTTAGCCTTGCTTTTATTTGATTCATTTGCTTGCTAGATTATCATCTTGCTTAGATTAGCTAACCATCTTGAGTTTTATGCTTCATTATATGCTAATCTTTGCTTTGTATTGGTCTTGATATACCAATAGGGGAGGTTGGTTGATTGGGCTATAAGCCCTTGTGCTTTTATTGCTAATGTTTATCCTTGACCAATTGCATGATTAACATTACCTAAATAGTTACATTTTCGTGTTAATCATGTTCCTTAGCATGCTCCATGTGTTTATGATTCATGCATCCTATACTCTCCTTGTTAGCATGTGCTTATGGTTTTAACTGCGACACACTATCTACTCTTACCTTAACCTTATTGATATATCATTAAGGGAGAGAGAATAGTTTGTCAATTGCTAACAAAAAGGGGGAGAAAGATCAAATCCCACCAAAACTAGTTTGCTATGTTTTGTGATGCAGGGATTGACAGGTTATGGGGGAGCAAAATGAAGAGGAGCAGCTTAGATTAGGCATGTCAAGAGTCCTGTATTTAATTCATTATTAATGTAATATCTTGTAAATGTATTCTGTTTTGGTAGGTTAGGTTTTTGTAAGTAATTGACAAAGGGGGAGATTGTTAGTGCACTTTTCCGTGGCATACTAGTGCACCTTGTTTGTCAATCACTTACGTCAGTGAGTCTACTGTCGGTTGAGCCCAATGAAGACGAAGACCGAAGACTCAAGACGGGCCGGCTGCATCAAGGAAGAAGATTCAGGTAAAAGTGATGCCTTGGTGCCTTAACCTTGACCAAAACCCAACCCATTTGCTTCTTTGATGACCTTGACCATATTAGGGAACATTTTGTCATCATAGACTGACCCTAGGTGTCCCAATTGAACACTCAAACCTTGGCCAAAATGGAAAGGCTGATGTATGAGAAGTTCAGCAAAATGCTGAGCTGAACCAGGCTGGTCCGACCGGTCAAGACCGGTCGGCCAGCAGTTTTTCATCTGTCCAGCAGCTTTGCTGTGTATTTCAACAGGTAGCCGACCGGTCAAGACCGGTCGGCCTTCACATCTTAGGATGTTCAGCAAGCTTTGCCGACCGGTCTTGACCAGTCGGCCTGGAGACTTCAAAATGGCCAGCTATCACAGCCGACCGGTCAAGACCGGTCGGCCTGTATTGTCTAAATGCTCCAGCAAGGGGGTCCGACCGGTCTTGACCGGTTGGTCTGTATAAATGGGATCCTTCAGCAAGGGGATTCGACCGGTCAGGACCGGTCGGGTCAGGTCGGCACAGAACCGTTTTCTGCCCATTTTATGACCGTTGGAGCTCTCCTTTCTTACATATAGAGCTCGGTTTTTTGGCATTGGGAGAGGATTTTTTGAGGAGTGAAGCCACCATTATTGGAGACCATTTGAGGCTCATTCCCAACCTATGCAAGGCATCTTCCTTGTGCTTTAACACAAGATTAGAGCATTCCAAGCTCATGAAGAAGATGACCTTCATCCCCTCTTGATCTCTAGAGTTTGGAAGCTTCTTGATTGGCAAATCCTTGTCCAAAACTCTAAGATGAGATCATTGTAAGAAAGAGACTCTAGACAACCTATTCCCATTAGTTGTAGAGTTCTCAAACCTATCCTCCTAGCACCTTGGGCATCTCAAAGGCATTGCATGCAAGGTGTTTGATCAAGTGTGGCTGAGGCATTAGCGATGCAACGGCAACACGATCATGGGAGCAATGGAAGCTGATTGAAGCACCGGAGAGCGGAGATCAAGCAACCCAATCCGGCGCTAAACAAGGGGCTCATCCGACAAGTAGGTTGTCTTATTTGAGAGTCCATTTAAGAGTTTGTTTGTCGAACTCGACCTAAGGACGTCAGCCGTTCCTTGGCCCGTTAGCCGGGCCTAAACTAAGTCTCCAAGGGGGAGCCTCCGACACGGGAGTAAACGTGCGTTAGGTTGAGAGTTAGCCTATGTCTAAAACTTCGGGTATGGTTGAGAGGTGAACCGATAAAACCTCCGTGTAAAGGTTGAAAGGTGAACCTCATTTAAAACCTCCGATAGTGAATGCCGGTGTTTTCAAAGGGGTTAAGTACTTGAACCGGGAGTGGAGTAGACAAGTAGTCGAACCACTATACATCCTTGTGTTTGTGATTGTTCTTGAGCACATTTATATCTTAGCATTGTTAGTTTAATTGTTTAATCATGAATGCTTGATAGGAATGTATGCTAGGCACTTTTTAGGCTCATCCACACACAAGATGTACCTTCACTAGTTGTGTAGACTTGAGCTCATTGATCCACTCTCATAAGTCTACACAAGATGTATAGGTTAGGAGCTTGATTAATTGAATCATTTATTTACCTATGCATGCTTAGACTAGGATTGTTTATTGCTTAACATTTTGCTAGTCTTGTGATTGGACCCACTTAGGCTTGGAAGCCGAAGTGTTCTTGCTTACTTAGCGTAATTTGTTGAATTATGTAAGTAGGCGAAAAGAATTTGAAAAAGGTCCTAATTACCCCCCTCTAGGTCCTTAGACATATCTCTACAAGCGGTAAAACCGCAATTTCACCCTAACCCTAACCCTTTTTTTATAGGAGAAAATGGTCGTGTCATTTCAACATGCCCGATAAGTGAGGTACGTTTCGCCCAATGGCAACGGCCTAATCAAGTGGGCTACCTCTAATTGACACAATAAAAGCAACAGGTTAAAAAAATAATTTTATAAATCTAGGCAAAACCTAGCCCATCAAGACCTAAAGCAAGTAGGTCAACCCAGGCCAATCAAGGTCCGATTGCACCCCCCCTGCGAGCAAGTACATGGAGACACGCCTGGTTAAGATTTTCGGGCTAAGAATCCCACCAGCTACACCCCCTTACATGCGCTACGGGATTTGGCATAGTTTAAGATACTTTACAAGAGTCTACATTGGGCAAATATATATAAACCATTTTTTTCTTCCATTTTATCCAATATAGGACTAAAGAAAAGCATAGAAAGACAAAAAAAAATTCTTTCACAAACAAAAATCAAGTTTTGTTGAAATGCACATAATAGTTGATTGAGTTTGTTAATGTAGACTTAAAATAGTGTATTTTAATGACTTAGAGTCGTCATTAACGAATAGAGGCTAAGAATTTACGGTCGACTAAATCCATAAAATTTCTTCGGGGTTAAGGAATCGAAGACTCCTAAATTTAATATTACTCCTAGATAAGGTCTCCAATCAAAGATTTTAGCTAAGAATCTTAATAACATTAAGTGAATGGGTTAAGTACCTTCAACCGTCCATGCTTGCGCGTGGTCTCCACTTTACAAGATTTAAGATTTAAGATTTTTTTTAAAGATTTTAGGGTCCCAAAAGGTTTTAGTCGTTATTGACAATGCTATAAACCGACTGGTAAGTCACTATTCTTCCAAATCATCGCTAGAGAGATTACAATGTCTCAACTTATAGTAGGGTTTAGGAGGAGACAGTGGATACAAAGAAATGAAAGAAAAGAAAATAAAATATAGTGCGTGAATGCGTGCAGTCTCCACTTTATGAGATTTTTTTTTTTTTTTAAAGATTTCAAGGTTCCTGAAAGATTTTAGTATTGTGAACGAAAGACTTGCATTTTCTCTTCGAGGGCATGAATCGTTGCTTCCACAGGCTCGCCTCTTTTCAAGGGCTTTCAGTACTTTGGTTGGTATGTGTGGATAGGTTTGTATAAGACTGGAGTCACCACTAGCCAGTTACTTCGAATCTATACTCGGTTAGACCCTGTAGAAATGTCAGAGAAGTGGATCCGAAGACTCATTCATCTGAAATGACTCCTTTGATATACGGTCAGAGATACGGAGTAAGGAATCACGATTAGGAGTGTGAAAGTGTTAGGCACCCACCCTGCCCGTACAAAAGTACGGTTTCTACTTCACATAATCTAATTAGTCTTTAAAAGTTTAAATAAGTCATCGTACATTCTTATAGATGATGCGATGCATAAATATGAGTCTGATCAGTGAGAGTTTCTGATTGGCAGGATCCGATTAAATCAACAAGCCGCAGAGCATATACTTGAACTAACAGGTGTTATGCAAGATGTATGATAGTGCGTTTAATCGATCAGAGTTTCTGATGGGCAAGATCTAAGCAAGTCAGCGAGCTGCAGAGCATACGCGAAGACCTAATTAAGTGTTTTGTGGTGGGGATGAAAAGCAGGGGGTTGGAAGAATAATAAATGTTACACTATGCTAGATATGAATGAGATGATGCTGGTATATGAATGGCTGGATGGACGAAGGTGTCGCAAAGGTTAGCTTGAGCGGCTAGGATTGAGACTTGGATAGCTTGAGAGACTTGGACTAGGGTCAGGTTCTTTACTCACTCGGGCTCTCCTTGGTAAAGGAATGAGCTAAAGGGTGTAGAGATAAACTCAGATGGACCAGAGATGATTGGGTTTTTGCTGATACTGAAACAAGAGAGGGGAGGGGGTATTTATAGCTTCCCTGAGTGGTAACTTCTGTAAATAGGGGTGAGCGGATGCCCTCTCTCTCCTTTGGACAGCTGGCGCTCCAAACCTATAGTGAAAAAGCCTCAGGTTCGGAATACTTTTCATGTTCGATCCTGCTCCGAACATGAGGGTTGGAGTAAGGCTTGGTTTTAGGTTTAGTTTTGGAGTTTAACTAGGTGAGTTGACAGGGTGCAAGGGCTGAACTAACCGGGTGGGTTGACTCAGTGAGTTAACTCATTAGGTTGACCTACTGAAAAAATTTGGACTAGTTTTTCTTACGGGTGTTTTTTCGGGCTGATAATTTAGGGTGAGTTGACTGGGTTTGGACCTAGGGTTTGGGACATGGATTGGGTTTGGATGAATGGGTGGACTAGCTGAGCTAAGGGGTTTGGTCCTAGGATTTGAATTATGGATTGGGTTATGGACCTCATCCATACAGTTATTCGACTAGCTTTTGTAGTTAAAGTTGGGGTGTCTACAAGTAGTTATTGACAATGCCATAAACCTGACTTGTAAGTCACTACTCTTCCAAATCATCGCTAGAGAAATTACAATGTCTTAACTTATAGTGGGTTTGGAGGAGATAGTGGATGCAAAGAAATGGAAAAAAAGAAAATTAAGTATAGTGCATAAATGGCAGAAAAATCTATGTGCGTGTGTGTATGATATTAACAAATATTAATGACTAATATGCTATAAAGATTGCGATGTCTCGATCTAAGGTGAGTTTAATAAGGGAATGAATGCCGGAAAAAAAGAAAAGAAAAAGAAGCAATGGAATATGCATATGATAAAAAAGAATGGGGGTTGAAAATGGGTGCACCGTTTGTTGGAGTGAGTTGTCCATGGCTATGCAAAATCCAACAATACAAACTTATTATTTGTTTACAATTGTTTTCTCTCCTACAAACCCAAACTAAGTAAAAGAAAGGGGTGGTGTGTAAAAAGTGAGAGAGTGAGGAAAAGCCATTGTAAATTGCTACTTTTACCTTCTGTTTTCTTCGTTCTCTTTTTTATTTGTTCGAGTTAGTACACACACCCCATTGTTAGTACACCCACCCACCTTGTTAGTCACACTGCAATGTCAGCCACCCCCTCTTAGTCAGCACTACTTAATTACCTAAATGCCATTTAACTTCTTTTAAAACCTTGTAATATATGCTTTGATAATGTATAATTTTAACAATTGAAATAGGTAGTAAATTTTAGTTATTCACCTGTATGGGTGTCAATGGGATGGGCTCAGGCCTAAAAAAATCAGAATTTTGAATAGGGCTGACCCGCCAGCCCGGCTTGAAACAGTTCAAAAAAGGGCCTGAGACCTACCTCAGGCCCGGCCCATTGACAGCCCTAAATCACCTTTCATGTAGAACATACTATTTGTTATTTGTTATGCACCAATAGGTAACATTGTACCAAAATTCTCTACTGCACATGCGACACACATGCATGGTGATTCGAATCATCCTAACCATCAGTTCCGTTGTTGATGAAGCATGACCTAAATCGAGAATCCCCTGCGGTCCAGATTTAATGGACAAAATTCGGACGGTTAAGATCTTCAAAATTTGAAATTAAAGGCTGCTTTATCCTCAGCAGGGCCCCAGAAATAGGGCGGATGTGTCGCCATCATCACCAGTAGCTGTCCGACACAAATATTATAATCACCGTTCAAAAATTCACAGAGTGACCATACACTTTTTTAAAAGGACCATCATATCCTTTTCCATGCCCTCTCAAATTAAAGTGGATGGCAATTTCGTAAATTCAGTGGATTCTGTGGTCAACACTAAAAAGTTAAAAAAAAAAAGAAAGAACGAAAAAAAAAGAGAGAGACAGAGGGAGAGAGTTGGGTTTGAATAACCATCACTATAACGTTCCAAACACTTTCAAACAAAAAACCGAAAATAGTTGATCTTGTATGAGAAGGTCTCAAGTCCAACCAGTTGGACAGTAGTTACAGTCCACCTAGTGTATGCATTCTAATCTTTCATGTAATTGAGAAATCCAACTCGTCCAATAGGTTGTACCCACCATAAGGATTATTTTGTGCAAAAATCATGCATATCTACTCACTGAGTGGACCACATTTGTGTTTAGATCTTATTCAATGAACAGACATTTTTTTTCTATTATATGGCCTACTTGATGAGAATATGGGGCTTAGTATTTCTCATAGTAGGGAAAATCTATTGGAAGGGTTGGATTTTGCATGCAATTAACAGATTGAAAGTTATCCATGGGTTGGACTGTAACTTATGGTCCAACCGGTTGAACTGGAGACCTTTCCATTTTAAACTTGGGAGTCATTTGATACTCTGGATGTGATGGCTGATACACAGGCACTAAGGACTTGCACACGTGGCATATATTAACTCATGAGAAACCGTCCAAATCGTGGATAGATCATTATTCCAAATTAGATTTATATCAAGGAGAAATTTTCTCCTATCATGAGTATTGGTGAGAGCCTTTTGAGAAGTCATTTCACTTGATGTGTGCACAAAATCCGAACCGTCTATTAGATAATTTACCTCATGAAACTCATATGACCCAAAAATCAACTTGATCTGAAAATCGGGTGGGCCATAGAAAAGTGGGAGGTAATGCTCACCCTTGATATTTACTAGGACCCACCAGAGTTGCAAAACAACTTAATTTTTTAACCAACCCTTCATCCAATCTAGATGAAGGGCCAACATGGCCTAGATTCCATATACACATCTGGTGAAATGAAATCTGAAAAGGTTCAGCTATTCTACTGTTGGCCTCTCTCTTTTTTTTTCTTTTTTTTTTTTTGTGAGCTAGGACTGTTTTGCTAATTTTCATTTAAACCATCCATTAAATGTGGACGGATCAGCACATTGGGAAGTGAAATCAGGGCAATGTTTGGTTTGGAAGCCATCTAAGATTGGGCTTTCAATTTGGACGGTTTAGTCTAAGATTATCTATTCGATATATGCAGTTTTTCTACCCGTGTATCAGCCATCACACTACGCCGGAGTATTAAAGTTTTTCTCTTTATAAAGTGCCCATAGATGCGTTTCAGCGTTTGTTAGGATTCTAAATTAGAATTTGATTTGAAAATTTGGAGAATGATATTATAAACAGAAATATTCCCATACACTGTTCCATGTTAACTTCTACATACAATGTTTTCATTTTTTCTAATGATGTGTCATGTTAGTGGAAAATCCTAGCCGTCAAAGAGGCAGGAAATAGCACAGAGATCAGACGAGTGAAAATTAGAATAAGTCACTTTCAGGTGGGCCACAAACATACCCTGGAGTCAGAGTATTGGCTGTACGTTGATTTCAATGATGTAGCCTTCATGAGGAATGGACTATCCGGGTTTTCTCCCTAGGCGATTTTTATGATGCACCCCACTTTTTGAACGGATGGGATGTCAGATAAAGGGGGCATGTTGTCGGGGGTGAAAGGAATCTGAGTATGGGAATATTTCTCTATAAGAAAAGTAACTTGATGCGATGGAGAATGATACATGATGTTCAAAACCGGATACCTCATATTTATGTTGAAACAGGGCCATCTGGCATTGAGTCAATTAAAATAATTTTGAATTAATGCTGAAATTCACTGGATAATTTTTGACAAGTTGGATTCATCTATGCCTATCGATCCATTGATGATTAGCACAATTTTGTATATTTTATTTCTATTTTTATTTTACTGTTATATAATCGGATGTAATTAGGATTAAAATAAGGAGCAAGGAGTCTAAAGACTCTAAACATGTTTAGAGATTTTAAGAGAGAAAATGTTAAGATTTTTTCCCGAATTTTGACGCGATTAGTGATTCAATCTCCTGTAACTTCGTTTTCATAGTAATATTGTCATTTTGTGCCATATTTTTTTCGCGAGGATTTTTTCTATATAAAATTTATGTGTTCTCTAATCGGATTTACTTATACAATTGTGATTGCCTTGTTCAATTCTTTTTTGAATTGCTTCCGCAGTCCCAACACTTAACTTTCTACATTAGAACCTACGAAGTAAACTCTGTAGAGCCCACTGTAATGTATGTCTTATCCAGTGCCATCCATCCGTTTTTTAGCTCATTTTAGGGTATAAGCCCAAAATAAAAGCATACCCCAAGCTTAAGTGGACCACACCATAAGAAACAATGAGAATTGACCACATAAGTTTTGGATGAAGCTGATATTTATGTTTTCCCATCGTCCATATCTGTATGAACTTATGAATAGGTTGGCTTATAAATAACCATCATTGTGGGCCTTATGAAGGTTCCAACGGTGCACGTCATTATTCCCCCCAATTTCTTGTGGTATGGTTCACTTAAGCTTTGAATGTGCTTTAATTTTGGGCTCATGCCCCAAAATGAGCTGGAAAAAATTTGATGGACAACATAGATAAGACATATATCACAATGGGCACATAGAGTTTACCCAATATGCAATCCGCATCTGGATGCCTATAACCATGATTAGTGGACCTCTCAAAAGGTGCCAATAACTCTGTTAGGCCCACAAAGAAGGTAGACATACAGTTGGTTGTATCTTAAGCATTCAAGTCATTGGTTTAAATGGATAGTTCTATAGGAGTTTTTTGAAGCTCCATTATTTTAACTTAACACTTAACGCGAAATGCAATGGTGATTTTGAGTTAAATATTTTTATAAATGACAACTTTACCCTTTTTTCTGATAACCTCGCCCACGGGCAAATTAGGGTGGAAGACGTGTTGAGGCCATAAAGTTCTTCAGCCCCATCAAGATATATGCGTTATATCCACACAATCCATCCATTTTTCCAAATCATTTTAGGGCATGATCCAAAAAATGAGGCAGACCCAAACCTCAAGCGAACCGCACCACCATAATGATAATACCCACGGTTAAAACCTTCCTAAGACTCACCATGATGTTTATTTGCCATTAAATTCATTCATATGGTCACACAGACTTGGATGAAGGGAAAACAAAAATATTAGCTTGATCCAAAATTTTATGGCCCTAAGAAGTTTTCAATGTTAGGCATTCAATTCCCACTGTTTTATGTGGTGTGGTTCACCTGCCTTAATTTTTGGCTCATGAACTAAAATAATCTAAAAGAATGGATGGACGGTGTGGATATAACATTTACATCATAGTGGGCCTTACGGAACTTTCCCACGTCAGCCTGTTATGACACCTTGTTATACGCTACCCAAAGTGGATAATTGCTTGCCAAACACGAAGTTCTGGCGATGGGAAGCTAGGGCCCACCATGATGTTTATGAGAAATCCACTCTGCCCATCCATTTTGACATATTATTTGAGGGGATACCTTATGAAGGAGGCAAATTGAAGGCTCGAGTGGACCACACCACAGGAAGCAGTGGGGATTGAGCGCTTACCATTAACATGCGCCTCATATCCAGTGTACATGCAAGTCGTACTGTCTGCTTTGTGAGCCGACAAGGGAGTTCATCTTGCCTCACGACTAGGGATGCCTTCGCGACTCTATTTGGGGGCCCACATGTTGAGATGATCCCATGATCGGGACCATCCATGTCTTGGACTCTATGAAATACAAGCAACAATGATCCGGGCCATAATGAAGATACGATTCAATTCGATTATTTTGTTTACACGAATGTATTACATTTAAAAGGAAAAGAGATCATAGGTCCAAACAAATCTGAAAGTCAATGGTTAGGATTGTGAATAAGTGTGATTATAGTGGAACGAGGAACATGGATGGTTCAGATTGTCTAACCATCTTAGTATGTGGGCCCAATTGGATGACAAATGCTAGTGATATTGAGGGCCTGTTTGGATACTACCAAATAAGTTACTTTTCGACTGAACTTAAAGACGTTGAGTTACTTTTGGCACTTAAGTTTGTTTGGTAAGTATAACTGAAAAGTAACTTGTCTCTTAAAAAGTACTTTTGACTGATTTTAGCTTTTTTACTTTTGACTTTTCTACTTATCTCTCTCATCTCATGCTTTTGCTCCCCCCTTCTTCTTCTTCTTCTTCTTCTTTTTTGTGTTAGTACACAACCACACTGCTAGTCACCCTCCAATTTGGCTTTTCTACTTATCTCTCTCTGGTCACGCTACATATCAAAGTTCTCTCTCATGGTTCACTCAATTACTACTCTCTCATACCATCCATATCAAAGGAGGCCACTCACATAATGGATGGCCCACATCAAAGAGGGGCCCTACATTAATTGGTGCAAGATCCAATCCACCAATCAAGTTGATATGATCTTCTACATCTTTCCCAAAAATGGTTCTAGTGCACTCACCATGTGGACCGACTATTGGAAACAAGTGAATGGGTTAGAAAAATTCAGCCAAGTCTTCCAGAGCCTTACATTTATTTTGCAGATTGTGGCCCACCTGACCAGTGGATCAACCTGATTCTTATGCCAGGGCATCCATATAGTGGTCCTGCTCTGATGGATGGAATGTATCTCGGACTAATCGTGCTATGCTAGCACATGCATGGCATGTACATGAGTTTTATTGCACACACGTGGGATTAGAAAAGCTCATTCTGTTAGGAAAACTGCCTCAAAGATTAGCCTTTTCTTTTCATGTCAATATGTTGCTTATTATATGTAGATTTGAAATTTTCTTTCGAAAGGTTACTTATCAATGTGTTATTACTAAACATACTTATTTACTTATTGACTGATAAGTATGTTGTTTACCAAACATACTTTAAGTAAAAACCAAGATAAGTAACTTATCTGATAAGTAACTTACAATCCAAAACGGGCCCTAAGTCACGGCATGGGCAAAACGAAGTCTTCAAACGTAGATGGAGTAGTTAAATTTGAATTTTTTTTATTATTTTTGTTGACCTAGTCTTATTTAATTTTACATGGTTGAATATGAGCTGGCTGACTATTACCTTCTTAGTAGTCAATCCAGTGGTTGCCAATTAGACCATCCAAAGTGTCCAGTTTTGTTGATTTCTTGGACCACATGTCATACATGATATGACCATGGTTTGGACTGGTTTGGATCAAATTTTATAAACTAGATCAAAAGTCAAACCGCTTATGTTGGTGGTAGGTCCAATCGCTGAGCCAACAAAAGAAAATGTACAAATCATTTGGGCATCTTATTTTTTTAAGCATGATTGAAATGGAATGTTTAGCTACACTCAACATTGAATGTTGATGGTAGCTTATAGTGTGCTCTGTAAACCCTATGTGTAGGCCATTTGATTGAATAATGTCCTTCAACTTAGGAAAATATTGGTAGCATCCCACATACATTGTGGGCGTTACCTATGAGATCAATTGTCAATTACAGTGTGTTCTGTAAACACTATGTGTAGGCCATTTGATTGAATAGTGTCTTCAACTTAAATATTGGTAGCATCCCACATGCATTGTGGGCCTTAATTACCTATGAGATCAATTGTTAGAATGGTCCCCATATGTTCAAAGTCTTGTCCTTTAGGGGTTTATATTGAGCGAAATTCTCTTGTCGGAATACACTCGGAAAAAATAATAAAAAGACCAATGGATTGGGCAAGTTTCGTATGCTCCATGAAAGATATTAAGTGAGATAACATGGGCAAATATGACAATTTGTCAATTTTCAGACATTTGTGGATTGTATTTACCAAACATATTTTTGTAGAAAAAGTGCTTATTTTTAGATATCAAGATTTTTTTTGACAAATTACCAAACAGACTTCTCAGTACTTATAAGCACTAAAATTCAGTACTTTAAGATTTCAAAACTTAATTTAATTTTCAACCTTATTTTTCAGTTTACCAAACGGCACCTAAGACTTATTCCTACTAATAAGAATAAGACTCCACCAATAATTCTATCATCCCACTCTATCAACGGCGTAGTTTCAGTTAGGCTAGTTTCTCCACTTAGGCCCTAATGAGCCATCCCTTGCCTGTTTAAACCCTTCATCTCATGGAAGAATGGACCCCATCATGTGAAGCAAGTGCCAATTAAATGCCCACCAATGAAACGTGGGAATCACCTCATTAGCGGATTCGATAACGCATAGGTGTCACGATAGGCTTAAGAAGGTTTCAACCTTGGGCTCCCATTTCTTGTAGCATGGTCCACTTGAATTCTAAATCTGCCTCAAAATTATTATTTTTTCATGTCCTGACATGAGCTCGAAAAACTTAACGGACGGCATGGATGTCACATGGACATTGTGAAGGGCCCTAGAGAGATTAGGCTGACAAGAAATTTACATCCATGGAATCACCTTATGAAGGGGCATGATGGCATATGGACAACACCCACACCTTTGAGACAGTGGTAGATTGAGTGAAGATAACCTCGTCTCAACATTGAGGTCAAGGTATCGAATCCCAACGTAGGGGGTGGCTAACATTAGAGGGTGACTAACAGTGTGGGTGTGTGTACTAACAGTGGGATGTGTGAACTAACCCAAAAGAAAAAAAAAGAAAAAAAAAAGATGGCATATAGACATCCAATAACATTTCAACAGTGGGTGTTCAATTCCTACCCACATTTTCTTGTAGTGGGACCCACTTAACTTAATCCCAACGTGGGGGGTGGCTAACATTGGAGGGTGACTAACAATGTGGGTGGGTGTACTAACAGTGGGATATGTGAACTAACCAAAAGAAAAAAAAATAAAAATAAAAATGTCATATAGACATCCAATAACATTTCAATTGTGGGTGTTCAATTCCTACCTATATTTTCTTGTAGTGGGGCCCACTTAACTTTTGGATCTACCTCATTTTTGGGATCACATCCTAATATAAATGAGACACGGTTGATTGGATGTCATGTCACAAAGTTTTGTGTGACAAGGGGCTGTAATAGGTTGTTGCAACCCATTTTTAGCAGGTATCATTAGGATGCTAATTTTCACATACCGATATTTGATTGGGCCATGTGCGGTTGTTAGACGTGAGAGTCATAGTTGAGTATATGTTTGACTGAACAACTTTAAATATGCTTTGCTGTTGTAATAGGTTGTTACACATGACCCATTTTTAGCATGTGTCATTAGGATGCTAACTTTCACATGCTGATATTTGATTGGGCCACATGCGGTTGTTAGAGGTCAAAGTCATAATTGAGTATATGTTTGATCGAACAACTTCAAAATGCTTTGCTACTATAATAGGTTGTTACACACAACCCATTTTTAGCATGTGTCATTAGGATGCTAATTTTCACATGCTGATATTTGATTGGGCCATGTGTGGTTGTTAGAGGTGAAAGTCATAGTTGAGTATATGTTTGACTGAACAACTTCAAACATGTTTTGCTAATGCTGTCTCTAACAACAGTACATGCCCCAATCAAATCACACCATGTCTTATCCATGCTTGGTCCACTGAATCCGCATCTGCTTAGATGCACAAACATGTTTTCTATCCAAAAGAACTAAACTTGATTGCTTTCATAGAGAGAGGCATGTGGATAAAACTTTTATATGATCCACACTATTCATTTATTACAGTCCCTCAATCATTGAACCCAAAAAGGATTATTATCATTGAACACAAAATCGGATGGAAGGAAAAAATAAATAAATAAATATAAGCTTTTAAAACTTATGTGGCCCATAAAAGGTTTTTATTGATCAATAACCACTATTTCCTTTAGTGTGGTCCACCTAAATTTTTTATCTTCTTCATTTGTAGGACCATGCCCTAAAACAATTAAGCTAGCAAAATCGATGGACAACATGAATATACAATGCATACATCTAGGTGGCCCTAAGGTCAGGGTCACACCAACATCGCTGGTTAGTGGTTACAACGTAGCAACCGAGTTGCGCTAAGTCGTTTCTCCAATGTCATTGAAAGTTATGATGGGACGTTTCCTCCTTAGTCAGAGGAGAGAGAATGTTCTCTGGGTATGGCCGGGCGCCCGGCCCAAATGTGGCCGGGCGACCGAAATTGGTCCTGAAGGAGGCTTGCACGCTGGGTTGTTTTGACAACAGCCGGGCGCCCGACCATGTTGGTCCGTCGCCAGAAATTGGAGTTTTCTCTTGTTTTGTTTCTGGACTGATTTTGGGTTGGCCGGGCGCCCGGAGGTCTAGTGACTGGGCGCCCGACCCGGCGCGGACTGCCTATACGCAGTTTCCTTATTGGGCTCTAATTCCTCCGTTTTTATACTTAAGGAGTTCCAAAACGAGATTAGGTTATCCCATTAGAGTATTTACACGTCCAATGTGAAAACGAGAGAAAAAGAGAAAGAGAGAAAGAGAAAGAGAGAGAGAGAGAGAGAGAGAGAGAGAGAGAGAGAGGAAGCTTGTAGAAGGGAGAAGTTGCTTGAAGAGGGATTCTTCTGCGTAACCATTGTCTCAGCACTTCTACGTCCTCGGGATCGGTGAGATCGCTCCTCCTTTACTATTCTCTTATTGTTTATCCACTCCTACGTGAGTGAAGAAGGTTTGATCCAAGCGGTGTGTGCTTGAGATTGGTTGTAACAGTTCCTTGAGATAGTGGATTGTTGATCTGGACTAGGTCCCGTGATTTTTTCCTCTTTCAAAGGGTTTTCCACGTAAAAACTCCTTGATGTTTATTATTGATTATTGCATTATCATATTCCATAATTCTAGTGTATTGGGGGACGAGATCCGAAGGTTTGTGTGAAACGCACCCAACAAGTTAGGCTGGAGGGTAGCTAGCATGAGGTGCCCATGTATTTTTCGAATGCTTGCGTGATAAGGACCTTACCTTCACTGACGTGGACGAAGTGCTTTAACACGTTAAGATCATTCCGTCCATTGCTCAAAAGTTAGGCGGGAACTACTGTGATGTTTGTGAGAAATCAAACCCATCTATCCGTTTTGCCTGTTCATGTTAGGACATGAGCTCAAAAATAAAGCAGATTTAAAACTCAAGTGGGTCATACAAAAGGAAAAAGTGTTTAGTGAAATGCCTACCATCGAAACCTCCCTAGGATCCATTCAATCCTCAATGTTTCCTGTTATTTGACCCACTTGAGTTTTGGATCGGCTTCATATATTTTTCATGCCCTAACTGTTATAGTAAAATAAATAGATGGACAGGTAAACTTCCCACAAACATCTTAGCGGGCCCACCTAGCTTAAGAGCGGCAGAAATTGGAGCTTGCATATGCCATCTCGTTCACTAATCTGACGTCTACCACTATTCATGAGTATCAGAACACTCCAAGACTCATGTGGGCCATTCCAAAGTGAAATTAGTGATTTTAGGCATTATTTCACACGTTTACATAGGGCGTGGCCCACCAAAATCTTGTGTGTCTCTATATCCATGCCGTTCATTAGCTTTGCCATATCATTTTAGGCCATGAGCCCAAAAAATAAGCAAATCAAAATCTCTAGTGGATCATATCATACGAAACAGTGGTGATCCACTATTTAAAAACTTTTTGTGGGCACAAAAGTTTTTTTATTAAGTTGATGTTTATTTTTTTTCCCTTCATCCAGGCTTTTGTAACCTTGGAAACAGGTTGGATTGAAAATAAACATTACGGAAACATTAAGGTAGGCCATGGGAAGTTTTCAATGATGGGGCGTTCAATCGCCACTGTTTCCAATGGTGTGGTCCACCTGAGATTGGGATATTATTCATTTTTGTGTTCATACCCTAAAATGATCTGAAAAAGATAGTGGACGGTGCGGATATAGAATGCATACTTCAATGTGGGCCCCAGACGCCGTTCGTGGGTGAGACCGGTGCAGCATCTAATCCTGTCCCACGTAGAGATGAGTTAGCGCAGGTCATCGCAGTAGTTTTTCTATTCATCGCGGTTCGGGTACATCGCACTTTAATCTTCCGTAATGGGGCCGGTCCGCTGAATTGTCAGATGTTTGAGATTGCACATCGATGGTTTTGATACGGTAGAATTTCACCAAAGATGGGACGATGGGAAAATCTTCCATCTGGTTCTGTTTTCTCCATTCTATCTCCTTTCCATGAACCCTTTGTTTTCGGCCGTTTATAATAGTGCCGCAATCCGAAATATACTACTTTCACAAGATTTCTTATAAATATATGAGGAGATTAACGGCCCGGATCATCCTCTTATGCTGTCACATTATGGATGAAAGGAGATGGACCCAAAACGCGACTAACCAAATCTACCTTGGTACTGTTGACGGCTTCTTTCTCTTTCATATCTCACTAGCAAGCAACAACAGAGCCTTATTATACCATGTTCGGCCGGGCATAAGTGGGTTTCGTGTTCGGCTGAGAAAAGTACATGATGGCACCATCTTTCTCCAATCACAACCGTTCAAATGGTGGGACACGTATGGAAGGTTCATGTCTGAGAAAATTCCCTTCAGAAAACCTCCAGTAATCTGGCCGTTGGATATATCATATCCAACAATCGGATGCTCGAATAATCTAATGGATGAGAATTTGTGCCATGGAACAACCATGATGTGAGCCCCACCAGATGAACGGTCTGGACAACCGAAATGTCGGCCCCGTCGGTAAGTAGCAGGGCCGAGTAAAAAGTGCTTTTGTTCGGCCGAGCGTCATATATAATAATGACGCTGCTTTTGGTCGTTTTTACTATGATTTTGGGTAGCTTTGCTAGTGCACGCATAACTAGCACCAACGTCACTACCGTGTGCTGCTGTAAAAGCGGTGGACCCCACCATGATGCTGTGTGTTTTATCCATGCCGTCATTTCACTTTTTTTTTCAGCTGATTTTAGGGCCCCAAAATGAGGTAGATCCAAATCTCAGGTAGACCACACCACAGGGAAACGGTGGTGATTGAACACTCCTGGGAAACGGATTGGCTAGTGGTCGGTGCCTCTGTGGGCCCCACCATGATGTATGTGTTTCATCCATGCTGTCCATGCATTTTTTCAGATCAATTTATAACATGAGCCCAAAAATGAGGTATATCCAAATATCAAGTGGGCCACACATTTTGGATTGAGCTACCACCATTAAAAACTTCCCAGGGGCCACAAAAGTTTTGGATCAAGCTGATATTTGTTTTTCTCCTTCATCCAGGTCTGTATGACATAATCAACACGTTAGATGTCAAATAAACATTACAGTGGGCCTCAGGAGGTTTTTAATGGTGGACATTTAATCATTACTGTTTTCCAATGGTGTGGTCCACCTGAGGTTTAAATCTGCCTTAATTTTTTGAATCAAGCCCTAAAATAATATGTAAAAATGTATGGATGGCTTGGATAAAACAAATACATCATGGTGAAGCCCACATAGCACCGACCACTAGCCACCTTGCTAGTGGCAGCGTCACTAGCCAAACCGCGTCCCCACTCCTGAAAATAACTAGTGTTTTGGGTGTCCCTTGGAATAGACAGTGGAAGCGTGGCGGTGTATGTTTAAACGCACACGCCCAAAGTACAAGTTACATTCATTCATGTGCCTTCAAGAAACCAGACGCCCATTGCATGCTGGTGCTCTGTGGGCCCACCATGATTTAAGCGCTTTGTCCACACCCATATTGGATCATTATTTTAGGGCATGAGCCCAAAGATAAGGCAGAACCAAATCTCATGTGGACCACACTACAAGAAACAGTGGTGAGCCCAAATATCCAAATCTCAAGTAGACGATTGAACGGCCACCATTGAAAACTTCCAAGTATCCAATGTAATGTTTATTTACCATCTAACCTCTTTATCAGGTCACACAAACATTGATGAATGGAAAACACAGATATATCCAAAACGGCTGTGGTCCCCATAATTTTTTAATGGTGAGTGTTCAATTGCTACCTTTTCCTATAGTGTGGTCCACCAGAGATTTAGATCTGCCTGGATTTTGGGCAGATGATCTAAAATGAACCGGAAAAATCAATGAATGCTATGGATAAAATAGATTCATCATGGGGGGCCCACAACACTGTCCAGTAGTCAGACCTCTTTGCACTTATGATAAAGGGCGTGGAATGAGTACCCCCAGGACCTAGCTAGAGATGGAAGGTCCTTTAAGGGGATCTATGGGGCCATGTTGATGTAGTCTTATCCACACCATCCATCTATTTTGACATCATATTTTATTTTTTTTTGTTAGTCATGCAACGCACCCACAGGATTAGTCATATGATGCACCCACCCACTAGTGGGGTTAGTGTGTGTCCTCAGCATTTCAAATATGAGACCTGCAATTGAAATGCCTAGCGTCTTCCAGCCAGGCTAGCTGGCGAGACACATTTTAACATCATTTCAAGTCATGTGCCAAAAAGGAGATTGATTGAAGGCTAAACAAGCGGTTTTAAGCCATGAGCAAAAAAAAGCTGGATTGAAGGAACAAGTGGAGTACACTGCATGAAGCAGTCAGGATTGAAAGTTGATTGTTGAAAGCTTCCTGGGGGACGCAATAATTTTGGATAAGTTGGTATTTATGTTTTCACTTCATAATGGTCCATGTGACCGTTGAATGATAAACAAACATTTAGAGACCTAAGAAGTTTTCAATGGTAGAAATCCAATCCCCATTACTTTCAGTGCAATAATCCACTTGAGCCTTCAATTTGCCTCTTTTTGGACTCATGGTAAAAAATAGTCTATTAAAATGAATGGACAACATGAATAAGATACATACATGATGATGGGACTCACAAATTCCCTTATGGGCCCACTTTTGAGCGATCCAAAATGGTTGACGAATGGGCTGCTCCATCCAACGTGAAATATCCCTCTATTTTATTTGGGAGCGGATTACGTACTACCCGCCACCAAGATGCTGAGGAGACGGACAGGGTGTGTGGCACCTCGTCATTGGTGGAGAGCCAGTCGGGCCCACACTGATGTGACGGTGGTGCGCTGAAAGCCCCGTCACATCAGTGCAGGCCCCACTACTCTCCACCAATGACGAGGTGCCACACACCCGTCCATCTCCTCAACGTCCTGGTCAGGGTAGTACCTAATCTGATTCCATTTTCTCTCAAGTATTTGATTGCATGGGCATGGTGGAGGTGTTTGCACTTTTGTCCATCAGCTGAGCGTCCCATCCCACCAACGATCTCGATCATCGATGTGTTAACTCAAGTGTAACAATTTGGTAGCCTGAACTAGGATTCTATACAGTTCCTTGCTGTACAGGACCCTGGATCCCAATCACGATTCACTAGCCACTCCTGAAAATAAGTCGTTGTTTTTCTGTGTCCCTTGAAATAGACAGTGGGAGCGTGGCGGTATAAGTTACATTCACGTGCCTCCAAGAAATAGGTGCGACTTGGGTGAGACCCCGGAACTAGCTATGTGGGTGAGACCCTGAACCTAGGGCTCACCTAGATGTATTCATTGGTGTCCATCTGTTTCTTTAGATTATTGTATGGTGCAGTCTAAAAAATGGAAGAGATGCAAATTTTAGGTGGACCACACCACATGAAACAATGCACATTCAACGCCTACCATTAAAAACTTCCTAGAGTCCACCGCAATGTTTATTGACTATTCGATTTGTTGATAAGGTCACATAGCATTAACCAGTGTCTCTTATGGTGTGGTCCATCCAAAAATTGCATTTGCTTCATTTTGAGTACCATGGCATAAAATAATCCAGAGAAGAAGATGAAAGGCATGGATATACAATTCATACATAGAGGTGGTCTCCTATGGTCAGGGTCCCACCCATATGCTGGTTCCGGGGTTTGTGGGCCCCACCATAATTTATATGTTTTATCCACGCCCATATTAGATCAATAATTTAGGGCATGAGCCCAAAGATAAGGCCGATCCAAATCTCATGTGGACCATTGTTAACGTCAGATTTTGTAACAGGATCCTCTGGTCGTTCACCTTCTTTCCAACAGGGATTTCTTCCGCCGGACCTGTAAGAAGACAGAAAGCAACTAGGGGTGGCTGGTGTCCAGCCGTTAGCCCTCCGATGCTTAAGTCAAGCAAAGCAAGAAGAATAATAACCAGGCGAAACCAGGCTAGAGATTGAATATTGTGTACTTGTATTCTTAATGGAGTCTTCTCCTTATATAGATCAGAAATGATCCAATCTGTTACGCAAGATATGGAGATCCCTGATTTCGTGGGATAAGAATCTTATCCTCATATAGAAGGAAAATCTAATCCAATGACTCATCCGATATTTTCGTTCCTTGATGGCGATCCCTTGAGACGCGGAACCACTGAAGAAGATAAACCCAAAATCGACCTATACGGGCTGTTAATACTGAGGGCTAAAGGATATCGTCACAGAAAAAAGCTGTTTGCATGCTTAGAAGATGGTCGCGAGTCCAAATGCTCGTTCATTCAGATGTGACACCTTTCAACGACTTGTAAGAAGGTCTGCTCGCAGGAAAAACACAACTTCTCGAAGCTTTGGTAGTCGGGCATCGTTTTCCTAATATACGAGCCTCGAACAGACGTTCTCGATAGTCGGATAAAGGTGCTCGCGAGATCGGAGTATCTTCAGAATATGCGAGTCTCGAACAGACGTTCTCGATAGTCGGATAAGGGTGCTCGCGAGGTCTATCTCCAGCAGATGATCTTTGCTATTTTGACTATAACAGCGACTCTTGAGCATATGATCTCGAGAGTCGAATGAGTGCCCCGTACTTATCCAATCTGCGACTCTCGAGCATATAATCTCGGGAGTCAAATGGGCACTCCGCATTTACTCAATCTGCGACTCTCGAACAGATGATCTCGAGAGTCGAATGGGCGCCTGCGTAAAATCTTAGCAGCTAAGTTGGATCTCCATCATTTTGCCTATAATAGATGCCCCCCAAGTCCTTGCCGCCAAGAATTCTTAAGGGAAGGACTTAGCTTACTGTCATGCGCAGCTGCCTGCTGCTTTAACTGAGAAGCCGTACATGATTGGGCTGGAATTAATGAGCACCAGCCTTTCCGCAGTCAGAAAATGAAGAGACGCGCACCACGTGTCCGAGTATTTAATGGGCGTGCCTGCTCGAGTGCCGTGCCGAACGAGAGACTGCCACGTGCTACCATATACGGCGGAATGATTGCTTATAAATATACGGAGTCCACCATATCTTCTGATTTTCACAGAAGTTTCAAAATTTTCTTCTTTGTCCTTCGATCATCTTCCTCTGAAGTTCCCTGGTGTCCTCCTCGATCTTTTTTGGTGTTCTTTCTTCCTCCTTGTACTTGGATTTCTTCTTTCTTTTTCTTCTTAAATACCCTATGGCCGGTGATTCTGAGGAGACTACCATTCCCTTGGGGGATGCCACCCCGGAATCCTCTGCCTCCAGCAATGCAAGGGTTCCGGCGGGTCGGTATACAGCGGCCGGGTACCCCTCCATTCTATCGGAGAATCGGCTGCTGGAACTACGGGAGAGATATTCAATCCCTGACTCAGTCGCTCTCCGATTATCCGGGGCCCAGGAGTAAACCGCCTTTTCTGTGAAGGTAGGCACAGTTTTACGTTGTGCATTTTGTCCATGATCAAATTTTTTAGGCCTGCGCGTTTTCTAACTCCGATTTGTGCTCGCATGTATCCCAGCTTTGGCGAAGCCGAATCTGAAAGGAGGAATTCACGAGAAGATCGTGAAGGTGTACAAGCTGCCTGCTCACGACGGGCATATCGAAGCTTGCCTATCTCCTTCGCGACTCGCGATCGCAGGACTAATCCCAAACGAAGAGGCCGAGATGACGAAGGCCGGGGAGAAAAGGGGTCTGCTGCCCCGACTTAAGGGCACGAACTCCAAGAGGTAGAAGAAAACATCTGCCGAACCATCTCAACCACCCATCCGCAAGGGTAGCGACCAACCTGTCCCTCTTGCGAGCACGGCGGGGGTACCGGCAGTGCCCAATATTCCTCCACTGGTGGTCGCACCTGGACCGCCAGTGATTAACATCACTGATAACTCCCCGGACGGGGCAGGGTCCAGCTGCCCCCCAGCTGAAGAGGCTCGCGAGCAAATAGAACCTCGCGAGACGGCTCCTGCTCGCGAGCTGATTCCTGCTGTCGAGCAGGGACCTGCTCGCGAGTCGATGGCCCCGCCTCGCGAGTCGGCTGGGTTGGTCGTTGCCCAACCATCTGGAAGTGGGACATACTCCATCCCTCGCCACCTCCATCCGATTTGCAAATTTTTGTTCGAGAACGTTTCCTCCTAAACTTTTGGCTCTCTTCCCGAGCCAAGCCCTGAGAACCTCTTCCTTGAGGCGGGGGTAAGAATGGTTCAGGTAAGACCTTGGAGATTTAGTTTTAACTTCATTATTTTGGGGCTCTCAAGTATTTTTTCTTATGTTTTTCTTTTTCATTTTGCAGGGCTTAGACCTCATCTTGCGGACGAAGCGAGATATCGTCGCCGCTCGCCGCGTGATCGATGAGGCAGAAGGGAAGAGGATCGCCTTGGAGAAGGCGGTCCAGGGATGGGATCAACTGCTCAAGGCCCGTGAGGCAGTGATATCGAAGAGAGATGAGGAGAAGAAGATGCTCATCGAGAAAGTCCAAGTCCTGACAGATAGGTATCAGGCTTTGGACTCTAACTTTGCAAAGCTCACCGGGTTGAAGGAGAAAGCGGGGAGAGAGAGGGAGATCTTTCGTCAAGACAAGATCTCGCTGGAGGAGCGGCTAGCGGAGGCCAGGTCGCAGCTCAAAGAAGTCAACGACAACTTGGAGAAGGAGCGCTCCGCTCTTGCACAGCTTAAGGACGACTCGATCCACTGGGACGAGGAGAAAGTCGCCCTGGTAAAAATGCTCTCGGAGGAAGGGCCTCGGGCAATTTCCGAGTTCCGGAACTCGCAGCTATATGACGATGAAAGATATGAGTCATATGATGCTGGTCGCGACTTTGCGCTAAGAGTAGTGCAACGAATGTCCCCATCCTTTGATATGGGGGACTTTGCGCTAAGAGGAGCAAGCTGCTGCGGAGAACGAGGTGACCGAAGCCACGCAGGCTGGAGGGGCTCCAGAATCGGGTCCTGAAATCGAGAGCACGGCTCCTCCCCCAAGAGATTAACTCTCCCTTTTGTTTTTCTTTCTTCTGTACTCGTGAGCAAATATCTGTAAACAATTGTTATTGATGAATAGAAATTTTTTTTGGAAATGTTCTCGTTCTTTTTGTTTACTCTCTTTTCCCTTCATGCAATGAATGCCTTCTTGTTTTAATGAATTATGCTCAACCCGGGGGGTCGTGACGACCATACCCTCGTGGAGATAGACTGTGTTGATGTCAGATTTTGTAACAGGATCCTCCGGAAGTTCACCTTCTCTCCCACAGGGATTTTCTCTGCCAAACCTGAAAGAAGACAGACAGCAACTAAGGGTGGCTGGGGTCCAGCCGTTAGCCCTCCGATGCTTAAGTTAGGCCAAAGCAAGAAGAAGAGTAGCCAGGCAAAACGGGACAGAGATTAAATATTGTGTGTACCTTTCCCATAATGGAGTCGTCCCTTTATATAGATCTGAAGCAGTTCAATCCGTTACGCAAGATACCGAGATCCCGCTGATCTCGTGTACGATACTGAGATCTTGCTGATTTCGTGGGATAAGATCCTATCTTTAGAGACGAGGTCCAACCCAATGACTTATTTCAGCAATCACGTTCCTTGATGGCAATCCCTTGAGATCCGGAACCACCAGAGAAGATAAGCCCAAAAAACCGACCTATACGGGCTGCCAGTAGGCGTAGTAATAGCGCTGATTGCTCATGTTGAGCTGGAAGCCGTAGTTGGAGTCATAGCTGACGAAAAGGAAGGAGACGCCGAAAGGACGGAGACCGCCGCGCTGGATGTAACTCTGCTTGGAGCCGTCGAGGGATTAGGACAAGCTGCTCGACGGAAATCGGGTGCTGGGACTACGAAGATCGTCCAAACCAAAAACAAAGACTCATGATTGCTCTGATTCGGGAGCTGCTCGTGTCAGGAATGCTCGCATCCGGGAGATGCGACCCCTTCTGGCGAGCACGAGCCGAGATGCTCGCCTCCGAAAGATGCGACCCCTTCTGACGAGCACGAGCCGAGCTGCTCGCATCCGGGAGATGCGACCCCTTCTGGCGAGCACGAGCCGAGCTGCTCGCATCCGAGAGGTGCGACCCCTTCTAGCGAGCACGAGCCGAGCTGCTCGCATCCAGGATGTGCGACCCCCTACCACGAGCTCGACCTGGACTCCTCGCATTCATATTGCCGCGATCCTTCACTTCTCGCCAGACTATATTTGCCTACAACAGATGCCCCCCAAACCCTTGGTATTGAAGAACTATGCCAAGGGTTTGCTAGTGCTGACAGCTGGGTGCTGGGAGACAATCGCGCATGATTCACTTAACGTGCTTCCGCATTTATGATGGCCAGCTTTCTCGCAGCTTTTCCTGCCGCCAGAAATGAAGCGTCGGGCGCCACGTGTTTCCGTATTTAATGCTAGCGTCCGTTCGTCTGGTGCACCGGATGAGAAACTGTCGCGTGTCCAGCAAGTCAGACGGAATGATTGCGTATAAATACCGGACTTAGAAGAAATTTCTTCATTTTCGAATTTTCTGCTGCGGCGCTCTCTGCTTTCTTCTTCTTCCTTTGCTTCTGGTGCGAAAAACCTCTTCACAGAGGTAGTCTTTCTCCAACTTTCTCCCTTCATCTCTGCTCCCTTCATCTTTCTTTCTTGCTTTTCTACTCGTGATGGCGGGGTCCTCAGATGAAGAGATTGTTCCCTTGGGAGATCACACCCCTGATTCTTCCGAATCCAACAATGCCAGAGTACCGGCTGGTAGATATTCTGCCTTCGGATATTCTTCCATCTTGACGGAGGAGAGGCTCTCTAACCTTAGAGAGGCATACAGAGTCCCAGACTCTGTTTTATTTAGATTACCTGGGAGAGGGGAGACAGCCGATGCCCCACCACCAGGGTGTATGGCTTTTTACGAATATTTTTTCAAAGTAGGTGTACGTCTTCCCCTCCACCCTTTTATACGGAACTTCCTCTGTCTCTACAAGATTGCCCCGGGCCAATTAATAGTAAATGGCTGGCGGGTACTCCTGAGTGCTTTCGTCCTCTGGAAGCAAGCGGGTAACGAGGAGTTAACCGCTGAGGAATTTTTAAGGTTATTCCAGCTGAAGAAGGCGCCAGCTAGCGAGGGTTGGTATTACCTATGCTTCTGGCATCGGAATAACTTTATTTTGGGGAACCCTTCCTCCAACTGCCCGGGATGGAGAAAGAAGTGGTTCTATGTCTCCGGCAACTGGGAGTCCGAAATGGGCTCCGACCCCAAAGGCCATAACGTTAATCGCCATTTTGGCGAAGGTGGGTCAAGTGCTTGTTTATTTGTCCGATAGAGAGAATAGCTTTGCTATATTGACGACTTAATGAACTTTCTTTTCTGCTTGTAGGAATCCCAATTGGTGTGAAACCGAACCTGTGGGGAGGACTCAACGAGAAATTGGTTAGAGTCTACAAGCTTCCTGCGGCTACACGACACGTCAACGTCGCATTAGAGTCCCATCACCTCTGTATAGCGGGTCTCATCTCCAGAGAAGAAATGACGAACGCTGGCGAAAAAAGAGGTGCACTAGGGGTGCTTCCCCGTCTGAAGGGCGCGGCCTCGAAGAGGCAAAAGAAAAACGGGGGGCCCTCAAATGCACATGCTCCCGCTGATGGGACTGCTCGCGGTCTTCAATCGCGAGGGATCGGTTCGGGTGGGGTCGCTACGACTTCTCGTACGACCACGACCCCTCCGGCTATCGCGACCCCTCTATCCGCCGTGCCCCCTCCGGCTACTGCGACTCCACCGTCAGGTGCTCGCGGCCAGCCGGTGATTGAAGTCGCCGACAATTCGCCGAAAGGCGATCGGAGGGAGAGAGGCCTCCCTCCTAAGGATATGAGATGCGAGCCTACTGGTGCTCGCGAGTCTACGACACCTTCCATGGGTGCCGTGGGTGCTCGCGAGACGGGCTCTGGCGAGATGGTAGTGGCCCAACCTTCCGGGTCGGGGGTTTTTGTTATCCCCTCGCACTTGCATCCTGTGTGCAAGTTTATGTTTGATAACATTCCTCCCAACTCCTTCGGGAATTTGCCTGAGCCAAGCCCAGAGGCCCTCTCCACTGATATTGGAGTGAGATTGGTTCAGGTAAACAACCTTTTTCCTTTTTACCAATCTCTTCAGGATTTTATAAGATGACTAGCAATCTGATCCTTCTTTCTTTATTTGTATCAGAGCTTGGATCTCACGCTCCGCGTTAGGCGGGATGTCGACGCAGCTCGCCGCAGCATGGAGGATGCGGAGAAGAAGAAAAAGGCCATGGAAGCAGAGGTCCAAGGGCGGGACCGCTTGGTGAAAGCTCTGGAAGTGCAAATCACCAAGCTGGATGAAGAGAAGAAAATTCTCTTCGTCAAAATCCAATCCCTGACTGAGCGCTTTCAGTCGGTGGATCTCCAACTCGCCAAGCTTCAGGAGCTCCACACCAAGAGCGAGAAGGAGAAGGAAATCTTCCGCCAGGACAAGATCCAACTTGAAGGGTGGCTCAAGGACGCGCGGACCAAGCTCGAGGAGACCCAGAAGAAACTCGAGGAGGCCCAGCAGCAACTTCACCAGTTGAAGGATGACTCCATCCACTGGGAAGAAGAGCTAGTGGCCCTCGTTCAAATGGTATCTGATGAGGGTCCTCGCGCAGTTCAGGAGTTCTGGACTTCTCAACTTTACGATGAGGAGCGATATGACGCGTATATCGCTGGGCGCGATTTCGCGGTCAGAGTTATGCAGATGATCGCTCCAACTTTTAACGTTGAGGAGTAGGATAGAGTGGCATTCGAGGTTGCAGCTAAAGAACGGGCTGCCGCTGAGAACGAAGTCACCGAGGCAACAGATGCCGCTCCTGCTCCTGAGGCTGGTCCTGAAGCTGAGAGCCGCGAGCCTGCACAAGATGAGGATGACCAACCCTGACCTCGGCAGCTTCCTATATCATGTATTTTTTTTTTTTTGAGAAGAGATTTGTAATTGTCATGACCTTTGGGTCATTATTTTAATGAACATTTACTTCTTCAATGTTGTGTATTCTCCTCTTTCCTTTCTGCTTTGTGTTGATCCAATCTGACTCATCCGAGGATAATATCCTTATTCGAGCACGAGCTGCGCTGCTCGCAGTAAGGGTACGGACTACGACCCTTGAATTCGTGCACGAGTTGCTCTGCTCGCATTCTGGAAGTGCGATCTCTTTCACCAGTGCGAGCATCTAATTCATGAAAAGATGAATTAGACTCAATCCGGGGGTCGTGTGACCATGTCCGCGTTGAGATAGACTGATCTATCGATTGAGATTCTGATTCCACCAAGGGCAGAAGATTGGTCAAGAGAGCACGTATGCTCTCTTTGGGGTTGTTTTTAATCCATAAAATGGAGAAGCAACCAATTAATGACAACTTCAATCCCACCAAGGGTAGGCAATTGGCCAAGAGGATGTGTATATTCTCTTTGGAGCTATTCGAGTCCAAATAAATGGAATAGTGACCAAAAGATATCTTCAACTTTATTCATAAAATGTTGTTATGAACTACATCAAATCTAAGGGAAGTATTGTAGCAAATGCTCCACGTGCCAAGGGCGGCGCATGGGTCTGCCCTGCATGTCTTCAAGATAATAGGTACCGGGTCGCACAATCCTAATAACCCGATAAGGGCCTTCCCAATTTGGATCCAGCGAACGAGAAGGGACTCCGAGCTTTTGTCTCAGGACCAAATCTCCAAGCTGGAAGGATCTAGGCCGCACCTTCGCGTTTCGATAACGAGCAATACGTTGTTGATATGCTGCCGCTCGTACTTGGGAGGCATTTCTACGTTCTTCCAAGAGGTCGAGATGAAGGCGAAGGTCTTCCTGATTACTCGCGGGGTCATATTGCTCGATCCGATACGAGGGCACTTGAATTTCCACTGGTACTACTGCGTCGACACCAAATGCTAAGGAAAAAGGGGTCTCACCCGTTGACGTACGAGTTGTGGTCCTATACGCCCATAATACTTCTGGTAGAAGTTCTGGCCATTCGCCTTTGCATTCACCAAGCTTGGTTTTTAAATGGTGCTTAATGATTTTGTTCACTGCCTCGACTTGCCCATTCGCCTGAGGATGATATGGAGAAGTGCGGAGATTACATATCTTTCATTTGTCACAGAATTCATCAAAGGCCGCGTTGTCAAACTGCGTTCCATTATCAGTAATTATGGTATGAGGGAGTCCGAAGCGGCATATGATATTTCTCCATATGAACTTGGTAGTTTGCTTCTCAGTAATCTTGGCTAATGGCTCTGCCTCAGCCCATTTGGTGAAGTAATCAACTGCTACAATCGCGAACTTATTTTGTCCCTTTCCCATGGGCAATGGTCCAATGATATCGACCCCCCACTGAGCGAAAGGCCAAGGGCTATCAACTGGAGTCATCCGTTCGGAAGGTACATGGGGTATAGGTGAGTATTGCTGGCACTTGTCACATTTTTTAGAAAATTCAATTGCATCTGCTTTCATAGTAGGCCAATAATATCCTTGCCGCATCGCCTTATATGCTAGGGATCGCCCCCTGGGGTGATTACCACAAGCCCCCTGGTGTACTTCGTCTAGAACATGAAGTGCTTCTTCTGGATGAAGACACCTTAAATAAGGCAAGGAGAAACTTTTTCGCAACAATATTTCGTCTTGCAAGGTGTACCTGGAAGCTCGAAGCCGAATTTGTCTTGCAGCTTTCTTGTCGTCTGGTAGATATCCGTCTCTGAGATAAAGGATGATGGGATCCATCCAACACGGAGACGATTGTACTGATATTACCTGCTCAAGAGCCGATTGGTCGATACTTAGGTTCTGACGATGCTCGATGGGGATCAAGTGTGCTAGCTCAGATTCTGGTGCGGAAGCGAGCTTAGCCAATGAGTCGGCAAGTTGGTTCTGCTCGCGAGGAATATGAATTATTTCATATGTCTTCAGTTTCGAGAGCAGGATGAGTACTCGAGACTTGTATAAGGCCATCCTTTCTTCTTTGGCTTCAAATTCACCAAGAACTTGTTTGACAATGAGCTGGGAGTCGCTATGAATTAACAGATTTTGAATTGCAAGGACAATGGCTAGTTCGAGGCCAACGATCAGGGCCTCATATTCTGCTTCATTATTTGATACGTGAGAATCGAAACGTAGAGCATATTGGAAATGTGACCCGTCGGGAGCCACTAAGATCAGGCCCGCTCCACTGCCAGTGGCCCGCGACGACCCATCCACGAATAGTGACCAAGGAGGCTGGTCGCTGGTCGTGGTGTTACTATCAGAAGAGTATGTAAATTCGGCGATAAAGTCAGCCACGACCTGGCCTTTGATGGCGGTCCTAGGACAGAATGAGATGTCGTGTTCGCTGATCTCGACCGCCCATTTAGTCAAGCGTCCGGAAGCCTCAGGTCTCTGAAGGACTTGCCGTAGTGGATGATTTGTTGGTACTAGAATAGCGTGGGCTTGAAAGTATGGTCGCAGTTTTCGAGCTGCCATGACTAAGGCCAGGGCTAGCTTTTCCATATCAGAATACCGAGTTTCTGCATCAACCATTGCTCGACTAACATAGTAAACGGGCCTTTGCACCCCGGAATCTTCTCTTATTAATGCGGCGCTAACGGCCGTAGCGGACACAGATAAATAAAGAATGAGTTGCTCGTGTGCTATAGGTTTAGATAAAATGGGAGGTGTGCTCATGTATAGCTTCAATTGTTGAAAAGCCTCTTCACACTGAGGTGTCCATTTCCAATCAGACTTGGCCATTGCACGAAGGAGTTTGAAGAAAGGTAAACACTTGTCGGATGCTCGCGAGATGAACCTATTCAATGATGCGATGCGACCAGCCAGACGCTGGACGTCCTTCAGAGTGGTGGGGGATTTCATCTCTATCAATGCTTTTATCTTCTCAGGATTTGCCTCGATTCCGCGCTGGCCGACCATGAACCCAAGAAACTTTCCTGCAGACACTCCAAACGCACATTTTTCTGGGTTTAGTTTCATTTGATACTTCCTCATAAGGTCGAAGGCTTCTCGGAGATCAGAAATATGATCAACTTCTATGGTGTTTTTCACGAGCATATCGTCAACATAAACTTCCATATTCCTACCGATCTGAGCAGCGAATATTTTATTGACGAGACGTTGATAAGTGGCTCCTGCATTTTTAAGACCGAACGGCATTACCTGGTAACAATATAGTCCTCGATCCGTGATGAAGGCAGTATGATGGCTATCGGGTGGATGCATCATAATCTTGTTATAACCAGAGTACGCATCCATAAAACTGAGCAGAGCGTGTCCAGCTGTTGAATCGACCAGCTGGTCTATCCGTGGTGTTGGAAAACTATCTTTGGGGCATGCTTTGTTCAGATCTGAATAATCGATGCACATTCTCCACTTGCCATTAGCTTTTCGGACGAGAACTACGTTCGCGACCCACTCTGGGTAATCAACTTCTTTTATGAAATTGACCGTAAGTAGCTTCTCGACCTCAGCTTTGATCGTCATTTACCTTTCTGTAGTGAAGGCACGTCGACGCTGGTGTACGGGTTTATGCTTTGGGTCGATATTGAGACGATGTGCGATGACATTGGGGTCGATGCCTGGCATATCTTTATGAGACCAAGCGAACACGTCCTGATATTCGGTAAGAAAAAGGACCAGATCTTCACGATGGACGCTGGTTAAAGAGGATCCAATGTATACGACCCTGGACAAGTCGTCTTTAGCTAAGTGAATCGCCACTGTATCTTCCCCTGGAGTTCCCGATTTAAGAGCACTTTCTCTCGGATCCAACGAGGTGTTGGAGGGTAAGTTGGGTGAACCTGGTGCTATCTCCATGACGGGTATTGCTTGAGCCTTCTTTCGATCTTGGAGAGCAATCTGATAGCAAGACCGTGCCTCCTGTTGACTTCCTCGCACGACCCCGATGCCATTCGGAGTAGGAAATTTGACACACAGATACGAAGGGTGCAAGGCGGCCCGGACCTTAGTAAGAGACGGCCGCACCAAAATGGCGTTATACGCTGATTTTCGGTCCACTACGAGGAAGTTTATGAAGACGGTGGTCTTCGCTGGACTTTCTCCGAAAGTAACTGGGAGATCAATGCTTCCTTCAGGCGTCACTACCTCACCTCCGAAGCCGACGAGGGGGGTCGATACTGGCTTAAGAAGGCTTCTGGCAAGTGCCATTTTGTTGAAGGCCTCCAAGTATAGAATATCAGCTGAGCTACCTGTATCCACCATAATTTGATGAGTCAAATAATTCAATACCTTCAATGTGACTACGATGGAGTCTTCGTGAGGGAAGTGAATTCCTTTTGCATCTTCGAGAGTGAAGGAAATTGGAGGATGGTTGGTTTTTGATGAGCTAGACGTCTGTTCCAGCCAATAGATTTGCTGAGGTTCTCTGGATGCCTTTCGGGCGTATGCTTTCCTCGAAGCTTGAGAGTCACCCCCGCAAGCTGGTCCTCCGACGATGGTGCGGATTTCTCCCGTGGGCTCAGTGTCCTCTTGGTCAGTTTGATGATGAGGCGGTTCCTTTTGGCGAGATGAGGTCTTCGTCCTTTCTGGTGATTGATTTTTACGAGCAACATAATCCTGAAGATGGCCTTTTCGAATAAGGGCTTCGATATGGTCTCGTAGAGAGATGCAGTCCTGGGTTCTATGCCCGTGATCTTTGTGGAAGTAACAGAACTTGCTCTTATCTCTCTTCTCGGGATCGGATTTGATCTTTGCAGGGCATTTTACATATGGCTTGTGTTTAATCTCCATTAGAACCTTTTCATGAGACCGATTAAGAGGAGTGTAGTTATGGTATTTACCGGAGTAAGGCTTCTTGGGAGAATGATCGTGTTGATCACGACGATATTTTTTATCTGCAGAAGAGGTTCCCTCTGGCTTGCGTTTTTTACCCTGTGCCCCCTGACGTGTCAATGCGACTTCTTCTGCATTGATGTACTTCTGAGCTTTGGCTTGGAACTCTGCCATAGTTTTCGGTGGGCTTTTATCCAAGGCAAACCTGAATTTCTCACTCGTTATTCCTGCTACGAGGGCTGCGAGCCCTTTTTCCTCAGTGTAACCTTCAGTTTGAACGGCTTCAGCGGTGAATCGTACTGTGAACTCTTTTATTGTTTCCCCATGCTGCTGTTTTAGATTCATTAGGTGGGAAGCTGGCTTCTTGACGCGGATGCTTCCCATGAATTGAGAAAGGAATATCTCTGATAACTGAGAAAAAGAGCTGATGGAACGAGGCTTTAATCCTCGGAACCACGTACGGGCTGCCTCCTTCAATGTTAGGGAAAAAGCCCTACACATGATTTCTGAACCATGTCCCTCCAACTCCATGAGGGACCTGTATGTTTCCAGGTGTTCAAGAGGGTCACCAATACCTGTGTACGGGGTGATAACAGGCGTTCGATACTTTCTGGGTAACGGGGCTTCCATAACCTCGCTGGTGAAGGGGGACTCGGATTGATGTACCGCCGCCATGACTGCAGATGGCCGATTTGCCTGGTATCGCTGTTCCATGACATCAAAACGATCATGGATTCTTTTGGGATCTCCTTCCCATGGTAGGGTATAGCTTGATGTTTCGGCGATGGAGCCCTGCGGTTGAGGTTGTCGAGATGAACTAGAATGTATAGAATGTGGAGACGGCACAGGGGGATGGCTGCCAAGTGGTGGGACCTGTGGTTCGTCCATAGAATGTCTGGAGGCCACTGGTATGGGTTGCGGTGGTAAACCTTCGAAGGGTTGTCCTTGCGGTTCAGGGAAATGCTGGTCAAGCCGATTCGACAGGGCTTGAACTCCGACATTTAGAGTCAGAAGAGTGTTTCCGAGGAAACGCAAGACATCGTCTTGATTTCCAGAGGCCTCCAATAATGGATTTGTTGATGGCATATTCGGGGCTCCTTGAGGGATATTCGTCGACGTGGGTGGAAGAGCAGGTACAGATTCCGTCTCATCGGGCGGAGGTGGTGCCTGCCTTGAAGTCGAAGGATGAACGGCCTTTTTAGGAGGCATCGCCGAAGGATTTTTTGTCGGAGGAACGATTGATTTCGACGATCAAGTCGTTCCCACAGACGGTGCCAAACTGTTGATGTCAGATTTTGTAACAGGATCCTCCGGACGTTCACCTTCTCTCCCACAGGGATTTTCTCCGCCAAACCTGAAAGAAGACAGACAGCAACTAAGGGTGGCTGGGGTCCAGCCGTTAGCCCTCCGATGCTTAAGTTAGGCCAAAGCAAGAAGAAGAGTAGCCAGGCAAAATGGGACAGAGATTGAATATTGTGTGTACCTTTCCCATAATGGAGTCGTCCCTTTATATAGATCTGAAGCAGTTCAATCCGTTACGCAAGATACCGAGATTCCGCTGATCTCGTGTACAATACTGAGATCTTGCTGATTTCGTGGGATAAGATCCTATATTTAGAGACGAGGTCCAACCCAATGACTTATTTCAGCAATCACGTTCCTTGATGGCAATCCCTTGAGATCCGGAACCACCAGAGAAGATAAGCCCAAAAAACCGACCTATACGGGCTGCCAGTAGGCGTAGTAATAGCGCTGATTGCTCATGTTGAGCTGGAAGCCGTAGTTGGAGTCATAGCTGCCGAAAAGGAAGGAGACGCCGAAAGGACGGAGACCGCCGCACTGGATGTAACTCTGCTTGGAGCCGTCGAGGGATTAGGACAAGCTGCTCGACGGAAATCGGGTGCTGGGACTACGAAGATCGTACAAACCAAAAATAAAGACTCATGATTGCTCTGATTCGGGAGCTGCTCGTGTCAGGAATGCTCGCATCCGGGAGATGCGACCCCTTCTGGCGAGCACGAGCCGAGCTGCTCGCATCCGAGAGGTGCGACCCCTTCTAGCGAGCACGAGCCGAGCTGCTCGCATCCAGGATGTGCGACCCCCTATCGCGAGCTCAACCTGGACTCCTCGCATTCATATTGCCGCGATCCTTCACTTCTCGCCAGACTATATTTGCCTACAACAGACTGATCTATCGATTGAGAAATGTATTGTGCTCAATCCGGGGGGTCGTGACGACCATACCCTCATGGAGATAGATTGATCTATCGATTGAGAAATGTATTGTGCTCAATCCGGGGGGTCGTGTCGACCATACCCTCGTGGAGATAGACTGATCTATCGATTGAGAAATGTATTGTGCTTAATCCGGGGGGTCGTGTCGACCATACCCTCGTGAAGATAGACTGATCTATCGATTGAGACTCCGAGTTTACCAAGGGTAGCTTGGTCAAGAGATTGTATGCATCCTCTTCAGGGCTATTCAGGTCCAAGTGAATGAAATAGCGACCAAAAGATATCTTCAGCTTTTTATTCATAAAATGTTGCTATGAACTACATCGAATCTAGGGGTAGTATTGTAGTAAATGCTCCACGTGCCAAGGGCGACGTACAGGTTTTCCCTGCATGTCTTCAAGGTAATAAGTACCGGGTCGCACAATCTTAATAACCCGATAAGGGCCTTCCCAATTTGGATCCAGCGAACGAGCGGGAACTCCGAGTTTTTGCTTCAGGACCAAATCTCCGAGCTTGAAGGATCTAGGCCAAACCTTAGCATTCCGATAGCGAGCAATGCGTTGTTGATATGCGGCCACTCGTACTTGGGAGGTATTTCGTCGTTCTTCCAAGAGGTCGAGATGCAGTCGAAGATCTTCCTGATTACCCATGGGGTCATACTGCTCGACCCGATACGAAGGCACTTGAATTTCCACTGGTATTACCGCGTCGACACCAAATGCTAAAGAAAAAGGTGTCTCACCCGTTGATGTACGAGTTGTAGTCCTATATGCCCATAATACCTCTGGTAGAAGTTCTGGCCATTCACCTTTGCATTCACCAAGCTTAGTCTGAAAATGGTGCTTGATGATCTTATTCATTGCCTCGACCTGCCCATTCGCCTGAGGATGATATGGAGAAGTGCGGAGATTACGTATCTTCCATTTTTCACAAAATTCATCAAAGGCTGCGTTGTCGAACTGCGTTCCGTTGTCGGTAATTATAGTGTGAGGGAGTCCGAAACGGCATATGATATTTCTCCATATGAACTTAGTAGTTTGTTTCTCAGTAATCTTGGCTAATGGTTCTGCCTCAGCACATTTGGTGAAGTAATCAACCCCCACTATCGCAAATCTATTTTGTCCTTTTCCAGTAGGCAGTGGCCCGATGATATCGACCCCCCATTGCGCGAAAGGCCAAGGACTATCTACTGGAGTCATTCGCTCGGATGGTACACGAGGTATAGGAGAATATAACTGGCACTTGTCACATTTTCTAGAGAATGCAATTGCATCTGCTTTCATAGTTGGCCAATAATATCCTTGCCTCATCGCCTTATATGCTAGGGATCGCCCCTTGGGGTGGTTACCACATCCCCCCTGGTGTACTTCGTCTAGAACACGAAGTGCTTCTTCCGGAGGAAGACACCTTAAATAAGGCAAGGAAAAGCTCTTGCGTAACAATATTCCGTCTTGCAAGAGATACCTGGCAGCTCGAAGACGAATTTGTCTTGCAGCTTTCTTGTCCTCTGGTAGGTATCCGTCTCTGAGATAAAGGATGATGGGATCCATCCAGCATGGAGATAATTGTATCGATATTACTTGCTCAAGAGTCACTTGGTCGATATTCAGGTTCTGACGATGCTCGATGGGGATCGAATGTGATAACTCAGATTCTGGTGCAGAGGCGAGCTTTGCCAGGGAGTCGGCAAGTTGGTTCTGCTCGCGAGGAATATGAATTATTTCATAAGTCTTCAGTTTTGCGAGCAGGATGAGGACACGAGACTTGTATAAAGCCATTCTCTCTTCTTTGGCCTCGAATTCACCAAGAACTTGGTTGACAATGAGCTGGGAGTCGCTATGAATTAACAGATTCTGAATTGCAAGGACAATGGCCAGTTCGAGGCCAACGATCAGGGCCTCATATTCTGCTTCATTATTTGAGACGCGGGAATCGAAACGCAGAGCATATTGGAAATGCGACCCGTCGGGAGCCACTAAAATCAGGCCAGCTCCGCTGCCAGTGGCCCGTGACGACCCGTCCACGAAGTGTGACCAACGAGGCTGGCTGCTGGTCATGGTATTATCATCGGAAGAGTATGTGAATTCGGGGATAAAGTCAGCCACGGCCTGGCCCTTGACTGCGGTCCTAGGACAGAATGAGATATCGTGCTCGCTGATCTCGACCGCCCATTTAGTTAAGCGTCCGGAAGCCTCAGGTTTTTGAAGGACTTGCCGTAGTGGATGATTTGTTGGTACTAGAATAGCGTGGGCTTGAAAGTATGGTCGCAGTTTTCGAGCTACCGTGACTAAGGCTAGGGCCAGCTTTTCCATATCAGAATACCTAGTTTCTGCATCAACCATTGCTCGACTGATATAATAAACGGGACTTTGCACCCCGGAATCTTTTCTTATCAAAGTGGCGCTAACGGCCGTAGTGGACACAGAGAGATAAAGAATGAGTTGCTCATGTACTACAGGTTTAGATAAAATGGGGGGTGTGCTCATGTATAGCTTCAATTGTTGAAAGGCTTCCTCACACTGAGGCGTCCATTTCCAATCAGACTTGGCCGTTGCACAGAGGAGTTTGAAGAATGGTAAGCACTTGTCAGATGCTCGCAAGATAAATCTATTCAACGATGCGATGCGACCAGCCATACGCTGGACGTCCTTCAGAGTAGTGGGGGATTTCATCTCTACCAATGCTTTTATCTTTTCGGGATTTGCCTCAATTCCTCGCTGACCGACCATGAATCCGAGGAACTTTTCAGCAGATACCCCGAATGCACACTTTTCTGGATTCAACTTCATCTGATATTTCCTCATCAGATCGAATGCTTCTCGAAGATCAGGAAGATGATCATCTTCCACGATGCTTTTCACGAGCATGTCATCGACGTAAACTTCCATATTTCTGCCGATTTGGGCAGCGAATATTTTGTTGACGAGGCGCTGATAGGTGGCCCCTGTATTTTTAAGACCAAATGGCATTACCTGGTAGCAATATAGTCCCCGATCTGTGATGAAGGCGGTATGCTGGCTATCAGGTGGATGCATCATGATCTGGTTGTAACCAAAATAAGCATCCATAAAACTGAGCAGAGCGTGTCCAGCTGTTGAATCGACCAACTGGTCGATCCGCGGTGTCGGGAAGCTATCTTTGGGACATGCTTTGTTCAAATCTGAATAGTCGACGCACATTCTCCATTTGCCATTAGCTTTCCAGACGAGAACTACGTTCGCGACCCATTCTGGGTAATCAACCTCTTTTATGAAATTGACCGTGAGCAGCTTCTCGACTTCAGCTTTGATTGCCATCTGCCTTTCTGCAGTGAAGGCACGTCGACGCTAGTGTACGGGTTTATGCTTCGACCCCAATGTCATCGCATGGGTCGATGCCTGGCATATCTTTATGAGACCAAGCGAACACGTCCTAGTATTCGGTGAGAAAACGGACCAAATCTTCACGATGGACACTGGTTAAAGAGGATCCAATGTATATGACCCTGGACGGGTCGTCTTTAGTTAAGTGAATCGCCACTGTTTCTTCCCCAGGAGTTCCTGATTGGAGAACGTTCTCTCTCGGATCCAGCGAGGTGTTGGTGGAAAAGTTGGGTGAATCTTGTGCTATCTCCATAACGGGTGTCGCTTGAGCTTTCTTTCGATCTTGTAGGGCTATCTGGTAGCAAGACCGAGCCTCCTTTTGATTTCCTCGCACAACCCCAACACCATTTGGGGTAGGGAACTTGACGCATAAATAGGATGGGTGTAAAGCTGCCCCAATCTTATTAAGTGATGGCCGCCCTAAAATGGCGTTATATGCTGATTTACGATCCACCACGAGGAAGTTTACGAAGACGATAGTCTTCGCTGGACTTTCTCCAAAAGTAACTGGAAGATTGATGCTTCCTTCAGGTGTTACCACCTCACCTCCGAAGCCGACAAGGGGGGTCGATACTGGTTTGAGTAGGCTTCTGGCAAGTGTCATTTTGTTGAAAGCCTCCAAGTATAGAATATCGGCTGAGCTACCTGTATCCACCATGATTCGATGAGTCAGATAATTCGATACCTTTAATGCGACTACGATGGAGTCTTCGTGAGGGAAGTGAATTTCCGTTGCATCTTCGAGGGTGAAGGAGATTGGAGGATGGCTGGCTTTTGACGAGCTGGGTGTCTGTTCCAGCCAATAGATATGCTGGGGTTCTTTAGATGCCTTCCGAGTGTATGCTTTCCTAGAAGCTTGAGAGTCACCCTCGCAAGCTGGTCCTCCGATGATGGTGCGAATTTCTCCAGTAGGCCTAGCGTCCTCTTGGGCAATATGATGATGAGGCGGTTCCTTTTGGCGTGGTGAGGCTTTCGCCCTTTCCGGTGATCGATTTTTACGAGCGACATAATCTTGAAGATGGCCTTTTCGAATAAGGGCTTCGATGTGATCTTGTAGAGAGATGCAATCCTGGGTTCTATGCCCGTGATCTTTGTGGAAGTAACAGAACTTGCTCTTGTCTCTCTTCTCTGGATTGGATTTGATCTTTGCAGGCCACTTCACATATGGCTTGTGTTTAATTTCCATTAGAACCTTTTCATGAGACCGATTAAGAGGAGTGTAGTTATGATATTTACCAGAATAAGGCTTCTTGGGAGAACGGTCGCGTTGATCACGATGATATTTTTTATCTGTAGAAGAGGTTCCTTCTGGCTTACGTTTCTTACCCTGTACTCCATGGCATGTCAATGCGACTTCTTCTGCATTGATATACTTCTGAGCTTTGGCTTGGAACTCTGCCATAGTTTTTGGAGGGCTTTTATCTAAGGCAAACCTGAATTTCTCGCTCGTTATTCCGGCTATGAGGGCTGTAAGACCTTTTTCCTCAGTATAACCTTCAGTCTGAACGGCTTCTGCAGTGAACCGTACTGTGAACTCCTTTATTGTCTCCCCATGCTGTTGTTTCAGATCCATCAGGTGGGAGGCTGGTTTCTTAATGCGAATGCTTCTCATGAATTGAGAAAGGAATATCTCCGATAATTGAGAAAAGGAGCTGATGGAATGAGGCTTTAATCCCCGAAACCACGTACGAGCTGCTTCTTTCAATGTTAGGGAAAAAGCCCTACACATGATTTCTGAGCCATGTCCCTCCAACTCCATAAGAGACCTATATGTTTTCAGGTGTTCAAGAGGATCACCAATACCTGTATACGGGGTGATAACAGGAGTCCGATACTTTCTAGGTAACGGTGCCTCCATAACCTCGCTCGTAAAGGGGGACTCGGATTGACGTATCGCCGCCATGATGGTAGATGGTCGATTTGCCTGATATCGCTATTCCATGACATCAAATTGATCATGGATTCTTTTAAGATCGCCTTCCCATGGTAAGGTATAGCCTGATGTTTCGGCGGTGGAGCCCTGAGGTTGAGGTTGTCGAGACGAACTAGAGTGTATAGAATGTGGAGACGGCACAGGGAGATGGTTGTCAAGTGGTGCCCGATTTGATGGTGGATGGTGTGGCGGGACCTGTGGTTCGTCCATAGAATGTCTGGAAGCCACTGGTATGGGTTGCGGTGGTAACCCTTCGGAGGGTTGTCTCTGCGGTTCGGGGAAATGCTGATCAAGCCGATTCGACAGGGCTTGAACTCCGGCATTTAGAGTTAGAAGAGTATTTCCGAGGAAACGCAAGACATCGTCTTGACTTCCAGAAGCCTCGAATAATGGGTTTGCTGATGGCATATTTGGGGCTCCTTGAGGGATATTCGTCGAAGTGGGTGGAAGAACAGGTATGGATTCCATCTCACCGGGCGGAGGTGGTGCCTGCTTTGAGGTTGAAGGATGAACAGCCTTTTTAGGAGGCATTGCAGAAGGATTATGATCGGTGATTAGAACGATTGATTTTGACTATCAAGTCGTTCCCACAGACGGCGCCAAACTGTTAAAGTCAGATTTTGTAACAGGATCATCCGGTCGTTCACCTTCTTTCCAACAGGGATTTCTTCCGCCGGACCTGTAAGAAGATAGAAAGCAACTAGGGGTGGCTGGTGTCCAGCCGTTAGCCCTCCGATGCTTAAGTCAGGCAAAGCAAGAAGAATAATAACCAGGCGAAACCAGGCTAGAGATTGAATATTGTGTACCTGTATTCTTAATGGAGTCTTCTCCTTATATAGATCAGAAATGATCCAATCTGTTACGCAAGATATCGAGATCCCTGATTTCGTGGGATAAGAATCTTATCCTCATATAGAAGGAAAATCTAATCCAATGACTCATCCGATATTTTCGTTCCTTGATAGCGATCCCTTGAGACTCGGAACCACTGAAGAAGATAAACCCAAAATCGACCTATACGGGCTGCTGATACTGAGGGCTAAAGGATATCGTCACAGAAAAAAGCTGTTTACATGCTTAGAAGATGGTCGTGAGTCCAAATGCTCGTTCATTCAGATGTGACACCTTTCAACGACTTGTGAGAAGGTTTGCTCGCAGGAAAAACACAACTTCTCGAAGCTTTGGTAGTCGGGCATCGTTTTCCTAATATACGAGCCTCGAACAGACGTTCTCGATAGTCAGATAAAGGTGCTCGCGAGATCGGAGTATCTTCAGAATATGCGAGTCTCGAATAGACGTTCTCGATAGTCGGATAAGGGTGCTCGCGAGGTCTATCTCCAGCAGATGATCTTCGCTATTTTGACTATAACAGCGACTCTTGAGCATATGATCTCGAGAGTCGAATGAGCGCCCCGTACTTATCCAATCTGCGACTCTCGAGCATATAATCTCGGGAGTCAAATGGGCACTCCGCATTTACTCGATCTGCGACTCTCGAACAGATGATATCGAGAGTCAAATGGGCGCCTGCGTAAAATCTTAGCAGCTAAGTTGGATCTCCATCATTTTGCCTATAACAACCATGCTACATGAAAATTGTGGTGAGCCCAAATATGAGGCAGATCCAAATCTCGGGTAGACCACACTACATAAACAGTGGTGATTGAACGGAGACCATGTTAGTGCACTTTCTGTGGCATACTAGTGCACCTTGTTTGTCAATCACTTAAGTTAGTGAGCCTAGTGTTGGTTGAGCTTAATGAAGACGAAGACAGAAGACTCAAGCGACCCTACTGCATCATGGAAGAAGAAACAAGTAAAATTGATGCCTTGGTGAGCCTTGAACATTGACCAAAACCAATCCCATAACCTCTTGATGACATTGACCATATTAGGCATACCTTTAGTCATCTTAGAATGGCTTTAGGTGTCCCAAAAGATTATCCAAAGAATGGCCTAAGAGGTTCTTGAGTGACTGTGAAAATGCACAAGGAAAAGCCATCTCAAAAGGACTGACGACCTGTTTGAAGACAGGTCACGATCAGTCGGGACAAGTCATCAGACCAAATGTTGGGGCATTAACCTTGCTGGAACACCCCTGGCCTTATCCGACCAGTCATGACCGGACGGCTGGACTGGACCGACTGATCTTGACCGGTCGGACCAACCCAGTCCAAAGACAGTAAGCCTTCTGTCTACCCAGGCCATTGGCCGATCGGTCTTGACCGGTCGGGACAGGTCAGCAACTAGCCATTTTTTCCCGTTTTATGATCATTGGAGCTCAAACTTTATAAATATTGAGCTCAGTTCTTGGGCATTTTTAAAGGGTTTTGAGAGCCTATTACCCACACCTTTTGTGCATCATATGGGGCCTCAAAGAGGAGGAGATTCAAGTCATATCCCTTGTGTTTAATCACAAGTGAGGGCATTCAAATGCAAACATAGAGATGACTTGATTCCTTTCTCAAATTTAGAGGTGACACACTATACCACATAGTTAAATCTCTTGTCCAAGACCTCTAGAAGACTCTCTAGGTGAATCTTCTAGTTATAACAAGCTACATATCCCATGTAGGAGATTTGACCATCCTCCCATCACCTTAGTCATCTCAAAGAAGATCATATGCAGGGCGTTTGATTGATGGAGCTGAAGCATTGTCAAAGCGGCAACAACACGATCGGGAGAGCACAAGGGGAGCTGATTCAAGCACAGGAGGGCGAGAAGAAGCAATCCGAACTAGCGCTGAACAAGGGGCTCATCTGATAAGTAAGGTTGTCTTTGTTGAGAGTCAATCCACTCAATTTCCTATGGGAGTTGAGTATAGAATTTGTTTGTCAAACTCGAATTAGGGTCGTTTGCCGATCGTTGACTTGTTTGTTGAGCCTAAAACTCTAAGGACGTTAGCTGTTCCTTGGCCTGTTTGTCGGCCTAAAGACTAGGGGTTATTTGGCACTCCTTGACTCGTTTGCTGGGCCTAAACAAAGACTCCGAGAGGGACCCTCCGACACAGGAGTGAACTGTGTCGGGTTGAGAGTTAACTTATGTTCAAAACTCTGTTTGGGTTGAGACTTAGCGATTTATCCAAAACTCTACTCATAGTTGAGAGGTGAATCGGTAAAACCTCCGTGTAAAGGTTGAGAGGTGAACCTCATTTAGAACCTCCGATAGTGAATGCCGGTGTGCTCAAAGGAGTTGAGTACTTGAACCGGGAGTGGAGTAGACTCAAAGTCGAACCACTATACATGCTTGTGTTTGTGATTGAATTGAGCACATTGTTATCTTAGCATTGAATGTTTAATTGTTAATTATGTATGCCAGACACTAGATAGGCACATCTACATATAAGATGTACTTTCACTAGTAGTGTAGACTTGAGTTTATTGATCCATTCTCATAAGTCTACATAAGTTGCATAGATCAGGAGCTTGATTTGCTTAATCATTTGAGTATCTATGCATACTTATACTAGGAAGATTATTGCTTAAACCATATACTACTCTTGTGATTGAACCCACTTAGGCTTGGAAGCCGAAGTGTTCTAGCTTACTTAGTTTAATTTGTTAAATTGTGTAAGTAGGTGTGTAGACACCCCACCTTCGGCTACAATGTTGATAGAGAAAGCTGGATGAATGGAGGACCATACCCCCAAACCCCAAGCCCAAACTCAGCCAAACTCACCCTTGTAGGCCCCATTCCATAGCCCAGATCAAGCCTGAACCCAATCAACCCAGTCCTAAACACCACCCTGAAAAACCCCCCATAAAAAAAGGCCAGTCAAAAAATCCCCAAAAAATCAAACTCACTGAGTCAACTCGCTGAGTTAACCCGCTGAGTCAACCCGTCGAGTCAAAACACCGAGTCAACCCGTCGAGTCAACCCGTCGAGTCAAACCACCGAGTCGACCCGCTGAGTCAACTCACTGAGTCGACCAGCGAGTCCAACAGCAGCCCCGAGGGAGCGGCCGTACTCGCTGGAAACCGAGGAGCGGCCGTACGGGCGGCCCATGGCAGGCCGCCCGGACAAAATTACGAGAGCTGCCACTCTCCGCTGCTATAAATACCCCCCTCCCCTTCTCATTTCATCATCCCTTCGAGTCCAAAGAGAGCCTGTCCGTTCGAGTGCCCTTCTCCACCCCTTAGCCCATTTTCCCACCAAGGAGAGCCCGAGTGAGGAGAGTCTAGCCCTGGCCCAGCCCTGCCTGACTACTGGTCCAAGCCTCTCAAGCCATTTAAATCTTGATCCAGCCACTCGAAGCCAACCCTTGCGACACCTCCGTCCACTCAGCTACTCTTTTCCAGCATCATCTCATTTGCATCTAGCATAAGTGCAACATTTACTTTTCTTCCAACCCCCCTGCTTCACTGCAAGCACTTTGATTCGTCAAATACACTGCATATGTCTTTATATTAAGCACCTGTCAGTTCGAGCGTATGCTCTGGGCTTGCCCGTTGTTGGAACCTGCCCATCAGAAACTCTTACTGTTCAGACCTGCATTCACGTACATATCACTATAAGCACTTTGAATATTCAAGCACACAACATGCATCATCTCGCATAAAGCACCTGTCAGTTCGAGCGTACGCTCTGGGCTTGCCCGTTGTTGGAACCTGCCCATCAGAAACTCTTACCGTTCAGACTCGCATTCATGCATCATGTCATCCATGAGAATATACGAGGATTAAACTAGACTTTCAAGTATCCGATCGATTCTGTGAAGTAGAGACCGTACTTCGGTACGGGCAGTGTGTGGGGTGCTTAACCTCTTCCCACCCTGTAACCGTGATCCCTTACCTTGAATCTCTCGCCGCAGATCAACAGGAGTCATTTTAGAGGAAGGAATCTTCGGATTCCCTTCTCTAACGTTTCTACGGGGTCTAGCCGACTGTAGATTCGAAGTAACTGGCTAGTGGCGACTCTGGTCTTATATAAACTCATTTAAACATATCCAGCTTAACACGACAACCAAACAAAGCCCTCGAGAACGAGGCAAGCCAGTGGCACAAACGGCGATTTCGCACTCACGCATCATCCTCTCCTTCTTTTCCCAAAAGGGGAAGGGACGAGAAGAACGTCGTGTGGGAGCGCGGAAAAATCGGCGAGGGTCCACAGAATGGCGACTCTGCTGGGGATTTTTCTAGTCCCACTAGTCGTGATCCGACTTGAAAAATAGAATCATTCCTGTACTTGAAAGTCATTAGTCCTCATACAATCTCATCTGCATAGCATTCTACCCAAAAATCCAAAACCAAAAAAAAATATAGAAAATCCCAAAACCAACCAAAAAAAAAAAAATAGAAAATCCCAAAACCCGAAAAGAGTATAATCCTCACCATTGCGCCTCCTCGGGCTCAACGTACGCGGAGACAACTTCCCTTCCGCAGCATAATCCGCACTCGGGCTCAGCAAGCCATGTCCGACCACGAAGAAGAAACTCATCACTTCCCTGCTCTCGAAATGACCGAAGCGCAACCTCCAGCGCAACAGCCCGTTGACAATACGCCAATCATACAAGAATTGGCACAAGGAATGAGAGCAATGCAAGAAATGCTCTTGCAATTCATGCAAGCACAAACCACCGCAGCAGCCAACAATCAAGTTGGCCCAGTTCACCAGTCTCAGCAACCATGCCGGGTCCTCCCGGCCTCCAGTTCAAATCAAGCACAACCATCGGAGTCTGCCCAAGACTACCGACAACAGCCATCTCAGCCCTTCGCTATGGGGCATCCTTCTCAATATCTTCCTGCGACGACAAGGCCATCTCAGAGCACTTCCGTTGCAGGAACATCTAGTCAACTTCCAGTCAATCTTGCAAACAACAATCTCAGTAGATCTCAGCATGTCCCCGCCGATGGGACACCTTTTCAATTCCAGCACGTCCCCGCCGATGGGACACCTTTTCAATTTCAGCACATCCCCACAGACGGGATTTCAATTCAATTTCCAGCAACAGGGACAGCACTGGCGAATGCCCACAACGGGGGTCAGTGTCAAGCCCACATCAATCAGCGGACAGTGGCGAATACCCAACAAGGGGGTCACTTCCCAGCATCTCAGCCTCCTGCAAACAGGAGCACTTTTCAATTCCAGCACATCCCCGCCGATGGGATTCCAGTTAATTTCCAGCAATCTTCAATTCAGCAAAATCCAGTCAATCTCCAGCAAGTTCCAGTTCAACCTTCAGTACAGTCTCCAGTTCAGTTACCATCATTTCAAGCTCAAGTTCATCAGAATCCAGTTCAATCATCAAATCAATTTTAGCAACCCACGGTTGCTTTTCAGCAAGCCCATAGGGTCGAAGACATCGACCACTATGCCGAAGAAGAACGTGCCTTACTCCGGGAGGCACCAGTCGCTCGAACAGATCACTCAGGACTGGACGAGTTGCGGGAGCAGTTTCAGATCTTGCAAAATCAGCTTCAGCGACAGCAAGGAATCGACTTACCTTCGACCAAGTTCAGAGACTTGTGTCCTTTCCCAGATGCTCAAGTACCTCAAAACTTTGAGGTTCCGAAATTCAAGAGATACGATGGCAGCGGTTGTCCCACAGCACATCTCAAGGCTTTCTGCGGGGAGTTGAGTGCAATCGCAGGAAATGAAGGGGCCCTTATTCGTTTGTTCCAAAAATCTCTGAAAGGCGATGCCCTAGATTGGTACACTTCATTGGACTGCCACCGCATCAGAACATGGGAACAGCTTTCCCAGGCTTTCGTCGACAGATTCGCATACAATCTCAACATGGCACCCAGAAGAGCCGACCTCGCAGCACTCAGGCAAAGAAGTGATGAAACACTATCAGCTTATGTGGGACGTTGGCGAGCTATGGCAGCCAGAATGCGGACACCCATCGACGATGAAGAACAAATCTCCATGATTGTTCATTCAACATATCCAGGCATATCCGGGTATCTCATCTCGCATCCATACGCGAACTTCTCGCAGTTAATCCGTGCTGGAGAGCAAGTCGAAGCAGGAATCCGTGCCGGGACGATTTCCCCATGGCCTCATCAAGCCACTCCAGTCAAGAGGAACAGAGTGGAAGGAAGACCTATCGGGCACGGGAATGGAAACCGCAGTGGTTCTCCTCCCCGCCCAACAGAGGTAAACAACATCAACACCACTACTCAAGGAAATCAACGTGCTCCCCCACAGGGACGTCAACAGTATCAGCAGAATCTAGTTCAGCATCAGCCTCAGCGATATCAGCCACAACCGAATCTTCAGCCACAACCACCTCGACAACAACAGCAGTTCAGGGGAAATGGCCAATACTCATACCAGAACAGGCAGAATTACAGGGAGTTCAGGAAGTTCACTCCACTCAGTCAACCACTTAGTCAAATCATGACTACGCTTGTACAAAAGCAGTTACTCACTCTGATGACACCTAGGCCTCCGCCTCATCCTCTACCTCCAAACTACCGAGAAAATGAGTATTGTGCCTACCATCAAGGACGTGGCCACGCCACTGATCGATGCTATACTTTGAAAAATGATATACAAGACCTAATTGATGACCACAAGATTGTCATCTCGGTCCCTGGAACTTCTCCAGCAGCTTCCACCAACATCCTTCAGAATCCTCTGCCTCAACATCCGACGGACCCCAGTTCATCTCGTGGCCCTGCAGTCAATAGTATAGAAGAAGGGGATCATCTCGATCGCTTCTTCTCCCCCATCCAATCCATTCACGCCTACACTTATGAGCCAACAAATCCTCCTCCAGTCTTGCAAGGGGCAAGTCCCTTTCTTCCTTCAATCTCCGAGCCAGTAGTGCTTGAAGGAGCACCTCCATATGATATACCAGTTGTTCAAGGGGCACCTTACAACCATTCAAGCTGGGAACCAGTCGTCCTGGAAGGAGCACAATCATACATTGAGCCCACATACGAACCTGTCATCTTGCAAGGGGCAACTCCAGAACAATCCAATCCGCAATGGAAGGATTACACTCATCAGCAGCAAGAGCCCGTTGTCTTGGAAGGAGCTCTTCCAGTCAAGCCTGTCATATTGCAAGGGGCAAGTCCCGGAGGCGTATCAATCACGCTACGACAGCTCGGACGAACAGAGAAACCTCCTGCCATATCAAGAGGACCAGTATTCATTCCATGGGAGCCTCCCGCCCCAGGAACAGTCAAGCCAGGACCACGACCTTATGTGGTCTATGAAGACAAGCCTCGATACTACCCCTTCAGCACAGGCAACAATGTAGTCCTCAAGGCAAAAGCTCCATACGAGGAAGATCTGGTACTCACACAAGCACCGTTGCAAGAGCCGGTGGTCCTAGAAGGCAAGGGTGAGGAAAATTATAAAGAGGTCCCATGGCACTATCCAGAATGCGCAGAAGTGGGGAACATGAATCCCAACGGGCGTTGCATCCGAAGAGATAATCAAAACAGAGGAGATCCCAAAGGCGTCCTCTCAGGCCTCGGCAGCAAAAATAAAGCCGCATACGATGTGGCGACTCAGCTCAAGTCAATCCCTGCACAAATCTCAGTATGGGAGCTACTCTGCACATCTCGCATACACCGAGAAATGTTTGCCAAGACCTTGAACGATGCTCACGTCTCCTCTGATACGGCACCAGAAATGATAGCTTTGATGATTGGACAACTCCTGGCTCCGCGCGCCATCACCTTCACTGATAATGAGTTGCCACCAGAAGGACGAGATCATGGGCGATCCCTCAACATAGCCTTACGATACAAAGACCTCTGTGTTCCGCTGGTCCTTATCGATAATGGCTCAAGCTTAAATGTCTGCCCACTCAAGACCGCGGAACGTCTGGGAATCAGTCCTTCTTCATTCCGACCCAGCACCATATGCGTCAGAGCATTCGACAACACCCGCCGATCAGTGGAAGGGGAGGTCGACATAGAGGTACAGATAGGTCCGGAAGTCTCCACCATCACATTCCAAATCTTGGATATATCAGCCTCTTTCAACATGTTGCTCGGACGACCGTGGCTGCACAAGGTTGGAGCTGTGCCATCAACTCTGCATCAACGAGTAAAGTATATCTGTGGAAATCAAGTGATCTCTATCCATGCAGAGAAAGAGCTCATCATTCCTTCCAATGCTGCTGCCACTGAACCAGACATCCCGGTCATCGATATCCAGCACTCTGAAGAAGACATCCTGTTTCACAGTTTCGAATTCGAGACTGTGAACTCTATCGCCAATCCAGAACCAATAAGGGTGGACCGTGTCTTTTCGCTGGCAGAGCGTCTGAGCCTCAAATACCGAATGAAGAATCACTTCAAGTCCAGAAAGGTACCGCTGATATATAACCAACGCAAATGGGGACTCGGATACAGGTCAACATTCATGGACAAAAGGAGGAAGAAATTTCGGTGCTCACCCATCCAATTCGTCAAGCCAGGAGAACCTTGCAAAGATCCAGGAGGGAATCAACCGACTGCACTACACAAAGGCCTCCCGATGAGTCTAGTTTGGGCCACGTGGCCCCCCATTCGATGGGATCAGATTCTCGAACCATCTAAGCCTCCAGAAGAAGAAGAAAAGGATGAAGACGAAGAAGGAAGTCAAATACAGCAGCTTCAGGACCAGGTTACCCTGACACCTGCTCCCAACCAGGGGCACAACCTGCCCACGTCAGCACCAATCAACCAGGGGCACAACCTGCCCACTTCAATCAGTCAGGGGCACAACCTGCCCACTTCAATCAGCAAGGGGCACAACTCGCCCATCTCAGCACCAATTAGTAAGGGGCACGACTTGCCCATCTCTGCAAAGTCAACATCATCAATCATCAGCCAGGGGCAGAAGCAGCCCATCCATTGGATCAAGAAAGGGAAGTGGCCAGCCCTAGATTGGTCTGATGTCCAGATTCCAGACTTGTGTCTCACTGTGGAACCAGACGAACTGCAATGCGAGGTAAGTGATTCGGGAGGGACTGAGTACGACTCAGATCTCGAACCCGACCAGCAAGAAGTCATGGTCATTGGGCCAGACCATGATTCTTCGCCCAAATCATCAACCCCCACCTCTTCAGGGGAGGAAGTGTGGGGTCCTGAATGGTCATCTGTTCCCCTCACTTTTGAATCAGCCAAAGAGCCATCTGAGGGCTCTGGCTTCCAAAAAAAAATGCCTGTTTAAGCAGCGACCGGAACTTTGGAACAAGTTGGGCTCAATCATGGTCTGCAATGCCCGCTTGTTCAAAGTCCCGTGAATTTCGAAAATCCAAAAAAATCAAAAACTTTCAAAAGCCAAAAACATCTAGCATTTCCATTTCAGAAAAATCTCAAAAACCAAAAAATATTTCTTTTCCTGCATTCAATAGTGTGCCAAGTTCGTCTAAAGAGTCACATGAGTTCGAAGTCGAATCATATGATTTCGACATCGAATTAGACTTCGAGCTCATGGGTCTGGACGAAGCTCGGGATGAGGAAGATGATGATCCTGCTCCCGAACTAGAGGATCTCCTCAAAAAGTTCGAATCCAAAGCCAATGTTGTAGCCGATGATTTCGAGATAGTAAACTTGGGGACGCCTGAGATCCCTAGGGAAGTACGCATTGGAAAATCAGTTGCCACCTGAGATGAAACAGAAAATGATAGAGTTCCTAGCTCCAAGATTGTCCAACTTCGCGTTCTCATATGAAGACATGCCGGGGCTCGATGAAGAGCTCGTTGTACACCATCTGCCAACCAAGACAGATATGAAGCCAGTAAAGCAGAAACTTCGAAGAATGAAGCCAGAATGGGCTCTGAAAGTTCGAGATGAAGTCATCAAACAATACAACGCGGGATTCTTGGTAGTCTCCAACTACCCTGAATGGCTCGCCAACATCGTGCCAGTACCAAAGAAGGACGGCAAGGTTCGAATGTGCATCGACTTCCGAGATCTCAACAAAGCCAGTCCTAAAGATGACTTCCCTTTGCCACATATCGACACTCTGGTCGACAACACTGCTGGATACAAGATCTTCTCATTCATGGACGGGTTCTCAGGTTACAATCAGATTAAGGTGGCCGTCGAAGATCGTGAGAAGACAGCATTTATCACTCCCAGGGGAACCTTCTGTTACAGGGTAATGCCATTCGGTCTGAAGAACGCAGGAGCAACATATCAGCGAGCAATGACAGCATTATTCCACGACATGATGAACAAGGAGCTCGAAGTATATGTGGACGACATGATCGTCAAATCTCGCACAATTGAAGGACACTTTGAAGATCTGAAGAAGTTATTCAACAGATTAGAAAAGTACAAGCTCCGCCTCAACCCTCAGAAATGTGTCTTCGATGCAATGGGAGGTAAGCTCCTCGGCTTTATGGTGAGCGAGGATGGCATCAGGGTCGACGAGACCAAAACCAGAGCAATCATCGAGATGCCCCCTCCTAGAACAGAGAAAGAAATTCGTGGCTTCCTCGGCAGAATTCAATACATCAGTCGCTTCATCGCACAGCTCACACCTATCTGTGAGCCCATATTCAAGCTCCTTCGGAAGAACGTCCCAAAAGAATGGAATGATGATTGCCAAGTCGCCTTCGACCGCATCAAGAAATATCTCATGAATCCTCCAGTCCTAGTGCCTCCCACTCCTGGACGACCACTATTGTTATACATCTCGGTAGCAGCAGAAGCCATTGGCTGTGTCCTCGGCCAACACGACGAAACCGGGAAGAAGGAACAAGCAATATACTATTTGAGTCGAAAGTTCACCGACTACGAGACCAGGTATTCCCCGATCGAGAAGACTTGCCTCGCCCTAGTCTGGGCAACTCAGCGACTCCGTCAATACATGATTGCATTCCCTATTCTCCTTCTCGCTCACATGGATCCGCTCAAGTACCTGTTCGAGAAACCGGCACTCACTGGAAGGATAGCTAAATGGCAGCTACTCCTGTCTGAGTTCGACATCACCTATGTCACTCAAAAGGCAATCAAGGGACAGGCCCTCGCCGATCATCTTGCGGCTCACTCTCTCCTGGACTATCAGCCGCTCAAGACATTCTTCCCTGATGAAGATCTCTTGCTCATTGAAGAGGAAGAAAAGAAGAAAAAAGATGAGTGGACGTTATTCTTCGACGGCGCAGCAAATTCTAAGGGAGAGGTATTGGAGCAATCCTCTACTCTCCAGATGATGTCCCTATTCCTATCTCGAGGCGCATCGCATTTGAGTGTACCAACAACATGGCAGAGTATGAAGCATGCATCGCTGGCTTAAGGGAAGCCATAATCTTGGGCGTCAAGAAGCTACGAGTATTTGGAGACTCACAGCTTATCATCAATCAGACCAATGGCGAATGGAAGACCAAGGATGAGAAGTTGATACCATATCATGTGTATCTTGACAATCTGATCGAAGAATTCAAGGAAATCACCTTCTCATACATGCCCAGAGCCAAGAACCAGTTTGCAGATGCTCTCGCCACACTCGCATCAATGCTCGAGATCCCAAAAGGAGCTTCAGAATGGGAACTCACAGTCGAAATTCAAGAAGAGCCTGCTTTTTGCCTACAAATAGAAGAAACCGAAGCTGTCCCTGACAAACCCTGGTATGCCGACATCAAGCAATACCTCGAAACCCAGGAGTATCCAGAGTCAGCAACAGCAACAGATCGCCGAACCATTCAGCGTTTGGCCGGCCAGTTCACCATCAGTGGCGAAGTTCTTTACAAGCGATCCTATAACCACATCCTTCTTCGATGCGTCGATGAAACAGAAGCTGCAAAGATCATGGAAGAAATACACGAAGGAATCTGTGGCCCACACATGAATGGGCACATGATGGCAAAGAAGATTCTACGACTCGGCTACTATTGGCTCACCATGGAGACAGACTGTTGCCAGCACGTCAGAAAATGCTTCAAGTGTCAGGAGCATGCGAATCAAATCCATGCCCCATCATCAGAGTTATACAACCTGACCACCCCCTGGCCCTTCTCCATGTGGGGACTCGACATCATCGGCAAGATCAGTCCCAAAGCATCAAATGGTCATGAGTACATACTTGTGGCAGTCGACTACTTCACCAAGTGGGTAGAGGCAGCCTCCTACACCACGATTGCAGCAGCTCAAGTGATCAAATTCATGAAGAACAACATCATATGCCGGTATGGAATCCCTAATGCCATCATCACAGATAATGGGACCCCGTTCGTCAACAAGAAGATGGATGACTTCCTCAGCAAATTCAAGATCCAGCGTCATCGATCAAGCCCCTACCGTCCTCAGATGAATGGTGGGGTAGAAGCCGCAAACAAGACAATTGTCAGGATACTCGAGAAGATGGTCGTGACCTATCGAGATTGGTCAGATATGCTCCCCTATGCACTTTAGGCCTATCGAACGTCTGTACGGTCTGCTACGGGCGTTACTCCTTTCGAGCTTACTTTTGGAATGGAAGCAGTTCTACCAGTCAAAGTGGAAATACCATCGCTACGGGTGTTATTAGAAAGCGGAGTTGAAGAAGGAGAATGGCAACGGGCCAGATTCGATCAGTTGCAGCTAGCAGATGAAAAGCGCATGCGTGCGCTAAGTCATTCACAGTGCTATCAAAAAAGGATCGCTCGGGCTTACAACAAGAGAGTTCGAAAAAGAAGTTTCAAGGTAGGCGACATGGTTATGAAGAAGATTCTACCGTCGCACCTTCCGGACCCCAGAGGAAAGTTCAAACCCTCGTGGGACGGGCCGCTGATCATCAGAGAAGTACTTCCTGGAGGCGCCCTCAGACTCACCAACATGAGAGGGGTGGATCTTCCTGAGCCAACCAACGCCGACAACGTGAAGATCTTTCACCGGTAAGCCATTCTGACCTTATCTAGAGTTACTTTAATAGAGCCGAAGTCAAGAGGTCAAAGCTAAGATCTCTGAGAAATCATTTCCGTCCACCAACAAGTGTTTCAAATAAGGGGATTCCAAAAGAGAAAAATACAAAAAAAGGGGGGGGATGCAAAAGGAAAAGAAAAAAAAAGGGAGGAGGAAAAATACAAAAAAAAAAAGAGAGAGAAAAAGAATACAAAAGAAGAAGAAAAGAGAAAGAAAAAGGGAAGCCAAAGCAAAGCACTCAAGAAAAAAAAAATCAATCCAAGAAACACAGTCATCCATCCATTCATCTCAGAGGGGCCTTTAGCAAAGACCGACAGCTCTATTATCGTAACTCAGGATAAGGGCTGAAAGACTGCCATCGGCCGGCAACGACGGATTCCCGACCTCTAGCCGCCGCAGTTATCCAGAGATCCAGAAAGAAAAGAAAAGAAAAGAAAAAAAAAGGAAAATGTGTACCTAAACAAAGAGGGCGGAGTGAAAACCCGAAAGGGCGCTCCGAGTAAAAACAGTGGGCATACAGCGGACTTGGTGAAAACCTGAAAGGGCGCCAAGGGTAAAAACAGCACAGCTGCCAAGGGGCAGGCAAGACCAAATACCCGGGACGTGGTAAAAACCCGAAAGGGCGCCACGGGCAAAAATGACGGGAAAAAGCCGGCTGTAGTGAAAACTCGAAAGAGCGCTGCAGGCAAAAATGGCTTGAATGAAAAAAGAAAAAATAAAAGTGCAGGTACCAAGAAATCAGACAGTCCAGATCGGTTCAAGCAGTGAAAGTGCAAGAACAAAAAGAAGCGCAGTCAGGAGCAAAGAGCTCTACAAACTCTGACAATCTCAGGAAGCGAGAGTTTCCATTGCCTACATCTCTAGGGAACCAAAGGATCAAGCAAGACAAATCTCGAGACATCGGTCAAATCATTGGCCGAGCCCCAGTTCTGATTCCTATATCCTGACGCAAAATCCAGACACACTCACAAGACAACTCATGGCACAATAGATTTTCAAACAGTTTTCTCTATTCAATTAAACGCATTATATTTCTCTTACACATATCATCTTTTTCAAAAAATACAAAAAATGCATCATCATCAATCATATATGCAAAAAAGAATGTGCAGGTGGCCAACACAATCAATCTCTACCCTCCTCCTCGGCCACATCAGGTGAGTCTTCTGACTCATAAAAAGATAGTCTCGCTCTCAACCTGCTCACCTCCATACGCAGGTAATGCACCTCATCGCGCTCAAGGGTACGGATCGCTGTCTCCTCATCAGACAACCTCCGATCGGCAGCCAATCTCCTCGACATCATCTCACAATGATACCGAAGTGCGGAGATCTCAGACAGCAAATGGCCATGAGTGGCCAAAAGGAAGCCAGGATCGATAAACGGGCGCTCCTCAAAAGGTTCTTATGAACCAGATGAAGAGCCAGCATCTCCAAGAATATCCTGCTCATCCTCATCAGCAGTCTAGTGCCAACAAGGGATACGTCGATACAAAGACTGCTCAGCAACCCAATACTGATATGGGGCAGTCGCCATCGGAAAAGTCCGCAGCTCAAATCCCAACAAATCAGCTGTCAAATAACTCGCCCAAGAACAATCAACCCTGGTCCTAAAGTCAGAGGATCTGGATGGAAGTGCTCGACGCCCGATACCCGCGAAAGCGAAAAGAGGAACATCCTGCTCGTACCCAAACTGCCGCAGGAACCGAATGGGGTGATAAGAAAAGTAGGATCGAAAACCTACCAACATCAGAGGATGGCGGTGTGCATCGCAAAGCACTGGAGAAAGTGGAAGCCAAGATGACTCCCAACGAACGTTCCAGTCACGCAGATCAGCGAACATCCTGCGATACAAGGGCTCGCTCATCCTAGCCGTATGCGGAAGGAACTCCATGATATAACGCATAATGTCAGAGCTAGGGATGCCAGGAAGAGGTACAGGAACGATCAGAGAAAGACGCTCCCATAGCCAGACCTGATCACAGAAAGCAAGAAGTTCAGCTAGAGCAAAACAATTCCTAGCAAAGCAAGAAGAAAAAAAGGGTGCAGAAAAGATACCTGAAGGAAAGCACAACAGCCGCGAAGGACACGAGTGCGGCCCAGGGCACAGTCGGTCAACCCATCGAATAGCTCGGCCAAGATGAGAGAAATGATCCCCTGCCGACGGACAGCTCGGCTCATCACCTCAAAAAGCAAAGGAGTCTGGGACCTGTGCCATCCCGAGAACAGCACCTCAGCAATCAAACAGAACATCAGTGCGTTCCGAGCAAAGGTGGAACCGGCCGTACCCTGAGGTCCCGAAAAAAGATCATACAGCAAGTCCAAAGAGAACACTACAGCATCCTGGCCACCAGCTGCAGGCCGAACAAGATAGGGGATCCCAAACCAGTTCTGCGGTGTACCAGTCTTCGGCGACGTCTTCGGCGAGAAATATTGAGCATAATCCCAAGGAAGGCCTGTCAAGCGTGCAAGCTCCTCCAAAGAAGGTCCTATCTCCATATCGTTGAATGCGAACAAGTTCAACGAGGGGACCCAGTCAATCAAGGCAGCTCCGAGCATGCTCCAGTCAATGTTAACTCTAGCCATATGAATCAGACTGCCAAAGCCATAAGACTCCAAATCTCGAATCTCATAAACTGACAAGCTGTCAAGCCAAGCAAGCAGTCGTGGCGAGCAAGAAGGACGAGGAAGCAACTGACAAGTCCTCACTGGTATCCCCTCCAGCACAAAAGGCCCAGAAATCGAGGACAACTCATCGAGGATCGGAAGGTCAATGGGCGAAGGAGAAGGAAAAGCTGGAACCTCTGCCGACTCGACAGCCCCTGATCGGCCCTCAGTGACGGCTATGTCTGATATAGTCACATCGCCATCTGAAACTGTCATAATTTCAGCCGCATGAGAAGACTCGCCCACCTCATGAACAGAGTGCGCAAAGGGCCGATGACCAAAAGAAGGACAATGCTCCCAACCAAAAGAGCCATCAGTGAAGATCACACCGCACATCGTGGCATCCTGACCAAACTGACCGTCAAAGAATACATCTGAACCATCCAAAGGGGTCCCGGCAACCCGATCAAAGAATCAACGGTCAGATCTGGACCTGCGGCCCCCTCCAACAGAAAATCATGAATCCAGTCATCATCCTGACCGATCAAAGGGATCATCGAGGCATCTACACCGTCCATCATCAAGGGGACATCATCAATGATCACATCAAGTCCACCCAAACAAGTGTGCCGCACACCTCGGCCCTCATCCAGAGCATCCAAACCGTCAAAGGTACCATCTGAGCCATCCATACCATCCAGACATGAGATCAGCCCATCTATGTCCCTCATAGTCCCATCATCACCGTCCATCACGTCATCCATGGGACCCACACTCAAGGGATGCATAGCCTCACCTATGTCCCATCCCATCATCTCATCCATACCATCCATTCCTCCCATAATGAGGGGCCCATTCAAATCTGAAAATACAGCCATCCCACCATTAATGGAACTATTCAAAGCTCCATCAACCACCATCCCAAGCCCCTCATCAATGCTTCCATTCAATGCACCATCTCCACCATCCATTAAAGAAATCCCTCCATCATTAAAGCCTTCAATACTCTCTGAAGTGTGGGACCCACCATGAACAGCCCCCACAGCCCATAAATCCCCACCATCCATTGCCCAAGAAAGCACAAAGCAAGATGAGGACAAGATGATGATGAAAGAGGAGACAAAGAGAAGATTCATTGTTGGAATCGAACCTGAACGTACACAGCAGGTGGGGACAGCAGCAACAGGGACCAGAGAATGTCCGAGCACGAGCCAGCCCAGGCCGCTCAAGAGACGAGCTCTGGGCGGCCTGCCCTGGGCCGCCCGTACGGACGCGGTTCCCCTCTCTCCGCGGGATTGGCTCCAGGGTTCTTGGTAGGTGAGTCTGACAGTCCACGTCAGCAGATGGCGCTCCGTGGGCCGCCCAAGGCTCCGGTCCACTCCAAATTTCAACTGAAGATGATCAAGATCATACAAAAGGTGCCCCACTGGTCCAATCATGAAGCAATGTGGCCGGAACATGGCTGATCAAGTCAAAAAGAAGGAAAGTTGATCAAGTGGGGGCCACAAGCAATCCAAGCCATTCAAAGACTAGATCATCATGATCTAAACCATTGAAGAACCTACATGAGCCGTTAAACAACAAGATCAAAGGTTTGATCATCACGAGAAGGGCCAGAATCCAATATCTAATCATCAAGTGGGCCCGCAAGGCCTAAACAAGCGATCTGAACCGTTCAAGTCATTGTCCCATGCAGTTGAGGAATCACAAATCATCAAGGAACAAGTCATAAGTCAAAGCATCCAGATATCATCAAGAAATTTGAGACAAAACAAAGACTATATATATTCATTCAAAAGAGCTTGATACAAAGATAGAGGCAAAAGTACAAGGCCATATAAAGCAGAGCCAGCTACAAGTCACCGACATAGTCATCGTCGTCCCTCCTCGCGTCCCGCTCCCGACGATAAAGATCCATCAAAGGAGCTGTCACTGATCCTCCAGCATACCTGAGACGGCCACCTGGAACATAAAGCGAAGGAAGCAGAGGCCCCTGGCCGAACAACAGATACCACTCATCATAATCACGATCCGGGATCGTGAAACGAAAGCCGGGCTGGCCCACCAGAGCCTCAACTCTCTCATCAACTGGCATCCGAGCAGCTGGAGGAGGATCAGAGCAGGGGACCCGAGCCACCCCAGTGACTTGCCGAAGCAATCTCTCCCCCAAGTACCATTGGAAGGACTCAGCGTCAGAAAGCATAATACGGAGACATGAAGCATCGTATGCCTCCACGCGCTGGGGTGTGTAGTAGAGAGGGAAACTAGCGTACGGCATCCGGGCAAACTGCAACAAATGAGGTTACCACGGTCAATTACAGTACGACACGAAGGACGAAGACAAACAAGATACTTACACCCTCAACTGTCAGCCCGTCTATATCAGCACGCCAATTGTCCCCGGGAACTCGGGAGTTCCGCTGACGATTCTGTTGATGCCAGTACATGTGGCGATACTGAGAGGGTTCAATGTCATCTCGCATCCTCGGCGCAAGATGCGGAAAATGGTCATAAAAGCAGGTCTGGATAAAAGCACATTCAATGATCAGAGAGAGAAAGAAGGCAAATGGCTCCAAGGAGGATGAAAGAAGAGGTACCTCAACGACAGGCCAGAAGCCTGTGAAGGACCGGCTATGCCGACAGGTCTTGTCCAGACCTTGAAAGAGACGGGTCAGGATGGCCCCATTCCAGTTATAGGGGTGATGAAGGTCCTCGACTAAACGAAGAAATTTAGGATCAACTCTCTCATTCGCATGGCAAAAAAGAAAGGATCCAAAAGCATAAGTGATCATGGCCCGCGCCTTGTGGAGGGCCTCTCGCTCGGTGGTAGGGACGACGGAAGCAAAATTATTGTAAAACCATCGCATCTTCACTTGATGGCCTTGGAATTCACCCTCAGGAGGGACGTCACTGACAAGCCGCAGCCAATCGGTGGAAGAGAGGGGAGCTAGAGAGCTAACTTGAGGGACAATTGCCCCATGAAACGGGAAACCTATCTGCATATAAATATCCAAGGGGGTTATTCCCCACTCCCCACAAGGGAGCTGAAAGGTGTGGGTCTCATCCCGCCACCTCTCACAAAGGGCCGCAAGCATCATGCGGTTGGCGTCGTTATTATGGAAGCGTAGGGTGAGGAGGCCAGCAAAAGGAGTACCATCTAGTACTCGCTCAAGCAAGGGCTGTGGCTCTTTCATCCAATTATCCCAGCGATCCCTGGTACCTCGACCCTTGATAGCAGGAAGAGGTTGATGCTCCATAGCTAGGGAACACATGTGGTCCCCTCGGCGGACAATGAAAGCAGGATCATCCTCGTCAACCACTTGGTGGCCCCTGGTACCATCCGCCATGGAATCCTACAAGCCTGGCAAGGTAAGTCCCTATCCTTTACCCGTTAAAATCCAAATTGTCATCTAAGAAACCCATGGGATTGGACTCACATTCCAATGCAAAATCTAAAGTCCAACTCCATGTGTCACTTAGGATATGTGTTGGGCCCATTGGAAAAGGTAAGGCCCACCTTAAAGAAGGTGGCATGGCATGCCTTAGGTAAGAAAAGTCCATCATCCAAGGACACATTTTGGACAACAAATGCATTCAAGTGCCATGAGATCAACTAAGGATGAGAGTCCTACTTCACATGAGAAGTTCCTCTTCAAAGTCCACATATGGCCAAGGATGGACCCACTCTTATGCCAAGGTCATGATTCTCACTTAGGATGCCTCCATCTTTTTACACATATGCATGGACAAGTGGGGGATAGAAAGGAAACGGGCCCCCAAGAGCAACCCAAATGCCTCATCTCAATGGATTGGAAAGAGCACATAGCCCACTTTGGAGAATATGAGAACCCATTCATGGGTTAACCATGGGCAACCTTATGTGCCTCATCTTGATGAAAGTTTTGACCATGAGAATACAACAAGGAGGTCTACCCACAAACATATGAATCAGAGAAGCTAAGGGTAGAAAGTTGATGCACATAGCCCACATGAAGAATCAAAGTTGAAAATGCCCATGAAAAGGCAAGTTTGGGCAACTTATGTGCACCAACTTGTTCACCAAAAAGGGAGACCATTTGAGCACAAAAGAGCATGGCTTGATGAGTCACCCAACCATCATGAAAATGGATAAGAATGGTACACATAGCCCACTTGAAGATTAAAATCCAAAATGTCCCAAGGCATGGGACAAAAATGGGCAACTTATGGGTATCATTCTTTCCCACAAATTCAAAGAAAAATCACCCATACATGAGAATGATGGTGGATGACCCACCAAGCCCCAGAAGATCAAGGAACCATGGTTGTATGAATAGCTCGCTTGAGGATCATCCATTTGAGAGTGATAACATCTAATGAAGCTCTTGGGAACCACATTCCTACCACAAAGAAAACCATTTGAACTTAGTGAGATTGTGGGAACAACTCACTCATGGGACTTGTAGATGGTCAAGTAGCTCAAGTCCTCCATCCATCAAAGAAAAAGCATGAAAAGAAAAAATCCACATGGACAAAGTGTAGTGGGGCACACATGGTTCAAAAAAGTGTCCAAATTCCAAAGAAGGCCCAAAAGCCCATCCACATGAAAAACTCCAAGGAGCCCACTACACCTTGTACAAGGATGTACATCATAATCAAGAGATAGTGGAAGACTTGAGCCACTTGTCCATGTAGGCCCAACTAGGAAATCTAGCGCATTTAAGATCTAAATGAAGAATGGGCTAGTCATCTTGGTCCATACACATGTAAACAAAGATGAGGTCACCCAAAGTGAGCCCCATGAGCCCAAAACTTGAGATGGGCCCTACCATGCCCATGGGCCCAAAATTTGAAAAAGAAAATGGAAAAGAAATAGAAAGCTCCAAAGGAAATGACAAGAGAAAGAAAGTAAGAAGGAGCCCAAAATGAAGCATTGGGCCCATCAAATACACCAAAGGCCATGACTTCACTTTGAGCCCATTTGATACACATGAAAAGAGGCCCGACTCCCATGAAAAAGATAGAGTATTTTGCCATGCACACTTGATGACATGGCAAAATCACTCTTTACATACACATGGAGGGAGTGTGAAAAAGGAAAAAATGATGAAGTGGAGAGCTTGCAATGTCCTTCTCCATGCACCACCTTTGGAAGAGACTTGAGATCTAGAAAAAGGTCAAGAATACTTGGGCCCACCTTCACACCTCTTTGGATAGCTACATGAAAAAGAAAAAGGACCATGAGAAGAGACAATGAAGATGGAAAAGGACAAGAAAGAGAAAGGAAGTGGTCCATACCTTTACCACTCACCAAAGAAGGACCACCTTGCTGTCCCAAGACTTCTCTAAGGCCCACCACTTGAGAGAAGCAAAAGGCCACCAAAGAAGAGAGAGAAAACTTGGAAAAGAGAGAGTATGAGAGAGAGAAGAGAGAGATTGCACGTTTGAGGGGGCAAGGGTGCCCCATGTTATATAGAAAAGGGGGGGGCACCCTTTTACCCAGCCCCCTGAAGAGACCAGGAGGCACAGACCGGTCGGGCGGCCCATGGGAGGCCGTCCTAGCCTCCACCTAAGTGAGGTGACTTCTCACCTCCTCTCCTTGGGAAGAACTCCTCCTTGGGAAGGGTGGTTGCAAGTGAATCTTGTACCTCCATGTAAGATTGAAGTGATGGAAGAGAATGGTGAGAAAAAGGAAGAAATCTCACCAAAATCTCATCTCATGAGAAATGGGTGAAAAATTGGGATGATGATGTGGAAAAGTTCCATGAAATTTTCAAGAAAAGAAAGGAAAAGATTGACTTGGTCAAACAATGATCTCAACCATCCAAAAGCTATGACCTGATGATCCGAACCATTCCAAAGAGAATTCCCGTAGTCTCCAACCTGGATTACTGCTCTTTTGTACATAGTGTTAGGGTCCGAAGACCTTAAACTACGTCGGGATCAAGATCCCGAGGGATTTTTAATAAAAATGGGTATCGATCTCGACCATCAAAATCAGAATCGATGACCCAGAATATTTTTCAAAAAAGAAAACAAAAAAATGTCTTTCCTCTTTTAAAGTTTTGGGTCCGAAGAACTTAAACTACGTCGGGATCAAGACCCCGAGGGACCTTTTAATAAAAACCGGCATCAGCCTGGATTGAATCAAGATCCGCTGACACCGGACATTTTCCCAAAAAACCAAAAAATATATATATATACTACCAGCCCCTCTTTTAAAATTCAGTGGTCCGAAGACCTTAAACTACGTCGGGATCAAAATCCCGAGGGATTTTCAATAAAAGCCGACATCGGTTTGGATCGAATCAAGACCTAACGATCTCGGACATTTTCAGAAAAACAAAAAAAAAATATCTGCCTCTTTTAAAGTTTTTGGTCCGAAGACCTTAAACTACGTCGGGATCGACATCCCGAGAGATTCTCAATAAAAACCGGCATCAGTCTGGATTGTCCATCCGCTGACACCGGACATTTTTCCAAAAAAAAAAAAAAAACATGTTTGCCCCTCTTTTGTACAGTTTCATGGTCCGAAGACCTTAAACTACACTGGGATTAATTTCTCGGGAGACCTTTCTCTCTTTCAACAAAAAACCGGCATCGGCCTCAACCACTGAGATCAAGGTTCGATAATCCGGATCATTTTCAAAAAAAATATACCAAAAAGATTTTTGAGCTTTCCATAAAAACCAGCATCAACCTCAATTACTTGATTTGAACTTTGGAACCTTTTCAAAAAAAAAAAAAGATAAAAAATAAAAAATAAAATTTCACCATCAATTTCAACTGCACAAATTTATCTCCAGCGGTCCGAAGACCTAAAACTACACTGGGATTAACTTCTCGGGGGCTTTCTTTCCTAACCTGTTCCAGACATGGCTGACACTTGATCGTACGGGTGTCTGGAATCTTTTAAACAGGTAAGAGCTGAGGCGGGCAGAACTCCGCCAACCTGTTCATGTTGAACGCACCGTGATAGACAACCTTGATTTGGAAGTTGCTGTTGAAGCTGACGGATGTTCCCTGTTCCTAGAACTCATGAAGGGGATTAAGGCTGTTGGGAGGTGGAGCTCACCCTCACGGAATTGTGAGCAACGTAAGACCCCAAACTGGATTGACTAAGGGAAATGTGAGGATGTGGCTCATTTTGTGGCCGAAGGAGTCCGTCGGACGATACGTGGTATATGTGCATTGCACATGAGGAACAGGCAACTTTGTGGGTGTGTTGACTGCAAACCCTCAAAATCCCCTCATCCGAATATGTAAAACTACGGCACTTAACTGTGTGAGACCCGTCTTGCTCGCTGACATAAAATGGATCGGGTGCCTTACCAGCAGTAGAAGCTGGAAGTGGATGGAAATTCCACATCTTTTCCCTGCATTTCAGAAAAATCACAAAATACAAAAACATTGCAAAATCACCTCTTCAAAAATCACAAAAATATTTCCCTTGCTTTCAATCAGAATATTGTCAAAAATCACAAAAAAATATTTCTATCGCTTTCAAATCAAATATTTGCAAAAACCACAAAAATATTTCCCTTGCTTTCAATCAAAATATCGTCAAAAATCACAAAAAAATATTTCCATCGCTTTCAAATATTTGCAAAAACCACAAAAAATATTTCCCTTGCTTTCAAATAAAAAATTTGCAAAAAATCACAAAAATATCTCCCTTGCTTTCAATCAAGATATTGTCAAAAAATCACAAAAATATTTCCCTTGCTTTCAATCGAAATATTGTCAAAATCACAAAAATATTTCTCTTGCTTTCAATCAAAAATATTTCGAAAATCACAAAAAATATTTCCTGCGTTTTCAATAAACCGATCTCTATCCTGACCACTCAGTTGAAACTCGGACCACATATTTACAAAAATTACAAAAATTAGCATCCCCAGCACTACAATTCAGGAGTCTTGAACTCCGCTCACTTCACAGTATGGGATGACGGATCCAATCGCCCGCAAATTGGAATCTTGACCAAAACGGGCAACCAAACACCATCTCAATCACATGAATGCCCAGAAGAACATCTTGAAGTCGAATGATATCCTCGTACATTCTCATTAGCAAAGAAACAGCATCTTGGGACGATGGACCTGATCGATCACGGGTCGGGATCTTGACTAACCCGCTGTCCAAACCTCCGTATCAAAAAGAAAATTCCCCAAGGGAGTACAACCCTGCAAGCAATAAGTTCAAAATTCCCTGCATCTCCAGCAAAAGCAAAATCATCAAACGAAAAGAGAATGAGCCAAACCATGCATTCATCATATATCTCCATGCATCAGCATCCATCGCACCAATCATCATGTTTACCTGCTTTCAAAATAAAAGTCGGTTAGCTAAAGACCCCACAGGCATCCCTAGTGGAGGCACGTGCAAACCAGATTTCCATTTCAAAAAGACAAAAAAAAAAATTTCTATTTGCAAATAAAACCCCACGGAGTATCACTCCCCAGAGTGGGTATCTTTTCAAAAACCCAAAAATATTTTCCAGTAGAGCGTTCTGCCTCCAAAACACCAGGAGATCTTCCATATCTTTGGGTAGGAGCCGACGCAAAAATCAAATAAGATCCGAAGTCTCGCGATTTCCCCGGAGACCATCGGATCCAATGCACTCAAAGTACGGTCGAACTGAACTCCAGTGTCAGTGCGGTCGTACCACATGCCAAGATACAAAAAAGATGAAAGCCAAAAGGCTCGGTCACAGAAAACCATTTGAACAGGTGGAAACGATGAATTGTAACCCAAGTATCAAAATCAGCAGATTGGGTGGAGAGAGTTCACCCGCACATACCTAGGCGTGGATGCCTGAAGTACCTTGACTGAGTCCAAGTCGGCGTAGTAGAATCCCGTAAGACTATCTGACGCAGGGCGTCTAACCACTTTGACAGTCAAGCGAAACAAGTACTCCTGGAGTGATCTGGGAAAACATCAAACATCATACAATCAGTCTCAGGGTCAGCAACCTTATAAGACTACGGACGCAGAGGCTCTGCTGTACCTTTCCGATGTTAGTACCGATCAGGAATGGAAGGGTTGCGATTGGGTACCCAGGTTGCAGCAAACTGCAGGGACAATCGCAACGTTTTCTCCAAACTCTCGCGGTATGTGCGAGTTATCAATTTCCAGACAATCAACTGACTCAGATACAAAGGACAACAAAGATTCCAGACCACAATCAAGGAAAGAATGAATTGCAAACTAAGCATCGAAACCAGCAGATCGGGTGGAAAAAGCCCACCCGCACATACCTAGGCGTAGATGCCTGAAGTACCTTGACTGAGTCCAAGTCGGCGTAGTAGAATCCCGTAAGACTATCTGACGCAGGGCGTCTAACCACTTTGATAGTCAAGCGAAACAAGTACTCCTGGAGTGATCTAGGAAAACATCAAACATACAATCAATCACAGGGTCAGTAACCTCGTAAGACTGTCGACGCAGAGGCTCTGCTGTACCTTTCCGATGTTAGTACCGGTCGGGAATGGAAGGGTTGCGATTGGGTACCCAGGTTGCAGCAAACTACAGGGACAATCGCAACGTTTTCTCCAAACTCCCGCGCTATGTGCGAGTGATCGGTTTCCAAACGATCAACTGGCACAGATGCAAAGGCAAGCAATGATTTCAGACCATGATCCATGAATGACCGGGTCGGAAGTGGGGTGTCCACTCGCTTTGGCATTCGGTTGCACGCAACCTCTGCCAAAGAGGGGCATCTGTAGACACCCCACCTTCGGCTACAATGTTGATAGAGAAAGCTGGATGAATGGAGGACCATACCCCCAAACCCCAAGCCCAAACTCAGCCAAACTCACCCTTGTAGGCCCCATTCCATAGCCCAGATCAAGCCTGAACCCAGTCAACCCAGTCCTAAACACCACCCTGAAAAACCCCCCATAAAAAAAGGCCAGTCAAAAAATCCCAAAAAAATCAAACTCACTGAGTCAACTCGCTGAGTTAACCCGCTGAGTCAACCCGTCGAGTCAAAACACCGAGTCAACCCGTCGAGTCAACCCGTCGAGTCAAACCACCGAGTCGACCCGCTGAGTCAACTCACTGAGTCGACCAGCGAGTCCAACAGCAGCCCCGAGGGAGCGGCCGTACTCGCTGGAAATCGAGGAGCGGCCGTACGGGCGGCCCATGGCAGGCCGCCCGGACAAAATTACGAGAGCTGCCACTCTCCGCTGCTATAAATACCCCCCTCCCCTTCTCATTTCATCATCCCTTCGAGTCCAAAGAGAGCCTGTCCGTTCGAGTGCCCTTCTCCACCCCTTAGCCCATTTTCCCACCAAGGAGAGCCCGAGTGAGGAGAGTTTAGCCCTGGCCCAGCCCTGCCTGACTACTGGTCCAAGCCTCTCAAGCCATTTAAATCTTGATCCAGCCACTCGAAGCCAACCCTTGCGACACCTCCGTCCACTCAGCTACTCTTTTCCAGCATCATCTCATTTGCATCTAGCATAAGTGCAACATTTACTTTTCTTCCAACCCCCCTGCTTCACTGCAAGCACTTTGATTCGTCAAATACACTGCATATGTCTTTATATTAAGCACCTGTCAGTTCGAGCGTATGCTCTGGGCTTGCCCGTTGTTGGAACCTGCCCATCAGAAACTCTTACTGTTCAGACCTGCATTCACGTACATATCACTATAAGCACTTTGAATATTCAAGCACACAGCATGCATCATCTCGCATAAAGCACCTGTCAGTTCGAGCGTACGCTCTGGGCTTGCCCGTTGTTGGAACCTGCCCATCAGAAACTCTTACCGTTCAGACTCGCATTCATGCATCATGTCATCCATGAGAATATACGAGGATTAAACTAGACTTTCAAGTATCCGATCGATTCTGTGAAGTAGAGACCGTACTTCGGTACGGGCAGTGTGTGGGGTGCTTAACCTCTTCCCACCCTGTAACCGTGATCCCTTACCTTGAATCTCTCGCCGCAGATCAACAGGAGTCATTTTAGAGGAAGGAATCTTCGGATTCCCTTCTCTAACGTTTCTACGGGGTCTAGCCGACTGTAGATTCGAAGTAACTGGCTAGTGGCGACTCTGGTCTTATATAAACTCATTTAAACATATCCAGCTTAACACGACAACCAAACAAAGCCCTCGAGAACGAGGCAAGCCAGTGGCACAAACGGCGATTTCGCACTCACGCATCATCCTCTCCTTCTTTTCCCAAAAGGGGAAGGGACGAGAAGAACGTCGTGTGGGAGCGCGGAAAAATCGGCGAGGGTCCACAGAATGGCGACTCTGCTGGGGATTTTTCTAGTCCCACTAGTCGTGATCCGACTTGAAAAATAGAATCATTCCTGTACTTGAAAGTCATTAGTCCTCATACAATCTCATCTGCATAGCATTCTACCCAAAAATCCAAAACCAAAAAAAAATATAGAAAATCCAAAACCAACCAAAAAAAAAAAAAAATAGAAAATCCCAAAACCCGAAAAGAGTATAATCCTCACCATTGCGCCTCCTCGGGCTCAACGTACGCGGAGACAACTTCCCTTCCGCAGCATAATCCGCACTCGGGCTCAGCAAGCCATGTCCGACCACGAAGAAGAAACTCATCACTTCCCTGCTCTCGAAATGACCGAAGCGCAACCTCCAGCGCAACAGCCCGTTGACAATACGCCAATCATACAAGAATTGGCACAAGGAATGAGAGCAATGCAAGAAATGCTCTTGCAATTCATGCAGCACAAACCACCGCAGCAGCCAACAATCAAGTTGGCCCAGTTCACCAGTCTCAGCAACCATGCCGGGTCCTCCCGGCCTCCAGTTCAAATCAAGCACAACCATCGGAGTCTGCCCAAGACTACCGACAACAGCCATCTCAGCCCTTCGCTATGGGGCATCCTTCTCAATATCTTCCTGCGACGACAAGGCCATCTCAGAGCACTTCCGTTGCAGGAACATCTAGTCAACTTCCAGTCAATCTTGCAAACAACAATCTCAGTAGATCTCAGCATGTCCCCGCCGATGGGACACCTTTTCAATTCCAGCACGTCCCCCGCCGATGGGACACCTTTTCAATTTCAGCACATCCCCACAGACGGGATTTCAATTCAATTTCCAGCAACAGGGACAGCACTGGCGAATGCCCACAACGGGGGTCAGTGTCAAGCCCACATCAATCAGCGGACAGTGGCGAATACCCAACAAGGGGGTCACTTCCCAGCATCTCAGCCTCCTGCAAACAGGAGCACTTTTCAATTCCAGCACATCCCCGCCGATGGGATTCCAGTTAATTTCCAGCAATCTTCAATTCAGCAAAATCCAGTCAATCTCCAGCAAGTTCCAGTTCAACCTTCAGTACAGTCTCCAGTTCAGTTACCATCATTTCAAGCTCAAGTTCATCAGAATCCAGTTCAATCATCAAATCATTTTAGCAACCCACGGTTGCTTTTCAGCAAGCCCATAGGGTCGAAGACATCGACCACTATGCCGAAGAAGAACGTGCCTTACTCCGGGAGGCACCAGTCGCTCGAACAGATCACTCAGGACTGGACGAGTTGCGGGAGCAGTTTCAGATCTTGCAAAATCAGCTTCAGCGACAGCAAGGAATCGACTTACCTTCGACCAAGTTCAGAGACTTGTGTCCTTTCCCAGATGCTCAAGTACCCTCAAAACTTTGAGGTTCCGAAATTCAAGAGATACGATGGCAGCGGTTGTCCCACAGCACATCTCAAGGCTTTCTGCGGGGAGTTGAGTGCAATCGCAGGAAATGAAGGGGCCCTTATTCGTTTGTTTCCAAAAATCTCTGAAAGGCGATGCCCTAGATTGGTACACTTCATTGGACTGCCACCCGCATCAGAACATGGGAACAGCTTTCCCAGGCTTTCGTCGACAGATTCGCATACAATCTCAACATGGCACCCAGAAGAGCCGACCCTCGCAGCACTCAGGCAAAGAAGTGATGAAACACTATCAGCTTATGTGGGACGTTGGCGAGCTATGGCAGCCAGAATGCGGACACCCATCGACGATGAAGAACAAATCTCCATGATTGTTCATTCAACATATCCAGGCATATCCGGGTATCTCATCTCGCATCCATACGCGAACTTCTCGCAGTTAATCCGTGCTGGAGAGCAAGTCGAAGCAGGAATCCGTGCCGGGACGATTTCCCCATGGCCTCATCAAGCCACTCCAGTCAAGAGGAACAGAGTGGAAGGAAGACCTATCGGGCACGGGAATGGAAACCGCAGTGGTTCTCCTCCCCGCCCAACAGAGGTAAACAACATCAACACCACTACTCAAGGAAATCAACGTGCTCCCCCACAGGGACGTCAACAGTATCAGCAGATCTAGTTCAGCATCAGCCTCAGCGATATCAGCCACAACCGAATCTTCAGCCACAACCACCTCGACAACAACAGCAGTTCAGGGGAAATGGCCAATACTCATACCAGAACAGGCAGAATTACAGGGAGTTCAGGAAGTTCACTCCACTCAGTCAACCACTTAGTCAAATCATGACTACGCTTGTACAAAAGCAGTTACTCACTCTGATGACACCTAGGCCTCCGCCTCATCCTCTACCTCCAAACTACCGAGAAAATGAGTATTGTGCCTACCATCAAGGACGTGGCCACGCCACTGATCGATGCTATACTTTGAAAAATGATATACAAGACCTAATTGATGACCACAAGATTGTCATCTCGGTCCCTGGAACTTCTCCAGCAGCTTCCACCAACATCCTTCAGAATCCTCTGCCTCAACATCCGACGGACCCCAGTTCATCTCGTGGCCCTGCAGTCAATAGTATAGAAGAAGGGGATCATCTCGATCGCTTCTTCTCCCCCATCCAATCCATTCACGCCTACACTTATGAGCCAACAAATCCTCCTCCAGTCTTGCAAGGGGCAAGTCCCTTTCTTCCTCAATCTCCGAGCCAGTAGTGCTTGAAGGAGCACCTCCATATGATATACCAGTTGTTCAAGGGGCACCTTACAACCATTCAAGCTGGGAACCAGTCGTCCTGGAAGGAGCACAATCATACATTGAGCCCACATACGAACCTGTCATCTTGCAAGGGGCAACTCCAGAACATCCAATCCGCAATGGAAGGATTACACTCATCAGCAGCAAGAGGCCCGTTGTCTTGGAAGGAGCTCTTCCAGTCAAGCCTGTCATATTGCAAGGGGCAAGTCCCGGAGGCGTATCAATCACGCTACGACAGCTCGGACGAACAGAGAAACCTCCTGCCATATCAAGAGGACCAGTATTCATTCCATGGGAGCCTCCCGCCCCAGGAACAGTCAAGCCAGGACCACGACCTTATGTGGTCTATGAAGACAAGCCTCGATACTACCCCTTCAGCACAGGCAACAATGTAGTCCTCAAGGCAAAAGCTCCATACGAGGAAGATCTGGTACTCACACAAGCACCGTTGCAAGAGCCGGTGGTCCTAGAAGGCAAGGGTGAGGAAAATTATAAAGAGGTCCCATGGCACTATCCAGAATGCGCAGAAGTGGGGAACATGAATCCCAACGGGCGTTGCATTCCGAAGAGATAATCAAAACAGAGGAGATCCCAAAGGCGTCCTCTCAGGCCTCGGCAGCAAAAATAAAGCCGCATACGATGTGGCGACTCAGCTCAAGTCAATCCCTGCACAATCTCAGTATGGGAGCTACTCTGCACATCTCGCATACACCGAGAAATGTTTGCCAAGACCTTGAACGATGCTCACGTCTCCTCTGATACGGCACCAGAAATGATAGCTTTGATGATTGGACAACTCCTGGCTCCGCGCGCCATCACCTTCACTGATAATGAGTTGCCACCAGAAGGACGAGATCATGGGCGATCCCTCAACATAGCCTTACGATACAAAGACCTCTGTGTTCCGCTGGTCCTTATCGATAATGGCTCAAGCTTAAATGTCTGCCCACTCAAGACCGCGGAACGTCTGGGAATCAGTCCTTCTTCATTCCGACCCAGCACCATATGCGTCAGAGCATTCGACAACACCCGCCGATCAGTGGAAGGGGAGGTCGACATAGAGGTACAGATAGGTCCGGAAGTCTCCACCATCACATTCCAAATCTTGGATATATCAGCCTCTTTCAACATGTTGCTCGGACGACCGTGGCTGCACAAGGTTGGAGCTGTGCCATCAACTCTGCATCAACGAGTAAAGTATATCTGTGGAAATCAAGTGATCTCTATCCATGCAGAGAAAGAGCTCATCATTCCTTCCAATGCTGCTGCCACTGAACCAGACATCCCGGTCATCGATATCCAGCACTCTGAAAGAAGACATCCTGTTTCACAGTTTCGAATTCGAGACTGTGAACTCTATCGCCAATCCAGAACCAATAAGGGTGGACCGTGTCTTTTCGCTGGCAGAGCGTCTGAGCCTCAAATACCGAATGAAGAATCACTTCAAGTCCAGAAAGGTACCGCTGATATATAACCAACGCAAATGGGGACTCGGATACAGGTCAACATTCATGGACAAAAGGAGGAAGAAATTTTGGTGCTCACCCATCCAATTTCGTCAAGCCAGGAGAACCTTGCAAAGATCCAGGGAGGGAATCAACCGACTGCACTACACAAAGGCCTCCCGATGAGTCTAGTTTGGGCCACGTGGCCCCCCATTCGATGGGATCAGATTCTCGAACCATCTAAGCCTCCAGAAGAAGAAGAAAAGGATGAAGACGAAGAAGGAAGTCAATACAGCAGCTTCAGGACCAGGTTACCCTGACACCTGCTCCCAACCAGGGGCACAACCTGCCCACGTCAGCACCAATCAACCAGGGGCACAACCTGCCCACTTCAATCAGTCAGGGGCACAACCTGCCCACTTCAATCAGCAAGGGGCACAACTCGCCCATCTCAGCACCAATTAGTAAGGGGCACGACTTGCCCATCTCTGCAAAGTCAACATCATCAATCATCAGCCAGGGGCAGAAGCAGCCCATCCATTGGATCAAGAAAGGGAAGTGGCCAGCCCTAGATTGGTCTGATGTCCAGATTCCAGACTTGTGTCTCACTGTGGAACCAGACGAACTGCAATGCGAGGTAAGTGATTCGGGAGGGACTGAGTACGACTCAGATCTCGAACCCGACCAGCAAGAAGTCATGGTCATTGGGCCAGACCATGATTCTTCGCCCAAATCATCAACCCCCGCCTCTTCAGGGGAGGAAGTGTGGGGTCCTGAATGGTCATCTGTTCCCCTCACTTTTGAATCAGCCAAAGAGCCATCTGAGGGCTCTGGCTTCCAAAAAAAAATGCCTGTTTAAGCAGCGACCGGAACTTTGGAACAAGTTGGGCTCAATCATGGTCTGCAATGCCCGCTTGTTCAAAGTCCCGTGAATTTCGAAAACCCAAAAAAATCAAAAACTTTCAAAAGCCAAAAACATCTAGCATTTCAATTTCAGAAAAATCTCAAAAACCAAAAAATATTTCTTTTCCTGCATTCAATAGTGTGCCAAGTTCGTCTAAAGAGTCACATGAGTTCGAAGTCGAATCATATGATTTCGACATCGAATTAGACTTCGAGCTCATGGGTCTGGACGAAGCTCGGGATGAGGAAGATGATGATCCTGCTCCCGAACTAGAGGATCTCCTCAAAAGTTCGAATCCAAAGCCAATGTTGTAGCCGATGATTTCGAGATAGTAACTTGGGGACGCCGTGAGATCCCTAGGGAAGTACGCATTGGAAAATCATTGCCACCTGAGATGAAACAGAAAATGATAGAGTTCCTAGCTCCAAGATTGTCCAACTTCGCGTTCTCATATGAAGACATGCCGGGGCTCGATGAAGAGCTCGTTGTACACCATCTGCCAACCAAGACAGATATGAAGCCAGTAAAGCAGAAACTCCGAAAAATGAAGCCAGAATGGGCTCTGAAAGTTCGAGATGAAGTCATCAACAATATAACGCGGGATCTTGGTAGTCTCCAACTACCCTGAATGGCTCGCCAACATCGTGCCAGTACCAAAGAAGGACGGCAAGGTTCGAATGTGCATCGACTTCCGAGATCTCAACAAAGCCAGTCCTAAAGATGACTTCCCTTTGCCACATATCGACACTCTGGTCGACAACACTGCTGGATACAAGATCTTCTCATTCATGGACAGGTTCTCAGGTTACAATCAGATTAAGGTGGCCGTCGAAGATCGTGAGAAGACAGCATTTATCACTCCCAGGGGAACCTTCTGTTACAGGGGTAATGCCATTCGGTCTGAAGAACGCAGGAAGGAGCAACATATCAGCGAGCAATGACAGCATTATTCACGACATGATGAACAAGGAGCTCGAAGTATATGTGGACGACATGATCGTCAAATCTCGCACAATTGAAGGACCACTTTGAAGATCTGAAGAAGTTATTCAACAGATTAGAAAAGTACAAGCTCCGCCTCAACCCTCAGAAATGTGTCTTCGATGCCAATGGGAGGTAAGCTCCTCGGCTTTATGGTGAGCGAGGATGGCATCAGGGTCGACGAGACCAAAACCAGAGCAATCATCGAGATGCCCCCTCCTAGAACAGAGAAAGAAATTCGTGGCTTCCTCGGCAGAATTCAATACATCAGTCGCTTCATCGCAAGCTCACACCTATCTGTGAGCCCATATTCAAGCTCCTTCGGAAGAACGTCCCAAAAGAATGGATGATGATTGCCAAGTCGCCTTCAACCGCATCAAGAAATATCTCATGAATCCTCCAGTCCTAGTGCCTCCCACTCCTGGACGACCACTATTGTTATACATCTCGGTAGCAGCAGAAGCCATTGGCTGTGTCCTCGGCCAACACGATGAAACCGGGAAGAAGGAACAAGCAATATACTATTTGAGTCGAAAGTTCACCGACTATGAGACCAAGTATTCCCCCGATCGAGAAGACTTGCCTCGCCCTAGTCTGGGCAACTCAGCGACTCCGTCAATACTGATTGCATTCCCTATTCTCCTTCTCGCTCACATGGATCCGCTCAAGTACCTGTTCGAGAAACCGGCACTCACTGGAAGGATAGCTAAATGGCAGCTACTCCTGTCTGAGTTCGACATCACCTATGTCACTCAAAAGGCAATCAAGGGACAGGCCCTCACCGATCATCTTGCGGCTCACTCTCTCCTGGACTATCAGCCGCTCAAGACATTCTTCCCTGATGAAGATCTCTTGCTCATTGAAGAGGAAGAAAAGAAGAAAAAAGATGAGTGGACGTTATTCTTCGACGGCGCAGCAAATTCTAAGGGGAGAGGTATTGGAGCAATCCTCTACTCTCCAGATGATGTCCCTATTCCTATCTCGAGGCGCATCGCATTTGAGGTGTACCAACAACATGGCAGAGTATGAAGCATGCATCGCTGGCTTAAGGGAAGCCATAATCTTGGGCGTCAAGAAGCTACGAGTATTTGGAGACTCACAGCTTATCATCAATCAGACCAATGGCGAATGGAAGACCAAGGATGAGAAGTTGATACCATATCATGTGTATCTTGATAATCTGATCGAAGAATTCAAGGAAATCACCTTCTCATACATGCCCAGAGCCAAGAACCAGTTTGCAGATGCTCTCGCCACACTCGCATCAATGCTCGAGATCCCAAAAGGAGCTTCAGAATGGGAACTCACAGTCGAAATTCAAGAAGAGCCTGCTTTTTGCCTACAAATAGAAGAAACCGAAGCTGTCCCTGACAAACCCTGGTATGCCGACATCAAGCAATACCTCGAAACCCAGGAGTATCCAGAGTCAGCAACAGCAACAGATCGCCGAACCATTCAGCGTTTGGCCGGCCAGTTCACCATCAGTGGCGAAGTTCTTTACAAGCGATCCTATAACCACATCTTTCTTTGATGCGTCGATGAAACAGAAGCTGCAAAGATCATGGAAGAAATACACGAAGGAATCTGTGGCCCACACATGAATGGGCACATGATGGCAAAGAAGATTCTACGACTCGGCTACTATTGGCTCACCATGGAGACAGACTGTTGCCAGCACGTCAGAAAATGCTTCAAGTGTCAGGAGCATGCGAATCAAATCCATGCCCCATCATCAGAGTTATACAACCTGACCACCCCCTGGCCCTTCTCCATGTGGGGACTCGACATCATCGGCAAGATCAGTCCCAAAGCATCAAATGGTCATGAGTACATACTTGTGGCAGTCGACTACTTCACCAAGTGGGTAGAGGCAGCCTCCTACACCACGATTGCAGCAGCTCAAGTGATCAAATTCATGAAGAACAACATCATATGCCGGTATGGAATCCCTAATGCCATCATCACAGATAATGGGACCCCGTTCGTCAACAAGAAGATGGATGACTTCCTCAGCAAATTCAAGATCCAGCGTCATCGATCAAGCCCCTACCGTCCTCAGATGAATGGTGGGGTAGAAGCCGCAAACAAGACAATTGTCAGGATACTCGAGAAGATGGTCGTGACCTATCGAGATTGGTCAGATATGCTCCCCTATGCACTTTAGGCCTATCGAACGTCTGTACGGTCTGCTACGGGCGTTACTCCTTTCGAGCTTACTTTTGGAATGGAAGCAGTTCTACCAGTCAAAAGTGGAAATACCATCGCTACGGGTGTTATTAGAAAGCGGAGTTGAAGAAGGAGAATGGCAACGGGCCAGATTCGATCAGTTGCAGCTAGCAGATGAAAAGCGCATGCGTGCGCTAAGTCATTCACAGTGCTATCAAAAAAGGATCGCTCGGGCTTACAACAAGAGAGTTCGAAAAGAAGTTTCAAGGTAGGCGACATGGTTATGAAGAAGATTCTACCGTCGCACCTTCCGGACCCCAGAGGAAAGTTCAAAACCCTCGTGGGACGGGCCGCTGATCATCAGAGAAGTACTTCCTGGAGGCGCCCTCAGACTCACCAACATGAGAGGGGTGGATCTTCCTGAGCCAACCAACGCCGACAACGTGAAGATCTTTCACCGGTAAGCCATTCTGACCTTATCTAGAGTTACTTAATAGAGCCGAAGTCAGAGGTCAAAGCTAAGATCTCTGAGAAATCATTTCCGTCCACCAACAAGTGTTTCAAATAAGGGGATTCCAAAAGAGAAAAATACAAAAAAAGGGGGGGATGCAAAAGGAAAAGAAAAAAAAAAGGGAGGAGGAAAAATACAAAAAAAAAAGAGAGAGAAAAAGAATACAAAAGAGAAGAAAAGAGAAGAAAAAGGGAAGCCAAAGCAAAGCACCTCAAGAAAAAAAAAATCAATCCAAGAACACAGTCATCCATCCATTCATCTCAGAGGGGCCTTTAGCAAAGACCGACAGCTCTATTATCGTAACTCAGGATAAGGGCTGAAAGACTGCCATCGGCCGGCAACGACGGATTCCCGACCTCTAGCCGCCGCAGTTATCCAGAGATCCAGAAAGAAAAGAAAAGAAAAGAAAAAAAAAGGAAAATGTGTACCTAAACAAAGAGGGCGGAGTGAAAACCCGAAAGGGCGCTCCGAGTAAAAACAGTGGGCATACAGCGGACTTGGTGAAAACCTGAAAGGGCGCCAAGGGGTAAAAACAGCACAGCTGCCAAGGGGCAGGCAAGACCAAATACCCGGGACGTGGTAAAAACCCGAAAGGGCGCCACGGGCAAAAATGACGGGAAAAAGCCGGCTGTAGTGAAAACTCGAAAGAGCGCTGCAGGCAAAAATGGCTTGAATGAAAAAAGAAAAAATAAAAGTGCAGGTACCAAGAAATCAGACAGTCCAGATCGGTTCAAGCAGTGAAAGTGCAAGAACAAAAAGAAGCGCAGTCAGGAGCAAAGAGCTCTACAAACTCTGACAATCTCAGGAAGCGAGAGTTTCCATTGCCTACATCTCTAGGGAACCAAAGGATCAAGCAAGACAAATCTCGAGACATCGGTCAAATCATTGGCCGAGCCCCAGTTCTGATTCCTATATCCTGACGCAAAATCCAGACACACTCACAAGACAACTCATGGCACAATAGATTTTCAAACAGTTTTCTCTATTCAATTAAACGCATTATATTTCTCTTACACATATCATCTTTTTCAAAAAATACAAAAAATGCATCATCATCAATCATATATGCAAAAAAGAATGTGCAGGTGGCCAACACAATCAATCTCTACCCTCCTCCTCGGCCACATCAGGTGAGTCTTCTGACTCATAAAAAGATAGTCTCGCTCTCAACCTGCTCACCTCCATACGCAGGTAATGCACCTCATCGCGCTCAAGGGTACGGATCGCTGTCTCCTCATCAGACAACCTCCGATCGGCAGCCAATCTCCTCGACATCATCTCACAATGATACCGAAGTGCGGAGATCTCAGACAGCAAATGGCCATGAGTGGCCAAAAGGAAGCCAGGATCGATAAACGGGCGCTCCTCAAAAGGTTCTTATGAACCAGATGAAGAGCCAGCATCTCCAAGAATATCCTGCTCATCCTCATCAGCAGTCTAGTGCCAACAAGGGATACGTCGATACAAAGACTGCTCAGCAACCCAATACTGATATGGGGCAGTCGCCATCGGAAAAGTCCGCAAGCTCAAATCCCAACAAATCAGCTGTCAAATAACTCGCCCAAGAACAATCAACCCTGGTCCTAAAGTCAGAGGATCTGGATGGAAGTGCTCGACGCCCGATACCCGCGAAAGCGAAAAGAGGAACATCCTGCTCGTACCCAAACTGCCGCAGGAACCGAATGGGGTGATAAGAAAAGTAGGATCGAAAACCTACCAACATCAGAGGATGGCGGTGTGCATCGCAAAGCACTGGAGAAAGTGGAAGCCAAGATGACTCCCAACGAACGTTCCAGTCACGCAGATCAGCGAACATCCTGCGATACAAGGGCTCGCTCATCCTAGCCGTATGCGGAAGGAACTCCATGATATAACGCATAATGTCAGAGCTAGGGATGCCAGGAAGAGGTACAGGAAACGATCAGAGAAAGACGCTCCCATAGCCAGACCTGATCACAGAAAGCAAGAAGTTCAGCTAGAGCAAAACAATTCCTAGCAAAGCAAGAAGAAAAAAAAGGGTGCAGAAAAGATACCTGAAGGAAAGCACAACAGCCGCGAAGGACACGAGTGCGGCCCAGGGCACAGTCGGTCAACCCATCGAATAGCTCGGCCAAGATGAGAGAAATGATCCCCTGCCGACGGACAGCTCGGCTCATCACCTCAAAAAGCAAAGGAGTCTGGGACCTGTGCCATCCCGAGAACAGCACCTCAGCAATCAAACAGAACATCAGTGCGTTCCGAGCAAAGGTGGAACCGGCCGTACCCTGAGGTCCCGAAAAAAGATCATACAGCAAGTCCAAAGAGAACACTACAGCATCCTGGCCACCAGCTGCAGGCCGAACAAGATAGGGGATCCCAAACCAGTTCTGCGGTGTACCAGTCTTCGGCGACGTCTTCGGCGAGAAATATTGAGCATAATCCCAAGGAAGGCCTGTCAAGCGTGCAAGCTCCTCCAAAGAAGGTCCTATCTCCATATCGTTGAATGCGAACAAGTTCAACGAGGGGACCCAGTCAATCAAGGCAGCTCCGAGCATGCTCCAGTCAATGTTAACTCTAGCCATATGAATCAGACTGCCAAAGCCATAAGACTCCAAATCTCGAATCTCATAAACTGACAAGCTGTCAAGCCAAGCAAGCAGTCGTGGCGAGCAAGAAGGACGAGGAAGCAACTGACAAGTCCTCACTGGTATCCCCTCCAGCACAAAAGGCCCAGAAATCGAGGACAACTCATCGAGGATCGGAAGGTCAATGGGCGAAGGAGAGGAAAAGCTGGAACCTCTGCCGACTCGACAGCCCCTGATCGGCCCTCAGTGACGGCTATGTCTGATATAGTCACATCGCCATCTGAAACTGTCATAATTTCAGCCGCATGAGAAGACTCGCCCACCTCATGAACAGAGTGCGCAAAGGGCCGATGACCAAAAGAAGGACAATGCTCCCAACCAAAAGAGCCATCAGTGAAGATCACACCGCACATCGTGGCATCCTGACCAAACTGACCGTCAAAGAATACATCTGAACCATCCAAAGGGGTCCCGGCAACCCCGATCAAAGAATCAACGGTCAGATCTGGACCTGCGGCCCCCTCCAACAGAAAATCATGAATCCAGTCATCATCCTGACCGATCAAAGGGATCATCGAGGCATCTACACCGTCCATCATCAAGGGGACATCATCAATGATCACATCAAGTCCACCCAAACAAGTGTGCCGCACACCTCGGCCCTCATCCAGAGCATCCAAACCGTCAAGGTACCATCTGAGCCATCCATACCATCCAGACATGAGATCAGCCCATCTATGTCCCTCATAGTCCCATCATCACCGTCCATCACGTCATCCATGGGACCCACACTCAAGGGATGCATAGCCTCACCTATGTCCCATCCCATCATCTCATCCATACCATCCATTCCTCCCATAATGAGGGGCCCATTCAAATCTGAAAATACAGCCATCCCACCATTAATGGAACTATTCAAAGCTCCATCAACCACCATCCCAAGCCCCTCATCAATGCTTCCATTCAATGCACCATCTCCACCATCCATTAAAGAAATCCCTCCATCATTAAAGCCTTCAATACTCTCTGAAGTGTGGGACCCACCATGAACAGCCCCCACAGCCCATAAATCCCCACCATCCATTGCCCAAGAAAGCACAAAGCAAGATGAGGACAAGATGATGATGAAAGAGGAGACAAAGAGAAGATTCATTGTTGGAATCGAACCTGAACGTACACAGCAGGTGGGGACAGCAGCAACAGGGACCAGAGAATGTCCGAGCACGAGCCAGCCCAGGCCGCTCAAGAGACGAGCTCTGGGCGGCCTGCCCTGGGCCGCCCGTACGGACGCGGTTCCCCTCTCTCCGCGGGATTGGCTCCAGGGTTCTTGGTAGGTGAGTCTGACAGTCCACGTCAGCAGATGGCGCTCCGTGGGCCGCCCAAGGCTCCGGTCCACTCCAAATTTCAACTGAAGATGATCAAGATCATACAAAAGGTGCCCCACTGGTCCAATCATGAAGCAATGTGGCCGGAACATGGCTGATCAAGTCAAAAAGAAGGAAAGTTGATCAAGTGGGGGCCACAAGCAATCCAAGCCATTCAAAGACTAGATCATCATGATCTAAACCATTGAAGAACCTACATGAGCCGTTAAACAACAAGATCAAAGGTTTGATCATCACGAGAAGGGCCAGAATCCAATATCTAATCATCAAGTGGCCCGCAAGGCCTAAACAAGCGATCTGAACCGTTCAAGTCATTGTCCATGCAGTTGAGGAATCACAAATCATCAAGGAACAAGTCATAAGTCAAAGCATCCAGATATCATCAAGAAATTTGAGACAAAACAAAGACTATATATATTCATTCAAAAGAGCTTGATACAAAGATAGAGGCAAAAGTACAAGGCCATATAAAGCAGAGCCAGCTACAAGTCACCGACATAGTCATCGTCGTCCCTCCTCGCGTCCCGCTCCCGACGATAAAGATCCATCAAAGGAGCTGTCACTGATCCTCCAGCATACCTGAGACGGCCACCTGGAACATAAAGCGAAGGAAGCAGAGGCCCCTGGCCGAACAACAGATACCACTCATCATAATCACGATCCGGGATCGTGAAACGAAAGCCGGGCTGGCCCACCAGAGCCTCAACTCTCTCATCAACTGGCATCCGAGCAGCTGGAGGAGGATCAGAGCAGGGGACCCGAGCCACCCCAGTGACTTGCCGAAGCAATCTCTCCCCCAAGTACCATTGGAAGGACTCAGCGTCAGAAAGCATAATACGGAGACATGAAGCATCGTATGCCTCCACGCGCTGGGGTGTGTAGTAGAGAGGGAAACTAGCGTACGGCATCCGGGCAAACTGCAACAAATGAGGTTACCACGGTCAATTACAGTACGACACGAAGGACGAAGACAAACAAGATACTTACACCCTCAACTGTCAGCCCGTCTATATCAGCACGCCAATTGTCCCCGGGAACTCGGGAGTTCCGCTGACGATTCTGTTGATGCCAGTACATGTGGCGATACTGAGAGGGTTCAATGTCATCTCGCATCCTCGGCGCAAGATGCGGAAAATGGTCATAAAAGCAGGTCTGGATAAAAGCACATTCAATGATCAGAGAGAGAAAGAAGGCAAATGGCTCCAAGGAGGATGAAAGAAGAGGTACCTCAACGACAGGCCAGAAGCCTGTGAAGGACCGGCTATGCCGACAGGTCTTGTCCAGACCTTGAAAGAGACGGGTCAGGATGGCCCCATTCCAGTTATAGGGGGTGATGAAGGTCCTCGACTAAACGAAGAAATTTAGGATCAACTCTCTCATTCGCATGGCAAAAAAGAAAGGATCCAAAAGCATAAGTGATCATGGCCCGCGCCTTGTGGAGGGCCTCTCGCTCGGTGGTAGGGACGACGGAAGCAAAATTATTGTAAAACCATCGCATCTTCACTTGATGGCCTTGGAATTCACCCTCAGGAGGGACGTCACTGACAAGCCGCAGCCAATCGGTGGAAGAGAGGGGAGCTAGAGAGCTAACTTGAGGGACAATTGCCCCATGAAACGGGAAACCTATCTGCATATAAATATCCAAGGGGGTTATTCCCCACTCCCCACAAGGGAGCTGAAAGGTGTGGGTCTCATCCCGCCACCTCTCACAAAGGGCCGCAAGCATCATGCGGTTGGCGTCGTTATTATGGAAGCGTAGGGTGAGGAGGCCAGCAAAAGGAGTACCATCTAGTACTCGCTCAAGCAAGGGCTGTGGCTCTTTCATCCAATTATCCCAGCGATCCCTGGTACCTCGACCCTTGATAGCAGGAAGAGGTTGATGCTCCATAGCTAGGGAACACATGTGGTCCCCTCGGCGGACAATGAAAGCAGGATCATCCTCGTCAACCACTTGGTGGCCCCTGGTACCATCCGCCATGGAATCCTACAAGCCTGGCAAGGGTAAGTCCCTATCCTTTACCCGTTAAAATCCAAATTGTCATCTAAGAAACCCATGGGATTGGACTCACATTCCAATGCAAAATCTAAAGTCCAACTCCATGTGTCACTTAGGATATGTGTTGGGCCCATTGGAAAAGGTAAGGCCCACCTTAAAGAAGGTGGCATGGCATGCCTTAGGTAAGAAAAGTCCATCATCCAAGGACACATTTTGGACAACAAATGCATTCAAGTGCCATGAGATCAACTAAGGATGAGAGTCCTACTTCACATGAGAAGTTCCTCTTCAAAGTCCACATATGGCCAAGGATGGACCCACTCTTATGCCAAGGTCATGATTCTCACTTAGGATGCCTCCATCTTTTTACACATATGCATGGACAAGTGGGGGATAGAAAGGAAACGGGCCCCCAAGAGCAACCCAAATGCCTCATCTCAATGGATTGGAAAGAGCACATAGCCCACTTTGGAGAATATGAGAACCCATTCATGGGTTAACCATGGGCAACCTTATGTGCCTCATCTTGATGAAAGTTTTGACCATGAGAATACAACAAGGAGGTCTACCCACAAACATATGAATCAGAGAAGCTAAGGGTAGAAAGTTGATGCACATAGCCCACATGAAGAATCAAAGTTGAAAATGCCCATGAAAAGGCAAGTTTGGGCAACTTATGTGCACCAACTTGTTCACCAAAAAGGGAGACCATTTGAGCACAAAAGAGCATGGCTTGATGAGTCACCCAACCATCATGAAAATGGATAAGAATGGTACACATAGCCCACTTGAAGATTAAAATCCAAAATGTCCCAAGGCATGGGACAAAAATGGGCAACTTATGGGTATCATTCTTTCCCACAAATTCAAAGAAAAATCACCCATACATGAGAATGATGGTGGATGACCCACCAAGCCCCAGAAGATCAAGGAACCATGGTTGTATGAATAGCTCGCTTGAGGATCATCCATTTGAGAGTGATAACATCTAATGAAGCTCTTGGGAACCACATTCCTACCACAAAGAAAACCATTTGAACTTAGTGAGATTGTGGGAACAACTCACTCATGGGACTTGTAGATGGTCAAGTAGCTCAAGTCCTCCATCCATCAAAGAAAAAGCATGAAAAGAAAAAATCCACATGGACAAAGTGTAGTGGGGCACACATGGTTCAAAAAAGTGTCCAAATTCCAAAGAAGGCCCAAAAGCCCATCCACATGAAAAACTCCAAGGAGCCCACTACACCTTGTACAAGGATGTACATCATAATCAAGAGATAGTGGAAGACTTGAGCCACTTGTCCATGTAGGCCCAACTAGGAAATCTAGCGCATTTAAGATCTAAATGAAGAATGGGCTAGTCATCTTGGTCCATACACATGTAAACAAAGATGAGGTCACCCAAAGTGAGCCCCATGAGCCCAAAACTTGAGATGGGCCCTACCATGCCCATGGGCCCAAAATTTGAAAAAGAAAATGGAAAAGAAATAGAAAGCTCCAAAGGAAATGACAAGAGAAAGAAAGTAAGAAGGAGCCCAAAATGAAGCATTGGGCCCATCAAATACACCAAAGGCCATGACTTCACTTTGAGCCCATTTGATACACATGAAAAGAGGCCCGACTCCCATGAAAAAGATAGAGTATTTTGCCATGCACACTTGATGACATGGCAAAATCACTCTTTACATACACATGGAGGGAGTGTGAAAAAGGAAAAAATGATGAAGTGGAGAGCTTGCAATGTCCTTCTCCATGCACCACCTTTGGAAGAGACTTGAGATCTAGAAAAAGGTCAAGAATACTTGGGCCCACCTTCACACCTCTTTGGATAGCTACATGAAAAAGAAAAAGGACCATGAGAAGAGACAATGAAGATGGAAAAGGACAAGAAAGAGAAAGGAAGTGGTCCATACCTTTACCACTCACCAAAGAAGGACCACCTTGCTGTCCCAAGACTTCTCTAAGGCCCACCACTTGAGAGAAGCAAAAGGCCACCAAAGAAGAGAGAGAAAACTTGGAAAAGAGAGAGTATGAGAGAGAGAAGAGAGAGATTGCACGTTTGAGGGGGCAAGGGTGCCCCATGTTATATAGAAAAGGGGGGGGCACCCTTTTACCCAGCCCCCTGAAGAGACCAGGAGGCACAGACCGGTCGGGCGGCCCATGGGAGGCCGTCCTAGCCTCCACCTAAGTGAGGTGACTTCTCACCTCCTCTCCTTGGGAAGAACTCCTCCTTGGGAAGGGTGGTTGCAAGTGAATCTTGTACCTCCATGTAAGATTGAAGTGATGGAAGAGAATGGTGAGAAAAAGGAAGAAATCTCACCAAAATCTCATCTCATGAGAAATGGGTGAAAAATTGGGATGATGATGTGGAAAAGTTCCATGAAATTTTCAAGAAAAGAAAGGAAAAGATTGACTTGGTCAAACAATGATCTCAACCATCCAAAAGCTATGACCTGATGATCCGAACCATTCCAAAGAGAATTCCCGTAGTCTCCAACCTGGATTACTGCTCTTTTGTACATAGTGTTAGGGTCCGAAGACCTTAAACTACGTCGGGATCAAGATCCCGAGGGATTTTTAATAAAAATGGGTATCGATCTCGACCATCAAAATCAGAATCGATGACCCAGAATATTTTTCAAAAAAGAAAACAAAAAAATGTCTTTCCTCTTTTAAAGTTTTGGGTCCGAAGAACTTAAACTACGTCGGGATCAAGACCCCGAGGGACCTTTTAATAAAAACCGGCATCAGCCTGGATTGAATCAAGATCCGCTGACACCGGACATTTTCCCAAAAAACCAAAAAATATATATATATACTACCAGCCCCTCTTTTAAAATTCAGTGGTCCGAAGACCTTAAACTACGTCGGGATCAAAATCCCGAGGGATTTTCAATAAAAGCCGACATCGGTTTGGATCGAATCAAGACCTAACGATCTCGGACATTTTCAGAAAAACAAAAAAAAAATATCTGCCTCTTTTAAAGTTTTTGGTCCGAAGACCTTAAACTACGTCGGGATCGACATCCCGAGAGATTCTCAATAAAAACCGGCATCAGTCTGGATTGTCCATCCGCTGACACCGGACATTTTTCCAAAAAAAAAAAAAAACATGTTTGCCCCTCTTTTGTACAGTTTCATGGTCCGAAGACCTTAAACTACACTGGGATTAATTTCTCGGGAGACCTTTCTCTCTTTCAACAAAAAACCGGCATCGGCCTCAACCACTGAGATCAAGGTTCGATAATCCGGATCATTTTCAAAAAAAATATACCAAAAAGATTTTTTGAGCTTTCCATAAAAACCAGCATCAACCTCAATTACTTGATTTGAACTTTGGAACCTTTTCAAAAAAAAAAAAAGATAAAAAATAAAAAATAAAATTTCACCATCAATTTCAACTGCACAAATTTATCTCCAGCGGTCCGAAGACCTAAAACTACACTGGGATTAACTTCTCGGGGGCTTTCTTTCCTAACCTGTTCCAGACATGGCTGACACTTGATCGTACGGGTGTCTGGAATCTTTTAAACAGGTAAGAGCTGAGGCGGGCAGAACTCCGCCAACCTGTTCATGTTGAACGCACCGTGATAGACAACCTTGATTTGGAAGTTGCTGTTGAAGCTGACGGATGTTCCCTGTTCCTAGAACTCATGAAGGGGATTAAGGCTGTTGGGAGGTGGAGCTCACCCTCACGGAATTGTGAGCAACGTAAGACCCCAAACTGGATTGACTAAGGGAAATGTGAGGATGTGGCTCATTTTGTGGCCGAAGGAGTCCGTCGGACGATACGTGGTATATGTGCATTGCACATGAGGAACAGGCAACTTTGTGGGTGTGTTGACTGCAAACCCTCAAAATCCCCTCATCCGAATATGTAAAACTACGGCACTTAACTGTGTGAGACCCGTCTTGCTCGCTGACATAAAATGGATCGGGTGCCTTACCAGCAGTAGAAGCTGGAAGTGGATGGAAATTCCACATCTTTTCCCTGCATTTCAGAAAAATCACAAAATACAAAAACATTGCAAAATCACCTCTTCAAAAATCACAAAAATATTTCCCTTGCTTTCAATCAGAATATTGTCAAAAATCACAAAAAAATATTTCTATCGCTTTCAAATCAAATATTTGCAAAAACCACAAAATATTTCCCTTGCTTTCAATCAAAATATCGTCAAAAATCACAAAAAAATATTTCCATCGCTTTCAAATATTTGCAAAAACCACAAAAAATATTTCCCTTGCTTTCAAATAAAAAATTTGCAAAAAATCACAAAAATATCTCCCTTGCTTTCAATCAAGATATTGTCAAAAAATCACAAAAATATTTCCCTTGCTTTCAATCGAAATATTGTCAAAAATCACAAAAATATTTCTCTTGCTTTCATCAAAAATATTTCGAAAATCACAAAAAATATTTCCTGCGTTTTCAATAAACCGATCTCTATCCTGACCACTCAGTTGAAACTCGGACCACATATTTACAAAAATTACAAAAATTAGCATCCCCAGCACTACAATTCAGGAGTCTTGAACTCCGCTCACTTCACAGTATGGGATGACGGATCCAATCGCCCGCAAATTGGAATCTTGACCAAAACGGGCAACCAAACACCATCTCAATCACATGAATGCCCAGAAGAACATCTTGAAGTCGAATGATATCCTCGTACATTCTCATTAGCAAAGAAACAGCATCTTGGGACGATGGACCTGATCGATCACGGGTCGGGATCTTGACTAACCCGCTGTCCAAACCTCCGTATCAAAAAGAAAATTCCCCAAGGGAGTACAACCCTGCAAGCAATAAGTTCAAAATTCCCTGCATCTCCAGCAAAAGCAAAATCATCAAACGAAAAGAGAATGAGCCAAACCATGCATTCATCATATATCTCCATGCATCAGCATCCATCGCACCAATCATCATGTTTACCTGCTTTCAAAATAAAAGTCGGTTAGCTAAAGACCCCACAGGCATCCCTAGTGGAGGCACGTGCAAACCAGATTTCCATTTCAAAAAGACAAAAAAAAAAATTTCTATTTGCAAATAAAACCCCACGGAGTATCACTCCCCAGAGTGGGTATCTTTTCAAAAACCCAAAAATATTTTCCAGTAGAGCGTTCTGCCTCCAAAACACCAGGAGATCTTCCATATCTTTGGGTAGGAGCCGACGCAAAAATCAAATAAGATCCGAAGTCTCGCGATTTCCCCGGAGACCATCGGATCCAATGCACTCAAAGTACGGTCGAACTGAACTCCAGTGTCAGTGCGGTCGTACCACATGCCAAGATACAAAAAAGATGAAAGCCAAAAGGCTCGGTCACAGAAACCATTTGAACAGGTGGAAACGATGAATTGTAACCCAAGTATCAAAATCAGCAGATTGGGTGGAGAGAGTTCACCCGCACATACCTAGGCGTGGATGCCTGAAGTACCTTGACTGAGTCCAAGTCGGCGTAGTAGAATCCCGTAAGACTATCTGACGCAGGGCGTCTAACCACTTTGACAGTCAAGCGAAACAAGTACTCCTGGAGTGATCTGGGAAAACATCAAACATCATACAATCAGTCTCAGGGTCAGCAACCTTATAAGACTACGGACGCAGAGGCTCTGCTGTACCTTTCCGATGTTAGTACCGATCAGGAATGGAAGGGTTGCGATTGGGTACCCAGGTTGCAGCAAACTGCAGGGACAATCGCAACGTTTTCTCCAAACTCTCGCGGTATGTGCGAGTTATCAATTTCCAGACAATCAACTGACTCAGATACAAAGGACAACAAAGATTCCAGACCACAATCAAGGAAAGAATGAATTGCAAACTAAGCATCGAAACCAGCAGATCGGGTGGAAAAAGCCCACCCGCACATACCTAGGCGTAGATGCCTGAAGTACCTTGACTGAGTCCAAGTCGGCGTAGTAGAATCCCGTAAGACTATCTGACGCAGGGCGTCTAACCACTTTGATAGTCAAGCGAAACAAGTACTCCTGGAGTGATCTAGGAAAACATCAAACATACAATCAATCACAGGGTCAGTAACCTCGTAAGACTGTCGACGCAGAGGCTCTGCTGTACCTTTCCGATGTTAGTACCGGTCGGGAATGGAAGGGTTGCGATTGGGTACCCAGGTTGCAGCAAACTACAGGGACAATCGCAACGTTTTCTCCAAACTCCCGCGCTATGTGCGAGTGATCGGTTTCCAAACGATCAACTGGCACAGATGCAAAGGCAAGCAATGATTTCAGACCATGATCCATGAATGACCGGGTCGGAAGTGGGGTGTCCACTCGCTTTGGCATTCGGTTGCACGCAACCTCTGCCAAAGAGGGGCATCTGTAGACACCCCACCTTCGGCTACAATGTTGATAGAGAAAGCTGGATGAATGGAGGACCATACCCCCAAACCCCAAGCCCAAACTCAGCCAAACTCACCCTTGTAGGCCCCATTCCATAGCCCAGATCAAGCCTGAACCCAGTCAACCCAGTCCTAAACACCACCCTGAAAAACCCCCCATAAAAAAAGGCCAGTCAAAAAATCCCAAAAAAATCAAACTCACTGAGTCAACTCGCTGAGTTAACCCGCTGAGTCAACCCGTCGAGTCAAAACACCGAGTCAACCCGTCGAGTCAACCCGTCGAGTCAAACCACCGAGTCGACCCGCTGAGTCAACTCACTGAGTCGACCAGCGAGTCCAACAGCAGCCCCGAGGGAGCGGCCGTACTCGCTGGAAATCGAGGAGCGGCCGTACGGGCGGCCCATGGCAGGCCGCCCGGACAAAATTACGAGAGCTGCCACTCTCCGCTGCTATAAATACCCCCCTCCCCTTCTCATTTCATCATCCCTTCGAGTCCAAAGAGAGCCTGTCCGTTCGAGTGCCCTTCTCCACCCCTTAGCCCATTTTCCCACCAAGGAGAGCCCGAGTGAGGAGAGTTTAGCCCTGGCCCAGCCCTGCCTGACTACTGGTCCAAGCCTCTCAAGCCATTTAAATCTTGATCCAGCCACTCGAAGCCAACCCTTGCGACACCTCCGTCCACTCAGCTACTCTTTTCCAGCATCATCTCATTTGCATCTAGCATAAGTGCAACATTTACTTTTCTTCCAACCCCCCTGCTTCACTGCAAGCACTTTGATTCGTCAAATACACTGCATATGTCTTTATATTAAGCACCTGTCAGTTCGAGCGTATGCTCTGGGCTTGCCCGTTGTTGGAACCTGCCCATCAGAAACTCTTACTGTTCAGACCTGCATTCACGTACATATCACTATAAGCACTTTGAATATTCAAGCACACAGCATGCATCATCTCGCATAAAGCACCTGTCAGTTCGAGCGTACGCTCTGGGCTTGCCCGTTGTTGGAACCTGCCCATCAGAAACTCTTACCGTTCAGACTCGCATTCATGCATCATGTCATCCATGAGAATATACGAGGATTAAACTAGACTTTCAAGTATCCGATCGATTCTGTGAAGTAGAGACCGTACTTCGGTACGGGCAGTGTGTGGGGTGCTTAACCTCTTCCCACCCTGTAACCGTGATCCCTTACCTTGAATCTCTCGCCGCAGATCAACAGGAGTCATTTTAGAGGAAGGAATCTTCGGATTCCCTTCTCTAACGTTTCTACGGGGTCTAGCCGACTGTAGATTCGAAGTAACTGGCTAGTGGCGACTCTGGTCTTATATAAACTCATTTAAACATATCCAGCTTAACACGACAACCAAACAAAGCCCTCGAGAACGAGGCAAGCCAGTGGCACAAACGGCGATTTCGCACTCACGCATCATCCTCTCCTTCTTTTCCCAAAAGGGGAAGGGACGAGAAGAACGTCGTGTGGGAGCGCGGAAAAATCGGCGAGGGTCCACAGAATGGCGACTCTGCTGGGGATTTTTCTAGTCCCACTAGTCGTGATCCGACTTGAAAAATAGAATCATTCCTGTACTTGAAAGTCATTAGTCCTCATACAATCTCATCTGCATAGCATTCTACCCAAAAATCCAAAACCAAAAAAAAATATAGAAAATCCCAAAACCAACCAAAAAAAAAAAAAAATAGAAAATCCCAAAACCCGAAAAGAGTATAATCCTCACCATTGCGCCTCCTCGGGCTCAACGTACGCGGAGACAACTTCCCTTCCGCAGCATAATCCGCACTCGGGCTCAGCAAGCCATGTCCGACCACGAAGAAGAAACTCATCACTTCCCTGCTCTCGAAATGACCGAAGCGCAACCTCCAGCGCAACAGCCCGTTGACAATACGCCAATCATACAAGAATTGGCACAAGGAATGAGAGCAATGCAAGAAATGCTCTTGCAATTCATGCAAGCACAAACCACCGCAGCAGCCAACAATCAAGTTGGCCCAGTTCACCAGTCTCAGCAACCATGCCGGGTCCTCCCGGCCTCCAGTTCAAATCAAGCACAACCATCGGAGTCTGCCCAAGACTACCGACAACAGCCATCTCAGCCCTTCGCTATGGGGCATCCTTCTCAATATCTTCCTGCGACGACAAGGCCATCTCAGAGCACTTCCGTTGCAGGAACATCTAGTCAACTTCCAGTCAATCTTGCAAACAACAATCTCAGTAGATCTCAGCATGTCCCCGCCGATGGGACACCTTTTCAATTCCAGCACGTCCCCGCCGATGGGACACCTTTTCAATTTCAGCACATCCCCACAGACGGGATTTCAATTCAATTTCCAGCAACAGGGACAGCACTGGCGAATGCCCACAACGGGGGTCAGTGTCAAGCCCACATCAATCAGCGGACAGTGGCGAATACCCAACAAGGGGGTCACTTCCCAGCATCTCAGCCTCCTGCAAACAGGAGCACTTTTCAATTCCAGCACATCCCCGCCGATGGGATTCCAGTTAATTTCCAGCAATCTTCAATTCAGCAAAATCCAGTCAATCTCCAGCAAGTTCCAGTTCAACCTTCAGTACAGTCTCCAGTTCAGTTACCATCATTTCAAGCTCAAGTTCATCAGAATCCAGTTCAATCATCAAATCAATTTTAGCAACCCACGGTTGCTTTTCAGCAAGCCCATAGGGTCGAAGACATCGACCACTATGCCGAAGAAGAACGTGCCTTACTCCGGGAGGCACCAGTCGCTCGAACAGATCACTCAGGACTGGACGAGTTGCGGGAGCAGTTTCAGATCTTGCAAAATCAGCTTCAGCGACAGCAAGGAATCGACTTACCTTCGACCAAGTTCAGAGACTTGTGTCCTTTCCCAGATGCTCAAGTACCTCAAAACTTTGAGGTTCCGAAATTCAAGAGATACGATGGCAGCGGTTGTCCCACAGCACATCTCAAGGCTTTCTGCGGGGAGTTGAGTGCAATCGCAGGAAATGAAGGGGCCCTTATTCGTTTGTTCCAAAAATCTCTGAAAGGCGATGCCCTAGATTGGTACACTTCATTGGACTGCCACCGCATCAGAACATGGGAACAGCTTTCCCAGGCTTTCGTCGACAGATTCGCATACAATCTCAACATGGCACCCAGAAGAGCCGACCTCGCAGCACTCAGGCAAAGAAGTGATGAAACACTATCAGCTTATGTGGGACGTTGGCGAGCTATGGCAGCCAGAATGCGGACACCCATCGACGATGAAGAACAAATCTCCATGATTGTTCATTCAACATATCCAGGCATATCCGGGTATCTCATCTCGCATCCATACGCGAACTTCTCGCAGTTAATCCGTGCTGGAGAGCAAGTCGAAGCAGGAATCCGTGCCGGGACGATTTCCCCATGGCCTCATCAAGCCACTCCAGTCAAGAGGAACAGAGTGGAAGGAAGACCTATCGGGCACGGGAATGGAAACCGCAGTGGTTCTCCTCCCCGCCCAACAGAGGTAAACAACATCAACACCACTACTCAAGGAAATCAACGTGCTCCCCCACAGGGACGTCAACAGTATCAGCAGAATCTAGTTCAGCATCAGCCTCAGCGATATCAGCCACAACCGAATCTTCAGCCACAACCACCTCGACAACAACAGCAGTTCAGGGGAAATGGCCAATACTCATACCAGAACAGGCAGAATTACAGGGAGTTCAGGAAGTTCACTCCACTCAGTCAACCACTTAGTCAAATCATGACTACGCTTGTACAAAAGCAGTTACTCACTCTGATGACACCTAGGCCTCCGCCTCATCCTCTACCTCCAAACTACCGAGAAAATGAGTATTGTGCCTACCATCAAGGACGTGGCCACGCCACTGATCGATGCTATACTTTGAAAAATGATATACAAGACCTAATTGATGACCACAAGATTGTCATCTCGGTCCCTGGAACTTCTCCAGCAGCTTCCACCAACATCCTTCAGAATCCTCTGCCTCAACATCCGACGGACCCCAGTTCATCTCGTGGCCCTGCAGTCAATAGTATAGAAGAAGGGGATCATCTCGATCGCTTCTTCTCCCCCATCCAATCCATTCACGCCTACACTTATGAGCCAACAAATCCTCCTCCAGTCTTGCAAGGGGCAAGTCCCTTTCTTCCTTCAATCTCCGAGCCAGTAGTGCTTGAAGGAGCACCTCCATATGATATACCAGTTGTTCAAGGGGCACCTTACAACCATTCAAGCTGGGAACCAGTCGTCCTGGAAGGAGCACAATCATACATTGAGCCCACATACGAACCTGTCATCTTGCAAGGGGCAACTCCAGAACAATCCAATCCGCAATGGAAGGATTACACTCATCAGCAGCAAGAGCCCGTTGTCTTGGAAGGAGCTCTTCCAGTCAAGCCTGTCATATTGCAAGGGGCAAGTCCCGGAGGCGTATCAATCACGCTACGACAGCTCGGACGAACAGAGAAACCTCCTGCCATATCAAGAGGACCAGTATTCATTCCATGGGAGCCTCCCGCCCCAGGAACAGTCAAGCCAGGACCACGACCTTATGTGGTCTATGAAGACAAGCCTCGATACTACCCCTTCAGCACAGGCAACAATGTAGTCCTCAAGGCAAAAGCTCCATACGAGGAAGATCTGGTACTCACACAAGCACCGTTGCAAGAGCCGGTGGTCCTAGAAGGCAAGGGTGAGGAAAATTATAAAGAGGTCCCATGGCACTATCCAGAATGCGCAGAAGTGGGGAACATGAATCCCAACGGGCGTTGCATCCGAAGAGATAATCAAAACAGAGGAGATCCCAAAGGCGTCCTCTCAGGCCTCGGCAGCAAAAATAAAGCCGCATACGATGTGGCGACTCAGCTCAAGTCAATCCCTGCACAAATCTCAGTATGGGAGCTACTCTGCACATCTCGCATACACCGAGAAATGTTTGCCAAGACCTTGAACGATGCTCACGTCTCCTCTGATACGGCACCAGAAATGATAGCTTTGATGATTGGACAACTCCTGGCTCCGCGCGCCATCACCTTCACTGATAATGAGTTGCCACCAGAAGGACGAGATCATGGGCGATCCCTCAACATAGCCTTACGATACAAAGACCTCTGTGTTCCGCTGGTCCTTATCGATAATGGCTCAAGCTTAAATGTCTGCCCACTCAAGACCGCGGAACGTCTGGGAATCAGTCCTTCTTCATTCCGACCCAGCACCATATGCGTCAGAGCATTCGACAACACCCGCCGATCAGTGGAAGGGGAGGTCGACATAGAGGTACAGATAGGTCCGGAAGTCTCCACCATCACATTCCAAATCTTGGATATATCAGCCTCTTTCAACATGTTGCTCGGACGACCGTGGCTGCACAAGGTTGGAGCTGTGCCATCAACTCTGCATCAACGAGTAAAGTATATCTGTGGAAATCAAGTGATCTCTATCCATGCAGAGAAAGAGCTCATCATTCCTTCCAATGCTGCTGCCACTGAACCAGACATCCCGGTCATCGATATCCAGCACTCTGAAGAAGACATCCTGTTTCACAGTTTCGAATTCGAGACTGTGAACTCTATCGCCAATCCAGAACCAATAAGGGTGGACCGTGTCTTTTCGCTGGCAGAGCGTCTGAGCCTCAAATACCGAATGAAGAATCACTTCAAGTCCAGAAAGGTACCGCTGATATATAACCAACGCAAATGGGGACTCGGATACAGGTCAACATTCATGGACAAAAGGAGGAAGAAATTTTGGTGCTCACCCATCCAATTCGTCAAGCCAGGAGAACCTTGCAAAGATCCAGGAGGGAATCAACCGACTGCACTACACAAAGGCCTCCCGATGAGTCTAGTTTGGGCCACGTGGCCCCCCATTCGATGGGATCAGATTCTCGAACCATCTAAGCCTCCAGAAGAAGAAGAAAAGGATGAAGACGAAGAAGGAAGTCAAATACAGCAGCTTCAGGACCAGGTTACCCTGACACCTGCTCCCAACCAGGGGCACAACCTGCCCACGTCAGCACCAATCAACCAGGGGCACAACCTGCCCACTTCAATCAGTCAGGGGCACAACCTGCCCACTTCAATCAGCAAGGGGCACAACTCGCCCATCTCAGCACCAATTAGTAAGGGGCACGACTTGCCCATCTCTGCAAAGTCAACATCATCAATCATCAGCCAGGGGCAGAAGCAGCCCATCCATTGGATCAAGAAAGGGAAGTGGCCAGCCCTAGATTGGTCTGATGTCCAGATTCCAGACTTGTGTCTCACTGTGGAACCAGACGAACTGCAATGCGAGGTAAGTGATTCGGGAGGGACTGAGTACGACTCAGATCTCGAACCCGACCAGCAAGAAGTCATGGTCATTGGGCCAGACCATGATTCTTCGCCCAAATCATCAACCCCCGCCTCTTCAGGGGAGGAAGTGTGGGGTCCTGAATGGTCATCTGTTCCCCTCACTTTTGAATCAGCCAAAGAGCCATCTGAGGGCTCTGGCTTCCAAAAAAAAATGCCTGTTTAAGCAGCGACCGGAACTTTGGAACAAGTTGGGCTCAATCATGGTCTGCAATGCCCGCTTGTTCAAAGTCCCGTGAATTTCGAAAACCCAAAAAAATCAAAAACTTTCAAAAGCCAAAAACATCTAGCATTTCAATTTCAGAAAAATCTCAAAAACCAAAAAATATTTCTTTTCCTGCATTCAATAGTGTGCCAAGTTCGTCTAAAGAGTCACATGAGTTCGAAGTCGAATCATATGATTTCGACATCGAATTAGACTTCGAGCTCATGGGTCTGGACGAAGCTCGGGATGAGGAAGATGATGATCCTGCTCCCGAACTAGAGGATCTCCTCAAAAAGTTCGAATCCAAAGCCAATGTTGTAGCCGATGATTTCGAGATAGTAAACTTGGGGACGCCTGAGATCCCTAGGGAAGTACGCATTGGAAAATCATTGCCACCTGAGATGAAACAGAAAATGATAGAGTTCCTAGCTCCAAGATTGTCCAACTTCGCGTTCTCATATGAAGACATGCCGGGGCTCGATGAAGAGCTCGTTGTACACCATCTGCCAACCAAGACAGATATGAAGCCAGTAAAGCAGAAACTCCGAAAAATGAAGCCAGAATGGGCTCTGAAAGTTCGAGATGAAGTCATCAAACAATATAACGCGGGATTCTTGGTAGTCTCCAACTACCCTGAATGGCTCGCCAACATCGTGCCAGTACCAAAGAAGGACGGCAAGGTTCGAATGTGCATCGACTTCCGAGATCTCAACAAAGCCAGTCCTAAAGATGACTTCCCTTTGCCACATATCGACACTCTGGTCGACAACACTGCTGGATACAAGATCTTCTCATTCATGGACAGGTTCTCAGGTTACAATCAGATTAAGGTGGCCGTCGAAGATCGTGAGAAGACAGCATTTATCACTCCCAGGGGAACCTTCTGTTACAGGGTAATGCCATTCGGTCTGAAGAACGCAGGAGCAACATATCAGCGAGCAATGACAGCATTATTCCACGACATGATGAACAAGGAGCTCGAAGTATATGTGGACGACATGATCGTCAAATCTCGCACAATTGAAGGACACTTTGAAGATCTGAAGAAGTTATTCAACAGATTAGAAAAGTACAAGCTCCGCCTCAACCCTCAGAAATGTGTCTTCGATGCAATGGGAGGTAAGCTCCTCGGCTTTATGGTGAGCGAGGATGGCATCAGGGTCGACGAGACCAAAACCAGAGCAATCATCGAGATGCCCCCTCCTAGAACAGAGAAAGAAATTCGTGGCTTCCTCGGCAGAATTCAATACATCAGTCGCTTCATCGCACAGCTCACACCTATCTGTGAGCCCATATTCAAGCTCCTTCGGAAGAACGTCCCAAAAGAATGGAATGATGATTGCCAAGTCGCCTTCGACCGCATCAAGAAATATCTCATGAATCCTCCAGTCCTAGTGCCTCCCACTCCTGGACGACCACTATTGTTATACATCTCGGTAGCAGCAGAAGCCATTGGCTGTGTCCTCGGCCAACACGATGAAACCGGGAAGAAGGAACAAGCAATATACTATTTGAGGCGAAAGTTCACCGACTATGAGACCAAGTATTCCCCGATCGAGAAGACTTGCCTCGCCCTAGTCTGGGCAACTCAGCGACTCCGTCAATACATGATTGCATTCCCTATTCTCCTTCTCGCTCACATGGATCCGCTCAAGTACCTGTTCGAGAAACCGGCACTCACTGGAAGGATAGCTAAATGGCAGCTACTCCTGTCTGAGTTCGACATCACCTATGTCACTCAAAAGGCAATCAAGGGACAGGCCCTCACCGATCATCTTGCGGCTCACTCTCTCCTGGACTATCAGCCGCTCAAGACATTCTTCCCTGATGAAGATCTCTTGCTCATTGAAGAGGAAGAAAAGAAGAAAAAAGATGAGTGGACGTTATTCTTCGACGGCGCAGCAAATTCTAAGGGGAGAGGTATTGGAGCAATCCTCTACTCTCCAGATGATGTCCCTATTCCTATCTCGAGGCGCATCGCATTTGAGTGTACCAACAACATGGCAGAGTATGAAGCATGCATCGCTGGCTTAAGGGAAGCCATAATCTTGGGCGTCAAGAAGCTACGAGTATTTGGAGACTCACAGCTTATCATCAATCAGACCAATGGCGAATGGAAGACCAAGGATGAGAAGTTGATACCATATCATGTGTATCTTGACAATCTGATCGAAGAATTCAAGGAAATCACCTTCTCATACATGCCCAGAGCCAAGAACCAGTTTGCAGATGCTCTCGCCACACTCGCATCAATGCTCGAGATCCCAAAAGGAGCTTCAGAATGGGAACTCACAGTCGAAATTCAAGAAGAGCCTGCTTTTTGCCTACAAATAGAAGAAACCGAAGCTGTCCCTGACAAACCCTGGTATGCCGACATCAAGCAATACCTCGAAACCCAGGAGTATCCAGAGTCAGCAACAGCAACAGATCGCCGAACCATTCAGCGTTTGGCCGGCCAGTTCACCATCAGTGGCGAAGTTCTTTACAAGCGATCCTATAACCACATCTTTCTTTGATGCGTCGATGAAACAGAAGCTGCAAAGATCATGGAAGAAATACACGAAGGAATCTGTGGCCCACACATGAATGGGCACATGATGGCAAAGAAGATTCTACGACTCGGCTACTATTGGCTCACCATGGAGACAGACTGTTGCCAGCACGTCAGAAAATGCTTCAAGTGTCAGGAGCATGCGAATCAAATCCATGCCCCATCATCAGAGTTATACAACCTGACCACCCCCTGGCCCTTCTCCATGTGGGGACTCGACATCATCGGCAAGATCAGTCCCAAAGCATCAAATGGTCATGAGTACATACTTGTGGCAGTCGACTACTTCACCAAGTGGGTAGAGGCAGCCTCCTACACCACGATTGCAGCAGCTCAAGTGATCAAATTCATGAAGAACAACATCATATGCCGGTATGGAATCCCTAATGCCATCATCACAGATAATGGGACCCCGTTCGTCAACAAGAAGATGGATGACTTCCTCAGCAAATTCAAGATCCAGCGTCATCGATCAAGCCCCTACCGTCCTCAGATGAATGGTGGGGTAGAAGCCGCAAACAAGACAATTGTCAGGATACTCGAGAAGATGGTCGTGACCTATCGAGATTGGTCAGATATGCTCCCCTATGCACTTTAGGCCTATCGAACGTCTGTACGGTCTGCTACGGGCGTTACTCCTTTCGAGCTTACTTTTGGAATGGAAGCAGTTCTACCAGTCAAAGTGGAAATACCATCGCTACGGGTGTTATTAGAAAGCGGAGTTGAAGAAGGAGAATGGCAACGGGCCAGATTCGATCAGTTGCAGCTAGCAGATGAAAAGCGCATGCGTGCGCTAAGTCATTCACAGTGCTATCAAAAAAGGATCGCTCGGGCTTACAACAAGAGAGTTCGAAAAAGAAGTTTCAAGGTAGGCGACATGGTTATGAAGAAGATTCTACCGTCGCACCTTCCGGACCCCAGAGGAAAGTTCAAACCCTCGTGGGACGGGCCGCTGATCATCAGAGAAGTACTTCCTGGAGGCGCCCTCAGACTCACCAACATGAGAGGGGTGGATCTTCCTGAGCCAACCAACGCCGACAACGTGAAGATCTTTCACCGGTAAGCCATTCTGACCTTATCTAGAGTTACTTTAATAGAGCCGAAGTCAAGAGGTCAAAGCTAAGATCTCTGAGAAATCATTTCCGTCCACCAACAAGTGTTTCAAATAAGGGGATTCCAAAAGAGAAAAATACAAAAAAAGGGGGGGATGCAAAAGGAAAAGAAAAAAAAAGGGAGGAGGAAAAATACAAAAAAAAAAAGAGAGAGAAAAAGAATACAAAAGAAGAAGAAAAGAGAAAGAAAAAGGGAAGCCAAAGCAAAGCACTCAAGAAAAAAAAAATCAATCCAAGAAACACAGTCATCCATCCATTCATCTCAGAGGGGCCTTTAGCAAAGACCGACAGCTCTATTATCGTAACTCAGGATAAGGGCTGAAAGACTGCCATCGGCCGGCAACGACGGATTCCCGACCTCTAGCCGCCGCAGTTATCCAGAGATCCAGAAAGAAAAGAAAAGAAAAGAAAAAAAAAGGAAAATGTGTACCTAAACAAAGAGGGCGGAGTGAAAACCCGAAAGGGCGCTCCGAGTAAAAACAGTGGGCATACAGCGGACTTGGTGAAAACCTGAAAGGGCGCCAAGGGTAAAAACAGCACAGCTGCCAAGGGGCAGGCAAGACCAAATACCCGGGACGTGGTAAAAACCCGAAAGGGCGCCACGGGCAAAAATGACGGGAAAAAGCCGGCTGTAGTGAAAACTCGAAAGAGCGCTGCAGGCAAAAATGGCTTGAATGAAAAAAGAAAAAATAAAAGTGCAGGTACCAAGAAATCAGACAGTCCAGATCGGTTCAAGCAGTGAAAGTGCAAGAACAAAAAGAAGCGCAGTCAGGAGCAAAGAGCTCTACAAACTCTGACAATCTCAGGAAGCGAGAGTTTCCATTGCCTACATCTCTAGGGAACCAAAGGATCAAGCAAGACAAATCTCGAGACATCGGTCAAATCATTGGCCGAGCCCCAGTTCTGATTCCTATATCCTGACGCAAAATCCAGACACACTCACAAGACAACTCATGGCACAATAGATTTTCAAACAGTTTTCTCTATTCAATTAAACGCATTATATTTCTCTTACACATATCATCTTTTTCAAAAAATACAAAAAATGCATCATCATCAATCATATATGCAAAAAAGAATGTGCAGGTGGCCAACACAATCAATCTCTACCCTCCTCCTCGGCCACATCAGGTGAGTCTTCTGACTCATAAAAAGATAGTCTCGCTCTCAACCTGCTCACCTCCATACGCAGGTAATGCACCTCATCGCGCTCAAGGGTACGGATCGCTGTCTCCTCATCAGACAACCTCCGATCGGCAGCCAATCTCCTCGACATCATCTCACAATGATACCGAAGTGCGGAGATCTCAGACAGCAAATGGCCATGAGTGGCCAAAAGGAAGCCAGGATCGATAAACGGGCGCTCCTCAAAAGGTTCTTATGAACCAGATGAAGAGCCAGCATCTCCAAGAATATCCTGCTCATCCTCATCAGCAGTCTAGTGCCAACAAGGGATACGTCGATACAAAGACTGCTCAGCAACCCAATACTGATATGGGGCAGTCGCCATCGGAAAAGTCCGCAGCTCAAATCCCAACAAATCAGCTGTCAAATAACTCGCCCAAGAACAATCAACCCTGGTCCTAAAGTCAGAGGATCTGGATGGAAGTGCTCGACGCCCGATACCCGCGAAAGCGAAAAGAGGAACATCCTGCTCGTACCCAAACTGCCGCAGGAACCGAATGGGGTGATAAGAAAAGTAGGATCGAAAACCTACCAACATCAGAGGATGGCGGTGTGCATCGCAAAGCACTGGAGAAAGTGGAAGCCAAGATGACTCCCAACGAACGTTCCAGTCACGCAGATCAGCGAACATCCTGCGATACAAGGGCTCGCTCATCCTAGCCGTATGCGGAAGGAACTCCATGATATAACGCATAATGTCAGAGCTAGGGATGCCAGGAAGAGGTACAGGAACGATCAGAGAAAGACGCTCCCATAGCCAGACCTGATCACAGAAAGCAAGAAGTTCAGCTAGAGCAAAACAATTCCTAGCAAAGCAAGAAGAAAAAAAAGGGTGCAGAAAAGATACCTGAAGGAAAGCACAACAGCCGCGAAGGACACGAGTGCGGCCCAGGGCACAGTCGGTCAACCCATCGAATAGCTCGGCCAAGATGAGAGAAATGATCCCCTGCCGACGGACAGCTCGGCTCATCACCTCAAAAAGCAAAGGAGTCTGGGACCTGTGCCATCCCGAGAACAGCACCTCAGCAATCAAACAGAACATCAGTGCGTTCCGAGCAAAGGTGGAACCGGCCGTACCCTGAGGTCCCGAAAAAAGATCATACAGCAAGTCCAAAGAGAACACTACAGCATCCTGGCCACCAGCTGCAGGCCGAACAAGATAGGGGATCCCAAACCAGTTCTGCGGTGTACCAGTCTTCGGCGACGTCTTCGGCGAGAAATATTGAGCATAATCCCAAGGAAGGCCTGTCAAGCGTGCAAGCTCCTCCAAAGAAGGTCCTATCTCCATATCGTTGAATGCGAACAAGTTCAACGAGGGGACCCAGTCAATCAAGGCAGCTCCGAGCATGCTCCAGTCAATGTTAACTCTAGCCATATGAATCAGACTGCCAAAGCCATAAGACTCCAAATCTCGAATCTCATAAACTGACAAGCTGTCAAGCCAAGCAAGCAGTCGTGGCGAGCAAGAAGGACGAGGAAGCAACTGACAAGTCCTCACTGGTATCCCCTCCAGCACAAAAGGCCCAGAAATCGAGGACAACTCATCGAGGATCGGAAGGTCAATGGGCGAAGGAGAAGGAAAAGCTGGAACCTCTGCCGACTCGACAGCCCCTGATCGGCCCTCAGTGACGGCTATGTCTGATATAGTCACATCGCCATCTGAAACTGTCATAATTTCAGCCGCATGAGAAGACTCGCCCACCTCATGAACAGAGTGCGCAAAGGGCCGATGACCAAAAGAAGGACAATGCTCCCAACCAAAAGAGCCATCAGTGAAGATCACACCGCACATCGTGGCATCCTGACCAAACTGACCGTCAAAGAATACATCTGAACCATCCAAAGGGGTCCCGGCAACCCCGATCAAAGAATCAACGGTCAGATCTGGACCTGCGGCCCCCTCCAACAGAAAATCATGAATCCAGTCATCATCCTGACCGATCAAAGGGATCATCGAGGCATCTACACCGTCCATCATCAAGGGGACATCATCAATGATCACATCAAGTCCACCCAAACAAGTGTGCCGCACACCTCGGCCCTCATCCAGAGCATCCAAACCGTCAAAGGTACCATCTGAGCCATCCATACCATCCAGACATGAGATCAGCCCATCTATGTCCCTCATAGTCCCATCATCACCGTCCATCACGTCATCCATGGGACCCACACTCAAGGGATGCATAGCCTCACCTATGTCCCATCCCATCATCTCATCCATACCATCCATTCCTCCCATAATGAGGGGCCCATTCAAATCTGAAAATACAGCCATCCCACCATTAATGGAACTATTCAAAGCTCCATCAACCACCATCCCAAGCCCCTCATCAATGCTTCCATTCAATGCACCATCTCCACCATCCATTAAAGAAATCCCTCCATCATTAAAGCCTTCAATACTCTCTGAAGTGTGGGACCCACCATGAACAGCCCCCACAGCCCATAAATCCCCACCATCCATTGCCCAAGAAAGCACAAAGCAAGATGAGGACAAGATGATGATGAAAGAGGAGACAAAGAGAAGATTCATTGTTGGAATCGAACCTGAACGTACACAGCAGGTGGGGACAGCAGCAACAGGGACCAGAGAATGTCCGAGCACGAGCCAGCCCAGGCCGCTCAAGAGACGAGCTCTGGGCGGCCTGCCCTGGGCCGCCCGTACGGACGCGGTTCCCCTCTCTCCGCGGGATTGGCTCCAGGGTTCTTGGTAGGTGAGTCTGACAGTCCACGTCAGCAGATGGCGCTCCGTGGGCCGCCCAAGGCTCCGGTCCACTCCAAATTTCAACTGAAGATGATCAAGATCATACAAAAGGTGCCCCACTGGTCCAATCATGAAGCAATGTGGCCGGAACATGGCTGATCAAGTCAAAAAGAAGGAAAGTTGATCAAGTGGGGGCCACAAGCAATCCAAGCCATTCAAAGACTAGATCATCATGATCTAAACCATTGAAGAACCTACATGAGCCGTCAAACAACAAGATCAAAGGTTTGATCATCACGAGAAGGGCCAGAATCCAATATCTAATCATCAAGTGGGCCCGCAAGGCCTAAACAAGCGATCTGAACCGTTCAAGTCATTGTCCATGCAGTTGAGGAATCACAAATCATCAAGGAACAAGTCATAAGTCAAAGCATCCAGATATCATCAAGAAATTTGAGACAAAACAAAGACTATATATATTCATTCAAAAGAGCTTGATACAAAGATAGAGGCAAAAGTACAAGGCCATATAAAGCAGAGCCAGCTACAAGTCACCGACATAGTCATCGTCGTCCCTCCTCGCGTCCCGCTCCCGACGATAAAGATCCATCAAAGGAGCTGTCACTGATCCTCCAGCATACCTGAGACGGCCACCTGGAACATAAAGCGAAGGAAGCAGAGGCCCCTGGCCGAACAACAGATACCACTCATCATAATCACGATCCGGGATCGTGAAACGAAAGCCGGGCTGGCCCACCAGAGCCTCAACTCTCTCATCAACTGGCATCCGAGCAGCTGGAGGAGGATCAGAGCAGGGGACCCGAGCCACCCCAGTGACTTGCCGAAGCAATCTCTCCCCCAAGTACCATTGGAAGGACTCAGCGTCAGAAAGCATAATACGGAGACATGAAGCATCGTATGCCTCCACGCGCTGGGGTGTGTAGTAGAGAGGGAAACTAGCGTACGGCATCCGGGCAAACTGCAACAAATGAGGTTACCACGGTCAATTACAGTACGACACGAAGGACGAAGACAAACAAGATACTTACACCCTCAACTGTCAGCCCGTCTATATCAGCACGCCAATTGTCCCCGGGAACTCGGGAGTTCCGCTGACGATTCTGTTGATGCCAGTACATGTGGCGATACTGAGAGGGTTCAATGTCATCTCGCATCCTCGGCGCAAGATGCGGAAAATGGTCATAAAAGCAGGTCTGGATAAAAGCACATTCAATGATCAGAGAGAGAAAGAAGGCAAATGGCTCCAAGGAGGATGAAAGAAGAGGTACCTCAACGACAGGCCAGAAGCCTGTGAAGGACCGGCTATGCCGACAGGTCTTGTCCAGACCTTGAAAGAGACGGGTCAGGATGGCCCCATTCCAGTTATAGGGGTGATGAAGGTCCTCGACTAAACGAAGAAATTTAGGATCAACTCTCTCATTCGCATGGCAAAAAAGAAAGGATCCAAAAGCATAAGTGATCATGGCCCGCGCCTTGTGGAGGGCCTCTCGCTCGGTGGTAGGGACGACGGAAGCAAAATTATTGTAAAACCATCGCATCTTCACTTGATGGCCTTGGAATTCACCCTCAGGAGGGACGTCACTGACAAGCCGCAGCCAATCGGTGGAAGAGAGGGGAGCTAGAGAGCTAACTTGAGGGACAATTGCCCCATGAAACGGGAAACCTATCTGCATATAAATATCCAAGGGGGTTATTCCCCACTCCCCACAAGGGAGCTGAAAGGTGTGGGTCTCATCCCGCCACCTCTCACAAAGGGCCGCAAGCATCATGCGGTTGGCGTCGTTATTATGGAAGCGTAGGGTGAGGAGGCCAGCAAAAGGAGTACCATCTAGTACTCGCTCAAGCAAGGGCTGTGGCTCTTTCATCCAATTATCCCAGCGATCCCTGGTACCTCGACCCTTGATAGCAGGAAGAGGTTGATGCTCCATAGCTAGGGAACACATGTGGTCCCCTCGGCGGACAATGAAAGCAGGATCATCCTCGTCAACCACTTGGTGGCCCCTGGTACCATCCGCCATGGAATCCTACAAGCCTGGCAAGGTAAGTCCCTATCCTTTACCCGTTAAAATCCAAATTGTCATCTAAGAAACCCATGGGATTGGACTCACATTCCAATGCAAAATCTAAAGTCCAACTCCATGTGTCACTTAGGATATGTGTTGGGCCCATTGGAAAAGGTAAGGCCCACCTTAAAGAAGGTGGCATGGCATGCCTTAGGTAAGAAAAGTCCATCATCCAAGGACACATTTTGGACAACAAATGCATTCAAGTGCCATGAGATCAACTAAGGATGAGAGTCCTACTTCACATGAGAAGTTCCTCTTCAAAGTCCACATATGGCCAAGGATGGACCCACTCTTATGCCAAGGTCATGATTCTCACTTAGGATGCCTCCATCTTTTTACACATATGCATGGACAAGTGGGGGATAGAAAGGAAACGGGCCCCCAAGAGCAACCCAAATGCCTCATCTCAATGGATTGGAAAGAGCACATAGCCCACTTTGGAGAATATGAGAACCCATTCATGGGTTAACCATGGGCAACCTTATGTGCCTCATCTTGATGAAAGTTTTGACCATGAGAATACAACAAGGAGGTCTACCCACAAACATATGAATCAGAGAAGCTAAGGGTAGAAAGTTGATGCACATAGCCCACATGAAGAATCAAAGTTGAAAATGCCCATGAAAAGGCAAGTTTGGGCAACTTATGTGCACCAACTTGTTCACCAAAAAGGGAGACCATTTGAGCACAAAAGAGCATGGCTTGATGAGTCACCCAACCATCATGAAAATGGATAAGAATGGTACACATAGCCCACTTGAAGATTAAAATCCAAAATGTCCCAAGGCATGGGACAAAAATGGGCAACTTATGGGTATCATTCTTTCCCACAAATTCAAAGAAAAATCACCCATACATGAGAATGATGGTGGATGACCCACCAAGCCCCAGAAGATCAAGGAACCATGGTTGTATGAATAGCTCGCTTGAGGATCATCCATTTGAGAGTGATAACATCTAATGAAGCTCTTGGGAACCACATTCCTACCACAAAGAAAACCATTTGAACTTAGTGAGATTGTGGGAACAACTCACTCATGGGACTTGTAGATGGTCAAGTAGCTCAAGTCCTCCATCCATCAAAGAAAAAGCATGAAAAGAAAAAATCCACATGGACAAAGTGTAGTGGGGCACACATGGTTCAAAAAAGTGTCCAAATTCCAAAGAAGGCCCAAAAGCCCATCCACATGAAAAACTCCAAGGAGCCCACTACACCTTGTACAAGGATGTACATCATAATCAAGAGATAGTGGAAGACTTGAGCCACTTGTCCATGTAGGCCCAACTAGGAAATCTAGCGCATTTAAGATCTAAATGAAGAATGGGCTAGTCATCTTGGTCCATACACATGTAAACAAAGATGAGGTCACCCAAAGTGAGCCCCATGAGCCCAAAACTTGAGATGGGCCCTACCATGCCCATGGGCCCAAAATTTGAAAAAGAAAATGGAAAAGAAATAGAAAGCTCCAAAGGAAATGACAAGAGAAAGAAAGTAAGAAGGAGCCCAAAATGAAGCATTGGGCCCATCAAATACACCAAAGGCCATGACTTCACTTTGAGCCCATTTGATACACATGAAAAGAGGCCCGACTCCCATGAAAAAGATAGAGTATTTTGCCATGCACACTTGATGACATGGCAAAATCACTCTTTACATACACATGGAGGGAGTGTGAAAAAGGAAAAAATGATGAAGTGGAGAGCTTGCAATGTCCTTCTCCATGCACCACCTTTGGAAGAGACTTGAGATCTAGAAAAAGGTCAAGAATACTTGGGCCCACCTTCACACCTCTTTGGATAGCTACATGAAAAAGAAAAAGGACCATGAGAAGAGACAATGAAGATGGAAAAGGACAAGAAAGAGAAAGGAAGTGGTCCATACCTTTACCACTCACCAAAGAAGGACCACCTTGCTGTCCCAAGACTTCTCTAAGGCCCACCACTTGAGAGAAGCAAAAGGCCACCAAAGAAGAGAGAGAAAACTTGGAAAAGAGAGAGTATGAGAGAGAGAAGAGAGAGATTGCACGTTTGAGGGGGCAAGGGTGCCCCATGTTATATAGAAAAGGGGGGGGCACCCTTTTACCCAGCCCCCTGAAGAGACCAGGAGGCACAGACCGGTCGGGCGGCCCATGGGAGGCCGTCCTAGCCTCCACCTAAGTGAGGTGACTTCTCACCTCCTCTCCTTGGGAAGAACTCCTCCTTGGGAAGGGTGGTTGCAAGTGAATCTTGTACCTCCATGTAAGATTGAAGTGATGGAAGAGAATGGTGAGAAAAAGGAAGAAATCTCACCAAAATCTCATCTCATGAGAAATGGGTGAAAAATTGGGATGATGATGTGGAAAAGTTCCATGAAATTTTCAAGAAAAGAAAGGAAAAGATTGACTTGGTCAAACAATGATCTCAACCATCCAAAAGCTATGACCTGATGATCCGAACCATTCCAAAGAGAATTCCCGTAGTCTCCAACCTGGATTACTGCTCTTTTGTACATAGTGTTAGGGTCCGAAGACCTTAAACTACGTCGGGATCAAGATCCCGAGGGATTTTTAATAAAAATGGGTATCGATCTCGACCATCAAAATCAGAATCGATGACCCAGAATATTTTTCAAAAAAGAAAACAAAAAAATGTCTTTCCTCTTTTAAAGTTTTGGGTCCGAAGAACTTAAACTACGTCGGGATCAAGACCCCGAGGGACCTTTTAATAAAAACCGGCATCAGCCTGGATTGAATCAAGATCCGCTGACACCGGACATTTTCCCAAAAAACCAAAAAATATATATATATACTACCAGCCCCTCTTTTAAAATTCAGTGGTCCGAAGACCTTAAACTACGTCGGGATCAAAATCCCGAGGGATTTTCAATAAAAGCCGACATCGGTTTGGATCGAATCAAGACCTAACGATCTCGGACATTTTCAGAAAAACAAAAAAAAAATATCTGCCTCTTTTAAAGTTTTTGGTCCGAAGACCTTAAACTACGTCGGGATCGACATCCCGAGAGATTCTCAATAAAAACCGGCATCAGTCTGGATTGTCCATCCGCTGACACCGGACATTTTTCCAAAAAAAAAAAAAAACATGTTTGCCCCTCTTTTGTACAGTTTCATGGTCCGAAGACCTTAAACTACACTGGGATTAATTTCTCGGGAGACCTTTCTCTCTTTCAACAAAAAACCGGCATCGGCCTCAACCACTGAGATCAAGGTTCGATAATCCGGATCATTTTCAAAAAAAATATACCAAAAAGATTTTTTGAGCTTTCCATAAAAACCAGCATCAACCTCAATTACTTGATTTGAACTTTGGAACCTTTTCAAAAAAAAAAAAAGATAAAAAATAAAAAATAAAATTTCACCATCAATTTCAACTGCACAAATTTATCTCCAGCGGTCCGAAGACCTAAAACTACACTGGGATTAACTTCTCGAGGGCTTTCTTTCCTAACCTGTTCCAGACATGGCTGACACTTGATCGTACGGGTGTCTGGAATCTTTTAAACAGGTAAGAGCTGAGGCGGGCAGAACTCCGCCAACCTGTTCATGTTGAACGCACCGTGATAGACAACCTTGATTTGGAAGTTGCTGTTGAAGCTGACGGATGTTCCCTGTTCCTAGAACTCATGAAGGGGATTAAGGCTGTTGGGAGGTGGAGCTCACCCTCACGGAATTGTGAGCAACGTAAGACCCCAAACTGGATTGACTAAGGGAAATGTGAGGATGTGGCTCATTTTGTGGCCGAAGGAGTCCGTCGGACGATACGTGGTATATGTGCATTGCACATGAGGAACAGGCAACTTTGTGGGTGTGTTGACTGCAAACCCTCAAAATCCCCTCATCCGAATATGTAAAACTACGGCACTTAACTGTGTGAGACCCGTCTTGCTCGCTGACATAAAATGGATCGGGTGCCTTACCAGCAGTAGAAGCTGGAAGTGGATGGAAATTCCACATCTTTTCCCTGCATTTCAGAAAAATCACAAAATACAAAAACATTGCAAAATCACCTCTTCAAAAATCACAAAAATATTTCCCTTGCTTTCAATCAGAATATTGTCAAAAATCACAAAAAAATATTTCTATCGCTTTCAAATCAAATATTTGCAAAAACCACAAAAATATTTCCCTTGCTTTCAATCAAAATATCGTCAAAAATCACAAAAAAATATTTCCATCGCTTTCAAATATTTGCAAAAACCACAAAAAATATTTCCCTTGCTTTCAAATAAAAAATTTGCAAAAAATCACAAAAATATCTCCCTTGCTTTCAATCAAGATATTGTCAAAAAATCACAAAAATATTTCCCTTGCTTTCAATCGAAATATTGTCAAAAATCACAAAAATATTTCTCTTGCTTTCATCAAAAATATTTCGAAAATCACAAAAAATATTTCCTGCGTTTTCAATAAACCGATCTCTATCCTGACCACTCAGTTGAAACTCGGACCACATATTTACAAAAATTACAAAAATTAGCATCCCCAGCACTACAATTCAGGAGTCTTGAACTCCGCTCACTTCACAGTATGGGATGACGGATCCAATCGCCCGCAAATTGGAATCTTGACCAAAACGGGCAACCAAACACCATCTCAATCACATGAATGCCCAGAAGAACATCTTGAAGTCGAATGATATCCTCGTACATTCTCATTAGCAAAGAAACAGCATCTTGGGACGATGGACCTGATCGATCACGGGTCGGGATCTTGACTAACCCGCTGTCCAAACCTCCGTATCAAAAAGAAAATTCCCCAAGGGAGTACAACCCTGCAAGCAATAAGTTCAAAATTCCCTGCATCTCCAGCAAAAGCAAAATCATCAAACGAAAAGAGAATGAGCCAAACCATGCATTCATCATATATCTCCATGCATCAGCATCCATCGCACCAATCATCATGTTTACCTGCTTTCAAAATAAAAGTCGGTTAGCTAAAGACCCCACAGGCATCCCTAGTGGAGGCACGTGCAAACCAGATTTCCATTTCAAAAAGACAAAAAAAAAAATTTCTATTTGCAAATAAAACCCCACGGAGTATCACTCCCCAGAGTGGGTATCTTTTCAAAAACCCAAAATATTTTCCAGTAGAGCGTTCTGCCTCCAAAACACCAGGAGATCTTCCATATCTTTGGGTAGGAGCCGACGCAAAAATCAAATAAGATCCGAAGTCTCGCGATTTCCCCGGAGACCATCGGATCCAATGCACTCAAAGTACGGTCGAACTGAACTCCAGTGTCAGTGCGGTCGTACCACATGCCAAGATACAAAAAAGATGAAAGCCAAAAGGCTCGGTCACAGAAACCATTTGAACAGGTGGAAACGATGAATTGTAACCCAAGTATCAAAATCAGCAGATTGGGTGGAGAGAGTTCACCCGCACATACCTAGGCGTGGATGCCTGAAGTACCTTGACTGAGTCCAAGTCGGCGTAGTAGAATCCCGTAAGACTATCTGACGCAGGGCGTCTAACCACTTTGACAGTCAAGCGAAACAAGTACTCCTGGAGTGATCTGGGAAAACATCAAACATCATACAATCAGTCTCAGGGTCAGCAACCTCATAAGACTACGGACGCAGAGGCTCTGCTGTACCTTTCCGATGTTAGTACCGATCAGGAATGGAAGGGTTGCGATTGGGTACCCAGGTTGCAGCAAACTGCAGGGACAATCGCAACGTTTTCTCCAAACTCTCGCGGTATGTGCGAGTTATCAATTTCCAGACAATCAACTGACTCAGATACAAAGGACAACAAAGATTCCAGACCACAATCAAGGAAAGAATGAATTGCAAACTAAGCATCGAAACCAGCAGATCGGGTGGAAAAAGCCCACCCGCACATACCTAGGCGTAGATGCCTGAAGTACCTTGACTGAGTCCAAGTCGGCGTAGTAGAATCCCGTAAGACTATCTGACGCAGGGCGTCTAACCACTTTGACAGTCAAGCGAAACAAGTACTCCTGGAGTGATCTAGGAAAACATCAAACATACAATCAATCACAGGGTCAGTAACCTCGTAAGACTGTCGACGCAGAGGCTCTGCTGTACCTTTCCGATGTTAGTACCGGTCGGGAATGGAAGGGTTGCGATTGGGTACCCAGGTTGCAGCAAACTACAGGGACAATCGCAACGTTTTCTCCAAACTCCCGCGCTATGTGCGAGTGATCGGTTTCCAAACGATCAACTGGCACAGATGCAAAGGCAAGCAATGATTTCAGACCATGATCCATGAATGACCGGGTCGGAAGTGGGGTGTCCACTCGCTTTGGCATTCGGTTGCACGCAACCTCTGCCAAAGAGGGGCATCTGTAGACACCCCACCTTCGGCTACAATGTTGATAGAGAAAGCTGGATGAATGGAGGACCATACCCCCAAACCCCAAGCCCAAACTCAGCCAAACTCACCCTTGTAGGCCCCATTCCATAGCCCAGATCAAGCCTGAACCCAGTCAACCCAGTCCTAAACACCACCCTGAAAAACCCCCCATAAAAAAAGGCCAGTCAAAAAATCCCAAAAAAATCAAACTCACTGAGTCAACTCGCTGAGTTAACCCGCTGAGTCAACCCGTCGAGTCAAAACACCGAGTCAACCCGTCGAGTCAACCCGTCGAGTCAAACCACCGAGTCGACCCGCTGAGTCAACTCACTGAGTCGACCAGCGAGTCCAACAGCAGCCCCGAGGGAGCGGCCGTACTCGCTGGAAACCGAGGAGCGGCCGTACGGGCGGCCCATGGCAGGCCGCCCGGACAAAATTACGAGAGCTGCCACTCTCCGCTGCTATAAATACCCCCCTCCCCTTCTCATTTCATCATCCCTTCGAGTCCAAAGAGAGCCTGTCCGTTCGAGTGCCCTTCTCCACCCCTTAGCCCATTTTCCCACCAAGGAGAGCCCGAGTGAGGAGAGTTTAGCCCTGGCCCAGCCCTGCCTGACTACTGGTCCAAGCCTCTCAAGCCATTTAAATCTTGATCCAGCCACTCGAAGCCAACCCTTGCGACACCTCCGTCCACTCAGCTACTCTTTTCCAGCATCATCTCATTTGCATCTAGCATAAGTGCAACATTTACTTTTCTTCCAACCCCCCTGCTTCACTGCAAGCACTTTGATTCGTCAAATACACTGCATATGTCTTTATATTAAGCACCTGTCAGTTCGAGCGTATGCTCTGGGCTTGCCCGTTGTTGGAACCTGCCCATCAGAAACTCTTACTGTTCAGACCTGCATTCACGTACATATCACTATAAGCACTTTGAATATTCAAGCACACAGCATGCATCATCTCGCATAAAGCACCTGTCAGTTCGAGCGTACGCTCTGGGCTTGCCCGTTGTTGGAACCTGCCCATCAGAAACTCTTACCGTTCAGACTCGCATTCATGCATCATGTCATCCATGAGAATATACGAGGATTAAACTAGACTTTCAAGTATCCGATCGATTCTGTGAAGTAGAGACCGTACTTCGGTACGGGCAGTGTGTGGGGTGCTTAACCTCTTCCCACCCTGTAACCGTGATCCCTTACCTTGAATCTCTCGCCGCAGATCAACAGGAGTCATTTTAGAGGAAGGAATCTTCGGATTCCCTTCTCTAACGTTTCTACGGGGTCTAGCCGACTGTAGATTCGAAGTAACTGGCTAGTGGCGACTCTGGTCTTATATAAACTCATTTAAACATATCCAGCTTAACACGACAACCAAACAAAGCCCTCGAGAACGAGGCAAGCCAGTGGCACAAACGGCGATTTCACACTCACGCATCATCCTCTCCTTCTTTTCCCAAAAGGGGAAGGGATGAGAAGAACGTCGTGTGGGAGCGCGAAAAAATCGGCGAGGGTCCACAAGGTGAAAAGAATTTCAAAAGGTCCTAATCACCTCCTATAAGACTTAGCCATAATTCTAGTTGCTCTTTAAGCTTCTGCGCATACGAAGGTGTCGTGTTAGACTAACGACCTAATTTCACACTATTGAAAACTTCCAAGGACCCAATTTAATTATGTTTATTTACCATCTACCATGTTTATTAGGTCACATAGACCTTAATGAAGGGAAAACAAAAATATATCCAAAACTGTTATGGTCCCCATAAGTTTTTAATGGTGAGTGTTCAATCATTACCTTTTCCTGTAGTGTGGTCCACCAAAGATTTAGATCTGCCTAGATTTTAGGCAAATGATCTAAAACAAGCTGGCAAAATCAATGAATGCTATGGATGAAACACATTCATCATGGTGGGGCCCACAACACTGGCCAGTAGTGAGACCTCTTTACATATATGATAAAGGGCCTGGAATGGGTACCACCCCTACTAGGATCTAGCTAGAGATGTAAGGTCTTTTGAGGGGATCTATGGGACCATGGTGATGTAGTCTTATCCACATCATCTATCTATTTTGAAATCGTTGTTTTTTTTTTTGTTAGTCATGCAATGCACCCACCTTGTTAGCTGCGCAACACCCACATGATTAGTCATACGATGCACCCACTCACTGATGGGGGCTAGTGTGTGTCCTGAGGCCAGCGGTTGAAATGCCTAGGCGTCTTCTAACTAGGCTAGCAGGCCAGACACATTTTGACATCATTTCAAGTCATGAGCCAAATAGGAGACTGATTGAAGGCTAAACAAGTGGTTTTAAGCCATGAGCCAAAGAGGAGCTAGATTGAAGGATCAAGTGGACTACACTCCATGAATGAAGCAGTCGAGATTGAAAGTTGATTGTTAAAAACTTCTTGGGGCAAACAATAGTTTTGGGTAAGTTGGTATTTATGTTTTCACTTCATAGTGCTCCATGTGACCCCATGAAAAGGTTGAATGATAAATAAACATTAAGGTGGACCTAGAAAGTTTTCAATGGTAGAAATCCAATCCCCACTACTTCCTGTGCAATGATCCACTCGAGCCTTCAATTAGTCTAGTGATCCCTCCAGCATCCACCCATACTCCTCTGCATTGGAAAAGCTTTGTGGTCCCCACCACGGGTATGCATTTTATCCATGCCATTCATCTATTTTGCCGGCTCATTTTAGGGATGTGCCAGATCCAAATGCTAGGTGGACCACACCACATGAAAATGGTGTTGATTGAACACCTACCATTAAAAACTTTTCAGGGCCATGCAAGTTTTAAATCTAAGCTGAATGAGCCAGATCCAAATGCTAGGTGGACCACACCACGTGAAAATGGTGTTGATTGAACACCTACCATTAAAAACATTTCAGGGCCATGCAAGTTTTAAATCTAAGCTGATGTATGTGTTTTTCATTCATCCAAGCCTCTGTAACCTAATTAACAAGTTCAATAGATATGCTTTTTCTTAAAGCTAATGCACTAAACTAATCTAAAAGATAAAACAAATGCATACTTATAGGTGGGCAGGTGGAGAGGTGGCTGCTCGGGAAGCGGATGGCGATAGGAGTGGCGGAGCGAGTAAACTCTATGGGGCCCACTGTGATTTATACATCTTATCCATTCTGTCCATCCATTTTATCAGCTAATTTTATGGCATGTGGTCAAAATTTAAGCATATCCAAATATTAAGTGGACCATTCCACATGAAAGAGTGTGGATCACGATTATATTTGTGTTTTCCCTTCATCTATATATGTGTTAGCTTATGAAAAGGTTCTTGGATGACAAATAAACTTCATTTGAAAATTTCAACGGTGGAAGTCAACATCCTCACCGTTTCCTGTGGTGTGGTCCACTAGACCTTTGGATATTCTTCTATTTTGGGGTTATTTGATAAAATGATCTTTAAAAACGGATGGACGGCGTGGATAAGAAACATACATCAATGGTGGTCCCACAGAGCTTACTCAGTACGCTATTGCGTCCTGAGTTACTCCCACGCAATCAACTTCCCACCACCGAATCCGAGTCGGATAAATGGACAGTGAGAGTCGCGTGTTCAGATTTGAGAGTCGCACTCGCCCACTTCAGTGCTCGAGCGAGTACACATTTTTCCCACTCGCCTCTCACACGTTGGAAAACCTTCACACGTGACACTTATCCAGTCCGTTCATCATGCAGATCTAATGGAATGGTTATTTATTTCATAAATCGGGCTCATCTGATGATTTTAAATGGACAATCTATTCAGAACCGTTCGTTAATCTCTCCTGACCGTCCATTTATTTTCTTAAAATTTGGCCTAGTTCGTAACGATAACGGCCTGATCTTTTGAAAAGATAATTCAGACTGTTGGACAATTCAGATGAACGGCTCGGATTTAACACGTGCGCAGTGTCTTCACGTGTGAGAGGAGAGTACGGAAGAAGTGTACTCGCAGTATTTCATTTTGTAGACGAAATCTCTCGCTTTCTCTCTCTCCAAAGACAGAGAAAGAGAGGAAAGAAGAAAAAGAAAAAAAAAGGAAAACTCTTCCTTTTATCGAGCAAAAGAAAGCTAAGTCAGAGGTTTTTGCTTTGGATCCCATCTGTTTGATGTTGCATGGAATTAGAAATTCAGTACATGGATTTTTTGTAGATTCATGGAAATGAATGGGATTTCTTGGAATTTTGCTTCTTTTCTTCTTTTAGAGAATCAGGCAAGGTAGGTAGGTGGGTTCCTGTTCTTGCTTTGTGCTTTTATGGTGGCTTTATTTTGAAGATTTCTTTTGATTTGGTGGGTTTGGTGGTAGAGATCTTGCCTAATCTGTGTTGGGTTTTTGGAGATTTACTTGGAATTTGCAGAGAGAGAGAGAGAGAGAGAGAGAGAGAGAGAGAGAGAGAGTCATTTGACTGTGGTTTATGGTATAGATTTTGTTTCCTTTTGGGGATGTATAGATCCTTGATTTTGATGGAATAGAAAGGAATTATTTAGGATTTTGATTGGAGAAAGGACATTATTCCCCCTTCCCCCCCCCCAAAAAAGAAAGAAAACCACCACCACCATATATCTTGTCATTTCTTTCTTGTTATCTCTTGTTTTCATTCCTGTGTTTCGAGTTGTAGAGGAAAAGGGTCCTTTTTTGGTGGTTTTGGGTGTTGGGGGGAAACCCCTTTGGATTTTAGAAATTTTGAGTGAAAAAAGCTTTTTTCCTCCTTTATTTGAATTCTGATGTGGAGGTTATTGAAAGAAAGCCCGATTGAGTTTGTGATTTGTGTGTGAATAAGGATCCTAGCCCCCCCCCCCCCCCCCCCCAGGAAATTTTGATGTGGTGGCAGCTGCAAGAAGAAAGCCAATTAGAGTTTGCGATTTGGGATTGAAAAGGGTCTTCTTTTTTATTCATTACATTATCTGTTTTGTACTTGAAAGAAACCCAAGCAGAGATTGTGGAGATCTGGGCTTTGTTGCATCACTTATGCACAATGAGAAATCTCTTCCTTCCTGATTCCTGCAAAGAAACACAACTACATGCCCTCAATCCACAGTCATGGCTCCAAGTTGAAAGAGGAAAGCTATACAAATTCGCCTCTCACTCGCCTTCTTCCATGTAAGTGTCTCTCTCCCCCTCTCTATTTCCTGATTTGGGTTCTCATATCTCTCTCTTTTCCATATTTCTTTTGAGAATTGAATGTTGTCTGTTTCGCATATATTCGTGCAGTGAATCTCTCATCAAGGTCAACGAACCGCCCGTCCTCCCATTCTTTAAGCCCATTGATTATGTAGAAGTGCTAGCTCAAATTCATGAGGAGCTTGAATCATGTTCTCCCCATGAAAGGTCGGACCTTTACTTGCTACAGTTCCAAGTTTTTAGGGGCCTCGGGGAAGTCAAATTGCTGCGACGGAGCCTCCGTTCTGCTTGGCAGAAGTCAAGCACCATCCATGAGAGGCTTGTGTTTGGTGCATGGTTGAAGTATGAGAAGAAAGGTGAGGAGCTTGTCTCCGACTTGCTTGCTTCCTGCGGTAAATGTACGCATGAATTTGGGCCAGTGGATATCTCGGCCCAGCTTCCCGTGGACTTCAATTCTATCAATGAAACTGTTAAGATGATCAAGACCCATGATTCTAATGTGGGATGTGTTTCCAACACTGTCTTCTTTTGCATTGGAGGAGAGAAGATAGCTTGTGATAGGCAGAAGATAGCATCTTTGTCTACTCCATTCAATGCCATGCTTAATGGGTGTTTTACGGAGTCGCTACAGGAAGATATAGATTTGTCTGAGAATGGTATAACTCCTTTGGGTATGAGGGTCATCAGCAATTTCAGTCAGACAGGCAGTTTAAGTGATCTGCCTCCGGATGTTTTGTTGGAAATCTTGATATTTGCTAACAAGTTCTGCTGTGAAAGGCTGAAAGATGCCTGTGATCGGAAACTTGCAACACTGGTTTGCTCAAGGCAAGATGCAATCGTCCTTATGCAATATGCGCTGGAAGAAAACTCACCTGTCCTAGCCGCTTCGTGTCTGCAACTGTTTTTACATGAGCTTCCGGAGTGCTTGAATGATGAGCAAGTAGTTAATATATTCTGCAATGCTAATAAACGGCAGAGATCAATTATGGTGGGTCATGCCTCGTTCTCGCTCTACTGTTTATTAAGTGAGGTTGCCATGAATGGTGACACACGATCGGATATAACAACGCATTTCTTGGAACAGTTAGTAGAGTCAGCAACGACTACCAGGCAAAAACAGCTGGCTTTTCATCAGCTGGGATGTGTGAGGCTTTTGAGGAAAGAATATGATGAAGCAGAACGCCTCTTTGGTGATGCTTTTGCAGCAGGCCACATTTATTCTATTACTGGTTTGGCTAGAGTGAGTTCTATTAAGGGCGATAAGCTTTCATCATACAAGAAGCTGAGCTCTGTGCTATCGTCCTATAACCCCCTTGGATGGATCTATCAGGAGAGATCTTTGTACTGTGAAGGCGAGGAGAAGTTGGAAGATCTTGAAAAAGCAACGGAGTTGGAGCCCACGCTCAATTACCCCTACATGTATCGAGCCGCATCTTTGATGAGAAAGCAAGATGTACAAGCTGCCCTTGCGGAAATAAACCGTGTTCTTGGATTCAAGCTGGCGCTTGAATGCTTGGAGCTTCGGTTTTGTTTCTATCTGGCGCTTGAGAATTATAGGGATGCATTATGTGATGTTCAAGCGATTCTTACACTGTCGCCCGATTACAGGATGTTTGAGGGGCGAGTCGCTGCATCCCAGTTACGTACTCTTGTTCGTGAGCATGTTGAGCTTTGGACGACTGCAGATTGTTGGTTGCAACTTTACGAGCGGTGGTCTTCGGTGGATGACATTGGCTCCCTTTCTGTTATCTACCAAATGCTTGAGTCAGATGCAGCGAAAGGTGTGCTGTACTTCAGACAGTCTTTGCTTCTCCTTAGGTATATTCCCATATCTTGCGACATATTTAGAAGATTCTACTAAAGCTCACTACACCACACTCATGTCTAAGGTCTAAACATGACCACATGCGATGGCCTGATATCTATGCTGGAAACCAGAGCCGTACATCAGGAGGCTCTCCCGGAGTAAATTGCCCTGCCAAAAATCAGGCCTGCCTACTCATCAGGCAGGCCATGTTGGTCATTGAATGTGATTTTTTTTAGCTATCCCCTTTTTCGTACATGCATGGCCCATCTTATGAGCTGACTGGCCTGTTTTTCGGGCCAGGCCATCTATGCAGTCAGGCCTACCTGCTGCACAGCTCAGATGCCCTACACATGTACGAATTTGTCACGTGTGACTGTGGATAGAGGTGCATGTGGGCTCTTAGCAAAGCTCTATTTACAATTTCAATCAGCTCATTGTTGTTGCAAAGTTATGTTTATGCATGAATTAAAATCTGGTTATGCTTGGTCAGATTGAACTGTCCTGAAGCGGCAATGCGCAGTCTGCAGCTGGCACGCCAGCATGCGGCAACTGATCATGAACGTCTGGTTTATGAGGGATGGATTTTATATGATACGGGTCATTGCGAGGAAGGGCTTCAGAAAGCGGAGGAGTCAATAAGCCTTCAAAGATCGTTTGAGGCTTTCTTTTTGAAGGCCTATGCTTTGGCAGATTCCAGCCTCGACTCCTCATGTTCTAAAACTGTTGTTTCACTTCTTGAAGATGCCTTGAAGTGCCCTTCAGATAGGCTTCGCAAGGGTCAGGTATGTTGAGTTCTTTCACCCACTTCTTCCATCACTTTTTATTTGGGTGCAGAAATGCCCTTGTATGCACAAAGCACACAAACTGCCATGATGCACCACTGGAAAAGACTTTCAGATCCTATTACTTATTATCATTCTGTCATTTATATACAAGAGAATGGGTAGCGATCCTCCGGGAAATAGTTTCTATACTATAACAAATTAATATAGCTATTAATCTTAGTGGCTAATAAGCTTGGTTTTCTCCGATAAAACCTGGGTTCAAATATCTCTAAAAGCATTTTTGATAGAGTCGAATGGTGGAATACGATTCATGTAGCCCACTCCAATTAGTTGTGAAAAGGCTTAGATGATGATGATATAGCTATTAACATTTCCTTTTTTTTTTACCTTGTTAACTATGACGTTTCAGGGTTTCTTGAACTATTGTTAATAGCATGGGAAACTTGGGAGTACCACACTCTGTTAAGTAATCACATTGATCTGTGTTGACCATTGAGATCCATGGACGATGGTACAATGAATGAAATGGCCCATTGTAACTGATAACTACAACCTATGTTTTTCCAGGTTATCTCTGTCAGTACCATTCAATTAAAAAAGGTTAATCTCTGTCAGGGCTTGTATTTTACATCCTTAATCTTATGATGAGAGAACACTTCGGCTACCATACATGCTTCTTCAAGTCGTATTGTCAGAAGGACAATATGGTAATTTCAATCAGAAAATATGGTAAAATAGGCTAAGGGAAACTTCTTTCCATCATCACTTGTTCATGTCGATCTAAATGATATAGTGAAATAAGTAAAGAAAAAGAGCATCCTGAAAAGTGATGGCACCAGAAAGCAGCTGCCGTCTGGTTGAGGAATCTAGAGGATCCTTTAGTTGCGTCAAAGTGATGAAGAACATGTGAAGTTAATGTGTTCAGCTTTGAAGATTCAAATGGGCCACAAAATATTTCCATTACGGGATTTTCTCAAAATAATAATAATAATAATAATAAAATAAAATTCCATTGTGTTTGTGGCAAGTCAACTTCCATTCTCAAAATAATTCACCATTCGACTACAATTGAGCTATCTAGTCTCATGTTGCCATAACCGGGGGGGGGGGGGGGGGGGGGGGGGGGAGGTTTCTTTGTGTGAGGGGTGAAGATTTATCTTTTGGGGAGCATATGCTGACAGCATGCAATCATTTCGTGCCATCCCAGCTTATGCCCCATCCATTATCTAGCAAACTGCAGGTGATTAACCTGGATGCGAAAATGAGGAGTGGGCAAATTTGCTACGTTGCAGGGCATATGCTGACAGCAAGTCACATGATGTTGGATAACCTTGATAAATTTACAAAATACGTGAAATTCACATGTGACTTAAAAACAATATCACATCAATGTTCTCAAGGCAGGGGTAAAAGACTGTCTAGACTTTTGAATGGCATATACTTTTAAAATGCATTGAAATTGTATTGCTGATAGAACTGGACATGGTTCAACGATAACCAATTGCAGACTTCTAACAAACTGATTCCAGCCTTCCGGGCCTATTTTTTCTAATATTTTTCCACAATATTTTTCTTAAAAAAAAATCTGACCGATATGGGCTGATATGATCCCAATACCGATACTAGACGCCATATCGTATCATTTTTCCCCCGGGCCGATACACCGATTGATGCCGACATTGAGAACAATGTGTGTATGTTGTTTGTGGATGGCATAGTTTTGATTGACAAGACGAACGAGGGCATAAACACAAAGCTAGATTATGGAGTGGTTCTTTAGAATCTAAAGGATTCAAAATTAGTCGGACTAAAATAGAGTATATGGAGTGAAATTTAGTAACAACATGAGTGGGAATGAGGAATTGGTAAAGATTGTTGACCAAGGAATTTTCCAAAATGACCACTTCCAAGATCTTGGGTCGATAATTCATTAGAGTGGAGAGATTGAGAAGGATGTTGCCCATAGAATTCAAGCGGTAGGAAGAAATGTAGATGTACCTTTGGAGCTTTATGTGACCGTCGCATACCACTTGATTGAAAGGAAAATTTTATAGGATGGCTATAAGACCAGCCATGCTTTATGGGTCAAAATGTTGGGCAGTTAAGTAATGAAGTATCCATAGGATGAGTATAGCTGCAATGAGGATGTTGAGATGGATTAGGGGCAAGAGAAGAAAGGATAAAATTAGAAATGAATGCATTCAAGGGAATTTAGGAGTAGTGCCAATAGGTAACAAGATAAGCAAACTAAACTTAGATGGTTTGATCATGTGCAACGGGGACCAAGAACTGCTCCTGTTAGGAGTGAATTTTTACAAGTTGAAGGCTCTAAGAGGGCAAGGGGAAGGCCGTAAAGGATGTGCGTGGAGGTAGTAAGAAAAGACTTGATGACCCATGGTCTAACTAAAGTTATGGCCCTTGATAGAGTAGAATGACGGAAAAGGATTCATGTAGCTGATCCCAGTTGGTATCGGACTTAGATGATGATGATGAGCAAGAGGATAAGGCAAATTACAATTGGCATGAGGAGATCAAGAGATCTAGGGATAGAATGGTAAATGGGAGACTTTGGAAGGAAATTCAGTTGTGGGGCAAGTTTCTTGAAGAAATTCAAGTTTGAAGCTAGGAAGGGGTAGTTTAGGGATTTCTTTTGAATAGTTTGTAAATGGGTAATTAGGAAGTATTTGGCATTAGTTTGGGCAGTCAAAACATTCAAATTTTGGGGGGAAAGAGGTTGGAGAGATTTAAACGTACAGAGGAGCAATCTAATAAATTCTAGGAAAACTGTCTGGATCCCCATATGAGGTGGCATCACACCACTGGAGAAGGAATTCCCATTGCAGGAAAACACAAAAAGAACTCGTTTTTATTCTAAAGTATTCTTCGTAAGTGTCTACAAGCCCTATTTCAAAATATTGTTCATAACTGTCCCATGTGTGTGGCCATAGCCCTATCTTAGGATCATAAGTTCTGTTTCTTGTGGGGATAAACTATTCGAAGTGCTTGGAATGGGTCTGAGTTAGAAGAGGGTACATTTATGGTCGAGAAGGGCATTTGGGCCTCATGGGGAGAAAGGAATAATCAGGGCTTCTGTAATCGTAGTGGGCAGGGTTCAAAGGTATTTAGAAGGGCAAAATTGGATGTAATGGGCTGGGCCTCAAATATAAAGGCTCTGGCGGAGTGTCCCCTTTCGTCTTTAGATGCTTTGCCTTAGTTTTCTTTAGCTTTGAATTTTCTTTTATTAATTATAATATAATCGTTACCTTTCAAGAAAACAAAAGTTTTGAGATATAGGGGCAGGTAATTGTAGTACGGGAGTTGATCAAAGGCTGGGAAATGGAAGTTGGGATTTTTTTGGGTCTTCAAGGAGGAGTGGGTTAGGTATATAGGCTGGTTATGTGTATCAGTTAAAAGAGAATTTTTGGTGATAGTTTGAGGACAGATTTATTGGTAAATGGGCTGACAATTGAAACTGATTTTGGGGTAGTTTTTAAGGACTCAAGGGCAAGGTGTTCCGTATCCATTACGATACAGCCATAAAGGCCGATGCATATAAGTAACGGCTGTGACCGTTACGTGATACGGGGGTGAAACGGGGAAGTTGGTTTTTTGGGACTGTATCGGCCGTTACAGGTGCTTTAATGGCCGTTACAAGGCATAACAGCCATTACCCCCATAACGGTCGAAAACAGCCACTTTTTTTTTTCAATTTAAATCCATTTTTCTCCTCTTTTTTTTTTTTTTTCACTTTTCTTATTCCAAAAACTCTCCTAGATCATTCTATAGCAGATTTTGACCACTTTAATTACAATTTTTAGGATTAAAACCGTAAATTGAAGTGATTTGAGCGAATAGGAGTTCTGAGGGCCTTTTTTTTCTTAAAAATTGAAAAAAGTGATATTCTATGCATTTTTTTTTTCCAATTTCTAGTTTTAATGCTTGATTATGATGTGTAAACATTAGAGACATATAACCATGTCCATAAATTCACTAGACAACCCGATACAACACTCTCACCAAAGAGTAGACTGTTATTCTACCATAAAAATGTTCAAAACAAAAAATGAATACATATTTGGAATATTTACTTTATTCCAGATTTTCTAGATATTTTTTTAGATTTTTTCATGAAAAAAAAATTTAATCGTTACGAGGGTCGTAATGGTCATTACACATTGTATCGGTAATGGTGGTGACCGTTACGGCCACCGTTACCGATACAGAATACCTTGCTCAAGGGTCAATCTAGATTCTAGAGGACTGTCGGAAGGTTTTGGTCGTGCTGGGATGTAAAATGGACTGGTAAGGTGCAATTAGGTTGCTAGTGTAACGCCCCGAAGTTTCGACTCTCGTGGACAACACAAACTGTCAAGTTTCGGGTGTTAACTCCTGTGTGTTAACATTACTATTCCATACACACATACTATGCTTACATACATTCATGGCATTTAAGCAAAATGACGGGAAATAAAGATCTTATTCCATGATTTTCTACTCTAACTTCAAAATCCAATATAAACATGTCTAACAAAATGTTCATTTACTGTTTCCATAAAAAGAAACTTATTTCGAATTCAAATAATTAACTTTCTCTACTAAAGCAATAAATGGATCATCATCAATCTACGTGGGTTTCCTCATCCGCCATTTGCTGCTACGAGCCTTCATATTCGTCACCCTGCAGATCAGGCCCACCTAATGGTTCGTCACCTGCAATGTCTGGTGGTGTTTTAAACAAAACACCGTCCCAGAAGGACGTGAGTTGCTCGTGATCAACTCAGTAAGGATCACCAATTAAGACTATTACGATAATATCCAAATAATGCATATATCATACAAAACACGCAAAAAGAAATATCTTGATTAATGCTATGCATAAAATGCATGCTCTGGTTCAGGCACCCTGACCAATGAGACAGGATCACTCCACTCTTCTCACCAATCACTAGCAACCAAAGGTTCTAGTTAGGACGGGATCACTCCACTCTTCCCATACACCAAAAACAAATTGTGAAACGGGCCCATGCACAGTTTCACTGGCAAACGATGTATGCATGATTTAGTTCCACATTTAGTTAAGTAGCTTATCATCCAGCAGTTTTAGAGATGTTCCTATCCCAAGGTTACTCTACACCCCATCCATGGTCTGTCATGATGTAAAATAGCTGTTTCCTCTCAATAGGGGCCAACCACGAAAAGGCGTACACATCTTAGTCAAGATGAGACACATGGCACCTCAAAACATTTGTATCTAACTCAAGAGTCCATTATTTACTCATTCCCATAAATCCTTGGCACTTCGTTAATATCACGATCATGGTCTTACCAAAATACACCTCATGGGTTTCTTATGAATCCATCAATTTCCATATATACAGTTATACTATCCATGGGGTAAGGGCTTCCCTTAGGACGACATCCATACATACAACCATCCTTATACATGAATCCTAATCTCAATCTTTTACATGTGAACAAACATGTTGAAACACGGTGCATACATAATCTCATATACACATGTGAACAAGCATTTTGCACACATATTCTCATATACACATGCAAATAAATCATCATTCTTTCCTTAACCCTCAGATCTGACATACAATCTATATAAAATGAAATTTCAACAATTAATGTCAAATATATTTATCAAAACACGATTTCATAAAGGATTCACAATCATACATGTTTTAAGTACATACCACAAACCACAACATTAAGACACAATTCGACCTATCATGCGATATTGCTGTAAATGGGCTTAAAAAGAAATCCTTACCTTAGAATTCGAATGATACGATTCATAAATAGTGTGCACCTCCTCTAGGTCCTAAACCTAGTATAATCGTGGAAATACGCAAATCAGGAATAGTTTCAGCATGATATACAATATTCTGGACATCTAAGGTTGAGTTCACCATAAGGTTTAAATGTAGGCTGTCTATATGGGACAATATCAAAGAAGATGGGGCCTACCTCTTAGAATTCCGGATGCCGGCTGAGTCGACTCGGTTTGGCTCGGTTCGACCCGGTTTGGCTCGAGATTTCTTCTCCTTTCTCTTTCTCTCTCTTCCTCCTCCTTCTCCTTCCCTGGACAGAGTCCAGCAACAGCCGTCCAGCGACGACTGACCGGCAACAACCGTCCAGCGGCAGCCGGCCTCCTATCTCTCTCTTTCTCCTACTCTTTCTCTCTCTCTCTCTCTCTCTCTCTCTCTCTCTCTCTGACGATCATGGAGGCTGTGGAGAAGAAAAAGAGGTTTTATATAGCTCGGATTAGGGTTCAAAGGAAGCTTCTAGGTTCCGGTTTCGTACTTCACAAGGAAACGACGACGGGAAGCTCGGATCTCTCTATACACCGGTCCCTTACGCATGAGGACCGTCCATAGTGAAGGGAGGGTCCACAAGAAGGTTTGAGTGAAGTATGGACGGCCCATGCAAGGCGGAGGTCCGGATCTTTGCGATTCTTTGATTTGGACGGCGGTTAGGAGCGGGCTACACAATCAAGTTCCTATCTCCGAATTTGGAATGGTTGGGTTTTGGTGGGGCGCCGTCAAGATGGGCGGTATGGATGCTGGAGACGGGGCCCACATAGAGGACGGTGAGGATCGCCCAAGTGGCAGCGCCCGTCCGCTGTTACAGGGAGGCGTGAAGAAGTCTTTTTTTTTTTTAACAAAAAGTCCTATATCGTGCGTCGCATGTACATGGGCACTTTTTGGCTGCCCTCACAAGCGGGGTCCACTCCAAGTGGATCGGGATACTTTGATCCATCCAACATGTCGAAATCATCATTTTAGCCACTGAAAACAAAATTGAGGCAGATCCGAGTTAAGGTGGGCCACTTATGATCAAATTTCTGATTAGGGCATTTGCACAATGATCGGGGATCTGATTTTCGACGTGTACGGTTATTTTGTGTTAAATAGGCCATACACTAAGTTTAGGGTAAAAAATGATTGTGGAAACTAGGTTACTTAAATGGATGGGTTTTAGTAGTGGCATTTTCGTAATTTTTCGAAAACAGTGAGTTTAAGAAAATCCAGCCGTTCTGGACCATTTTAGAGGTTAATTAGAGCAACTTTTATAAATGGACCCACCTTAAATTCCCTACAGGTGATTAGATATAACCCTCTTAAGATCAACGGCTAAAAAATACAAAATGAATAATAAAAAAAAGGGGAAAATACGGGGTGTTACACTAATTATAGCTACCAAGCAAGTATAGGCATGGCACCTTTTGAAGCCCTCTATGGTCGTCCGTGCTGCACACCGCATTGCTGGGCAGAAGTTGGAGAACGTAGTGTGCTTGGACCAGAAATTGTGCAGCTTACCTCAGAAAAGATTGAAATCATCCACAAACGTTTGCAGACCGCCCAAAGTAGACAGAAAAGTTACGCCGATATCAGATGCCGAGATCTTGAATTCAAAGAAGGCGACTTCGTATTCTTGAAAGTATCACCAATGAAGGGTATGTTGCGATTTGGGAAGAAGGGCAAGCTAGTACCACGATTTATAGGCCCGTTCGAAATTCTGCAGCGCGTAGGAGAAGTGGCATACCGTCTCGCTCTACCTCTTCAATTGTCAAATGTCCATGATGTCTTCCACGTTTCCATGCTAAGGAAGTACGAGAGAGATGATTCCCATGTGATCGAGTGGGAGAAGATCGAGGTTCGAGATGATGCATCTTATGTGGAAGAACCAGTGCGCATTTTGGATCGAAAGGAACACGCCCTCTGAAAGAAAGTCATCTCCCTAGTCAAAGTCTTGTGGTCCTTCCATGGTGAAGAAGAAGCAACGTGGGAGAATGAAGAGGAGATGAGGAAGGATTACCCCAAGCTCTTCGCTGACCAATCATGGGTAAACTTCGAGGACGAGGTTTGTTTTTAAAGGGGGTGGAGTGTAACACCCCGTATTTTCCCCCTTTTTTTATTATTCATTTTGTATTTTTTAGCCGTTGATCTTAAGAGGGTTATATTTAATCACCTGTAGGGAATTTAAGGTGGGCCCATTTATAAAAGTTGCTCTAATTAACCTCTAAAATGGTCCAGAACGGCTGGATTTTGTTAAACTCACTGTTTTCGAAAAATTACGAAAATGCCACTACTAAAACCCCTCCATTTAAGTAATCCAGTTTCCACAATCATTTTTGACCTTAAACTTAGTGTATGGCCTATTTAACACAAAATAATCATACACGTCGAAAATTAGATCCCCGATCATTGTGCAAATGCCCTAATCAGAAATTTGATCATAAGTGGCCCACCTTAACTCGGATCTGCCTCAATTTTGTTTTCAGTGGCTAAAATGATGATTTCGACATGTTGGACGAATCAAAGTATCCCGATCCACTTGGAGTGGACCCTGCTTGTGAGGGCAGCCAAAAAGTGCCCGTGTACGTGCGACGCACGATATAGGACTTTTTGTTTAAAAAAAAGACTTCTTCTTCTTCAAGCCTCCCTGTAACAGCGGACGGGCGCTGCCACTTGGGCGATCCTCACAGTCCTCTATGTGGACCCCGTGTCCAGCATCCATACCGTCCATCTTGACGGCGCCCCACCAAAACCCAACCATTCCAAATTCGGAGATAGGAACTTGATTATGTAGCCCGCTCCTAACCGCCGTCCAAATCAAAGAATCGCAAAGATCCGGACCTCCGCCTTGCATGGGCCGTCCATACTTCACTCAAACCTTCTTGTGGACCCTCCCTTCACTATGGACGGTCCTCATGCGTAAGGGACCGGTGTGTAGAGAGATTCAAGCTTCCCGTCGTCGTTTCCTTGTGAAGTACGAAACCGGAACCTAGAAGCTTCCTTCGAACCCTAATCCGAGCTATATAAAACCTCTTTTTCTTCTCCACAGCCTCCATGATCGTCAGAGAGAGAGAGAGAGAGAAGCCCTCAGAGAGAGAGAGAAAGAGGGCCGTGAGGAGAGAGAGAGAGAGAGAAAGAGTAGGAGAAAGAGAGAGATAGGAGGCCGGCTGCCGCTGGACGGTTGTTGCCGGTCAGTCGTCGCTGGACGGCTGTTGCTGGACTCTGTCCAGGGAAGGAGGAGGAGGAAGAGAGAGAAAGAGAAAGGAGAAGAAATCTCGAGCCAAACCGGGTCGAATCGAGCCAAACCGAGTCGACTCAGCCGGCATCCGGAATTCTAAGAGGTAGGCCCCATCTTCTTTGATATTGTCCCATATAGACAGCCTATATTTAAACCTTATGGTGAACTCAACCTTAGATGTCTAGAATATTGTATATCATACTGAAACTATTCCTGATTTGCGTATTTCCACGATTATACTAGGTTTAGGACCTAGAGGAGGTGCACACTATTTATGAATCGTATCATTCGAATTCTAAGGTAAGGATTTCTTTCTAAGCCCATTTACAGCAATATCGCATGATAGGTCGAATTGTGTCTTAATGTTGGGTTTGTGGTATGTACTTAAAACATGTATGATTGTGAATCCTTTATGAAATCGTGTTTTGATAAATATATTTGACATTAATTGCTGAAATTTCATTTTATATAGATTGTATGTCAGATCTGAGGGTTAAGGAAAGAATGATGATTTATTTGCATGTGTATATGAGAATATGTATGCAAAATGCTTGTTCACATGTGTATATGAGATTATGTATGCGCCATGTTTCAACATGTTTGTTCACATGTAAAAGATTGAGATTAGGATTCATATATGAGGATGGTTGTATGTATGGATGTCGTCCTAAGGGAAGCCCTTACCCCATGGATAGTATAACTGTATATATGGAAATTGATGGATTCGTAAGAAACCCATGAGGTGTATTTTGGCAAGACCATGATCGTGATATTAACGAAGTGCCAAGGATTTATGGGAATGAGTAAATGATGGACTCTTGAGTTAGATACAAATGTTTTGAGGTGCCATGTGTCTCATCTTGACTAAGATGTGTACACCTTTTCGTGGTTGGCCCCTATTGAGAGGAAACGGCTATTCTACGTCATGACAGACCATGTATGGGGTGTAGAGCGACCTTGGGATAGGAACATCTCTAAAACTGCTGGATGATAAGCTACTTAACTAAATGTGGAACTAAATCATGAATACATCGCTTGCCAGTGAAAGTGTGCATGGGCCCGTTTCACAATTTGTTTTTGGTGTATGGGAAGAGTGGAGTGATCTCGTCCTAACCAGAACCTCTGGTTGCTAGTGATTGGTGAGAAGAGTGGAGTGATCCCGTCTCATTGGTCAGGGTGCCTGAACCAGAGCATGCATTTCATGTATAGCATTAATCAAAATATTTCTTTTTGCGTGTTTTGTATGATATATGCATTGTTTGGATATTATCGTAATAGTCTTAATTGGTGATCCTTGCTGAGTTGATCCCGAGCAACTCACGTCCTTCTGGGACGGTGTTTTGTTTAAAACACCACCAGACATTGCAGGTGACGATCTATTAGGTGAGCCTGATCTGCAGGGTGACGAATATGAAGGCTCATGGTAGCAAATGGCGGATGAGGAAACCCACGTAGATTGATGATGATCCATTTATTGCTTTAGTAGAGGAAGTTAATTATTTGAATTCGAAATAAGTTTCTTTTTATGGAAACAGTAAATGAACATTTTGTTAGACATGTTTATATTGGATTTTGAAGTTAGAGTAGAAAATCATGGAATAAGATCTTTATTTCCCGTCATTTTGCTTAAATGCCATGAATGTATGTAAGTATAGTATGTGTGTATGGAATAGTAATGTTAACACACAGGAGTTAACACCCGAAACTCGACAGTTCGTGTTGTCCATGAGAGTTGAAACTTCGGGGCGTTACAAGTTGGTATCAGAGCATAAATGGGACCTTGGGCGTGACACCCAAACCACTACATAATAAATTCACCCTAGGACTTAGACCCCTTGATGACTAATTACAATCATCCTAGGTACGCTATAAATGGTTGTGTGAAGTGTTCAAACTTAGAAACCCAATTAGGTTTCCCTTGGAATCACTAGAATAGTCATTAAACATAGAAACTTGAATCTAGGACTTAGAGAAGGAGAAATCCTACAATTTTTTTTTTTTTATTCATTCTTTGGGGCTCTCATCTATTCCTCATGATTATCTCAGCAAACACGCTGACTAGGATATGGTATACCCATCAGAAGGTTTAAATCTTAAATTTTCAACGATTTTTATTCCAAAAAGCAGGATTCCAGACCTATTCATGATAATTCGGTCATAAGTAAATAATCAGAGATTATAAAATTTTGAAATTTTATTTCTGGACTCCTAACTCAACCTACAATACCTCTGAAAAATTTAAGATTTTTTCGACGAACACAAAAATCACAAAAATTCCGTCAGTAGGCAAGATCCTGCGAAATCCAGTGCTGACCTGCAGAGAATTTTGAGGTTAAAGTGGCAGGAACCCTAAGTTATAGTTCAAATCTGGACTTAATAAAATTTCGACATATTCCCAACTTAATACCCTACCTATGTTTCAAATTTCAGCAGAAACTGACATCCAGGCTGAGAGATAAAAATCCGGGAGCGCAACTAGGTTCTGAATTCCAGATTAGTCACTCTTCATAAAGGTGAGCAAAAAAAAAAAAAGTCCTATATCGTGCGTCGCACGTACACGGGCACTTTTTGGCTGCCTTCACAAGCGGGGTCCACTCCAAGTGGATCGGGATACTTTGATCCGTCCAACATGTCGAAATCATCATTTTAGCCACTGAAAACAAAATTGAGGCAGATCCAAGTTAAGGTGGGCCACTTTTGATCAAATTTCTGATTAGGGCATTTGCACAATGATCGGGGATCTGATTTTTTACGTGTACGGTTATTTTGTGTTAAATAGGCCATACACTAAGTTTAGGGTAAAAAATGATTGTGGAAACTGGGTTACTTAAATTGAGGGGTTTTAGTAGTAGCATTTTCATAATTTTTAAAAAACGGTGAGTTTAAGAAAATCCAGCCGTTCTGGACCATTTTAGAGGTTAATTAGAGCAACTTTTATAAATGGGCCCACCTTAAATTCCCTACAGGTGATTAGATATAACCCTCTCAAGATCAACGGCTAAAAAATACAAAATGAATAATAAAAAAAAAGGGGGAAAATACGGGGTGTTACAGCTAGGATGAGCTGTAGAATTGGAATTTGGATGATTGGACTGAGACATTAAGGATGAATATGGCCTGCAGTTGGGCAGATCTGGGTTATAAATTATAATGCTGTAGGTGGACTATGGTACAAATTGTGCATTGAATTTCTGGCAATAGATCCATTATTAAAAGAAGTGTTTGTGATTGTTTCAGAAGAAATGTAACAAAAGATATGGTAGAACCAGGAAAATTATTGAATGTGGTCTATGCAATGCTAGATGCAGAGGCGCATGATAGATAGTTGTGATCATCATGAGATAAGAGATTTTGAATTATTTTCTTTCTTTCTTTTACTATTCACTTTTCCCCCATTCTTCGGTTTCTTAGTTTTCCTTCAGTTTGTCTTCCGCTTGTTAGATGAGCTGGTAGAGACAATGTAGTGTGTGTGAGTGATCCAGGGTTCAATCCCTGGTAGTGTTACTCATAAAAGAAGAAGAAGAAGTAGAAGAAGAAGAAGACGAAGAAGCTTTCTTTCAGTTTTTAGGGGGCATTTGGATCATAAGTTCCTTTAGATAAGCTACTTATGCCGCAAGTAGCTTATCTTGGTTTCTACTTATTCAACAGATAAGTATGTTTGGTAAACAACATACTTATCAGTCAAAAAGTAGAAAAGCATGTTTGGTTTCCAACATAAGTATTTATCCCTCAACAGGCCAGGCAAAAGCTGATTCCTTAGTTGGGGGACTGTAGGATCAGACAGAATCAGTGTAGCAGCAGTTAATACGATTTTTAGACTGAAAAATGAGTGTAAAAGGACCTCACTGAGAAGACTCCTGATTTGCCTTTCAGCCAAATCAAATGCCTGGAACCCCTGCAGGTGAGAAAGTAGCCGCACCGTGTGACCCCTACAAGGAGGGACCCACACACCCCCATCCCCCGATGTCAAGAAACAACGGGCGACTGATATGTTTGCAATAGAATAAAGTTTGGCCAGACTAGGAATTCTGAACAAAGCGAGAACTCCTCACCTCATGCATCTTACCAAAATTTGACCTGAGTTCCATCCCCAACGGCGAAACCCACACCGTCAAACACTTTACTCGCTAACTGAGCGACCGCCAAGGTGTGCCGTTTCGGTCGCTGCTGCTACCGATACAAGGTGTTATGCCTCCCGAATCAAGCTTTTTTTTTTTCCGCATCAAAATCTGAAAAAAATCCCAAATATTCTAAATATTCCAAATATGTATTCAATTTCTTTTTTGACCATGATTATGGTGGCGTAATGGTCCACTCGTTGGTGAGAATGTTGTCTGGGCCTGTAGATGATTTATTAACTTGACATGCTTAGATTGATCTTAAATTAGCTCACGATTCATGTAAGTTATAACACTCATCACACTAATGCACATACTTAGGCATTTGACATAATTCCCTCAAGAAATTTTAAGGAAAATTGAAATTTAATTTGGATGTATAATGTTGCCAATTTAGGGGCCACTCGAATGCCTCCCCAAATATTCCCAAAATTTATGTAATTTTTGGCATTAATTCACTAATACATATCCCTAAGCATTTGACACAACTTCCCCCAACTAATTATTAAAAATAAAAAATAAAATTTATAGTGTCATGAGTTTGGGAGGCCCCTCAAATGGCCCCAAATCGGCCCCAAATTCATGCAAGCTATGACACCCATCCCACTAATGCATATCCTTAACCATTTGACATCATTTTCTCCAATAAATTTTAAGAAAAAATTGGAATTAAATTCGGATGAATAGAGTCGCTGATTTGGGGGACCACTCGATGCCCAAAGCAGCCTCAAATTCATGCAGTCTATTGGCACTCATCCCACTGATATAATTGGCCCCAGATTGGTGGATATTTATTGGACAGTTGAGAATGAAAAATATTCAATGGTCCTATTTCAAAAAATAAGTGTCCACAAATTAGCAGTTAGGATTGTTTGAACAATTTGATTTTGGGATTGTGGCTTAGCAACAACGGGTCCCATAATTTAACTAGTTAATTGAGTTAATTTATGCCACATTACAATTTTTAGAGTGCATGTGTATGAAGCGTCACATGCCGCCAGAGTATAATATAAGGAAAGAGAGGTCTCAAGTTAAACTGGTTGGACGACAAGGTATCGTCCACCCAGCCGATAACTTCCAACTGGTTAAGTGCATGTGAAATCCAACCTTTCCAATAGATTGGCCCCAAAATTAGGATCACCTAGTGCAAAAATCATCCATATTACTCATCTGGTGGGCCACACAACGTAACATAATTTTAGCCATTGATAAATAGAAAAGCACAAGTGTGATCCACTTGATGGGTGGACATATCTGAGTTTTGCAAAAAAGTGATCCTTGTGATGGCGACGCCAAAGTAAAGGCAGCCTTAGCAAGGGTTTAAAAAGAAAAGGATGTGGTAGTAGTTATACCAATAGAGGTGTGGAAGATTCTGGGTGAAACCACATTAGTTTATTAAACAGTTTTTTCAACACAATTTTATAGTCAAAATTTCCAATGAGTGGAGGAGAAGCGTCATGACACATATTTGCAAGAAAAAGATGCACAGTTCACCAACTATTAGGAATCAAGCCTATGACGCACACACCATGAAGCTCTAGGAGGAGCATGGTGATGGAACAAAGAGTAAGACAATCAACGAGAATATCAAAACATCAATTTGGCTTTATTCCGAGGAGATTAGCAAGGAAATTTTCTACTTTTAGATGACTGAAAAAACCAAGAGAGGAATTTGCACATGGTTTTTACAGATATAAAAATGTGATAGAGTACCTAAGGAGGTTATGTGCTAGGTTATGAGGAAAGGAGTCATGGAAAATATACTGACTTCGTTATTCATAGAAAAATTATGTTGACATCATTAAATGCATGTATCAGGTTGTTGTTCAAGAGTGAGAACTGCTTGTGGTGAGTTGATGAGTTCCTAGTAGCATTAGGTCTTTATCAAGGATCACATTGTTATGGATGAATTAACTAATTTCAACTTGCCTAAGATTTCTTGTTGTATGTTGTTTGTGAATGATGTGGTGTTGATCAATGGTACAAGTGAGGGGCAAATGCAAAGTTGGAGGTTTGGAGGCAGGTGAAATTGCATGTGCGGTAGTCTTCCACGACACCTAACACGCTATGCGTTGAGGAAGCTTGGTGGAGCTTATAAATTAGACTCATGGCTACGTCCTAGAGGGGAGTGAATAGGACCGCCTAAAATTCTTGCTTAATTAAAACTAATTTACCAATTTAAAACAATTAAGTAATTAACACTTAGGCTTCCAAGCCAAGTAGGTTCAATCACATAAACTACAAAAGATTCAACAATCTAAGCAACTAGTCTATAAGGAAACAGTGAGCTTGTGTGTGTTCATATGTAAACCATATAATCTCTAGAATACATCTAAACATGCATTCATGTAATTCAAACAATTAAACTCATAAGCATACTTAGAAAATCATGCGGCAATAACAATCACAAACACAAGCATGTATAATGATTCGGTTTCCCTACTCCACTTCCGGCTGACACACTCTTCCCTTGAGTGTATCGGATTTCACTATCTAGGAGTTTCAATGGGTTTCTCCTAACCTTTAAACTTGGTTTTTTAATAGGTACACCAAAAACCTCTACAATAGGTTTTCTATAGGTTCGCTAAAAACCTTGGTCCCACACAAGAATCGGCACCCTTGAAGACTTAGTTGGTTTTCTATTGGCTAATCAACAACCATTACACGTACACTCTCGTCAGAGGCCTATACAAAGATTTTGTTTAGGTCTTACACAAGAACCTAATGAGTTTGGGTTACAAACTCTACACTTAATCTTAAACAAGGAAGGAGTGTAACATAGACTCTTACAATTGATAACTCGTCGGATGTGCCTTGCTTGAGTCGCTTCTTGATGCCTTCCCTTGCTTGAATCAGCTCCTCATTGCTTCCCCAATCATTGATGCCGAATGGTTCAGCTCTACGATTAAACACCTTGCATGCAATGCTTCATTGAGGTGACCAAGGCGATGAGAGTTGATGGAATCTCTACAACCTAAGGATGAGTGTTGGTTCCATGTTGTGGATTATAAATGGGTCTTTTTAGAGTATTTAGACAAGAATCTACCTATTGGATATGGTGTCTAATCTCTAAAGAGAGGTGGAGATCAAGTTCATCTTCAACATGAGCTTGAAATGCTTTTACTTATGATGAATCACAAGAAAAATGACTTGGATCTCATAAGATTAGAGCCTCTATGGATATGGAGTTGTGATGGCTTTAAATGCACTAAAAACCCATCAAAATGCCCAAAGCCCATATGGCATATGCCCTTTATAAAGAATTAGCTTTGCAACGGTAAAAAAAACGGGCAGAAAACGGCTACTATCAATCGGTTGACCCGAGCCTTCGACCTGTCGATAGTCACCTTTCATTGGTCAAACTTCCCTTCGATCAATCAGGCTTGATACAATTTTTAGGAAAATCTTGCTGGATTGTTTTTGGGCAATTCAACCAGTCGACGTTGACCGGTCGAGAGTGATCGGGGACATGCTCAATCAGTCGACACTCGACAACACCCAAAATGCTGCTGTTTTGGGCAGTTCATTTTACAATAGCTTGGGTTCCTCTAAGGCCTTACTAATTATGATCATTTAGTGATCCTAAGGCTAATGGATGACCAAACAAGGTTTATCTATTAAGGTCCGGTCATCTAGAGGCTAAGTTGTTTTGGTTCTAAGGTTAGGGTTACCAAGACACCTCATTTACCTGAATCTTCATCCTTGATGCTTCTTGTCTTTATGTGTCTTCTGTCTTCAGCTTTCGAGGCCTTAATCGACTCACTGACACACAAACTCATGTGATTGACCAACAGGTGCACAAATCGGTGCACTAGCAGAAGGCTTTAGACTCTAAAGGCTTAAAAGTTAGAAGAACAAATGAGTATCTAGAGGGCAACTTTATCGTCTAAAAAAAGAATAAAAGATTTAGAGGGTAACTTTAGTGGGGATTAGATTATTAGAGGTGAGGCTTTAGTAAAATTGATAGCCGAGAGATTCCTCAAAAGCAACTTGGTTTGTTACCTTGACACTATTGTTCGAAGGGACGGCAAGATTGATGAGGATGTTTTTGATACAATTAGGTTCGTGTGAATGAAGTGGAGATGTGTCCCTGGAGTGTCGTGTGATCATTGCATGCATGAAACTTGCGAGAATGTTCTATTAGAAACCTATTTGACCCACTATACTTCATGGGGCAAAGTAAAATGATGGAGAGCATATTCTGGTGGTTTGGTCATGCAAAAAGAAGACTATGGAGGGCTCTGCAAGAGGAACTTTGATTAGGATTCATGGGTCTAAAAGGAGGAGAGGAAGACCCAAAAGGACTTGTATCAAGGTGGTGAAAGGGATTACCAAGGAAAAATATCACTTTGGCACTTGGCGTCCATGCCATGTGCCAAAGAGGCTATTCAAATTAGCTATGAGTGGTGAAAAAATGATTTAGAGCATATTGAGATGGTTTGTTCATCTGGAACGAGGACTGGAGTTGGTTCTAATAAAAAAAGGAACTTTGGTTGGGGTTAAATGGCATGAAAAGAGGATGAGTGGAAGACATAAAATGACTTGGATTGAGGTGCTAAGGATAGTGCGTTAGGAGTGATTGGCAAAATATGGATGCCTAAAGCCTATACCAAATACACATGAGGATTTTGCTAATGTCCCCTAACCCTTTGAATGACACACGGGACACCCAATCATCTATCGGGATGGTTCATTTAATCACTCTTGGGATGATCCTAACCATTGGGAGCAAGCTATGGTGCAAAAATCACGCTTATTGGATGATCCTAACCCTATGAATGAGGCCAATGTGTTCCAACCGTCTGTCTTTTAGAGCAACAGATTGCACAATTGGAATCATCAAACCAAAGTGCTATTTAGGAAAAATAAGCAATAAAAAGTGGGATCTATCAGATAGATGGTTCAAGATGATGATCACGCCTTTTTTGTTTCTCCGCTCAATCTTGATGGTCCTTTTTTGTTTCTCAGTGCGATTTTTGCACCATGGCTTGTCCCTAGTTGTACGAAAGAATTGACAGTTCAATTTGATGATCGGGTATCCCATGTGTCAATTAAAAGCTTTGGGGATGTTGTTAACTTTGTAACCCATATTTTGCATCTCTAGCTGATACTTGCATAGCTATACTTTTTTTTTTTTTTTTGGTTCTTTTGATTGGCATTTTTTTTTAGTTCTTGCTGATTGCATTCTAAGCTTACCTTTTAAAAAAAGAAAAAGAAAAAAAGATTGCAATCTAAGCTTAATAGAAGATTCCGTTAAGATTTTCCAGCTTCCAGATGTGTATCTAGTGACTCGACTCTTCATAGCCGAGTTGCTCAGCTATGTTTATTGTGAAATGTGAGGGCTACTAGGGGTATGCTTTGGAGTGCCACTCGTCCAGGGCGTTCATCAGGTGGGCCATTCCACATACTTGTGGTGGCCTGAAAATCAGGCCAGTTTGGTCAGCAGTTAGCACACCATGTGCGAGAAAATGAACATGTACATTTGTGGCCCTGATGGTCAGATTGACATTATATCTGTGCCAAAGCAGATTCCTGGCGGGGCCCACCTGATAAGGTGCCTGGATCTCAAGTACATGTGCTACATTGGCACAAGTACCCTTAACAGGGTTCTTGCAGCCTATTTACCCAGTTTTAAGCAGAAGTTTGTGGTACTACTACTGTGTAGATTTTCATGCTACTCCTTGTCATCAAATGAATGAATGAGCAGCAGTTTTTGAATGCAGAGCGCTGTCTAAAAGATGCTGGCAAGAAAATATAATGAAATATATCTCACATTAGGCATTTTGTTATTGAGAAATGCTCCAGTTCTCTCAGAGCACACTGTAAGTTATATTGCATTTGGTCACTTGGATGGACTGATTGATGGATCTGAATTGTCGACTAAGTCAAGAGCACATTTTATGGGCCACTGTAAAAATCAGATTGATCGGATGATCCAATCTATCCCTGGTTTGTCCTTACTTTGGTGCCATCCTTTTCCCAAGCCATGGATGGATTCGTTAGGATGTCCTAAAAAAAGTGACTGTTTAGAATCGTAAGCAATCTATTGTAGGCCCCAACAAATAGATTGATTAAATTGTTGATTAGACCTATTTCTGTGTAAATGATCTTGACCGTACATATTAAAGGCTAATAATGATCAGTCATCAGATGGTTATGTTTGTCCAGTTGGTGTGATATTTTCATTGTAGCACACAAAATCTATTTTAGACCTAACGGATGGTCTAGATCAATCAATTGGATTGTCCCAGTGTTCCAATGCGACTAGTAGCACTATAACTTGTAATCCTATGGGAACACTGGAGCGCATGTCTCTTTGTTTTTATCTGTAAACAATATAATTGTGAGGCCTTCAACAATCTCTTTTAGTGAAATCATATTTCTGACGTTCCTTTTATTTGTAAATTCCCACTATCAGGCCTTGAACAATCTTGGTAGTGTCTATGTCGACTGTGGTCAACTAGATTTGGCAGCCGATTGCTACATCAGCGCACTTAAAATCCGGCACACCAGGGCTCACCAGGGCCTTGCCCGGGTCCACTTCCTCAAACATGATAGGACTGCTGCATACGAAGAAATGACAAAGTTGATTGAGAAGGCGAGGAATAATGCATCAGCGTACGAGAAGCGGTCCTGAGTACTGTGATCGCGATCTTACAAAGGAAGATCTGAAGATGGTTACCCAATTAGATCCGCTCAGAGTTTATCCATACAGATACCGAGCTGCAGGTGACATTCGTTTCCTTATCTGCCTGTATTTCAATCTGCGCCTACGATATTTGCAAAAGTAGCTGCATATACATGAGATACTCTCAGGTCCAACTGGTTGGACTGCAGTTTGCAGTCCACCCAGTGGATTGCTTCCAACCTATTAACTGCTAGTGACATCCAATCCTCCTAGTAGGTTGGCCCCATCATGAGGAACAATTCATGCCAAGATCAGCTACATCCACTGACCCAATATACCACACTTGTATTTTGCTATTAATCAATGGCTATACACTATTTTCTATATTGTAACTCACTTAATGATTGGATAGGGCTGATTTTTGCACTAGGTGATCCTCATGGTGGGGCCAACCTACGAGGAGGATTGGATGTCACAAGCACTTAACAGGTTGGAAGCAATCCACTGGGTGGACTGCAAACTATGGTCCAACCGATTGGACTTGAGAGTCTCTCTCTCTCTCTCTCTCTCTCTCTCTCTCTCTCTCTCTATATATATATATATATATATATATATATATATATATATATATATATAGCGAAATGCTCACCTGGGAACTGGTTCTCATGAAAAATCATGAGCACTTTTTGATGTGTCATGGGCACAAAATCCGATCGGTCCACGTGATGTGGCACCCCATGAAACCTCCAGGGCCCAACTTTTCAGCCTGATCCAAAACTCTGGTGGGCCATGGAAAAAAAAACAGTTTTCTCCCATGATTTGCTTCTCTCTTTGCTATGGCCCACCAGAGTTTCGGATCAGGATCAAAGGTGGTCCCTGGGGGTTTCATGGGGTGCCGCATCATGTGGACTGATCGGATTTTGCGCCCATGACAAGTGTGAAAAGGTGCGCAAGTGAGCATTTTTATATGGTACCATGAGTTTGACCTCATGGGAGCTTCCCACGAGGTCGAGCTGTCTAGGCCCCACCATGATGTGTGATGGACATCCAAGCTGTGCATTGGGTAGGTCCCCTCTAGGTTAGGGGATGTGCAAAAAATCAGCCGTATCTAGAACTCAAGTGGGCCATACCATCTAAAACAGTGTGAAATCATGCCTAAAACATGTAAAAGCACTTGCTGGGGCCCACCTGAATTTTGGATACGGCTGAAACTTGGTGTGACCCCTCATCCAAGTGGGACACACATAATGGATGGGCTGGATTTCTAAAACGCATCTTAATGAACCCTATAAACGATCACGAAGATTTTAATGGGTGGATATCCACTCTCAACTGTTGTCTATGGTGTGGCCTGCCTAAGTCATGGATTGGCCTGAATTTTAGGCCCGTGGCCCACCATGGGAGGGTGCATCTGATTGATGGGTTGGATATTTGTTACACATCACGGTGGGGCCCGTAGAGCTCGACCTCATGGGAAGCTTCCCATGAGGTTGAACTCATTGTACCTTTTCCACACACACGCACACACGCGCGTGCGTGCGCACATTAATTTTCAGTTCAGATTCCGTGATTGTTACATACATGATTTAGCTATTTATGCATGGCTTGGAAGTTAAAAATGTCCCAACAAAGTGTATTTATGAATGAAAGATCCAATTGCCAAAATGGTAAAGAATTTGGTGTGTCGCTTCTTTTACATATCTGGCACTCCTTCCATGTAGAAGTGGTCTGGACTGTCGATTTAGTGGACCATACCCAAAATCACATCAATGAATGGCCTTAATCATTTGTTGGTGGACTTTCAAGGACTGGAAAATAGATGGTTAGGAAAAAGTCCCGCAGTCCGCATTCAGTGGTAAATCCTCCAGCAGTTTAGGATTTTGTGGTACATAGTTAAAATTCCTGAAAATTCGACTTGACTTGTTCATCTGGGTCAGGTCGACTCAACCGAGTCGACTTGATAGTTGTTGACTATAAACTAAAAATATAGTTGAGGTCAAGGTATCGAATCCTAATGTGGGGGTGGCTAACATTGAAGGGTGACTAACAGTGTGGTTGTGTGTACTAACAGTGGGATGTTGAACTAACCCAAAAAAAAATAATAATAATAAGAATAGTAAAAATTAATAATATAGTTACAGATGGACAAGTATTATAAAATAAGAAAACAAGCCGCAAACAACTGTATATCTTGCTTGTTGTGGGAAGCGGATTGCGTGGTGTGCCACACGCCACCGACCTCGATGGTGTGTTGACATCACCAAGTTCTGTGGCCCCCACCATGATGTATGTGTTATATCCACACTGTCTATCCATTTCAGGGCATGAGCCAAAAAAATGAGGCAGATCCAAAGCTCAAGTAGACCACACCACAGAAAGCAGTGGGGCAATGACAGCCACCATTGAAACCTTCCTTGGGCCCACCATGATGTTTATTTTCCATCCAACATGTTCATAAGGTCACACACGCCTGGATGAGGGGAAAACAAAAATCAGCTTGATCTAAAAGTTCTGTGGCCCCCAAGAAGTTTTCAATGGTAGGCGTTCAATCTCCACTGCTTTTTGCAGTGTCATCCACTTGAGCTTTGGACCTGCCTCATTTTGGGGCTTATGCCCCAAAATGATCTCGCAACAAAATGGATAGATGGTGTGAATATAACAGATACATCATGGTGGGGCCCACAGAACTTGGCAACTTCAACACACCATGCAATCCGCTTCCCTTGTCGGGAGCCACTGTGCAACGTGCAACAGGTTGCATGTTTGACTCCCGCCTGTTCCTTTTTTACATTTTAATAAGGGGCCGTTTATGGGGGGGAAATTGGAAGTAAATGGAGGTAAATGACATTTGAAGTATGTTTGGATGGGAGTAAATGCATGTGAATGAAATGAAATAGGAGTAAATGATCTTGTAAATGAAATCCTCTCTACGAGAGAGGATTTCAAAGTAAATGGGGTGAAATGCCTTTTTGAACTCCCTTAGGGAGTTGCAAGAGTAAACAAAGGTGCCACTATGTACATGTCTGCCATACATGCGGCATGCCGATGATACTCCAAAACAATCCAATTATCAGCTACATCACTAAAATCACATCAATAGAATGATTCAAACCGCCCCAAGGTTGGCCATCTAAATGGACGGTTAAAAAACGTTGGCAAGTTGCTTGTTTATAATCCTTACAGCTGTTGCCCATCTGAGGCTCAAACTTTCCTCTTTTTTGGCTAAAGTATACATTTCAATGGGCTTTTTATCGTCATTCTATTAAATATCATATATGTACACTAATATGAGATATTAAAACTGATTTGGGACAGGTGTTCCTGTGAATATATTGAAAAATTCCAATGCATTCCAATTCCTCCCATTTACTCCACCATCCAAACAGGATATTTGGATTACAAATGCATTTGATTTACTCCCCTCCCAACAGAACTGAGTAAGCCATTTACTCCCAATTGATTTACCTCCAATTCCATTTCCCATTTACCTCCATTTACAAGCTCCCAATCGAGCCCTAAGAAAAGTCTGAAAAGATATGATTGACTCAGCCCATGTCACCCGGAGCCACAATGAGTTGTCTGAGTTAGTGAGTCGGCTTGGCAACTCTTCCCTAGTCAGGTTGAGTCACTCTCACAACCGACTTGAAATCCTGCTGAGTTGAGTTTCAAATCAAGTCAACTAGTTTTAGAACTATGGTCCGGTCAATGAAATTTTGGGGTGCAGCCAATCCTTCTTAGGACCCACCAAATGAACAATCTAGATGGAATGCAGATGTGACACGACACCATGAAAGTTGAAACCTCTCTAATGATCGCTTTGTAAGTCTATCTTTGAATATTTCCATGGATTATCAAATTTATTAGCTTAACCAAAGAAAACATTACTACGATTCCACTGAATTTATCACAACCCATTCAACCAATGTTGAGATCGGTTCGACGTTATAATGCAATTGCAATTTTAATTTTCCCACTCTCATAGTCTATCTAGTTTTCTTCCTCTATATGCTGACATGGAACTTGGTGCGGGGGTGTTTGCTTGGATGCAGTGCTGATGGACAGCCACAAGGAGAAAGAGGCTATAGCGGAGCTATCGAAAGCGATTGCATTCAAAGCCGACCTTCATCTCCTCCACTTACGGGCCGCATTCCATGAGCACATAGGGGATGTAACAGGCGCCCTTCGGGACTGCCGGGCTGCACTATCCGTTGATCCCAATCACCAAGAGATGCTTGAGCTTCACAGTCGCGTAAACAGCCAAGAACCTTGAAAATGTACACTAGTTTGATGTAGTTGGTGCCTATTGTCATCTTCGTTGCTTGATTTTTGTGTAATTTATGCATGTCTTAAGATTTTCCAATTAAAATCGATGTGGGCTCAATTTGCCAAACCTCTCAAAATGATGAATGATATGACTTCCAGTTTGAAGAACAAGTAGTGGACCCATGTTTCAGTGATCCTAACCGTTGATATGGCGGGCCCCTATGGATTCCAATGCACCGACAATCTTCTTGGTGGAAAAATCCTAACAGTTGTACCTTTGTGGCGTCTTCTGGTTTAATACTGAAAGTTGCTGTATTTTCTTTGGTAACTGTTGTTGGCGGGCCACTAATGAACGGTTAGGATTTTGTCTGGGAGATTTTTTGGGGTGTGGTCATCGACATTGGGCTGAACATATTGAAGGTTATGATCACTGAACCATGGGCGCCACTTGTTCAAACTGAGAGCTACAGAACCCGGAACGAACATCAACACTGTAATTTAATTTCTTGATGAGTCTGATCAATGGGTGGGATGGAGAGAAGGCATTGGGACCCACCAATTACCAAGTGTCTGATAACTCTGATCAGGATCTGATGGCTTGGATGGCCAATATGATGATGATGACCTGCATGGAAACATATCTTGGTGCTTGTAATGTGGTCCTCTTCCAGCGTCTCTAAGGTTCTTGTAATGTGGTCCTCTTCCAGCGTCTCTAACACACACACACACACACACACACACACAGAGGATCTACGAACCAATTAGTCTTTGGAGAGTACTGATGATTCGGATGTCTTTACTGCAGTTAGCCGACATGCATCTGCATCTTGGCAATGGGCCGGGTAGTCCATATGGCCCACGAGCCTGTCACTTGGACCTATTAGCTTTGGCCTGAGCCTCTCGGGCCTATCATGTTATGACCTAATCAATTTTTGGGTACTTCATATGTACATATCTTTCATTCTAGAAATATGTTATTCTAATCTTCAATTAGTTGCAACCATGTGTGTTGAAGGTAGGCCATTGATTTCATTCCTCAAAAGTATCTATTTCTTTGTGCACGTATGGCCCACTTTATCAACAGATAGATTAGGAATATTCAAGTGGGAAATTTGGATTTTTATCAAATTTCAGGCCAACTTAGGTTGCACATAGGCTTAACCAATTTTTTAGGGGCTCAGGCTTGGGCTAGGTTCAGGCCTTGTTATATAAGTGTTAGGCCCAGCTTGTCCCAAACCCGATCCATTGTAAACTATAGTCTTCATCCTCTAGCCCTCGCACTCTCTCCTAGGCCTGGCAATGGCTCGTGTTGAACCATGTTCGTGTCGTGTCAAAAATTTGCTCACCCAAACCCGGCCCATTGACGAACGGGTTGAAATCTAGAAACTCAAACCCATTCGTTAATTTAACGGGTTACCCGTAACCCAACCCGTTAGGCCAGTCTACTCATCAGATGGCCACACTGTTGATGAGGACAACTGACAGTCTGACCCAACATACACCTGTAGTCCACCTAGCGGGCCCATTCTATCACTGAAAACAATAAGATTCACTCGTGAGATGTGGAGGAAACACTTGTACATTGCGATATTGCATATGATGGAGTGCCAAGGTTCATAGGTGGGCCATGGTTTGGTGATCTAGACCATTATGTTAACGGGTTAACCGGGTTCGCGGGTGAAACACTGACCCGACCCGTTATGTTAACGGGTCTTAACTGGTCAACCCGTTAGTGACCTAACACGATAAGGCTGGACCTGAACACTGGTTTTTTCATGCGGGTTAGTGGATCGTGTGAAATTTTGCCAAGCCTACTCTCTCCTTTCCCTTTCTTTCTCTGTGTAGCCTACACCCACCCTCTTTCTCTATGTAGCTTGTATTTCTTTTCTACATTGGGTGTACCCTACATCCTCACTTTTTACCCTCCACCCTCTCTCCTAGCACAACAAAGAGGGTATTTCCCCTCCCTCTCTCTACCTATGTGCATTGTGTTGGATTTTTAACATAAATGCAATGAAATAAAAAGTATTTGTTTTTATATAAATTTATATTTTAATTTTAACCCAAGGATCTGCATCTTGATGCATGCCATGTTTCTAGAAAAACAAAAAGCAATCATAATCATAAGGCTATTTCAAATGAAGGAGAGTGGAGAACTACCCTCAAATCCCCTAGCAGACCTGAGTTGCCCTTAGGGTGGACCCTAAACCAAAAGGCATGCACATGCTTGAACGACTATCAATTCGATTGAGATCCACTCAAAGTCTGTTGATTTTGGCTGTGTATTTATCAGCAACTCTGAACCTCTAAAGCCTATTTAATACATGACCAAATAAAGGCTGCTAAAGTTATGGGATGATTAAGCAAATGTTTACCTATTAAGAATGGGTCATCTAGAGGCTAAGTTGAACTAAGGCACCTCAATTTTACCTGTTTCTTCACTCCTTGATGCTCCAAGTCTTCTCGTGTCTTCGGTCTTCAGCTTCTAAGGGCTCAATCAACTCACTGGCACATTGACACACGTGATTGACAAACAAGTACACATATAGGGTTGACTCTAATGCGAAGGTATTTTTGTGTTTATTGACTTTGAGTCGCCACTTACCAAGACATAGCTTCAGAATCTGCAGTCGTGTAGAACCCATAGAATCGCCTAGAGGACAAGAAATCGCAAGATCCCTTGACTTGAGTGAATCCAATAGCAGGTCTACACTGTAGATCCTAGGAAAGGGACTTGGTTACAAAAAAAGAAGGGGCTAAGCACCATTTTCCGCCCATGCAATGTGTCTCTACTTTACAAGACTATATGATTTTTAGGAGGATTCATGAGAACTTCTAACATCACTAAATTAAGCCATATTGCGCTGGGCTCTAGGGCCTCGGCTAGTTGAAATAAAGAAAAGTAAAAGCAGTAGAAGAATAGAGAGTATATTGTGTTAAGTCATACTGTACTGGATTCCAGGATCCTGCGTAGGTGGAATAAAGGAAAAGGTGGTAGAAGATGTGTGTGTGGAAGTTGTGGATGTTTTGGGTATGTACGGAGTGGAATATATTTTGATTCAAGATGTGAGAAGAAAAAGGGAAACCTAAATACCCTTTTTAATAAAAGTAATGGTTGGATATCCCAAATTCCAACCCTCCTTGTTAACTTCAGTATCTTCTTGGGCTTTAAATGATTTGTACCATAGTTGGACAGGGTGGCCTTACGGTGGAACTCTTCAGAGATCACAAATGAGCAAGTAGCTTTAGACACATACAATTTTAAATTTGGTGACAATGCTCCATGGCTGCAACTAAGCTTAGGTAACTCTGTCGCGACGATCATATCTTTCCACAGCCTCTGCCTGCTCTCTGCTTTTTCTCCTTTATTGGCCCGTCTATAGTAAGCCCCTTTAAATAAGCTTGGTAAAAACTGACAACGGTCTTTCCTGGGCCATTTTTAAGCCCCTCACCTTTTTCTCTGTAACCTATGGGCCACACCGCAAAAGTAGCAGGGGCCAGAAGGAGCCGCAATTGTGATTGTTTTCAGGCAAAGCCTTTTTCAGGCTTCCTGAAATCTCATGTCAGTTTGGTGCTTTGTTGGTGTTTCGAGGTCATTGTGATCCTCCTTTCGCCCTATCGCATGACTGCTTCAGCGACAACCAATCGGATTCGGTGATTTTTTTTCAAAATACTTTGGTGATCCCTTAGTTGTATTATTGTGTGATATATGTACCATTGGAGTCAGGAAATGTGGTTTGATTGATTTAAGACTCATTGGTACTTTGGGCGAATAACCTAGATGAGGCCAAAGCGGCTTACAGTTTCGTCGATCCGTGTCGTTAGTCATTTTCAGATTGCGTTGATGGCTTTCTTGGAGTTTCCCTTTGGGCTTTTTAGGGTTTTAGGGTCGGCCCGAGAGTTGTTTTATTGGTATGTTGCATGTTTGAATGTTTTAGAGGCTTAGACGATTGAGCAAGGAAATGGGGCAATGGGTCATCCGATTGGCTGATCTGGCCCGTTGATTATCTTTGAAACCCGTTATAGGCTACAGTCTTTCCATTTCGTATTACCATTTTTTAGAGCGTCGAACCGTACGATGCCTTTGGTCAAAGCCAATATTGAAGTCGAGAGTAGTTCTAATTCCATTTAGGGTGGGGTGAGTAGGATGCCCTAATTATGATGCATGTTCATGAACTCATATAATCCAGCGGAAATAAAAGATAATAATAATATAAAATCTAACATCAATCATCATGAACTAAGAAAATCACAAGGAAACATGCAATGGAGCGGGCCATTCATCACAACCACGAAGTATGAGATTTAATTATTGCTATGGTTGGATCTAGCAAAGGATGGAACCTCCCGATCTTGCATGGTCATAACCCAATCGATCAATGGGGATAACTAGTCCAAGGAATCAAAGAGTTTCTCGGATTAGGGATTTGAAAACTTGAGAATTTAGGATTTTGATTCAATTATCAAATTTAGGATTTTAAGGATTGAGGATAATGGAGATAGATAGATAGAGAGAGAGAGAGAGAGAATGAAGAAGATCTTACCTTAGAGGAATATTGAAGGGGCACAAGAAAAAAATAGAAGAAGAAGATTGGAGAAGAAGATGAAGTTTCGTGAGAGAGAGAGAGAGAAGGGAGGCAACTAAAGAGGCTTTCATTCAATAATAATCAACTAATCTCGTTTTTAGGGCTTAGCCCACTTACATAAGTAATAAGAAAACATGAAAGTACCAAAATACCCCTAAAAATTAAGTAAAAAACAAGATAAAAAATAATTCGCGCAGTGGTCGGCCGTCCGGTGATCAATTTGGTCGGGCGCCCGACGAGGACCAAAAACGTCCAACAAGCAAATCTTCAAAATCGGAGAATTTCGGGCGCCCGGTGACCAATTTGGTTGGGCGCCTGACGACCTTTAGTCAGGTCTTCTTCCATCCTACACACGTGTCTTCTATGTGCCAAATCACGTGCAATCACGTGCGTAAGGTCTTTAATGCTCCTCAATTATTTCCTAACCACAAGGAAGAAGCTTGTGGTGTGCGCCTTCTTTGCTAGTAAAATTTAAATGTTCTTGTGTCCTCATCATGAAGTGTCTACAGTAACTTCCAAACCCATATGAGTAAACATGTTCCACATACATTAAACTAAGCTGGCGAATAAATCATGTATAATATCTAGGCCAAAAGCAACTAAATGTTGGTTTTTCAAGGTACAATCTCTACAATCTCCCACTTTTCCTGAAATCAATTGACCACTACACACATTCACATTCTAAAACATGGGCATTAAAAGGATGAACATGTAATGCCTGGGATTTTCGCCAACTTGGGTTCAAAAAATTCTCTCAATTTTTTTACTAAAATCTTTTATTTTATCACATAGGGATCTGTAATACTCGATCTTAGCCTATACATGGGTGTTACCAGTAAACAATCACATAAATTCGATTAATTACCCGTAGGAAGTTAACGAATACTCTCGATCACCTAAATCTTAGGCCTAATAGTGAGATCTACTCATCTAGGGTCTAAATCTAGACGACCTACCACTGATTAATCAAGATAATAGTAACTTAATGGAGATATATCTAAAGCCAAGATAACTAGTGAATCAAATCTTGATTATCTCATATACATGAACAGAATTGACTGAATTACCCTTATGGCCTTCAAATCAATGGCATAGAGTAATCATGGTAAAATGACTATTTCCACTAATCTCGTAAATACCAAACAATAAACTTAGTTCATCCAGACCCTATTTATCACACACAAGAAACCCGACTTCCTAAATCACCATAGAAATGACCATATTAACCAAACAACCCCTAGACTGCTTGTCAGTGGGCCATCGACCACGAAGCTATAGAAAAGCATTCGCCTTAGCGGGCTTGATGTCCCATATAGATTGGATGGTGGAGACCACGCGCTGAATCATTCAACTTGGAGTCGCCCGTGAGCACATGAGATGTGTGAAGTTTCCTAGAAATTACCAAAAGTTAAGTTAATTGCACTTTCCGAACTTATCCAAAGTTGAGGCATTCAGACTGTTAGTTCGTGATCAAATTAAGGGCACTAACCTTAATTACCATTCTATGGACATTCCTATAATTGTGACCCCAATTGACAATAAGCAACGTCGAACTGATCTCTTGATCGTACCCATCAATTGATGTGTCCAAATTGCGAGACGAGCATAGCCTTGCATAGATCGCTACTTAAGGCAACCATTACATGGCATAGATTAACTTGTGCACTTCGTAGTACGCCCTAAAAGCTGAAATCAACCTACCATAGGGTTATCTAACCCTTACCTTTATTTCGAGGGCTAACAAACACCAAAATGAGCCTAAAAATACTCCTTTTAGGGCAGCCCTTCCTCTCATATGAATTTGCCCTAGTTTGGAGAAAGAGAGAGAGAGAGAGAGAGAGAGAGAGAGAGAGAGAGAGTAGAAATTGAGGGTCTTGGGTTAGAAGAGGGAATTTGCTGAAATCTCATCTTAGGAGCTTCCTATTCCTCCCCTAAATCCATATCTACTTGGAATTTGGAGGTGAGACATACACCCTACTTTGCAATCGAGTAATCGAGCTATAAATTCCCTAATTCTTACTTGAGTTTCCTTGGACTTAGATTAGGGAATTAGAGTTTTCCCTAAAATCCCTAACCTTAGGTGCCATTAGATCGAATAATCTCCGTCCAAGGTAAGGACTATTCCTTCTAAGTTCCCCTTTATCAGCCCTTAATAGTTCCAGTTAGTATTTTGATGGTTTTGTTGAGATTGCCTATGTTACAAATGTTGGAAATACTCTATTATCATAATTCATATGTTCATTGTTATTGAGTTGATAACATGCTCGATGAAATGTCTGAATGATATGAAATTCTGGTATTAGAACCCTTCTATGTTACTTGTTATGCTGCATTCATATGAATTGGGTTGGGTTGTTGATTAAGTGTTTGTGCATATACCATGTACATGATGATATGTATCTGTATTGTTGTGATTGAGCTCTGAAAACTGTTTGAGTAAGTGGACAACTTGCCTTTGGTTGGCTATCATAGGCTTGTTTAGCCGACCGAGGTAGAACACTATGGACCGATAGTGACCAATGTTGGTTTGGCCGAGGTTCCCTTGCTCCACCGAATAAGTCCCACTCAGAGTTGGTCATTTATTAGTCGAAATGGATTAATTGTTGTCACGCACATCTTTGGATCTAGTGTACCATGATTTTCATTGGTTTGTAGTCGCTACTATTTTTAACTATTAGTGTGAAATAAAATCCTACATACTAAGTGTTATGGGTAAAGAGCCGACCTACGGTCAGACCCGAGCTGGCCTACTACGAACCTAAAGGCAGGTCGGTATCAACCAACCTGATGGGGATATATTTCTGGACGTTCTCCAAGAACCGACCACGGCCTTACGACGAGCTGGATTCTCAGATAATAATCCCGCGATCTTAGGCTCGCGCCGAGATAATAGGAGAAAGGTTCGGAGAGTCATCAATTAGAGACTAAATGTCTCCAGCTACTACGGAGCAGCCCAAAGATCTCGGAAACCCAATATTCTTTCTACGGAAATCACGTTTCCTCAAAAGGAATACAACTCTGCAGCCTAAGTCTATAAATAGACACGTCCTCTTCATTATCAAGGTATGAAAATCAAAACTTATCAAAAGCAAGATATTCAATGTCTCAAGATCCGACTAACTTAAGCATCGGAGGGTTAACGGTTGGACCCCAGCCACCCCCTTTTAGTATTCCTTGGTGCTCTGCAGGATCTAAGAAACCTTCAATTCAACTCCAGTCCGTATATCCACAGGAGATCGTTTGCATCCATCGAATTGAAGGTCATTTCACCTCGTCTGTTGATCAATCAGTTTTTTAGCATCAACAGATTGGCGTCGTCTGTGGAAACGCGTGTTTTGATCTAAAGCCGTGTTCTCACCCAAACGCTCAAGACACTCTGGCCATCTTGCCATGGCAGGAAAAAGGAAATATAAAGGGAAGGCTCCCGCAATCACTGGACCTTCGGACATCCCACATTCCGACGACGAAGGATCTATTCCTAAAACTCCTGCCATCCAGATCGGTGGGAACTCCTCTCACTTTGCTTAACAAGGCGGACAATAGAGATCTCGTAATCAAGGGATCCGTTCTCGAAGAACAAGTGGGAGGTGTCGCCGAAAGGTTGGGAGGCGTTGACGAACGATTCGGATATGTCGACCAAAGGTTGGATGAAATCAAAGCCCTATTAACCGGTCTGGTTCACCCGACTCCAGATTGTAGGAATCACGATGAGCCTCACCAGTCTCGTCTCCAGCCTCAACAATCCCAACGCTCTCATCAGACTCAACCGTTATAGCGTTCTCAGCGACCGACTCCAATTGAGGAACACGAAGTCGCTAGCCGAGCGACCAGAACGAAGTCTCGGTCAGCAACGGACTTGCCCGTGAACGACCTACGCCATAAGCTCGAAGAAAGAAGGTCGGATCGTCTGGAGCATGAGCAAGCCGACCATGATGGCATGGATCGAGTAGACGACAATATAAACCCGTTGGAAACCGAGCTGAAAGAACTCCGCGAACAGGTGGGCGATATCCAGAGAGCGCAGTGGGCCCGGGCACATATTGCAGTGGATGCATTAGTTGATTCATCTGAGTCACCATTCATTGAAGAAATTCGTGAAGAGCCAATCCCTAGAGGATTTAAAATCCCTCAGTTGAAACAATATTCCGGGATAGGAGACCCGGCGGAACATTTGGAAAATTTCAAAGTCTGAATGGAACTCCTCGAAGCCAGTGGGCACATTATGTGCAAAGCTTTCCCATTATCACTAACGAGCTCGGTGTGGACTTGGTTTCGCAACCTAAAGCCTAGGTCGATCAGCTCGGTCTCTCAATTGAGCAGAGCCTTCGCTACTCAATTCATCGGGAGTACCGACTCGAGGAAACATTCAACTCACATCGCTGTAGTCAAGCAAAAAGAAGACGAGTCGTTGAAAGACTACCTCGCACGTTTTAATGCTGAAGTCGTGCAAGTCGAAAATCTTTCTCAGGATGTATTGCTCCACACAATGATTGGAGGACTATGTGACCGAAAATTCCTTTGGTCCGTCGGGGAGAAGCCGCCCCAATCCGTGGCAGAATTTTTAGATCGAGCTGCCAAACACATCAATGTAAAGGAATTGGTCAATGCGCACAGAACGTCCTCCAAAAGCAGAGATCGCCAAGAAGGAGGCAACTAAAAAAAGCATAGACCTGATCGTAGGTCACCAGGTCGGAACAACCCTACCCGAGGAGTCAAAACCTCGGCACCACGGTTCGAGAAGTACACGCCGCTCAATAAAACCATCGAACAAGTGTACTTGGCAGAAAAAGGCAAGCACGCTTTCGAGCGACCTGCGAAAATAAAGACCGACCCCAATAAAAGATCGAAATCAAAGTTTTGTTTATACCACAAAGATCATGATCACAACACGGTAGACCGTTTCGACCTAAAGCGACAAATTGAGATCCTTATTCAGCAAGGATTCTTAAAAGATTACATAGCCCAACGTCAGGAGTACCGGAGGGCTACAGATCAAACCGAAGAGTAGAACGACAACAATCCTGTGGAGGAAATCCACATGATTTTTGGCGGACCATCCACCAGAGATTCCGGTAATTTTCGTAAAAACTATGTACGACAAGAAAGAATGTCACAACCCAGGCCCTCCATATGCATTACCAGCTGACCTTCGAAGGTTGCAAAAGTTACCTTGCGTGCAATAACATTCACCGAGGAAGACGCTCAAGGAGTACTACATCCACATGACGATTCCCTGGTCGTTTCGATGGTAGTTGCTAACAAGAAACTTCATAGAATGATGGTCGTTACAGGGAGCTCGGCAAACATCTTATACACCACAGCCTTTGATAAGATGAAGATCGATCGATCTAAATTAAGGCCGGTTAAAACCGCTTTGACCAGATTTACAGGAGATAATGTTATGCCAGAAGTGAGATAACTCTTCCAATCACTGCAGGGGAAGAACATAATCAGAAAATGATTATGGTCGATTTTCTTGTCGTAGACACTCCTTCCGCCTATAATGCCATCATCGGCCGACCTACTCTACGAACTCTCAAAGATGCTGTTTCTATCTACCACCTGGCAATGAAGTTCGAGACCGACGACGAGGTCGGTGTGGTTAAAGGAAACCAATAAGAAGCTCGTCGCTGCTACGAGCTCACTCTACGAGGAAAAACAAGAGTTTAATCTCAGCTGTCTCTCACACGAGCCCCCTGGATCCAAGAGAGGAAACGAAGGAGCACGGGTCACCCGCTAAAGAATTGATTGAGGTTCCACTATCGGATGCTGACCCGACCCGATTTGTTAAGTTCGGGTCTCAGTTGAAGAGCGATGTGCGAGAAGGGCTAACCGCCTTTCTGAAGGAGCATACAGATGTCTTCGCATGGTCTCATGAAGATATGCCCGGAATCTGTCCTGAGGTGATGGTTCATCGGCTAAACGTCGACCCGACGTTCAACCCAGTCCGTCAGAAAGACGTTCTTTTAACACAGAAAGATATACAGTGATCGAAGAAGAAGTATAGAAATTACACAAGGAGGGGTTAATCCAAGAAATAAGTTACCAGATTGGCTGGCTAACGTCGTCCTAGTAAAAAAGGCCAATAGAAAATGGAGAGTCTGTGTTGACTACACCGACCTGAACAAAGCTTGCCCAAAAGACAGCTTCCCATTGCCTAAGATAGATCAGCTCGTCGACGCAACCTCGGGTCACGAGCTCCTCAGCTTTATGGACGCCTACTCTGGGTATAACCAAATACAAATGCACGCGCAGAAGACTGTGTTTGTCACAGATCGGGGCCTCTATTGTTACAAAGTTATGCCCTTCGAGTTAAAAAACACCGGAGCGACATACCAGCGCCTGGTCAACAAAATGTTCACGGATCAGCTCGGTAAGACGATGGAAGTATACGTGGACGACATGCTTGTCAAAAGAAAACAGTCACAGAATCATGTCGACGACCTCCGTACCACATTCGCCATATTAAGTAAATATCGAATGAAACTCAACCCCAGCAAATGCGCCTTTGGCGTGGGCTTGGGAAAATTCTTCGGATTCATAGTAAATCAACGAGGAATCGAAGCCAATCCAGAAAAACTCTAAGCCCTCGTTAACATGAGCTCACCTAGCACTGTGAAGGAAGTCCAGTGTCTTACAGGAAGAATCGCAGCCCTTAACAGGTTCGTCTTAAGAGCTATAGATCGATGTCTTCTCTTTTTCAGATAACTACGCAAATGTAAGGAAATGACCTGGACCTCGGAGTGCAAACAAGCTCTCGTCGAGCTGAAAGCCTATCTTGGCTCTCCACCTCTGCTGTCCAAACCAATGCACGGGGAAGAACTGCTTTTGTACTTAGTAGTTTCACCAGCAGCAGTCAGCTCGACTCTGATTCGGGATGACGGAGGAACACAAAGACCCGTTTACTACATCAGCAAAGCCCTGCTCAACACAGAGACGTGATATCCTAACATTGAGAAGCTAGCCTTGGCATTGATCACTTCGGCCAGACGATTGAGGCCATATTTCCAAGCGCACCCGATAGCTGTATTGACTGATCAACCACTGCGCAAGTATTGCAAAAGCTGGAGACCTCGGGTCAGCTCGTCAAATAGGCCGTTGAGCTCAGCGAATTTGACATACAAGTATTGACCTCGCACGGCAATTAAGGGTCAAGCCGTAGCCGACTTCATTGTCGAATTAACCGAGCCCCTTGAAGGTCAATGCGATCACGAGCTGAACCAACTGTCCAGAAAAAGAGCGATTGGAGGACCCTTCAGAAAATTATCACACTACGTTCATCTGGTCGCTATACTTTGATGGATCCTCCAATTCACAAGGCTGTGGAGCCGGGCTCATCTTAACCTCTCCAGACGGAGTTAAAGTTCAGTATGCACTTCGATTTGGGTTTCGAGCCTCCAATAATGAGGCTGAATAAGAGGCCCTCCTAGCTGGCCTTCGTCTCGCCTTTGAGATAGGAATTCGAGCATTGAAGGTGCACAGTCGATTCGCAACTGATGGTCGGGCAGGTGACCACAGAGTATCAAGCAAAAGAAAATAAGATGTCCGCGTACCTTGCGAAAACTCAAGAGCTACTGTCCCGCTTCAATCGTTACAAGATCGTTCAGGTCCCGAGAACTCAAAATACTAACGCGAACTCCCTTGCAAGACTAGCATCAACGATGGACGACGAGCTCAACAGGACAATACCCATCGAATTCCTCCCTCAGCGAAGCATATCTCAGGAAGAACCAGTTGAGGTTTGTCCAGTTTCGATGACACCAAGCTGGATGGATCCCATCATCTGATTTTTGCAACTAGGCGAGCTGCCTGAAGACAAAAAAGAAGCTTAGCCGATCCGCTATAGGTCGGCTCGGTACACGTTGATCGACAGAGTCCTATACAAGAAGGGGTTTTCTCTTCCATGTCTATGCTGTGTAAGACCAGAGGAGGCTGATTACGTACTGCGTGAAATCCATTTTGGGAGCTGCGGTAACCATTCCGGAAGCCGAGCACTCGCGCAAAAAGTGATCTGACATGGATATTACTGGCATACTATCCAGCAAGATGCTCGAGAGGTTATTAAAAGATGCGACGGGTGCCAGCGATTCGCCCCAGTCCCCCATCTACCACCTGAGGAGCTCACTCCCATGTCCGGACCGTGGCCATTCGCTCAGTGGGGAGTCGACATCATTGGTCCTCTTCTGATAAGTAAAGGGCAAGTGAAATATGTAATCATCGCCGTCGACTACTTCACAAAATGGGTAGAGGCAGAAGCACTAGCTACCATCACACAAAGACAAACAACAGACTTCATTTGGAAGTCGATTATGTGTCAGGTTCGAGATTCCTAATACCATAGTCACCGACAATGGGCGACAGTTCAACAATGAAATATTTCACAAATTCTGCAGTAGCTTAGGCATAAAAAATGTGTATTCCTCTCCTCATCACCCACAAGCCAATGGTCAAGTCGAAGCGATCAACAAAATTATCAAAAAGCACCTCAAAACGAAACTTAGAGAGAAGAAAGGGGCTTGGGCGGAAGAACTCCTCGAGGTACTCTGAGCTTACAGAATCACAGCTCGGTCATCCACCGGAGAAACACCCTTTTTCTTAGCTTTTGGAGCCAAGGCTGCCGTACCAGTAGAGGTCAGAATGCCCACAAATCGGACGAGCCTCCATCAACCTGACCAAAACAAAGATCAGCTACGGATGAAGTCTAGACCTTGCTCGATGAAGTGAGAGAAACGTTCCAAGTACGAGTAGCAGCATACCAACAAAGAGTTCAGCGATACTACAACTCTCGGATAAAGAAACGGCGGTTCTGAGCCGGTGACCTCGTCTTAAAAAAGTCAGAAAAGATGCCAAAGAAAAAACTGGTGTGTTCAGCCCCAATTGGGAAGGACCATACAAGGTGCTCAGCTTGCAGTCGCCCCAGCACTTATTGGCTCGAAAATATGGAGGGTCAACCTCTCCCTCATCCATGGAACGCCGATCATCTCAAAATCTACTATCCGTGAGTAAACCAGATCGTTAAACGGTACAAAGTATGTATTTCGAGATGATAATCTAATAAAATTTCTTGGAGACCTTTTTTTCTAATACCAAGCTCACCTTCGGCAAAAGCAATCTAAGTCTGATCATGAGATCACAAGATTAGATTCGCTAAGCCACATGAAGTAATGGGTCGTTTCGACCACTAGGTAGGCTCGACAACGGGGAACTACGGACTCGACCACTGAGTCGGTGTGACCAAAGAGCCATAAGGCTATACATGTCACAAGCACGACCCCAAAAGGGTCAAGGACTTAACAACTCAGACGACCTAATCAAAAGCTATGCGATCAGGTCGTACGAACTACTTAGACAGATTCTAATCATTCAAATGCAGAACGGAGCAAATGCCTCAAATGAATCACCAAAATTTTGCCTCAGGAGCGCATGTATATAAAAAAAATATGTGTGTATGTATACATTTCAAAAAAAAAAAAAAAACAACAAAATATCAGAGAAGGCATTCCCTCTCATTCTTTTGCAACCTCTGACAGGCCGGCCTCGGCATCCCCCACCTGAGCCTCTGTTGGTACAGGTCCTTCAGCAGGCCCCTCCCTTACAACCTCATCTTCGTCTTCATCATCATCCACGGGCGTGAGGTAGAGGTAGGAGAAATGCTTGAGGACGAGGCGTCTGCAGTCCTGGAAGTCGTGGTTGTACAGCTCCTCAGAAACTACGTTTAGCTTCTCCAGCTCGGTCTTCAAACCATTGACCTCCGCCAAAGATTTTAGCTGAACCTCCTTTAAGAGCCCGGCCAAGTTCACCTTCTCCTCCTCAGCCGTCTTCAGAGCAGCCTCAAGGGATTCAGTTTTGTTTTCGTCTGACTGAGCCTTGGCCGTGGCTTCCTTCAAGGCCTCCTCAAGGGACTGGGCATGCACCTGAGACACCTCTAGGTCGGACTGCGCGACCTTCACCTCGGACTGAGCAGCCTTCAGCTCAAGTAGGCACCTTTTTAACTTAATCTTCACGGCCTCAGTCTTCGTCTTCCATGAAGACGCGGCGACCAGGGCTTTCTGCATTTGGTGAGTCCGCTCAGCCATCACCTGGCGGATCATGATCAGCAAGGCTGATTCCTGCGAGGAAAAGTGGCTACAGTTAGTAGGGAGATCACAGGTACAAAGATATATATATAGAGAAGGGGATAAATTATCCTGAGGCTGCTTTCTATCGCAACCCCGACCATTTGATCCGGATCAGAAGTGGCTATAGTGTTCAAGTCCTGCGGGATGCTGTGGTTGATACGCATATATGCATTGACGCCGTCAATCTAGGACGAGTATTACTCCGTGATTGGAGGCATCTCGACCTGATTCTCTCATTGTTCAGCGTGCCCGGCAGGAACGACAATAGAGGCCCGTGGCTGAGGAGGACAAGATGGGCCGGCACCAGCAGAAGGCTGACTGGAGCCGGCTTCAGCGGATTGAGTAGGGTTGCCGGACGAACTGACATGGGGTGCAGGTTGGACTACTGCGGGCTCGGCCTGCAAGTCAGCGTGTCCGGAACATCGACGACCAGAACGTTAGCAGTTGGCAGCTAGGTGGCCAAGGGCTCAACCCTGACCAAGGAAGAGCTCAGTACCGAAGGGCTGCCGAGACCCGCACACGAAAGACTGGGGCAATTGTGATTGTCTTTCGGTCTCCAGTGGTAGCCGCCCTTTTCCTCGAAGGCTTAGCGGAGCTTTGTCCACGGTTGAGGACACAAGTTTAGATCTTGCGAGTCTTATAGACTGCCTTCGGAGCCATACCTGTCTCAGCAAATGCGGAGAATATGTCAGACAAAAGGGGGGGGGGGGGGGGGGGGGGTAAAGAACGAGCAGGTTACCGACATCATTATTTCAACCTACCGACCTGAGTCACGGACGGAGCTGAGGGTTATCAGATGATGGAAATCCCTCTCTTCAGTAGGAAGGGCCTGAGCTTCCCGGATTTGCCTCTCTTGTGCAACAGATAAGGCCACTCGAATGGTTGCCGAAACTGTAGAAACAAGCGAATATACGTCAGAAGGTACAAGATCTTTCAAAGTTTAGCAACACAGACCAAGATTTCAGAAATACGGGTAGGTCGGAATGACGTCCGACCTGGCAGAGCAAAGTCAGCTCGAACCCTGAAGCTGAAAGGCTGAGGCTCGTCTGGTGAAGACTCCCAACTGCCCGACGCGAAGAACCACTTCCTCTTCCAAGTTTTGGTGGAAGATGGTAAACTGGTAACCAGCGAGCTGCCCTGTAACGCCCTGAAAATTTCAAACCTCGAGCCTCAAGAGTATTCGAGCAACTCTAGAAAATTTTCTAATTTAATTATCAATTGAGAGTGCAGACGCCCGATTTAGAACTAAAACTCTAGGAGATTTGTATTGAAAACCCTAGTTTGGATGATCCGATTTGATCGAAACCTCGTAAGACATTTAGACACATCAATCTAACCGTACACTCTTTGTTAAATATCATGGATAACTACGGATTTCTTTTTAATTGTCTAATCATACGTCCAATCCGTTGATTAATGAATCTCAATCTATGATTTATTGAAATCACAATAGATTAACCTATATAACTGACTTACAATGCAGATCCACCTTAGACTACCCTAATCAATGAATCAAATCTCGATTATCTTGAGTTTAGAAATCGATTTGACAAAATAGCTCTTTCGACATGTAAAACCATACGAATGAGATTAACCACCCTTAACCTGCAAATAAATGCACCCCGTATATCACATCATATACCTAGCTATGCCCACTACAACCTAGTGAAAGGATTCACTAAACTCTGTTCTCTAAATCATCCAATTGGTGTCCCGAAGACCTAGAACAACTATAGACCGTTCGTTAGTGGGCCGTTGATCACGAATCTACACGAAATCGATCGTCTTATTGGACTTGACCTTTTCCCTGCACCAGATGTCCAACACTCTATCCTGAACCGCACAACATAGATCATGACCAGAGGGGGTGAGTTGTGCGACTCACCTCAACCTTGGACCATTTGGAACTATAAATACCAAGCCCATTTGAGAATTCCATTTGAGATGGAATTTGGGGATTTCTAGGGTTTTGCTTAGGGATTTGCTTGGAGCTTCCGATCCAGCTGTCGTCGCTCCTAAGCGATCGATGACAGCCGTCCATCATAGGTAATATACCATCCTAAGTGTTGAATTTGATATTGAAATTGATTCTTTCTTGCTCCAATCCATCTCTTTTCGAATTTATGTAGGATTTCCAGTTGTTCTTTTCGAATCCTTCGTTGTAGACGTTGTTAGCGTGTAAATTCACCAACACAGGTGAGGACTATTCTCCTAAGTTGGCTATTATCAGCCCATGAGGGTTCCAGATAGTGAAAATTAGGTTTTTCTTGAATTCCATTCAAAGTTAAGTGCCGAATGATTTATGTTTATGATTGATGTTCTGTATGTGTTGATTAATTACATGCTTACTTCGATGTGTGGATTGATTGCCTATTTGAATCGATTTTATGAAAATATGAGATTTGATGTGTTGTGCATATCAAGTGTTTGATGAAATTCCTGAGTGAACAGAAGTTTACATATGCTTGAGTAAGTGGATTACCATCCACCCAGGCTAGTGCCTGATTGTGAATTTGATAAGTTGGCCTGCAATAACACGCCAAGTGTTTGATTTTACGCCCATATATGAAATCCGTGTCCGATCCGTATCCGATCCGATTAATCGGATTCGGATCAAATCGGATAATCGGGTCGGATACGGATATCCAAGATGATCATTTAATATTGGGTCGGATCGATCAACCTTGATCCGCCGTTAACGATCCGACCCGATAAAAAAATAAAAAATAAAATAAAATAAATGAATAAAAACAGTAGGATAATCTCTCTTTCTCTCTATTCTCTCTCATCCAATCTCGGATTCCGGTGGATATCGGGGGTCATCGGATCGGAAACGGATTTCGAAAAATTTAATCGGGTCGGTTCGGACATACTTGTGATGCAATCGGATTCGGGTGTGATTCCGGGTCGGATATATTCTAATGGGTCATCAGTCATCACTGATCCGGCCCGTATCCGACCCGTTGAACCCTATGAAGAAGTATATTCGCATATCACTGTTGTTTTATGCCTGACTGAGACAATGAAGCTATGATGTTCTTCCTCTCAAACATGCTTAGTAGTTATTGACATGATTGGGATTGAACATATCTGACCGACCCAGCTGACTGCCTAGTTGGCGTGGGGTAGTTGAGTGTACATCTAGCTCCGGTTGTTGATGTTCCTACCAAATCAGTCAATTTCAGGGTTAATCATATTTGTTTGATCATTGTTACATATTCTGTAGAATCTCGAATACCACAATTACCATTGTTATGCAGTCACTTATAACTGTACGTATCAAGTCTCATGAGCCAGACATGGAATATGGGTAACTGTGTTTGTTCTGTCTTTGGCTGGTGTGGGTGATGAGCCCTCCAATAGCTTTGAGCATTGAATCCTACATACTGAAGCTCATGGGCCAGGCATGGTATATGGGTAACTGTGCTTGTGCTGTCTTTGACCGGTATTGATCCTGATGGTCTTATCGAGAGTCTTGAGCACCGATGTTAGGTGATGAGCCTACCATCATTGATCTTGGGTGACGATCCATTACCATGCATATGACATTCTCTAGGGAATCGAGACCCTTACCATTTGATTCATTATTCGGTTATGTTAGGTGATGGACCTAAATTGGGATTCCAAGAGCCAGGCATAGGACGCCCTGGCCTGGCGGCGGGCCCTGGCCTGATAGAGGGTACCCTGACCTGACATTGTCCAGTGTTAGCTAAGGCCACTGTCCAGTGTCCGGCTTTCCTCGCTGTCCAGTGTTCGGCTGCGTTCCTGTCCGTCGTGTTCCTGTTGAATAGACTTTTGATAAGATTGAGGTATTTTGTCTTCGCCAACACTGCTGATTGAATACAAAATTAAATAAATACTTGGTAAACATGCATGCATCACATTTTCACTTGCATTGGTTCGATGCTGCTGCTGAGTGGTAACCCCACCGTTTATTTCTCCGGAATATAACATTTGCATATCATGACTGCATGCATTGTTCAACTAGAATAAGAACTTGATTGTAAGGTTATGCTATTTGTTGATGCTGGGGTGGTAGGTATGAGAGCCCCACCATTTGTTATACTTCACTACTTGTACTTGATTATGTTGATGACATGTTTAACTTAGGGAATGGTAACACTGAGTATGATTACTCACTCCCACCTTGGGGGGTGTTTTAAAACACCAACCAGTTATTTTGATGCAGGAGTTGCTGCCACTTGATACATGAGATGCAGGACCTGTTGGCTTACCTATGTCGTGCATTTCAATTTCTGCCTTGAATTGGACGTCTTGGGTTAATATTCTTAAAGATTTCATTGTACATGTATATATTGAGCCCCAGCTGAGTGGATTCCTTGATTGTGTGGATAATTGTATGTATTTACACTTTAAATTCAAACTGAATTATACATTGTTTAGCTTAATCTTTATTTATGAGTTGATGCCATCGATTTATGCCATTAAAATATACTTCCGCAAAATACAGTCACCTCTAAAGAGTCGGGAGCCGTGGACTGCCCGGCACTTGATTTTCGAGGCGTGACATGCCCTGACCCTGTAGTGAATAGAAATAGTAAAGTCCCTAACCTCCTGAGGACTTGAGAATGTACATCGAGAAGAGCTCGTTCGAGGTCAGCTCTTTATTTCCGAGTCTTTGCCACATTATGTAGCACCCGACCATGCATCTCCAAGCATTTGACTGCAACTGGCTCGGAGAAAGACCTAAGACACTGAGGACTTCGCGTACAAAGGGATGTGAAGGCAACCTCAGCCCGGCTTCTAGGTGCATCAAGGAAATCACCACCTCCCCAGCGCGAGGTAGGCTCGGTCTGTCACCTCGTCGGGAACCCTAAACTCTATAAAATTGAGAATTTCGTATATCTCTCTCGCAACATCCAGCTCATCCTGGGTAATCTACGAGAACACACAATCTAGCTCAAAAGGATCCTTATGAGCCGTCGCACTACCGGCAGCTAACCCAGGAAGTTCCGACTCCCCTTCATCAGCGAGATTAGCCGCTCTCGCCCCAGAATCGGACTCTCCAGGATTCACCTCCTCACGATCCATGGGAGGCAAATCTAACTCTAGGTCATCGAACCTCACCTTGAGGATCGCTTCAGAGCATGAGGTCTCTGATTCCGACATTTAAAAAAAATGATTAAAAGGGAAGAGTTCTTCTAAAAATAAAAAAAGAGAGCGTACCAAAGTGCTGGCACACCGGTTTGAAGAAGGGTGATCGAAAGAAAAGGGAAGGAACGAGAAATATTGAAGCTCAGAGGACTAAAGAATCCAAAAGATAAGAGGAGTGGAAATTTCTGATTTCTTGCTAAGTCCTAAGTTATATACCTGAGGGGTCCCTGGGTCCCACCGCATTTAATACGAAAGCTCCACGTGGCAAGTTTTGACTTGGTAATACGAAAAGTAACGCCTAAGGAGACACGTGGCGGCACCCCGTTCAGCAACATCCTATGGGTGCTGTCGTGCCGTACAAAAGAATGATGACTCCCTGATATTTCAAATGATGCATTTAATACCGCTTTCCAGCCCATCGAAATGACGACGTTACAACTACTAAATGCTAAAAGCAACTAGATCGGCATGCCTTTTTCAACAAGTTACTCCCGAGCCAGACGAGCTAGACTCGAGAGTAAGGGGGCTTCTGTTATGGGTAAAGAGCCGACCTACGGTCAGACCCAAGCTGACTTATCAGACCCGAGCTGGCCTACTACGGACCTAAAGGCAGGTCGTTATCAACCGACCTGATGGGGATATATTTCTAGACGTTCTCCAAGAACCGACCACGGCCTTACGATGAGCTAGATTCTCAAACAACAATCCCGTGATCTTAGGCTCGTGCCAAGATAATAGGAGAAAGGTTCGAAGAGTCATCAATTAGAGACTAAATGTCTCCAACTACTACGGAGCAGCCCAAAGATCTCGGAAACCTAATATTCTTTCTACAGAAATCACGTTTCCTCAAAAGGAATACAACTCTGCAACCTAAGTCTATAAATAGATACGTCATCTTCATTATCAAGGTATGAAAATCAAAACTTATCAAAAGCAAGATATTCAATCTCTCAAGATCGGACTAACTTAAGCATCGGAGGGTTAACGACTGGACCCCAGCCACCCCCTTTTAGTATTCCTTGGTGCTCTACAGGATCTAAGGAACCTTCAGTTCAACTCCAGTCTGTATATCCACAGGAGATCATTTGCATCCATCAAATTGAAGGTCATTTCACCTCGTCTGTTGATCGACCAGTTTTTTAGCATCAACACTAAGACTCATGAGTCAGGGATGGTGGTATGAGACACTATGTCTGAAATGTCGTTCTATGTTGGGTGACAAGCCCCTCGTAATGACCAGTGAGCATTAATAGAGGTGACAAGTCTACCATTCTGTTGTTGGAATTGGGTGACGAGCCCTTTCCATGTTGATTAGGGGTGTCAATGGGCCGAGCCTTGGGTAGCTCTCGACCCTGATTTTACATTGTTTTGGGCTGGGCCATAGGGTTGACCCTATTCAAAATTCTGATTTTTCAGGCCCAGGCCCAACCCATTGACACCCCTAATGTTGATTCATTTTTGGGTGACGAGCCCGCACGTTTGGATTGATTATTCATATTTGATATTTGGGTAACAACCCTTACTTTGTTGATTTACATACTATTGAGCATCATGCCGTAACTTTGAAAATTTTGATTCACAATTGATATCAGGTGTCTAACCCTAATGGATTAAGGGACACTGACGATGAGCCACGTGATCCTGCTTACTTGACTCTTGATAATTGTGGTACTCTAGTTTTCCCAATATGTTGAATGTGAAGTGGATTAATAAAGGCTTGTCTAATTATGCATACATCACATGGGCGTTATTAGGCGCCTGATTGATCGTGAACGCCAGAGTACTGTTCGAACCCCTTCATTATTTGCATGGGTGCAATCGGGTGCCTGGTTGTTTATTGAACCTTGGAGTACTGTTTGAGCCCCTTATGTGGTTACTTGGGTGCAATCGGGTGCCTAGTTGTTTGCTGAACTCTAGTGTACTGTTCGAGCTCCTCCTATTATTCCCGGGACATGTTTTGCATATCATAACATACATGCATTAATTAACTAGATTAGGAAATTGTCTATGATGTTGTACTATCATTACCTACACTTGATTGTATTGATAACATGTGTAACTTAGGAGAACGGTAATACTGAGTTGATCACTCCCTTACTCTTTGGACAATATTTTAAAACACCATCTAGACATCATTGATGTTAGGTACCATCGAGGCCGTCGTCATAGGTGAGGCCTATGAGGACCCCGTGGAGGAACTACCCTACTTCCAGTTGTAGGATGGGCAGGCGTAGCCATAGCTTATTATTTGTTATCCTTTGCTTTGGATTACCTAGTTAGAACATTTGAACAATTGAACGAATTATGGTTATGTATATCGAGTCCCCAGCTAAGTGGACTGTTACTTTTGAACTTGGATGACTGTAATGGATAATTTGAAATTTTTGTTGTTAACTCTCCTTTAAATTCTGAACTTATTACACGTGTTAGTCTATTTCTCTACGAATGAGTATGATGCCACGTATTGGTGCCAATAACTACACTTCTGTATTATAAGTTAACACTTAGGATATCAGGGATCGAGCATGTACTCGATAGGAGCTACTTGTAGGATCTGTTACATTATCTGTAGGAGCTACTTGTAGAATCTCAAACGAAGGAGGGTGGAGAACTATCGTTAGATCCATTGGTAGGGCTCGGGGGCTAACTTGAGCTAGCCCTTAAGGTAGACTCCACTCCAAGGGTGTGCACACATGTGAAGGGGTGGCGCATCCCACCTCTCTCTCTCTCTTTCTCTCTCTCTCTCTCTCCAAACAAATGTGCTCCCTTGCGAGATAAGATCTACAAATAATGAGGATGTTATGCTTCAAGGGTGCACCCACATAGTTGTCCATTGGATATTTCCTATGCCACCCCAAGGGCTAAATCAATAGATTTTAACCATTGGATATTCATCAACTATGATTTAAATTAAATCAATAATTAAAAGTAAATGTTAAGAATTGAAAACTTATGATTAACTAATTGAAAACCCCAAAGGTGCTAGTTAGCTTAAAAATAATTGATGGACAATCCAAACCATAACATCATCCCACACATTAATTTCCCCAACAAACCAAGTAGATCCCATGTTAAATTATGTGGATTTTAATGGTCCTGATGAATATTCCCAACCACACCTATTTTAAGTGGCAATACAATGACCTTGCAAAGCGAGCTAAAGCACAATTAATTAAAATCTCTCCATTTACACATTTTCAACTCTTGGGATTTGACGAAGCTAATGCATTCGCAAAACTTTTAAGTATGGGCATAAAGGATCTCTCAGTCTTAATGTTTGTATTCGATGTTGTTAATGTAAATGTCTTGAGTTTCAAGAAAGGCACAAGATCTATGGCACACGTCAAACACAACGGTTGAGGCATTCTGACTCAAGGTTATGATTAATGACGAAGATCTCCATCCTAACACCAAGTTAATCCCTTCACACAAGATGACCATTTATATAATACCAAATATTTATCCTAAAATTTGTATAATGATAGCTTGGGCACAGAGATCCATATAAGATGACTCTCATTGGGTTAACTGCCTTTGAATCCAATCTCAAGTAACAGAAGGGGTAACTCTCTCAAACCCATATAAATAATTAAAATTTACTGGCATTAAAGTGGGCCAATAAATGAATGGATAATGCATGCAAAAGCAAACAAACATTGCTCCCCAGGGCATCAATTACACAACCTAGTCCTGGCTTAAAACTTAGGCAGAAGGAGTGAGCCATGCATGAGCCTACTTAGAATAAGAGGCCCAAGCCCAAGCTAAAAAACATTAGTTGTATCAGGCCTCACCCATCCCGGCTAGAAAATTCACGAAATCAATGCTTCTCATTATGAATCTTTCTAATCCATCCCTTAAGTGAGCCATGATCATGACCTTTGATAATAGGTCTCAGCCTGGTCCACAGCTGGGCTAGCCCATTGAGTATTTCATTGGATGTTTCCCCATAATATAGAGACAAACTAGATATTTGTATGGTTAGATTTGTCCCAACCGAAGCCCACCACACATATCCATCGCAAACTAAACCGTACACGTGGCAACAAACTAGTCCATTAACCAAGAAACTACTAGAATTTGGCTTGGAGCTTTCCTATAAATACGCCCTCCCACCTTCTTAGGAAGCATCAGTGCAGGATAACATCTTCACACGAGAGCACCAGAGGCGCACGATTAGCAACCATGGCAATCGAGGTGCGTATACTCACCAATTTCACCGAACCTTTTGCTAACATGCGCACTCACCCCCCGCCCTTTTTGCTTGTGTACACCCATTTTGGGAATTGGGTTGCACTATTTCAATCTGCAAAATGGAAAATTGGTGTATGTATAATCAATCAGGATGGGTGCAGATGTCAAAATTCGGTTGCAATATTGCCCCTGTACATAACGGTAATTACAATTCCAGGCTTGGTTGATGGAAGAAAGTGATGAGGATCAAAGACTCCCTCACCACCGCAACCCAAAGGAGTTAGTCTCAATGGAAAAGCTTGCAGGTATTGTTTACTCATCTTATATTCAATTTCCACCCTCTAAAAATTGATAGTTCCACCACCCCACATGGGTAATTTGGTCATTACCATAGTTTTAAAACTTGTCCATCTCTAGCTGGATTGGGCTGACTTGAAGATTCAAGAATCTTTACTCGACTCGACTCGACTCGACTCGGTATTTAATTATTGAATTATATATAGGGATTTTTTACTGCAAAATTCCTCAAATATTAGGATTTTTAATGCTTTTTCAGAGGAGAATGTTGTGAATTTCTGATCTCAGAAAATAAATTAATTTGGAAAGAACCGAGAAATAAGAACAGGCTGAAGCACGTGAAAAACACGCTGTCCTTAAAGCGTAATTCACCCCTACTCAAATTATTTTGATTCTGCTGATAGGTTGCAGGCGGATTGCTTCTAGAATACGATGAGCCTTATGTGGTTCTGCGTTCAGCAAGAAACGAAGGAACCACTATGGAACTCAGTAACACTATCTGGCAGATGAAGAAAAGAAAGAGAGAAGAAATGGCGGTCTTCTTCTTGCAGCAATAGACCACTACGCTGGTCTAAGTGGCTTGGTTTGTATCAACCAAACCGAGAGGCTAATAGACTCAGATGGGTGCTGGTTCAGTAGAGGTAGTTCTGATTGCAGTAGTTGTGTTGGAATGAACCAGACCTGTCCGGTTTATATAGGCAAGGGTAGCTGGCAGTTTTGGTCCAGAGCCATAATGGCACTAGCCATTTTCTGGCTGTTGTGAAAAACTAGCTGTTTTTTGCAGTTTCTGATTGTTGTGCATGTGGGAGTTACACACCTGCATGTTGGCTGTTTAGAGTCAATGTCTAGCCATTTCTGACTGTTGGGCTAGCCACATGCAGCTGTTACTACATGGTCTGGACTGTTACTGCATGAGCAGTTACACAGGTCTCTCTAATTAGCCCTGCAGCTCTCTATAAAAAGCAGAGAGGTCTCTCTGTCAGACCTCCCACCCACAACACCTCCTCTGTTCCGAACCCAGCCACCTGACCTACTACCTAGCCTCTGTCGCACTAGTCTCGCTCTGGTCCACGAGGTCGCAACCCATGCGAAGTGTCAAATGCGCCTCTACAGCCACACTGCCTCACGTGCCCATGCCCTCGCACCTAGCCCGAGCCCGAGCCCGAGCCCGAGCCCGTGCCTGTGCCCGTGCGCAGTTCGCACTTGGAACACGCAAGCCACTATACTCCCTCTCTTCCACCATAAATAAGTAAGGTGCACAACACCCTACTTATGAAGAGCTAAAAATTCTTTCTCCCATCCACTATGGGACAAAACCAAAAATCAATATTTTCAAATTTTTCAAAAATGTATTTTTTTTAAACAAAACTTTTTCAGCAGAGAAATTACATCATTGCCCTTTACGAGGGGCCCATGTAGTATAGATTTGAAACCCTAGTTTTTAACTTCTTTGTTAAAAATATGAGTCATGCTGAGTCGAGTTGACCGAGTTGATGCTGAGTCAGGCTTACAACTGAGTTTTCACTAGGACTCAGCTCGAAATCCTTCTAAGTCAAGTTACCGGGTTTTAGAACTATGTTCATTACCAAAGGGTGTATTTTCGCTACCAAATGCACCCAAAATCTTTCATAAAAAATTAAAATGCTCTATTAAATGATCTTAAGAGAACTGTAAGTTATAGTGCTCTTGAACCACTGGACGGTCCAATCGTTCCATCTGGACTGTCCATTAGGCACAACATAAGTTTCATGGGCTACCGATCAAAAATCACACTGATCAGTTTATCGGATCCATATGAAATTTGGCCCCTTTTTTTATCCAATAGAGATTCGATTTTGAAGCCGTTGATGGGAAGACTAGGATGTTTTGAGTGTTGTTTAGAACCATAAGCAATCAACTATAAGATTCAACACTCAACAGATAGATGGTTTGAATTATTTATTGGACTTAACTTTTAGTAGGTGATCTTGGCTGTCTATTTTATAAGCCATTGGTTGGATGGTTAGGATGTCTGATTGGTTTGAATTTGACATGGTATACATGAAATGTATGCTGCACCTAATGGACAGTTCAGATCAATAGACTGGAGTGTCCAGGTGTCCCAATGCAACTAGATGCAACTATTAACTTAATAGTTGTTAGAGCACTGGATCACTTCTCAAACTTAAAAAGCAGCTTGCTGCAACACTCGAGTGGGCCAAAACACAGGGAACAATGTGAGATGGGTTGCCCACCCCTGATTGACACAGGGGCCCGCCTGAATTTTGAAACAGCCTGTTTTTCGACCTGACCCTTCATCCTGACCGGATTAAGTGTCTGATAGCCTGGATTTCATATACAAAACCATGGGCCCTCCACTCAAATCAAGGGTGGACATACCCTCCCAACTAGTTCCCTGTGGGGTGGCACACCTGATTCACAGATCAGCCTGATTTGAAGGCCCTGGAGGTAACATGTGCTGAATATGATGGATGTTGAGTTTTATGCATGCATCACATGGGACCTACATTTGCCTTGTACCAACATAAGGTACCACTAGAGTGCACCCACCCATATAGAGAAATAGTCCACTGCTCTTAGAGCACTACAGTTATTGTGCTTCTGGTTGCATGGGAACCATTGGATGGCTCAATTGGTCTGGACTGCCCATTAGGTGCATCGCAGGTTTCATCAGCTACCAAGCAAAAGTTACGCTGATCAGGTTATCTGATTCATGAGTAGTTTGGCCTATTTTATATAACCATCCATTTCCCAAGCCATGGACAGGAGTCATAGGATGCTTAGGGTGGTCTGATAGAAGTGAAATCTTTGAAACCATAAGCAATCATAATAAACCAAAGCAAATAGATGGTTCAGGTCATTGAACCCACTTTTCTATAAGTGATCTTGACCATTCATTCTATAGACCATCGTTCAGATGCTTACTTGGTGTGATTTTTACAAAGTAGCCCATGAAATGCACATTGCATCTAAAGGACAGTTCAGATCAAACGATTGGACTGTCATCGTTTCCAAATGCAACTAGGTGCACTATAACTTACAATGGTCTAAGAGCACTAAATCATTTGTCTGTTATATTATATAGATATACAAATCTTAGCATGACCAGATTAACAATATAAAGGGTGGAAATAACAAAGTTATATTCACCATTATATGGGGTTATTTTTGCAGAACTGGGGGTGTTATATTGGCACTTGAATCCAAAAGATTATGATAATGATGAGGAGCTGCGGAATATCCGAGAGAGCAGGGGCTATAATTATATGGTGGGGTCCATCTCTTGCTTTCTTCCTCTTTTGTAATTTTTATATTTTTAGATAGGAGGCCGGTTCCTCTACAACTGTTGTGGATGAGAATTTGTGCAAATAGATTCATGTGGGGCCCACCATGGTTTGTTTATTGCATCAAACCTGTCTAGCAGGGTCATCCTACCATTAAAATGGGACACACCAAGAATTAGGCCGATCCTATCATCAGGTGGGCCGTACCATAGAAAAGAATGTACAACTGCCCAAACATGTGGATAAATTTTATAGGCAAATGAATAACTATCAGACATTTATGTATGCATTATACATGCATATGAATAAGTTTTTGGTAGGCTAAGCTTCATGTACATCAGTTGTAGAGGATCCTGGCCTCTTGAGATGGATGATATTATCTATGAAGTACAGTATCTTACACAGTGCATAAACGGCATTGGATGTTTAATTAGTCAACAGCTGCCCATTAATTTTGGACTGTCGAATTCACGAGTTGCCTCTCAAATAGCCCATATCATAAAAATTGGCACACATTGTGTAGTGTTCAAAGTCCAACCCATTAATCAGGTGGCCCCTTTGTGTATGTGTGTTAGTGCACAAATCAGGCTAGTCTGATCATCAGGTGGGCCACATTTAGGAGGACAGTGGTTGGTTAGAAAGGATTGGATAATGTTCAATGTTCAATAGCACAACTGTGGCCCGCCTAATGAGAGAAGACCCTGCCTAATTTCAGGCTGTGGAATACACAAGGTGCAGCCCGCTTGATGAGCATGCTGGGTCTTGCAAATGTGTCAGCTTGGGGCTGCAGCCTGCAAATAGCCATCACAGTTCTCAAGTGCATTATGTTCCAAGACGGTTGGTGGTCCAGGATTACCTTGTAATTTTTGGTGGTGGAGCCTATGCAAGAGGTGAAGTGGCCTGTCAATTGAATGGCCTAAATTGATGCACATGGACACCATTTGGTCTGTGGAGATGGCTTATACACCAAATTTCAGTGTATAAATTTCAAGTTTAGCTTTATTTATTTTTGTGGTTGCATGGTATCAGGACCTTCTGGACTTGTGTCCTGAGAAAGTGGATAATTACGAGGAGAAGCTGAAGAACTTCTTTCGAGAGCATATACATGCAGACGAAGAGATACGTTACTGTCTGGAAGGCAGCGGTTATTTCGATGTGAGAGGCAAGGATGACCAGTGGATCCGCATCTGGATCAAGGAAGGGGACATGATTGTTTTGCCGGCCGGGATCTACCATCGCTTCACATTAGACACTGGGAACTATGTGAAGGTGAGTCATAGTATGTAAGCATGCATGCGTGTATACTTAGGGATGTCATTGCACATGCCACCCACTCCCCCTTGCAAGCAGCAACATATGTAAAGATCCAGACCATCTCTTTTGTGGCACCACTATAGTTGGGCAGGGCTGAAAAATGCACAATGATTGGACAACCCTGGCTGTCTGATCAGTGTCTTGACAATGAATGTCTGAAACAAAAAGTGACAAGAGTCTCTTGCAAGAATGCATTGATTGGACGATAGAGTGGGCTGGAGTCTTTGACCCGCAGTTTTATCCTGATACATATGATACAGCTAAATGCATTGTCAAAAATGAAAAATATAGGCAATAATCCCATGCTCAAATCGCCAAAATGAAGAAAGAAAGAAAGAAAGATTAATCTGATGGTTACCATATGATGGAAGTGGCTTTTGGGTGGTGGACAATGCAAGGATGGAATGACAAGATGGCTTTTCTCAGTCTGATTAAGGTGGATGCCACATGTGTGGCAGGATAAGCATCCCATGCGCCAAGAGAAATGAGAAAGGTTGTTGAGATAAGGGCTTAAAAGTCCTTTTCCATCTATTTGCACCTTTATTGGGTGGTAAAGCACAAAAAACAAAAGAAGAAGAAGAAGAAGAAGAACCCACGCAAATGAACTATCCAGAAAGGTACTTATTGTAAAAAGCCACATGTAATGCAAGTGTGCCTAGATGTTAAGGCATTGGAGGCACACCCGAGGTAAATGCCTCTCCGAGGGTCCAAGTGAGGCGCAACATGCCCAAAACACCTAGTTATGTGCTTGGCTCACCTTTGACTACAATGGGTGTGAGTCACGGTGTGCCGTAATGGACGCTACGGGGCTGTAAAGGCTGTTCCACCATCACACGTTACGGGGTCATAACATCCGTTACGAAAAAAAATGACCCATAATGGCGCGTTATGCCCTGCAAAGGCCGTAATGGCCCTGTAACATTATTGGGCCAATACAGGTTTTTCGTTTTTTTTTCCAATGCAAAAGTGACCATAACGACCGTTATGGGAGTTGTAGGTGGCTGTTACAGCCCGTATTGTAAAGGTAACGGTGGTAGCTGTTATGGCCACTGTTACTGTTACGGAATATGTTGGTGTGATACAAGTGGTGAGACCGTGATGTCATTACTGAAAATAAATGATCCAGTAAGTCTGTGAATGCACCATGATTTTGTATTTTAGGAAGGGTTCTTTATATAGCTTCAATGATAGTTTTGGAGTGTGAAACTTGTGCAACTTGATTATATTCTTCACAAATAGTATTCGTGTTTGCAAGTTTAAGTGTGTGGAAATTGAGTTTCCGTGTGTGCATGCATGCTTGCTTGTCCATGGATTCACGTATTGATGTGTATGTTTGCAGTTGATGCGCTTGTTTGTTGGAGAGCCTGTTTGGACTGCTTATAACCGTCCTCAAGAGGATCATCCATCAAGGAAGGAGTATATCAAGAGTCTATCAGAGAAGGTAGGTTTTGCTCTTGAGGCTCATTAGTCTGGATATTGGTGAAGCCTACCTACCATATAGACCAAGTTACAAAAGGTTGTGTATTTTCAATGTATTGTGTTAGTGAGCATGCATAACCCACCATTATATCTCCGTCTATTTATGTACATTGATGCCATTTTAAAATAAATGCATGGTCACCTCCATTAGTATCCAATTGATAACTATGGATCAAAAACATAATCTATTACTTTAAAATGTCCTTAAATTCATTTGTTTTCAACATGCCATTGTCAACTTAAAAGATAGAGAGTTCACTTCTCCTTGGGGGCTTTCAATGGATACTTGGACCTATGGATACTGGAAGTATCTGATTCGATTTTAATCAGATTGGATCAAGATTCTTGGCCCGATCAATAATTCAGTTGGGTTTGAGTACATGGAGTTGGATCCAAGTAGAAATTGAGTAACAGGTACCCAAATGTGGTTTTTTTTTTTTTATTAAATTGTACTTGCTATTTGAAGACTGTACAAAGGCATTTTTCTAGTATGGATCCAATTCTGGATGCAAACCCAATTTGAAGTCTTAACCCGTGCTCGAAGCTAGACCCGACGGAACCTGTTGGGGTACCTGAATCTAGTTGGAGTTAGATCTAGTACCTCATATAGGGCACACTTGTTCAAACATGATAGGATATGATGGTGGTACCTGAATCCAATTGGATTAGTACATCATCTTAGCTACCTTTGTCCAAATCCGACTTCAACAGAATCCAATTCCCTTAGTCGAGTCTAGATACAGGGTCTGAATGGATTTGTTGACAGTCCTATGTCTCTTGAGTCGTTACCTTTAAATACAGCTGCACAAAGTGTTACAAAAAGCTTCGGGTGTAGGGTTCTTTTTTTTTATGAAAATTAACAAAGATTTATTAGAAGAAAGCAAAACTACAAAAGGAGCCAGGCCGCTGAGATGGCAGCCCAACTAGCCAGCTAGAAAAGAAACATCACAACTCTTAAGCATGTCATCATTGGCTGCCCATTCTATCACAAGATCTCTGCTTCTATGAGCAACAAACTCCGCACCCTTGCATTCCTCACGGAAGCATCTCCCATTCCTTTCATCCCACACACACCACCACACCGCCAGAATAGACAATCTCCATAAGCCTGTCATTTGCTTGCCCAACTTCACTCCATGCCAGGCTTGTAACAAATCACTAACTGCTGCAGGAAGAGGCCAGACCACCTGGAACCGAGAAAAAATATCAGTCCAAATCTGACTGATAAAACTGCAATGGACAAAGAGGTGGTCTGCCGTTTCTTCGTTCCTCATACAACACAAACATATGTTCGGAATATACATTCCCCTTTTTCGCAGCCTGTCAATTGTAAGAACCTTCTTCTTACCAACCATCCACCCAAAGGCAAGACACTTGGGCGGGCCTTTATACTTCTAGACGTGCTCCGTCGCTGCCCCCTCCGTCACCGTATTTTCCTTCATTAAAACGTTGTAAAAAGATTTAACTGAGAAATCCCTTGATTTGTCAAACCTCCAACATAAACTATCCATTGATAGAACGTCCGGCCGACACAAATGGATGCGATTTAGGAGTGCCACATACTCTTCAACCTCTTCGTCCTGAAGAAATCTTCTACAGGGAGGTTCCTGAATCACCTCTCCCCCAAATCGGGTGTAGGATTGGGGAAGCATCTGTCCAAAATATCACAGTTATAAATTTAGCTATGAAGCAGGAGCAGGAATTAGACTACAACTCAAAGTGGGAGTGGCACTTTGATAGGAAGTCTGTGCAACCAAGCCTCCAATTCCACCTAGATATGGTAGTCCATGTGAATGACTTGTAACCTTTCCTCATCATCCATCCTCAAGCTCCCACTAGAACAATAATGGTTATCCAATCACTGTAGTTCTTTTATACTGTGGCATATCTACAGCGGGATGATGGATACGAGTCTCACTGTTTGCACCATAATTCTAAAACTCGCTGACTCGACTCAAAACTCAGTGAGATTTCGAGCCGAGTCCTTTAGGATACTCGGTTTTGTAACCGACTTAGCTTGGACTCGGGAAGACTCGTCTGGTGACTTGAGCCAAGTCATTCATCTTGTCAAAATGGGATAGGATAAAATTGAAAAGCAGGCAGTGTAGGAATCAAATCCACAGCCTCTTTAAGACAAAGTGATGCCCTCAACCACTAGGTTATGTTATACTTTGTTAGTTCTCTTATTTCATAATACTTATGCATGCATGATTATTTGAAATCTTATGGAGTATTTTAATTTATAATTTATTAAATATCAAGTTGAGTCGGATCGAGGCATTGACTCAGCACGACCTGGATGAACATTGAGTTGAGTCAGATTTTTGGGTTTATAAACTATGGTTTGCACCCCAAAGTACTCATATCCTCCTCTCTATCATTATGCATGTGATCTCCGACTAAATAGATATAGGCCAATGATTCAGTGGTTCCTACCATGGATGGTTCGGTGTAGAAAATTATAAAAAGAAAATCAGGCAATCCTATGTTCCTAACCATGCGATTGTAGGACTTTTAGAGGATTAGGAAAATGACAGTTAAGGAAATACCTTGTTATTCATATTCAATGGATAAATTCTCAAGTTAGGTGCTTGGAATTGTCTGATCATTATGACTTTGTGGTCTGATCCATCTGTTAAGGTCTGATCTCATGCATCTGTGGTGTACAATGACAGAGTGCATGCTATCAAGTGGAGAATCATTTCTCTGGATCATACCAAACAAAAGGTTGGGCACTTAGGATTGTACCATAGTCTTAGGAGGTTGCAGTTGGACGACTGTGATTTCTTGTCAATACTTTTTTAATTGGCAAATAAGTTGAAACATTAGCTGCACGACCCTTCTAATCAGGTGCTGCTTCCGCTTTTAATCGTGCTTCAGAATCATGCTTCCATTCTTGCTTCCTAGCTGTTTATACTTGCTAATGTTATAAAACAGATGCATCCCTGCTCTTGCACCCTAATCTTTTGCTACTTCAAGCCTTGGGAACACCGTCTTAGAAATAGGAATGAGCACTTGGGAATGGACATATAGATTGTTGTTATTTGAAGGTCTGGTATGAAAAGCAAAAATGATCCTGAACTTACACTGGTAGTTAGAATACAAAAACGTTATTCTTTTGGCAAACCATCTATTGCTTAGCCTTTGGAGCTTCAGATCAGGCCTATGACATGGGAGTATGGATGCTTGGTTACTTCAAAACCCCAAAACTTCAGTTGGTTAGTGAGATTCTAATGTTTGGATATCACCAATTCCATTGAAATCAATGGAAATGGAAAAAAGTTTTTCATGTTTGGATAGCAAAGAAAATGGAGGAATCCTAAGGGGGCGTTTGGCAAATCTATTAATAAGAGATTATTGGCTTATTCTAAAAAAATAAGCTCTTATTATGAAAATAAACCGTTTGGTAAAGCTTTCATTTTATAGTTTTTTTTTTTTTTAAGAAACTAGCAAAAAAGCTCTTAAATAATAAGTGATAGGGAGGTCACTTTTTCTTTAAGAGCTTATTTAGCTTAAGCAGGTAGACATTTTTAATTAATTTTTAGATAAGTTTGTCCTTAAACTTTTTAAGTAATTCCCATCTTGCCCTCTTCTCTTCTTTAGAATATCTCTAAGGTGGGCCCACATGATGAACAACCCATATTGAAGGGGTTCCAAGGGGCCCACATAATGCATGGTCACATCAAAGGTGGACCCACATGATGAACTGCCCACATCAAAGGTGGGACCTACATGATGGATGAGGGACATTGAAGGTGGGATCACATGATGGAAGGTTGACATCAAAGGTAGGCCCACATGATGAACAACCCATATTGAAGGTTGGGCCCCACATGATTGACGGTGAACACCAAAGGATGGTCCCACATGATGGATGACCTACATTAAAATGTGGCCCCGCATGATGGATGGACTATCCACATCAAGTGGGCCCTATATGATGGACGGTTCATAGCAAAGGTGGGACCCACATGATGGATGGTGGACATTGAATGTGGGACCACATGATGGAAGATTGACATTAAATGTGGGACCACATGATGAATGACCCATATTGAAGGTTGGGCCCCACATGATGGATGGTCCATAGCAAAGGTGGGACCTACATGATGGATGGTGGACATCAAAGGTGGGTCTCACATGATGGACTATCCACATGAAGTGGGCCTCACGTGATAGATGGTCCACAACAAAGGTAGGACCCACATGATGGATGGTCCACATCAAAGGTAGGATCCAAGTGATGGATGGTGGATATTGAATGTGGGACCACATGATGGAAGGTTGACATTAAAGGTGGGCCTACATGATGAATGACCCATATTGAAGATTGGACCCCACATGATGGACAATCCACAGCCAAGGTGGGACCTACGTGATGGATGGTGGACATCAAATGGGTCCCACATGATGGACTACCTACTTGATGTGGGCCCCACTTGATAGTGGTCCACAACAAAGGTAGGACTGACATGATGGATGGTGGAAATCAAAGATGGGCCCCTCATAATGAATGACTCATATTGAAGTGGGGCCCCACATCAAGGTGGGCCCATGTAATGAAAGGTTCACATCAAAGGTAGGCCCCACATAATAGATGGCCCACATCAAAGTGTGGCCCAACATGACGGAACTTGCACATCAAGTAGGTCCCATTTAAATGGCAGTCCACGTCAAAGGTGGGATCCATATGATGGATGATGGTCATTGAAGGTGGGCCTACATGATGGTCAATTGATATTTGACGTTGTTGTAATATTTAAAAATGACATCAACTACCATTAAAAAAGCTCTTATTTGAAAGTTTTACCAAACATGCTTATTTTGAATAAGAGCTTTTTTTTTTTTTTTTTTGAGATTTTACCAAACGGGCTTATTTAAAACAAGAGCTAGAACAAAAAGAGCTTATTGAAGTAGCTCTTATTCAAAAAGTTCTTATAGAATTAGAGTAGAGATGCCAAACGCCCCCTTAATCAATCATTGCACTCTTGCATAATCTGTATTCTTTGCCACAAGAAATTAGGTGACCGTTGTCTCAGAAATAGTAGTTTCCCACTTACTATCCAAACAAGACCCCTAACATGGAATTCATGTTTTGATAGTGTTCATGGAAATAATCATTACCTTTTCTCCTTCCTCTTATAATACATGTATCCAGGAAGTCTTACACAGAATTTGTTATTTGAGGGAGTTTAAGTAGCGAGGTTAGGTTCTTATTTAAGATGGAGATTGTCAAGTAGGATTGCCCCACTGTGATTATATCTTGAAGGATTCCATGTCTACGAAGACTACTCAGTTGCTAATTTTTTCTTCTACTTTTGGGAATTTGTTTTCATTCTACCTTTGGTAATGCAATAGTACAACTTACGTATTCCAAAAGTAGAAAGGATGGAGGGTATCAAACAGGGTGAGTTGCCTGAGTCCTCAACCCCAACCCAAGCTCAGGTTAGGTTGAGGATCTACCGCCCGAGCCCAGTACCAACCACAAGCAGGGTTAAAACCCAATTACAATCTACACAAGATACTGAGAGCCCATTCTCTAGGCCAGAGAAACTAAATAAACAAAGAGATTTTGGGGAGGCTTAGCCATCAGAACAGACCGCTCTATTTTGAACTTTTGAGAACTGATATTCTGTTGGAGGAGCATTGGGAGGCATTGAAGGACAACTATTAAGCTTCCATCCAATCTGCTTCGGTACTAAACACAGTGAACAATACCCAGGAAAAGTCGTGGACTTTCAAGATTACTAGGGTTGCGCACGTGCTAGGTTAGGGCCAGGCCAAGCTATGTCCAAGCCCAGCCTGTGGTGTTCAACATAAGTCCAAACTAGCTGGGGAATGTGATGGGCTAAAATAGTGCAGCCCGAGTCTCGCTTGGCATGTTTATACAGGGCCCGGAGCCCGGGCCCTGAGAACCTATGCAAGACCTCCCTGATTGAGTATTTGCTAAAGCACATGAACACCTCAATATGAGCCAACCATGAACACTGACGCTGTGGTGTCAAATTCCGTGACTGGTGAGGCATGCACCATTCACCATGATGTCGTCGCTGAGGGCGGTCTGAGCGGAGATCTTCATCTCGAATCCGCCGTCCTTGGCAAAACTCAGTTGCTTGATTTGGCCCATCTCTTAAATGGGGTTGGCTGCGGAGGGAAAGGGTTTTGGGGATTGAAGAGATGGAGTGAAATGGATTGGAAGCTGGAATTGGGATTGAAGAGGAAGAGAGAGATGGGAGCAAAAGGAAAGAAGGGGTCTTGGGTTTTGGCGGATTGAAGAGATGGAGTGAAATGGATTGGAAGCTGGAATTGGGATTGAAGAGGGAGAGGGATGGGAGCAAACAGCCATTTCAGAGGGAGGGACCTTAACAGGCCTGTCCGGGCTTACGGGCTTTCGTAACTGTTTTCGTGTGTGTGTGTGGAGAGAGAGAGAGAGAGAGAGAGAGAGAGAGAGAGATTCTCCCAATTTCCCATTATAGTCAGGCTTACTTTGGCACGTATTTGAGTGTATTTGGGGAGATTTTGTCCAAATCTGCCGTTCGTTCAAATACACAGTTTTGGTAAGTTTTGAAATCTCACCTTTTTATTTGGTGTAATGGGAGTGAGATACCTTTATTTTTTATTCCTTTTTAAAAGCAGGAGAGTTGGGCGTATAAGAAATGCGTTGCTTGGCTACTAATTCAGTGTATACATGGTACGTTAATGATACCTCAAAACAATTAAATTATCAGCTGCATTATTAAAATTTCATCAATAGAATAATCTGAACATTCCAAATGTTGGCCATCTAAATGAATGGTTAAAAAAGGTTAGTAGTCGCTCGTTTGTGATCATTACATTTGTGGCCCACCTGAAGCTCGAAATTTCAATGGGCTCATTATAATCATTCTCTCAAATATTATATATGTATACTAATTTGGGATATTAAAGTTAATTTAGTTAATCAATTTCAAGTGCCATGTGCATTCCAATACAAGCTCCCAAAGGAAAGGTTTGGACTCCCGTCCATTCCAATTATAAGCTGTCAAACACAATTGATGATTCAGAATCACTTTGATTCCATTGTAATTGTGATTTGAATTTCAATGCATTCCACAAGTTCTCAAAAAAACTCTTATTCATTTGGGATGATACATGAGAACTTTAGCATTGGATTTAGGGGTTATGTTCTGATCATCCAAGTTTTTCATACAAAGGGACTTACTATTGATGGTGGCTACCTTGAAAATCTTCTAGTCTATACAAATCGTCCATACCATACTCACAAAATTCTAAAACTCAACTCCACCAGAAGTCCAGCTGAATCGAGTTAACTGAAAATGGGACTCAACCAGAGATGGTGGCTGTCTTGAGAATCTCAATTAGAAGATTGTAAACTTCGGAGGAATAAAAATGCTCCAATTAGAGCACTATAAGTTGTTATAGTGCTCTTTGTTGCATCAGATAACTTGGACAGTAGATTGATTTTAACTCTCCATATCTCAAGGGCTACCATACAAAAGAAAGACTTTTGGAATGATCAAATCCATCCTAGATTCGGCTTACTTTTTGTAGCCATTCTTTTCGAACCCATCGATCGGATAGCTTCACACAAGCAATCTTTATAGTCATAAACAATTCATGATGGATGTGGGTTTTTCCTTAGTTTGGGATGTGAGCTTCTTTTTTCTTATCTTTTCTTTTCCTGGCCTGGCGTGTGGGCCCTCTTGTAATTTTGGGCTAGTGCCCTTTGGGAAGAAGGAAAAAAAAAAAAAATTTGCTTGCTTTTCAAAGAAAAAAAAATCACAATGAGATAGATGGATTGAATTACAAGCAATGCGCTGTGGAAGCACCAATAGATGGAATGAATTCTTGTTTAGACCTTTTTTTATACAAATGATCTTGACTGTCTATATTAGAGGCCATTGATCAGATGGTTAAGATCATCATATTAGCATGATATTTACATGGTAGCCTATGAATGTGTATAGACCTAATGAACAGTCTAGATCAATTGATAAGAGTGTTTAAGTATCCCAATGCAACTAGGAGCGCTGTAACTTTTAATGCTCTGAGAGCATTGGAGCAACTCTCTGAGTCTATGAATGTCCATGAATGTCTATCATTGAAAAATTCTTGGGGGCCACAAAAGTTTTGGATCAAGCTGATAGTTGTGTTTTCCCTTCATCCATGCCTATGTGATCTTAAGAACCGGTTGGATGACAAATAAACATCACTGTGGGGTTTAGGAAAGTTTCAACAGTGGAAATCATTATTCCCACTGTTTCCTATGGCATGGTCCACTTGACTTTGGATATGCTTCAATTTTAAGCTCAACCCTAAAATGAGCTAGAAAAATTGATGGACAGTGTGGATAAACCACATATATTCACGGTGGGCCCAACAGAGCTTACTCGGTGCAATAAGAGCCTACTGAGTAACTCACTACTCAATCCGATTTCGTGATCGGTTCTCCATTGAAATTCATTCGTGGGGCCACCATCAATGCTACTGTGTCCCGCCATTCGGGCGCGGATTGGGTACTACCCCCGGAAGTGGATTTCGTACCGTACACTAAGTGTATTGAGTATACTCTGTGAGGCCCACCGTGATTTATTTATTTTATTTATTCCGTCCATCCTTTTTATCAGATAATTTTTGGGCTAGAGACAAAAATTGAAGCATATAAAAATCTCAAGTGGACTATACCGCAGGAAACAATGTGAATTAAATGTCTACCGTTAAAAAAATTCTTGGAGAGAAGAAGTTTTGAATCAAGCTGATATTTGTATTTTCACATCATCCATGCCTGTATGATCTTGTGAACAAGTTGGATGACAAATAAACATTACTGTGGGCCCTAGGAAGGTTTCAACGGTAGAAATCATTATTTCCACTGTTTCTTGTGGTATGGTCCACTTGAGCTTTGAATCTGCTTTAATTTTGGGCTCAACCGCTAAAATGATCTGGAAAAACAGATAGACAGCGTGGATACATTCACGGTGGGCCCAACAGAGTTTACTCAGTACATAAAAGCCTACTGAGTTACACAGTTTCAATCCGATTTCCTACCCCCACTGGGACGAGAGCGGATTAGCTGTTACTCGGGGAACGGCTTAGTGGGTGTTACCCGATCTTTGTGAGGGCCATATTGATGTATTTTTTTATATATCCACACTCTTAATCTGCTTTTTCATCTTATTTTAGAATGTTGTACCAAAAACTATGAAGATCCAAATCTCAGGTGAACCATACCACTAGAAACAGTGATCAATGACAATTAAAAGCTTGTTATGGGCCACAAAAGTTTTGGATTAAGCTGATATTTATATTTTCACTTCCTCCAGATATTCTTGACATTGTCAACAGGTTGGATTGCAGATAAACATTACTAAAGCCTTACCATGGGCTCTTTTGAATTTTTAATGGCAAGGCAGCAATCAACACTGTTTCCAGTGGTATGGTCCACCTGAAATTCAGATATGCATGATTTTGGAACTCCATCCTGAAATGGGCTGGAGAAACGGATGGACGGATTGGATGTATAAAATATTACCCATGTGGGCACAAGGCAGGGGTATCACCCACTAAGCTATTCCCGGGGTAACACCTAATTCGGGACATAGCTAGACACGGAAAGTCATGTCAAGGATCTATGGGGCCCACACTGATGTATGTATTTTATCCACACCGTCCATTCATTTTGACAAATAATTTTAGGTGATTAAGCCAAAAATGAGAATGACGATCACATGGAAATAGTGAGGATTGAAAGCCTACCACTAAAAACCTCTTGGGGTCCACAAAAGTTTTGGATCAAGTTGGGGTCCACAGAAGTTTTGGATCAAGTTGATATTTATATTTCCCTTCGCGCAGATGGACAGGTTGGATGGCAAATAAATATCACTATGAGCCATAGGAAGTTTTCAAAGGTTGTTGTCACATTGCTTCCTGTGGTGTGGCCCACTTGTTAGGTTCAAGCTGCCTCTTTTTTGACTCCCGCCCAAAATCATCCGTCAAAATTGATGAATGGATTGATTAAAACACATATATCACAGTGGGCCTCACATAGCCCTTAACAATACCGTCCGTTTCTAGCTAGTCCCGGGAGTTGTACCCAATCCACGACTGTCATAAGCTCAGATTAGGTACTACCCCACCATGACGTAGCAGGAGATGGACGGCTACGTGGCATGTTGGTATTGATGGAGTACTAACAGACCTGTTACATCAGCAAATTGAGGTATGGGCCCCACTTGCTCTCCACCAATAACATGCCATGTACCTGTCCATCTCCCCATCTTGGTCAGGTAGTACCTAATCCGAGCTCACCACCACTGGGAGGACCCTAACCGCAGTTTGAGGAAAACAATGGACAGTCAAACAGTTGACAAATAGCGGTCTACGTTCAATCCTCATGTTCAGAATTTTTGAACTTCTACACCGTCTCTACTTTCAGACGGGTGACACTTTTGGCATGGCCCGCTTGATGAGCAGCTCTATTCTTGTACACGTGGATGCTCGTCTGGAATGGATGGATAGTTCATTCTAATTGTCTTGCAGGCCCATTGTGCTGTATGTGTTTTATACACGGCATCCATTTATTTTTTCAGATCATTGAAGTAGATCCAAATCTTGAGTGAACCACACTACAAAGAAAACTGAAGTGATGAAACGCCCGCCATACAAAGTTTTGTATGGCTGGCGCCCTGTAATGTTTATTTGCCGTCCAACCTGTTGATTATACCACACAACGTAGAAGGAAGGAAAACACAAATTTCAACTTCATCCAAAACCTTTTGTGGCGTTCAATCACCATTGTTTCCTGTGGTGTGGTTCACTTGAGATATAGGTTCATCTCATTTTGGGATCATGACTGAAAATAATCTGTAAATGTGGATGAACAGAGGGGATAAAACACATACATCATGGTGGGGCCCACTTAGAAATTTTGTTTTAGAAACAGGAGGGAGCATTAATTTCATTTTCGAGAGGGACATTTAAGTAAATTTACCTTTTACAAGGAGATAGGGATAAAACCCGAAAAGGTACGACTTGTGGGGGTGCCTTGGTGCATGGGTCTAATAGGAAATTCCACAGAAAGATCCCTGTCGTCTATTTGAAGGCCACCCAATGGTCCCAATCCGACCATTGAAAAGAAAATTGGGTAAATGATTCAAACTCAGGCTGGCAAAAGTCCATCGATTGGATGTTTATATCTCCAGTCAAAGAATCTGTGGGCTATGCCTGTAATTTCTACTGTTTAGGTAGATGCACACGCACGCCCATGACTATGACACTCCATTAGCCAACCATATCAGGGAAGAATTCCTGCCTCAGAGTCCGAAAGAGAATTCGCTTGGGGAGATGTAAAAGAGAAAATTTAGCCCTGGTGGTCCCAACCTAATGAACGCCCTACACTGCACAGTGCCATGTGGGCCCCACCCTGATGGGTGTTTTACCTACACCATCCATCCATTTTTCCCCGGCTCATTTTAGGGAATGAGCCCAAAAGTGAGGTAGATCCAAATGTCAGGTGAACCTCAGTACTTTGAAAACTTCTGGAGAGGCTACAAAAGGTTTGTATCAAGCTGATGTTTATGTTTTCCCTCCATTTAGGTCTGTGTGACCTAATCAATAGAGTTTATGGCAAATAAACAATACAGTGAGCCCTGCTAGCCCAGCTGGAAGATGCCTAAGTGTTTCAACAGCAGGTCTTAGGTTCCAGTGCTAAGGAGACATACTAACCCCACTGGTGGGTGGGTGCATGTGTGACTAACCAAATGGGTTCGTTGCTCACCTAATAGGGTGGGTGCGTCACATGACTAACTTAAAAAAGGAAAAAGAAAAAAAAAACATTAAAGTGAGCCCTAACAAGTTTTTAATGGCAGGCGTTCAATAACCCCTATTTTCTTGTAATGTTTTCCAGCTGAGATTTGGATCTTTCTCATTTTTCATCTCATGCCCTAAAATAATTATTTAAAATGGAAGAAATGGGTTGCTAAAATACATACATGCATGGGACCTGCAAAACACCAGCTACTGGTTAGGTAGCTATCGATAGTGTTAGTATACAATCTGTGTTCTCATGTGCCGTGCTGGGTTCTTCAATCTCTTCCTATGTATCATATAAACTGACAAAACTGATGAACATGATGGATTTCTCACAAACATTGCGATGGGCCCCTGTCACGGGCAATCCGTGTCCTCCCAATAGAACTTCTCTAAGATCAACCATGAGGGAGAACCCTCATAAGTCAAATTGCTTGCATGAGATGGATGGGCGTGCCAGCAGTATACCTGTGGAATCTCCTGTCCATTTCATCAGATTGATTCACTTTGAGAATGTCCTACTCCCAAAAATAGGTCGTCCACTGATAAGGAAAAATATATACATTAGTAATTTTTCTAGCCGTCCATTTTCCTTGTACAAGTGTGGGCCATCTGATCAGTGGATCGGTCCCAACCTTAGATGCCAGTCAGGCCTGACCTGGCCTGGCCCAGAAATTAATAAAATATCTAACTTGAATGTTCCTAATCCATCCATCGAGTGGGGCCACACATGCGTAAGGGCTATATACTAACAGAAGCGAAACCAACAGTCTACATTCAACATGCCTAATTAAGGATTTGAATGGCATGTTTATGGGATAAAACGGTGTACATGCATGAAGTTAGGTTGGGCTGGGCTGGGTGGGGCTAAAATTACTTGAGCTCAAGCCCAGCCCAAAAATAAATCAGGCCATGTATGGCCATGCCCCAAATTGGCCTGGCCCACCGGCTAAATTAATAGGTCCAAATCCAGGTCAGGTCATCGGAATGGATGGACCGCAGGGCCCATTGCCATCCTTAGGTGAAGGAAGCGGATTGCCCTGCAGCACCCCCCCTGTTGCATTTTAGGTCTGACTGCCCTCCTCTGTTTTTTTTTTCTTTTTTCTTTTTTTTTTTTATTTAGGTTAGAGCACACACCTATAGTGTTAGTCACACTTCAAACACATTGGGAATCCATACCGGGACCTCAGTGTTGAAATGAGGTTATCTTCACTCAGTCTACCACTGTCCCCAAGGTGGGTGTTAGATCTGTCTGACCTGGATTGTCAATATAACATTAAGGTGGGCCCTAGAAAGTTTTCAAGAGTTGGTGTTCAATCCCCATTATTTTATGTGGTGTGGTCCACTTAGCTTTGGATTTGCGTTGTTTTTAATAATCCTTTAAATGAGTTGGCAAGGTTGACACAATTTTCCACTGTTTTTGTGGTTCACTTGAGCTTTAGGGCATGTATGGATTTTTGGAAATGGCTATAAAGGATAATAAAGGCATTACTTCCAAAGGAAGGTACTTGATTGGATACGCAATATCTCACTTATATTTCATCCCTCCAAAATCACACCGTATTGAATGTATGTTGTAACGTCCCGTAAATTTTCGTACAGATAATAGCGTATGGATGACCGTATATCTCAGTTGATTGGATTCTCTAATCTAGAAAAGGAAGATTAGTTAGTACAAATTGGACTAGATTGTTAACATTCTGTAAAATTTATGGCCCTTGCTCTAAATAGCCTTCTGGAGGGCTATAGATATAAAACATTTACTTCACCTGGGTCATGAAACTGATAACTAATTCCTATAAGGCCATTTGGACTAATTTTCCTCATTTATATAAAACATTTGCTGAGATTTCTCTCCAAATCGAATTGGGAAATTTAGGTTTGGGAGAGGGAGAGAGAGAGAGAGAGAGAGAGAGAGAGAGAGAGAAATCGAGGGAAAGAGAGAGAAATTGAGAGAAGAAGAAGAAAGGAGATTGAAGATGTTTCGTTTTCCTTTCCTCTTGAAGTAGGATGTCGCTGTAGCTTGTCAATTCCGTCTCTAGAGCGATTCCTATTGCACTTGGAGGTAAGATTCGAATTGAACCTTTAGATTCCAAGCTCTCTTAGGTTTGAGACAGAAAATCTTATCCTAACCTTGTTTCTTATAGGATTTCTTATAGGAATAGTCGATTCTCCTCAGCCCTAACCCTAGACTGTTGGACGAACGAGGAACCCTAGACCTTAAGGTGTGGGCTATACTTCAAATCTCCTATTTAACATTCCTAAAGGGTATTAGACAATGATTCTTGCAGTCATAGTGTAGGACTTTGGATTTCTATATCTGATTGTTTATCTCAGTATCATTATACAACATGCATGTGTGTTTCATGGCTTTAGTGTTCGATGAAATGGGTAAATGACTCACCTGTTATAACTGATTTGTGGAATTCGTTGAGATGGTGGAAATTACAACATGCATGTGTGTTTCGTGGTTTTAGTGTTCGATGAAATAGGTAAATGACTCACCTGTTATAACTAATTTGTGGAATTCGTTGAGATGATGGAATTTGTATATGATATACTCTCAACTGTTATAACTGATTTGTGGAATTCGTTGAGATGATGGAATTTGTATATGATATGCCTAATTTTATGTTATCATACATGTATTGTGTGTCATGGGTGAAGGGGGCAATCGATTAATGTGGGTATCCTAGTTGGATTGGATATTCAGGATTGGCTGGTTAACGGGGTGAACTTGATCGATCGACAGTAGTCTGGACTACACGGGTCGTTTATGCCCAATGCCGGTTTGGTCAATGTTCTCCCTGTATCAAACGGACATATCCAGAGCCAAGAAATGTTGAGTGGTAGATAGATTGTATTGAATGACTCTTCCAGAATCTGAAATACTAATGTCATTAGATGAAGTTGTCCAATTATAAATGTATGTGCGACATGATCCTATGAAATCTCCTTGGGCCGGGCATGGTGGTATGGGACACCGTTGTTAACGTCAGATTTTGTAATAGGATCCTCCGGTTGTTCACCTTCTCTCCAGCAGGGATTTCCTCCGATAGATCTGTAAAAAGACAGAAAGCAACTTAGGGTGGCTGGTGTCCAGCCGTTAGCCCTCCGATGCTTAAGTCAGGCAAAGCAAGAAGAAGAAAAATCAGGCAAAAGCGGGCCAGAGATTGAGTATTCTGTACATTTCTCTTAATGGAATCATCCCTTTATATAGATCTGAAGCGATCCAATCTGTTACGTAAGATATCGAGATCCCGCTGATTTCGTGTACGATACGAGATCCTGCTGATTTAGTGGGATAAGATCCTTATCCTTAGAGGTGAGATCTAACCCAATTACTTATTTCGGCAATCACGTTCCTTGATAGCAATCCCTTGAGATTCGGAACCACGAGAAGATAAGCCCAAAATCAACCTATACAGGCTGGTGGTAGGCGTAGTAGTAGCGCTGATTGCTCATGTTGAGCTGGAAGCCGTAGTTGGAGTCATAGCCAGCGAAGAGGAAGGAGACGCCGAAGGGGCGGAGACCACCGACCACCGAGCTGGGTGTAACCCTACTTGGTGTCACAGAGGGATTGGACAAGCTGCTCGACGGGAATCGAGTGCTGGTACTGAAGGCAAAGAGATGTCGCCACAGAAAAAACTGTTCGCATGTTGGAAGATGGTCGCGAGTCCAAGTGCTCGCTCATTCAGATGTAACACTTGTCAATGACTTGTGAGAAGGTCTGCTCGCAGATCGAGAAGGCAATCTCTGCTTTACTTCATCTGACTATCAGCTATGGGAGCTCGAAGCCTTGCGAATAGGTGCTCCGTATTTATCCATCCTGCGACTCTCGAGCAGATGATCTCGAGAGTCGAATGGGCACTTCCGTATTTACCCGATCTGCGACTCTTGATCAGATGATCTCGAGAGTCGAATGGGTACTTCCGTATTTACCCGATCTGCGACTCTTGATCAGATGATCTCGAGAGTCAAATGGGGGTCCGCGTAAAATCTTATCAGTTAAGTTGATCTCCATCATTTTGCCTATAACAGATGCCCCCCAAGTCCTTGCCGCCAAGAATTCTTAAGGGAAGGACTTAGCTCATTATCACACGTAACCGCCCGTTGCCTTCATCGAGAACGGAACCATACATGATGGGCTGGAATTAATGAGCGCCAGCTTTCCGCAGCCTTTCCGCAGACAGAAAATGAAGGGGCGCTTGCCACGTGTCAGGGGAGTTAATGGGCGTGCCTGCTCGAGTGCTGCGCCGAAGGAGGGGCTGCCACGTATCACCAGATGCGGCGGAATGATTGCCTATAAATATATGGAGTCCTCCATTTCACTAGTTTTTTACAGAAGCTCTTCGAAAGGAATTAGCAGTCATCCCTTTTCCTGTCATTCTCCTTCCTCCGGTGCTCCCCTTCTTTCTTCCTTCGGTGTTCCTCTTTCCTCTCTTTTTCTATTACTTGGGTACATTTCCTTTTCTCTTTTTCTTCTTTTTAATCTTCTCATGGCCGGGAACTCTAACGAGACCACCGTTCCTCTAGGCGATGCCACTCCGGAATCCTCTGCTTCTAGCACAGGTTCGGAGGGGTACACGGCAGCGGATATCCACGGAGGAGCGGGGGGGGAGGAACTGATCCCGACTAGTATCCGATTGCCCTGGGAGAGGAGGACCAAGAATGAGTTACGGCGAGAGAAATACCTACCCCACTCGTCATTCTCCGATTGCCCAGATGGAAAACAAACCCCCCCCCCCACCCCCCCCCCCCCCCCCCCCCCCCCCCCCCCCCCTCCCCAGGATGCGTAGCTTTTTATGAGTACCAGCTTATCCTGGGGGTACGCCTCCCCCTCCATCCCTTCATACGCGACGTTCTCCGGTGTTACAAGATTGCCCCCGGGCAACTCATCGTGAATGGATGGAGGGTAGTCCTGGGCTCCTTTACCCTCTGGGCTCAGGCCGGCAACGGGGAGCTTACAGCGGAGGAGTTCCTCCGTATGTTCCGTCTAAAGAAAGCACCCTCCAGCGAAGGCTGGTATTACTTGTGTTACTGGCACCGGGATAACTTCGTGCTAGGGAAACCCTCCTCGAACTATCCCAGCTGGAGGAAACAGTGGTTCTACGCTTCCGGGAACTGGGAGTCTGCTTCCTCCAGAGGTCCAGGAGTTACTCGTTTTTTCTGTGAAGGTAGGCACAATCCCACATTGTGCAGTTCTCTCCAATTAGGATTTTAGGGTTTTACTTCATTCTTTGACCTCTGTTTGTGCTCGCAGGTATCCCGGCCTTGAGAAAACCAAATCTAAATGGGGGAATCAACGAGAAGATAGTTAAGGTGTACAAGGTGCCTGTTGGTGATAGGCACATCGAGGCTTGCTTATCTTCCTCGCGACTTGCAGCAGCGGGCTTAATATCCAGCGAAGAAGTCGTGATGACAAAGGCGGGAGAGAAGAGGGGTCTGTTGCCTCGTCTCAAGGGCACGAACTCCAAGAGGCAGAAGAAAACACCTGCCGAACCATCTCAACCACCCGTCCGTAAGGGTAGCGATCAGCCTGCCCTTCTTGTGAGCACGGCGGGGGTACCGGCAAGGCCCAACATTCCCTCACTGGTGGTCGCACCTGGACCGCCAGTGATTAACATCGCTGACAACTCCCCGGATGGGGCAGGGTCCAGCTGCCCCCCAGCTGAAGAGGCTCGAGAGCAAATAGAGCCTCGAGAGCCGGCTCCTGCTCGCGAGCTGATCCCTGCTGCCGAGCAGGGACCTGCTCGCGAGTCGATGGCCCCACCTCACGAGCCGGCTGGGTTGGTCGTTGCCCAACCGTCTGGAAGTGGGACTTATTCTATCCCTCGCCACCTCCATCCGATATGCAAATTTTTGTTCGAGAACGTCCCCCCCCCAGACCTTCGGCTCCCTTCCCGAGCCAAGCCCTGAGAACCTTTTCCTCGAAGCGGGGGTGAGGATGGTTCAGGTAAGACCTTGGCAAGGCCTGCTTTAATCTGTTGTTTCGTTCCAGAATACTTTCTCACATTTTCTGTTACTTTTGCAGGGCTTAGATCTTATCCTGCAAACAAGGCGTGATATCGTTGCCGCCCGTCGCGTGATAGATGAAGCTGAGGGGAAGAGAACTGCCTTAGAGAAGGCAGTTCAAGGAAGGGATCAACTCCTCAAGTCCCGTGAGGCAGTGATCTCTAAGAGAGATGAGGAGATCAAGATCCTCATAGAGAAAGTCCAAGTTTTGACCGAGAGGTATCAAGCTCTGGACTCCAAGTTCGCGAAGATCGCCGACTTGAAGGAGAAGGCGGAGAGAGAGAAGGAGATCTTTCGCCAAGACAAGATCTCATTGGAGGAGCGGCTTGCGGAGGCCAGGTCGCAGCTCAAAGAAGCCAACGAGAACCTGGAGAAAGAGCGCTCCGCTCTTGCACAGCTCAAGGACGACTCGATCCACTAAGACGAGGAGAAAGTCGCCCTTGTAAAAATGCTCTCGGAGGAAGGTCCTCGGGCAATTTCTGAGTTCCGGACTTCGCAGCTATATGACGATGAAAGATATGAGTCATATGATGCTGGTCGCGACTTTGCGCTAAGAGTAGTGCAACGAATGACCCCATCCTTCGATATGGGGGAATTTGGTCGAGTCGCGACCATCATAGCTGCAGAAGAGCAAGCTGCTGCTGAGAACGAGGTGACCGAAGCCACGCAGGCTGGAGGGGCTCCAGAAATGGACCCTGAAGTCGAGAGCACGGCTCCTCCTCCAAGAGATTGATTTCCTTTTTGTTTTCCTTTCTCCTGTACTCGCGAGCAGATATTTTGTAAACATTTATCATTAATGAAAAGAGATTTTTGGAAGTGTTGTTCTCCTTGTTTACTCTTTCCCTTTTATGTAGTGAATGCTTTCTCGTTCTTGTTTACTTTCTTTTTCTTTGTACACTGAATGCCTTCCTGTTGCAATAAGTTATGCTCAACCCGGGGGGTCGTAGCGACCATGCCCTCTTGGAGATAGACTGATCTATCGATTGAGAGATGTAATGTGCTCAATCCGGGGGGTCATGACGACCATACCCTCGTGGAGATAGACTGATCTATCGATTGAGAGATGTAATGTGCTCAATCCGGGGGGTCATGACGACCATACCCTCGTGGAGATAGACTGATCTATCGATTGAGAGATGTAATGTGCTCAATCCGGGGGGTCATGACGACCATACCCTCGTGGAGATAGACTGATCTATCGATTGAGAGATGTAATGTGCTCAATCCGGGGGGTCATGACGACCATACCCTTGTGAAGATAGACTGATCTATCGATTGAGACTCCAAGTTTACCAAGGGTAGAAGGATAGTCATCCATAAAATGGAAATGCGACCATCCTAGGTGAATTTAACCCTACCAAAGGTAGGCAATTGGCCAAGGGATTGTATGCATCCTCTTCAGGGCTATTCAGGTCCAAGTAAATGGAGTAGCGACCAAAAGATATCTTTCACTTTATTCATAAAATGTTGTTATGAACTACATCGAATCTAGGGGTAGTATCGTAGCAAATGCTCCACGTGCCAAGGGCGACATACGGGCTTTCCCTGCATGTCTTCAAGGTAATAAGTACCGGGTCGCACAATCCTAATGACCCGATACGGGCCTTCCCAATTTGGATCCAACGAACGAGCGGGAACTCCAAGTTTTTGCCTCAGGACCAAATCTCCGGGCTGGAAGGATCTAGGTCGGATCTTAGCATTTCGATAATGAGCAATACGTTGTTGATATGCTGCCACTCGTATTTGAGAGGCATTTCTTCGTTCTTCCAAGAGATCGAGATGAAGTAAGAGGTTTTCCTGATTACTCGCGGGGTCATACTGCTCGATCCGATGTGAGGGCACTTGAATTTCCACTGGTACCACTGCGTCGACACCAAATGCTAAGGAGAAAGGGGTTTCACCTGTTGATGTACAAGCCGTGGTTCTATATGCCCATAATACTTCTGGCAGAAGTTCTGGCCACACACCTTTACATTCACCTAGCTTGGTCTTTAAATGGTGCTTGATGATCTTATTCACTGCCTCGACCTGCCCATTCGCCTGAGGATGATATGAAGAAGTGCGGAGATTACGTATCTTCCATTTTTCACAAAATTCGTCAAAGGCTGCGTTGTCGAATTGTGTTCCATTGTCGGTGATTATAGTGTGGGGGAGTCCATAACCGCATATAATATTTCTCCATATAAACTTGGTAGTTTGTTTCTCAGTAATCTTGGCTAATGGTTCTGCCTCGGCCCATTTGGTGAAATAATCAACCGCCACGATCGCGAACCTATTTTGTTCCTTTCCCATGGGTAAGGGCCCGATGATATCGACCCCCCACTGAGCGAAAGGCCAAGGGCTATCAACTGGAGTCATCCGTTCGGATGGTACATGAGGTATACGTGAATATCGTTGGCACTTGTCACATTTTTTAGAAAGTTCAATTGCATCTGCTTTCATAGTGGGCCAATAATATCCTTGCCGCATCGCCTTATATGCTAGGGATCGCCCCCTGGGGTGATTACCACATGCCCCCTGGTGTACTTCGTCTAGAACACGAAGGGCTTCTTCTGGATGAAGACACCTTAAATAAGGTAAGGAAAAGCTCTTGCGCAACAATATTCCGTCTTGCAAGGTATACCTGGCAGCCCGAAGGCGAATTTGTCTTGCAGCTTTCTTGTCCTCTGGTAGGTATCCGTCTCTGAGATACAGGATGATGGGATCCATCCAGCATGGAGATGATTGTACCGATATTACTTGCTCGAGAGTCGCTTGGTCGATACTTAGGTTCTGACGATGCTCGATGGGGACCGAATGTGATAACTCAGATTCTGGTGCAGAGGCGATCTTTGCCAGGGAATCGACAAGTTGGTTCTTCTCGCGAGGAATATGATTTATTTCATAAGTCTTCAGTTTTGCGAGCAGGATGAGGACACGAGACTTGTATAAGGCCATCATTTCTTCTTTGGCCTCGAATTCTCCAAGGACTTGGTTGACAATGAGCTGGGAGTCGCTATGGATTGACAGATTCTGAATTGCAAGGACAATGGCCAATTCGAGGCCGACGATCAGGGCTTCATATTCTGCTTCATTATTCGAGATACGAGAATCGAAACGCAGAACATATTGGAAATGCGACCCGTCGGGAGCCACTAAAATCAGGCTCGCTCCACTGCCACTGGCCCGCGACAACCCGTCCACGAAGAGTGACCAAGGAGGCTGGTCGCTGGTCATGGTATTATTATCAGGAGAGTATGTGAATTCGGCGATGAAGTCAGCCACAGCCTGACCCTTAACTGCGGTCCTAGGGCAGAATGAGATATCGTGCTCGCTGATCTCGACTGCCCATTTAGTTAAGCGTCCGGAAGCCTCAGGTTTTTGAAGGACTTGCCGCAGTGGATGATTCGTTGGTACTAGAATAGCGTGGGCTTGAAAGTATGGTCGTAGTTTTTGAGCTGCCGTGACTAAGGCTAGGGCCAGCTTCTCCATATCAGAATACCTAGTTTCTGCATCAACCATTGCTCGACTGATATAATAAACGAGCCTTTGCACCCCGGAATCTTCTCTTATTAAAGCGGCACTAACGGCCGTAGAGGACACAGATAAATACAGAATGAGTTGCTCATGTGCTACAGGTTTAGATAAAATGGGGGGTGTGCTCATGTATAGCTTCAATTGTTGAAAGTCTTCCTCACATTGTGGCGTCCAATTCCAATCAGTCTTTGCCGTTGCACGAAGGAGTTTGAAGAATGGTAAGCACTTGTCAGATTCTCGCGAGATGAATCTATTCAACGATACGATGCGACCAGCCAGACGCTGGACGTCCTTCATAGTGGTGGGGGATTTCATCTCCATCAATGCTTTTATCTTTTCAGGATTTGCCTCAATTCCGCGCTGACCGACCATGAACCCGAGAAATTTTCCTGCAGATACTCCGAATGCACATTTTTCTGGGTTCAATTTCATTTGATACTTCCTCATTAGGTCGAAGGCTTCTCGAAGATCAGAAATATGATCATCTTCTACAGTGCTTTTCACGAGCATGTCATCGACATAAACTTCCATATTCCTACCGATTTGAGCAGCGAATATTTTATTGACGAGACGTTGATAAGTGGCCCTTGCATTTTTAAGACCGAACGGCATTACCTGGTAGAAATATAATCCCCGATCTGTGGTGAAGGCGGTATGCTGGCTATCAGATGGATGCATCATGATCTGGTTGTAACCAGAATAAGCATCCATAAAACTGAGCAAAGCGTGTCCAGCTGTTGAATCGACCAACTGGTCAATCCGCAGTGTCGGGAAGCTATCTTTGGGGCATGCTTTGTTCAAATCTGAATAGTCGACGCACATTCTCCATTTGCCATTAGCTTTCCGGACGAGAACCACGTTCGCGACCCACTCTGGGTAGTCTACTTCTTTTATGAAATTGACCGTGAGTAGCTTCTCAACTTCAACTTTGATCGCCATTTGTCTTTCTGCAGTGAAGGCACGTCGACGCTGGTGTACGGGCTTATGTTTCGGGTTGATATTGAGACGATGTACAATGACATTGGGGTCGATGCCTGGCATATCTTTATGAGACCAAGCGAACACGTCCTGGTATTTGGTGAGGAAACGGACCAGATCATCATAATGGACACTGGTTAAAGAGGATCCAATGTATACGATCCTGGATGGGTCACCTTTGGTTAAGTGAATCGCCACTGTTTCTTCCCCAGGAATTCCTGACTGGAGAGTATTCTCTCTCGAATCCAACGAAGTGTTGGTGGGAAAGTTGGGTGAACCCTGCGCTATCTCCATAACGGGCGTCGCTTGAGCCTTCTTTCGATCTTGTAGGGCTATCTGGTAGCAAGACCGTGCCTCTTGTTGACTTCCTCGCACGACCCCGATACCATTTGGGGTAGGAAATTTGACACACAAATATGAAGGGTGCAAGGCTGCCCCAACCTTAATAAGAGACGGCCGCCCCAGAATGGCGTTATACGCTGATTTTCGATCCACCACGAGGAAGTTTACGAAGATGGTAGTCTTCGCTGGACTTTCTCCAAAAGTAACTGGGAGATCGATGCTTCCTTCAGGCGTTACTACCTCACCTCCGAAGCCGACGAGAGGGGTCGATACTGGCTTGAAAAGGCTTCTGGCAAGTGCCATTTTGTTGAAAGCCTCCAAGTACAGGATATCGGCTGAGCTACCTGTATCCACCTTAATTCGATGTGTCAGATAATTTGATACCTTCAATGTGACTACGATGGAATCCTCATGAGGGAAGTGAATTCCCGTTGCATCTTCGAGAGTGAAAGAAATTGGAGGATGGCTGGTCTTTGACGAGCTAGACGTCTGTTCCAGCCAATAGATTTGCTCGGGTTCTTTGGACACCTTTCGAGCGTATGCTTTTCTTGAAGCTTGAGAATCGCCCCCACAAGCTGGTCCTCCGACGATGGTGCGGATTTCTCCCGTAGGCTCAGCTTCCTCTTGGTCAGTTTGATGATGAGGTTGTTCTTTTTGGCGAGATGAGGTGTTTGCCCTTTCTGGTGATCGATTTTTACGAGCAACATAATCCTGGAGATGGCCTTTTCGAATAAGGGCTTCGATATGGTCTCGTAGAGAGATGCAGTCCTGGGTTCTATGCCCGTGATCTTTGTGAAAGTAACAGAACTTGCTCTTGTCTCTCTTATCGGGATCGGATTTGATCTTTGCAGGCCACTTCACATACGGCTTGTGTTTAATCTCCATTAAGACCTTTTCATGAGATCGATTGAGAGGAGTGTAGTTATGATATTTACTAGAATAAGGCTTCTTGGGAGAACGATCGCGTTGATCACGACGATATTTTTTATCTGTAGAAGAGGCTCCTTCTGGCTTGCGTTTCTTACCCTGTACTCCATGGCGTGTCAACGCGACTTCTTCTGCATTGATATACTTCTGAGCTTTGGCTTGGAACTCTGCCATAGTTTTTGGAGGGCTCTTATCTAAAGCAAACCTGAATTTCTCGCTCGTTATTCCGGCTATGAGGGCTGTAAGACCTTTTTCTTCAGTATAACCCTCAGTTTGAACGGCTTCGGCAGTAAACCGTACTGTGAACTCCTTTATTGTCTCTCCATGCTGCTGTTTCAGATCCATCAGATGGGAGGTTGGCTTCTTAATGCGTATGCTTCCCATGAATTGAGAAAGGAATATCTCCGATAACTGGGAAAAGGAGCTGATGGAACGAGGCTTTAATCCCCGGAACCACGTACGAGCTGCTTCCTTCAATGTTAGGGAAAAAGCCCTACACATGATTTCTGAGCCATGTCCCTCCAACTCCATGAGAGACCTGTATGTTTCTAGGTGTTCAAGAGGATCACCAATACCTGTATACGGGGTGATAACAGGCGTTCGATACTTTCTAGGTAACGGCGCCTCCATGACCTCGCTGGTAAAGGGGGACTCGGATTGATGTATCGCTGCCATGATGGTAGATGGCCGATTTGCCTGATGTCGCTGTTCCACGACGTCAAAACAATCATGGATTCTTTTGAGATCTCCTTCCCATGGTAGGGTATAGCCTGATGTTTCGGCGGTGGAGCCTTGAGGTTGAGGTTGTCGAGACGAACTAGAATGTATAGAATGTGGAGACGGCACGGTATGATGGTTGCCAAGTGGTGTCCGGTTTGATGGTGGATGGTGTGGCGGGACCTGTGGTTCGTCCATAGAATGTCTGGAAGCCACTGGTATGGGTTGCGGTGGTAACCCTTCGGAGGGTTGTCTCTGCGGTTCAGGGAGATGCTGATCAAGCCGATTCGACAGAGCCTGAACTCCGGCATTCAGAGTGAGAAGAGTATTTCCGAGGAAACGCAAGACATCGTCTTGATTTCTGGAAGCTTCCAATAATGGGTTTGCTGATGGCATATTTGGGGCTCCTTGAGGGATGTTCGTCGAAGCAGGTGGAAGGGTAGGTACGGATTCCGTCTCATCGGGCGGAGGTGGTGCCTGCCTTGAAATCGAAGGATGAACAGCCTTTTTAGGAGGCATCGCCGAAGGATTTTTATCGGTGGTTAGAACGATTGATTTCGACGATCAAGTCGTTTCCCACAGACGGCGCCAAACTGTTAACGTCAGATTTTGTAATAGGATCCTTCGGTTGTTCACCTTCTCTCCAGCAGGGATTTCCTCCGATAGATCTGTAAAAAGACAGAAAGCAACTTAGGGTGGCTGGTGTCCAGCCGTTAGCCCTCCGATGCTTAAGTCAGGCAAAGCAAGAAGAAGAAAAACCAAGCAAAAGCGGGCCAGAGATTGAATATTCTGTACCTTTCTCTTAATGGAATCATCCCTTTATATAGATCTGAAGCGATCCAATCTGTTACATAAGATATCGAGATCCCGCTAATTTCGTGTACGATACAAGATCCTGCTGATTTAGTGGGATAAGATCCTTATCCTTAGAGGCGAGATCTAACCCAATTACTTATTTCGACAATCACGTTCCTTGATAGCAATCCCTTGAGATTCGAAACCACGAGAAGATAAGCCCAAAATCAACCTATACAGGCTGCTGGTAGGCGTAGTAGTAGCGCTGATTGCTCATGTTGAGCTGGAAGCCGTAGTTGGAGTCATAGCCAGCGAAGAGGAAGGAGACGCCGAAGGGGCGGAGACCACCGACCACCGAACTGGGTGTAACCCTACTTGGTGTCACAGAGGGATTGGACAAGCTGCTTGACGAGAATCGGGTGCTGGTACTGAAGGCTAAGGGATGTCGCCACAGAAAAAACTGTTCGCATGTTGAAAGATGGTCGCGAGTCCAAGTGCTCGCTCATTCAGATGTAACACTTGTCAATGACTTGTGAGAAGGTCTGCTCGCAGATCGAGAAGGCAATCTCTGCTTTGCTTCATCTGACTATCAGCTATGGGAGCTCGAAGCCTTGCGAATAGGTGCTCCGTATTTATCCATCCTGCGACTCTCGAGCAGATGATCTCGAGAGTCGAATGGGCACTTCCGTATTTACCTGATCTGCGACTCTTGATCAGATGATCTCGAGAGTCGAATGGGTACTTCCGTATTTACCCGATCTGCGACTCTTGATCAGATGATCTCGAGAGTCAAATGGGCGTCCGCGTAAAATCTTATCAGTTAAGTTGATCTCCATCATTTTGCCTATAACAACCGTGTTTGGGCCGTCGGCTTATGCTGTGGCATTGAGCCTTCCCGTAGTGACCAGTGAGCATTGACAGGGGTGACCGATTGTTGTTCGAATGGCCCTTGTGACAAATGTGACCCTGGCCGATGTTTGCGTGCCTGTGCACCGTTCGAACGACCCGGCGTGCATTGGGATAATTTCGAGTGAAACGCTTGCACCTCTGAATAAATTAATCGTATTTGATATTTGGGATATGAGACCTTTCGCTTTGATTTGGGCGTGGCTAACGAGTCACGATCGAACCAAGCTTTCATGGTAAGATAACACAACCTTGGATCGAGGGGCTACTGGCGATGATAGACAATCGCACCGTCGGGAGCCAGGTGGTCCTGTTCAGGACCTACTGTATGACATTAGTAATTCGGCATCGCCAATCTTGCTGAATGAAATTTATACTGATAAAGGCCGAACTAAACATGCATACATGTCATCGGCAATCTCAGTGACTGTCTGACTGTTCGAAAGGCCAGAGCATTGGTGATAGCCTTCATACTTGCATTATGTGTATACGAGTTATAGTTGGAAGGATTAATGTATCAGTTTTAAATCTATTGTGACTGCCCGGGACATGCATTGTGTGCGAATTCATAACATTTATGCATTAATACAACTAGTCTAGGATTCTTGTATGTTTTGTTTGCTCATTTCCTATGCCTGATTCTTGTATGCTTGATAGGTTGTTGAACTTAGAATTATAGTAGTATTGAGTTGATTACTCACCCCCTCAATCCTGGGTGGTGTTTTGACAAAACATCAACCAGACTCTAATGTAGAAACGAGTACTCTGAATGATGACGTCTTTCAGGATGAGTTAGAAGACTTTGTAGAAGACGTCAGTTACTTTCAATTCTCGGATGGCCGAGAATAAGATGCAATGGCATCTTTTAGTTGGTGTTTTGGGGCCGTTTGATGGCTAGATGTACAATGGCCCAATTCTTTTAGACTTGTATTTTGGGGCTTCCTGTTGCGTGGGCCCCCTTATTTTGGATGATAATGTAAATTTATAAATGATGGACCAGGTATGCACTTATCTTTTGTCCTTACTTTAATGTTTATTTAGTTTTAAATTTGCGACATGATACTATCAATCATAAATGTATTAATCATGCTTCCGCATAAGCATAGTGACACCCGAAATCTCAAGGGTCGAGGTCATGCTCGACTTCTGAAATTTGGGGCGTTACATATGTTTCCACCAATTTACGCCTCAAAATTCTCTTTTCAATTCTCACGTTAGAGGAGTGACGATAAACAAGTGTGAAATTGGACCATTGATGAACGGGATAACTGCATTCCCATTAGATCAACGATTCAGATCATTGAATACTATTGATATGAGATGTTGGAATTATGTATCCAATCATCCGATTTACTATTTCAACCGGGGTTCAATGCAACTAAGCTACAACTACTTGGAATGAGTTGTATTCTAATCTTCTCCGCAACTAAGCTACAACTACTTGGAATGAACTGTATTCTAATCTTTTTGCGGAAATCACGTAGAATACTTAGAAAGGCATAATCATCAAGGGGTATGTCACAAATCCAAACATGCCCTTACATATGCTTCAATTTTAGACACATCACTAAAATGTGCCGGAAAAAAATGAATAGACGGATATGACAGATACATCACTGCCAGACGTGGATTGGGTCCTTCTTCAGTATGGAGGCAAAGCGTCCATACTGAGTTGTGGAAGGGCCCACCTTGATGTATCTGTTTATCCATGCCGTCCATCCCCTTTCTATGACCATTTTAAGCCATTAAATCAAGAACCAGGCAGATCCAATGGTCAAGTCGACCACACCAAAGATGACCCTTGCATTTAATGCAACCAAGTTCACTATTTGGTGTGACCGACCTGTGCGTTGGATCTGCCTCGTTCTCTCTCACATGGCTTAAAATGATCATAGAAAATGGATGGACGGCTCGGATAAACAGATACATCACGGTGGGCCCCTCCACAGCTCTGTATGGACGCTTTGCCTTCATACTGGGAAGGACGCAATCCGCGTCCATCACCTCGTCATCCCCATGGGGGACTTTTACTACAATAGCCTTAAGTTGAGGCTATTTATACTAAAGTTCAATTTCTCGTATGGCTCATCTTTTTTAGCCTTTCGACGAGAAATTAAAAATTTTACGATCAAGAATGCCCCTCTAACCACCATGTGCTCAGTAGGAATCCACCGTGCTCCAAGGGGGATCCATAGTGCTCAGGGGGAACCGATAGGAGGGGTATTTTCAATCATAATTTTTAATTTCTCGTCAAAAGCCTAAAAAAGATGAAACAAACAAGAAATTCAGCTTTTGGTAAAAATAGCCACAACTCAGGGCTATTGGGGTAACAATGGGCGGATGCGAAAATCCCCTTCCTTAGGGAGGCGGATTGCGTCCGACCAGTGGTCGGACCTTTAAGCGTCCGACCAGATCATTGTGGGCGCCCACCCTTATGTATCCGTTTATCAACGCCGTCTATTCATTTTCTAAGATCATTTTAAAAAATGAATCTAAAAACGATGAATATCCAACGCTCAAGTGGGCCACAGCAAATAGTGAGCAGAACCTGGTGACGTCATCATTATTTAGTGCGCTGGTGTAGTGATGACGTCACCACGTTCCGTACACTATTTGGTGCGGCCCACTTGAACGTTGGATCTGCCTCTATTTTAGGACAATATTCTAGAATGATATTGTAAAAGTAATGAACGGCATGGATAAACGGATACATCAGGGTGAGCCCCACACTGCTCTGGTCGGACGCTTAAAGGTCCGACCAGTGGTCGGACGCAATCCGCGTCCCTTCCATAGGTGCAACGCACCTGGTTGGTTTTCTGGGTTGTCAAAAATTCAGTCGCACCACGTTGCATTTCCCAGCCAGGAAAACTATGATACTCTGGCAGAGCGTGGTTGGAAATACACAGGCACTTAGAAATTAGACACATGGCATGCAAAAAAGTCAAATTAAACTGTCCAAAATTATGTGTTCCATTTTAGATGTACCATGAAATGAAAAAATAGGATTATTATATTATCTTACTATCTTGTTGGTGGAAAATAATCGGACGGTTAAAATGAAAATATCCAATGGTCACATTTCAACAAACGAGTCACCCTGAATCAGATGTTAGAATTGTTAAAAAAAATCTGGTTTTCTGATTATGACTCATAGACAGAGGGTTCTACAATTTAATCCGTTCATCTATAGTTGATATATGCCACGTGTACAATTTTGAGTGCCTATGCATCAAGCGGCATACGCTGACCCTGTATCATTCACTCCCCTTTTCTAAATATGAAAGGGTAGTTTCGTCTTTTCACTCTCTCGATTGAATCAACGGACGAACAGAACCCAGCGGCGAATTGCGTCCTTCCCGCCTGTATCCAGCTGGGAACGGGCAGGAGGTCCGAGTGGCCACCGTGATGTATGGATTTTATCCACACCGTTCATCCATTTCTTAGTATCGTTTAATAGAAGAGTGACAAAAATGAGACAGATCCAAGACATAGGTGGACCACAAAATAGGGATTCAATTATCACCGTTGAAAACTTCTTGGGGGCCACAAGTTTTGGATCGATCTGATATTTATGTTTTCCCTTCATCAAAGTCTATGTAACTTTATGAATATGTAGGATGGAAAATAAACGTCATGGTGGGCCATAGGAAGGTTTCAACGGTGAGAATCATCACTACCATGGCTTCCTGTGGTGTGGTCGTATGGATTTATCTAAATTTTGGTCCTATCTAATAAAATAAAACTTCAAAATGGATGGACAGTGTGGATAAAATCCATACAACATGGCGGCCACTCAAAGCTTTGGTAGGACGCAATCCGCGTCCAACACAATCACCTTCCCGTCTATAAGTAGGGCCTTCGCGTCGTTTCCAAGCTCTAGAGATTTCCACGGAGAGAGAGAGAGAGAGAGAGAGAGAGAGAGGTGAAAATCAACAGTCGAGATAGCAGAGATGGACGCCTCATGCAAGGTAATTCTCCTTCTTCTTTTTTCTATCTCTTCTAAAGGGTCGATAGCTAATATGCGCTACTGGCATCAATGGCTTAACCGGAATCGCCCTTGCTCTCAAAAGCCCCTTAAGATCTCTGATTTCTTTTCTACCTTTGATTAGTCCGCATCGTTCTGTTCGAATTCAGTTACGGCTTCTCGCTGGAGTTTGATTTTTTTGGGTATTATTTGAAAATTCAAGAAATTGATTAGATTAGCACTTCTTTTCAAGAGTAAATATCATCCAAGTTTCAAAAAATATTGTTTGAATTTTTATTGTATCTGTGTATGAATTTAGCAATGAGTTCCCAAACACAGTTTCTGGATTCCACAGAATGAAATTTCAGGTTGCTGAACATGACTGACAGAATTCTATTCTCAGGGAATCCAATTCCTGGAATGGAGTTCTTTATTTCCAAATTCCTGGGGTTGCCCAAATTCCGGTTTTCAGGGTCATTTGGATGCTCGCAACTTTTTAAGTTGCAAGTGACTTACGCCTGAAACTTTCAAGTGTAAGTTATTTATATGCTGTCTGTTTGGATGTAAGTTGTAAGTCACTTATAGGTAAACTGTTATTTGTGTTTGGATAACTGGTAAAGTGTTTGTTGGTCCTAATTTAACGAGATATAACAGAAATTGAAAATAATAAACCAGAAATGAGAACAAGAGAAGCTGGAGAGTTTAGGCACGTTACAGTCGTTGTCTTAAAGATAGATTTGCCCCCACAAGAAGACGGTCCTGATGCACTGGGTCCTAGCAAGTCTACCCCTAGGATACAACTGCTGATGTAAGATGCCCTAATTATGATGCATGCTCATGAACTCATATAATCCAGCGGAAATAAAAGACAATAATAATATAAAATCTAGCATCAATCATCAAGAACTAAGAAAATCACAAGGAGGCATGCGTCACTCATCACAACCATGAAGTATGAGATTCAATTATTGCTTTGGTTGGATCCGGCGAGGGATTCCCGATCTTGCATGGTATTAACCCAATCGATCAATGGGGATCACTAGCCCAAGGAATCAAAACGTTTCTCGGATTAAGGATTTGGAAAATCTGGAGAATTAGGTTTGGGATTAATTCTCAGATTTTGATCATGGGGAATTAAGAAAACCAAGGTTTAGAATGTAGGGGAAGAAAGATAAATTACCTGGAAGAAGTTGGAGGAGTACAAGAAGAAAAGTGAAGAAAGAGATCAAGGAAGAGAAAGAAGCACCATGAGAAAAAGAGAGAGGGGGGAGGCAGCCAAAGGCTTACTTTTCATTAATTAATCAACTAAATTCGTGTTTAGGGCTTAACCCACTTAGATAGACACTAAGAAAGAAGAAAAATACAAAATACCCTCAAAACTTAAGTAAAAAACAAACTTGAAAAAAAAAAAGTTTGTGTGGTGTCGGGCGCCCGGTGACCAGTTGGGGCGCTCGACGAGGACAAAAAATGTCCAGCGAGCAAATCTCCAAAATCGGAGAATTTCGAGCGCTTGGTGACCAATTGGTCGGGCGCCCGACGACAGTGAAAACTATCTGGATAGTCTTCCCAGCCCGATGACCTCCAGTCGGGTCCTCCTCCGTCCTACACACGTGTTTAGGGTCTTCAATGCTCTTCAATGATCGTCTAGCCACAAGGAAGATGCTTGTGGCGTGCGCTTTCTCTGTTGATAGACTTTGAAGGGTCTTGTGCCCTCATCAACAGCTCTCCTCCACGATATGGACGGCTTGGATCTGGTGCACTCTCGATCACAACCAAACAAACTCAAGAAACTCGAATTAACTTGCCCAACAAGAGAGTTGTAGAGTGAAAACCAGAGGATAGGATAGATTTTTGGATGGATTTTCAAAACAGAAAAAATACATTTATAAAGGCAAAGCAAGCAACCGTTGGGGCTCAAGGTGTATGCGGCTGCTGTAATAAATGCATGACGGCGCATGCGCATCTATAATAAATAGGTAGGTGGGCAGCTGAACTCGTCCTCTTATAAACAAAGGACAAAACATGTGCAGAGTAGACCAAAAGTGTCCGATCAAAGACACCAAACCGTGTCGCGCCTCGCCACACTACGTCCACGGCCACATCCACGGCCGCAGCGCGAAGTTGCTCCCTTGGCATACCTTTGTTTTCCAATACAAATGATTAATGAGAGGTTTTAATATAAAGACTTAATTTTCTAAACAACTTTCCAATGTAGGACTAAACTAAACCCAATTAAGAAAAGTAAGTAAACAAAGGTAAAAACCAAATTTTCAAGATTTTTCAAATCTATTATTTTAAACTAACAGTGTTTACAGGTAAGAAAGTGTGTATTCACACCAAACAGAGCTTGGAGTAGGGAGTTGCTCTAAAATCTTTAAATCACATAAAAAGACTTAGCATAAGACATGCCATTGAGTTGAGTCCATATAAATAGATCTCTGAGCTGATTCTTAGTCTCAACCAGTCATTAGATGGGCCACAAAAGTGGCTCACAAATTCAAAACATGTAATGTAGAACAACTTAATGTAAGCAACAATTAAAAATGAGATCATATGATCCAAAGCTCCATGGTGTCCACTGTGATGTCTACATGAAATCCCACTCCATCCATTAGTTTTTCCAGCTCATGTTAAGATGGGAGACAAAAAATGAGGCAGATCGAAGGCCTAACTGGGCCACACCATTCTAAATAGTGGGAGGTAAACGCCCACCATTGAAACTTCCTGGGCCCACGGCCTTTTATTTCTAATCCAAACCGTTCGTAAGGTGATTCTTACTAGGATGAAGGGAAAACACAAATATCGGCCTACTCCAAAACTTCCGTGTGCCCCAATAGGTTCCAATGGTGGGCGTTCAATTCCCACCATTTCTTGTGGTGTAGCCCATTGAAATTTTGGATTGGCATCATTTTTTGGTTCATGTCCAAAAATGATTTGGCAGAATTGATGGGTGGAGTGGATGTCAAATAGACATTGCGGTGGGCCTCACACCGCTTTAGGTTACACGGGTTCCGTCCATCAGACATACACCATTTTTTCAAAACCCTCTTTCGTGCAACCCTGTTTCGAAACCCTCGTGTCGCCTGCTTCCGTCTTCTTCTAAACCCTCTTTCGCATAGTTCTCTATAAAAAAAAAATGCAAGAAAAAAAATTTATACCTCAAGCAAGAGCTTACTGGAAGGGACAGAGACAGTGGCGCTTGCTAGAAAGAGGCCAAAAGTGAGAGAGAGAGAGAGAGAGAGAGAGAGAGAGAGAGAGAGAGTGGAGCTCGCTGGGAGGTGGGCAGAAGGGAGAGGCAGTGGAGCTTGCTAGAAGGGGAGTAAAAGGGAGAGGGAGTGGAGCTCGCTAGCGAGAGAGAGAGAGAGAGAGAGAGAGAGAGAGAGTTGGGGTGTAAGTCACTTACCTGTAAGTGAAAACACAGCTGAAGCTAATGTTTTCAGTTGTAAGTGAAAGCCATAAGTGACTAACAGGCTGTAATTCACATATAGATGAAATTTCACACCCAAACACTACCTTTAAGTAATGTTTTAAATAGCGAATTGCGTGTAGCGTAGTGTTTACCCTCTGAAGCGTTAGGCGTAAGCTACACTACATGCCACTTCTAGATTTTTAATCAAAGATGCTCTCGGTTGCACCAATTCATGATATTTTGTGCCAAATAGATTGATTAATAATGAAATTTGAACAAAATTTCATGATATTGAGTGCAACTAAACACAACCTAAAGTAATAGGAATGGGCAATGATTAAGTATAAAGGTATGGAAAGAGCAATGAATCTAATTTAATATTATGACTTATATTATTTACTAAAAGCATTGAAAAGACTAACTAATTTTGATTGAAAATAGAAAAATGTAGCAAATAATTGAAAACATTAATTGATTTTAATGTTGTAGTGAAAAATAATTGGTAATGTGAGCTACATAACGTATAGCGTAGTCTATGTAATGTGTAGCATATGCAAATTATCATGTAGCGTAGGCTACATGCCACTTGAGCTATTTTCATGAGCTACATAGCGTTAAAGCTATGACACGCTACATAGCGTAAGCTACACACTGCATAGCGTAGCTATTTAAAACATTGTCTATAAGTGAGTTACAACTTACAAGTAAGTTACTTACAACCAAGCTGTTATTGAACAGTTACATAATGCTAAAGGTCCATACCATTATGTGATATGGGGCTGTAACACCCCATTATAAAAAAAGTTGGATGAGGTCCAGCCATTATGGCATCGTAACGGTCCAACGTAAATGGGCATATAAAAACCGGCAATATTTTTTCTACTTTCTCCTCCATTTTTGTGATTTTTAGTTCTTAGGTGTGTTTCTAAGCTAATTTAGACCATCCTTGTGCAATCTTTCATTCATGTGAATTCATCCTACGTGCTTGCTACAAAAGTCCAACACAAATTGCCGTGAGTTTTTGCAACTAGTTTCATGTAGATTCTAGTTTGCATCAACATGTCTGTTCTATATATATACGTGCTTACTCATACAAGCTCCTTTAAGAACATTTGATGTAGGAAGGATGGCCTAGCCTAGAATCATGTAATGAAATCATCAATGGATTAATTAGAACAATTTAAAGCACAAAGTAAAGCTAATCTATCACAAGTTAAAAATAATAATAATAAAATAAAATAAAATAAAAAATCATCAATGTAACATGTTCAAATTCAAGCCATACGACAGTCCCGCAATATAGCTCCAATAAAATACTAATAATCAGGATCTATGGAAGGTAGGACTTCCATCTAAGCATAGGAGTAGTTCTCAATTCAAAGGGGGTTTACTTGGTTTGTGAGGGTTTGGGTAGGTTAGGGTTAAGACTTTTGGGTTTGGGAATTAGGGTTTTGAGGGTTAGGTTTTTGAGGAATTAGGTTTATGGGAATTGGGATTTTGAGAATTAGGGATTGAGACTTAGGGTGTTAGGGTTAAATAGGAGAAGCAAAAGGATGAGAGAGAAGGTAAGGCCGACCGTACGGACAACCGTACAAGTCTGTCCATACGGTCGTATTGACAAGATGGTACGACCCAATATGGTCGTGCGGTGGTACAGTTAGGGGGAGTGTTCGAGCGGAGGTTTAGGTCAGGTTAGGTTGAGGGTGTAAGGGAATGGAGGAAGGAAGAAGAAGAATGGAGGTAGGGTTGTTTGTAAATAGAGAAAGAAGAAGAAGAAAGAACTAGAAAGAAATGGAAAAAGACAAGAGAAGAAATACCTTTTGATTGAAGAGAATGGGAGAGAAGGATAACTTGGATTCACTTGATGGCATCACACCAAATCATTCCAATCGCAGGAGGTTTTACTTTATCACAAAGTAAGGGCTCATTTGGCATCTCTACTCTAATTCAATAAGAGCTTTTTGAATAAGAGTTACTTCAATAAGTCCTTTTTGTTCTAGCTCTGTTTTAAATAAACTCGTTTGGTAAAATCTCCAAGAAAAGCTCTTATTTAAAATAAGCACGTTTGGTAAAACTTTCAAATAAGAGGTTTTTTTAAGGGTAGTTTACGTCATTTTTAAAGATTACAACAACTTTAATATAAGAGCAATCCAAATGATTGTTTTGGCTGACCGTCCATCATGTGGGGCCCAACATCATTCCTAATTGTTCTTTATGTGGGACCCTCAATGTCCACTACCCATCACCCATCACGTGGACTCCACATTTGATGTGTCCATAGTGTGGACCCTACCTTTGAAGTGGATTGTCCATCATGTGGGGCCCACTTTCGATATCCACCATTCATCATGTGGGGTGCACCTTCTATGTGGATCATCCATCATACGGCACACTTTGGATATGGGCCATCTATCATGAGAGACCTTGGTCCATTAGGTGGGGCCCACTTGATGTGAACTGTCCATTATGAGGGGCCACACTTTTATGTGGGCCATCCATCATGTGAAGCCCACTCCGTCCATTATATGTGGGCCCACCTTGATTTGGACCATTCATTGTGTGGGGCCCCACCTTTCATTATGTGTTGTTCATCATGTGGGCCCATCTTTGATATCAACTGACCATCATCTGGCCCACCTTCAATGACCATCATCAATCATGTGGGTCCCACCTTTGACGTGGATTGTCCATCAAATGGGACCCACTTGATGCGCATGTTCTGTCATGTTGGGCCACACTTTGATGCGAGTCATCTAATCATGTGGGGCCCACCTTTGATGTGAACCTTTCATTATGTGGGCCCACCTTGATGTGAGGCCCCACTTTAATATGAGTCATTCATCATGAGGGGCCCATATTTGATGTCCACCATCCATCATGTGGGTCCCACCTTTGTTGTGGACCACTATCATGTGGGGCCCACTTGATGTGGATAGTCCATCATGTGGGACCCACCTTTGATGTCCATCATCCATCATGTAGGTCCCACCTTGGCTGTGGACCGTCCATCATGTGGGGCCCAACCTTTAATATGGGTCATTCATCATGTAGGCCCACCTTTAATGTCAACCTTCCATCATGTGGTCCCACATTCAATGTTCACCATCCATCACATGGGTCCTACCTTTGATGTAGAACATCCATCATGTGGGTCCCATATTTGTTGTGGACCATCTATCATGTGGGGCCCACTTGATGTGGATAGTCCATCATGTGGGACCCACCTTTGATGTCCACCATCCATCATATAGGTCCCACCTTTGCTATGGACTGTCCATCATGTGGGGCTCAACCTTCAATATGGAGTCATTCATCATGTGGGCCCACCTTTAATGTCAATCTTCCGTCATGTGGTCCCACATTCAATTTCCACCATCCATCGTGTGGGTCCCACCTTTGATGTAAACCATCATCGGGTAAGGCCTGCTTGATGTGGATCGTTCATCATGCGGGGCCACACTTTGAAGTAGGCCATCCATCATATGGGGCTCACCTTTGTTGTGACCGTTTATTATGTAGGCCCACCTTTGAAATGGGCCATTCATCATGTGGTGCCCACTTTCACTATGGGTCGTTCATCATGTGGGCCTTTCTTGAAGAAATTGTAAAGAGAAGAGGAGGGTAAGATGGAAATTACTTGAAAAGTTTTAAGGGTAAACTTGTCCAAAAATTAGTCCAAAATGTCTACCTGCCTAAGCCAAATAAGCTCCGTTTCAAAAAGTACCTCCTCCCCAACTTATTAAATTGGAGCTTATTAGCTACTTTCTAAAATAATAAGCACTTCATTAGACTTTTACCAAACGGTCTAAAAGCTTATTTTTTTAGAAATAAGCCAATAAGCTCTTATTTGTAGAGATGCCAAATGCCCCTTAAAAGAAAGAAGAACTTTATTTCACGTGCTCAATTATGGATTAGGCTATGGACATCCAAGCCTTAAATAGTTTCAAGAAAGACTTTTTACAAAAAAAAAAAAAAACTCTCAAATAAAAAGTTTCACATAAAGACGTTCAATAAAATAAAATTTGTTTCTAACTCTCTAAACCCAACAAAAATATAAGCTAAAAAAAATAACAAAACATATAAACAACAAAATAAACTCAACTATTTCGTGGCCCACGATCAAGATATCCAATGACAATGATCCAACGGTCAAAATGGTCCGACTAAGTAGCCCACATGCATCTTCCCAGTGTCGGGCCTTCAAAGATGCATAATCACGGATGTGGGGTCTTCAACAGGCTAGGCACTCGAATTAGGCCCACGGGGCCCCATGTATGCACCACCTAGCCATAAAGAAATGGGAGCTCTCCTCCTCTGGTATACTTTGATTGGTGCTCAGATGTCCTTATCAACATTTCCTAAGAAATCACTTGCTTTTTAACTCTAGTTATCAGTTGGTTTACAATTTACATTGGCTGAGTTATTGTAAAATCTTCAATTATTTTTTCCTCAAATTGACAAAATAACAACTGAGAATGATTATTGCTTCAGAAACCTCATCTTGCCTCCTCTCATTTCCCTTATCCCAAGCTTCCATCACTAAATCAATTGCTTCTGGCATTACCCATCCCACTTCAAGTTGCTTTAAGCACCACCACCAAAACTGCACCAAAAAGGGATGAGAAATTGGTTCACTGCATTTTAGAGGCATAAGACACTCATTTACCAATCCTACTCCTTGGATGGTCAATCGTGAAAATCTTGTTCTACCATGCCACCCAAGTAAACATTGTGGCTCTTGGATGATTAGATGACCGAGTCCATGAGGATAGTTTGTCTCCCTCTTTCCTTCATATTAGTTTAACATGATCCAACCAAGGAGGCACCCAACGCAATCCCTCTCCAAATCCATTTATCCCTTCCCTCTCCTTGGAAAGCAGTACTTCCTAATATTTCCATGAGCTTCATAAGATTCTCAATTTTGGTTTCCCTCATTTCTTTTGAAGGGTAGCGCCCACACCCTTTAATCCCCTTCCCATTGATGAGTCGATTGATTTCTTTGCCTTTCCAATAGGAAAGAAGTACAAAGGTTTGAACTCCATGCATAATGGCCTTTTAGTGCACCAACAGTCCTCCCAAAATCACCAAATTTGAATTTGATTACTCTTAAAGAACTTCTACTTCACATTGAGAACCACTATCGACACCCCTGATCCTCTATAACAAGAAGTGTTGCACTTGTACCAACCTCAAATCTGAAACCCATTTTTACATCCTAGAACCTTCTCCCACTATCCCTCTTTCTTGTCACCAAATCTCCCATTTTGCTGGAAGTGCTTTTTTTCATTATTACTTTGAGACTTGAGGTAGTTGATTCCTGTCCCCCATTGAATACTTGGCTTACATCCTTATTTCCATTAATGCAGCAAAAAAAATAAGAAAAGAAAAAGAAAGAAGAAGAAGAAGAAGAAGAAGATGGTGAGACCACACTGCCCTAAAACTTTAGACCCATTTTCTTAATCTTTTAAAAAATGAACCGGCCTTTCAGGAAAACCTTGGGGAGGTCTTTGCTGCTTGGGTGAGAGGACCTTTCACGGAAAGGGGCCCAATCATGTGGAGAATGCTTTCAATGTCTCTTTATTGGGAGATCTGATGGGGGGGGGGGGGGGGGGGGGGGGGATGGAATATTTCATGACATTACCTTTCAAAAAAGAGAATATTTAATGACATTATGACACCAAAAATGTTTTTGAGAAGTTGACTGATTGCAAAGATGGTCTTTTCCCTTTCTAACTGGTGTTTGGTGGTGAATAGCGAGGCTGTCCCTTTAAAATATTGTATTGTTTGGTGACGTGCCTTCACTGCCTTTGCTTAGTAGTTTGATGGATTGTTGTGGGGCAACCCTGGTCGATGTAGAGTGGAGGGCACGTCGCAAAACGATGAAGGTAGTATCATCTTCACTTTCTCTGGTGGCCAGGTGGATCAATTATTGCCATGAAATTGGAGGCACTCACTCTGAGAGAAGGGCTGAGACTCCTTGTCGAGCAACAATTGCGCTCGGTAATCTTGGAAGGCAATTTCTCAATTTTCATCAATTGGGTGTCAAAAGTCTTTAGAGCATTCGGAACTCTTCCTATTTGACAAAGTTCGTTGTCATGCCTCAAGGCTAAACATTTCATTTACCCACATCAGCTGGACATTTCTCCCTTATCTTTGTAATACCCCCTCTCATGACATAAATTATTTTCATCTTACCAAACATGTCGGAATGACACAAAATTGGTCCTGTTTGAAAGCCTATTGATTTTTCTTTCAAGTGAGCCCTGGATCATGGGATTGTGATTTGGAGTTATGAACAATTTATGGAAAGCTTGTATGGTTGTGACCTGATTTACAGATATTTTAATAATCTATATTTGATTAAAATAGAGGGTTAAGATTGGGCTTAATGAATAATTGGATTACTTTAGGGTTTCTTTTGTTGTTGGAAGAGTATATATAAATGCGAAAGATTCTTTTAGTTGAATGAAAATTTGGAGTTTTATGCATTGTGGAGATTCTGCTGCTTTTGGGAATGACTCCTAAGAACCTATTTGCTGATGCTCAATTTAAGTGGGGTGTGGTGCTATGCTTATACAAGTTGTGTTGTGAATCATTATTGGATTGTCCGATGCTTTCCAACTTGGGGGGGGGGGGGGGGGGGGGGGCGCTCGCTGTCCTGCGACAGACAGTCTTTGTACTTTTATTTCTTTTTGCTAGCTGTGTTTCCTTTGTTTTTCTTCTTTCTCTTTTAATAAAAGCTTACGTTTCAAAAAAAAAAAACTGTTCTTAACGTTATGACAAATGTTTGACAGCTTAAATGATGATGGTGGTGGTGATTTGGTATCTCTTGCTAGTTGATTTGGTCCTCTCTGCAATGTATTGTTACCCCAACATTGTCTAATGGTTACTTTTGGAGGACATTGTACAAGAGACTTTATGTTGGCTTCCCATGTATAGAGGATGTATTGTTAGAGAGACCTTAAGGGAGTCAATTTATGCACAAGAAGCCCGTCATCAGGCATTTAGCCAAGGTGGTATAGATGATCAGGTTATGCCTGGGAATCTTATGCATTTTGAGTGTTAGATTTTTTCCTGTTATGGTCCATTACTGTTACAATACAGGCTGTAATGGCTGTTGTGTCATTTTTTATTTTTTTGAAAAAAAAAACTGTTTTGAGACCGTTACGGTCCATTACAGGACAACTTTTTCGGCCCCATAATGCGTAACGGTTATGGCCATTACCGTTATGTAACCGTTTTTGAATACCTTGGTCATGGTTTTTGCTGCTGGGAACACGAGTCCAGTCGGTTTTGGACGCTTAAGCATTTCTCTTGCATGATAGATGGCATTTGTTCTCTTAATGGCTTAGGTTGCGTTTTGATGTTATTATATTTGCATTCAGTTCAAAGTGTCTCAGTTGGAATTTACAGCCAGCCGGATTACACTGGTTTGAGAAACATTCGCATTAAGATGGCTTCAACATGCAGTTTCCAGACTTTCCTAAACAAAATGCTATTTTATAACCAAAGCAGTCACCATGCAAATAGCACCCATTGCCATTTGGTGTGACATCCAAAATGGGCGTTAAATTTGACCGGACATTGATGTATTTAGATGGCTTTGGCATTTTATCATGGTTGCATTTCTATTATTATAACAGGGTTGTATTTCTATTATTATCATAGAACAATTGCATAGATCATAATGCAGTAATGTGATGGGATTCTAATCTACGTTTTGCTACAGGATGTAAGAGAGGATTTCATCCAAGCCTGGTACATGGATGACAGCGATGAAGATCAGAGACTTCCCCATCATCGCAATCCCAAGGAATTTATTTCCTTCGACCAACTTGAAGGCACGCATCTTTACAAAATAATTATTTTCATCCCCATTGGTACTACAATCTGACTTTCTGAGATCAATCGTGTTTGTATGCAGAGCTGGGAGTGCTCAGTTGGTGTTTAAATGCTGATAACTACGAAACTGATGAGGAGTTAAAGAAAATCCGTGAAGACAGGGGCTACTCCTATATGGTATGGGGTTTTCCCCTTTTTCCTTCTTTCCTTCCCTATTTCTATTAGTGAGAAACTTCCCTAGCTTGCTAAGTGCTAACTACTTCATGTTCATGTGTCATTGATTGTTTGTTGTGCTTTACAACATGGCTGTCCAAACCATTCATCTTGTGTGCTTCACTATGGTGGGCCAGTTGGACTCCAATAGTTAAAGCTCCTCGCCATCCTCACACAGGTGTTGAAATGCGGACCATTGTTTCTAAACATCCTATGTATGGACAGTGACAATTTAATTTCAATGGGATTTTTGCCATATGGCCCATCCACTGTGAGATAGTGGTGCAACTTGGGTTGGCTTAACCCAACCCCAACAGGTGCAGTCCGTAATTTTAGTCACGTTGGGACACAGTGGGGTTGAGGTCGGGTTGGGTTGGGTTGGGTTGGGTTGGGCTCAGGCTCAGGCTTAGGCCTCGGGTGACCCAACCTATCCCGAATCTGACTCACAATATAGCTTCTTTTTTTTTTTGGTAATTGTATCAAATAAGTCCCCATATGGTATGATGATTAAAGAGTAGTCATGCTCTGTACATTTTCCCCCCATCATATCTTCCTCTGTCCGTAACCACTCATCTCTCCCTCTCTCTCTAAAGTTGCGCATGCAATAACAACATGGAGGAGCAAGGAGAAGAATATCTTAGAGGCGAGCCTCATGAATAGTTTCAATGCTTTGCACTGCGGTGGGCCCCACCAGAAGGATTATGTGTTCACGTGAAATTTGTGTACACCAATCTGGTGAAGGAGTTTTGATACTCCGATGTGTATGACACTTGGTGCTCTGGCCACCCAACAACTGTACGCATGGCATGAGTTGACTCAAATAAAACCAACTACATTGTGGGGCCACTGTTGCTTTAGTCATGTACCAGATTGGTTGGACAATCCTATCCTTTGATTTGTGGGGAGCTTGTTTCTTGAAACAAGGCCATCAGATGATTTGATTTGAATCACTTACGCTCATTGGGTCCAATCCTTGAATTCATATTTATCATGTATCATACTCCACCGAAGTATCAAAAGATTTATAAAGAGCTGGTTGTGAGAAAATAACCACCTACACAACACCACAAGCTGTTCAAATCACGTGTTATTCGTTATCATCAGATGTTGTTACCACTAAATGGATGGGTTGGATGTATGAAAATAACTTTAAACTTTTTATTATGCTATGATCTAGAAACATATCATGCCACTTTACATGTTACACTACACATGGGAACATCAATACTATAAATCAAAACTCCAAATCCAAGTACCGATGTCAATACTACTGTTGTTTTAATGTATCTGTAAGTATCATCTAACTATAAAAGATTGTATAAAACAATTTATGATGAGTGGGATCATTTTGCTAAGGTATAAAGTGTTGATGGGGGAAAGCCATATCAAATGGTGCTTAGAGAATGTCCTATATATCCATACATAAACAAATGTTCCAAATAACAACTCCCAACTTTAGCATAAGAACTAAGAAGGTGCAAGTCATTTTTCTAACTGGAAATTCAGTTAAGAATTTTATTGGCGAACACTTTTTAGGATGAGTATTGTCAATGAGTTTACTGGCCCCACTTGCATTATTCATACGAACTTTTTATTGCTAAAAGTGTAATGCATATGACTACTCTTTAATCTTCATCCCATATGGTTAGGTCACCTAATCATGAAATTTGGACGACCCAAAAATCAGATCAATCAACCATCGTTTGGCCACCACATTAATTTGGATTTTATTTTTCTTGGTCATCCATTATTTTCTTCTGTGTGCCTTGCCTGATGATTTTATTATAGGAATGATTTTTTTTTTTTTTCTGGAAATCCCATCACATCAATACTCTTTAATCTTCATACCATATGGGATCAAGGTGTTCCATAACGGTAACGGTGGCCGTAACGGCCACCACCGTTACCGTTATGATACGAGCAATAACAGCCGTTACTGACCCCGTATCAAGCCGATACGGCCCTTTTTTATTTTCTGAAAAATACTGTTACGGGACCGTTACGGTCCGATACAGGGCCATTACGGGACCGTTGCGGCCTGTTTTTTCTGTAACGGCCGTTACGGCCATTTTGACCCCGTAACGTGTAACGGTTACGACCGTTTCCGTTACGTATCGGCCGATAAGTAACCGTTTTAGGATACCTTGTATGGGATACTTGATGACTTCGATTGTGAATGACGCTTGATATGCAGGCACTTAGAAATTGTGGACCAACTAAATTGTGGGACACGCTATCGCTAAGCCCCACAATGCCAAAATCAGATTTTGTTCAAACAATCCTAACCTCTGATTAATAGACACTCAAGTACAAATATGTGTGTGTGTCTTCATGTATATGTATATATGTATTTTTTTTATTTTTTATTTTGAAACAATGATGATATTTCATAAAAAAGGCTGAAGCCAGAACTATACACGAACACAAGAAATACAAATGTACAAACCCAAAAAAACAAACAAACTCCCAACTCAAACTAAATATGAATTTGAGGAATCGACACTTTCGCCCACTCCTTAACATTAAGAATCACCTTCCTGATAACAACTTTTACACTTCCCTTTTTGTTCCTAAAACACCGGTCATTTCTTTCCCACCATAGAGCCCAAAAAACCACTAACAAGCTTAGCCTCCATACCTTTTTCCTCGATTTCCCTATTCTCCCACCATGCCAAGATAGAAGAAGACTGAATCGATCGCGGGAACACCCACTCAACCCCAAAAAACCGAAGAAGACGACTCCACACCTCTCTTGCGGCATCCCATTTAGAGTGCAAGTTGCATGTACATACATACGTATAATATAGGTCAAGTTGCCTAAGGCCTCAACCCGACACCAATCCAACCCCGTTAAGATTGGCGGTTTCCAGCCCGAGCTAAGCCCGACCTCTGTCCGAGCCCAAACCCAATGAAAATTTCAGGTTTGGGCCTGTAGAGTTCAGATTGAGCTCGTCCCAACTTGCACGCGGAATAGCATGCCCCATTAATTGAGTCTATACAATCATTAGATGGCCACACCATGGAAGACAATGGATATCAAACCAAAAACTTCCAAATTCACGTGGTGGTCCATGTGATGTTTGGATCAACCTTATTTTTTGAGCATCAACTTTCTTGGCGGGGTGACCCTTGTGGACTAGTTGGATTCTGTACACAAACCACAGCGGCCCCACTTATAAACCACTAACTTTAGTCTATGGTACGTGTATATGTGTATGACATTTACGCTGGCCACCAGCAGCAGGACACATGGCACGCGTTGATTCAACCATCGTGTGGACCCGGGCGTAGCTGTAGACTTGGTGGGGTTTTGTTTTGATACCCTAGTCACAGCTTGACCCAATCCGACCAACCAACCTGGCTAACCCAACCCAACTCGAGATTGGTTAGGGTTGAGGATATGATGATTGGGTTGGGCTGGGCCGCGGGTTGACCCAGTTTGAGGTCAGGCTTTGGACTTGTAGTGACCCTCAACCTGACCCAACCAATGCAAGTTGCAACCCTACTGGGAGACCTGCTAGATGAACAGCCATGTGGCAAGGCACAAGAGACAAGAGTAACAAGGGCAAGCAATGCTAGCAAATCTCAAAAGATAGAGAAAGAGGGGATCATGATGGTGCTGTATTATACTAAATATTAAACAAGATGGAGCTGTCATTTTTGCAGGACATTATTGAGGTGTGCCCAGAAAGGCTACCAAATTATGAGGCCAAGATCAAAAACTTTTTTGAGGAGCATCTTCACACCGATGAAGAGATCCGTTATTGTTTGGATGGAAGTGGTAAATAGCATTTACTGTTGTGGTGGTGAATCTTACACCCTCACTTGAGAATGCCACTCAATTTACTTATTTGTTTTTTTTTTTCCTGGTTTCTTATGATGTTGAAGGATATTTTGACGTGAGGGACCAAAACGACCGTTGGATCCGTGTAGCATTGAAGAAAGGAGGAATGATTGTTTTACCTGCTGGGATTTATCATCGTTTTACACTGGATACAAACAACTACATCAAGGTACCTTCCTTCTTCTTCTTCTTCTTCTTCTTCTTCTTCTTCTTCTTCTTTTTTGGGTCTTTCCTCTCTTAATAGAAACATGTGCTAGGCTTGAATTACCAGCATTTTCTTATTGCTAGAAGTTTGTACAGAAGGGAACTCGCTTTCAGTGATATCCAGATTTTCAACTGGTGGACCCCACACTGACAGGAGCTGTTGCTAAATGACCAAAAACCAAACAGTCAAGAAGGACGAATGCAAGTCTCCACCCAATGACAAAAACTGTCCACTGATTGAATGCCTGGGTTTGTCCAGTGGAGAACAATTTGGTCAATCAACTACATATGGTGGGTCCACCAGATGAACTATCTGGGACCACAAAATACGGATCACACATTTGAAATGCTTTATTTGAATGAAAACCCCAGTAACAAAGGCTGAGTTTTTAAAAATGCCGAGAAGCTATCTTAACACACACATTCAATGTGCGAAAAAACAGATGAAATTTTATTGAATAAAACACAAACATGGATGATGTGCCGTCTTTGGCGACCATCCTTGTCTTTACTTGGATAAATATTGTTTAATGAGAGGCAGTCTGGATACTTGTAACAACTGAAGGATGATACTTTAGAAGGAATTCTATGATACATGGGCCACATCCTTGCATGGTGTGCAAATGTTTTTCAATTTTGATCAATGAGGCCCATGGTTCAGTAATTCAGATGGGACAATCTGTTGTGTCCATTGTAGATGACTATGCCTTACCTCTCCATGTGACAATCTTAACCTTCTAATTTCTGTGCTACAGATGGTTAAGAAGAGAAACCTGACAATGATCTGCATTGAACTGAAAAAGTCCCAATGTCGGTCACTGTAATCCTTCGATCTGGGGGATTATCGCAGCGTGTTCCATCCATGGCATGGCTCAATAGATCAATCATCTGGATCACCGAACAATGGGCCCTACTTCTTGGAACTGAAAGTGAGTGGAAGACATATCATAAAAGGTCTCATGCGTGCAAATAGACCAGTGATTCTCATGTTGGTCACTGAAATCTTTCGATCTTGGGAAATTATTGTGGCATGACGTAACAAACCAATGGTCTTGATTACCAAACAATGTGCCCCACTCCTCAGAACTGAAAACCCATGCATACTTGGGGAAAATGGTGAATAGTTCAAAAAAGCTCAGCTGGACTTGATTTATAGCCGGAAGGGACAACTGCTAGACTCAGCAGAAAAATCTGTTCTTCCCCATTTAAATTTGCTTAAAACTGGACTAGAAAATGATTAGACTAAAAAAAGCGAATGGAATCGTAAATTCAACTGGGTCTACTCACCTCATCCCACTAGTTTATTCAATGATTTTTTGAACTATGTTTGTGTTTCGCCATCTAAGTGAAACGCCACCTTGGGAATTATATACTCACAAGATACATTTTGCAGGCGATGCGGCTGTTCGTGGGTGAACCAGTCTGGACTCCATATAACCGTCCTCACGATCATCTTCCTGCAAGGTAATTGTGCTTGCTCTTGCAAATTTGCATTTCTATGGTTGGGTTTGATTCCCCTCAGCCCCGTCTTCTCCTGTAATTCCCAAAAAGTTCTGTGAATCTGCAGGAAGGAATATATTGAAGCTTTTGTGAAGAAGGAAGCTGCCAGCCATGCTGTCGAAGCTCGTTGATGAGTGTTGTTGGTATATGTGTTTCTGTTGTCACTGCTTTGTCTCCTAAAATTGTTGTGGCTCTTAATAATTTCTCCATATCATCCCTACGTTGAAGCTATGTATGGACTTTTTTCATGAGTATTGAGATGATGGCTTGCTTTGTTAACATCAACTGAACCAAATATTGAATATACTTATCATCTTTACATACTCCTCTATTTTGTATATTGTTATATTTGGGGCCGTTTGGATACCACCAAATAAGTTACTTTTTCTACTTACAGCAGTAGATAAGTGACTTATTTGAGATAACTTAATTTTGGTTTTAGGTTTATGATCAATTATAAGTAACTTATTTTTATTTAAAGTTACTTAGGGCCCATTTGGATACTACCAAATAAGTTACTTTTTCTACTTACAGCAGTAGATAAGTAACTTATTTCAGATAAGTAAGTTTGGCTTATGATTAGTAATAAGTAACTTTTTCACTTAAAAGTACATAATCACTTAAGCTAATTTTTTTAGCTTTTTAACTTTTTTGGAGAGATGAAAGAGAGGAAAAGCTGATAAGTATGTTGTTTACCAAACATACTTATTTTCTTAACAAGTAGAAACTAAGATAAGCTACTTGTGGCATAAGTAACTTATCTTAAGCAACTTACGATCCAAGCAGGCCCTAATCACTTCAGTTTAATAAGTAGAAATCAAGATAAGCTACTTAAGGCATAAGTAGCTTATCTTAAGTAACTTACTATCCAAACGCCCCCTTGGTATCCTCTGATTTTGGTGATGGAGACTGTTGATCAGATGGGCCTCTGATTCTGAATGGACTGTTGTCTGAAATATTGGGTTTTCAGTTTGGAGAAGTGGGTCCAATGGTTTTTGTTATGATTGGTGGAGACTGTTGATCAGATGGGCCTGATTCTGAATGGACTGTTGTCTGAAATATTGGGTTTTCAGTTAGGAGAAGTGGGTCCCATGGCTTTTGTTACGATTGATGGAGACCGTTGATCAGATGGGCCTGATTCTGAATGGACAACCAGTATTCATTAGATTGGCAAACGCCTTGCCGTGTGTTCAACTCACTAAAGGGGCGACTTGAACACAATGCATTGTATGGTGTTGGCAAACCTAACCAATTTTTCATTGTTCCCCTTGATGTTGGCCCATAGGAATTTCTTTATGAGGCTGATCTTTTGTATGTATTGTTAAAATAAATGTTCCCACATGATAGATGGGAGTGGATTTAGCTTGACTCGTGTACGCATATGGAGGAACGCCAGTTTCATGTAAACCCTGTTACACTGAGCCCGTGTTAACCCAAAGCTCTGTGGGGCCCACTGAGAGGTCTTGTGTGACATCCACTCTGTTCATCAGTTTCTCCAGATCATGTTAGGATGTGGGCCCAAAAATGAGGTATATCTAAAACTGCAAGTGAAACACACAAACAGGAAACTGTGGGGATTGAACCCCCACCATTGAAACCTGTGGTGTGGCTTACTTAAGTTTTGGATCTGTATCATTTTTGGGGTCACATCCGAGTGAGTTATGTCTCAGCGTTACATTGGGCTACACAAAAACTCCTACCATATGGAGGGCCTGATTTGCACTAACTGACTGCTGCATGGGAGGAACACACATCAGATCCCCACCGTTGATAAGGTTCACCATCACGTTTTCACCATGGATCTTAAAAAATTAGTCCAATCAGGACTTAGGGGGGGCCCATCCCATAAGGAACGGTGTAAATTCATGTGGTGGGTGCCGCGTGAGACGCTGCATAAGATGAATAGATTGGATGGCATATATGGCACCATGGTGTGGGCCCACACACAATTTGGAGAATTTCAATTGTGGGACTTTCCATCACAACCATTCTCCATCGTGTAAGCACGCCCGAGATATGAATCTGCCTGATTTTCGGGTCCCAGACCCAACACAGAGTGGTGCACCTGATGGAACACTGTTGTGTTCAGAGAAGGATCTGTTGAAAATCTGACCATTGCTCCCCTTTACATTTTACGAATTGTAATCTACCTTATGATCGGGCAGCAGGATACTTGGGTTGAGTCAAATGCTCTGGGCCCACTTATTGGACGGCCCTGATTTCACGTAGGTTTGCCCCGTTGGCATGAGGGGAAAATATATAGATCAGCTTGATCCAAAACTTTTGTGGCCCACAAAAGGTTTTAAATGGTTATTCATCACTGTTACTAGTGGTGTAGTCTATCTGAGATTTAGATCTTCTTATGGTTTTGGATCGTGAGATGGAAAAATAGATGGACCGCGTAGATACAGAAAATACATCAAGGTGGGTATCACATGGTTAAGGTAACAGCCACTCGGCTCGGTGGTCAACCAATGCCTTGTGACAGTTCTCGTTCCGGCAATTTCTCAATGGAAATTTAGTAGAGTTTTAGTTTTTTTTAGTAAGGAATATTTTCCTAAAAATATAAAACTAAAATTTCACAATTTGAGAATTTTGTAAATTTTTAGTGTTTCTAAAGTAGTTTTTGCCCAAAAATTTCTAAGCATTTCTTATTCCCATAACTATATTTATCCAAATGCTCCTCTCATTGTATACATGAAAGATTAAAAAGTTAAAATTACATTTTATGAGGATATTTTGGCATTATCGAAGCCCCCTCCTCTCTTTCTAGTGGGGAGAGATATTATGCTTAGAAAAGAAACTAGCAATTATATTATCCTTATTGTGTTTCTGAATATCCATTCCAATCACTAATTCCATGACCCAATTTTAAGTATAGCTATAAATAATGAGCTCCATTCATGATTTACGTGGACCATATGATTGGAAATAGTGTATGTGGCAATGTCCCTCTAAATTTTTTTACTACATGTAACCCACCTAAATCATGGATCTTCCTTATTCTTGGCCCTAAAACTAAATGGATTTTTATGGATTCTAGTAGTTGGAGTGAATTTCTTATAATCTTTATGGTAGGTCCTATAAAAAATTAATATTGAACATTTTTCTCAATTAATTCTTTTAGTGTGGCTCATATAAATCGCGGACTATCATATTAGGTAACTAATGGTCAAAGTGAATCTCACATACACATCATAGTAGGCTTCACCAAAACTTAGTATTAGGTCTTTCCCACAAACTTGGTAGTGGCGTCCTCCCCGTAGTTAATGGAGGAAGATACTTACCTTTACATATGTTGGAGTCCTAAGGAAACACACTAACCCCACCGGTGGGCAGGCGGCATCGTGTGTGTGTGTGGGTGCATTGCGCAGCTAATAGGGTGGGTGCATTGCATGAATACTTTATAAAAATAAAAAAAAAACATATGCGAGTCCTTGATTGAAGAAATCTAGCTTTTCTCTTTAGAAAATATTATAAGCAACATGCATAAGCCCACCTTAATTCATTTGTAAAATCCACTCGGACCATTTGTTGTGTAGCTCCACATTAGGTCCAAAGCCAAAATAAAATAGGCAAACCTATGATTCCATTGGGCCGCACCAAAGGAAACAATTAAGAGAGATGTCCAACATTGATTTTTTATAGGGCCCACCGTGATGTATGTATCTTATCCACGTGATGTATGTGTCTTATCCACACTTTCCATCCATTTTTTCATGTCATTTTAGGTTATGGAACAAAAAAAAAAAAGGCAGATTCAACGCTCAAGTGGACTACAAAATGAGTGGACTACAAAATGAGGATTAAATGCTTATCGCTGAAAACTCCTTAGTGATCGTGGAAGTTTTGGATCAAGCTAATATTCATGTTTTCCCTTCATCTAGGTCTCTATGACCTTATGAGTAGGTTGGATGGCACCACTGCTTTCTATGATGTGGCCCACTTGAGCCTTGGATCTGGCTCAGTTTTGGGCTCATGATCTAAAATGAAATAGAAAAATGAATAGACGGTGTGGATAAAACTCATACATCATGGTGCCCGCTATAGCCCCTGCATGTCCTGAGCCCGGGACAAGCACCATTTCGCGTCCATTTCTCTGTGCCCTCAACAGGCGCGGATCGGGAATTACCCCCACCAGGACGCAGTTACAGACGGTAATGTCAAGGGCTCTTTGGGGCCCATTCTGATCTATATGTTTTATCAACGCTGTCCGTCTATTTTTATAGATAATTTTAGGGAATCATCCAAAAAAGGATTCAGATGAAAGGTCAAGTGGACCACACCAGATAAAGCAGTGGAGAATTAAAGCCAACTGTTGAAAACTTCTTAAGGGCGACAGAAGTTTTGGATCAAAGCTGATATTTATGTTTTCCCTTCATACATGTCTGTATGATCTCATGAACAGGGTGGATGGAAAATAAATATCACGGTGACCCTACGATGCTTTTGACAATAAGAGTTCAATCACCACTGCTTCATATGGTATGGTCCACTTTACCTTTAATATTTATTCTTTTTGGATAATGCCCTAAAATGGTTGCTGTGCATAAAAAATATAGACCACGGTGGGCCCCACAAAGCTCCTGAAGCTCCTGACATGACAACTCGTCTCTAGCTACCCAATCCACGTCTGCCTCATAGGAGGAATTCTATGGTAAAACTAATACAAATGAGGAATTTTCCGGTAAAAACTCCTTTTTTAATAGGGAATATTTTCTTGAAAATAAAAAACTTTTAGATTAATAATTATTTTAAAATCTTAAATATCTATGAAGTTCCAAGGGTTAATTGCAAACACCTGTCCTTTCATTTATAACAACCGTAGACGCCTCTCCTCTTGCTTGGATTATTGCAAATACCTCGCCTCAGGTAAAGACGTTAGAGGATCTTGGACCAAATGACAAAAATGCATTTATCCCATGAGATAATAGCATGCGGGCCAATTAGTGCTGTAAATGGGTCAGCCGAACCAATGGGGCAGACCCAACCCATTTAGACCTGAGCCATTTGTTAAATGGTACAGGTCTGGGTCCAAGAACAGACCCAATTGTTAAGCGGATCTAGATATGGTTTCCTTTATATTAAGCCCGATCCGAACTCATTTAGTAAATGGGCGGGTTTGGTCTATGTTACAAGGGACACATCTAGGCCTGAACTCATCCAAACTCGGTTTTAAATGAAAGGACCATCAATTTATAATGGGTTTGGGTGGATCTCCCTTTACCATACCTAGACCCATTTATAATGGGTCTGATGGGGTTGACTCACACCTGACTCAAACCCGGCCATTTAGTAAATGGGCGGGTCTGGTTTTGGCTAAACCCGCTCCAAACCATACCATTTACTGCCCTAGGGCCAATACATCTATAACTAGAGTTACCTATGAAAAAATGGGGTAAAACCATCAATTTCTCAAAGATAATAGCATGTGGGGGGAATCTGCAACCAATCTATGAACTAGGGGAAGGCACTTGCAATGATCTAAAACTCAATGGATGGGAGTTGTTTTCCCTTGTGAAAACCCAAAAAAAAAAACCCTTTTTGCTTACTTTTGTCCAATGTTAACCGGTTGACCGATTCCAAATCTGATCGACCACTTCTTGCTGGACTCCCACATCCAAAATCCCTTTTCTTAAGGGCTGCCATCTCTCCTCCCTTCTCACTGTTAGCCTCCAACCACCCAACAAATTGATCTTTCTACCTCATTTTTAGGCAATTCGTAACCCAGATAGGCTCCATCCTCTCAATGGAAGCACCCAAACATCTAATTCACTTCGTTCGGAATCATAGATCCTTAAAACTTTCCAATCTGAAGGGTCCTACCTCTAAATCCCACATCTCTTATTACCCCAAACTCGAACTCGGATTTTTAGATCTTAGATTTCTACGTCGAACTTGAAAACATCCAAAGTAAAGGCTTGAATTCTAAGGTTCTTTCTTTCTAAATTAAGTTTGCAAACATCAATCATGTGGAGATTCAAGCCTAAGGTTTATAGTTACTAATTTCAGAGTCTTATCTATATCAGCGTCAAGTTTATGGTATGTCCATAACTCACAACCTAGTTAAACTCTAAACTCATGCTCTGATACCAACTTGTAACGTCCCAAATTTCAAGGGTCGAGCGCGACTTCGACCCCCAAGATTCCAACTGTCACTTATGCTTTATGGAAGCGTGATTTGTTGATTTGTATTAATAATGCATCAAGGCACAAGTTTAAAGCCAATGTAAGTAGTAAAGTAAAGATGAAATTTAAATTAAACCTAACCCATATCCAAAATAATACATCTAACCATCAATAATATGGGGCCCACACATAAGGTGGCCCTAAATGTACATATCCAACAAAAAATAATTAAATGTCACCTGAGGTCGAGCCCATGACTCCAAATACGCACACAAAAAGAATCAGCACGGCTCTCCAACTATGCCTGGTCGTCCGAGTACTGGAAATAAGAGTCGCTCTCATAACACTCGCCATCCTCACCCTCAACCGCATCCGCCTCCCATGTACGTACGTCAATGGGAGTGTCTGGTCAGTGTTTTAAAATACCATCCTAAGTGGGAGTGAGTGATCAACTCAGTGGTGCTATAATTCTAATTTAAGCATGTTATCAAATCAATCAGGTTTAGGTAATTACAACACTCAAAACAAACAGTTACCTAGGCCAGTTGCTTAAATGCATGGATGTCATGCTCACAGTATAATACATGTCCCGGGCAAATAACAACATAAAGTAAATGATGTGTTGGTCTTCAATAGTCAAAAAACTATCCACAATGCAAGTATGAGGGTTGTTCTTCAGTACTTTAGCCTTTTTAATAGTCAGAAAGTTACCTGGAACGCCCATGGCATATATGCATGGTTAGTTTAGCCATTATTAAGTGTTTTCTCATACAATCGTATTGGTGAAGCTGGGATACTACCATTATGTCACAAGTCTTAACTCGGACCATCTGGCTCCCTAGAGTGCGTCGCTAATCATCGCTAGTAACACACGAATACATATCTCAACTTCCACACTTGGACCATTCATTCAGACTTCAATTCATAAATAAGGGCTTGTCAACCAATTCAATTTAGCACCAAAAGAGTTCATCAGTCTCACAGTTGCTCAATGAACATTATGAGGAGGCTCGTCACCCTGATGTAGGCCGACAGTTCGGACACAATGTCACATACCACCATGCCCAGTTCATGAGACTTTGGCGGGATCGTTTCGCATTGGCGATTACAAGTAGTACTGGACTTATCTCCACTAGAAACGGTGGTATTCTGGATTTGGTATAATGTAATTTAGCAGTGATTATCAATCAATTAAGCCAGGCATTAGACTGATCCGATTGGCATAGGGGGATGCTGTTCGAACCGGCACTAGGTGCAAAGCAACCCATATAGTCCAACTATTGTCGGTCGTCCATGTTCACCTCTGGTCAGCTCAACCAACCCAGGGGTAGCCAACCCAATAAGGCTACCCCAAATACTGGTTTGATTTTTCATTTATATCCTACTAAAGATCCTAACTTAATCTAAGCAAGTGAAGCATATTTATGAACAATCGAACTACTCCTCAATACATGTTCATTCAAACATAATTGTCATCCATATCCAAACTACTAAACCAAACAAGATTCAACTAATAATAACATTCTAAAATGTGGGAGTTAAATCATTCAGGCATTTCATCGAACACTTAAACTACTTAACAAGCATAGATCTAAGGTTACAATAGATAAAGCAATATAAGTATTATTAACACATAAATCCTATTTACATTAAGAAATCATTCTCTAAAACCATCTAGGGTTGATAAAAGGAAACCTAGAAGTATAGTCCGCACCTTAGTGTTAGGGTTTCTCAGTTATCTGAGAGCCTACGGTTAGGGTTGGTCGGAAAATCAGCAATGCCTATTCACAAACCAAGGTTTAAGGTGAGATTCCATGTAATCGAACTTAAAATGAACTTGAATGAGAGGTATGATTCATACTTTACCTATGATCACAAACGAAGTCGATCGAGACAAGGAATAGGCAGTTAGGGCGATGAACTTACACCTGGAGTATAATTACCTCAAGCACGAAAAACTTTACTTATAATTTCTCTTTCTTTCATTCTCCTTCTTTCTCTTGCCCTCACTTCTCTCCAAATCCCTAGAATTTCGGATTTGGGGAGAAATGCCTAAATAAGAGCTATTTATAGCTGCAAAAATTGTACAAATGGCCCTAAAAGGTTAGTTATTAGATATATAGTCATATGGGAGTAATTTTATCAGTAGGGGCCTAGTGGGGCCCACACAGGTCCATCTACATCATGGGATAGTTACTATATGAGAAGATCTATTTAAGGCTACGATCATTCACAATTCGGATGTGGCGATTAACGGATATGGCATAATGTCTATTCAATGGTCACCGATCATCAATCAGTGTCGCGGCTTTAGGAGAATATGTGGGGAATTACTCTAGGTTACCTGAGCTACAACATGATCTAATGGTCCAACCGCCACAACTTATAGAAAGTTCAAAAGGACATAAATCACTTAAGTTCTAGGAATATTCTCAATGGGTTCACACACTGCATGTGCCACCCTACCGGCTCCAAGTTGAGCATTTTGGCTCATGATCTTACCTCAATGTCCCGCAAGGGTCATTAAGCCCCCCAAGACAAGGGTATATCCTTAGTTTCAGGTTTAATGATGTCTGAACAATCGATCTAGGGACAGTTTAGATAATCAAGGAACTTCTAGGAATGTTTGAGCGTTGTGACTTTTCGAGTATGACAATTAGGGTTTAAACTCACTAAGTTCATCGTCTTGCATTCACACGATTAGTAGAAACGCGAATTTGGATTTAGTTACACTAATTCAGGGGCTTATAGATTACAGGGCTATACTTAATGGGGTTTGTACGACTTCTCTAACAACATAGCCTGAGTACGTACTCAAGTGTTGTACGACTTCTCTAACAACATAGCCTGAGTACGTACTCAAGTGTTGTACGAAAATTTACCGAATGTTACAGTATAAGGGTGGGCTAGATAAACATATATGATATTGTACCCACCCTCTTTATTTTTTCTCTAGACACTCAGAGCTAAGGATTCTTTTCATGAGAGAAATCATTCTCATTATAGGAAAGCGTCAAGGAGTTTAGATGAGGCTGGAAGTTATCAGGTCTCATCTGATCTCACCCTTATCCAATCTAAATTGAAAGTTAAATTCAAAATTTAACTTTAAATAACTAAGAGAAAACAGGGGTGCGGAACGGATGATGAATCACTTGTGGAACTGAGCAACTAGTGATTACCCACAACTACGCCCCACGGGCTCATGTCTAACATCTCTCAGTCAATCACATTGTGGGACATGCACAAAAAGGATTGTTCATCTAGCTCATTTCATAACAACCAAAACCAAATATCGTGATCAAAAGAATGAGAGGCATGGGATCAGTTGGAACATCGTTATCTTCTCATAGGTGTTTGAGTACTAAGTGACCATATAACTAGCACTCAACAATACATGCTTTGCAATGCCTATCATTGTAACGCCCCAAATCTCAAGACCCGATTATGACGTTAGGCCTCGGTATTTCGGGTATTACAGTTGCTTTGCGGAAGCGTGGTGTTCATACTAACAGTTCTTCGGCATCCGAGTACGAGGGTAAAACCAACCACGAGAATGAAAATGAATAAGTAGATAAATAGAGATGTCATCTAGTCTGAAAGACATAACCATCCCAAAACGTGAGGCACACGCACCACGGGTGGCCTCACCCAGCCAAAAGTGAAAATAAAACGTAAGACATTATCCTTTACAATCCAGAGCCACGGCTCTCAAAACATGACCTGTCAGCCAGCCCCTGTCACTAGATCTGATCATCGGCTAACTAAAAGTAAGAGGACCCGACAAAGTCTTCGAACTCACCCTACAACCTCTCCTCTTCTAGTTCACCTGCAACCATCATAACTTCATCTGGGGGTGTGTTGCAACACCGACCCAGGTGCGGGTGTGAGTGATCAATTCAGTGAGAACTATATTTCAAAGTTTAACATGTTATCAAACAAAGCAACTTAGGCATTGACCTCAAGCCAAACAAAGATTTCTATTATAGTGGATTAGTGCATGAATGACATGAGTTCGCACATCATGAATGTTCCGGATGATAATGAGGAACACGAGATAGTCTGGCGCCACATCAAGCAACCAGGCACCCAGAACCTTTAATATGAGGATGAGTTTGGATCATCCTTCAGTATCCTAGCCTTCGACAGGAGGACAGTTACCTGGGTGATCCGTGACATGCATGCATGGCTTTGGTCTTGTACTATTATTAGTCCCCTTTCAAACAGCATTTTATGGAATTCAAGGTACTGGGTCCAATCACATGTCCAAACCTGAGCCACCTGGCTCCGACAGTGCATCATTGATCATCGCCAGTGGCCCACACATCCCCTTTTCTTCTACATACATTTTATGATTCCCTTCATACTCATTAGCCTGGAATCCTCCCAACCATCTCAATCATACCGACACAGTGGGTGTCCTCCAGTTTTGCTCTAAGGACACCATGTAGAGGTGAACCACCCCAGCATAGGCCGACAACTCGATCACGGTGTCCCATACCGCCATAACCGGTCCAAGAGGCTTGTCGGGATCGTATTGCACATTTAGTTCTCGGTGGACTTAACACATTTGAGGACCTTGGGTATTCTGAATTCATAAGACTATGTTACACAATCATCAGTCATCCACGTTGCCATCTTTAGGCATAACCGATTGATACACGAGCTTCCGTTTGGTTTGACGTGGGCAGATAAAACCCGTGTAGTAAAACTACCATCAACCGTCCATTTTCCCTGTAGATTGGGTACGCCTCAGGTGACCAATCAACTCGAGTTACCTGTCTCAGAAGGTGTGGCCAAAGAATTCACATCATATCTCACCTTACAATTGATTGAAACTCCACACAATGAAACTTAGGAAAATACTAATAATCTAAATATGCAGACTTACTTGAATCTAATCATATGTGAGCATGTTCCACAACAAGAAATCAAAAAAGGGCAGTTATGAGATCATTTAATTCATTCAAGCATTTTATCAAACATATGAACTATGCAACTTGATAAACAGTATATTATTGCAATAAATCTTATCTCAAGACATTCAACGACGATCCGTCCTAAATCTAGCAGCCACATCAATCTTATGCTGACAACATTTGATAAACGCAAACCTAGAAACATAGTCCCGCACCTTAAGGTTTAGAGTTTTCTTATGATTTCGCAACGCTAGGTTAGGACCGACGGAACACAAACCCGTGAGCACTAATATGGCAAGGTTAGGGTTGATAGCCACCATTTAAAATTATTGGGACATGAGAGACGAAGATTGTTACTTATCGACGCTCGACCGAGGTTTGAAGTAATCGTTGGCGGCTCAACACAATAGCGAAGATGAGTAGCAGGTGAGATCTCGAGTCTCAAACCCTAGCTCAACCCAAGCACTCCGAATCTCAACTCCACTAAGTGACCTAATTCTCAAGACTTCTCTCCAAGCAAGGGGTGAGTGAGTGTTGAAGGTAAATGCCTCAACATTTCCTATTTGTAGGCCCAGTAAGATCTGGATAGCCCTATGACTTATAATATTTAGAATTTAGTCCTTTGGAGGGCTGTTTTGTTTAGCAGGGCCCATTGGGTCACACGCAATCCAACCCCAACCGGTCATAAGATCGGTCAAGTTGAGATCTACCATGGGCCGACATATCTCACAGATCAGACGTGGCGATCAACTGCCCCAGTGTGATACGCGATTAGCGGTCGTCGTGCCACGATCGGATGAGCGGCCATAGGTAATAGCTTATGGATTTATTTGTGATAGGGGGCCTAAATCTCACGGCGTTTCAACGATTCGGATTCCATTATGTGGACAATGACGAAAGGAGCATACACAGAACTCATAGTCTAGGTCACTTACACATCTCATGTGCAACACATTCGGAACCCAAATCGAGGGATTTAGCCCCTCGGTTTGGCTTATCGTCCGCGTGGGTTGGCAAGCCCACTAAGACGAAGGGCCTCCTCCAGTTTTGGGTCAATCAATAATTCATCAAGAATCTTATGAACGATTGGAATGCTCAGGGTCCCACCATGGGATCGTGGAGTCTGGTAAAAAACGGGTTCGAAACGAAGCGCAACTGTACGTACAACCCTTATGACGTCACCACTAGTAGGTGAATTTCTAGGACGTTACAATCTACCCCCCTTAAAAGAAATTTCATTCTCGAAATTTTACCTTCTCGTATTCGTCGAGGATATGTGGGTAGTTCTTGCGAACTTCTGCTTCTATTTCCCAATACGCTTCATCTTCCGTGTGATGCGTCCATAAAACCTTGACTAAGGGAATCACCTTGTTCCTGAGCACTTGCTCCTTCTGGTCGAGGACCCTGGTCGGCCGTAAAACGTAGGTCGCACTCTCGCTGAGTTCCACATGTTCCCAGCTGATGATGTGCATCGGATTGGGCACATACTTCTTTAACATGGAGACGTGGAAAACATTATGCACACCCGACAGGGGGTGGGTAGTGCTGTGAGATAAGCAACGGCGCCTATTCGTGCCAAAATTTGGAACGGACCTATGAATCGAGGCGCTAACTTTCCTTTCTTTCCGAACCTTAGAAGTCCCTTCATGGGTGATACCTTCAAGAACACATGGTCACCCTCTGCGAACTCCAAGTCCCTCCTTCGCTTGTTGGCATAACTCTTCTATCGAATTTGAGCTGTGAGGAGTTGTTTCCTAATAATATTAATTTCCTCCGACGTTTGTTAAACAAGATTTGGTCCAACAACCTACCTCTCACCAACCTCCACCCAACAATGGGGAGCGTGGCAGGGTCGCTCATAAAGCGCTTCATGGGGCGCCATACCAATACTGGCTTGGAAGCTATTGTTGTAGGTGAATTCGGCGTATTGGAGGCTCTCATCCCAACTATCCTTGAAGTCCAAAGCACAAGCTCACAGCATATCTTCCAGAATCTGATTTATTCTCTCCGTTTGCCCATCAGTCTGGGGGTGGAAGGTAGGATTGTATTTCAATTTGGCCCCCAAGGCTTGTTGTATTTTGGTCCATAAAATTGATGTAAATCGAGTATCCCGATCCAACACTATCTCTCTCGGTATTCCATGCAACCGCACGATTTCCTTAATGTACAACTTCGCTAGGTCTTCAGTTGGAGTAGTCACTTTAACGGGCAAGAAATGAGCGGATTTCGTCAACCTGTCCACTATCACCCATATTGAGTCGTGCCCCTTCTTGGTTCTGGGCAAACCGGAAATGAAGTCCATAGATATGAAATCCCATTTCCATTCGGCGATCAGCATAGGTTGGAGGAGTCCTGGTGGTCTCCGGTGCTCGGCCTTAACCTGTTGGCACGTAAGGCATTTCGAGACAAACTCCGCAATCTCTCTCTTCATATTGTCCCACCAATACGTTCGCTTCATATCTTGGTACATCTTCGTACTTCCAGGGTGGATCGACAATTTAGACCAATGAGCATCGTCCAATATCTCTTGTTTCAGATTAGGCGAGTTGGGAATGCATAAACGTCCCTGGAACCTTAGACCATCATTAGCATCGACATACCAATTTTCATCCGTACCACTATTTGTTTTGTCCCTCATTTTCCATCAACGTTGCATCGTGCTTTTGGGCCTCTGTTATCTGGCTTCTTACACCCGGTTCTACTCTGACATGGAATACCTTCCCATTTGCTTCAGAGAGGGTGAGTTGTCCATGGAAAGTGCTTATGAATTCTAACATGTTCCACTCTATCAACATAAGGGGGGCAGTGTATACGTGGGCTCTCTTGCGGCTCAACGCGTCCACTACCAGGTTTGCCCGCCCTGGGCGGTATGACACTTCAAAACTGAAGTCTTTCATAGTCTCCATCCATCGTCGTTGTCGCATATTCAAATCCTTTTGGGAAAAGATGTACTTCAAACTTTTGTAGTCACAAAACAGTTCGAAATCTTTCCATACACGTAGTGCCGCCACATCTTAAGCGCGAAGATCACCGCCGCCAACTCCAGATCGTGAGTGGGGTAGTTTTCTTCATGCTTCTTTAATTGTCTAGAGGCATACGCGATCACCTTGCCTTCCTGCATCAACACACATCCCAGCCCAACGTGGGACGCATCTGTATAGATCGTGTATTTGATGCCTTGCTCAGGCAATACCAGTACAGGTGCTGATGTCAACCTATCCTTCAGTTCTTGGAAGGCTAATCCGGCCCTGTCGCTCGAAGCAAATTTGATATCCTTGCAAGTGAGCTGAGAGAGAGGCTTAGAAATTTTGGAGAAATCCTTAATGAATCGACGATAATATCCCGCCAATCCCAGGAAGCTTCTCACTTCCGTAACGGAGGCGAGCTGTTCCCAATGTCACACGGTCGCCACCTTAGTGAGGTCCACAGCAATACCCTGTGATGAGACAACGTGCTCGAGGAATTTGACCTCTTCCTTCCAGAAGGCACACTTCTTAAACTGTCCGAACAACTGGTGTTCCGAAAGAGTTTCAAGCATGGCTCTCAAATGACCCTCGTGTTCTTCCCGGCTCTGGGAGTAAATTAGGATGTCATCAATGAATACCACCACAAACCGAAAAAGGAACGGTCTAAACACCCGGTTCATAAGATCCATGAACGCAGCTGAGGCATTCGTAAGCCCAAACGGCATGACGAGGAACTCATAGTGCCCGAAGTGGGTTTTGAAGGCTGTCTTAGGAACATCCTCCTCCCTTATTCGGAGTTGGTGATAACCCGACTGCAAATCTATCTTAGAGAAGAACTTTGCACCCTGGAGTTGATCAAATAGGTCGTTAATCCTTGGCAAAGGATACTTGTTCCTGGTCGTTAGTTTGTTCAGTCGCCGATAATCAATACAGGGGTGCCTCGACCCATCCTTCTTCATCACGAACAAGGTCGGGGCACCCCACGGCGACACGGTTGGCCGAATAAGCCCACGGTCCAGGAGGTCATCTATTTGAGTTCTAAGTTCCTCCATTTCACATGGAGCCAACCGGTAGGCCGACAAGGCGACGGGAGATGCATCCGGAATCAGCTCAATCCCAAATTCTATTTCTCGATGCGGGGGAGGCTCGGTTATAGCCCCAAAAACACCCTTGAACTCGTTCACCACTGGAGTGTTTATTAATGACGGTTCCTTTGAGACCTTTTCAGGCATGGTAAAAGACACAACTTGATGCGGGTAACTAACCTTAATAGGAAAAGAGACAGACAACCCATCGGGTCCTTGAGCGGTCACCCTTCTGGTTCCGCAGTCTATCTGGGCCTTTGTTGCAATCAGCCAGTCCATGCCAAGAATGAGGTCGTAACAGTGAATTTTTTACACAATCTGGTCTATTAGGAATACATTGCCCCCCAATACCACAGGGCATCCAGCGCAGGCTCTAGAGGTGTTAGAGGAGTGCCCTAATGTAGAGGTGACTATGAGTTCGGGTACGTTGACCGTCGTCAGTTCTTGGCATTTCACCACAGAGGGATTTACAAGTGAGTGAGTGGATCTGGTATCGATTAGAATGTACAATGGGACCCCTTTCACTGCGGTCGTACCTTCAAATGCTTGCGGCACAGGATTGATTTCTTCAGGATCTATGACGACCAACGTATGCACACGGGTCTGCTGCACCCGATTTGGTGGGGGAGGCACCAGTCGTTGACCCAACCGATTCTGTTGTTGAGGAGGACGGATAACCTGTAATGGTGGTATTGAGACGGGCTGTTGTGGCCGACTGTAAGTCCGGCGAGGAGGCGAGATGCCGTTATCCTTCATACGGACAAAGCAATACTGTTCTGTATGGCCGGGCTTGCCGCAGTAGGTGCAGTATCAGTCCGTCCTGGGTGTAGGAGCAACTAGAGGGACCGACGGTACTGATCCAGTCTGGGATGACCCAATACGAGGCCTTTTGGCCCCCAGTTCCTACGATGAAAAACTCGGCGTTGATCGCTGTCTCATCTGTAGTCGGGCTCTAGCCACCCTTATGCCATCTTGTTTCGACTCCAAGGCTTTTTCCACCATTTTTACATATGTGGAGATGTCGGCACAACACATCTTGGTATGGATGTCTGCCCGAAGCCCCTACATAAAACGACGCATCTTAGTCTCCTCATCCTTCACAATAGTCGGAGCGTACTTCGAGAGCTCTGTAAATCGGCTCTCGTATTCCCCAACCGACACATTTCCCTGCTGAAGGTAGAGGAACTGATTCTCGCGCTCGTGGCGATAATTGTGGGGGTAATACTTGTCGTGGAATTTGGTCTCGAAGGCATCCCACGTCCATACAAAGTTTTCTGCCACCGACTTTCAGACGCCATTCCACCATATGTCGGCCTCCTTCTCGAGCATGAAGGTGACCAAATTAACCTGCTCCGCCTTCGTACAGTTCATTTTTTGGACCAGTTTACTCATTCGGCTCAGCCAATAATCCGCCTCTACCGGGTCGTGCGAACCCGCAAAAGTTAGGGGGCAAAGTTTTTGGAATCTCTCAGACGGACCATCTCTTGATCCGGTAGTCGCCAGCAGTGGTCCTCGGGATGAGCTGGGAGCATTGGGCCTTTGGTTAATTGCCCCGACAAGGGCGGCAAGCGTTTCCTGATGCTGCATAGCAGCTTGTTGTTGCTGCATGGCAGCCTGATGCATCTGTTGAGCCGGTTGTTGTTTTTGTTGCATTAGCAACAGAATTTGGCCCAGTATATCCGTACCAGGTGTGGGCTCCGGGAAAGGCGGGGGTGGGGGCGGTGGTCCATTGCCCCCCGCAGTCAATGGATTCATGTCATCCCCGCGGTTTAAACTCGTCGTCTGTGGCTCCGCCACTACCTCAAGCCGGGATTCCAGCTCAACCGGTTCGCTATCCGTGGTCAGGCGTGACGCCTCAATTAGCCCACCATGAGGAAGTCGGACATAACTAGCATTGCCCTTGGGCGGCATATCCTGGAACATTAAACATGCCATTCAAATTAAAGGTAGGTTTCAATCCCAATTTCAATATATAACACACATAAAGGTTCATTCTTCCTACGCATTCCAAACATTCAACTCAACGCACCATCAAGCGATTGGTAAACAAAGAACCCCAAAATGGGAACAATACATTCAAATATTCCTATTTCCTACCTACATATTGTTTCCCCCAACCAATCATCAAACACAAATCATCACAACCACAGTCAGCTACTTTACACAAACAAGTAACTAAGTTAAACATAAACATAATTAGGACCCTATTGGTCCAAGGAGACAGGAGAAGGAGGCGGTGCGTCCTTCTGGATACAGCACAGGATTTCCTGCATCTTCTTGTAGAGCCGCTTGTTCTAGCGCTCTTGTCGTTCTGCCCTCTCAGACACCGCACGTTCTAACGCTGCAACGCGCTCTTCTCAGCCGGCGGTGGGCTGGTAGTCCTCGTCCTATTCTTCAACCTCATCATCTTCCTCTTCTTTGGCCTCCTCCTCGACCTAGGAGCCATCATCTCCCCCAAGTCTGGACGTTCGTAGGCCTGCCTTAGAAGCGGACGTCGCCCCCACCTTCAAGCGATCTATGTTCTTATGATTTATGACGTCGAAGTTGATCAGCCTAGTAGTGGCGGTGGCCAGGCCAAACTGTTTCACCAACTGGCAGGCTAGACGCCCGAACGGTAGGTTCAACGGCTGAGAAGTCAAAATCGGCTTCAACATTTAGGTGAGGATAATGGTGGGCAAGCATACCATTTCTAATTTTCCCACCCGATATAAAACTTCCACCATGTAGGGCGTCAACTCTGTGGGGTTTCCGGCTCGAGGGTAGACATTCCTGACAAAGATATAGTGAAGTCTTCAAAAAATCGGTAGTAGTTCGGAAGGTCTCAAACAATTGCCTTTCTCCCATTTCACATTCTGTCCACATAAAAATCGAGTGTGGGTACCCCGCATTGCCTTCCTCTCCGGGTCCTCAGCCTTAATTACCACTGACCCCAAAGGGATCTTGAGGGCAGTGGCAATCACCTTCCTATCTACCCGATGAGTGACACCATGCACATTCACATCAAACCGTCTTCTTGGGATTTTGGGTGGCGTCATAAAAGCTTCCACCGTCTGATCGTTCGCAACGACTGTAGGGTGGAAAATAGGATCTCAACCTAATGTTGTCATCCATTCCCCAACACCATCGGTAGGAAAGATATCTGGGATTTTCGCAATTGCTTCCTAAATAATTTTCTTACCCCCATGACGAGTCCAACCTTTCGTTCGGGGGCTACCCGCTGATATCTCTGCATCCCTAGGAGGTGCTTGAGAGGAGGATGCTCCAGCAGCATCCTTCTTTCTCTTGCCACCAGAGCGGCTAGGTCCAGCCCCTTTTTTATGGATCCTTTCTCTTACCCATCATGGCAATCAATAGGGGAACAACAACAAAGGAAGCAATAGAGGAAAGAAATCCTGTCATAGCTATCCCTACAAGGTGGCAAACTCACCGTATTCGGAGGAAAAACCGAGTGATGAGTTCCCGAAGCCCAAATCCACAGAATGCTTGGTGGCCCAATAGGTCATTAGCGTCATTGGAGTAAAAATTCAAGAGATGGAAGTGTCTTAGGAGGGTTTTCGGGGTTTTGGGAGTGTTAGGGTTTTTGAGAGAGGGAGAGAGAAATGGGTGAAGTGGCTAAATGGGTTTTAAAAACCTATTTTTAAAAAAAAACAGAACCGTCGGGTTCGGTACATCGAAGACCCTCCTTTGGTGCACCGAAGCCCGAAGATGTTTTTCATAAATTTGGACAGGGTGCTTCGGTCGGGACCGAAGCCTTCGGTTGGGAACCGAAGCTCTCTGGACCATCCATCGGTGCGCCGGTTGTACATCATTGGTGCACCGAAGACCTTTGAACGAACATCCTTCGGTGTGATCTCCCTGGTCGGCTCGCAACCGAAGGGTACCTTCGGTACCACGAGGAGGCCCTTCGGTGCATTGACGGTCCATGTACATGAATCCCTTCGTTTGTCGGTGCAACGAGGCTCGTCGGTGCGTGACCGAAGTCCACTAGACTAATCTTCAGCGTACCGAAGGAATCTTGTCGGTGCGCCGAAGTCTACTGAATTGTTTTCCCAACTTAGGTTTTCTCCACCCATTCTTCTTGATACCACACACCTCACATTAGTGGTTGGATAATCAACCCTCTTAACCTTACTACAACATCCTACACTACTTGTATTGTCCTAGTCCGAACACATTAGGGTTCTATCCGGAAATCACTCGAGAGCTTAACCACAGGTAAAAGTTGATGAGTCCCATAGGTCATCCTAGACCCCACAATGTCTATGGTCTACGTCGGCTAGAAGGTTATGGTGGGTCCACAACACCCTGCCCAGTTAGTTCTAAACTCGTTCTTTGATACCAAGTTTGTAACGCCCCAAATCTCAAGACCCGATTATGACATCAGGCCTCGGTATTTCAGGTATTACAGTTGCTTTGCGGAAGCGTGGTGTTCATACTAACAGTTCTTCGACATCCGAGTACGAGTGTAAAACCAACCACGAGAATGAAAATGAACAAGTAGATAAATAGAGATGTCATCTAGTCTGAAAGACATAACCATCCAAAAACATGAGGCACACGCACCACGGGTGGCCTCACCCAGCCAAAAGTGAAAATAAAACGTAAGACATTATCCTTTACAATCCAGAGCCACGGCTCTCAAAACATGACCTGTCAGCCAACCCCTGTCATTAGATCTGATCATCGGCTAACTGAAAGTAAGAGGACCCGACAAAGTCCTCGAACTCACCTTGCAACCTGTCCTCTTCTAGTTCACCTGTAACCATCATAACTTCATCTAGGGGTGTGTTGCAACACCGACCCAGGTGCGGGTGTGAGTGATCAAGTCAATGAGAACTATATTTCGAAGTTTAACATGTTATCAAACGAAGCAACTTAGGCATTGACCTCAAACAAAACAAAGATTTATATTCTAGTGGATTAGTGCATGAATGACATGAGTTCGCACACCATGAATGTTCCGAATGACAATGAGGAACACGAGATAGTCTGGTGCCACATTAAGCAACCAGGCACCCTAGAACCTTTAATATGAGGATGAGTTTGGATCATCTTTCAGTATCCTGGCCTTTGACAGTAGGACAGTTACCTGGGTGATCCATGACATGCATGCATGGTTTTGGTCTTGTACTATTATTAGTCCCCTTTCAAACATCATTTTATGGAATTCAAGGTACCGGGTCCAATCACATGTCCAAACCTGAGCCACCTGGCTCCGATGGTGCATCATCGATCATCGCCAGTGGCTCGCACATCCCCTTTTCTTCTACATACATTCTATGGTTCCCTTCATACTCATTAGCCTGGAATCCTCCCAACCGTCTCGATCATCCCAACACAGTGGGTGTCCTCCAGTTTTGCTCCAAGGACACCATGTAGAGGTGAACCACCCCAGCATAGGCCGACGACTCGGTCACGGTGTCCCATACCACCATGACCGGTCGAAGAGGCTTGTCGGGATCGTATTGCACATTTAGTTCTCGGTGGACTTAACACATTTGAGGACCCTGGGTACTCTGAATTCATAAGACTATGTTACACAACCATCAGTCATCCACGTTGCCATCTTTAGGCATAACCGATTGATACACGAGCTTCCGTTTGGTTTGACATGGGCAGCTGAAACCCGTGTAGTAAAACTACCGTCAACCATCCATTTTCCCTGTCCGATCGGGTACGCCTCAGGTGACCAATCAACTCGGGTTACCTGTCTCAGAAGGTGTGGCCAAAGAATTCACAACATATCTCACCTTACACTTGGGTTGATAGCCACCATTTAAAATTATTGGGACATGAGAGACGAAGATTGTTACTTACTGATGCTCGATCGCGGTTTGAAGTAATCGTTGGTGACTCAACACAATAGCGAAGATGAGTAGCAGGTGGGATCTCGAGTCTCAAACCCTAGCTCAACCCAAGCACTCCGAATCTCAACTCCACCAAGTGACCTAATTCTCAAGACTTCTCTCCAAGCAAGGGGTGAGTGAGTGTTGAAGGCAAATGCCTCAACATTTCCTATTTATAGGCCTAGTAAAATCGGGATAGCCCTATGACTTGTAATATTTAGAATTTAGTCCTTTGGAGGGCTGTTTTGTTTAGCAGGGCCCATTGGGTCATACACAATCCAACCCCAACCGGTTATAAGATCGGTCAAGTTGAGATCTACCATGGGCCGACATATCTCACAGATCAGACGTGGCGATCAACTGTCCCAGTGTGATACGCGATTAGCGGTCGTCGTGCCACGATCGGATGAGCGGCCATAGGTAATAGCTTAAGGATTTATTTGTGATAGGGGGCCTAAATCTCACGGCGTTTCAACTATTCGGATTCCATTATGTGGACAATGACCAAAGGAGCATACACATAACTCCTAGTCTAGGTCACTTACATATCTCATGTGCAACACATTCGGAACCCAAATCGAGGGATTTAGCCCCTCGGTTTGGCTTATCGTCCGCGTGGGTTGGCAAGCCCACTAAGACGAAGGGCCTCCTCCAGTTTTGGGTCAATCAGTGATTCATCAAGAATCTTACGGACGATTGGAATGTTCAGGGTCCCACCATGGGATCATGGAGTCTGGTAACAGACGGGTTCGAAACGAAGCGCAATTGTACGTACAGCCCTTATGACGTCACCACCAATAGGTGAATTTCTAGGATGTTACAATCATAGTCCATGTAACCACATCAAATGGAGTTAACTCCCAATTTAAAGTACTTGGCCAACATATGCACTTATCCAGCTTATCGAGTTATTCTGAAAATTTGATTTTTTGCAAACGTCAAATTTAAATCATTTTAAAGTAATAGTGTGTGTGTGTGTGTGTGTGTGTGTGTGTGTATACTTATAAAAAGAATATTGTTACAATCCATCCCCCTTAAAAATAAATCTCATCCTTAAAGTTTATCTAAAGTGCGATGTGAAAAAGCTGAGGGTATTTCTTTCTCATCTCCTCCTCACTCTCCTAAGTTGCTTCCTCTTCTCCACAGGACAACCATAGGACTTTAACTAGGGGGCTGACTTTGGTACAAAGAATTTGCTCTTTCCGATCTAAAACACACTGGCTCCTCTACATACAACGTATCATCTCTTAACTTGATCTACTCCCACTAGATCACATGAGTATCATCTCACTCGTACTTTTGCAACATCAAAACATAGAAGACGTCATGCACATTCGACAACTACGATAGCAAAGGAAGATGGTACGCCACTTCTCCAACACTTCTCCACGCACCTAAAAATTAAGTACCGAATTTCTGATGAATTTAGGGGTGCGTGGGTCCATATTCAAGATGCGTGGGACCAAATTTGTAAATCTGGTTTTGATGAATTTATGGACGCGTGGGACCCAAATTTATGGACGCATGGGCCACTTTTCGGGTGCATGGGAGTCCGATGCACTAGTCCGATTCACGTCGAATTATTGGACGCGTGGCCAATTATTCGGGTACGCAGGACCATTTTCAGAATGCGTGGCCACACTTATGATTTAGGATTCAGACCTGCGGTGGAATGTCGGCGATCAGAAAGGGTATTCCGGCGACCGGAGAGGGTTTCTGGCGGTCGAAAAAGTATTCCGGCGAGGGTTTTCGGCGGCGATTTCGGAATCCTAGAGGGCGGCAGCTCTCTCATTTTTCAGAACTGTCAAATGAATCGATGAACGGGTTATTTATAGGTGAAGTCGGCCAATAGGAGAGCGCCACGTGCCACGCACCCTTTTAATACCGTCGACGCACCCGGAAATGACCTCTGAAAATATTTGATTTGTCAGGTGCGTGGGACTTATTAAACAGGTGCGTGGGAGAGAACGCACCTGAAAATTAAGTCCCTGATTTGTAGTCGAATTTGCGGATGCGTGGGGCATTTTTCGGGGTGCGTGGGACTCCAAAATGCCTTTCGAATGAGAATCATAGAATGTGTTAAATTTAAGGGTGCGTGGGCCCATTTTCGAGGTGCGTGGGATGCCTGAATGCCTTTAAATGAATTCCCATTTTTAGTGATTTTTCGGGCGCGTGGGGCACCTGAATTTATGGGTGCGTGGACACGTAAATGTGAACACCACCAGTTGTGTTTTGAATTTTGGAGGGTTTGTGGGGCCCGTTTGGTTGCGCAATCACTTGCACTGTTCATCATGAGTGGTAATGAGGTTGCAGGTCCACTTCCGGGCGGTTCTGATCACGGTGATCGGCGGGGCCCACTAGAGAATTGGCTAAGGAAATCCTGTATATTTCCGTTTTATGCGTACTGAAGGCGTTCTGCACGGTTCCTTTGGCTATTTTGCTTATTTTAAGAGTCCCTACCTTTTGGGACCCCAATAATCGTGCTATACTTAAGCGAAGTACCCATCACTTACTGTTAGAACTCCGGTCAGCGGAAGCAACGAAGAAGATCAAATAACCTACAATCAGCCACACGGGCACACGTTGCAAAAGCACACGAATTTTACGTGGAAAACCTTTGCGGGAAAAAATCACAGCACAAAACGACACCTTCCACTATGAATTTAGATGATTACAGAGCTAGAACTACTCGAGTAGATCCCAAAGATGAACAAGGCACTCAAAACTCTCAATCATCTCTCCCAATAACTCTAATCTCATTTAGATCACCTACGTATTGCTTAGCATAACTCCAAACACGATTAGGAAGTCTATTTATAAGAGGAAAGCCGGAATTGGAAACAAGTAGCGCGAAAACTGCACAAACATTCAAATTCCACAAAGCCCATGACCGGTTGCCGACCAGTCGCAACTTCTCCAGAGAGTTTCTACTAAAAAACTTTTACCCACTGCCTCAACTCAGACCTGTCCCCAGACCGGTCTGAGCACTCTGCGACCGGTCAGGCTACCGGTCTGAGCTCTCAACGACCGGTCTTAAAACATGAAAATTCGTCCACTGAGTTTCATCTCAAACTGAGCCATACTGTCCACTGTCAATGGACAGTCGATGGACACTGTCAATGCACAGTTTTGATGACTTCACAATAAACTCCACCAAGGCATCAAAGCATCAAACCACCTTCTCGACTCTTCAAAATCAGCTCATCATCAATCATAGTTGTCGCTACTCATGCATCACTGCGTCTTCATCAAGCCTTCGCCAATCCCAGAGAAGTTACGCAGAACTTGAACTTCTCAGTAGGGACCACCTTGGTAAGCATATCCGCCGGATTCACGCTAATGTGAATCTTGTCCAGAGTAACATCTCCTTCCTCGAGCACCTGTCAAATAAAATGGTGACACACATCAATGTGTTTAGTACGTGAGTGATAAACAGAGTTTTTGGCCAAATTGATAGCACTGAGCTATCACAATTAACCGGCACGGATTCCTTCTGAAACCCCAACTGATTTATCATTCCTTTCAACCAAACGGCTTCCTTGAAACTTCTGTCACTGCCATATACTCATCTTTAGTAGTGGAAAGAGCCACCACAGACTGAACCTTAAACATTCAACTAATCACTCCACCCGCTAATACAAACGAGTACCCTGAAGTCGATATCCTACTGTCCACACTACCTGCATAGTCAGAATTGATGTAACCAACCAACTTGTCCTTGGACTTTTCAAACGTCAAGATGTAGTCCTGCGTACCCCGAATATATCGAAGTAGCTATTTCATAGCTTCCCAATGTTACTTACCCGGGTTAGACATGAATCGGCTAACAACACCCATAGCCTATGAAATATCTGGTCTTGTACAGACCATGGCATACATTAAATTGCCCACAACACTTGAATAGGGCACATGAGACATAATATGCTTTTCTTCATCCGTTTGGGGACAATGTTCAGAAAAAAGCTTGAAGTGAGCCGCGTGGGGAACGCTGACCGGTTTGGACTTGTCCATCTTATACTTTTTCAATACCTTCTCAAGGTATTCTTCCTGAGATAACCACAACCTGCTCCTCTTCCTATCTCTATGAATATCTATGCCAAGAACCCTCTTTACAGCCCCAGATCCTTCATCTCAAATGTCCCTGAAAGCTGAGTTTTCAACACATCGATGTTAGACATGCTATGACTAGCAATAAGCATGTCATCGATGTACAACACCAGTATGAGAAACTTCTCATCATTCAGTGTTATGAAATAGACACAATGATCGTACTCGCTCCTGGTAAATTCCTGACTCATCATGAAGGAATCAAATTTCCTGTATCACTGCCTAGGCGACTGTTTGAGACCGTACAACGATCTCCTCAACCCGTAAACCTTATTCTCGGACCCTTGCACCGTATAACATTCTGGTTGCACCATGTATATCTGCTCTTCCAATTCCCCATATAAGAAAGTAGTCTTCACATCCATCTGTTCCAGCTCGAGGTCGCATTGGGCAACCAGCGCCAATACGAACCTGATAGATACTTGCTTCACAATCAGTGTAAAAATTTCACTGAAGTCTACACCTTCAAGTTGTGCATAACCTTTCGCTACCAACCTTGCCTTGTATCTATCATATTTCTTTCGAAAAATCCACTTACACCCTATCGCTTTTTGGCCCATTGGAAGCTCCACAAGCTCCCAAGTCTCATTCTTGTACAAGGAGTCCATCTTGTCTTGCATTGCCGTCTTCCACTTCTCAGCATCTACATCCTATAGTACTTCCTCAAAGTTAGAGGAATCCTCATCATCTGTAATGAGAGCGAATGCAACGTTCGAGTCATCCCTGTACCTTGCCGGTAACCTGCGATCCCTTGGCGGATTTCTTCGCACAGGTGGCTGCTCCACTTGATCCTGTACCTCTGTCTGCGCTTCAGTATTGGCCCGTATCTCATCTCTGTCCTCATGAGTATTAACCTGTTCTGATGTTTCTGGTTTCTTTGTATCATCCTTACGGAATAAATAACCCTCATCAAACTTGACATAACGACTCAAGGTGATCTTTCGTGTGACAGGGTCATATATTCGATATCCCTTCACACCATCACCATAGCCTACAAAGATCCCTTTCCTAGTCCTATGATTTAGCTTATCTCTCTCAACTGATGGTATATGAGAGTAAGCCTCACAACTAAAGACCCGCAGACTTGAGTAGTCTAGCATACGACCACTCCACACTTCCTCAGGAATTTTACATTCAATTGTCATAGAGGGTGACCGATTTATCAAGTAACAAGCCGTATTAATGACCTCAGTCCATAGCTCTTTGCCCAATCCAGCATTACTAATCATTGATCGAGCTCTCTCTAAGAGAGTCCAATTCATCCGCTCTGCCATACCATTCTGCTCTGACGTGTAGCGCATTGTGTTGTGCCTCATGATCCCTTCCTCCTTACAATACGTGTTAAATTTTCGAAAGTGAACTCATATCCATTATCAGTTCTCAAAATTTTCAATTTCTGCCCTGACTGATTCTCCATCATCGCCTTCCAATACTTGAAGGTCATGAAGACATCGGATTTATTTTTCAAAAAATAAACCCAAACCTTTCTGCTATGGTCATCGATAAACGACACGAACCAAGATGACCCCCCAACAGAAATAACGGCAACGGCCCCCATACATCGGAATAAACATAATCAAGCACCCTTTTACATACATGTTTCCCCCATTTAAATGACAATCTAGACTATTTCACATATATGCAATGTTCACATATACTAAAGTCTACAGATTTAAAGGAATAAATCAAAGATCGTTAGAAAGTACCTTCATGCCTTGCTCGCTCATGTGGCCTAAGCGTGGATGCCATATACGTGCAGACGTGGAATCCGCTACAGTCGCTGCAGCTCCACCTACAAAAGTGCTCCCAATCATCTTGTAAATGTTACCATGTCTTTGTCCCTTCATAATTACAAGGGCCACCTTTGAAACTTTGTAGAACCGGTTAAAACTGGTGAACTTGTACCCCAATGCTGCGAGTGCACCAAGGGATATTAGATTCTTCCTCAACCTAGGAACGTGCCTCACTTCTGTCAAGGTCCGTTCGATCCTATCGAACATCTTGATGCACACAGTACCAATCCCCACAACCTTACAGGCGTAGTCATCGCCTAGAAATACCGAGCCTCTCTCATACTCCCTGTAAGAAGTAAAGATGCTCCTATCTGGGCACATATGATACGAATCCCCAAAGTCCATGATCTACTCATTGCAGATGTTAGTGTACTTTTCCGTGACATACTAGTGCACCTTGTTTGTCAATCACTTACGTCAGTGAGTCTAGTGTCGGTTGAGCCCAATGAAGACGAAGACCGAAGACTCAAGACGGACCGGCTGCATCAAGGAAAGAAGACTCAGGTAAAAGTGATGCCTTGGTGCCTTAACCTTGACCAAAACCCAACCCCTTTGTATCTTTGATGACCTTGACCATATTGGAGAACATCTAGTCATCATAGATAGGCCCTAGGTGTCCCATTTGAACACCCAAACCTAGGACTAAATGAACAGGCTGAAACAAGTGGTGTTCAGCAAATATGTGGGGAGAACCAGGCTGGTCCGACCGGTCATGACCGGTCGGCCAGCAGCCCTGCTGTATTTTCTCAATGGCCAGCCGACCGGTCATGACCGGTCGGCCTTCTCAACTCCTAATGGACAGCAGGCACTGCCGACCGGTCGGCCTGGGAACTTTGTATGGGCAGCCAACATAGCCGACCGGTCATGACCAATCGGCCTAAAGATCTGCAGCCTGTCCAGCAAGGGAGTCCGACCGGTCATGATCGGTCGGCCCACGTATTGGCCCTGTACACTTGATATACTTCAGCAGGGGGCTCCGACCGGTCATGACCGGTCGGGACAGGTCGGCTTATAGCCGTTTTATGCCCGTTTTCTGACCGTTGGGGCTCTCTTTTCCTACATATAGAGCTCCGTACTTGGGCATTGGACGAGGGATTTTTGAGGGAGTAAAGCCACCATTGAAGGAGATCTTTTGAGGCTCATTCCTTGACCTATGCAAGGCATCTTCCTTGTGCTTTAACACAATATTAGAGCATTCCAAGCTCATGAAGAAGATGACCTCCATCCCCTCTTGATCTCTAGAGTTTGGAAGCTTCTTGATTGGCAAATCCTTGTCCAAAACTCTATGATGAGATCGTTGTAGGTAAGAGACTCTAGGCAACCCATTCCCACTAAGTTGTAGAGCTCTTAAACCTATCATCCTAGCACCTTGGGCATTTCAAGGCATCGCATGCAAGGTGTTTGATCGAATGTGGCTGAGGCATTGGCGACGCAACGGCGACATGATCGTGGGAGCAAGGGAAGCTGATTGAAGCACGGGAGAGCGGAGATCAAGCAACCCAATCCGGCGCTAATCAAGGGGCTCATTTGACAAGTAGGTTGTCTTATTTGAGAGTCCATTTTAGAGTTTGTTTTTCGAACTCGACCTAGGGACGTTAGTCGTTCCTTGGCCCGTCAGCCGGGCCTAAACTAAGTCTCCAAGGGGGAGCCTCCGACACGGGAGTAAACGTGCGATTAGGTTGAGAGTTAGCCTATGTCTAAAACTCCGGATACGGTTGAGAGGTGAACCGACAAAACCTCCGTGTAAAGGTTGTGAGGTGAACCTCATTTAAAACCTCCGTTAGTGAATGCCGGTGTGCTCAAAGGGGTTGAGTACTTGAACCGGGAGTGGAGTAGACACGTAGTCGAACCACTATACATCCTTGTGTTTGTGATTGTTCTTGAGCACATTCATATCTTCACATTGTTAGTTTAATTGCTTAATTATGCATGTTTGATAGGAATGTATGCTAGGCACTTTTTAGACATCCCCACACAAGATGTACCTTCACTACTTGTGTAACTTGAGCTCATTGATCCACTCTCATAAGTCTACACAAGATGCATATGCTAGGAGCTTGATTGGTTAAATATTTTCTTTACCTATGCATGCTTAGACTAGGATTATTTATTGCTTATACTCTTGCTAGTCTTGTGATTGGACCCACCAAGGCTTGGAAGCCGAAGTGTTCTTGCTTACATAGCTTATTTTGTTGAATTGTGCAAGTAGGCGAAAAGAATTTCAAAGGTCCTATTCACCCCCCCCCCCCCCCCCCCCCCCAGGACATTAGGCACATCTCCAAGTATCTCTATAGGCGGTAAAATCGCAATTTCAGCAGAGAGATCCAGCCTTTGACACCGTCAAAATCTCGCACACATCACTACCACTTTCCTCGGCTTCAACGGTATTAGCTTCCCTAGAAGAATCACCTGACTTCTCCTTTTAGATTTAGGACTCTTGCAGTCCTTCTTCATGTGCCCAACTTGGCCACATTTCAAACACTTCAACTTTCCTTTTCCCTTGCCCTTCGATTTGGATCGAGAAGACGACGATCCTTCACCTCGCTCAGAATTCCTACCTCTCATAAACAGTACTTCGGAGGAGGAATTAGTATCACCGCTTTTTTGTTTCATGGTCTTCGATTGAAGGGCTAATACAACGGTCTCGACACTAATAATGTCCCTACCCACGCACAACAAGTCCCTTAGTGACTCATATGAACTAGGAAACGAGTTCAACAAGATCAAGGCTTGATACTCGCCCTTCATCTGCTCACCAAATTTGAGCAACTTGCAAATCAGTTTGTTGAACGTGCTAATGTGGTCCTCTACATCTGTCCCCTTATTCATCTTCAAAGTGAAGAGTTGCATAATTAGATACATGCAATTTTCTAGAGACTTCTTCACGTAGATGTTCTCTAGCTTGGTCTATGTCTCTACAACGCTCTTCTCCTTCATGACGTTATAGAGGACGTCATCAACAAGGCACAATTAGATTGAGGCCACAACCTTCTCATCCATCTTCGTCCACTCCTTATCTTTCATCTCGGCAGGTCGCTTTCCAAGGGCGTTCATGACCCCTTGCTGAGTTAGGACGACACGCATCTTCACCTTCCACAACTCAAAGTTGTTTTTGCCCGAGAACTTCTCAACGTCGAACTTCGTACTTGAAGCCATGAGATCATTTCAGAAAACTTCTTTTTCAACCTTCCAACGATAGCTCTGACACCACTTCTCATGCCTCATCGACTTCATCCTTGCACCTTCACCACCCGCTCGCTCATTTGGCCCTTACGCACGCCACACACGAGCAACCGCGAATTTCGCTACCGATCCGGTAGCTCCACCATGAGTAGTGCTCCCGATCAAACCCGATCGCAGTCGATAAACCTGATTGAGATATTGGCGTACCGATCCACCTTCTTCCACTCTACTTCTTTCATAGATATCGATCGCTTTCCATGTTTTTCTTTCATGGAATCCTTCTCTACATCGAACCTCATGCTAGAAGACGTCATTGTTGCCTCACCTCATATTGTCTCTGCCTCCTTCCCAACTTTTATCTCTGATACCACTTGTTGCGGTTAGGAGCCCTGTAGCGGAAGCAATCAATGCAGGCGAGGAATACACCACGATGGCAATCACATAAGCAAATCGACACACACAAGAGGCAATCCTATTTTTACATGGAAAAACCCCTCACGGGTAAAAAACTAGGGCACAAAGCGACACAAATCCACTATGATATCAGAAGTTACAAGAGATAGAAGAAACACAACCCGAATCACAGCCCACAAGAGAAATCCCAAGCTAACAAAGTTAATTCTCACATGAGAAGGTCAAACACAGCCCTTTCCCTCAACCCAGAGAACTACAAGCTTCCTCCTAGCTCTTTCTCTTACTCTAGAACTCTCTCAATCACTTGGCCCATTGGTAGCAACCCTAATCCCGGATTACATCCCCTTAAATAGGGGAAAACTGAAATTAAAAACTCCTTGCGCAAGAAACCAAGTCCAATTAGGAAACTGCCGGCCGGCCGGATGGCCCAAAAACACTCCAAAAAACTTGTTGTCTTGAAATCCCTTGTGACCGACCGATCAGTGGTCTTCATGCTTGAAGATTTGAGGCGTCCAATCCCAACACTTACTACATTTTTTTACGAAACCGAGGATGTAAAATGCACATCTCGGTCGGAAACAATTGCCACTAGTATGCCATGCAAACAAACCACTTCCTTCACATACAACTTTGCCAAGTCCGACACTGAGGCAACGACACGTGTCGGGACGAAGTGTGCCAACTTAGTCAGGCGGTCCACTATAACCCATATAGCATCATGATTCCTACGGGTCTGGGGTAGACCGGTGATAATGTCCATCGAAATCTGCTCCCATTTCCAAGCAGGAATCTCCAATGAGTCTAAAATCCTCCCGTCTTCTTATGCTCGGCCTTCACTTGCTGATACGTGAGGCATTTCAACACATACTCTACAATCTCACATTTCATATTATTCCACCAATACTACCTCTTCATATCCCGATACATCTTCGTACTTCCTAGGTGGATCGTCAGCTTAAACATGTGAGCTTCTTCCATCACTGCTTGCTTCAATTGTGGGTCATTCGACACAGGCGATCGCAAAACCGAATTCCTCCATCTGATCCAACTCACCACTCAACCTTACCTTCTTCACATGCCTCATTGGCTATCATCTCTTAAAGTTCCTCATCTTGGCTTTAAGCATCGATAATCTTACGCACCAAGGTCGGCTCCACAAAAATATTACCAAGGCACATTTTTATATCACCAAGATTTAGCTTGATTTCGAAGTCCTTGATGAAGTTCAAAATCTCTCACTTCTTAATAAGACATGGCATGATCGCTTCATGGGCCTTCTTCCTGCTAAGGGCATTTGCCATTGCATTGGCTTTCCTTGGATTATAACACGACTCAATATGAAAATCTTTCAATGTTTCCATCCACCTACGTTGACGCATATTTAAATCTTTCTGCTAGAATAGGTACTTCAGACTCTTGTGATCCATATTCAGCTTAAACTATTCACGATACAGCTAGTGCCTCCAAATCTTCAATACAAAAATCATTGCGGCTAATTCCAAGTCATGTGTGGGATAATTATGTTCATGCACCTTCAACTGATGAGAGGTTTAAGCTATCACCTTATCCTCCTGCATTAGCACACATACTAGTCCTACTCGCGATGTATCGGTATGCACCACATACTCAACTCCTTCCTTGGGAAGAGTGAGGACAAGGGCCGACATCAAAGCCTCTTCAAGTCTGGAATGCTTCCTCTGCTATCTTACTCTACACAAAACAAACGATCTTCCTGGTCAATTTTGTCAACAAGCGAGAAATCTTGGATAACTCCTTGATAAACCTTCTGTAATATCCGGCTAAACCAAGGATACTCCAAACTTCTATGACTATGGTAGGCTGCCTCTAGTGATGAACGGCGTCAACCTTCGACTGGTCCACAGCTATACCGTCACACATTACAACATGATCGAGGAACTTCACCTTTCCTTCTAGAAATCACACTTCTTGAGTTTGACATATAGTTGATTATCTTTCAGAGTTTACATTGCCAATCTCAGGTGCTCTGTGTGCTCTTCTCCACTCTTCAAATAAATTAAGATGAAATTAATATACACAATCACAAACTAGTTCAGGTACAACTTGAATATGTGATTCATCAAAGCCGTAAACACTACCAGAGCATTCATGAGTCCAAACGTTATGACCACAGAGTCAAAATGCCCATACCTCATCCTGAACGCTGTCTTCAATATATCTTCCTTCTATACTCACAACTGGTTATCTCCGGACCCCAAATCTATTTTAGAAAAGATTTGTGCCCCTTTTAACTGGTCAAAGAGATCATTAATGCATGACAATGAATATTTGTTTTCAATAGTAACCTGGTTCAGCTTCCTGTAGTCTATGCACAACCAAAATGAACCCTCCTTTTTCCACACAAATAAGACGAGCGCAGCCTAATGTGAAACATTTGGGTGCATAAATCCTCGGTCCATGAGCTATTGCAACTGCACCTTGAACTCTTGTAATTCCACCGGCATCATTCGATACATTGTTTGAGAAATGGGCGACATACCCAGCATGAGTTCAATGGTAAAGTCTGCCTCACACTCAGGGGATAACCTAGGAATATCTTAGAACACTTCTGGGAATTCTATTACCACAGGAATCTAATCAACAATTAACTCTAGTGGTTTCACCTCTACTATGCTCATCAAGCAATCAATCACTTCTTTTCGCGTTTTGCCATAAAAAACTATGGGCTCTCAGCCAAGTGAACTAAGAGCGTGAAAGTGCGGTTTCACTGCTTGTAGAGATACTCGGAGATATGTCTATGGACCTAGAGGGGGGGTGAATAGGACCTTTTTAAAATTCTTTTCACCTACTTATGCAATTCAACAAGTTTAAGCTAGGTAAGCAAGAACACCTTGGCTTCCAAGCCTTGGTGGGTCCAATCACAAGACTAGCAATAGTTAAGCAATAACCAACCCTAGTCTAAGCATGCATAGGAAGGAAATGATTCAACTAATTAAGCTACTAACCTATGCACCTTGTGTAGACTTATGAGATTGGATCAATGAGCTCAAGTCTACACAAGTAGTGAAGGTACATCTTGTGCAAGGATGCCTAAAAAGTGCCTAGCATGCATTCATATCAATCATTCATAATTAAGCAATTAAACTAACAATGCAAAGATATCAATGTGCTCAATAACAATCACAAACACAAGGATGTATAGTGGTTCGACTACGTGTCTACTCCACTCCCGGTTCAAGTACTCAACCCCTTTGAGCACACCGGCATTCACTATCGGAGGTTTTAAATGAGGTTCACCTCTCAACCTTTACACGGAGGTTTTATCGGTTCACCTCTCAACCGTATCCGGAGTTTTAGACATAGGCTAACTCTCAACCTTATCGCACGTTTACTCCCGTGTCGGAGGCTCCCCCTTGGAGACTTAGTTTAGGCCCGGCTGACGGGCCAAGGAACGACTAACGTCCCTAGGTCGAGTTCGAAAACAAACTCTAAAGTGGACTCTCAAATAAGACAACCTACTTGTCGGATGAGCCCCTTGTTTAGCGCCGTAATGGGTTGCTTGATCTCCGCTCTCCCGTGCTTCAATCAGCTTCCCTTTGCTCCCTCGATCGTGTCGCCGTTGCGTTGCCAATGCCTCAGCCACATTCGATCAAACACCTTGCATGCGATGCCTTGAAATGCCCAAGGTGCTAGGAGGATGGGTGAATCTCGTACATGGGATGTGTAGGTTGTTCCAACTAGGAGATTCACCTAGAGAGTCTTCTATAGGTCTTGGACAAAGGATATACCTATGTGGAATAGTGTCACACCTCTAGATTTGAGAGAGGAATCAAGTCATCTCTTGATAGCATTTGAATGCCCATACTTGTGTTTGAAACACAAGGGATATGACTTGAAAACCTCCTCTTTGAGGCCCCAAAGGATGTACAAATGATGTGGGTAAAGGGCTCTCTAAAACCTCTCTACCTGCCCAAGAGTGGAGCTCCAAATATATAGAAAAAGGCTCCAACGGTCATAAAACGGGCAGAAAACGGCCTGTCCCGACCTGTCCCGACCGGTCATGACCGGTCGGACATCCCTGCTGGAAGGTTTCATCAATGCAGGTCAAACACACTGGCCGACCGGTCATGACCGGTCGGCCCCCTTTGCTGGACAGCCAAGATGCCCTAGGCCGACCGGTCATGACCGGTCGGCGCCCTCTGCTGGATGAAGGAAATCCTCCAGGCCGACCGGTCATGACCGGTCGGCCATACTTGCTGGCCACCATGAATTGTAAACGGTCGACCGGTCATGACCGGTCGGCGTGCCTTTGAAAATGCAGCCAAGCTGCTGGCCGACCGGTCATGACCGGTCGGACCAGCCTGGGTCCCCTTCTCCTATTATCTGATTTCATCTTTCTTCAGCAAGGAGATGAAGGCCAATGTTAGAGTGATCAAAAGGGACACCTAGGGCCTATCAATGATGCCTAAAGGGTTCTAATTATGGTCAAGGACATCAAAGAAACAAAGGGGATAGGTTTTGGTCGAGGTTAAGGCACCAAGGCATCTCATTTACCTGAATCTTCTTCCTTGATGCGGCTGGACGTCTTGAGTCTTCGGTCTTCGTCTTCTTTGGGCTCAACCGACTCTAGACATACTGACGTAAGTGATTGACAAACAAGGTGCACTAGTATGCCACGGAAAAGTGCACTAACAGAGCGATGGTCCTAGCATGGAAACCCAAGCTTACATGATATCTAGAGAGCCAGTCCATACCCAGGATCACATTGAATACCTTCGTATTCATCACTACCAAGTCTGCCCTAAATATAACTCCGTCCATGGTTAGGGAGAATTCTCTACATATCTTCTTTAGCTCTACAAATTCGTCCAATAGGGTGGCTACCATAGCAAATTCATCTGGATGTTCTAATCTCAAATCTAACCGAGCTCCAGCAAATGCAAAAATAAAAGAAATAGAAGTACCACTATCAAACAATACAACCACGAGAATATCACTGATGAAAATAGTAGCTTCTACAGCTCGTGGATCTTCTTCCACATATTTAGGTGGTGCCATGAAAAAAAGACGACCCTGGGGCTTCTGACTTGGGGTCATAGATTCCTTCCTCTAAGTCTGGGGACAAGTTTCTTGAGTGGGTTTCACCACTTGTTGACTCTGTGGGGTCGAGCTATTTTCTGTGGAACTGCCTTCCCTTTGTCTGCCTTTTTCTTATAACAATCTCTAGTAAGGTGATCTGGCTTGCCACAATAATTGTAGTCTCTCCTCTCTTTCGACCATCTCTATTCAGAAAACAGTGCTCTGCGGGGGAGCCGATCTGAATCTCTTCTCAGGGGCTGCTGGAACACTGGTTGCTGCTCTAAACTTTTGCCCTGACTGCTTAGTTAGAATACACTGCTGCAAGTAGTGTTGTGTGTCCTTCTCTGCAATCATAGGATGATCCACTATCTCTTCATAGGTCTGCAGCTTCAATACGCAACTATTAGACTTAATACTCGATCTCAAACCCTCCTGGAAATTGTGGGCCTTATATTCAAGGTCTTCAGTGGCTCTCGGCACATACCTAGCTGATTCTGCGAACTTATCTTTATACTGCGCCACAGACATATTCCCCTGCTCTAACTTGAGGAATCTGGTCATCTTCTCTTTCTTGTAGTCTTGAGGGAAGTACTTGTCAAAAAACTTAGTGCGAAAGGCCTCACAGGTCCACTGGAAATAGAGATGGACACAAGCCAAGTCATCTTGATGGCTCGGCTTAACTCGACTCGTTTGGGCTTGATTCAGCTTGACTTAAAGCCCCTTTTCAAGTCAAGCCAAGCTAAAATTCCAACTTGATTGGAGTTTCAAGCCGCATACAAGATTCGGCTTGACTTGACTCGAAGCTCGGCTCGGCTTATGTTCAGTTCTACTTGATTTGGCTTGGCTTGATAATAATAAATATATTATATTAAGTATATAATATATATTATATATTTATAATATAAAATGTTAAAAAGCAACTCTAACCCTATTTCAATTTAATTTCTTCATTTTCTGTTTTAACTTTCACCTCCCACCCGCATCCTACTGGCTACCGTCGGGTGATTCCAGGACCAGGCTCTCTCTCTCTCTCTCTCTCTCTCTCTCTCTCTCTCTCTCTCTCTGGCTATGGATTCTGATAACAGTGGGAGCATGCAATCATCCAACAGCAGCGATGAGGAATACAATTCCCACTCTGAATCGATCTCTACCTTTTTACCAAGCTCAATCTCTGAATCGGTTATTACCAAGCTTGACTCTTAAGTCGACTTAAGCTCAAAAAGCTTGAGCTCGAATGCAACTTAAACTCGGCTTGATAACTCGATCAAGTCAAGTCAAGCATAAAAGTCTGGCTTGATTCAAAGATCAAGCCACACACAAGCCGAGGTTTCCTAAGACCAAGCTGCACACAAGTAAGGCCCAACTTGATTCGACTCTGCTTGTTGTTCATCTCTAACCGGTAGTCGGCTGGAACCATCCTCTTAGTTGCTTCCCACCAAACACCTGCCACTCCTTCTAGCATGTAGACAACAAGGGTCACATGGTGCGACAAGGGGCATGCCATGGAATTCAACTTCTTTACCATTTGCTTAATCCAATACACTACCTTGGTGGGATCAGGGTTGCCCAAAAACAATTCAGGCAGCAGCTTTAGAAACTTCTCAATCAAAACCATCTCCTCGAGTAACGCAAATCTAGTCTACATCGGCGATGACACTTGACTGGGCGTTGTAGGTGGCGCCTGAACATCTAGTCGACTCTGCTGTGGGGGCAGCAAATGGGCAAAAGGTTGGCCAGGTGTCACGAGTCACTCTAAAAGTACTTGCCACTGAGCCTACTGCACCTACTGCTAATGCAAGATACCAGCCAAATGATCATTGCTCCCAACGTGGCCTCCCAAGTCTGCGAGACTAAAGGTACTACTGTTGGAGTCGCTGGGGGTGGTGGTAGCATGAAATAAACTCCATGCACAAACGTCCCACTTGACGGTCTAGTCTGAGGTGCTAGAGATCCCATGAGGAAGGTCTCAGGGGGTGAACCATCCACGGGTAGCACCACAGAACATGGTCTTGGTACGGAGGAAGCCCAAGCACGTTTACTCTTTCTCGCGGGAACCATCACCAATTAAAAAGGAAATAGCCCATGGGGTTGAGAAACTCTTTTAAGGCCGCCAGCATGCAAAGCTAAGCCTAAAAAAGGGTTCAAATTATTACCAGGCTAAAAAGTTTAAACGACGCGAAATCTGAAAACCAAAACCAGTAAGCGCGTCCGAAATTTTATCTCTCAACCCTGACGTCCGACACCTCTGAAATTTGAAACTAGGTCATTGATTACTGGATAGCATTCATAAATTTTTACAGGTCCAAATTCAAAATATAATCTAGAGTTTCACCTTACCTAAGGTCAAAACATGTTATAAGTCAGCACAGATTTGTGTAGGAATTCGGTCACTGATGGATTTTTCCTGATTTCTCTACTTATCCAACGGATCGAAAAATTTACAGGAATACTAGGGGTCAAATTAAAAACCTATAAAAAAATTCATGAAAATTTATCAATTTTATTTGGGCAATTTTAACAGAGTTTCTACAGCTAGGTCTAAAAATCTGCCTTACAACGAAAAAATCAAGAAAAATTAGGAAACTAAAGTTTTTGGTGGGTGCACACTATTTTACGCAGCCCAAAAAAAAAAATGAGAATTTCCTTCCCAGGGTCCTAAAATCAAACTTTTTTATATTCCATGACTATTTTAAAACTTGTGGGAAACCTAGACATGGGTTTCTATGTTCAAGCAATATATACAATCAAATTTGAAAAAATGCCTAGTGTATTTTTCACTAGTCCAGGGACATAAATCCTAAGGTGAGTTCATTATGCGATAGGTTGGACTTTAAGTTCAATGTCCCATTTTATACTCTGATACTAACTTCTAATGCCATGAAATTTTGTCTCTCATGAAAAGTTGAGTTTTCAGGTGTTAACTTGAATATGGCAGAGTATAAAAACCCACATATTCCTTACATTCTCATAATCTTCACATTCTCATGGAAACCATAGCATAAACAGCAGAAAATAAATTCTTATTCCATTTAAATCACTATTCTTGGGCGTAAAGTGTCTGTAGGTGGCTTTTCAAGTCCGCCGTCAAATCTCAGGGCTCAAGCCTGGACAGGCGGTGGAAACTACCAAGCTGGAGTACGGTAGGGGCAGAGGGAATTTTCGGTGGAGCGGTGAAATGCGTAGAGAACGGAAAGAACACTAACGGCGAAAGCACTCTGCTGGGCCGACACTGACACTGAGAGACAAAAGCTAGGGGAGCGAATGGGATTAGATACCCCAGTAGTCCTAGCCGTAAACGATGGATACTAGGCGTTGTGCGTATCGACCCATGCAGTGCTATAGCTAACGCGTTAAGTATCCCGCTTGGGGAGTACGTTCCTCATTGGTTGTCCGCGGATCCCATTACCAAGAAGTGTATCCACAGAGCTTCTTGTACCAATTGATCCTGACACATTACTGATTCCCTTGGTGTAGATCTACTTATTGTTAATGGATCGGTAAGAGTATTGTTCCGATAGATAACTCTTCGATAGAGTTCATTAATATCTGAACTCATTGGTTTACCCCCATCTATCTGAATGATTGGTCTCAACTCGGGAGGAAGAAGTGGTAATAGGCACAAAACCATCCATTCTGGTTCTACATTTGTTCGAATAAGGGATTCGAACCCCCGACACCGTGGTTCATAGCCACGTGCTCTAATCCTCTGAGCTACAGGCCCCAACCCGTCTCCACTGGATCTGTTCCCGGGAGTACCCTAAAAAAGGAACATTTCCTCTCCTCAGCCATTTCAGGTTAAGAAGATGTTAAAGCACGTTTCTCTCTATAAGAATAGTGCGTTCCGAGGTGTGAAGTGCGAGAGAAGGGATGTCATAATTGGGGTTTTGAATAAGACGACCTTTTCATTTTTGTCCTTTTTTTTTTTAATAAGTAATAAGAATAAGAGGTGTTAAGCTTTTTATCATCCTAGCGTCGAGCTATCTAGGGGAAGAGTCTATTATTGATACGGGGAAAAATCCTGATAGAAAATATTTGGAGTGGAGAATTCTCAATTTTTTTCTTAGAAAGAATATCGATATTGAGACCTGGATCGATATAGATACCGGGACCAACATTAATAAAAATACTAAGACTGGTACTAATGATTATCAAATAATTGATATGAAAGATCTTTTTTATCTCACGATTCATCAAGAAATCAACCCATCCAATTAAAAAAAAAAACTTTCTTTTTTATTGGATGGGAATGAATGAAGAAATGCTAATCGTCCCATATTGAATAGATTATTACCCTGCATTTTTTTTGGGTGAGTACACACACTCAACATTCAATCAAACCAACAAATATAGACCATGTTCTATCCTCCCATTGAGGACTTGTTACAGTTTCAAATTCAAATAACTAATCCTAAGAAAAAATAAAGTAAACAATGAAAATAAATCTTGTATAAGCCGCCTTGACTTCATCATCCGCCATTTGCTTCCACGTAGGGCTGTCAACGGATCAGATATGGACCGGATCAATGATGATCTGAATCCGATCTGATTAAAGATATACGTGATCCATATCCGACCTGAATCCGACTCGGATCACAAGCATATGATCCGAATCCGACCCATTTAGATATTTACAAACTCAAACCCGACCTGAATATGACCCGATCTCATTCGATAGTGTGTCCATTCAATGTGGCTGAATGGATGGATGGCATGGAAAAAAATACATACATCGTTGTGGGGGCCACCCTGTTAGCTAGGCAAGGCACCCACCCTGTTGGTCACACGCTGCACCCACCCACCCTGTTAGCCAAGCAACGGCGGTCGGCTGACCATCCACAAGAGAGAGAGAGAGAGAGATGCAGTCAGGCACAGAGAAAGAGATGGAGAGAGAGAGATGCATTCATGTAAAGAGCGAGATGGAGAGAGAGAGAGAGATACGGGTAGGTGAAAGGGTGTTTATTTTTTATTTTTTTAAACGCTATTTAATCAGATCATTAGCGGAGCGGATCATCCTCGATCCGAATCCGACCCGATTATTAAACGGATCAATATCTTCGATCCAAATCCGACCCACTAATCCGATTACTAGTCTGAATCCGATTAAGTCGAATCAAATACGGATCGGATCATGATCCGAGCCGTTGACAACCCTACTTCCACGAACCTTTGTATTCCTCACCTTGAAGCTCTGGCTTATTTATTAGATCAGCATCTACACAGTCTACAAATTTTTTTCCAACAAGAGGAATGATTTGCTCATGATCAACCCAGTGAGGGGATCCCTGCATGATTATCTCAGTAATAACATAATCAATCATGTCCATAAATAATTCAAAACATTAAAAAAATCTTAATTAATGTGATGCATGATATTCATGCTCTAATGAAGGTACATTGACTCAATGAGACGATGAGCCCACCACTCTTATTAGTCAGTAGTCATCAGAGTTTACCGAGCCCACTTGTGAGACGATGAGCCCCTCACTCTTACATGCTCTTAAAAACTTAACTAATGAAACAAGAGTAGCCTGTCACTTTCATTAGATAGTGTACAACTAGAGAAACGTAAATCGCCAACACTTCCTCTATGGTAATATCCATAAGGGTTTATCCAAATCCTTGATCTCAGTGAATGCGTGAGATTAATCCAATCCTTTAAGTTAATCCGATTTAACATCCAACCGATTTAGTGATGCACACACTCTCCAATTACCACCATATTCACCACATTCCAAACCTCATGGTCCACCATGCCCTAAGATAGTCGTTACCCTTCACACGACACTTAACATGGAGGGGCGGTCACACCCTAGTCATGATGCTACATGTGAAACCAATCCACTAATTATTTACAGATGGATCCATAACCAATGATAATCTAACCACTTGGATCCTCCATAATCAACGTTAATTCACCATAATCAATATAATTTTATTAATTTTTGAGCTGTAAATTGTGCATATTCTAACCCCAATTTATCACACATTATGTATGGTCTGCATGTTTAAAGACTCATCTAATACATGTTTTTATGATTGTAGGAATGAAAGAGAGACTTCACCAATATGATGTCAAGAGAGTCACTTTGTATGCATTGAAGATCAATAGAACAGGTGCCAAGAGGTGGAAGAAAGAAGCAAGGAAGATGGAGAAGAAGAAAGGAAAAAGTGCAGAAAAAATACACTGATCGACTGGTCGAAAATTCAATTTGGAGGGGTGTTTTTCTGTTGAACTTGCTGGACTAAAAAGTCCCTTTTCTGACCGGTCGCCCGATCGGTCGATTGAACACCCAAATTCAAAAGGTCGTCACAGTTGTTGCTGCCAAGAGCTCCGACTGGTCAACAACCGCCCAGATTGTGTAAGTACTTACGTAGTTCTTGAAGATTCCAAGTCGGTGGCAGATCTTTGCTATGAAAGGGCACCTCTACTACGTTCCTAATCATCATAGAAGGACCTTGAAATCATTGGAGGTGAAGAGGATCATCGTGGAACGTTTACAACTCCTCCAACTAGGGTTTTTATAGTTTTTATATGCTTTCATGTAGTTTTTCTTTTTATTCTAATTCAAGTATGATAATGCTTGGCTAGAACCTCTTAGCTAGGGCTAAGAGGTGAAGCTTGTAGTTAGTTTCAATGTTCAATTCGTTTATTCAAGTCTCTTTACTTAATTTTGGATTTTTAAGTTCTAGTTTGAATAAAGTTTGGATTTTTAGAAGTTTTGTGAGAGTTTGTGTACTCCAGACACGAGTTGCTTACAATTCTTTGAGATTGTCATATTTGTTTGATTAGATTCAAATTTTGGTAACTTTGGAGCATGCGATGATCTCTTAGTATGGCTGTTACTTCGAAGGCTATAAGTTCGAGTTCTATATGCTTCATTAGAATTAGAAATCTGATTTCCATATTTAAGTGGGAGTGTTTGTGTGTTGAATGTGATATCTTCCAATTAGATGAGAGATAGGACTTTGATTTTAATTGTGTTTGTGCTTGTATGAATGGATTGGCATTGGGCTACTATAAATGGATCCTTGGTTATCTAATTTCTCTTTTATTTCTCAGATTTTCTCCATTAAAGTTTATGTTTTCTACTTAGTTCTTAAAAACTTTGAACTTCATAATCGTTTTAAGTTTAAGTAATTAGAATCGTTTGAATTGGTTATTCTTTTCCCTATGGATTGACCTGGGTCTCACCGAGTTATTACTACATCGCAGCCTTGCACTTGAGCCGAGTAAACATTAATCGTGGAAGGGTAGTTACTTGAAATGTGGCATTCAAAAAATACATGTGATACATCAAAACCATCATATGGGCACATCATATCCATCATCATGTGTTTCCCATCATGAAATACATATATCCACAACATCGATTCATCTACCACATAAAGCTATTCTCAGACCCATGTTCATGTGTTCTCGTACATATAATCACCATATTATACAAAAAGTCCAGCAATATATTCATGCATAAACATCATAATAATGATCATCAAACAACCTACAATCATGCCACAAAGTAGGCTAATACAAACTACAACACATAGGGTTCAATCGGGTTAGGTTACCGAGCACACCTAGTAGACTTAGTGGGTTAACTTGTCTAAACGAGTTGGCTTGCTAATCTACATGTCCTTACATGATTCACCATCGTAGGACAACATTCATGTCATAATAAACTCACCTATTTTCGTGTGAAACCTTTTGCAACCAACTGTGCTTTATACTTGTCCACTATATTATTTGCTTTTCTTTTGATTTTGAGTACTCACTTTGCTACCTATTGATTTACAATTGGAAAACAGATCTATAGGTTCTTTGACTTTATTCTTCTCCATAAAGGCGATCTCCTTGTCCATGGAAGTCAACCAACTAGCCAAATTTGGAGACAACAATACATCCTGATAAGAATCAGGTTCATCATCGTCAATCGTAATGTAAAAGTAAGATCAACTCTCAACATCAAAATATCTTTGAGAGAATCAATCCTCTTTCACTTCAACATAGCTCAAGAGTTTCCAAAGATATACTCCTACTGTCTTTATTTTGAGAAGCAGAACTCCCACTCTTTTGGGATACATCAGGAACTCACAACCTTTTGCTTTTTTGGTTGGGGTATTTGTTTTTTATGAAGGTCATGTCCTTAGATTCTATCTCGATCCATCCTCCACGATCTTCATAAGCTAGAATGCATCCCTTTGAGTACATGGGGTCCTTTGCCAAGTCAATGGTAAAGATTTTGTAATATTTATTTTCTATCCAGCCTATTGATAATGTCAAGAAAACCTAGATGAAGGGAAAATATAAAGATCACCTTGATCCAAAACTTTTGTAGCCCACAGAAGGTTTTAAATAGTTATTCATCACTGTTTTTAGTGGTGTAATCCACGTGAGACTAAGATCTTCTTAAGGTTTTGGATCACATCCTAAAATGAGATGGAAAAATAGATGGGCAGCGTGGATATACAGAAAATGCATCAAGGTGGGCCCTACACGGTTAGGGTAACACCTACCAAGATGTTACTCAGGTAACAACTAATCGACCCTTATCGTCAACCAATGCCTCTTGACATATCTTGTTCTGACAATTTCTCAATTTGTAAATTTTGTAGACTTTTAGTTTTTTTTTTGTTTTTTTTTTTTATACATAATATTTTCCTAAAAATATAAAGAGGTTCTTTCATATAACCGCCCACCTTTAGGGCCATCCACCAATAATCGCCCAATTTTAAAATATTTAAATTAACAAGCTTATGCTTTGCACCATTAATCATCCCGACGCCTGATGTCTAATGGCATTATGTTTTATACGGTTTAAAATCTGTATTTTCAAAAATGACAAAACTACCCTCTAAGTAAAGTCAACAACTCTTTTAAGAGTGTGGATCATTTGTGTTGAAGGTGGGAGCTGATTGCATGTGGCTGTGTGGGGTCCATAGAGATGTCCATGACAAATCCACTCCGTCCATCTATTTATAAAGACCACAGTAAGACAAGATTCTAAAAATCAGGCAGATCCACAACTCATGTGGGCCACACCAACCAAATAGTGGGAACATCAACGACTACCGTTGAAACCTTCCTAGAGTTGACCACGTTGTTTATATGCCATCAAAACCATTCATAGAACAATTACTACTTAGATAAACTATATGAACAAATATCATACTAATACAAAAACATTTGTCATGGCCAAGTGTTCAATTCCCACTACTTTCGTGTGGTATGACCTACATGAGTTTTGGATCTTACTGATTTTTAAAATCCTATCCCATTTTGGTCTTTCAAAATAGATGGACAGTGGATTTGTCACAGACATCTCTATGGACCCCACACAACCCTGGGCACAGAGGTATATCTGTGTCCGGGGTCACGGGCAATCCGCCATCACATCTCATTGGTCCATGTCATCATCGATGACACAAGCTACCAAAACACACTGATTTTTTACACAAATTTACCTCGTGTACTACACGACACAAATTTTAATGTGTGGAACTTCTTGGGCCCCACCATGATTTATATGTTAGATCCACACTGTCCATCAATTTGTCTAGATCACTCTAAAGGACGAGCTAGAAAATGAGTCACATCCAAAGCTCAAATGGATCACACTACAGAAAAATCAGCGGGGATTGAACAACTAACGTTGAAACCTTCCTAGGGTCCACCATATGGTTTATTTGCCATCAAACCTCTTCATGAGGTGGGATGAAAGGAAAACACAAATATTAGCTTGCTTGTAGCCTTTTGTGGCGTTAAAATTTTTTCGACAGTAGGTGTCTATTTCCCCTTATTTCCCGAGGTCTGGCCCACTTTAGATTGGGATCCACCTCATTTTTTGTCTCATACCAATGACACGGAAAAATGGATGGACGGTGTGGATTTGACACATACATCATGATAGGGCCCATGGAACTTTCACATGCCAACACTTCTGGTTCTCCTCTCTTCCCCGAATGTGCTGCACAGAAAGCAACGAAATTTTTTGATGTGTGAAATTTACATAGCCACACCATGATGTATTTCTTAGATCACACTGTCCATCGATTTTTCGCCTAAGAACAAGGAAAATTCCTATGTCAAGTGGACCCCACCACAGGAAAAGTAGGAATTGGACTTCTAATGTTAAAAACTCATTGGGGCCACAGAAGCCTATGATCAAGCTGATATCTGTGTTTTACCTTAATCCATGTCCGTGTGACCTTATGAATAGGTTAGATGGCAAATAAACCTCGTGGTTTGCCTGTGAAGGTTTCAACGATAGTTTGCTCAATCCCCACTACTTCTAGTAGCATTGTCCAATTAAGCTTTGGATTTGTCTCTTATTTTTACTGATGCTCTAGAATGATCTAGAAAATTTGATGGACGGTGTGAATCTAATACATAAATCATGGTGACACCTAGACAAGCTCCACATAGTAACAATCTTATTGTGTAGTACACAATCTATTCTAGAGAGAGAAAATTGGTGTATTTTGTGAGCTCTTAGTATAAGCAATGACATGTACCAATGAAAAATGACATGGTGTAAAAGGCCTTTGCGAAGAGTTCCTGCACTAGGATACTATGTGGGGCCCACCGTGATGTTTGTGAGAAATCTGCCCAGTCCATCCATTTTTAGAGCTTATTTTAGGGCATGCGACAAAAAAAGAGGTGGATCCAAAACTCAAGTGGGCCACACAAGAAGAAACAATGGTCATTAAACATGCATCATTAAAAACTTCCTAGGGCCCACAATGATGCTTATGTGTCATCCAACCATTCATAAGGCCACACAGACTTCAACAAATGGAAAACATAAATATCAGCTTGATCCAAAACTTTTACTAGCTCCCAAGAACCCTATAATAGTGGGCTTACTACTGTTTTTATGTTCCACATGTTATTTAGATTTGACTTAATTTTTAGGCTGATACCTTAAAACGAGTTGGCAAAATGGATGGATCGATCATAGAAGTGGATAAACGTGACTCCATCAAATATTTTGCTCATCCCTTATAACAAAGTATAACCATTGATGGCAGAGTATGAGTAAATATGTCTTCTTAAATTTTATGCCTTCTTAAATTTTATGCCTTGAAAATTTTTTAAGGCGAAAAACATATTCTTTTAACCAAAATTTTAATGGTCCGCGTCCCATCATAACCGTTCCCTGTGGCGTGGCCCTCCTGAGCTTTGGACCGGCATGATTTTTGGAGGCAGAAGCAGTACAGACGATGGACGAATTGGATGTCATTAAAACATCACGGTGGGCCCCACATGTCGAGTTATATGTAAGTCTCAATACATGACGTTTGTCTTGGATCCAGTTTCTTTACACGTATGTGACCCGTTGGCGGCAAACAAAAGTGCTGTATGTGAAATCTCCCACCGCTGTATGCGATCATCTTTTCAGGTAGTAAATAGGAACTTCTGGTTTTGAACGGAAATCGCTACTTCTCCCCCAAACGTTCTGTTTTGATTTTATGTCGCAATCATCTCCAAAACCTCCTAATATCATAGAAAAAGGATGTACGATTACCATACAATGCACGAGAAATTCATCTTCTTTTTAGGGTTTCTCTCAGCCATAATCTCACTTTCTTCCCAAGAATCATCAACATGCCTAACAGTATACAAGGAAGGTGGGGCCCCCGCCGTCTTCCAATCCCCGAAATGCCCTCGCTGGACTCTCTCTAACGACGGTCTGCGCCGTCGGGCAACGAATTGCCAGTCGGCAATGCTCCAGGGCAGAAGGAATCATCAAGAGGACCGTACCCTCTGCGTCCTTGATTTGCGGATTCCATTCCCCAGTACGTCGAGGATTCATCGTCCCTCCCTTGCCTTCTCTTTTATTTCGTTATTTCTTTATTTATTTCATAGTAATTTTCCTTCTGCTGCATATGGTATGGGGAATTATATGATACTCAGGAAGTGTCCAACACTTGATATGCAGCACTCAGAAGCTGTACTGAAATTAAACCGACTAAATTGTGGAATCCGCTTTTGCTAAGTCCCAGTTACAAATCATATCTGGTTGAATAATCCTAACCTCTGATTTGAGGACAATTGTTTGTTGAAACAGGAGCATTGGATAGTTTTCATTTTTTTATTGTCCAATAAATGTCCACCAATCCCAAAGTCAGATAATGAAATAAGCACAATTTTCGGTTCATGATGCATGTAAACTGTAAACCATGATCTGGACAGTTTAATTGGACTTGCTTGTATGCCATATTTAAGTAATTTTGAAGTGCCTGTGTATCATCCATCACACTATGCCAAAGTAGAAATTTTTTTCTCTTTGAAAATGGTGTTGAGTTGACCTCCTCAGATGTGGCAATGGTTTACAGCTATTTAAACTGTCCCCCTTGTGGGTCCTGTTGTGGATGGATCATATCTCTAAAATGACACTGATCAAGCAATCCTAATCATCCACTTAATGGCTACCAAATGGATGTTAAAAATTTAATAGTGAGTGGTTCAAATTCAAAGGTATAAGAACTAGGATTGATAATGTTATCTTTTCGCTGCAGTTTTTTGGTTATGCTCCATCCACAGTTAGGTCAGCAGTTTCTGTAGAACTGTGCCATGTTATGGTTGAAGAGTCGCCACCATTTTTTAAATGGTGCAACACTAATGTAGGAGTCTAGACCTGCATCTAGATGTACAGGTTGTTTGCCCCACCCGTACCTCTGCAGTACGCACGGACGCGTGCTAAACTTGTACATCTATGGGACATCTGAGTCTTGTATCTAGTGGGGCTCCTGCATTGATTTCCTGATCAAACTAACAGATGTCTGAGTTTTTTAGACCATCAATTGTTTATATTTTGTACATGTGTGGCCTACTGCCTACATAATATTCAACCGATCTGCCTTCTGGCCAGATGATGGACATTGTGGGTCCCACTTGATACATGTTTTTTTAGATGTCTTCTACACATTCCAGATTGGCATGTCTATCCACATATAGAGCAGGTTTTGTTAATTCTCTCAACAAGGGGATTATTTGATTTGCTGGCATTGTATGAAATTTGAAATGCATGTGGACAGCCAGTGTACATGTGGTGTGCATGTACCTCAATCCACCATCCAAATTGTGGCCCCCATTGTTGATGGGTATAGGCCAAAGATTACTCTAAATGAATTACCTTAATCAGTCGATTTTTGGCTATTAATTGGGTGGCCTTAAAGAGAGAGACGTAATTTTCCAAATTCTTCAAGCAAATGTCAATCTGTTTCTCATTTGACGAGGTAGGGGTTGTGTGGTCCCCTCCTTGTTGGAGGAACACCACGGATGAGGAGATTAGTGAGGTTGTTGCTCTGTTGGACTTCCTAAAAAGCACAAAGCCGGTGACTTAGATGGAGGACCATATTTTTTGGGGGAGGCACCGGTCTCGAAAGTTCTCTGTCAAATCCTTATGTAGCATCATATTTGAGCTGGGTTGTGATCTTTCCATGACTCATCCATTTCATCATTGGTTCTACAGTGCCCCTCTTCCAGTGGCGATATTTGTTTGGCTCATAGGCAAGAAGAGGATCCTTGCTGTCGACAATTTGCAGAGAAGAGCTCTAGTTCTCCCCAACATTTGCTTGATTTGCATGGAGAACGAGGAGACGATTGATCACCTCTGTATCCATTGCCCGTTTATTGCTAGAGTGTGGGATCATTTCTTGAGCTTTTTTCCCATTGCCTGGGTGGTGCTGGAATCGGTTGAGGATTTTCTTTGGGCCTGGCATGGAGGAGTCGGTAGAGCTGGAAAAACCTCGTGGAGATTGCTAATTATGGCTGTGTTTTTGGTTATTTGGGGTTCTAGAAATGGGTGTTGTTTTCACAATCACCAAGAGGGTTTGAGTGAGGTCATTAGTAAAGTCAAAGGCCTTGTTTCAGATTGGGTGGTGAATTTGAAGGTAGCTTTGGCTGTTCCTATCTTTGAGATGTATTGATTTCGCTCGTGGGTTGTATTCTTTCCTCGTGCTTGGCGAGTTTTCTAATAAAATTGCTGTTTTCTCTAAAAAAAAAATCTCCATTAATAGGATGTTAACGTCATCCAATCAATCTAAGTTTAAGTACATGTCTAGTATTAAGTGGCTCCACTATTTGGATGGTTTGGGTTGAGTTATGTATCACAACTTGTGATGCATATGGATTGTCTGCTTTGCCAGAGAATCAGTGTTTTCTACTTTCAGAAACAATAAATCTTTAGGAAATTCATAACCTTGATTGATGAAATTGGATAGATCCATGGAACTTCCTGCCATTTTTTTCCTATGATCTCTGTCACTACAGTTTGTGATAGAAATGCGACTCTTCTGTCACATTTTATGATCCTTGTATAAAAAGAGGGATGATCATCCCGAACATTTGTCTTATGTGCATGGCCGATGAAGAAATGATTGATCACCTCTTCATTCACTGTCCGTTCGCTTTGAAGGTCTGGGAGTTTTACCTCGCCTCCAATATTTTTGGGTGGGTCATGCCGTTGCATGTCGGCGATCTCTTGTGGGCGTGGCACGGAGGAGTTGGTAAGAACAGAAAAGTGGTTTGGCGGCTTCTTATCATGGCAATCCTTTGGTCGATTTGGGGAGCGAGAAATGCTCGATGTTTTCAGAATATCAATATGGGGGTTAATGAGGTCATTCAAAGGATTGACCATCTTATTTCAGAGTGGGTGATCTATGTTTAAGGTGGGGCCGGTCGGCTCCCCTTATTGTGTGGTTCTTCCTCTTTTCGGGCTTGTATTCTTTCTCGTTTTTGCGAGCTTCTAATAAAATTTCATTATCTCTCAAAAAAAAAAAAAAAAAAAAAAACTAGTGGATGTGTGTTGCCACCTTGAGTCCCAAGTTCGTACATGTTGGGCCCATAGTCAGTGATCCAGGCTGTTGATTTGATGAGGCCCACTGTGTATGGATAATATCCCAAATATCTCCCCAATGGGAAAATCTTCACCCTTTTATCAGTAGTCTGCAAATAGATGGTTAAGAAAGCATTGCTGTTTTTTCTTTTTTGAAGGGTAAGAAAAAATTATTGCAGTCCCCATTCAACGGAAAAAGGCCAAACATTAGATGGCTAAAATTTTCAAATTTGAGGGGTTTCTAAGACATGGTCCAACGATGGTGGGGCCCATCAGATCAACAGTCTGGATCACTGAACCACAAATCCCACTTGACCAAGGACACTACAAGTTTTCGGGTTGAGGACAATTTTCCCTTCTTATAGTGTCTGACTGCAATAGCTGTTATAACGATTATTGGACAGGTTTAATAGCATTATAACAGGTATATTGTAACCAGCTTCTTAAGAGCTAGACTTGATCAGTCAGTTCCACATGGTTTGTACCAGAGCTGGTTCTGTTTCTATTTGATCAGAAAACTGGATTGGTCAAGACCAACTGACACTTGTTTGAGCCTGAATGAGTTGATGTAAGATAGTGTCCAACCATTTGGACTGGACCACCCATCTCACTGGTTCCAATGCATTACAACAGCTATCCGTCCACTAGCCGATGGCTGTTTAGAATTTGTTATAGTGGACTCTTTTAAAGAATAAAAGAAGATAAAGTTCCATGGTAACAACTGTTATAAATGCAGTTCATATGGTAATCTTGGGTGGCTATTATGAAGCAATAAAGGTGTTATGAAAATCTTTTTGTTCGCTGATCTTTTATTGAGTTTTCTTGGAAATTAAATAATTTACAATGTAAAGATTGGAATTAATTTTAGCAAATAACTTGCTTCATGATTTACTTGTTAGGAGGTTGGTCCAGTTTGGTATTCTTCCAGAGCACTGGTTATTTATCTTGTAGGCCTCCCACTGGAAGGAACATTAGGACATATCTGTGTCATGTTGGGACTGCTGTCAGTACACTGGCAGGGCCTATCATTTGTTTGCATCTGATTAGAGATCCACGGAGTGACAAATTTGATACTCAGACAGGGTAAAAGATATTTAACTTTTCTTTTCAGTGTCAATGACTGATTAGCATACTGGTACAAAATCTGCCATTGCTAGGCCATAGCTCAAAAATCAAAGAATTGGCAATCCTAGCTCTCCAATTTGAGTCTTTTTTTCCCCAGTTGAATGTGAACTATCTGCCAAACTTTCTTTTAACAATCGATTTGCAGTCCACGTATGTGCTCTGGTTGGTGTGTTTTCTGGACAGTTGCCCATCCACAACTGGGACAGCACAATGAATGGTCTGAATACACATGTTCCACATGCACAAGATTGTAGTCCACTGATAACAGCATGCAAAAAGTGTTTCACACTGCACTTTCCCTTTTTATTGTTGCAAGAAGGGTGAGCGATCATACATGGCTTCTCAGTGTATTGAATTATGATATTGGAGCAGGTAGAATGGGTGTTAAGGAGGTCAGTGTTGGCATGGTAGCAGTTTTTGATGGTCATAATGGTGCTGAAGCTAGTGAGATGGCATCAAAACTTCTGTTCGAGTATTTTCTCCTGCACATATATTTCCTTCTTGATGGGATATACTCTGTTGCATTGAAGAAATCAGCCGATAGGTTGGCATATAGGGTACAACAAGATGTGTTTTTTCATGTGTTCAATCAATACAAGGAGAGTGGCCAACATAATCTGGATCCTGAAAGGTACATCCATTTTCTGTTAATTTTTTCTTTATACTGCAACTGTGTAATGCCCATTGAAGTTAGGTGTCTATCACTTCTCTCCTCTTAAGTTTAGGCCTCTATATGCCTGTGTGCCTGCTTGCTTGTGCATGGTTGGATATCTCACTGTGGTTAAAAAAAATGGCTATTGAATCTTTGACCCCATCGTCACATAAAATAGGAGGGAAGTGGCCTACTGGAAAAAAAATGGGCTGTATTGAACGACACTGTCAGATATGGGCCATATTGGTACTGGTTCAGGTCAATAGGTCAATATGTCTATAAAGATCCTTCCTTTGTTATTTCTTTTTTATTTTTCTCTTCTTTTTTTCTTTCCCACATTTTTCTTCATTTCAACCCCAAAGAAGCTTAGAAACTTTTTTTAGACTAGATCTAGACCTATTTTGGTAATCAAAACACAAGATTTGAGTGGGATTTGACGAATCAAATTGGAATGGACCATTTTTGGGAAAATCGTGAAAGTAGTAAACCATACTTCTTCTTTTGGTCAGTGACATATGACATTCACCCATTGGATACACATTAAAATACAGAAAAAGAAAAGAAATGAAAAGATGCCTGTTTTCCCAATGTCTTTTCAATATTTAAAGCTTAACTCTGTCAGGTTTGAGAAATTGAAGTCTTAATTACCATATATATATATGTATTTTTTGTTGTTGTAGAAATTAAGACTTTTTAATTGGCAAATTTTGCCGCTCTCCCTCTTAAGATAAACCCTAGGAGGAGGTTCCATATGAACTTCCTCTTGAAGATCAGCATGGAGGACAAATTATTTTTATTTTTATTTTTTTATCCTTGCCTTCTGAAAAAAAAAGAGATCGGCATGGAGGAACACATTTTTAACTTCAAGCTTATGGAGATGCCATTTTTTATTAGTGGCAATGGAGTTCAACTTTGAAAAGTTGAAGCTCTAAATATCATAATTTTTGTAGAAATTAAGACTTTTTTAATTGGCAAGCATTGCCCTCTCCTCCTCAGGACAAACCCTAGGAGGAGGCTCCCTTGATCTTCCTCTTGAAGATTAGCATGGAGGAACACATTATTAACTTTGAGCTTATGAAGAGGCAATTTTTTATTAGTGGCAATGGATAGAACACATAGCATTCAGTTTTGCCACTAGCACAACTGTCTATTAGGATTTAGGGGTTGTTTGATTTTTCATTTCCTCTGTCAAAACCTTGTAAATAGCTCATTATGGCTCTTTAAGCTTGTTGGAAAGTTGGTGAGTATTTCTTCCTCGAAAACGATTTGAAAGGGCTGACTTTAAATTGTGGGCCTCACCGTGCCATGCTGTCCCTCCGTTTTACTGGAACATTTTACGGCATGAGCCCAAAAATGAGGTAGATCCAACGCTCAAGTGGCCCACACGACAGGAGATAGTCGTCTTAAAATGTCCACCGTTGAAAACTGTTTCCTTCTAGGGCCCACTTTGATGTTTATTTGTCATCTAACCTCTTCATAAGGTCACACAGACATGGATAGGGGGAAAACATAAATATCAGCTTGATCCAAAACCTTCTGGGGGCCCCAAGAAGCCTTTAATGGTAGGCATTCAATTCCCACTATTTCTTGTGGTGTGGTCCACTTGAGCTTTGGATCTGCCTCATTTTTGGGCTCATGCCCTAAAATCAGCTGGCATAACGGATGGATGGCGTGCATAAGCCACACACATCATGGTGGGCCCCACATTTATTTCGCACCCCTCAGTTTTAATGTTTAAAAAGCAGTCTATCAATTTTTGCATTGGGAATGCTGTGGTAATTACATAGGTAAATAATTATTACCTATTTACAATGATTTACATTAGTGAATTAAAAAACAAACAACCCCTTAAAGTCAATCCCATACTCTTGAGTGAATCCTTTTGTCACAAGATGTGCCTTGTATCATTCGATAAACCATTAGGCTCACAATGTGGATGACAATGTCTGATCTTTGGGGCTTTCATTCATCAGCCCCAACATGTACGCTTTGTGCAAAAGTAGGCCTCATCAGGTGGTCCACATGTGTACAACAAAAGATGGGAAAAAATGATCGGCATTTCACATTCTATTATAAGAGTTTGCCCCCACTTTCGATGGGTAAAAATCATCAGGTGGTCACATTCGATGGGTAAAAATGATCAACATTTCACATCCATCCGGCAAATTCTCGGTGAAATTGCTATTTCGGTTCAGCTTGCCATATCACACTCCCAATCTGCTGCATCCCTACCACCACTGGTTTTATGGAGCTCCTCCTCGGGTGGCGGCTTTTGCCTTGCTAGTGGGTCGGAAGAGAATCCTTTCGGTGGATAACCCGTAGAGGAGATGTAGGACGGATGACCTAACTTAGAATGATGTGCTAAAACTAAGTAACAAATTAATTAAGGCAATCAAAACACAAAATAAACTACTCTATCACAAAGTTAAAGAATCTAAGGGCTCGTTTGTTAAATCTGAAGTCTTAAAGCCTGAATCTGAAGTCTGAATCTTATGTTTGAAAACTTGTTTGGTAACTGTTGATGAAATATGAACATTAAGTACTGAATATGAAACAACATGTTTGTTAACAAACATATGGAATGTCTGAAATTTGTCCATTTGACACATTTGCCCATGTCTTCTGGTTAGAGATGTTTTAAATTATGAAGGGTTTATTTATTCATTAAATTAAAATAAAACAAGTTAACATCCCTTTAATTCAAATAAGGCATGGGCCCAAAAAATGAAGGAGATACTAATCTCTGGTGGACCACACCATCATAAACGGTGGTCATTTAACGCTCACCAATACCACTCTTGCAAATCCAACTCCGATCTTGGTATACATACAAAGTACTCAACATGGATAGATACGCATAGATGTAAATCCTTTAATATGCGTTATATTCACACTTTTTCATCTATTTTGCAATATCATTTTAGGGCATGACCCCAAAAATGAAGAAATCCAAAGCTTACGTGGATGTACGGTGTTGATATAACACATACATCATGGTGGGGCCCACTGAACTATGTTCACTCGCCTCAAGTGCAAGGCTGTGATGTAGTAATAATTCTTGGTAAGACCGAGGTCGTTCTCAAGGGACTTGTTAGGAATTCACAAAACTACTTCTAATGTTCTTTAATTGAGATCAAACTAAACAGATTTTAGAATTTGAATGTAGATAGTAATCTGAAATTAAAAGTGAATGTAATTAATATAAAAGAGCACTAGGGGTTCAAGGATCCACTTGTAGCAATCCTTGATGCATAATTCGTTGTAGGTTTCCCAATTACACAACTAGAGTCGAAAGTCAAATCCTATCTAGCCGGATGATAGAGCGGTTAATTCATCAAAACAGTCCAATTCATGTGTTGTTCATAAACATGATCCCCTCAATTCAAGTTAGGACTTGAGCACACTCAATTGCATAGGTCAATCCTAGTTCCAATAGGTTAAGATCACAATCATAATAATCATCAAACCCTGTCACAAAACTTGACTATATCATGATTTGAACTTCATTCAAATCACATGCATAAGCAACACTCAAATTGGACTTCAGAACAAAAGGTAGAACATTGGTTTGAAGTTCCCACATGAGGATCCAAGCCTAGAGCGTCTTGAATCCGATTCCTCGGAGTGTACAGGTCTAGATCCATGCAAAACAATTAAGAACTAAAGCAATCCTTCCAAACATCTATGAGCCATCATAAGATTAAGGTAAACTACTTAGAACTTTATTCAAACTTCCATAAACCATTGTTCTTCAATAAAAATTCAAACTTGAAACCAAATAAACGAATTAAAGCAGCTTAGATTCACTACAAGCTTCACCTCTTAGCCCTAGTTAAGAAGTTTAGCCGATCATTAATAGGTTAAACTAAAACTCAAAGGAAACTAATGAAAAACATAGAAAAACCGAGTTTGGAGGAGTTGCAGACGCTCCACAGTGATCTCCTTCACTTCCCACGACTTCCTTAGCCTTCTATGATATGTTTAGATTCACCCCTACGTGTCCTTTTAGAGTAGAGAGACTCTACCGCTTCAGAATCTTCCAGATTTGCGCAGCACTTGCGCACAAAACTCGGAGCTTGCTGAAGAAGTTGCTGAATTTCAGCAAATTACACTGGCCGACCAGTCTTGACCGGTCGAGATGGCTGGCCGACCGGTCTTGACCGGTCGGACCTGTCCAGTGGACAGTCCAGAGTGTGCAGAGAGGGGCTGGGGGCTTTGGCCGACCGGTCAAGACCGGTCGGACCTGTCTGGGGCTTGCTCCAGTGACCTCCAGTAGTTGCTGGAGTGTCTTGTGAAGGGTGGCCTGACCGGTCAAGACCGGTCGTGGCCTTCTTGGCCGACCGGTCAAACCCTATTTTCTTTGTTTTTCTTTCTTTCTTTCTTCCTCTCTTTCCTCTCCTTGCTTTCTTCTTTCTTTGGCCCACCTTGGGTCGTCATCCAAGGCTCCTAAATATGCTCTTGTAGTCATCAATTGAGTGAACTCTCTCTTATTCCTATAACCACCAAAACCATGCATTAGAATAGTCTTTGAACATGAAAACCAAGCATAGTTAGTGATGAAATGGGGTTAGAATACACATTTAAGCTCTCAACGAACTATGTCACATAAACTCACCTCCATCTCATGGGAATACCTTGTAAGGGACGTAGATTGTGTACTACCCCAATCATGAACTAGCTAGAACCGGACGGTCCTACAGTTGGTATTGGGCGCCGACCGTTAAAAACTTCCTGGGGACATAGAAGGCTCTGATCAAGCTGATTTTTTTTTTTCCCGATTCTTTGTGACCTAATCAATAGGTTGTATACTAAATAAACATTACAGTGGGCCATAAGAAGTTTTTAATGGTGGGCATTCAATCACCACTATTTTCTTATGGTGCGGTCCACTCCAGATTTGGACCAGTCTCAGTTTTGGGCTTATGCCATAAAATGGTCTAGAAAAATAGATGAACAGCGTGGATAAAATACATACATCATAGTGGGGTCCACATAGCATTATCCAGAAGCCACCTCACTTCCAGCAGCCTCAAGAGGCAATCCACTTATCCAGGATCCAACAGAGTCGCTTCCGTGTCCTATTAAGAGATCTGGGGCCTATGGTGATGTATATGTTTCCATACCGTCCATCCATTTTTCCATATCATTTTAGGGAAAAGAACAAAAATGAGGCAGATCGAAGGCTCAAGTGAGCCACACTATAGGAAACAATAGAAATTGGTCACCTACCATTGAAATCTTCTTGGGGCCACTGATCAAGCTGATATTTTTGTTTTCCCTTCAAGGTGTGTGTGACCTTTTGAAGAGGTTAGATGGCAAATAAATCTCACATAGGACCCTAGGATGGTGTGAAAGGTAGTTATTCAATTCTCGCTGCTTTGTGTGGTGTGGTCCACTTGAACTTTTGATGTGCCTCATTTTCAAGGTTTCTCTCTTAAATGATTTGAAAATTTTGATGGATGGTGTGAATCTAACACATAAATCATGGTGGGCCCAAAGAGCCCAAAGAAGTACTCACCTTAGAAGTTGGGTGGTGTGTTAGGCAATTAAATAGAAAATCTCTGTAGCTACTTGCGTATGGGGTAATTTTGGAAGCAAAAGATATTTTTACAGAGGAATCCATGGAGCGCATTCGGCGTTCACCATTAAGCTAGACTTTGATCTCTGAGAAAAATCTGTAAAAAATGACCGAGCGATTTCTGATTTTGGCGTTAACAAACAACATTGCATGCGGAGTGTTTTCTTAATTCCCCATTAAGCAATTTTTTCAGTGTTAACAAACAGGCCCTAAGTAGCAAAACATGTTCCGTTTCAAAGCCGTAAATAATCCCGCAATGCAGATCTAACAAAATATGAATCGATTAGGACCTATGGAAGGTAGAACTTCCAACTAGCATAGGGATATTCAAAGGGTATCCCTTGGCTTTGTTAGGGTTTTCGTAGGTTAGGGTTAATTTGGGACTAGGGAATTGGGAATCGGGGATTGAGGATTTTGGTTTAGGGATTGGGGATTTAGGGTTTTGGAAACTAGGGTTTTGGAGTTTGGGTTCATGGTCAAAAGGAAGAGAGAAACGATGGAGACGGAGCAAGGCGGCCATGAAACAAAGGGGCTGTCTGTACGGACAACTGTACACGTGTCTGTACGGCCGTACAGACAAGGCTTTGGGCCTAGGGTGGTCGGGGTAGGTAGGGTTGAGGTTTTGATGGGTTAGGGTTTGATTGGTTTGAGGTATGGATCAGAAGAAAAAGAAGATGAAGGATAAAGAAAAAACAAATGAAAAAGAGGAAAGTGCAGGAATTACCATGAAGAGAAGAATGAGAGAGAATGATAAGTTGGAATCACTCCATGGCATCACACCAACTCCATTAATAGGAGTTTATGCCGACATCTAACCTTCAAAGTCTATCGGTGAAGAAAGCGCCCACCATAAGCATCTTCCTTGTGGATAGACGCCTATTAAGGAACTAAAGACCCGCTGAAGACCCTCCACATGTGATCAGACACATAGAAGACCCCACTCAGGGAAGACACATGTGAAGGAAGAAAGGATAAAGAAGCCGAAGAAACTGAAGAATTCGGGCGCCTGACCATAGCCTTCGGGCGCCCTATCGGGCGCCCGAACTTGGTCTGCAGGTCGCCCGAACCTCTCTGGAGGTTTTCGGACGACTTCGGGCGGGACCTCAGGCACCCAACCGAGCGCCCGAACTTTCCCGCACTTATGTTATTTTGCGCGTTTTGCTTAGTTTTAGGGGGTAATTTGGACTTTTTACTTGTTTTATTTGTTTATTTAAGTGGGCTATGTCCTAAACTCGAATTTAGTTGATTATTAATGAAAAGCAAACCCTTTGGTTGCCTCCTTCCTCTTCTCTCTCTCATGGTGATGATTCTTCCTCTTCCTTAATCTTCTTCTTCTAATTTCTTCTTGTGCCCCTCTAAAGTCTTTAAGGTAATCATTTTTCCTCTTTCTATATTTTATTTTGCTAATCCTTCCTTGATCAAACCTTGGGAATCAAACTAAACCCTAAAACCCCAAATTCTCAAATCCCTAATCCGAGAAACTTCCTGATTCTTCGGACTAGTGATCTTCACTGATCGATTGGGTATAGCCATGCAAGATTGGGAGGTCCCATCCCTCGCCAGATCCAACCTATGCATTAATTGAATTCCATACTCCATGGTTGTGATGATGGCCCGCTCCATTGCATGTTTCCTTTATGATTTTCTTAGTTTATGATGATTAATGTTAGATTTTATTATTATTATTGCTATTTATTTTCGCTGACTAATTGTGTTCAAGAGCATGCATCATATTTAGGGCTGTCCTTCATAAAATTTGGTATCAGAGAATAGGCTTGCATGGTTTTGTCTAGATCGAGTTATCAAATTAGGGTTTTGATTTTTAGGTTAGTTTTAGAAAATGTCCAGATTTAGAAAGTTTCCAATTTTAGAAAGTTTCCTAATTTGGAAAATTTTCAGATTTAGAAAGTTTCCAATTTAAGAAAGTTTCCTAATTTGAAAAATTTTCGGATTTAAAAAGTTTCCAATTTTAGAAACTTTCCAATTTTAGAAACTTTCCTAATTTGAAAAATCTCCAGATTTGAGTCGCATCATCTAGAATTAATTAGTGTCAATTCATTGTAGTTTTCATTCATCGCATTCATATTATGAGTCACCCAGTCCTTAGAGTTTCCCCGTAGTGAATGGAGTACAGGCGTTTGAGATCTTCAGGGCCATTAAGTGTTGTCGTGTGGCCGTTGAGACCTAATGGAAAGCCGAACTCTGATGAGTTGGCCTACTTTAATGGTCACATGGACCCACAAACATTCCTTGATTGGCTTGAAGACTTGGACTATTTTTTTGATTGGTATGATATGTCGAATTACCGTCGAGTGAGGTTTGTCAAGTGGAAATTGGAGGGCCAAGCCAAGTCGTTTTGGACAGATTTGGATCGACAACTTGATAAAGTTGGGAGAGCCTCGATCTCACAATGGGACGAGATGAAAGAGCGTTTAAAAGAAAAATATCTTCCCATCTCTTATCGTCAAAAGCCCTTGGTTCAAAAGAGAGTTGCCTTACCTTCCCGTCCAAACACAGAACCAATATGGTCCCCTCCTTGTATAGTGGTCCAACCCATCATTAAGGAAATCTCGGCTTATGAACAACTTGAGTGTTTAACACCAATTATATTTCCTTGGAAGCGGGATAATACCTTGGTGAATGGCCTAGTTGGAAGAATCCAATCAGGTTGCTCATGAAGTGGAAGAGTACGTGCCTAATGTTAGTAGTGAGGAAATAGAAGAAATTGAGGCATCGCTCATCATCGTTGAGGATGACGAAGTATGTGCTAGTGATGAAAAGGTCGAAGAAATTGAGACCGCACCACTTCCAGATGTCATGTGTGACTTAAGTGATGTGGAGTCCCAATCTAAGTCTCTTACCATAATGCACACGAATGAATTTGAAAAGGAGACTAGTGAGGATATGATGGTAGACACCCACATGATTTGTGATATCCCACCAGATGATTTATGGGATAAATTTTCACTCAAATGGGACATTCAACACACAATCGATCTTGTCTCTGGGTTGGTCCTATCAAGCTTTCCTCCATACCAGGTGAACCCCGCAGAAAATATAGAAATGCTAGTGTCAATTTGATAAACTTCTTGGGTGAATAGATCATTTTTATGAGAGGCGGAGGTTTCCAAAGATACTTTGTCAAATGGAAGAACAAGCCACCGTCAGAATCTAGATGGTTGATAGAAGTGGAGTTATAGAGCGTTAATCCAGATTTACTAGAGCGCCACAAGAGTTTTAACTCGCCGGAGTCGAGTTCTTCTCAGACGAGGAGTATGATGCGGACATCTAACCTTTAAAGTCTATCGGTGAAGGAAGCGCCCACCATAAGCATCTTCCTTGTGGATAGGCGCCTATTAAGGAACTAAAGACCCACTAAAGACTCTCCACATGTGATCAGACACATAGAAGACCCCACTCAGGGAAGACACATGTGAAGGAAGAAAGGAGAAAGAAGCCGAAGAAACTGAAGAATTCGGGCGCCTGACCATAGCCTTCGGCCGCCCTATCGGGCGCCCGAACTTGGTCTGCCGGTCGCCCGAACCTCTCTGGAGGTTTTTGGATGACTTCGGGCGGGACCTCGGGCGCCCGACCAAGCGCCCGAACTTTCCCGCACTTATGTTATTTTGCGCGTTTTGCTTAGTTTTAGGGGTAATTTGGACTTTTTACTTATTTTATTTGTTTATTTAAATGGGATAGGCCAGTAAACTCGAATTTAGTTGATTATTAATGAAAAGCAAACCCTTTGGTTGCCTCCTTCCTCTTCTCTCTCTCTCTCATGGTGATGATTCTTCCTCTTCCTTGATCTTCTTCTTCTAATTTCTTCTTGTGCCCCTCCAAAGTCTTCAAGGTAATCATTTTTCCTCTTTCTATATTCTATTTTGCTAATCCTTCCTCGATCAAACCTTGGGAATCAAACTAAACCCTAAAACCCCAAATTCTCAAATCCCTAATCTGAGAAACTTCCTGATTCTTCGGATTAGTGATCTTCACTAATCGATTGGGTATAGCCATGCAAGATCGGGAGGTCCCATCCCTCGCCGGATCCAACCTATGCATTAATTGAATTCCATACTCCATGGTTGTGATGATGGCCCGCTCCATTGCATGTTTCTTTTATGATTTTCTTAGTTTATGATGATTAATGTTAGATTTTATTATTATTATTGCTATTTATTTCCGCTGACTAATTGTGTTCAAGAGCATGCATCATATTTAGGGCTGTCCTTCATCATTTTCTTTGCTCAAGCAAAAGAGAATTTTTTTTATTCAACGCATAATGATCCTCTAGGGTTCACACGCCCACCCCTTTATGGACTAATTCGGGTGTTTTTACAAAAGCACCCTTACAATTCTAAAATATCCAAAATACCTTGTAAATGAACGAAAACATAAAACAAACCCCAAAATAAATAAAAATAACTAAACTAATGTTCCATGATGACTAAACTAATGTCCCATGATGTCCACGACCAAGATGGCCCAATGATCAAGATGGGCCAATGGTCCATTGAAAGCATCCACTCAATCCGATAGTCTAGATGTGTTCAATAAGTTCCTATATGCAACCCACATGTATCTTTCTAGTGTGGGGTCTTCAAAGATGCATAACCATACATGTGAGGTCTTCCAATGTGGCTATGTACTCGATCCAGGCCCCATATAATGATCATCCAACCATAGAGATAACTGGAACTGGGGCCAAAGCTCTCCTCTTCCTCTGGTATACTTTGAATGGTGCTCGGATGTCCTCATTAGGAGATCCCTTATCCTCCCCAACATTTGCCTTTTGTGCATGAATGATGAGAAGTTGATCGATCACTTTTCATTCACTGTCAGTTCGCCTCTAGAGCGTGGGAACATTTTTTTTGGGTTTTTTCAAGACTGCTGGGGTGATGCCGGAGTTGGTGGTTGACTTCATGTGGGCGTGGCATGGGAGCGGAGTTGGTAAGGCTGGTAAAGCTGTGGAGAGTAACCATCATGGCTGTCTTGTGGGCTATTTGTGGTGCTAGGAATGGGTGTTGTTTCTGTAATGAGAAAGCCAATGTTGAAGAGGTTAATAGGAAAGTTGAGTTTCTGGTTGATAGATGGGCTGTTTATTTTAATGCTATTCCTGCCGGTTGCCGCTAGGCGTTTTAGGCTAGCTGGTTTTGGTTGTATTCTTTTCTCGCTTTTGCGAACTTTCTAATAAAGTTTTTGTCATCTCTCTCACTAAAAAAAAAAAAAAAAACGTTTGCCCCCACTTTGTAAGTATTTCGACCTTATTTTTTAGGCCAAGTCACATATTGGGGTTTTCCTGGTGACAGCTTGGATCTCTCTCATGTGTGACATGATGGTAGATATGCAAACTACCAGGAGTCTTCACATTTCTTCTATTTAATAGAGAACAAATGGTTAATCAAAAGCTTTGAATGCATGAACCATAATTTACTGCTCCTGTTATTTAGTATGATAGCTGACCCCAAATAGTGGGGATAAGGCAATGATGATGTTATTTGTTGCCTGATATAATTGTCAATTTTTTTTAAGGTCCAAATTGTCCGAGTGGTAACATGCTGCTCTAGAAGTACCACTATTCAATGCATGTCAGACATGGATATGACGTGTGTTTGAAGTGTCTGGGTAATGCAGGTGTCTGTAATAGCATGGTCATTACAGTTTAGATACCGATATTCGTAGTCCTATTTTACTTCAAATGTTTGCCATTGCAGTAACATCAGTGTTATGGTAACCACAGGTTCAAGTTGACATTGCCCAGGATTTTTGATGGGTCATTTCACATGGAAATCTTAAAGGAATCATTGTTGAGAACAATCCGTGATATTGATGCAACATTTTCTAAGGTGAGTACTGCTTCTTTTGCTGGTATGCCTACATGTTTTTGTTTTGTAAAATCACATCTTGTCCCCCCTGGTACTTACATTTTTATCTCCTGTCCTTGAAATACGTGCAGGAAGCTTACAAATATAACCTTGAATCAGGTTCTACAGCCACCATTGTTCTGATAGCAGATGATCAAATTTTAGTTGCCAATATTGGAGATTCGAAAGCTCTTTTGTGCTCAAAATGTTTTCGCTCCCCTATTGAGCTAAAAGGTTCAATTTTTTTGCTAATTCACTTCCTCAGTCTTTTAACATGCTACAATGCAGGAGCTAGATAATTGTTGTCTTCTAAAGACGATTCTGGCACAATGTTGGTATGCTGTTGTGTTTTCTTGCATGGATTACGACTGAATTGACATTTTATATGCACTCACATCACTATAGTACTCAGATTTCATGAAGTAGAATGGTTCTATAATTTGTACTGTGTATTGCAGGTACTCTCTCAAAGTTGTATGGACGGAGAAGACATAATGATGCTTTATTTCCTGCAAAGGAACATGAGAACATCAAGTTAGTGGCCTCCGAAGGATCGACATATTTTTGTGCTAAGGAACTGACAAAAGATCATCACCCAGATAGAGATGATGAACGAACTCGAGTGGAAGCTGCTGGTGGTTATGTTGTAGAGTGGGGTGGCGTGCCTCGAGTCAATGGTGAGCTGGCTATCTCTCGAGCCATTGGTGATGTGCCCTTTAAAAGGTGATGATTTAGCTTGAAAGATATAAATTGATACCTTTTATTTGCCTCTTTTGACACCTGCTACCAGCATGGTGATAGTAGGTAAACATGTTTGACCTATTCCGTCATTGTTTTCATGAGATCACTATTACCTCTTGTGGGGTGTATGGTTAATTGGTTGTAGCCTTTCAAACTATCATGGGTTTTTGTGGTTTAACTTACATAAACAAGTTTTGATTTTGTTTCTCTCCCTTTTCTCACCACGGAATATTCTCTGCTATTAGTTGGTAAATAATAGTTCATCCACTCCACTCCACTCCACTCCACTCCATAAAGAGCCCTTCATGGCCACATGACATGCTATGGCCTTTGGAAAATACTTTGCTCAAGAGTCCATAGTCCAGATTAGTTCAGGTCTTTATGGAATCAAAGAATCTACGATAATGCTCTTAGTTCATTGGGCAACGCAAGAAAACATGCCAGAACTTCCAGAGCTTCAAACTAAGAGGTGAATGTGATAATAGTCATAAGTGTTGCTCTGAATGAAAGAAAAGGTAAGAAGGCTTTTCCTTTGCTGAGAGTAATGGTATGGGACTACACTAACCAAGGTGATTTATGTGGCCTTGATAGTTGATACTTGATTGTGTGGGGCCTGCTACCGTTAATAGGGGACCATACAGTCATTTCACATTATTTATTTGATACTTTTCTATGCTTGTAGTTTGTATCTTTTTGGCAACACATTTTATTGAAGGCTTGGAAAGGGCAACAAAGAAACCAAACCATCAAGGCAATGGACAAGAATCCCCTATGTAGAGAGATGATTCATGGACCCCTTGCTTTGTAAGAGAGTTTGCAAAATAATTTGACATTATCAGAATCTGCTTCAATTAGATTTTTGAGGAGCAACAACCCAACCTTAATTCATTCAAAATTGAGCTCTTGCAAGGGTAAGATTCTTCCAGAGGCCCAAGCAATAGCATTATGCTAAATCAAAGGCCTGCCACTTTATTTTCAAAATCTTTACATTATGAGAAATCAAAGACCACGTGAAACTTCGAGAAGACATCTATTCTTTCTTTCAACAATTCTATTCTGTTGCAGGGTATAAGCACAAGCGGTTTGAGAATTAATGCCATGCTCCTAAAGATAAGATGTCTAGTATGGGAAAGATATTCCTTTGCGTTATCTGTATGAAGAGTATCAATATTCATATTAAATTGGTTTTTAATCCAACTATGAAACACTTTGAAATGGATCTAACCTTATCTTTATTCTTTCATTAAATAAAACCACGTCATACGGGAAGCATCATCAATAAACGAGACAAAATATTTGAATCCATTAGAAACAATAGGAATTGGACCCCATACATCAAAATGAACCAAATAATTTTTTTTATTGAACTTTCTTTCCACGGGTGGATAAATAGACTTATGATGTTTGGCTAAAATACAAGCTTCATACTGCAAGTTCTTGACATCACTAGACTCGACTGACTGAGGCAAATGGTAACAAAGATTCTAAGACTAGACTAGAGGGATGACTAAACCAACAATCCCAAATATAAAGGTCTTCCTTCTTGACACTTAGACAATCACTAATCTCATTTGAAGTATTTGAATAGAGAACGTATAATCCATCTTTCTCATATCCACCACCAATGTTGTTAAATGCGGACCGCATATTTGCATATGCGATCGCATATGTGAATTCCCATATGCATATCACATATGCTAAATGTGCGAGGATATGCGATCGCATATGCGATGTATGCGATCACACACAACGCATGCGATCGCATATTTGCCAACCATTGGCAAATTTATTTATTTTTTGCAAAAAATTAAACTTGTAACTATATGTTGTATAACTATATTGTTGAATGTGACTTAGTGTTAGTGTAATTAAGTTGTAACGTATTGTATTGTAATTTAGTGTTAGTGTAACTAAGTTGTAACTTATTGTAGTGTAATTTACTGTTATTGTAACTAAGTTGTAACTTATTGTAGTGTAATTTAGTGTTAGTGTAACGAAGTTGTAACTTGTAACTTGTAAGTAGTGTTAGTGTTATAGTGTATAAATAATAAACATTAAGATGTAACTTCAAAATTCTATTTGTACAATAAATAGATTATTGATTGTTTTATTACTTAACTATATTGTTGAATGTTGAATTTGATGTACTTCATTCATTTTTTTAACAAGTCACAAACTAATTTTATATATGTAAAATTACTATATTAGTTACCTATTAAAGGAAAGTTTCTCCTAAGTTTTTATATTTTTCTACATTTTTTTTTTCAATTTTCCCCTTATTTTTTCCTTTTTTTTAATTTTCATTAAATTTTTTTATAAAAAAATATGCAATTGTATATGCGACGTAATAGAACCGCATATGCGGTTTGACAACATTGTCCACCACCAAGTAGCTTGTTCGTCTTCAAATCATGAAAGACACTATGAGCAGGATCAAATGTCATACTACAATTTAGGTCCTTTGTAATTGGACTAACATATAACAAATTAGATGCAATATTAGGAACCAATAACAAAGGGAATGAATAACGATGGAGAAACAGAAACAATACCCTTTCTCCTAATATGTGTTAGGGTACCATTTGCTAATTTCACACGATTTAAATTTGGATTTGGAGTAAATGAAGAAAAAGAAACAGATGTACTTGTCATATGATCAGTAGCCCCCGAATCAATTACCTAAGGACTTGATACAGAAGCAATGTGAAAAGTAGTGATAGTACTACTTGTCTGAGCCCAAGAAGTGGGCAAGGAGACCTTGTTTTGAGTGGCATCCCTTAACAACTCATCATACTCGTTTTTTGAGGGAGAGACCGGACCACATCGCCAAATGAGAGAACCACAGGTGAAGTTGTGTAAGGTATCGTGTCCCCCACAATAGTTTGAGAATTCCTGTCACCTGAAGCTGTAGAATTGGTTGCTCGGCCCTGAAGTTGATTATGAAGGACCCAACAATAGTCAACAATATGTCCATGTCTACCACAATTAGGGTGAAAAGAACCAAAAAACTCTGCCCAAACAGGAAATTTCAGCAATCCCTAGCTGATGCAAACCAGTTTCTGAGAAAACTAGAAGAAACCTTGAAGATAATCTGTCCAAGCCTGGATATTTAGCAAACCCTATCTGTCGCAACCAGTTTTTTGAGAAAACTGGCAGGATCAACACCCCAAAAATCTGATCAAATCCTAGAAAGCAGCAACCCAACAATCAACAACCCATCACAAAATCTGAAGCAGTAAATCAGATGACACTGCCAAACAAGCAGTGACAACTCTTAAAACAAACTCCCAAGAAAGAGAGAAGTCTAGAAGAAGAAGAGATATTAAGGAGAGTGCTTTCCTTGCTATGATACCATGTCAGAGAAGAAAACAATTTGAAAGAGAGTAAAAAACACACAAGGGCTGGACATCCAACTCTTATTTATATAATATGAGGAGATGTAGAATTACAAATATGCCCTTAGCACCAAAGAGAGAAGTGAGCAAAAGAGGAAAAATAAATAACTAAAGGATATGTATGAGGGAGTGGTAACAAATATGAGGTCTGCTAGTTGAAAAAAAGTTAGTTCCCAATTATTGTAGGCTTGCACCAAGGGTTGGCATTAAGCTGATACCTTTGGCATTAGTTATGGATGAGTTAACAAAGCTTTTGCTGGAAGAGATCCCATGTGTAGGTTGTTTGCAGATGACATAGGTTTGATCGAGAAGACGAGGGAGGGTGTAAACACAAAGCTAGATTTACGGATGGGTGCTTTTGAATCTAAAGGATTTAAAATTAGTTCGACTAAAATAGAATATATGGAGTGCAATTTTAATAATAATAGGATGAGGAATTATTTAAGATTATTGACCAAGAAGTTTTCCAAAATGACCACTTTCAATATCGGGTCAATAATTCATGAGAGTTGAGAGATTGAGAAAGATGGTACACTTTAGAATTCACGCTGGGTGGAAGAAATGGGGATGTGCCTCTAGAGTTTTGTGTGATCGTCGTGTACCACTCAAATTGAAAGGGAAATTTTATTGGATAGCTATAAGACTAGCCGTGCTCTATGGGACAAAATGTTTGGTAGTTAAGGAACATGTTCATAAGATGAGTGTAGCTGACGTGAGCATGTTGAGATGGGTGAGTCGCAAAACAAGGGAGGATAGAATTAGAAATGAAGGCATTTGAGGGAACTTAGGACTAACACCAATAGGTAATAAGATGAGGTAAAGTAGATTTAGATGGTTTAGTTAGGTGCAACGGATATTAAGAATTGCGCCGGTTGGGAGTGATTTGGTACAAGTTGAAAGCTCTAAAAGGGCTAGGGGAAGGCCTGCATGGATGTGGGTAGAGCCGTAGAGGTAGTAAGAAAAGACTTGATGACCTACGATACAATTCTTAGTTGGGATAAGGCTTAGATGATGATGATCAGTGTTTTCAGTATCGATATCAACGTGTGTATCATGCTTGCACCCTAGGGACACAAAACATATCGTGTATCGCATGTATTGTGTAACATAATGCTGTTTTTGGGAAACATTGGGAAATTAGTTAATTTTTTTAATGAAACTTCAAGGATGTTAAAGAAGACATCACTTCACACTTAGAACTCAAAAGATCACAAACAAAACACACATAATAAGTTGCCTTTATAGAGGGTTCTAAACTATGCGTTGTCAGACATGAGTGATGCCACTGTATTAAAAATCAGTTTATATAATTTATAAATCACACATTAGGCAAAAAGAATGTTAGCACATTCAATGTCATATCCTAGAATTTAAGCCCTTCTTGGCACAAATCCCAAGACATGATGAGGGCCTAAAAGGAAATATTCTAATCGTTGAAAACTGAATGCTAGGATCTTGGTTTCTAACTTTCCTCTACACACATACTTCCTAGGCTGACTAGTTATGACTCATCACGGTTTTCGTGACTTAAAAATCAAAGCCTCTCAGTTTATTCTGAGCAAGACCTATTCGCTGGAATTTATATGGAAAATTTTCAAGTTTAAGTCTGAGGATTATTCAATTCAGTGTTTGGAAATGGCCAGGGTGCCTATTTCCATAAAACAGTTTCTGCTGTCCCAAAAGCTGATTTTCCAGCGTAACAGCACTGTGTTGCAACAACCACCAAATTCTCATTTCTTATCCAATTTAGGTGATTCTTGATCGTAAAGAAAGTTTAAGGAGTTATCTAACATAGCCAATTGGAATCATTCGAAAATAATCTATATAGTTCAAGTTATGATTTTTTTTTTGTACGGTGACACCCTGCTGTCCAGAAATAGCCCAGTCCAGAAAATTGTGCCAACTTGCACAGTTTGTGCAGAGGTCAATACAAATCCAATTTTTATGAATTTACATTCCATGGAAAGCCTGTGAAGTCTACTTTCACATGCCTCTGGAATCTGGTCATTACGACCAGTGGTGTGAGAGATACACACAGTGCACCAAAAGGGGTTTTGCTGGACTGTTGCTGGATAGAGTCTGTCCAGAACTGTACATTTCACTTCCATTCACTGGATCTTGGTCATACGTTCTCGGAATGGACTCATTCCAGAGCCATTGGTTAGGTATGTCAGAGACCTTTCTAGGATGTGCCCTTCCACACCATTCAGAGCTCTGTACACCTGGTTACATCCCAAACAACAACGATGTATCAGACTATCCAGTTTCTGGATCCGATAGGACAGCAGCCTAACACATGTTTTGGACCATAAATCATATTAACCTCTATTCATTTAATTCTGACATAACCACATTCATCATCAAAATAAATGAAATAAATAAATAAATAAATAAACAAATAAACCATCATCACATCAATGTCCATATGTCCAATATAAATGTCCCAACTAGGAATTCAACTAGCATCCACTCAATTAAATAGAAAGTCCAGAAATTAAGCTATAACAACTAATAAACTCTAAACAAAATAGGCTTTCACCTCGGTCATGTCGCCCACATCTCCTTCGGGTTCTCCGTCTCCTCTGTCACCCGAATCATCTCCAAGAGTACCTCTGTCTCCTCTGTCACCCTGAATTGTTGCCAGTGTCCCTTAATCTAATGTAGGGTTCGTCACTTGATATACATCATAAATCAAGAATTCCAAAGTTACGACATCATGACCAATAGTATGTAAATCAACACAGTAAGGGTCGTCACCCAAATATCAAATACGAATAAACAATCTGAAGGTGCAAGCTTGTGACCCAAAACTAAATCAATACAAAAGGGCTCGTCACCCAATTTCATTCACACTTACGGTACTTTGGCATGTAACAATCGACTGGGTATATGATGGGGGCTGTTCGCAATACAAAAAGGGCCCGTCACCCAATTTCATTCACTTCCATTAATGCTCATTGGTCCGTCACCTAGCATAGGCCGACAACTCAGACACGGTGTCCCATTCCACATTTGTGGCTCATGAGTCTTTGTAGGATCGTAACGCACTAATGGTTTTGAATAGACCCAAATTCAATGGAAATAGTGGTATCCCAGATTCTACAGAGTGTTGTACACAGTCAAACACATGAACACTTAGTTTGGCATTAGGCTGATTTGATTGGTCACAAGGAACTCCGGCGAAACCGACACTGGATGTTAAACAACCCGTGTAGTTCCAAACTACCGTCAGTCGTCCGTGTTTACCTCGGTCAACCTAAGCAGCCTATAATAGCCAATCTAAGGTAAACGATACACTTATTCGATCAGATTTCAGAACTTAATCCATATCAATGCAAATACATAATAAACTGAACATGATTATCAACACCAAATGTTAATATAACCTCAAAATCATCATCTGGGAATATAACTAAACACCTGTTATGGCAAAACTAGTAATTTCATGTATTCATAACAATTTAGATGAATATCACCCCGTGCAGGGTTTCAACCACAAAGTAGTCCGATACAATATCATGATGAGGCAATTGGGTATTCGCGCAAACACGTGGACAACAACCCAAACAAATTTACATATTCACAATACATCTACAAGCATAGATGAATTTCAATATCGTAAATCCATACCATTCAGACATTTTATCAAGCATGTTTTCCACTCATCAAGAATTAGTAATGGGATTATAATAATAAAGTCATTCTAGCATTTATAACATAGTCAAATTCATCAAATTCAAGTAATTACTAACTAAAATTTGCTTGAGGGTAGATCTTCACCTTAGAGTCGAAAGCCCGCGATTCGGATGCGGCCCTAGTGTCAGAAATTTGGGGAAAACACTTCAAACCTAAATTAAAGTATGAAACTATTGTTAATGATGTGGATTTAATCTCAATTAAATGTTAAACAATGGATTAGGGCTTACCTAACTCGATTAGAATGATTTTGCAACTTAAATAAATGAATTGGGGCTCGAACTCGACGCATAACCGAAATCCTAATGGAGTCAAGCTCGATTATGGCTCTCGTAATAGCATGGACCACCCCAATCGACAATCGAGACCCAAAACCCTAACATACACAAACCCTAGCATTAGGGTTTATGAAAAAACAGAGAAATACTATGGGTTTTCTAACCCTAATTCCTGGGGCATTGCTAGAATTATGGGAAGGATGCACATGCGCCAAGGGAAGACCCCATACCTCGCAAATCGACAAATTCTACGGTCGAAGAGGGCACGAAGCGGCAAGCACAGACTGAAATCGGCGAAGAACGGCTTGGTGCGACGATCCGTACCCGAATCCGAGCTCCCCCACAAGCTCACACTCCCCCTCTCACAATTCTCTCATTCTTTCTCCTTCTCTTCCTCCCTTTCTCCAAGTTAGGGCAATTCGTATGAAATGGAGGGGCTACCCAAATCTAGGTATTTATAGTGCTAGATCATGTTTCTTTGGCGCTAACAACTAGGTAATTGGTATTATAAACCTGTGGGAGGTTGATTGTAGATTTTGGGGTCTACAGAGGGTGTGCGAGTTGATCTATGACATATGATAGTTGCCCTAAGTGGTGATCTACGCAAGGCTTCAATCGCCCGCAAATCGGACACACCGATCAACGGTTATGATCAAAAGTTAGTTCGACGGTTACCGATCATTGATCGGGGTTGCGGCTATAGGGATAGTTGTAGGATATTAGTTTAGGTTAGTGTCCTAAATTTGATCGTGATCTAACGGTCTGAAAGCTATAACTTTGGCAAAGTTCGGACGTGAACAATTAAATTAAACTTTTGGTTATTTCAACAGAAACTTGCACATCTCATGCACTCTCTTGCGGGCCCATGTTGAACGATTTGGCGTGCATTCTCAACTCAATGTCCCGTGAGGGACGTCAAGCCCCCTAGGACTTACGCCTTTCTATAGTTTCGAGTTTAGTGGCTCATTAACGAGCAATCTAGAGCTTGTTTGGTTAATCCGACCATTTTTGGAATAAACTGGGCGGCGAGATTTCTTGCGCGCGGCAATTAGGGTTTATATTAGCTTAGTTCACAGTGTGGCCTTTTCACAATTAGCGAAAATGGTGATTCGGTCTTAAGCACCCTAATCAAGAGTCTTAATTCGACTAAACTGGAAATTATCCGAAATAGTAAATTATACTAAAAATAGAAAATCCTAATTTAATCACATAGGACGATTCCTAGCATGATTAGAAGCAATTTCTAAGAAGACTCCCAATGTTGTTTATTTTTCCTCAAAAATCCAAATTTCCACTTGGTCGAGTGGTTTTGGTGGACCAAAAATCACTCCTCTCAGTCCCAAACGCATGCGAATACTAGGGCTGGTCATGAGCCGAGTCAGCTCGAGAAACTCGATCGACTCGATTCGAAAAAGCTCGACTCGACTCAGTAGAACATGTCAAGCCAAGCTTCATTTAGGAGCTCGAGTCAGAAATCGAGTCAAGTTCGACCATTGGGTCACTCGACTGACTCGATTCAAGCTCGACTTAGCTCGAGCTCGACTCGACTCGTTTTGTATAGATATTTGTTAAAAAAAAAAACCTAATCTTCTTATTTCTTGGTTCTTTCTACCCCCTCCCCCCCACACACATTGGGGTCCAAGCTTAGGACATGTAAAACCCTTACACGGGGGGGGGGTTCTTGATCCTACTATTTTGTTCAGGTAAGAACATTCCTTGTTGAGCATATCTGATGGATTGAGTAATTTCAAGTACAAAACATGGTGAGCACACATTGGTTGTGTGTTTTACACGCTATACAAACACAGGTGCTACGGTGAGACCACACACCATACATCTACAAAACAGGGGCTATGGTAAGACCAAACACCATATGCAGCTATTGATTGCAATTTTACAAGGGAGGTGGTGCATCTGATCCATGAATTAGCTGAGCCTCATCATGAAGATGGTCCACACAATAATTAGGGCAGTCCATTGATGTGGTGAGCTATGCATGTACTGTGTTAATTATGGTTTAAAAAATATTACTAGTGGTCTGCATTCAATGCATGTGTGACCTGGCCAAAGAAAAAACCAATCAGAGCTAGGTCATTTTAATGGTGGGGTCCCACATGTAGAAATACTATTCTCCCCTAATATATGTATGACTTCTTGAACTTAATGTTGTTGACTTTTAATTTGTATTTCGTAGTAAAAAATATAATAAATTGAGGTGGGAGCAAGCTCGACTCGACTCGAGGTAAGCTCGCCTCGAAAGTTTTAGCAAACAAGGCAAGCTCCAATGGTAAGCTCGAGGGTGAGCTCGAGCTCGAGCTCGAGCTCGAACTCGAGGAGAGCATAGATGAGTCAAGCGAAGCTTGGCCCACCTCGACTCGACTCGGCTCGATTTATAGCCCTAGCGAATACACACACGGACATGTACTCTAATTGAGAAATTAACGGTAACGCCCAAGGACATCCAATTTTCAAGTTGGCAAAAATCCAAGGCGTTACAAATGGGGATAACTAGATTTTGGGAGTATGTGTGGGTTGGGGAGACTCCTCTCCGAAATGCCTTCCCTAGAATGGCTCATCTAATGGTGGAAAAAAGATATTATGGTCTCCAAGTGTTATCAAATCATTGGATATGAAGTGGTGTGGACCCCACCTTGTCAATGGGATATGCTTGATGAAGAAATTGAAGAGTTCATGAGGCTTCTCGACCGTCTTCACTCTTAAATGCCAATCAAAGAAGAGGGGGATAGAATGGTATTGTTAAAAGATAAGTCGTGTCGCCTCTCGGTTCGATCTTTCTACGAGTTGAGTGGCAAGTACTAGGCATACAAATTTTAATTGGAACTATGGGGCACAGCTGAAGGGAGCGACTTCTATTGGCTTGTCAGTAGAGGGAAGGTCCTCACCATCGATAACCTTCAAAAGAGATCTATGGTCCTCCTAAATGTTTGTGTTGTGTATGGCAGATGATGTATCTGTTAATCACCTTTTCATTCATTGTATTTGTACGTATGGAAGTTGGGTATTGTGCTTTCTCCTTCATATCTTCGTTGTATCTTGGGTCATGCTGGAATCAGTTGGGGAGCTTTTCCTGCTTTGGCATGGTGTTAGTCTTGAGAGGAAAGCTTGGGATCTTTAGAGGTTCGTTTTGTTAGCTATCTTTGTTAGTGCACTTTTCTAGTGGCATACTAGTGCACCTTATTTGTCAATTACATAGGTCCTAGTGTCTATATGTTGGTTGAGCCTAAAGAAGATGAAGACCTGAAGACACAAGTGGACAACTGCATCAAGGAAGAAGATACAGGTAAATTAGAGATGCCTTGGTGAGTCAAAACCCTTGAACCTAAACCAAAACTAAACCTCTAGATGACTTGTCCCAATAGGTATACTTTTAGTTATCCTAGAATGGCCTTAGGTGTCCTAAAAGATCACCAAAAGGAAGGCCTGAGAGGTGTTTGAGTTGCTGTAAAAATACAAGCAAAACAGCAACTCAAAAATGTGTTTGGCGACCTGTCGGAGACCGGTCGCAGACACAGTGAGACTAGTCGCCAGAAGCCCGATCAGGACAACAAGTGCCTTGATAAATTCGAGCCAGTACCATGCGACCGGTCGCCGGGGGGCCAAATTAGGTCAGCAAGCTTTCTGTAAAGCTGGCCTAAATTTGACTTGTCACAGCTCAACGTGCAACCTGTCGCAGGCCCTCTGCGACCAGTCGCCAGGAGCATGTGACCAGTCGATTGTTAGCCATTGGCAACTGTTTTCTATCCGTTGGAACTTTTTCTATATAATGGAGGGACTCGGTTTGAGGGCAAGGGAGAGAGATTTTAATGCATTAGAAGCCACCCATATTGCTCATATGATTAGAATCTAATCATATCCATTCCAAGTCATCTTCCTTGTGTTTCATGATTACAAGTTTCACTAGCTGGGGATAGGGAAACAATATCGACATTGCCGATAATATCGCTAATAACCAGAAATGCGGGGAAAATGGGAAAAACTATGGAATTTTTCAGTGAAACCTCAGGAGATGATAAAATACACATATTTGCATATTTAGGAATAAATAATTTGCAAAAAGAATGTGTGCATAATAGGTTTTTATTTAATGGGGGCCTAAAAGCATGTACTATTGTAAGAAATCAGTCCACCATCTCATCCATCCCATCTATCCATCCAATATCTAAACCTCCATCCAAACATCCATTGATATTTCAGAATATCGGCAACATGTGATGTTTCCAAACAAATCGTTAACAACTGAAAAAGAAACTAAAGATTGTGGTCTTGTTATTGCCATGTTGTGATAATGATACCATATTATCAATATTATCGTCAACAAATTGAACGCTGCATACAACCATGCTCCCATTAAAACACATGAAATGAGAAATTTTTAATATAGAAAATTTTGGCGTATCGATACATTGGCGATATTATCGAAATATTGTAGATACATTGATGATACAAGCAACACTTAGAATTTACACAGTAAAAAATATTAGCGATACGCCGGTGGTATCAATGCATTGACAATACAAACGACGCTTGAAATTTACACAATTGAAAATATTGACGATATTTAGTGATACATCATCGATACCTAGAATTTTTTATACTATCAGTGTTATCGGTATCGCTGAGCTAGAAATAGAGATAATATCGGGGATATTTCTATAATATCGGAGATAATTCAAACACTGCTTGTAGCGATACCGAAACTTTGAACATTGGTAACAAAAGGTTAGAAATGCTTGATTCATCATGTTTTGCATGGAAAACCAAGAATTTGAACATTCAATTTCGAGATTTGAGGGTAGGTGGTCCGATTTGGTGGAAATTGGCGAAAAATTAAAAATTCTATAATTTCTCCCAAATTGGTTGCAATCTTCCCGCTAATTGATGACGATGGCATGCTCACCATGATCACATATAAGAAAGTATAAATTCTGAGCAAAAAATCCCATTTGCCATGAGAAGCTATTCGGATTCCCAATTGCTTTGTAGTAGAGCTCATTATGCACTTCAATTGTGAAACCTGAAACAATAGAAATCAATTTTATAAGTAAAAAAAATAAAAATTATAGGGAGACTCTTATCAACTCCCCCATGGCTGTACACATTGGACACGACACCCCATACAATTTTGGAAGAAGAGGAAGAACAATGAAGGCCAACTTTGGAGTCATTAATTTCAGCACATTAGAGCGTTTAAGAATGGCAATGTCATTGCTTCGGAGCTTTAAGAGCCAAAGGCTGCCTAGAGACATGGAGGAAGGATGTTGGAAACTTTCGGCAATTGAAAATATGCACTGGAGTGGCCATGGCAATTGAGTGCCCGAAAAGAAAAATAGCGCGGGTTCTGATCTCTTCTAAGATTTGTTTAAGGATGATTTCCTTGGGGAGAAAGGAGATATCGAAAAGGCGATTATTCCTCTCCCTCCAGATGTGTCAGGGAAAGGTCCTGTCCAAACATGAAATTAAACATGTATGAGGCCTGATCTACTGATTCATGTATTTTTGGAGATTTTTCGGAAAAAAATTTATTTTTTAATTAAAAAATAATTAAAAACAATTTTTTCCTTCAAAATTCCACTTTTATTAGCTGTCAATTGGGCTCAAATTCAGAGTAAGTAGGGGTGTTTGATGAAATCATCATCAATACACTCTAATTTTGGGATGTGGGGGTATGTGGTCCGACTTGGGGAAATTGGGAAAAAAAATCAAAATCTTTGCAATTTCTCCTAAATTGGTTGCAATCTTACTATCTTGCTTGTGTTTCCATACACGTTTTCTTACATTTATAAATTATATGAATGGATGGAATATACTTGGCATCAGTCTAGTCAGACAACGCGTAGCTTAGGACCCCTATACAAAGGAAACCTATTATGTGCACTTTTTGTTTGTGATGTTAAGATTAAAAGGTGTGTATTAATGTCCTTTTTAACAATCCCTAAAGTTTCAATGAAAAATTTGAGCAATTTCCCAATGTTTCCCAAAAAGCACAAGAAATTCCCCGATACAAACGATATATCCCAAGCAATAACCGATATTATTTGTATCCCAAGGAAGCGATATGTAACGCGATACCGATGCGGTAAACACTGATTGATATTGCAGCAATCAGTGATGATGATGATGATCTACTTAGGGTTGTTTTAAATTAGTGCATTTATATGTGCTGAATTATTACATTATTTCTTAAAAATTGGCACATTTTAATAATTTTGTTCGATGGTGCATAGTGCGGTCCCCTGAATGGAAACATATTATGTATTTGTATAGTTCTTTTTTGTAGTGTTTTGAGTCCTAAGTGGAGGTAGTAAGAAAAAGTTGATGACCTATGGTCTAACCGAAGTTATGGCCCTTGATAGAGTGGAAAGGTGGAACAAGATTGATATACCTAACCCCAGTTAGTTGGGATAGGGCTTAGATGATGATGATGATGATGATGATGATCTACTTAGCGGTGTTTTAAATTAGTGCATTATATGTGCTGAATTATCACGTTATTTCTTAAAAGTTAACACATTTATTAATTAAATAATTTTGTCCGATAATGCATAGTTTGGTTGGTCCCCTATGCAATGGAAATTTATTATGTATAGTTGTTTCTTTAATGTTTTGAGTCCTAAGTGTGTAAATATGTGTCTTTAATATCTACTGAGGTATCATTGAAAAATTCTTCCATTTTCCTAATGTTTTTCCAATGTTTCCCTTGGATAGCGATACATTCCCTAGTATCTGCAATATTATCGACGGCATCGATAAATGTTTTTGTTCCCAAAGGGTGCGAAACATAGAAGGATAACGATATATAAAACCTTAATCATGCTTCCTTCTCTGCAACTAAGGCTCTTACCTAGAATCTCAAATTTTTTTTATAGATAAATTGTAGTATATTTTCTGTATTTTGGTTCCAATTTACCACAATCAATTTTTGTTTGAAAGGAATTGGTGGCAACTCCTTTTCTATTTGATTTCCTGGCTTTCTAGCTGTATGATTGAAGTCCGTCATTGAGGACAACTTTATAGGCTGGCACTTTCGATATTATAGATTTGGGTCTACTGAAATATTTTCTCGGTATTGAGGTGGCCTGGTCTAAGAAAGGAATTTTCATCTCTGAATGGAAAGATTCATTGGATTTTCTTCAAGAAACCGGGATGCTGGGTGCACGACCTGCAGAGACTCCCATGGAAGTAAAATCATTGTCTTCATAACAAGGCGTTGGAGGCGCTCAATGATCTCCATACGTATTGGCGTTTGTGGGAAAGTTGATTTATTTGACAATAGCGCTTCGATTGAACATTGCTTTTTCTACGAGTGATTTAAGCTCAATTGCATGATCTTTCTATTAAGGTGCCGCTCCCACTTTGGTTCATGCTTTGCACTCCTGCTCCCACTCTCATTTCTTAGCTGTTTTATACTTGCTAACATTTTAAAAATGGTGCTTCCCCTCTCCCGCACCCAAATCTATTGCCGCTTCTCTTCATGCTTTGTGCAACTATAGCTATAAGTAAGCTTATGCAGTCTCCTTGTTTTCACCATCTTAAAGTAGTTTACAGAATCCATCACTAGAAGGCTGCTCTGTGCAAGGTCTCCTGTGTGTCTTCTAATGATATGAAGTCAATGACTGGTTATTCTATGTTTGTGGGAGGTAATGTCATCTCTTGAAAAAGAAAGAAGCAAAGCATTGTCGCTCACTCATCTCTGGAGGCAGAATATCGCTGTGGCACATGGCACGAGTGAAATCATGTGGCTTAGATCCCATATTCAGGAGATGGGAATCAAATTTACCACTCCAGTTTTGTTGCATTGTGACGATCAAGTAGCAATTCATATTGCATCCAATCCTGCTTTTCATGTAAGAATAAAGCATATTGAAGTTGATTGTCACTTTGTACATGGGAAGACTTCTTCCCAAGTACTATGCAATCCAAATGTGCAGTCAATGATCAATTAGTAGATATTCACAACAAGGTCATATGTTCTTCTATAGTTCAGGTGATTTTGTGCAAGCTGGGCATGTTTGACATCTATGCTCCAGCTTGTGGGGAGTGTAGGAGATTGTGTGCGTGTATGCGTACATACTTGTAGTGGGTATAGTGTGTGTATTTTTCCTTTGGTAGTCTGTCAGGGCATGTACCTTTATGCTTAGGGTTTCATTATAAAGCGATATTAGATGTGAGAGGGTTATACTCTCTTAACATCTCTCTCTCTCTCTCTCTCTCTCTCTCTCTCTCTCTCTCTCTCTCTCTCTCTCTCTCTTCCAAAACTCTCTTCTCCTTGTTCTAGACCATGTAATTCTACACTTCCAAAGAAGAAAAACTTCGCCAGGCTATGCTAGAAAGTAGTGGTCAGAAAACTTCCCAATTGAAAACTGCTCTCTGTCCCATTAAGTATGAATGACCTAGTTGTAGCCCACAGAATGTTATTAAATTTGATATTATTGTATTTACTGAAGTTCTCACTGGTTAAGATCGATTGGTGAAAAATTGAAAATGTCTTTCTAGTAACTTGCCAACAATATTCCCATTAATACCTCACACCTAGCCCATAACATGAATGCTAGTTACTGGGTTGCTGTTGTTGTATCAGTACCAGTTTTTACTTTTAGTAGCATCTTTAGATTTCTGATTTTGAATTCCTTCAGAGTTAAATTTTTTTGGTTCATGAAACTAGCCAGTCTCATATTATTCTCTCAGTTTTTTTCTTTTTGGGTCTTTGTTGTTGGCAGTTATGGTGTTATATCTGTACCAGAGGTGACAGATTGGCTACCCCTAACTGGCAATGATAGCTACCTGGTGGTTGCAACTGATGGGGTCTTCGAGAAAATGACTGTACAGGATATCTGTGATCTAATATGGGATGTACACATTCAAGACAGTGAAAAATCAGAACCCTTTTCTACCAACACAAAATTGTTGGCTGATTGCATTGTAAATACAGCTTTTGAGAGAGGCAGCATGGACAATATTGCTGCTGTTGTGGTTCCCTTGGCATCTGATGATATTTCTGGGACTCCGTTGAGGGAAAGATGCGATTTAGATGGAAGTGTTGATTCTTCAGCTTGTGGACTGCAGGAGCTTATTGATATGAATTCAGGTTTCCTTTCTTGGCTAGTTTCTAGTTAGAAAATCCAGCTGTCTTTTTATGATATCCTTTTCTGCTTCCATATTCTAATCCTAGCATATTCTTAGGTGGTTTGTAATGCTTTAAATGCGGGTGTCCATTTATTAGTTCATACAAGTGCCTCAATGCAGAAACATGACTATCATAATAAATGGTAGTTGTACATAAAGTGAGGAGAAACAGGAATGGGTTTAGTTTTGCATGGAGGTATAACTACCTTGTTAATTGGTTGCTCTGAAAAGTTTGGAATATTTTTCTTTATTGCCACCAATACTCTTGGATGGTGGGAGATCTGTCTGCACCGATTCTGAGTGCGCACTGAGAGCACACAATCTTTTTTCTACAGAATATTTTTTCTATTTTATTGAAGTCCAGACGAAGTTTTATGAACTAAATGGTATTTTGAGGTAGACTTTTCCAAACAGTCATGAAACTAAATTGCAATTTTGTGAGATGCTAGTGAAACAAACCAAATGTATTGCTTTCAATTGCAAAGTTGTCAAATAGTATTGGAACTCAAATACTATTTGACTGAATGGTGCACCCAAACACCGCCTCGTGTCTCTGATTGTGTGATTTTCTTCCAATAACATTCTGATATACCATGGTTTGGTGCTCTGTCATTTATACATTCAGAATCCTACCATCCTGTTGCATACAGAATATTTTCTCAGCCTTATAGCTCATTGCAGGGGTTCCATTGCAGCTTACCTTCTTAAGGAAAAGATGCACTGTGTTCATTTTCCTGAATGGATTTTATTTTCATTTCTTGAAATGTGTGCTTTACCGGTGTTCTTTGTTAGCTCACTTGATCATGCATTATTTTTCAGCTATGGAAGGCATCAGCTAACTTTGTCATGTTTTGTTTTCCTGCCCAGCTAATGATGCCATCAGTTCTGGCCTTATACCAATGGAATTGGTTCACAAGACTATGAAAAATTTCAAGAGATTATTGGTAAGACTTTCAAGGGATGATTTCACCCCTAAATTTGTTCGTCTTGGTGCCTGCTTTGGTTCCCAAGTCATTGACATCCTGCAATATAAAATAATTATTCTTGCTTAATTTTCTATGTTCTTTACTGTGAATCATAATTTGTTCTGATATTGAGGTGGGGATGATAACATGCCATCTGCTATCTAGTATGTAATCCTATTGAGTCAGACTTGCTCCATACCTTTTGCATGGTGCCAATGTTAATGTGGAGTGCGAATCTGTTCCACTAGATTTATCAAGTATATGATTTTCAATGAATATTGACGGTAGTGCTATCTTAAGAATAATTTCTGGAGTGACATGGATGTTTAAAAGCAGAATCTTGCCTCTTTAATGTAAAGAGATTTCATTGAATCCATCCAATGGATGAGCATCTAGAGGAACTAATGAAAGAAAAGCATTGCACATGAGTGAGCTGATTGCAGTTTTTTTTTTTTTTTTGAGAGAACTGAATTTTATTAAGGGGTCATTTGGCTGCATGCTTTTGGTATGAATTGGAATCCTCAGTTGTGCTTGGCACTGTATTGATGGAATTAGGTGTAATCCAAAAATTGTGTTTGGTAGATGAGTGAATTCGAAGCAGGCGTCCGACAAGGTATTCTGTAATGGTAACAGTGGCCGTAACGGAAGCTGTCGTTACCTTTACAATACGGGGTGTAACGGCTGTTATGGGGGCTGTAACAGCTTTTACGAGTTATTTTTTCCGTAATGGCTGTTACGACCTTTACAACCCTGTAACGTGTAACGGTAGCTACCGTTACCTTTACGCAACGGCCTTTACGGCACCGTAATGGCCTTTATGGCACACCATGGCAACCGATGAGATTCTACGGGCCTGTTTGGATCGTTAGTCATTTTGCTTAAGCTACTTATGCCTCAAGTTGTTTTTCTTGGTTTCTACTTATCCAACAGATAAGTATGTTTGGTAAATAGCATACTTGTTAGCCAAAAAGTAGAAAAGTTTGTTTAGTTTCCAACATCACGTAAGTTTTTATTTTTCTCTTCCATTAATCTCTCTCTCCTCTTCAAAATTTTTAAAAATATCTTCCAGTTTTTACTTATTCATGTGGGGTCCACCTTTAATATCCACAATCCATCATGTGTTGCCAACCTTTGATGTGAACCGTTCATTATGTAGGCCCACCTTGGCCCTGTCTTCAATTTGAACTGTCCATCACATGGGGTTTGCCTTCAATATGGACCATCCACCTTGTAAAGCCCACCTTTGATGTGGATGTCCATCATGCGGGGCACACCTTTAATGTGGACTGTTCATCGTGCAAGGCCCAACTTTGAAGTGGGCCTCCATCATGCGGGTCCCCCTTAGATGTATGGCATTCATAAGGGGCCGACCTTTATTGTGGACCGTCCATTACGTGGGGCCTTCTTGATGTGGGTCATCCATCACGTGGGGCCCATCATTAATGTTAATTGTCCATCATGTGGTTCCACCTTTAATGTCCACTTCCCATCATGTGGAGCCCACTGATGTGGACCATCCATCGTGTGGACTCCACCTTCGAAGCGTGCAATCCATGTAGGGGTCTGCCTTAGATATGGGCCATTCATCATTAGGGGCCGACCTTTGATGTTGACCATCCTTTATGTGGGGCCCACCTTGATGTTGATCATCCATCATGTGGGGCCCACCTTCAATGTCCATTGCCCATCATGTGGAGCCCACCTTTGATGTGGGCTATCCATCGTGTGGGCCCATCTTCGAAGTGGGTCGTCTATCATAATGTGGGCCATTCATCATTAGGGGCCGACCTTAGATGTGGATTGTCCATTATGTGGGCCCACCTTGATGTGGGTCATTTATCATCTGAGGCCCACCTTTGATATGGACCATCCATTGTGTGAGCCCCACCTTTGATGTGGATTGTCCATCATGTAGGGCCACCTTTGATATGGATCATCCACCACGTGTAGTTATGAGAAAGAGATATGAGAGAGTTAAACGGATTTTTTTTTTTTTTTTAACCTATGACTTTAAGATTAAGTTTAAGCGAATAACCTACTTTTACAAATGTGGTTACGAAACTAACTTTTATTAAAAAAGTAACTTATTTGTTGTCACAAGGGAAAAAAAAAAGCTACTTACGGAATTGTATCCAAACCAGTGTTCGCAGTATCAGTATCGCGTTACGTTTTGCTCCCTTGGGATACAGATACATATCGCGTATCGCTAGGGATATATCGTTTGTATCGCATAATGTATCGCACTTTTTGAGAAACATGAGGAAACATTGGGAAATTGATTGAATTTTTCAATGAAACTTCAGGGATTGTTAAAATGGACTTTAATACACACATTTAAATCATAATATGTAAAAAAAAAAGTCCGCATAATGGAGTTCCTTTGTAAAAGGATTCTAAATTATGCGCTGTCTGACTGAACTGATGCAACTATTGTTTAAATTGATTCCATAAAATATATAAATGTAAGAAGACATTAATGAAAACACAACCAATTCATTGACCAAGTAAAACAAGCAAGAGAGTTGAGAAACATACCTGTGGATGATGCAACTGACTGGGTATCCTCCAAATGCAGCTTGACTATCCTAGTTCAACGCAATGCAAGCTACCCTATATGGCCTAGATCTATATGAGGACTCAACAAAATATAGAAAATGGCTAACTAGACTCAACGAACTATAACCCCTACGCTGAGTTGGAACGCAGGTCGAGCTGCGCGGTCAGCTCGCTGGGGGTGCAGGGGGCGGTGCGCTTCTGCCCGAGGTTCAGGGCAAAGCGCTCGAATACCCTACAAATTTTTTAGGAAGGAGAAACTAGAAGAAAATCGAACAAAAAATCTTTTTTTTTTTTTTTTTCAAAAAATGGGGGACTCTTGTGCGGTTGGACGATATCTGGACGATATCGTCGATATTTTGCGATATCGGCCGATATCTTGCCGATATCTCAGCCGATATTGATATCGGCCGATAATATCGTCGATACATAGGAACGCTGGGATTTTTTGGTGTCTCCAGGGGGGTTTCGTATCGCTGGCCATCGATATCGATACTATCGGCCAATAGTATCGATATTGCATACACCGATCCAAACATGCCCTATGACTTCTCGCACTGGCCCACCATGATGTTTATATGAAATCCACCTTGACCGCTAGGTGCGTCACCCCATGTTTGGCCCAGGGCCCAAAATTCGGCCACATCCATGATTTCGATGGATCACATGATTGGAAAAGTGGACTAGGCAATGCTCATCCTCAAAATTGTTTCCCTTCATGTGGCCCACCTAAGTTACAACTGGGCCTGATCTTATCATTGGCCATAAATTTTAGTTTGGCATCTAATGGTTGGAGTGGATTTTCATATAATCATCATGGTGGGCGCTGAAAAAAAATCAAGGGTGGGTGTTTCTCTCCCAACTATTTCCTTCGGTGTGGCCCATTGGAATCACAGGCCGGCCTAATTTTTTGGCCTGACCTAACTTGGGATGACCCATCTAATGGTCGGATTGGATTTGATGTAAACATCACAGTGGTCCATGTAAAAATCAAGGGTGGGCGTCCCTTTGCCAATTGTTTATCTTAGAGTGGCCCACTTGAATCACGGAATGAGCTTATTTTTGGGCCACAGAATTAACATGGGATGGCAGTGGACCTGGTGGTCGTGGTGGATTTCACATAAACATCACGGTGGGCCCACTGATTCTTGAATGTGAAGCGGCTTGATTTTCATTTTCATGCAGAAGCTGACGTAAAAAGTTAGGACGCCAACCACATGCAAAGCTCAAAATTTTCACACGTGCCCATTGTCTTATTTATGCAAAATCCACCTCGACCATCAAGTGCGTCACACCATGTTATGCCCAAGGCCCACAATTCAACTCCATCTGTGATTCAAGTGGACCACACGATTGGAAACAATAATTCGAGGCAATGCTCACCCTCCAAACTGTTTCCCTTTGTGTGGCTCTGGGCCTGATTTTTGCTCTCGAGGCCTAAATTTTAGTGAGGCATCTAACGGTTGGAGTGTATTTCATATAATCATCACGATGGGCCTTGAAAAAAGTCAATGGTGGTCATCCCTTTGCCAACTCTTTCCCTTGGTATGGCCCACTTGAATCATGCAATGGGTTGTTTTTGGTCTATGTGCCAAAAATGGGGTGATGGACTTGGTGGTCAGGGTGGATTTCACATAAACATCATGGTGGGGCCCACCCAACTCACCTGGTCCATTGCTTAATGTCGATCGTCTGTAGCTATACCTTTTAACACCCTCCTTCCAACGGTTGGATTTTTGACCATTAGACAAATCCTTGGTAATTGGGATTGAATTCACTCCTCGAGGGGAGTGATTTCAATACAAGATGAATTGGTGGTAAATGGAATCCATTTACCATCAGTTTCATTCCTACCAAACATGTCACCTTGTTGCCTTTTACACTGATTTACACCAATTACCACTAAATACACATTGCCAAATGATCCCTAAAATGCCAGCTAGAAGGCGAGAGAAGAATACAACCTAACTCTACAACTCAAAAAAAGAAGAGAGAATGACACTCTTTAACTTTGTAATAACTTCTTTCATGGAAGATCCCTTGTTCTGAAAGCAACAACTATTCACCCCCCCCCCCCCCCCCCCCCCAAATAAATCAGAAAATTTCCATTATAAGAAGCCTCCAAATTGCTTTCCCGAATTTGCTTAACCCACCTCCATTCTAGCTCCGTACGAGGTCCTCAATTGACTTTGGCATCGTCCAAGCAGTATGAAAGAAAACCAGAAAGTGCTCCCACACCTTATGAACAAAGGACAATGAATGAATAGGTGATCAATCTACTCTGCATCCCTCATGCACATCAAACACATGTTGGGAAGGATGAGGGATCTCTTTTGCTGCTTGTCAATGGTTAACACTCTTTGCTTCCCACTAAACAAAAAAGGTTGCGACTTTAGGAGGGGATCCATAGTATGAATGATGGAGCATATATGAAGCCCTAGAGATGTGAGACTACTTGAAAATCAATCCATATAGTGAGTGAACAGAAAAATTGCCCGATCGATGCGCGGCATGCGCCATCCATACCATTGAATACTCTTCATGCGACAAGGGAACCACGTTCTTCAAAAGTGTAATAATCTGGCCAATTCCACAATTTCATCTGACAGATTCCCACAATGAGGAGACCACACCACAGATCTACCGCACAGAGAGAAACAACGATCCACAAGAATGAAGCAATTTGGAGCAAGGCTATCTATTCTAGGAAAGAGCTCTTGGAGTGCCCAATCACTGCACCAAGTATCCACCCAAAAAACGAATTATGTTTTCCATTTCTAAGTGAATAGGCGATCCATCTACGAAATGTTTGTTCTACCAAAGCTATTGCATGTCAAATATTGAAGCATCATAGAGAGAAGAATTCTTCACACCCCACCTTCCTGTCTGAGATCCATATTATCAACTACAAGCTCCCTCTGTAATCTGGTAGTTTCAGTTCCAAATATCCAATGCCACTTTCCAAGGAGTGCTAAGTTCATTAGACCTAAATCCTTTAACCGGCTCCACCTTCATTTGTTGGCTTGCAATCCTCCACCCTCCTGAGACGGTTAAATTTTCTTTTCTCCTCAGCCCCTTTCCACAAAAAATCTCTTCTCGACTTATCCAGTCTATTAGGCCCTGACTTGGGGCATTTAAAAAGCGACATAAAGTACACTGGCATATTAGAAACGACTGCTTTTATAAGGGTTAGCTGGCCTCCCAACAATAGGTAATGGCGCTTCCAACTCAATAATTTCTTTTCAATTTTCTCAATAACCTTATCCAAAAGGTGCTTTGTCAGCTTTCCAATACAGAGAGGCAACCTGAGATAAGTCGAAGGAAAAACTCCTCTTGCATTCGAAAACTGTTGCCAATCACCATAACTTCTTACTGTGCACACGAAGTCCCAACATCTGACTTTTAGAAACATTAATATTTAACCCCAAAACCGCTTTGAACAATTTTCCAAAGGTTATCTACCAAACCTAGGTCGCATCTGCATCACAAAATAAAATAATATAGTCTGCATATTGAAGATGACTGACTTAAATCCCCACATCCCCCAGCTTAAATTTACAGATTAAACCATTCTCCTCTGCTTTATGAAGCATCATACCAAACGTGTGTCTTACCACAACAAAAAGGTATGAAGATAAAGGATTGCCTTGTTTGATACCTCGGGTGGCCTTAAAAAAAAAAACTTTTGGCAACCCATTAACAAGAATGGAAAGAGATGTAGGATTGAATCCATCTCGAGTTCTTCTCCGTCTTCCATCGCAGGGTCGATTGCTACCACTTTGCCTAGACACAATCCAATCACCATGAATGTTTCGTGAAATCATAGCTCCACGAGGATTCCCCATATCAAGAACCGGATTTCTTTCCTTCTGAAGTGCGATCTTTTTGACCATCTCTTTATCTATTTAATGGGCCCTTCTTGGAAAATGACTTCCTCTATTGCTTCATCCAAATTTGCCCAAGGCTTGAAGTGAATCCATACCTCGTTTCAATCTATCAACTTTACGGTAAAATCTGCATCCATCATGCTGCAATAATCTTCGATCCAGCACCGAAGTTGTGATAGAGTGGCATTATTAGTGGTTTTTGCAACTGACGACCATTGAAGGGTATTTAAGGCATCTTCTATTACTTTCGGTCTAACGTGAACCATCAATTCTTTGCTGGAGCCCTCAGTCCAGATCCATTTCTCCTCTTCTACTTTTTCCCCCTGTGATTTTTGTTGGTGGTTTTCTTCCTCCCTTTGCAGACTCTGATGATGCTTCTCCCCCACTACAAGATCTTTGAAGGAGATAGGGCTTTCTCTCCTAACTTTGTTCATTTCCCCTTTATCCTTTCGGAACGATTTCCCCATATTATCCAGCTTCTCCTTTTGGTTCTTTGCCTCTTTGTTTTGTTTTGTTTTGTTTTGTTTTGTTTTGTGTTTTTTTTCTCATCCCTTCTGTTTTTTTAACCTATGGACCAAAATGGGCCCTATGAACCTTGAGTTTCTTTCCTCTAAAGCTTTTGCCGTGCAATAGCTTAATGCCCTCTCCACCTCCTCCTCCAAGCTCATCTGGATGAAGGCAAACTGTGAGAGGAGTTTCAATCTCAAGGAATGATCACTTCTATAACCTTCCCTGCCCTGCCAAAGACTCTGGAGAAGTTGTCAATGAATAGCGTCACAAGCTCCGTTAGCTTCATTGTGCCCATGCCTTTCTTCTTCGAATCATTTTTCTTGCCTCGAACCTCCGTCCAATACCCATCTTCCCTTCTGGCACTCTCCCTCTCTCCCTCCCTCCCTCTCTCCCTCCCTCCCTTCCTTCCGGATCCTTGTGAGCAAACTGGTGAAGCACATGTGGGACAAGGTCCTCGAAAGAATGGAGAGAAAGTTGTAGAGGTGGAAGAGAAAACATCTCTCATTGGGCGGTTGGATTACGCTCATTAAAGTTGCACCATTGAATCTACCTCTTTACTTCATGTTATTGTTTAGATGCCTGAAGTTGTGTTGGCTAGGTTGGAGAAGCTGAGGGATTTCCTTTGGCAAGGAGCTGGAGAAAATCGTAAGTTCCATTTATTGGAGAGGGGAAAAGTGTGCAAACCTTAAAAGGAGGCAAGAGTTGGCATTAGAAGGTTGGAGGTTGTGAGCCTTGCCTTACTTGGCAAGTGGATGTGGAGGTTTGAGATAGAAGAAGGGTGCTTATGTAGAGTGGTTATTGCAAGAAAGTATGGCGTTGAGAAAGGGGGGTGGTGGGTCAGGGAATCATCTCCACATAGGGCGTTTGGCCTTTGTAAGGCGGTTGCTTGCGCGATGAGTAAGTTCAAGGAAGGGGATTCTTTTCTCTGTTGGGGGTGGGGAGAGGGTGTGTTTTTGGGAAGACGTGGCTTGGAGAGGGTCCACTTTGTGACAAGTTTCCAAGGCTAGCTAGGTTCTCTTTGGTGGCAGAAACCTCTATTGTTTGATGCATTTCTTTCTTTGGTGTTGATGTTATGTGGTCCCCCCCACATGGAGAAGGAACTTGACGGATGAGGGGGTGGATGATTTCACCTAGCTTCTAGCTTGGCTTCAAGATTTTTGGTCTTCAGTAGGTGAGGACTCATTAGTGTGGTGCAAGATATGTTGCGATTATTTTTGGTTCGCTCCTTGTACGGCTTAATCTCTCAATCTCTGTTGGGGATGTTGTCACCACACCGCCTTTGTCTAGCACTACAGTGCCCCTCCCAATGTTGTGGCCTTTGCTTGGTTGGTGGGAAGGAATAGGATGCTCACTATTGATAATCTTTGGAAGAGGTTGATGGTCATCACCAACATTTTTAGGTTGTTCTTGTAAGATGCAGAGTTGGTCTACCATTTATTTATTCATTGCTCTTTTGTCAAAATTGTGTACGAGGGCTTCTTGATTTCTTCAAAGTCTCATGGGTACTGTTGGGGACTATCTTGGGCTTTCTCCTTGTGTGGCATGGGGGAGGGATGGGAAAAAAAAAGCAAAGTGGATGTGAAGGTTAGCTTTGTTGGCCGGCTTTTGGGCTCTTTTGGGAGAATGAAATAACTGATGCTTTTAGAACCCAAGCATGTTGGCAACAAAGTTCTTTAGAAGGGCGAAGTTAGACGTGTTTGGCTTCTTGATTGTTTCGGTTTTGTTGGGTGTATTCTCTTTTGCTCGGGTTCAAGTTTCTTTGTTTTGTTTCTTTTTAGGCTTCTTTTTTAATAATTTCCCTAATTTCAAAAAAAGAAAAAGAAAAAAAAAGAAAAAGTAATTTTCATCTTATCATATTAATCATCAAAGCCCTGTCCTAGCTATTTGGCATAGGTAGGAGAAACAAAAAAAAAAGAAAAAAAGAAGAAGAAAAAAGAAGGTAAAAAAAGAGACGCCTTTTGGAGTCATATAGATATTAAATATTTAAACTCTAATATTGCAAAAGTTTGATTGATGCAATTGAGTACTTGCAATTTCCTATTCACGTTTCAAACCTTGTCGAGGAGTTTAATTGTATACTTGATCAAGTTTCCAGTTGTCTTGGGTGTGAACATTCTCTGAAGTCTAGCTGTAAACTGTGTCGATGATTATATCTTGAGCCTTTTGTTTCAAGTTTCGATTTGTCTTGGGCATGAACCTTCACCTAATTCTAGCTTTAAGCCTTGTTGATGATTATATATTGAGTCTTTTTCTTCTTGTATCTAGAGGAAGTATTGCTTGTGCTAGTAGTCATGAACAACAGATGCTTGTAATTAACACTAAAAACTTTTCTTTTTTGGAAGGCAAGAAAATTTTATTACCAACCAAAGAGGGCTAAACATGCAAAATAAGCTATAAAAGCTACAAGCTGGAGAAGAGTGGAGACAGAAGACCTGGTGTTCATTAGCATTTCCTATGTGGTAGCACTGGGTTCTTCATGGCAAGAAGGGTTTGGCTGTTTTCACTTCCAGATTGATGGAGGTGATTACCATTTCCTTGAGCTTTAAAAGGCCTAGAGAAATGGACGGAATGCTTCTGTCAGGATTGCTAGAATGGGCACATGAAACCAACACAAACAGGCAATAGCTTGATTTGGAGACCAGCAAATCGTTCCAGCACTACAGTCATTATCAAGCTGGTAGCTAAACACCAGCTGGGAAATTGAATTGGACTGCTGGCTTTGTTCATGATGAGGTTGAGGGATTCTAATGAAGTGAGGAGTTTCCAAGTAGCTGATTGGCTAGAGGAAGTGGAGACGAGGATAGCTTCATTGGAGTTGATCTTTAGAAGAAGAAGAAAAAAACAAAAAAACACACCTGTTCCTTTCTGCCAAATATGCCACACCAACGCTGGAAAAGCGAGCTTGCACTAGTGCTTTCCTATAAGTTAGAGAAAGTGGTTATAAGATCCCTGCTTCATTCCATGTCTATGCCAAACTAGCTTTTTTTTGCCTCCAAATCTAGTTTGTCCAATTGCACTCAAATAACAGATGGCTGCTAGATTCAGTGGGCTGATTGCAGAAAGGGCACAAAACATGATTGATGATTTGTCTTGCTCTTAAAATATCCATGGTTTTTAATTTGTCAAGAAGCATGCCATCTAAGCAGCTATAGAATGCTTTGGTATGGTTCCTTTAAATCAGATTTTTTTCAGCCCAAGGGACTGGGGCGCTACAAGCTGGTACAAATTTCCAAAGGTGAGTCACAGAATCTGCCTTGAGAATCAGGGCACCAGATTATTTCATCTTTGGACGCTGAAGATCTGAATGTTCCTGATCTTTGAATAATTTCCTTGAGATCAGAGGACATAGGAGTTGGGATCTGCCATGAGTTGTCAGATAGCTGACCAAAATTTCTTTGCGCAAGTCGAGGTCATATGCTGCTCTAGAACCAAATCTCTCAAGCAATCTATCACCCTGTAACCAACAATCAGCCCAAAGAAACATGGTTTTTGGCCAAATCTCCATTTCCGACTATACGCAAAACATGGTTCTTGGCCAAATCTCTTCTGCTAGGAGTGCTTTTCATGATTTCCATGCAATTCTTGGGCAAAATAAACTTATTAGAGCAAAAAAGGTGGAGAGACACAAGGGTAGAGTTCATCAGTTCTAGTCTTCCCTGGAAGGAAAGAAGCGACATTTTTCAGCCACCCAATTTAAGATTCATTTTATCTATTAGAGATCCAGAATCTCTTAGATGTAAATTGGCTGAACATAAATTATATTCTCTTAGATTCATTTTATCTAAAGAACTTTCCTCTTCATTTCTGTAAATATTCAACTATCATCTATTCCAAAAATTTCATTAACATTTTTTTTTTGGAAAAAAGAAGTTAAAAACGGAAGAAAAGAATCATTTAGTGATCTTTAGATGTTTGTAATCTAGATATGTGATTTATCCTTGTATGTGATAATAAGCAATCATTCTTCCAATGATTTTAGTTTTAAAATATTCCAACATTTATTTTGTGATGTTTAATGCATTACTTGTCTTAATGCTATTGGGCTTTTTCTTGTTGAAGGTAGAAGGGCCACAGAAAAAAATCGGTTGCTTTTATTTATCCGAGAATCTTAATGAAAACATCGATTATGTTTTTCATGCACAAAGGGATGATATGAAAAATGACGTTTATGATCTACCACAAGCTTTACCTAATGGCCCTGGGCACCATCATAGTAAGTTACACCTGCTAGTGCCCCAAGTTATTCTTTTTATGTTTGCACCATTAGTTTTTTGGATCTTTTGTCATAATTATCTAACTGTCCGATGTTATATTCATTTTGTGTTTACTCGACCTGCTTGATGTTTCCTTTAGCTGCAAAGATTAATATACATGAACTTTAGGATTCTTTTTTCATAAGGTTTCAGCTTCATTGAATTCATACATACACACATGTAGGCATAAATTCATCCATAAATGTCGCTACCATAATACACACACACACACATTCCTAAATACATACATACATGCATACATGGGAATGATCTAGTAGCATTGACACTACCATAAGTGACGATACTGTCAATCTCATGTCGACACTACCATAAGCATAAATACAGTCAATCTCATGTCGGCATTACCATAAGCTACAGTAGTTTAAACCTCAAGTTGGGCCTTGAGCCCAAAAATAAAGCCAATGCTTGACTTACGTGGGCCACACCACATGCAACAATTGAGGGAGGGTTGCCCACCATTTAATGTGTTTGGGGCCACCATTCTGTGTATATGCAATTTAGTCCCTTCACTTTATTCATCCCACCATGATGAAGGGACATGCCAAGAATTAGGTCATTCTAACATTCACATGGGCCGCAACTCAATCAAGGGTGGGCACATCATCCCCACTGTTTTCTATAGTGTGGCCCACCCAGTGTTTTCAGTGTCTTGTGATATCACCGATATATCCCATGTATTTCTTTTATCCCAGCTGGGCGATATGAAACCCAGCTTTAATATCCATTTTTTGTGGTATCGTGCAATATATTATATATCGCATGATATCTCGATATATCGTGGATATCGCGATATTGTATGATATATCAACACTCCTCCTTTATGAATTCTTAATGTATTGTGCGATATATCGATACTGAGTGCAATATCAAAAGGGATAAAAGGAAAATGACACTGTTTTGTCTGAAAAATCCTAAAAAATTCACAAAAATCGATTTTTTTTTTTGCAAAATAAAAGAAACCTTCTTCCTAGTACATCATAAGGTGATTTTGACCAATCCACTCTAGTTTGTTGGAAGAAAATCTTCAAAATTATTCCGAAATTGCGTTCAGAAGATTCTTAGCACCGGATTTTAAAAGCAGTATATTTTTGAGTTTTGATTTTTTTTTTTTTTTTTTTTTTTTCATTTTTAGAATTTGCAAAAGGTGTCAAATGGTAAGAAATTCATAATTTTTCATGTTTTGCATGAAAAATGATGGATTTTGAGCTTTGATTTTGAGATTTGGGAGAGATGGGCCAAGTTGTGGAAAATTGGATAAAAGTCGAAATTTGTCCAATTTTTCCCAAATCGGTTGCAATCTTAGTGTCCAAACACGAAATCAAACATGTATATAACATGATTTGCACATTCTTGGCAATTTGGGGATTTTTTTGGAAAAAATTAACTTTTTAATTAAAAAATGTTAAAAAAAAATATTTTTGAAATCCACAAGAATATTTCTAGTTTCCTACTTTTTTTTTTTTTGAATGTAATGCTTGTGTTTCCATACATGTTTTCTTAAATTTATAAATTTTTTGAATTGACTTCGAATATAGTTGCATCAGTTTAATCAGACAGTGCATAGATTAGGACCCTATACAAAGGAAACCTATTATGTGTACTTGTTTTTTGTGATTTTTCTTTTTGATTTTCAAGTGTGTATTGGTGTTTTTCTTAACAATCCCCAAAGTTTCATTGTAAAATTTGACCAATTTTCCAATGTTTCCCCATGTTTCCCAACAATGCGATAATTGATATGTATCCATATCCCATGGGTGCAATACATTACGCGATAACGATACGGAAAACATTGGGCCCACCTACGTCATGGATCAACTTGATTTTTTGGACCCTGGCCAAACACAAGGGGAATTTTCTAATGGATGGAGTGGATTTCATACAAACATCACGATGGGGTCCATGCAACCTGACACTATTGCACTATACGATGGGCTCAGCTTTTTTCTTCTTAATGTCAGTATGAAGGCAGTCTGATTGCTGTGTATATGACTTTCAGGTGGAGGATCTTTAGGTCTATACAATGATCAAAATTTGTGTTTGCACTTTGGGATGGATATTGAAGGTGCCAAAGGCCAGTGCATGAACCCCGAAGGCTTTGCTAGTTTTCTTGGTTTGCTTGAATCGATCCCTTTCAACGATACGGGTTTAAATTCTTCAGCATCATTTGGATACGACTCACCTGATTCTAGGTAACCTCCAATGTGGAAGATGTTTAAGGCATTATAGCATGGGCCGTTGCATTATTGTTTGTTGAAAAGTACATGCCTCATAAATTAAGTTTATGTTAGACCTTAATGTGCAAACTTTTAATTATTTTACGTGAATGCTGTTATTTTTTCATCATCCAGATATATGTAGCATGTGTTTTTTCATTTACTCATTATGATTTGATTTCGTGATGTTAAAAAAAAAGAAAAGAAAATAAAAAAAAGAAGTGGAATGAATGCATAAGAACTAAGATTATTACATGTATATGTGAATACATGTATTATATTTCTTTTGTTAGCTGCTGATAGGACAGGTCCGCAGCCTTCACGATGAGAGTACCCTGAGTATTCATTGTTTAGAATGATATCTGCTCTCTGGAGTGGAAAAACAGTACCAATATTGCCAACCACACTTTCAGTTCTGAACTCATTATGGGACATTTGTGATCCGGTTCGGTATTGCCACTGATCTGAAGTTATAGTTCTAGGTTGTAATGTTAGTTTATATTTAAAACAGAGAAACTTATACTCTGATTTATGCAATAACGTGCATATATTATAATTTATGCATGCATGATCTTTAATAACAATATTCATCATTTCATGTTCAAATTACAATATAAGTTTGTATATAAAACTGTATTGATTGATCTATGGTCTAACTGAAGTTATGGCCCTTGATAGAGTGGAATAGTGGGAAAGAATTCATGTAGCCAATCCCAGTTGGTTGTGATAAGGCTTAAACGATGATGATGACGTTGATATAAAACTGAATTGCATATATGTAGCATATCCACAGTTCATTTCCCATTTAATCAGATGATCCATTAATATGATCATGTTCAGAAATCTGAGTAGCTTCTGCATCTGCTCCCTTGTAACACCCATTATCATTCTCTCGATCAACAGTTGCGATATCCAGAACCTTGCATGTCAGCACATTTTCCTGCCTCTGATCTGATTGGATATCTGAATGAGCCTCATCCAGTACCCTAACAACTGCCTTGAGAAGATCATTCTCAGTCATTTGCTCAGGCTTCTGTCAATTTTTAACTTGCTGATCGACATGTGCTTATGCTGAATCATCCATGGCGTTAGGGACCAGTCTCATGATTAGAATGGTTTATTTTTACAATATTTTTTTGAATCATTTAATACGAGGGTCATAGCCACACAATACTCCGTGATGATCTCAGCGCACTTTAACATTGAAAGTGACAATCGTATTGTCATTCCCACATCATTATTGCATCAAATGCAGACAATTCTGACATGCTTATTTTCCATCTGTGGCAAAATTCAATGGCTAAACTTATCTTGCTAAAGATCTTTGTGCACTTTGACCATTATGATCCTTGAATTTTGTCAATATGCATTCTAATTCGTGTACTTGGTTATTAGATGACATGCTACAGATTTCTTTTTATTTGTCTGGATTTAGTGGTTTTAGTGTAACAAGTATGCACCCCCCCCCCCCCCCCCCCCCAAATTCCTATTTTATGTTGTTCATAAGTATTTTTGAAGCCTCTGATGCCTTGCTAGTTAGGTATATACTGAAGAGAAGGTTTGATCGTGGATCGTATGGTGAAGTTTATTTGGCGTTTCACTGGAATTGTTCTCAAGAGGGAGATACCTTGAATCGGATGAACAAAACTAAAACCTGCTCTGTTAATAGTCTATATCTTGATCCACGTGATACAAGTTCACAAGCTAATTCATCCAGTCAACATTGTTTTACTGATTCCGACAGTGATGATTTATTCATTCTAAAGCGCATTATGGTAAGAAAAAGTGGACTTGATGCTTGTATTGATCTTTCATGCATCCCTCTGAACATGTATTTTGATCTGTTTTAAAATGTTGGATAACAGCTGATCTTTTTTTTTTTTTCAGAATTTATATTATTCTTTTCAGTTGGAACCTCCACAATTGTCAACTGACATTATCCACATCTATGGCTATAGCGTGGACAAACACACACTCTCATGCTTGGAACCCATGCACAGCACACACAATCACGCATATCATCCACATGGATTACTTCCAATTCCAACATATCATGTGCATGAGACATCCAACCCATCCAAGAGGTTGGGCCCACCATGAGGATTTGTATCAGTGGCTATACATTATTTTCTATGTTGTGGCCCACCCAATGAGTGGATGGGGCTTATTTTTGCACAACATGAGGATTTGTTATGGTGGGGCCAATTTGTTGCATATTATATGAGGGAGGGATTTTTCTCTTAGGAACCAATTCACATGAGAGCCCTCCGTCCCCTAGATGCGTCACCTCATGAAAGCCCTAGTGCTTAGATATCAACCAATCCAAAAATTAGGTGGGCTGCAACAAAGATGCAAAACAGTGTGATTTTTTGCTTGACCCTTTATCCAAGCTAGATGAAGGGTTTGTATGGCATGGATTGCATATACACATCATGTGGGATGAGTTCTCAAAGGGTTCCAATGGATTCTCATGAGAACTAGTTCTGTTGACATAACAACAAAAGCTCACTAGAATTGTAGAGCCTTTTGAGTTAATCTTTGAGTCGCCACTAGCCATTTTAATGTACTTTTTAAGGGTAGGCTAGAATCCTTTTTTTGACACAATAATCAAGCTTCTGATTCTCTTGATTTTCGGGGACTTGACTCCGAAATGGCCTATTCACCAAGTTCTTGGTTAAGGACTGGGGTTGTGGAGTAGGGAACTGTTAGGCACCCTACTCCACCTATGATATAGGTGTCTCTACTCAAAGAGAATGAGATTCCCTTAATTGGAATTTCAACAAATGACTTAATTGGTTCCCAAAAGTAAACAAAAAGAAGAAAAGAGATATAAAGTTGGAGGGCTAGAAGAAGAATTGAGAAGGAGAGTGGGTTCATCTGTTTTGTGGTCTTCTTGATGGATTTGTCTTCTCTTCAACTTGGACTTGAACTTGGATTGGAGCTCCTTAAAGGATCTTCAAATTCTTTCAATGAGGAGGGTCTTACCTTCCTTGCCTGTTTTAGGAGAGATGATGAAGGAAGAAGAACAAAAGAACTCTTCTTCTACCCAAAGGTTTCCGGAGCCTTGGCTCACCATTCCAAGGAGCAGAGTTGTACTCTTTGGCCTTGGGGCCTGAAAGTGGATAATAATGAAATGTAGTCGAACCTGAAAAGTTGAAAACATTTTTTTGCATCCAAGAAAATCATACAAAAAATAGAAGGGTGTGCATATTTCGATCATAACTTCGCGCTTGCATATCGGATTGAGCTGAAATTAGGCTCACTGGAAAGGTAATTTGCTGGGCTACAAGATGGACATATGGATAAGAGAATTTGGATATTGGAAGACCAAGAAATTAGGGCCTGAAAGTGGATAATAATGAAATGTAGTCGAACTTGAAATGTTGAAGACATTTTTTTGCATCCAAGAAAATCATACAAAAAATAGAAGGGTGTGCATCCCAAGCCCACACCTCTTGAATCTTTCCAGGTCACTTCGTTTGGGTTTGAAAGGGTTTTGGGTTGTATTTGAGCTTTGGTTTGGGCCTGAGCATGGGTTTAGGCTTCCATACTTACTGAAAATCCTACAAACCTTAGAATTTCTCTCTGTATATAGCTCTGTTAAGCTCACATGCGTGTACAAGTAAGCTAATGCACACACCACCACATATGCCCAATGTGGCATGGGAGTGCAATATCCAAGCCATCCATAACAGAGGTACCACTGTTAAGCTTCCCATCCTAAGAATCATGTCGGTCCCTAGTCAGGTGGGCCATCAAAGTTTTGGATCGGGGTAAAAGTTGGGCCTTGGGTGTTTCTTGGGGTGCTACATCATGTGGACGGTTCAGATTTTGGACTCATCTCACTGGTGCGTAGGTGAGCATTCCTCTTTCTCTCTCTCTACACACACACACACATATGGGAAATCGTACTATGAGGTCGACCCCATGGGAGTTTCCCATGAGGTGGTGCTATGTGGGCCCCACCATGATGTTTGATGAACATCCATCTTATTAATCAGATGCAACCTTTTATGGTGAGCCATGGGCCTAAAAAACAGGCCAATCCATGACTTAGGTTGGCCACACCATAGACAACAATTGAGAGTGGATGCCAGCCCATTCAAACATTAATGATTGCTTATAGGGCCCCACTAAGATGTGGTTCAGACATCCGACCCATCCATTGTGTTCCACTTGGATGAGGGGTCACGCCAAATTCAAGGTCATTCCAAAACTCAGGTGGGCCCCATCAAGTGCTTTTAGATGTTTTGGCACGATTTCCCGTGATTTTAGATGGTGTGGTCCACTTGAGTACTGGATACAGTTGATTTTTGGCACATTCCATAACCTAGAGGGGCCAAATGCACGGCATGGATGTCCATCACACATTATGGTGGGGCTCACAGTAGCTTGACCTCATGGGAAGCTTCCCATTCACACCCTTCATCTGGACAGGATGAAGGATCAGGCCAAAAATCAGATGGTTTTGCAACTTAGGTGGGCCTCGGTGAAAGCAGTTGGGAGAGGATGTTCGTCATTCACCGTGTTGGATGGCCAACTGTGCTATTCATATGCCATCTAATCCATTTCACCCGAGAAAGCCCATCAGAATGAAGGGACATCCCAATAATGAGGCCATTCCAACACTCAGGTGTAACCCAATGCAACCAAGGCTGGGCATCCCCTCCTAACTGTTTGCCTATGTTGGGGCCGATCTGATTGATTCATGGATTTTTGGAGCCTGGGCCTAAATTGCTGAACACAACTGATGGGCGGCTTGGATTTGTGCAACATATCGTGAGCTACCATGCTGTCGATTGTATTCTTACATTGAGTATGCACGCATGCAAACATAACAAATACGCTAACTTTAAGGAAGTTGGAATATCTTCAGAAAACGTCGACTTTAGGGAAGAAAAAGTCGACTTGCAGTTCAACTTTGTTGAAAATTTTACAGAAGTGCAGAAAGGAGTGCGGTTTGTTATCCTATGTCGAAGTATGTACCAAGTTCAGTATCCTTGGTTAGGTGCCTAAAGTGCAATTGTTCTATCTATCACTATGTATCAATTGAAGTGCAATTACACATTTTTCAATCTGTTGTCTATGACTACATATCAGTTAAAGATCTGTTACACCCAGGTCCATAGCTCAAGTGGCAGACTGAGTGAATATAGCCTCGATTCAACACTGAGGTCATGGTATCGATTCCCATAGTGGGGGTGGCTAACATTGTTGTGATGTGACTACCAGGGGTGGGTTGGTGTACAGTGTACTAACAATGGGGTGTGTGAACTAACCCATAAAAAAAAAAAAAAAGATTGTTCTATCTATCACTATGTATCAATTGAAGTGCAATTACACATTTTTCAATCTGTTGTCTATGACTACATATCAGTTAAAGATCCGTTACACCCAGGTCCATAGCTCAAGTGGCAGACTGAGTGAAGATAACCTCGATTCAACACTGAGGTCATGGTATCGATTCCCATAGTGGGGGTGGCTAACATTGTTGTGATGTGACTACCAGGGGTGGGTGGGTGTACAGTGTACTAACAATGGGGTGTATGAACTAACCCATAAAAAAAAAAGAAAAAAAAAAGATCCTTTCAGTTAATTTGTATTCTTCAACTCTTTCTTGCCGAAAAGAGAGCTGGTATATGAATTGTATTGCATTGTTACTTTTGTTGCTGTTGTCATGATCCTTATTGTCGTCGTCGTCGTCATCTCATAATCATCATCATCATCATCATCATCATCGTTGTTATTATTTTGAACAGGTGGAGAGAGGGACAACTGTGTACTTAAGTGGGTTACGGGAGAAGCACTTTGGAGAAGTTTTCTTAAATGCTTCTATGTCCTTTGGTGGTTTGATATCGGAAAGGTTATCAAAATCTTTCTTAAGTGAAGAGCAATATGACCCCTCTGACCTATTACAAATGAACAGATCTGTGTTAAATGAGAAAGAAAATATATTTTCAAGTAACTCCAAAATGCTGACTAGTGATTATGAAGAAGGCTTGATGCATATTGCTAGATTTGTAGAATCATTTGAGTCTCTATCAAAGGAGATATGGCTTGTTTTTCGACATGAAGGATTGTCATTGTCGAAGGTGATTTATACAACGGAAGAAACAAAAACAGTCATTGGTGGACAGAAACATGAGCAATCTAAAAGTGTTCAGGTACTGCATCCATCTACTTGGTGGCATTGGTTAAAGACGACGGATGGTGGAAAAATGGAAATGCGTAACCTTATATGGCAGTTGGTATGTTTGTCACAAATTATATCTCTGCTATTTTTTATGGCACCTAGTCTTTTCATTTCTTATGCATCATTAACCATCTGAAAAAAAAAAGCTTTAATTTCTTAATTGCTTGATGTTGCAAAAATAGGTCTTGCCAAGCATGTTTATGCTCTGCACGATGCAATACTCTACAGTTTAGCTCAATTTGCATCCATCAAAGTAGTTTGATTTAAGGCATTCTTGTTATTCTTTATTTGCTCGGGATTCTCCATTTTGTTTGTTGCTTGATAATAGCGGTGTTTTGTTTTAGTGGGTGTTCATATTTCTGAAACTGAATCATTTGTTTGTTTGCTTGTTTGTTTTTTTTTTTTTTGTCAAATTTCTTTGCTTTTGTAATAAAGTATTTTAATTATTTCTAATTCTAGGAACAAAGGTTGGTGATTGACTTATGCTACCTCTTGGAAGTTCATGTGACTAATTGGAGAAATTGAACTTTCTTGGTGAAATACATATTAACCAAATCACCTCACATAGAAGCTACTGATTTTTAACTAAAACATCACAAATTGTGCCCTTGCTTTTCTTCACCACTAAAGTGGGAGGATTTCCTACATATTTTTGGTACCCATCTCAACCATAACCTCGTTGACAACCATTTACATTGTACTTACCTCGATGGCTATGTTCGGATTAGGGCGTCTGTTATGTGGAAATCTCGAGCTGACTTACAAACAGGAAGAAGCCCATAGGCCCAAGGGTCCAAAGTATAAGATCTACAATCTGGGCAAAAGGCCCAAGGGAGGAGCTCTGGTACCGAGATCCACATCCCGAGGACATGCAACGACGATCTCTACTGACTACGACAACTGCAATAAGTAGAGCAAGAACACCGCCAGGAGGACCGAGGACTTAGGACCGAGGACCTATCAATGACACTCCGCCTAGGAGGAATACACTACTGAATGCCTCTATCCCCCTAGGAGGAATACACTACTGAATGCCTCTATCCCCATGAGGAAGGTCTGCTGTCCGAAATGGACTCCAAGTATGAGATCGGCCAACCACCTAGAGTCGTTCCGAGCTCCTCAAGTATGAGATTGGCTGACCACCTAGAGTTGGTCCGAGCTCCCCAAGAATGAGATCGGCCGACCACCCAGAGTTGGTACGAGATACTCGTGGTAATCCGGATATTCCGGGATCTACCTCCCTTCTTAGAAAGATTTTTTGCGACACGATTGGGAGAGAGAATCTTTCCCGTACTGGGACTTTACCGAGGTATCCCAAGAGGATCCAACTCTCCAGAAGCTTCCCCTAGGTCCAATAAATAGGACCTGGTATCTCCACCTTCAAGGTACAATAATTCTAAGCCCTAAAACCTTGGCTTCGCTAGTCCAGGTGACTGACTTAAGCATTAGAGAGTCCCCTGCCGCCCGACGGCACCTTCTCCCTGCTTTTCTGGTCTTTTCTTGCAGGTCCGGCGAACCTAGAGAAGCTATCAACTACGTCTTCCATCTAGAGATGACAAGAGGGTGAAAGGCTACAAGGCCGGTCTCAGCCGACCTCATCCGTTGCCCAAATTCCCGCGACAATAGTTGGTGTCCGTCTTTGGGAATTACGACTAGCTTTGTGTTCTCACCTTCTGAGTTAGATATCCAAAATCAGTTCTTCTCCAGTTCATTGCCATGGTGAAGAAGGGGAAAGCATGTGTTGTGACCTTGATACGTCGACTGGGCCCCTTATAGGCCGCCCAGGCCCCCTATAGGCCACTTAGGCCTCAGATAGTCCGACCAAGCCCCGTCCAGGCCTTGATAGGCTAATTGGGCCTCAATAGGCTGCCCAGGCCCCTCGATAGGCCGCTCAGGCCCCCGATAGGCCACCCTAACAGCTCTCCAACTGAGCTAATGCCTACAAAGGCCGAACCTACGAGGCCACATCTACATGCCGACCTAACACAGTTGGAAAATATAACTCACTCCAACGACTGAGATCAGCTCCCGAACTCTTCCTGTGAGTTCGGCCTTCCGCATCACAGAGGCGTGCTCAGCCTCCTGCGACCTTCTTCTTCAGACGGGCCACATAGTGTTAGACCATGATTCCGGACGCGACCTCCTACAAAGAAACAGTAAAAAACAAGCTCGTCCTATTAGCCTTACTCCCGAGCCCTAACAAGCTCGGCCTCGGGAGTAGGGGGGCAATTGTTATGGGGAAATCCCGAGCTGGCTCACAAATAGGAAGAAGTCTAGAGGCCCAAGGGCCCAAAGTACAAGATCTACAATCTGGGCAAAAGGCCTAAGGGAGGAGCTTTGGTACCAAGCTCTACATCCTGAGGACATGAGACCACGATCTCTACTGACTACGACAACTGCAACAAGCAGAGCAAGAACTTCGCCCAGGAGGACCGAGGACTTAGGACGTAGGACTTGTCAATGACACTCCGCCCAGGAGTAGAGCTGCACACGAGCCAAGCCAGCTCGAAAACCTCACTTGACTTGGCTCGTTTAAGCTCAGCTTGACTTGGCTCGTAGGCTAGTTCGATTAAGCTCAAGCTCAATTTAGGAAGCTCGTTTGAAAACGAGCTCAGCTCAAGCACGAGGGAGCTTGGCTCAAAGTTCGAAGCTCGAATAAAGCTCGGCTCGCTTGAACTCGGCTTGAGCTCGATATATATATATATATATATATATATATATATATATATATATATATATATATATATATATATATATATATATATATATATATATATATATATATATATATAGAAAAACCCTAACCCCACCCGACCATTTTTTTTCCTTTTATTTTCACTCCGAAGTCCCACTCGTCCCCACCCAGCCTGGCTTGCCCCTCTCCCTTTTTCCCTCCCTCCATTTTTATGTTTTTTTTTCCTTCCTTATTTTTTTATTTATTTTGTTTGAAATAGAAAATATCTTAGTTTTGGGGGGTTTTTTGGGTCAAAAGATTTGGGTCGGGTCAGCGGGTTGGGTCAGTGGGTTGGGTCTGTTGGGGTCTTTGGCCGCTGTATAAAAAGAAAAAAAGAAAAAAGAAGAAGACAAAGCTCGACTTGGCTCGAACAAAGCTCGATTGGCTCGACCAGCAAGCTAAGCTCAAGCGGCTGTTTTGAGCTCAATGCTCAAGCCAAGCCAAGCTCAAGCTCAGTGGGCCAGTGATCAAGCCAAGCTCAAGCTTTGTCAAGCTCGGCTTGGGCTCGGCTTGTGTGCAGCTCTACCCAGGAGGTCCGAGGACCTGTCAACGACACTCTGCTAAGGAGGAATATGCTACCGAAGACCTCTATCCCCCTGAGGAAGGTCTGCTGTCTGAAACGGACCCCAAGTATGAGATCGGCCGACCACCTATAGTCGGTCCGAGCTCCCCAAGAATGAGATCGACCGACAACCTAGAGTCAGTCTGAGATGTGCCGACCACCCAAAGTCGGTCCAAGATACCCCGCGGAGATCTGGATATTCCGGGATCTACCTCCCTTCTTAGAAAGATTTCTTCGACATGATCGGGAGAGAATTTTTCCCATACTGGGACTCTACCGATGTATCCCAAGAGGATCCAACTCTTTAGAAGCTTCCCCCAGGTCCTATAAATAGGACCGGGATCTCCACCTTAAAGGTATGGTAATTCTAAGCCCTAAAACCCTAGCTTTGCTGGTTCAGGAGACTGACTTAAGCATCGAGGAGTCCCCCGCCGCCCGGCGACACCTCCTCGCTGCTTTTCTGGTCTTCTCTTGCAAGTCTGACGAACCCAGAGAAGCTCTCAACTACGTCTTCCATCTAGAGAGGACAGGAGGGCGAAAGGATATAAGGCCGGTCTTAGCTGACCTCATCCGTTGTCTAAATTCCCGCAACAACAGCGTCAATCTTCTTTGTCCAAGTATGTCGACTTAATCCACTAGTAAAGTAGGTCTTCCCTGCTTTTGTCACCAATGAATGCATTTCTGTGAATGGCTATCAGGTCCTAGGGGTCATGCTCTAATTCCGTCCCACTTTTTGCTTGTAGTCGTGTCTTTTGTGGTTGTAGCTTCATGTAATAGTTGTAGAAGAGACACTTCTTGAACTTTGTGTACCCTGTTCTTCTTATTCATGTGGATGAGCATAACTCATGAGCTTTGTGTACCTTGTTTCCTTTTATTCGTGTGGATGGGCAATCATGAGTAGAACTCTTGAGCTTTGTAACACTCCGACACAATGATTAGGGTAGGCAATGTCATCTTACTCATGGCCTTGGCCTTTGTCCACAGTTCTTAGTGCCTATAGCATGAGGCAACTCTATTTGTTCTTGCATGCTTTTGGCTCCTCCCCTTCTGCCACACCCAAGCTCAACAGGATCATTTATGCTCTCAGCTCCTTTGGAACACAAGGATAGCTCTTCACGTTGTGGTAGACCCCTGACAACTGTTCCTTAATTGAGAAAGTCTCGCACTCCTCGAGACATGGCCACATTCATTATATGTGGACTTAGATCTTTCCTCTCAAGTGACTGTCCATGTTACCATCCGATGTCCTTTCCTCCAGTGTTCATAGCATCGGTATATATGTATTGCTAACTGAGGATCCAAAAACATGTATGGATGTCACCGATACTAGGAAACGTATCGTTGATTGAGGGAAATATAGGGGAAACATGGTGAAAATGATGATATTTTTCAATGAAACTTTAGGTGATGCTAAAAGACACATATTTACATATATAGGAATAAAAAGTGGAAAAAAGAACCATAAATAGTAAGTTTCCATTTAATAGGGGCCTAAAGTATGTGTTATCATGAAAAATCAGCACAACAATAACCAAAATGAGTTCCAATTATACAAATGCAGAGGTACTAAACGATAACTAATACATAAAAAAGGAACTAAAAAATTCCTATTTGGCCATCTCTCATACTTAGATTGAGTTACGAGGTGGCTCGAAGTCGTCATCTCCATTGCCACTTAGTTGGCAATTGTATCGTTGCTTCACTTATTAATAGTACCGTGCTTAGGTCATCGTCTCTTCGTACCAGTGGAGGTACTCTCACGTCTTTGGTACTCATCCTCTCCAAACTGTATGACTATGCCCAGATGTGGGTATTGCGTAATGGTAATTAACTGTGGACGTGTCTTGAGGAAATGGACTGACTCCAACCTCAACTATTAAATAGAATTGAGCCCAATCATATGATGTATATCCCGAGTATCCCCTTCCATGCTCGTAACTATAAGTGCTTTCTTGCGGTTGCGTGTATTTGTAGCTAGACGATTGTGACTGAGTGTCATAGCGCCATACCCATAGTCGATGCTCATCACACAGTACCCACGTTTGCGCGTACTCATACAGTTCGAGGAGGATGAGTATCATGGATAAGTGAGAGAGTACCTCCATTGGTACGAGCAGACGATGACTTCAACATAGTACTGTTGGCACATTGAGCAGCAGTATTACGACATGCATAGTAGGGATCGAGACAACGATTATGAGCCATCCTTGTAACTCCACATGGGTATGAGGAATGGCTAGATAGGTATGTTTTTTAGTTCCTTTACTTTTTAGATGTCTTAGTTATCATTTGGTACTTGGATTTGTATAAGATAAATTCATTTTGATTACTGTTGAACTTATTTCTTATGAAAGCACATGCTTTTAAGCCCCCATTAAATGGAAACTTATTATGTATGCATCATTTTTCCAATTTTTTGATTTCTAAATATGCGATCATGTGTATTTTAACATCTCCTGAGTGTCACTGAAAAATTCCTTCGTTTTCCCCATGTTTCCCCATTGTTTCCTTAGTCAGTCATGCATTTTTGAGAATTGGTGATATTATCGGCAATATCGATACTTATTTATGTATTCTTGGCCAGCGAAATTTGTAGTTTACCTCCGTCCTCTACTCGCTTAACGATTTAGTCGACGTCAATACCAAAGATGCTGCTTCTCTCGGCTACCTTTGGAGTAGGGCCTCCCTTAGCATCATCTAAATCATCTAACTTGACCCGCTCATAAATGTAGAGTTGTTGATTTTGTAGAGAGAGAAAGAAAGATGAAAAATGAGAGGGTTCTTGAAACCGTGAGCTCCCCTTTTTTTCTTATTCTGTTTATATGTAGGGTTTTCCCTATTTACAAATAACACCTTAATAAATGTGGAAAATATACATAAGTCCCTACTTGCATGTTTACAAATAAACCCCTATTTAATGAATAAATGTTCCAACACACCCCCTTAAGTTGGTGTATGAATATCTGTCATACCCAACTTGCTCGAAATCTCTTGCAACATAGGAGAACTGAGTGCCTTTGTGAAAATTTCAGCTAACTGCTCAGTTGATTTGACAAATGGAGTGCACAGCTTCCCGGAAGAGATCTTCTCTCGGATGAAATGGAGATCTACTTCAATATGCTTTGTCCTTTCATGGTAAACTAAGTCAGATGCAATGTGGATGGCAGCTTGGTTATTGCAGTAAAGAGGAGTAGCAGAGTTGATAGGGAAACCAAGCTCTACCATAATAGATCTGAACCACAGAATCTCACAAGTTCCCTGAGTCATAGCTCGATATTCTGCTTCTGCACTGGATCTACACACTACCGACTGTTTTTTTGCTTCTCCAAGTCACCAGATTACCTCCAACAAAGGTACAATAGCCAGAAGCTGACCTTTTGTCAGTTGGACACCCTATCCAGTCAACATCAGAATATCCAGTAATATGAACATGTCCATGATTAGCAGAGAGAATACCATATTCTGGACATGATTTCAAGTATCTCAATATACGGTACAGAACCTCAAGATGTGACGATTTCAACGAATGCATGAACCTGATAACAACACTCATAGCCTGAGTGATATCTGACCTTGTAATAGTTAAAGTAGATCAGCTTCCCAACCAATGTTTGATACATGCCAGTGTCCGTCAAACTATCACCTTCGGATTCATGTAACGAATGTTTTTTTATATATAAGGGATGAGGCAGGATGAGTACCAAGCTTGCTACTCTCATTGAGTAAGTCGAGAGTGTACTTTTTATGAGATATAAAGATACCCTTGGATGAACAGGCAACTTCAATCCTTAAGAAGTATCGAAGAGGACCAAGGTCCTTAATTTCAAATTCCTTGCTCAACATCTGCTTGACACGTTCTATAAAGTCCAAATCATCTCCAATAACAATTATATCATTCACACAAACAAGAACAATGGTTCGGCCCTCTTGCCGAGCGTGAACAAAAATAGTATGATCCGACTGGCATCGCCTAAAGCCAAATGAGAGAACTGTAGAATTGAACCGAGCAAACAATGCTCTTGGAGACTGTTTAAGGCCATAAAGAGCCTTTTTCAGCTTACACACTTTCTCAGTCTCCCCTTAAGCTGAAACCCATATAAACTTCTTCAGTCAGATTCCCATAGAGGAATGCATTCTTAACATTTAGTTGATATAATGGCCAGGAAAGATTAGCAGATAAGGAGATGATTAGTTGATAACCACCCCGCGCTCTGCCCTTTCTTTAATAACCACCTCGCATTCCGCCTTACGTTCCTCGCACATCAATTTTCTATTTATACTTAAATAGAAAAGACAATATCTTGTGATATTTTCAATATTGCAAGATAATAGCATGTCTAATGTATTAACCAATATTATCAATAATATCAATTGTATTTTGCTTTCTTTGTTATACCTTGCATATTTTGTTCGGTAGGGTGTGGTATGGATAATATCTTTGATACATATAACACTGATTTTGTATGCCTTTTGTTATTTTCTACTTGAGAATTTTCGTTTCATTCACCATAACTGATACACAATTATTTTCAGAATTTAATCAATAAGGTATTTTCACACTTCTTCATGTGTGATAATGTAACAAATTTCTGGATGTTTATGCTGTTTTGGTTGCACAGTTATTTTGATTTGTCTTAAATCTATGGTTCTTGGAATGCTTATAGTTATGAGAGCGATTTTGTTTAGGTTTTTATTTGCTAAATTCCTTATATATTGCTCACCAATCTAACTTATAGAAACATCAATTCGATAATTTGGACCTTTTTACTTGTGTTTAGCTGATGGCTCTCAAATCATGCCATGATCGCAACATCATCCACAGGGACATTAAGCCTGGTGAGAAGTTCCTTTATTTTTCATGTTTAATGTAGTTTCATTTGTGAAAATGATCGTATGACTTTAGCCAAACTTCGTGGATGTTAATGCACTATTGTTGGTAGGTCATACAAGCTAGCTAACCTTGATTTCGCAATGGCATACAATCTAGCTCTAGCAAACACGTACTTTAAAAGAGATGAACATTTAATAACTTTCAAAGTGATATAATATACAAGAAAAATAGATTTCCTTGTACTTACGAAAATAGATTGATTAATATGTAAGGTTATACTTGCGTAATGTAGGTTAATGGTTATGGATGTTTACATTAAGAGTTGGAAGAAAGGAATGCAATTAATAGGTGTCTAAAAACCAATGTTTTTTTTATTTATTTATAGTAATTGCATTATGTGTCGTACCCTTGAGATACAAATTTGTATTGGTTATCGCGTGGGATATATCGGTTGTGTCGCATAATTTATTGTTGCTTTTGGGAAACATAGGGAAATTGGTCGTTTTTTCGATGAAACTTCAGGGATTGTTAAAAAAGACATTAATATACACTTTTAAATCATAACATTACAAAAAACAAGTGCACATAATAGGTTTCCTTTGTATAGGTTACCAGTCTATGCGCTGTCTAACTTGAATGGATGCAAGTATATTCAAATTCAGTTTATATAATTCAAAAATGTAAGAAGACATGTATGAAAGCACAACTAATACATTTAAAACAAAAAAAAGTGGAAATTTAGAAATATACTTGTGAATGATGTGTGTGGTTCTGACTCAGATCCATATAGAGCTGCACAGTGGCTCGAAATCATCATTTCCATCTCGACAGGGTTGATAATTGTACTGCTTCTCTACAAATTGACAATACAATGCCCAGGTCATAGTATAATGGTACCGGTGAAGATAATTTGACATAACGTTGGTGCTCATTCTCTCCGATTGAACCATTATGCCCATTCGTGGGTGCTGCGTAATTGCCACAGTTTGTGGTTGATATGGATCTGGGGTGGGTACATATGTAGCTCCTGAATATCCATACTGCTGCCCATGTTCATATTTGGATATCCTTGCTCGTATATAGAAGTGAACTCTTGACTGTAGTTGAAAAATGATATGCCGTAACTGCTGAAGTTGTTCTCCAAATATCCACCAAGCTTGTATCTATGTCTATATTATGGCACAAAACTTAAGCTCCCCTTCTGTGTAAGTGATCCATATCCATACTGTGGTATAGAACTCGAGCTATCCTCCCGTGTCCGTAATCCAGAACTAGAGCCACCCCGCTTCTCACGAATGCCTGTGTCCCTCAAGCAATGTGCCAATATCTCCTCAATCTGTCACCTTCTAGGTCTACTTTTTTTTTTTTTTTAACAAGCGGGGTTATGATTCTCTTGGGCAGGAACCATGGTCAGGATCCTGTGTGACATGATCAAAATCCATCCCCAGCGAACGGGCTAAGAGGCCTTTAAGAATGACTCCCAGATGAGTTTCGCTGTCACCGCCACTATCCTAGTTGCCATCATCACCATCGTCGCTATATTCGCCATTGTCATCATCCTTGTCACCATTTCATCATCATCATCCTCACCAGACCTGTTACCCACATCGCTCTCTGTCTTGCTTTGAGTCGGATAAAGTCTCGCCAGCACGTGTCCCATGTGATAGTGACTGCCGCGGGTTACCCTCCGAATTCCTCGTCAATGGGTTAAAAGCTTCAGGAGGAGGTCTAGTCCGCTGTTCATGAGCGTCAACATCAATCCCCTATGCTGTTGTCTTCTCCGCTGCATGAGGTTCTAGTTGCCCATCTGAAGTGTCCAAGTCATTTGACTTAACCCATTCGTAAAGTGGGTCCTCTGTATCATCGTTAGCATATACATGCCGACTGATTGTCATCAAGTCCAACGAGTCTTGTTGTGCTTTTCTTCTTTCTTCCATGCGTAACAACCTCTATTGTAGCTTCATGTTGTAGTGATAGTATACTAGCTTCTGAAGCCTCTCGTAACCCAATCAGTTGCGCTTATTCATGTGAATGAGAGAGAAAGTGCTCCAACTTCTTTCATAGGGTGAGGAGGAGAACTATGCGAGCACACAGATAGTTAATCACTGCAAAGTCTCATAGTTGTTGCATACATGGCCCACTGTCTGTGAAATAGATCATTTTTTCCTTAGTTTCACGTGTACTATTAAAATATGAAAACTAGCTTAAAGTAGTAAGAGGTAACCAATGAAGCAAATCACTTGCCATCATCCAGCTCCTCGCCCTTTTCGCAGTGTCGCACTCAAACATTCCAACAATATCATGGAATTGAACAATTTGTTGATGGCATTTAGCATTAAGTGTGAGTATAAAGGTTTTGATGAAGTTAGAGAAGAGGTAAGTGCGGTACATGTTTACCTCATTGCCAATGTTGCCTTTTCTCGGATAGTTGGGGAATAGATTCTTATATACCTCATGCATAGCCTTCTTCAAACTAATGTTTGTGGTACTTGGGATTCAAGAAGTATGATAAAACCCAACACGGTGCAAATATTCACATATCAATACAATACAATAGCCATATATTCTATGCAAAGAACTAGTGAAGTACTAAAGTATATAGAAAATTAAAAATAAATCATGTAAATTCTAACCAGCTTGATGAAGTGGGTGTAAAAGAATCATTTCCTAATGGTCATCGATTATTGCATGCACCCATTTGTATGCATCGGGGGCTCTAGCCTTGATGGCTTCTTTCATTAACTGCATGGACACATAAAAAGATCCACCCCGACAGATATGTCTCATCATCCACCGTCCTCAGCACTATATATATCAGCTCCAGAATACCCACCACACCATGCACACATTCTCAGAAGGCACTACTCAATACAAGATTCTCAATTCTTTAAGCTAGTCTCTTCCCCACTCTTATTCCAATCCGCATACTCCCTAGAGCTGAAAAGCTCTTGCAGCCCCTGCCTGTGTTGTAGGAGGTTATTTAGGGCAATGTAATTTTAGAAGGTTATATAGGGCGATGTAATTTGTGGTGAACCGTTTCCCCTCGGGCCGCACTATATCCCCACCAAACCTTTTGTGCGTCTCAGATAGTAACCAGGTGTAATTGTAGATGAAATTTGGGATCAACCGTGCATCATTAATTACAATATTTACTGAAGGCCTATCTATCGCCTCCAACATGAGGTCTATGCAATGGGTTGTGTAGGAGGTCTAGTACATAATGCTACCAAAAGCTAATCATGAGAAACGTTTATTGTTTCAACGCCTGACAAGGGACTTGAAACAATGAAAACTGTGAACAATATATAAATGCCAAAAAGATTGCCAAGGAAGTAGTGATGCTAGAGTTGAGGCTTATGATGATCTTTGCAATATATTGGAGGTGAGAAGGTGAGGAAGATATCTTTAAACTTCCAAAAAATGAGAGAGAGGAAGGGTAGGGACCTAGATCGTGTTATACGTATTAAAAGTGGTATTAGAGGGTACTAGTAAAGGATAATGAGATCAATGAAAGGTCGAGAAGCTATTTTCAGAACTTGTTAAATAACAAACACTATGAGAGCATAGAGATTAAAGGAGCCATAAACCTGAATGATGTTAGACAACATAGGTTCTTTAATAGGATTAGGATATTTGAAGTGAAAGAAGCATTGAGAAAGATGAGAACGTGAAAGGCTTTTGGATCAAATAGTATACCAATAGAGGTTTGGAAGTGTATGGGAGATACTGGGTTATTTTGGTTTAAAAATTTGTTCAACAAGATTGTAAAATTTGAGAAAATGCTAGATGAATGGAGGAAAAGTATTGTGGTACCTATTTATAAGAATAAAAGTGACATATAAAGCTGTACGAGTTATTGTGAGTATAAGCTTATGAGCCATGCTATGGAACTTTGGGAGGGAGTGACTGAGCAAAGATTAAGCCATGAGATGACTGTATTAGAAAATCAGTTTGGTTTCATGCTTGGGAGGTCTATCGTTGAATCTATTTTTCCTACTTGGAAAATTGATGGAGAAATACAGGGAAAGAGAGGAAGGATCTCACATCGTCTTTTTTGAATCAAGGACAACATATGATAAGGTTCCCAAAGAGTTAAGCTAGTGGGTGTTAGGAAAGAAAGGAGTTTCAACTTTACGATGATATATTGACATGATTAAGAATATGTATGAGGGAGTGATAACAAATGTGAGGACCACTGGTGCAGAGAAGTGATTTCACAATTAATGTAGGCTTGCACCAATGGTTGACATTGAACCGGCACCTTTTCGCATTGGTTATGGAGGAGATGACGAGGCATTTGCAGGAAGAGATCTCATGGTATATGTTATTTGCAAATGACAGTTTTGATTTGACAATATGAGGGTGAGCACAATCACAAAGCTAGATTTATGGAGGGGTGCTTTAAAATCTAAAGTATTTAAAATTAGTTGGACTAAAATAGAGTATATGGAATGGAATTTTAGTAACAATAGGTGTGAAAACGAGGAATTAGTTAAGATTGCTGACCAAGAAGTTGTCTAAAGAACTTTCAACACCTTAGGTCAATAATTCTTGAGAATGGAGAGATTGAGAAGGATGTTGCCCATAGAATTCAAGCTGGTGGAAGACATAGAGATGTGCCTATGAAGTTTTATGTGATTGTCGTGTACTATTCAATTGAAAGGAGGTTTTAGAGGATAGCTATATGACCAACCATGCTTTATGGGACAATGTTGGGTAGTTAAGGAACAACATGCTCATAGGATGAGCGTGACTGAAATGAGGATAATGAGATAGATGAGTGACAAGATGAGAAAGAATAGAATTTGATGTGAATGCATATGGGGGAACTTAGGAGTAACATCTATAGGTAATATGATGAGGGGAAGTAGACTGTAGAGGGCTTGGTCATGTGCAATGGAAGCCAAGAACCACACCAGTAAGAAGTGAGTTTATAGAAGTTGATGGCTCTAAAAGGGCATGGGAAGACCCAAAAGGACGTGGGTGGAGGTAGTAAGAAAAAACTTGATGACATATTCTCTAATTGAAGGTATGGCTCTTGATAGTCTGGAATGGAGAAACATGATTCATGTATCTGAACCCAATTAATTGAGATGAGGCTCATATGATGATGATGATTACGACGATGATGATGATGAATGCACTATCATTGGAGCTCCCGTCTGTATTAAAAAAAAATAAAAAGAAAAGAAAAGAAAAAGAACATAAAAGCTTTTCCAAGTCTTTATGATAGAGTGAAATGATTGTCCATACTGATTTTTCAAATCATGCTTAGGGGGCAAGGAGAACAAGGGAATATCTGGTTTCAATGACGTTTAGAGGATACTTTCCATCTAAAACAGGATGCCTAAAACATAAAAGCTTTCCATCTAAAACATCATATATGCAGCAGTAAAGACCGCTTCATCTCAATAGATTTTAGGAACCTTCATTTCCAGCATGATGGATCTAAGAACCTCTAAGGTGACGATTCTCTCGTTGACACCCCATTCTGTTGGGTTGTATAAAAACAAGACTTTTTAAGTGTCTATTTCATGATTTATAAAGTATTTTTATAGATAATGAGATAGACGATCTTGAGATCACATCTAAACACCTTGATATTCTTTTCAAACTGATTTAAGATCATTTTATGAAATGTCTTTACAATCAAAGGAACCTCGTTTCCATGTTTCATCAGGTAAATCCATGTCATAAGAGAATGATCATTAATGAAAGATATAAAATATCTATAATCAAAAGCTGAAACAATTGGGGCTGGGCTCCACACATCAGATATTTTCACATTGAAAATAATTGAAGGGGCTTTATGGACATATGACCAAGACCCTTGTGGCATAATCACACATCATCTTTATTGGAGGCCAATCTTTATTGGCAGTCTTTGACACAAAAGCTATAGATGTACTACTCCCTACATGAGGAAGATATAGTCCTATGGATTCAATACCACTACCAATTTTCTTCTGTGTTCTCAAATCCTATACAAGAAAATGCGAAGGAAAGAAGGTGACGCTACATCGCAATTGTTTAGTAAGGGAACCAACATACAAAACTAATGGAAGATTGATTCGAAATGGAGTGTGAAGAACAGAAGGTAAAGAAAAAATGATGAAAGTTGATTTATTCCTTTTATACTGGCATTCAAATGCGTGCCATTAGACAATTTTATGTCACTGGAATAGGAGAATATGAAATGAAACCTTCTTCCTTACCCATCATATGATTTGAGGCACCTGAATCAAGAACCCAAGAGGTGGAGGGATGGGACTGAGATGATGTGAGTTTGCAATTGCAGATGTACCCAGCTACTATATTCTTGTATATGAACTCATAGATGCATGGTATGCCAAAACGGTTACGTAATGGTTGTAACGGTAATGGTGGAACCATTCCATGTTATGGGGCTGAAACGGCCGTAATGGCTGTTACAGAAAAAAAAATGGTCCGTAAAGGGCTTAAAGGCCCTGTAATGGTCCTAATGGGGTTGAAACAGATTTAAAAAAAAAGAAAAAAAAAGAGGCTGTAATGGCCATTATGGCCTGTATCATAATGGTAAATGACCACCATTACCATTATGGAATACTTTGCATAGATGCTTGGACAACTGGTAGTTGTTGTCGTAACTCACTAATAGTCTGGCAGGAGGAATTGGAAGTTGAACCACCAATCTTAGAATCACCGCACCCCCCCTCCCCCCCTCAATAGTAACAATATTTGCAGAACAAGATTGAGTTTGAGGTAAGATGAGGATAAAGCTCCGAACGCTACTTCTTAACGTGTTCCTTTCCTGTGATGAGTGCACACTTTTGTACCAATCTTATGCTGATATAGGTGATTTGCTGGATACTTTTGTAGCTGATGTAGATATGAAAGATGTCTGATTTGCTACAAGAGCGGATATTTCATGGTTTGAAGAAACATTCTGACTGAAGGTGGTTGCTCTCCTGCTTGCTTCTCCACGAATATGGTTGTAAACAGATTCTAGAGAAGGAAGGCTGTCATTCACAAGGATATGTACTCTGTGTAACTCAAGATTGGGACGAAGACTGGTCAGGAATTCAAAATCCTGCACTGTTCAGCTTGTTTTCTCGTGTCTTTAGCACTAAGTGCCGGAGTGTGGGAATGATCCAGCTCTTTCCAATGCTGCATATTTGTACTCTCACGATGTAATTGATAGAAACGAGCAAAATTTTCCTGCTGGAAATACTTCTCAATGTATCCCATACCTCTTTCAGTCCTCTTGAATATAAGATTGTGGCAAATTCTTGGCTCCATGAAATGGAGGAGTTAAGACATCACCATCATGTTGTCTCTATCCCAGTCATCCTGGGATGGATTGTCAAATGGTAGATCCTTCTTATTTTCCATTTATATAGCCAAGCTTCCGCTTTCTTCTAATGTACTTTTTGGTGGATGAAGACCATGCCAAAAAAACTTTTATCATCAAACTTGATTATCATTAAACCTGGAGGGTCACTCTGATTGTGCCCCATTGTTAATGATCTCCACCTGTACTACTTTTCGCTAGGATGTAGTTGGATACTGCAAATAAAAACAATCATAGATGAATGCTTTAGATTGTCATAAATCTGGAAGAAAGAATCCGAAGAAGGTTCACATCAATGACATAAAAGGATAAAGAATAGGAAGATGTTGCAGAGCAACTGAAGGAGGCCGATTAGGCTAATTGCAGAAGTGGGCTAGCCCTAAAGGCTGGCTTGCACTGATGTGGGGACCGATTGGTTTTGTTGGTGATGTGGCTAGAACTACAGGAGCTGAAGGCGATGTTGTGAGGTCAATTGGCCCTACCGGTGGTGCGACTGGCTATATTGGGTCTGGCCGTTGCTGGAGGTTTGCTGCTTGGTCCTTCAGACGGATCAGTTGGTGTAACTTGGTTGGAATGTTAGAGGCGGTTGGAAAAGAGATGAACAAGAAGAAAGGAGATGAAAATGGAAGAAGAACAAGAGGAAATGGAGGATTTGAAGGGATCTAATGCTGTTCTGATAACATGTAGAAGGTTTACATCGTAAAACAGTAGAAAAGGGAATAAGAAAAGAGGAGAAAGGAAGAAAGTGAGGGGCAAAATGAGAGTTAGGGCTACACATTTCCCTCTCCTCAGTTCTATTAAGACTTGAGTGAAAATGCATTTGGTTCTCCAGACCACTGAAATACATACCCATGTAATTGCATCACTTATGACTGGAACCCATAGTTTTGTCCTCTAGACAATTGAAAACTACTATCCATGGTGTTTTTTTTTTTTCTTCTGTTTGTGTTATGTTTTGAGCTCTAATTGTGTAATCGTGTCTTTTAGTATCTCCTGAAGTTCCACTTAAATATGCCACTATTTTCCTAAAGTGTCCCATGTTTCCCTTAGATTGCAATACATTTAGCGATACATGTAATTTTTCCTGATGTTTACCACGATATTTCCGCATCCCAAGGGTGTGATATGCTGCTGCAATACTGATACTTCAGACACTAGGGGGCCAATGTAATTCTTTGATAGTGGGTGAAGCAGTCCAATTTCTTATTGACCCTCTTCCCCTCTTTGTATCTGTTCTTTTGTTTGCCTTCAATAAAATTTGTATTGCCATTGCAGAAATTAAAGCCTTAAGGAACAGTAAGTTGAAGGGCTTTTTTGTTACTTGATAATGGAAATAGGAGTTCTTGCTCTTATGCTAAGAGACCTTGATTCCTTCATTGAAGAATATGATGACCCTTTTCTAATTTTTATGTATGTACCTTGTTGAGGATGCAGTTGGATGTACACATGAGTTTTCATGAAATATGTGTATGGGGGAAAGTTGAGTCTCCTGTCAACTTACCTAAGTTCAAGACAGACAGAAACATATCACAAAACTACTAGGAAACTAACAATAACATAAACTAAAGCAACAAAGAAATTGGTAGTGGAAAAAAGAAAAATTTCATGGGTAATATCATGGTTCTGCACTATTTGGGGTCAACATGTGTTGTTGGTGATATTTTAAGCCTTAACAAATTATACTAATTCATAGACATTTTTCTATTTCTGTGAAGAGAATATGGTGATATGCTTTGAAGATGGGGACATGGGAAGATGCTTAAGAGGAAGCCCTAGTGGAGAGAAACAATACCACATTAACATGTACTTATTTTTTAATCGTTAACTTCATTTATCTCATAGATTATTCTTTTGTTTTTCTTTATTTCCTACTCAGTTATGTTTTCTCATTATTAACATTAGAAACTTGTATGCGGATCTTTAGTTGGGCTTTTGCATGTATTATCTTGAGTAACATTTGCACAACTTACCAATTGTATATGTAGGTTGGAAATGGCTTCTAAATAATTTGTTTTGGTTAAAAAACTGTGGGTACCACAACCATAAGTAATGTTTTATTTACACTTACACCCGCACCTTTGGGACAGTGGTAGACTGTGTGAAGATAACCTCCTCTCAACACTGAGGTCAAGGTATCGAATCCCAATGTGGGGGGTGGCTAACATTGGAGGGTGACTAACAATGTGGGTGTGTGTACTAACAGTGGGATGTGTGAACTTACCCAAAAAAAAAGAGGTTTTATTTACACTTACTGCTGCACGGTGTTGGCCTATTGACGCAGGATAATGGGCCTATCTATATGATGCTGAATGAAACTAAAGCGGAATGATTCAACAATCAATAATTAAATTAAATCTACTCAAATCACGTGCGGAAATCCAAATAAGCAATTAAACATGAACTACAACCATAAACTACAAGCAAATAGTGAATGAACTATGAAATCTCAAAGGCCGGGACCTATGGAAGGCAGAACTTCCATGTCTGAGGATATAGGGTTAATCCTAAATTTAAAGTTGGGGCTCTAGGGTTTCTAGGGTATGGCTGAAAATTAGGGATTGAGGTGGATTAGGGTTTGGGTTTAGATAATTTGAGAATTGTGGATTTAGGGTTTTAGGTTATGGGAAAGGAAAAATTCGGATTTAGATGTGATGGGGGTGGTCAGATTTGAGAAACGACATAGGATTAGGCTAGGTTAGATGAAAGCGGATGTGAATAGGTTAGGATTTTGTTGAAAAGCTAAGAAAAAGGGGTTGTGGGCCTATTCCAAATGGAAAAGGTTCAAGGGTTTTGGGTTTTCGGCTTGGATTCAAAGAAAACTCAAAAGATCTCTAATTCGGATGGAAAACACAATCAACTTACCTGTATTTGAAAAGAAGAAGAAGAAGAGAAAAGAGATAGGAAGAAGATAATCGGCATCACACCAAAAGGGGCTCCAATCACCTGAGGATCAAGCTCATTTCAAGCTAGAAGAGGGTTTCTCTCAAAATTCATAAACTTACATTAAGAGAAATAAGGTTTCTAACATGTATATATAAGCCACGAAATAGAAAAGTGCACTAAAGTGCCTAATTAATAAAAAGATAACAAAAAAACACCTAAAACAAGTAAGTCCAAGAAAAGTGTACTAAGCTTAGTGCCTATAATATGAAAAAAAAGACAAAACGACGCCTAAAACAAATAAACGCGTGCGTTGGCCTACTGCTGCACTCCTCTCATGTGCTCCATGTGCTCCTCATGTGTCATCGAACCATAGCGAGATAGGTGCGACACGTCTCCTATGTTGGTATACTCGGGAAAATGATCGTGATGGTCCGATGTCTGCGTCAACTCTCCTCGGTTGAAAAGAAGTAGACTCTGGCGACGTCAAACTTCTGTACCGCTCTAGGATGTCTGGATCAACCCGCTGCAGCTCGGTCTCTGTAAGCCATGTGCAATCTGAAGTCGGCCTATTTTTCCACTTGACAAGATACTTCTGGTACCCTCCTTCGCTAGTCGATACCATTTGCTCATCCAAAATATCTTCAATATCTTCCTTTCGCTCAAGTAGTTGTGGTAAATGGGGTAAAGGTTGGGAAGATGGGGTAGGGATAGGCCATGGAACATGAGATGGGGTAGACACGTCATCTAGGTGACCCTTAAAAGACACTAGATCCTCTACATTGATAGCAGAACATATTCCTATGTCGGGTGGAAGATCTACTACATATGCATTAGTGCCCAGGCATTTTAAGATTTTATATAGGCCGGCACTACGTGCTTTTAATTTCTTAATGGCTCCTTGTGGGAACTTCTCTGGTCTAATGCGGATCATGATGTAATCACCCACTTGAAATTCTTGCATCTTGTAATGTGAGTGAGCATTTAATTTATAATGTTCATTGCTAGCATTAATCCGCTTCGTAATTTCATTATGCAGGTCATGGATATGTCGTGTAAATGACTCAGCTAACTTTGATGGCTTATGTGAGATGGATAGGAATGAAACTATAAGACGCCCCAGTGAAGCAATGGACTCAAAATAGACAACTCTATGATTTAGAATCGGGAGATTTTAACAAAAGAACACTTCTTGTGGGTGAAACATAATTTCATATTCTTTAGTATCTCGCAGACTTGCTCTAATTAATAGAGGTGTTGCTCATTGTAAGTGTTATAAACAAGGATAATGTTTAGGTATCCCAATACCTGAAAACACATACTTTTGATGCCAAGTCTTGAGCAGATCTTGGCATTAGCCATTATGCCCAACATGTCATCAAGATGCGGGATAGGGGCTTTGGCCATCACATCCATGATGTCGTGAACACGTTGTAAAGTGAACTGACACTTGACTGAGATTTTGTGGACGACTAGAATGTGCCCACCCGTGCACCACGTACCATCATTCTTGGAAGTGAAAAGGGCGGGCACGACACAGAATAAAACTCCAACTCAAAACTCTCCTGAGTGAAATCTTCCTTAAGAAGCTTATGAAATTGCCTCTACATTTCTGCATGCTCCGTCGGGTTCACTGGTAGAGGGGAAAGCTTGATAAAGTTGACCTAGGGACAAGATCGATAGCGTATTGAATGTCCCGCTTGGGTGGAAGTTCACCCCATAAGTCATTTGGTGTGGTATCACAAGTCCTTTCCAAGTCCACATCACTAATCACGTGGGTGTCCACCATCGTATCCACACTAGTCTTTTTTTCAAACCTGTCCGCATTCAATATGGTGAGAGACTTAGATTGGGACTCCACATCATTCAGGTCACACATGACAAGTGGAAGTGGTGCGGCCTCAATTTCTTCGACCTCTTCATCACCAGCACCTAGTCCTTCATGTTCAACAATGGTAAGTGATGCCTCGATTTCTTCTTCGTCGTCACTATCAATTTCAGGCATGTACTCTACCTCTTCGTAAACAACCTGTTTGGACCCTTCCAACTTGCCATTCACCAAGACATTATCTCGCTCCCAGGGAAATATAATTGGTGGCAAACACTCTTCAGTTGCTCAGAAGCCGAGATTTCCTTAGTGACTGATTGGATGACTTTACAAGAAGGTGACCATATGGGTTCTCTTTTTGGACGAGGTGGGATGACTCTTTACTGAGCTAAGCGCTTCTGACGGTAAGAGATGGGAAGATACTTTTCTTTCAAATGCCTTTTTCATCTCGTACCATTGTGAAATTGGAGCTCCACCTCTCCGCTCAATTTTTCGTTCCAAATCCATCCAAAACGACTTGGCTTAGCCCACCAATTTCAACTTGGCAAACCTCACTTGACGGTTGTCTGACATATCATACCAGTCAAAATAATATTCCAAGTCTTCAAGCCAATCAATGAATGTTTGTGGGTCCATGTGACCACTAAAATATGCCAAATCATCGGAGTCAGGGTTTCCATTGGGTCTTGAGGGCCATAAGACAACACTTAACGGCCCTAAGTATCTTGTGCTCTTATACTCCATTCGTTATGGGGAGACTCAACAACTCCACGTTATGATCGAAAAAAAAGTTTCTACCGTAGACGCTGCAAGATGAAACCCTAAGCTATATGATGCATGCACTAACCAATCCTAGATGTGATGAATAAGATGCTTTAGACACCCTATGCTTCGAGCTTAAGCTCTGATACCAAAATTCGACGCAGGACAATCGGCCTATTTATATGATACGAAATGAAACTCAAGCGAAATGATTCAACAATGAATAATTAAATTAAATCTACTCAAATCACATGTGCGGAAATCCAAATAAGCAATTAAACATGAACTACGACCATAAACTACTAGCAAATAGTGAAGGAACTATGAAATCTCAAAGGCCGAGACCTATGGAAGGTGGAACTTCCATGTCCGAGTATACCTTCCATGTGTCCCTGCCTTTGAGATTTCATAGTCCTTTCACTATTTGCTTGTAGTTTATGGTTGAGATTCATGATTGATTGCTTATTTGGATTTATTTATATGTGATTTGAGTAGATTTAATTCAATTGGTCATTTATTCATTCTTTCGTATTAGTTTCATTCCGCATCATATTGATAGGCCCATTGTCCTGCGTCACCTATTGGTGTAGCTAACTGATGAGGACATCAGAGTACCATTTAGGGTCTACCAGAGGAGGAGATCATCACCAGTTTCCCTTTGTATGGATGAAGTGGGCTGAGTGGACCATTTTGAAGACCTCACATTTGATGCATCTTTGAAGACCCTACACTAGGAAGATGCATGTGGGTTGCATTCTTGAGGGGTTTGGACCTTTTGATCGAGTGCACGCATCTTTAGACCATTGGATCGTGCGTATTGGGCCGTTTGACTACTTTTGATCATGGACACTTTAGGACTTAAGTGTCTTAGTTTTTATTTGACTTTATTAGGATTTAGTTTATTTGATAGTTTGAACCTTTTCTGAGCTTTGCTTTACGTTTTGTTCTAGTTTTAAGGGTATTTTAGTGAAGAAAACATTAAGTAGGGCTATTTTTGTAAATTTCTACAGTTGACACTATAGGGGGGGGGGAGGGGGGGGGGGGGGGGCTCACTAAGCTATTGTTTATCAGAAAACATCAAAATTTCTTCTTCATGCGATTTGAAGATTCCTCCATTTGATTTGGAGTTAGGTTTAGTGCGATTCCATTCCTATTCAACGAAGGTGCGAGGCTTCCATCTATCATTTTCCTTTTCTCTTCCTTTCAATTCAAAATAAGGTATTTTCTCAAAAACTTCTTCTTCCATTCCCATCCAAAACCATCCAAATCATTTTTTTCTTCAACTTTTTATCATCCAACTTCATCCCCGATGTGGAGATTAGAAAAAGAATCAATATAAGTAATGAAAAATACAAAATAATTGCTAACTCACACCATAAATTTAAATAGTTTATTGTGGGTGATGAAGTCATGATTAGAATACGTCCAGAAAGGTTTCCATCGGGAATCATAAAAAATTACAGTCTCGTAGTGCTGGCGCTGGACCGTATAAAATCTTTGATAAGATTGGGTCTGAATGCTTACTTGATAGATCTTCCACCTAACATACGTATCGGTTCCACATTTAATTGGAAGATCTTGTACCGTTTCATGGACCTTCCCCTAACCCTCACATGAACTTTAATGATGATGCCCCTGACTTGTCTCGATCAGTGTTAGCAGTATCGGTTTCGCGTTACATTTCGCACCCTTGGGATACAGATACATATTGCATATCGGTGGGAAATATCGTTTGTATCGCGGAATGTATCGCACTTTTTGGGAAACATGGGGAAACATTGGGAAATTGATTGAATTTTTCAATGAAAATTCAGGGATTGTTAAAATGGACCTCAATACACACATTTAAATAATAATATGTAAAAAAAAAGTCCACATAATGGAGTTCCTTTGTAAAAGGATCCTAAGCTATGCGCTTTCTGATTGAATTGATGCAACTATTGTTTAAATTGATTCTATAAGATATAAAAATGTAACAAGACATTAATGTAAACACAACTAATGCATTGACAAAGTAAAACAAACAAGAGAATTGAGAAATATACCTATGGATGATGCAACTGAATGAGTATCCTCCAAATGTAGCTTTGACTATCCTGGTTTAACACAATGCAAGCTATCCAATATGGCTTAGATCTATATGAGGACTCAATAAAATCTAGAAAATAGCTAATTAGACTCAACAAACTATGACCCCTATGCAGAGTTGGAACCCTGGAGTTCGGGGCGGAGCGCGCCCAAAAGCCCAACGTTTTTTTTTTTTTTTTAGGGAGGAGAAACTAGAAGAAAATTGAACAAAAAATCATTTTTTTCTACAAAATGGGGGACTCTTGTGTGTCTGACCGATATAGTAAAATAGGAGAAAATTGAGAAAAAATAGGCCTCCCCAAGTTTTTTCTCCCAAAAAAAAAAAAAAAAAAAACAAAGTTCAAAAATAGTCCAGCGTTTCTGACCGATACCTGGACGATATTGTCCAGGTATCGACGATATCTGGAATCGCGTAAAGAAAAAAGCACGATATCTTGCCGATATATCGTGCGATATCGATACAAACTGCGATATTATCGATATCGCACGATATATCGTGCGATACCAAGGAATTTGCGTTTTTTTTTTGGTTATTACTGAGCCGATATTTATCGGCGAGCAACGATACCGATAATATCGGCCGATATCGGCCGATATTATCGATACTGTAAACACTGGTCCCGATGCCCCCCTCTTCTTAGCCTTTACCACTTGTACCATCTGTACCTACGAGAAGAAAGGAGATAGATGATATCTTACATGAAGAAGCAATTTCCACTAGAGATGGCTGATATCGAAAGTACTTGGTCAAGTGGAAGGACAGACCGGTGTCAGATTGCGCGTCGATCACAGAGATAGAGCTTCTATGACTCGACCTCGACATCCTGGAACGTTATCGGAGTTTTATTTCGCCGGAGGTGAATCTTTCTCAGTCGAGGAGAGTTGATGAGGACATAAGTGCACCATTCAGGGTCTACCAGAGGAGGAGGAGATCATCACTAGTTTCCTCTGGATGGATGACCACTACGTGGGCCCTAGTGGTCTGAGTGGACTGTTTTGAAGACCCCACATGCATTTGATGCATCTTCGAAGACCCTACACTAAGAAGATGCATGTGGGCTCTATTCTTGAGGAGTTTGAACTGTTGGATCAAGTGCACGTGCCAATTGGACCCTTGGATCACGCGTATCGGGCCATTTGACCACTTTTGATTGTTGCTCGCTTCAATCATGGACACTTTACGATTTAAGTGTTTAAGTTTTTATTTGCTTTATAAGGATTTATTTTATTTGATAGTGTGGAGCTTTTCTGAACTTTGATTTACGTTTTGTTCTAGTTCTAAGGGTATTTTAGTGAAAAAAAATTAGTAAGGCTATTTTTGTAAATTTTTGCACTTAAGACTATAAAAGAGAAGGGGGGCATGTGAACCTTTCTATGCTATTCCTTATAAAAAAATCTTCAAAATTTCTTCTTCATGCAATTTGAAGATTCCTTTATGTGATTTGGAGTTAGGTTTGGTGCGATTCCATTCCTATTCAACGAAGCACGGGCTTCCATCTATCATCTTCCATCTCTCCTCCTTTCTATCTAAAAAGAGGTATTTTCCCAAAAACTTAATTTTTCTTCTTCCCTTCCCATTGAAAACCATCTGAATCATCTTTTTCTTCAACTTTTCATCATCCTACTTCAACCCCAACTGAACCCAACCATTGAGGACCCCAAAACTCTAGCCAACGACCCACACATGTGATCGTATGGCCACATGTGCGAGCCCTTAGGCCGACCATACGGACAACCCCTCAATTCCTTTATTTCCCCTTGCTTCCCCCACCAAAATCCCTTGATTCCGCATTCTTAACCCTACCTTAAACCTTAGATCCCCAATTTCCGATTTCCAAAACCTCTAATTCCAAAATCTCAAATTCCCATGAACCCTAATTTTCCAAGTTTTAGATTTTCCCCTTCCTAACCCTAATCCTAGAACCTACAAGTCAACCCCTTGAGTGTAGAACATGCCTATGCTAAATTGGAAATTCTTTCCTTCCATTGGGCTTAGTTTTAATTGATTTATGTGATTTCTTAGCGTGCAGGCATGTGATTTAGGTTAAATCAGATTTTATATTCTATTGTTTACTCTTAATTACATGGTGGGTTAACATCTTTTGTTAATTAAATTACTTGGACTCTTTCTGATGCGAACATCAGGTCCTTTAGCGTTTATCAGCGTATGAGGTGAGTGACACCTATATCTTTATGGCTCAATGATGACGGGCATGGATTGTTCGTGACGACTTGAGGAGCATCGAAGACCTTATATATGTAGTCCGAGACATTTGAGAAGACCCCACCTTGGGAAGACATGTGTTAGTTGTTTGGGGGAGATGATCGGATCGTTGGATCGCGATGATGATGTGATCGGACCGTTGGTTCGTCGTGGCCTACTTTCATTGTGCCATCATCGGAGGCCATCGGGCATCTTAGATTTGCGTTTATTATATGTACTTTTACTTATTTGAGTTTTGGGTCAGTGTGTGTACGTTTTTTCGTGCGAATGTCTTTTTTTTTGAAATTTTGTTAGTAGTGGTATTTTGGTAATTATGTTAATTCCGAATTTTATAAGGGTGTTGCCCTAAACCTTTTTCATAATGCTATTGATTTGATAAAAGAAGAAAAAACTTTGGTGGCTTATCTCCCTCCTCCTCTCCTCTCTGTGGATCTTCATCTTCTTCCCCAATCTTCTTCTTTCTTCTTCCCTCTTTCTTCCAAATTTCTTCTAAGGTAATTCCTTTTCTTCCCTCTTTCTTCTAAACTTATTTTCTCCCATTATCCGCAACCCTAAAATCTGAGAATTGATCCCTAAATCTATTTATCTCAGATTTTCATTCCTTAATCCGAGAAATCCTTTGATCTCCCGGACTATTGAATCCCATTTCACGTTTGGATCATAACCATGCAAGATCGGGAGGTTTCATCCCTCGTCGGATCCAATCCACGCAATACTTGAAATCCATACTTCGTGGTTATAATGATGGCCCCTTTTATTGCATGTTTCCCATTTATTTTTCTTGATTATGATGGTAGTTGTTGAATGTTTAATTTAGATTTTGCTTGATTTATTCCGTTGAATTTTATGTCTCATACATGCATCATAATTAGGCCGTCCTACATCAATTTTTGGTATCAAAGCTTAGAGTTTGCATGGTTATATTAGATCAAGTTATCAAATTAGGGTTTCATATTAGGTCTGTTTTAGAAAAATTTCAATTTTAGAAAGTTCTCATTTTTAGAAAGTTTCCAGATTTGGGTCGTAGTGTCCAGATTTAGTGTTTATTAGACTAAGAAAGTTTAATTTTCGAAATTTGCTATTTTTAGAAAATTTTCCTTTTTTGGAAAGTTTTCAAATTTACGAAATTTCCTGAATTAGAAAATTCTGGTTTGGTGAGTCTAGGGTTAGGAAGTTCGTCAGTCATGCATCTTCATAGGATTAGAATCATATCATCCATATTGTGAGTCACCTAGTCCGTAGAGTCTCCCCGTAGTGAATGAAGTATAGGCGTTTTGAGTTCTTCAGGGCCATTAAGTGTTGTCGTGTGGCCCTCCGATGAGTTGGCCTATTTTAATGGTCACATGGACCCACAAACATTCCTTGATTGGCTTGAAGACTTGGACTACTTTTTTGATTGGTATGATATGTCGAATAGCAGTCAAGTGAGGTTTGCCAAGTGGAAATTGGAGGGCAAAGCCAAGTCGTTTTGGACAGATTTGGAGCGAAGAATTGAGCGGATAGGTAGGGCCTTGATCTCACAATGGGACGAGATGAAAGAGCGTTTGAAAGAAAAATATCTTCCCATCTCTTATCATCAAAAGCCCTTGGCTTAGAAGAGAGTTGCCCCACCTTCTCATTCAGAAAGAAAGCCCATATGGCCACCACCTCCTTGTAAAGTGGTTCAACCCGTCATTAAGGAAATCTCGGCTTTTGAACCAGTTGAGGAGTGTTTAACACCAATTATATTTCCTTGGGAGCGTGATAATACAGAGGTGAATGGCAAGTTGGTAGGGTCTAAACAGGTTGTTTATGAAGTAGAAGAGTACATGCCTGACATCAGTAGTGATGAAATGGAAGAAATTGAGGCATCGCTCATCATCGTTGAGAATGACGAAGTGTGTGCTAGTGATGAAAAGGTCGAAGAAATTGAGACCGCACCACTTCCAGATGTCATGTGTGATTTAAGTGATGTAGAGTCCCAATCTAAGTCTCTTACCATAATGCACACGAATGAATTTGAAAAGGAGACTGGTGAGGATATGATGGTAGACACCTACATGACTTGTGATATCCCACCAAATGATTTATGGGATAAATTTTCACCAAAATGGGACAGTCAACACACAATCGATCTTGTCCTTAGGTCGGTCCTGTCAAGCTTTCCTCTATACCTAGGTGAACCCCACAGAAAATATAGAAATGCAATGTCAATTTGATAAACTTCTCGGGAAAGAATTCAATAAGAAAGTTTAAGTTGGAGTTTTGTTTTGTGTGCCATGCTTGCCCTTTTCACTTTAAAAAACAATGGCATATGGCGCACATGTGGGCATATCTTGGCCGTCCACAAAGCTTCAGTCAAGTGTCACGCCACCTTGCGACGTATTTACTTCATGGTGGATATGATGGTTAGAGCCCTTCTCCCACATCTTGATGATATTTTGGACATAATAGCTGATGCCAAGATCTGCTCAAGACTTGGTATCAATAGTGTGTGTTTTCAAGTGTTGGGATGCCTGAACATCATCCTTATTTATAACACTTATAATGAGAAATTATGTGCCACCCGTGGGAAGTGTCATTTTGTTACAGTTTTTCAAGTTCTAGATCATAGGGTTGTTTATTTCCATAGGATTGTTCATTTCGAGTCCGTTGCTTTTTCAGAGCGTCCTTTAGTTTCACCCATGTCTGTCACCCAAAGGTCTTCAGAGTCAGCTGATGCATTTGCACGACACATTCATGAATTGCATACATATATTAGGCAACAGATAAATAAGAGCAATGATAGTTATAAACGTTCAGCTGACTTGCATCTTAATTTATAAGAAATTCAGGAAGGAGATTATGTAATGGTGATGATAAGGCCAAAGCGGTTTCCTCAGGGTACCGCTAAGAAATTATAAGCTCGTAGTGCTGGACCATTCAAAATATTGCAAAGAATTGGGTCCAACGCGTATAGGATTGACCTTCCACCTGAAATGGGCATTAATCCAATGTTTAATGTGGAAGATCTAGTCATTTCCCCTAATCCTACCATTGATCATTCTTTTCTTTCATGGCCATATTCTGAGTTTGCTTCTCAACCCATTCCACCCCTTCCCCCACCGATTGAATGTAAGGAAGAAATCGAAGGGATTGTGGATGAGGAGATTGTATCCACTTGAGAGAGAGGCTTCTAGCGATATCTTGTTAAATGGAAGAACAAGCCACCATTCGATTCTGCATGGCTTACAGAGACAGAGCTACAGAGACCAGATCTAGACATGTTGGAGAAGCACCAGAGCTTTTATCTCGCCGGAGTCGAGCTCTTCTCAGACGAAGAGAATGATGCGGACATCAGGCCCTTTAGCGTTTATCAGCATAGGAGGCGAGTGATACCTATATTTTTATGGCTTAATGATGACGGGCCTGGATTGTTCGTGACGACTTGAGGAGCATCGAAGACCTTACACATGTAGTCCGAGACATTTGAGAAGACCCCACCTTGAGAAGACATGCGTAAGTTGTTTGGGGGAGATGATCGGATCGTTGGATCGCGATGATGATGTGATCGGACCGTTGGTTCGTCGTGGCCTACTTTTATCGTGCCATCATCGGAGGCCATCGGGCATCTTAGATTTGCGTTTATTATATATACTCTTACTTATTTGAGTTTTGGGTCAATGTGTGCACGTTTTTTCGTGCGAATGTCTTTTTTTTTGAAAATTTGTTAGTAGGGGTATTTTGGTAATTATTTTAATTCCTAATTTTATAAGGGTGTTGCCCTAAACCTTTTTCATAATGCTATTGATTTGATAAAAGAAGAAAAAGCTTTGGCGGCTTATCTCCCTCTTCCTCTCCTTCTCTCTGTGGATCTTCATCTTCTTCCCCAATCTTCTTCTTTCTTCTTCCCTCTTTCTTCCAACTTTCTTCTAAGGTGATTCCTTTTTTCTCCCTCTTTCTTCTAAACTTATTTTCTCCCATTATCCGCAACCCTAAAATCTAAGAATTGATCCCTAAATCTATTTATCTCAGATTTTCATTCCTTAATTCGAGAAATCCTTTGATCTCTCAGACTAGTGAATCCCATTGCACGTTTGGATCATAACCATGCAAGATCGGGAGGTTTCATCCCTCGTCGGATCCAAGCCACGCAATACTTGAAATCCATACTTCGTGGTTGTGATGATGGCCCCTTTCATTGCATGTTTCCCTTTTATTTTTCTTGATTATGATGATAGTTGTTGAATGTTTAATTTAGATTGCTTGATTTATTCCGTTGAATTTTATGTCTCATACATGCATCATAATTAGGCCGTCCTGCATCACTTTCATAATCTCCATGTTGGTTGCTAGCATTAAATCATGTGTCCTGCATCACTAACGGACAAGAATCGTCAATCACACACAGTTATATCAAACCCTAGGATCAAATCATGCCCAAACACAACCAATTCAAGGTAGATATTCTTTCACTTGAAAAGAAAGGAAAAACAATGCGATAACCAGCGAATAATCGAAGCTCTTACTACTTTGGATGGCCTAGACCATATGCCCCACTTGGGAAAACATGCACTTGCATAAACCCTAGCCTAAGGCTTTGTAGAGAAGATAAAATGTCCCAAAAGTTGTTGGACATTTTTTGTTTATTGAGTTTTTAATAAAGGGAGAAAAGCCCTAGCACTAATCTGGGCCTTTCATCAAGCATAAACTATGGGTCCATACACTCTTTATTTAAAAGAAAACGACTAAAATCTCCCTATTTACTTAAATTAGATATAAGCAAAGTAAAATAAACTAAAATTCATCAAAAAAGTAAATCAAACCTCGCAACTTAAGGGAAACGCCACCTAAAGACCCTTTTGTGGACCCAAAAGTGTACCACGGGTGCAACAATGCGTGGTCCACTGATGGGTCTATGGATTTGGCCTGTTATGAAGGTATTTGGCCCCCTTTCTACACTCTAATCTATCTTAAAACTCCGTAGTAAGTGCATCAAAACCGATCCATCAACATTAAGCCGTCCACATTCTTATCATCCTTGTCGGGTTGGAAAGGACTCGACCTCTAGTTTGATCCGCTGCCCTGTATGGTGTAAGATCTGCATCATTGAATACATTAGAAGTATTCAATCCAGGTGGTAGCTCAATGCAATCGTTGTTGTCGTTAATCCGCTTCTAGATCTTGCACGGGCCAATCCTTTTCAGTTTCATCTTGTTGTAAGTGCCCGCTGCGAACCGTTCTTTCCACATGTAGACCAAAACTAGTTCTCTTGATTCGAAAACCACCTTCTGATGTCTTTTCTCTGCCATAAACCTTGCATGGGACAGATGGCTAATGTCTCCTGTGGTTATGGGTTTTGCCTAAAGCCTCTCTCTCATGGGTTTTAATTCTACTTTCTGATTATCTTTCATGAAGATGTATGTATTTTTCCAACCATCGTGAATGGTCTGCTAGTCGTACTGCCATGGTTGACTCAATAATATGCGGCACGCGTACATCTTTTGGATTGCGTCGCACCACACATTGTAATGATATGTTTTACCTGTCGTGAATGAAACTAAACAATGATGGGAAATCTTTACCTTACTTGATTAAACTGAACAAGTCTATATCGAACTACATGCCTCTTGGTCTCCAACTGGAGCTTTTCTACTACTACTTCCAAGATAACATTTTCACTGTTGCCCCCTGTCGATGATCACCCCAAAGACATTGCCATTCATTGTGCAACTCCTGTAGAAGATATTAGTTTGCAACCAATCTTCCTTAGGCCATTTGGGTGCAAGAAGATCCTTTTGGATAACCAACGTTTCTGGATCATCACCATCTATTTCCGTCATCTCCACCGTCGGTATCATAATCCGCACCATGTGTTTCCCTTGTGGTCTCACCCTGATCGTCAATTGATTGTTCCTCCATAACTACTCTGGAGCTACTAGCCAAATTGACTTGTGGCTTCCTACATTCGGATGAAATATACCTAATTCCATTGCATTTGTGCCATTGGATGTTATTTTGACCTGTTCGTCTTACTACCTCGTCGTTTATAATTTGTGACCTGATGTTGGAGTGACATTTTTGGCCCGACTCGAATCCCGTGTGGGCTTACTACTGCTACTCAGAATACTAATGGATCGATTAGAAACTTCCTTGGATCATACTCAATGTTGTCAAATCGTAAATCATATCGTGAATCGTAATCGGGTTTGAATCGTATCGTATCGTAAATCGTAATTTTTTTTTTAGATTTTCATAAATATATCATAACAAAATACAAAAAAAGTTATAAATAAATCAGAAAAATTAAAAAAACATATTACTCATCCATTTTCTCATGAATATGCTAAAAAAACAATTTAACCATAACATGATTCTCATTTCTCCTCATTAATTGTATTTCTGTATCCTTGTATAAATGTATCATTGTGTTGTATCATATCATAATTAAGTTAAAAGACATGAACCAAAGGATTTTTTATTTAAAAAATTAAAGAAAGGAAAAAGAAAGATTAAGCAAGGAAAAGATGAGATATTCTAATGTAGGTGGTGTTGATTGTCTTGTATTATGTATCCTTAGATCTCTAAGTGCACTCGGACAAAGGGGGTGTGTGGGGGGTCTCCCCCCACTATTCGGAGCCGGGGGGGGGGGGGGGGGTGCTGGAAAGAGACTGCACATAATCGATGGGTGGAAAGGCATCTGTCATGAGAGATTTCATCTTCTCTCATGTTTTCAACTTGGACTTGCTGTACCTTTCTTGGGCGACCTTATCCTGTTCCCACCATGCTACTCTACTTAAACCAGTATTCGGAGTATCGGCATCGCTACAAATTTCGTTGGCCAGGGATACAAGAACAATATTGATATCGCCAATATTATCGCCGATAACTGGAAATAGAGGGAAACATTGGAATTTTTCAGTGCAACTTTAGGATGTGCTAAAATACACATATTCTATATTTAGGAATAAAAAATTAAAAAACAAATGCATGCATAATAATTTTCCATTTAATGGGGGCCTAAAAGCATGCGCTGTCATGAGAAATCAATCGAAATTAGTCCAATCATCCCATCAATCCAATCTATATCCATCTAAACGTCAAACCTTCCTTCCAAACATCTATCGATATTTTAGAATAGTGACAACACATGATATTTCGCCGAGAAATCGTTGTCAACTAAAAAGGAAATGAAAGACCATGGTCTCGATATAGCTAATGTTATGATAACGATAATATCGCGATATTATTGTTAACAATTTGATCATTGGATACAACCATCGCCCATAAAAAATAGAAATGGAATTTTTTGTAATAAACAGATTTTTGGCAATATCAAAACATTGGTGATATTATTGAAATATCGCCGATACACGGGCAATATAAGCGACTCTTGGAATTCACACAGCCGAAAATATTTGCGATACATTGGCGATACAAGTGACACCTGGAATTTACGTAGTTGAAAATATTGGTGATACTTAGTGATACATCATTGATACTACTAGTGTTATTGGTATCGCTACCAGTGTTATCGATATCGTCGAGCTGGAGATACAAATAATATCGGGGTACTTCAAACAATGCTTACAGCTTCATGGCAATTATTTTCACCCTTTTTGCCTCATCTACATCTTTATAATTAAAGATCACTTCCACTGCATTGATCCAATCCAAAAAATTGTCCCTGTGTAGACTACCATGATATTCAAGGACTTCCACCTTCACTTCCATTCCCAACTTGGTTCATAATAATCCCTCCTTCCTGCTTGTCATAGCTAAACAAACGGAGCTTCATGATGGAACGGGTTAATGTCACTCCCACTTGACTCATTGTCTTCGTCTTCCTAAGTCGGTGGTTCATTGCTCACTAATAGCATAACAAGTTGTTGGGAGATGGTTTGCTTTTGCCATTCAAACGTAACAACTCTCTCTTTTGCCGGATCTGCGTCTTCTTGGTCCATTCTTCGTGCACCAAGGCCTCCACCTCTATGTGGCATAATCGTAGAATAAGAAGCTCACGCATGAACGAAACAATGGCAGAAGTGAATGTTCCAATGCCACATCTACCGGAGCAAATGAATGAGAATCGTCAACTGCACGGAGTTATATCAAACCCTAAGACCAAAATCATACCCAAGCATACCCAATCCGAGCATAGAGATTATTTCCACTCGAAAATAAATAAAAAACAATTCAGTAACTGGCGAATAATTGAAGCTCTCACTAGTTTGATGGCCAAGATCATAAACCCCAGTTATGAAAACATGCACTTGCACAAACCCTAGCCCAAGGTTTGTAGAGAAGATAAAAATGTCCCAAAAGCTGCTGGACATTCCTCTTCTTTGCAAGGCTGGTTCATGTGATGGTTTCTTAACCATTAAGTCAAAGGTTTGAGGAGTTGGTGCCATCATCTTTGAATTTTTTTGTTTATTGAGTTTTTACATGAAGGAAATAAAAAAAAGCCCTCGCACTAATCTAGGCCTTACATCAAGCATTAAATATGGGTTGGATGTTATAATCTTAACCCTATGCTCTTTATTTAAAAGAAGACGACTAAAATCCCCCTATTCACTTAAGTGATATATAAGCAAAGCAAAATAAACCAAAATTCGTAACTTAAGGGAAATGCCACCAAAAGACCTTTTTGTGGACCCAGAAGTGTACCACGGGTGCCACAAGGTGTGGTCTGTTGATTGGTTTATGGATTTAGCCCATTATGAAAGATATTAAGGGCCGGTTTCCACGCTTTAATCTATCCCAAAACTCCTCAGTAAGTACATTGGCCCAATCCATCAACATTAGGTAGTCCATGTTCTCATCACCTATTGTTAGGGCATTGTTCCACCAGTTGTGCTAAAAGCTTGAACTGGTAGTGCAGGGCGAAACAATACCTGTAGCCTAGAACCATGATCCCCCTTGTGTTTTATAGTTTCCTGAGGTCCCTCTTGTGCCCTTATGCAGATTCCCAAGGGTGAGGGCCTACACCGGCTTCATAGCGGGGAAGGATGCTACCCCATACCAACAATCTCCCCCCCACCCCAGCGAGTTCCCCCGTTGTGGTTCGAACCCTCGAGCACAACTGTTCCACCAGTTGTGCTAAAAGCTCGAGCTGGTAGTGCGGGGTGAAACAATACCTATAGCCTAGAACCATAATCCCCCTTGTGTCTTACAGTTTCCCGGGGTCCCTCTTGTGCCCTTATGCATATTTCTGAGGGTGAGGGCTTACACTGGCTTCACAGCGGGGAGGGATGCTGTCCCATACCAACACCTATCAAGTCACGTCTTAAGTTTTCTTCATATCATTTCAAAGTTTTACATGCTCGTAAAATCCTTTCAGCTGTAACCTACCATTTCCGTTCCATTACAGCAGTTGGTAGAAGCATTTTGCTGCCCTTCACTATGTTGGTGAAACCAGCACACATCAGGGACTGTGCTCATTGATGTGGACTGTCCATCAGAATGTCAACCTATTGGATATGCCGCTGGCCAGAACCTAGATTGATTGGTGGTCTGAACCATTCTAAAAGTAGCTTAGAATATCCATCAATTGGATGAGAGGAGATTTCCAGTCTACTTTTTGTTAGGTTGAAATTCTAATTACCATCTGATTAGTGCACATAAACTGGCCACTCAAATGAACAACGTGCGTAGAGCACATGCACTGACGAAGCTGGTGAAGGTTATCATACTTCAGCAACATGGTGAATGTCAGCAAAACCATGAAATTTTGTTTAATGGGACTTAAATAATTCAAATAGAAAGATAACTAACGTACAGACTTATAACTTACATATTGTTGGCGTAACATGTTGGGCTGAGAAGAACAAATTCTCATCCACATCATTGTAATAAAATTCTCCCATTTTTAAAAGACCTCCCAAATAATTCGTGAATATTTCAAAAAAGTGATTATCATCATCATCTAAGCCTTATCCCAACTAATTGGGGTTGCCTACACAAATTCTGCCCCACCATTTTTCTCTGTCAAGGACCACATCCTCAGTTAAACCATAGGTCATCAAATAGTTTCTTACTACTTCCACCCGCATCCTTTTGGGCCTTCCACTCGCCCTTTTAGAGCTTTGAACTTCAACCAGCTCACTCCTAACTAGTGGTGTTCTTGGTCTCCATTGCATATCGCCAAACCATCTAAGTCTACTTTCCCTCATTTTATTGCCTATTGGTGCTTGGTTTCCACGAATGCATTAATTTGTAATTCTATCCTTCTTAGTCTTGCAACTTCCCTTATTTCGGATAAACTAATTGGGTTTGGTTACATGAATCCTCTTCTGCCATTCCACTCTGGGGATCATATTCTCAGTTAACCATTGGTGATAAGAGTCTTTTCTTACTACCTCCAACAACATCCTTTTGGGCCTTCCCCTTGCTCTTTTAGAGCCTATAACTTGAATTAACTCACTCATAACTTGTTCCATCCTTGCTTTCCTCTGCACATGGCTAAGCTATATAAGCATGGTATTAAAAACAGGGTTACTGCATCGGCTGTATTAGTGCAACTCTGTCTCCTTTACTGTCATATATATTTACCATGTTACTTTTCCTCCATTTGTTAGGCATTTTCTTCAATCCTACAATCCTGTTGAACAACTTTGTCAACCAAAATACACAATATCTCCCATGAACTTCCGAACCTCTACCGGTAGACGACCTGGTCCTACTGGTTCATCTTTCTCAAAGCTTCTTTCACTTTAGATATCCTAAATTCCTAATCCTATGAAAATATATATGGTCTCTGGCTTCATTTGAATTTCTGATTCCTTCTGTCCTAAGTTCTTAAAGTGATGGTCATTTAACAGGTTCTGAAAATTGCTTCTCTAACTTTTATTGATCTCATCTTCCTTAACCAATACCATTTGGTCCTTACTCTTAATGTAAGAGTAAATTTAGAAATACACTTGAGCAAGGATGGTATTTGAATAAAAGAACATCTTCATAATAATGATATGATAAAATCAGTATTCTTTCTTGGAGGTATGACTCTGTACTGGATGAAAGATGAGAAGCCAATATTCATTCCTTGAAGAGTTTTTACCTATAAAAAGTTGATTGGGGTGTTGATGCATGCTGATGAGCTGTAGATCTTTTAGGAACAATTATTAAGGCTGGTTTGGACTGGGGGCTTCTTATTTCTTGAAAGGAAAATTTGGATAGTCTTCCACAAGGGTCGGTACCAATTCTCAGTTACTCGCTCCCCGACCTGTTGTGCAGGTCTTGCTTGCTAGATCGATTTTTGTTTTCGAAAAGCAAACATTTTTCATGTCCAACTTGGCACTTAGCTAACTTTTTGAGTTATACTAAATGAAATAATTTTTCTTGATTGCTTAGGCGCATTATTGACTTTGGTAGTGCAATTGATGAGTTCACTGTCAAGCATCTATATGGATCTAATGGACCCTCTAGGTAAGTGTCAATTTGCCCATCAAAAATGTTATTCACTATCTGCACTTGTTATGCATCAATTAAACTACCTGTTTTTCATTGGTTAGATTCTAATAATGTGAAAGCTTAGACAATCTCTTATGTGAGTGATGAGATATAGATGTGCTTTCTTAGATCATATGTTTACATGATCATCCAAAGTTGATTCAGATAGAGCTTACATTACTTGATCTCACAAGAAATTTGATACACTTCCTAAAAGCTTTTCCTTGTTATTGAATGAAAACTTTAATTATACGTTCTCTTTTTTTCCATCTTATTTTCTGGTAATACATGAATTACAACAAGACTTTGAAAGTTCTATTTTCTTAATAATCTGCTCCTTGACCACTGTTATGTATGAGAATTTCTCAGATTCCATTGTAACTGCTGTTTTTTTTTTTCTTGGTATTTTCATATTCGGTGCGAGTGTTCTTAATTTATTTTTAAAGTAGGGAATTGTGTCTGCCTCTAGCTTCTAATTGTTTTTATGTTAAGATTCTGGTTACAGGATGGTTAGAGCTGCTAGCAGGAAGAAGATGACCTGTCTTTTGGATACCATTTTAAAAGACGTTATCATACAAGTAGTAGCAATAGGATAGGATGTAGAGAAGTAATTTACAAGATTTATTACAAGAAAAGTAGTAAGTGCAGTAAAACCTGTTTACCAAACAATTTCAAATTCTTTGAATGGGTGTTGTAAGAAAGGTTCAGAAATTCAATTTCAGTGGGTGTATCAGCTGGGCACAAAACTGATATGATACAGGCCATATCATCCTGTACCTTAACTGTATCGATGCATTTTTGTTGGCAAAAAGTGAGAAAATATCTGGATGAGAAGATGAAAAACTCAAAGAGTCCATAATATCATCAGACTAATATATATATATATATATATATATATATATATATATATATATATATATATTGCCCAAGGATTATGCAGAATTAAAATATTGGAGATTACAATAAAAAATATCATTAGTGCAATAGAATGAGCAACTTAGAATTAACTTAGAATACATATTGAGCACCTTTGCACTTTCTCCAAAATAAACCCACCAATCAGCTATATAGAAAAAAAAGAAAGAAAAAAAAGACATTATGTAGTGAACGTAATAGTAATACAGTTGAATGCACAACTTTGCATCGCTAATAAAACCATTTTCATGATTCACATTTTCTCATGCAGGTATCTGGAAAATTTCCCTTTCTGGTGGATCTGAGAAGTTTCCCTGGCAAAGTTCATATATTTCTAATCGTGGGCAATACGCCAAATCATTAATATTGTTGTAAGCACCAAGATAACAAAATATTATGGAATGAGTGACTAATAACCAATAATTAGAGAGTTAATCTCAGTTTATTTAACGCCTTTACTTTTACATATCTAAGCCAAGCTCTGATTTGTTTATCTCATTTTTCAGCCCAACATAGACCTCTTCATACTTAACAAATGATGTAGCATATTGGAACTTCAGATTTAGATGGTAGTTTACATTACATAATAAAAACATTAAAGGACTTCAATGATTATATCATAGAAATAACTTACTAATAGGTGTGTAATGAGTGTGTATGAGACACTACTAGAGTATTAGTTGTTGTGCATCGCTTCTATATTATATTATTATTATTTACTGCATGAAGGTCGTGGTGAAGCTAATTTGTCCAATGTTTGTCGATCATCTTCCAGTAATCTTTATAGTTGTCGCAATTCATGATGAATAACTGTTGAAACATGGACTTATCTGTAAATATGCAAAGTAGGGTCTTATTTATAATTTTGTTCTTAGTAGGATGTGTTTTGTAAATAGGGGAAACCCTACATATATAAACTTAATAAGAAAAGAGAAGGAGACGTTTTTCAACAGCTCTCTCTCTCTCTCTCTTTTTCTCCAATCTTCTCTTATCTCTCATTCCCTTCTACAAATCTACACTTGGTATCAGAGCCATATCGGTCCTCCTACAAGAGATTGAAGAGCTCTACACAAGGGGAATCGAAGCCACAAAGAGATCTGTTGCAAGGGGGCCACCGACGTCGGCCATACGGCCCTATACAGACTGGTTTGGGTAGAAATCTCCTACCCCGGGTGCAGTTTTGCATGGAGAGAATTATGACCATTTTTTCATAATTTTTTGAGATCATTTACTATTTTTTAAGGATTTTATCATTTTTTTGGGGAAAACGGCCCCAAATCGTCGATTTCCCAGATTTCTTCTAAAACGGTGGTGTTTAATCTTTGGGATCCACTCATCATGAATCTATTGATGATAATCTATCAAGGAGGACTGCTATTAAGCAGATCCAAGATGTTTTAACGCATTGTTTGGGCAAAAAGGTGGGCCGACTGTGCCTTTTTTTGCTTTTTTTGAGGTCTAGCATATACACTGAGTCCGAGTATATAACCTTGTTGCTGTTATTTCTTCATTCACTTCAGCTGTTATATATATATATATATATATATATATATATATATATATATATATATATATATATATATATATATATATTCCTCTTCATATACATGGACCTCAAGCCATCTGGACATATAGCTTTGAGGGGCCCCTTTTAGTTACCTCCACAAAATTTAATGGGAACAACTTTCTTTTGTGGTCCCGAGCTGTCCGCATGTATGTCATTGGCAAAGAGAAACTTGGATTTCTTACCGGCATATCCAAGAAGCCGTTTTCTGGTGATTCATCAAAGGTTGATGCATGGGACTCCTCAAATGCTATTGTTATGGGTTGGATCCTCAATTCTATGGAACCAGGAACTGCCTCGTCCTATTTCTTTTATAATTTTGCTGCCAACCTATGGAAGTCCCTAAATGAGACATATGGGACCATTTCGAACAAGCCCTGCATCTATTAGTTGACAACTGAACTTTATTCGCTTGCTCAAGAAAATTTGTCAGTTACCGAGTATTTTGGTGCTCTAAAGAGTCAGTGGGAAGAACTGAGTCATCTGCAACCCTTAAGTGATCTTCCAGATGACCAGAGTGCAGAGATTGTAAGGATACAGGAAGAAGAAACGAAGACATATAAATTCTTGGCAGGATTGAACATTAAGTATGAGGCCTTCTGCACTCAACTTGTTGTTACTACATTTCCTTCTCTTCAGGCAGCGTATTCCATTGTTCATACTGAGGAAGTAAGGTGTCCCAAAACGGATACGTATCGGCCGATACGTATTGGAAACAGCCCAAACCGTTACGCGATACGTGGTAAAAACGGTGACCCCCAAAAACTTGAACCGTAATAGCCGTTACGCCCCCGTAACGGTCAGAAAACTGCTACTTATTTTGGTCCTTTTAAATTTAATGTTTTTTGGTTTTTTTTCCACACTTTTCTTCTCTGATTTCTTTCCTACTCTATTCTTTTGCTAAAACCGACCACTCTTAGTTTATTTTAGAAGACTAAAACCACCAATTTTTACGATTTGGATGAATCGAAGCTCCGTGGGCCATTTTTTAAAGAAATCCGAAAATAAGTATTTATACTCTAATCGCTATTTTTTCACCTTGATATGATGTTCTAACTATTGTAAAATATTAAAATGTGCATTTCAAGAATATGTAGTAGATTTTTATATTTTTTTAAATTTCGGACTATTTTTGGAATAATATTAAAAATAAGGAAAAATCATTTTTTTTTTCTGGTTTAATGGTTGGATAACATGTGTTACTTATAGCAGAACACAATCATGTGCATTTTACAGATTATGCACATGATTCGCTATTTTTTTTTGTATTTTTTTAAATTTCTGAATAATTTTAAAAATTAGGGAAAATCTTTTTTCAAAATTTTTTTTGCTTTAAAGGTTGGATAACATGTGTTGCTTATAGTAGAACACAATCATGTGCATTTTACAAATTATGCACATGATTTGCCATTTTTTTGTATTTTTTTAATTTTGAATTAATTTTAAAAATTGGGGAAAATTATTTTTTTCAAAAACATTTTCTGGCTTAAAGGTTGGATAACTTGTGTTAGTTATAGCGGAACACAATCATGTGCATTTTACAGATTATGCACATGATTTGCTATTTTTTTTTGTATTTTTTAAATTTAGGAATAATTTTAAAAATTAGGGAAAATCATTTTTTTCAATTTTTTTTTTTGGTTTAAAGGTTGGATAACATGTGTTACTTATAGTAGAACACAATCATGTGCATTTTACAGATTATGTACGTGATTTGCTATTTTTTTTGTATTTTTTTGAAATTTTGGATTAATTTCGAAATAATTTAAAAAATTAGAGAAAATCATGTTTTACAAATTTTTTTCTGGTTTAAAGGTTGGATAACATGTGTTACTTATAGTAGAACACAATCATGTGAATTTTACAGATTATGCACATGGTTTGCTAATTTTTTTTAATTTCAGATTAATTTCGAAATAATTTTAAAAATTAGGGAAAATCATTTTTTTTCAAAAACATTTTCTGGTTTTAAGGTTGGATAACATGTGTTACTTATAGTAGAACACAATCATGTGCATTTTTACAGATTATGCATATGATTTGCTAGTTTTTTTATTTGATTATATTTATAGATTAATGACTAATATATATATATATATATATATATATATATATATATATATATATATATATATATATATATATATATATATATATATATATATATATATATATATTGACAGGTTTTGCCGTTTTGGAGCTTTGTGGCTGTAGCCCGTAGGGTTTAGTATTTGAATTTAGTACTTGATTTAATTAGTTGTATTTAATATTTACAATTACATTTATAAGTTTCGAAATCTAAGTAATTCACTCTCAGACTCAATATCTAATATAGGCCATCTCTAATTAAAAAATGTTTGGGTTTGGTCATCAAGGAACTGGAAGTGGAACTGCAATTGAGGATATTGGATGGGAACATTGTCAGAGGGTAGGTGGTGGAAGGCACCAAATAAAATACAAATATTGTGATAGAGTAATAAGTGATGGAATCACGCGACTTAAACAACATTTGTTACATCGAAATGGTCAAGTTGCGGGATGCACCAAAGTTTCTAAAGAGATAATGACCACGATGCAAGCCAATTTAGATGAGTCGAAGGGGAAACGAGTTGCTGTGCAGAAAAAGAAAGATGATATCCTAGATGCGGCCCGACAGGAGATGTTTGGTCCAGAATATATGGGCGTTCGTGGCGAAGATATCATTGATTCTGAGGAAGATTCTGATCGAGAAATGACTATAGCTAGGAGAGAAAGCGTGCGCTATGCTTGTGAAGAGGAAGAACGTCGATGCATGTTTGGTTCAAGTGCGAGTGGCCAGGGTAGTACAACTGCAGCCCCAACGGGAAGTGCAATTGGGTTGGAGGGGGTAGGTTTGGTGGATTAAGACTATGTTTAGCAGCCAGCGGGAGACATCTTCTCGTGCAGCTCCTATAGATATAGATGTGCCTAGGAGACCCTTTGTTGATCCGATCCTTTTTAGCAAAGAATCAAGTAAACAAAAGAAGATAAAACAAATGTGGAGTAGAACTTCTGTTGAGAAACTGGGTGGGCAGTAGCAAAGTTATTTATACATGCCAACATACCCCCTAATGCAGCCAATTCTCCATATTGGCAAGTGGTAATTGATGCAGCAGCAGAAACAGGTGAATGAATTAAAGCTCCCACAGCCAAGGAGATTAGGGGAAAATGGACAGACGCAGAGTATGCAGATACAAAGGCATACGTAAGTACCTTTAAACCCATATAGCAAGCCAGATGTTGCACGATCATATGTGATGGTTGGACTGGCTCAACAAGACGCAACATAATCAACTTTATGGTGTATTGCTACTTGGGAACAATGTACCACAAGTCAATTGATGCCTCAGATGAAATAAAAAATGATAAATATATTTTTAGCTCGATTGATAAAATAGTGGATGAGATCGGGGAGGAGAATGTGGTACAGATTGTGACAGATAATGAAGCAACATATAAGTCTGCAGGAAATATGTTGATGCTAAAGTGACCACATCTATTTTGGTCACCGTGTGCTGCACATTGTATTGATCTTATATTGGAAGATATTGAAAAGAGAAAGAATGTCAAAGAAATGGTTGAAAAAGCAAAAGAAGTGACAACATTTATTTACAACCATAATTATGCAGTCGCAATAATGAGGAAGTTCACGAAGGGACGAGAGTTGCTTAGGCCAGCGATGACTAAATTTGCAACTAACTTTATAGCTTTAAAGAGTTTGTATTAGCATAGGGGAGAGTTGAGTGAAATGTTTGCTTTCCAACAATGGCTCAACACAAAACATGGGAAGAAGACATCAGGGATGCCGGTTGATGTTGTAAACACCATAAGAGACCACAAATATTGGAAGAAGGTTAAGAAAAATTTAAAGGTGATAGAACCACTAATGAGGGTACTTCATTTTGTTGAAACCGATGAAGCACTTACGATGGGCTTCCTCTACGATGCCATGGATAAGGCGAAATTGGCAATTCAACGTGATTGTTATAGCTGGCAATCTTACTGGAATTTGATCAACAAAAGATGGACAAAGCAGCTCCACCATGATATTCATGCAGTGGGTTATTACCTAAATCCTAGTTATAGATATGCCCAATCATTTGTTATGGATGATGAGGTTCGTATTGGATTAAAGAATGTGATAAAGAGATTAGAGCCCGACTTAGATGTACAAATAAGGGCTTTGAATGAATTTGATATATTTGGAAGTCGCCGGGGTAGCTTTGCAGATGCTCTTGCACAACATGCAGTATCTAGGTTGCAACCCGCCGAATGGTGGATAAATTTTGGAGAGACTGCACCGGTTCTCAAAAAAATTGCAGTGAGGATTTTGAGCTAGAATAGAAATAGATTGCAGACTAGGACGTTGGATAGACTTGTGTTTATGCATTACAACATGAGGCTAAGAATGCGCATGCATCATAGGAGGCTTAGCGCCAACAATGTCGGTGATGTGGATTATTGTCCAATAAACTTAGACACTATTTATGATGAGGAAGACCCACTTCTACCTTGGTTGGAAGCAAGGGAAAAAGAAATAGAAGAGGATAGTGAAGAAATAGAAGTTGAAGACCAAGAAATATGCAAATCGCAGAAAGAGAGTTGTGCATTTGTGTTGGACCCAAAAAGGGGGGCGAATGTCATGCAAAGTCAGCAGAAGAGTGCGAGCTCTAACGATACTGAAACAGATGATGATGATGATGCACCTAATGCTGGTCCCACTTCTGGCATTGCTTAACCTATCAGGGCCACTAATACCACCACACAGCTGTCTACAGATCGCAAGCCTGATGAGCATCAATGAAGTAGGCGGGGCTGGGGGGGGTCGAACTTATGAGTGTACTGAGTCACGATATATCTAGTAAGAGGAGCCTGGCTCCAGTAGTGCACCTGCAGGTCCTGCACCGCGATCGACACCAACAGATCTGGAACGTCAGCATGTGTATGGCTATGATCTGAGGAATTATGGGTATTCTTATGGTCAATGGGATTATAGGGAACCTGTTTCGCCACTTTCATGTTGGAGTAGTCCTCCTCACGTTGATCCACATCTACCATATGAACCAAATCCAAGTTATTCATCTCAATCTCAACAGCCTAAATACGAGTACCAGTATGGGCATGACTATTCGACGGGCACTAGTGGATATCCTTACACGGGGTCAGAATCTTTGCCTAGTTAGGATCAGTCTTCATCGGGTTTCGTTGACCTGGTCTTTCCCTCCTGCACTAGATATTATGGATATGCAACAACTATTCCACAACTGCAACAACTTGATGATAATAACGAGGACGTGGAGGTTGAGCAACTACAACAAAGCAGATTTTCATTTTGATGGTGAGTTCAGTCTGGTGAGTCTTTTCCATTACCCACACAGTCACACATTCACCAAGAAAACACACTTTACATTGTTGAACATGTGTTTAAAATAACTCCCCTGACAAGTGACAACCAGTCAAGTAATCTTTAATCAACGTGCTTGCAGGGGAGTATATCAGGTACTACTATTTTTTTTTCTACTTTAGAATGACAAATTGGCAGGACAAGAATCATAGATTCAAGATAGGAGAAGTCTTATACATTGTTTTTTGCAAGTCCTCGGTCCTCATTCCTCAATCCTCACTCCTCAGGTATGTAAATAATATAAAGTAAATTATAAAAAATAATAGCACATGTGAAAATTGAAATACTTTGATGTTACATTTATTCTAATATACCTGTTATTGGTATTAGACAATTAGAAATTTGAATTTATAAGTTTTGCAGTTAATTCTAGGTTGTCAGCTTCATAAATTCATCAGATAGCTCGATACAGCTTTTTCACCAAAGAGTGGACCGCTTCACCACCCTAAACATGTTCGAAATTATAAATAAATGCATATTTGGGGTGTTTGAAATTTTCTGGATTTAATCCACATTTTTTTAGATTTTTTTGGCCAAAAAAAAAAAAAAAAACGATCATTACGGGGGGTGTATCGGCCGATACGGCCCCGTTTCGGCCGATACAACTCGTATCCATATCGATAACGGTGGGCACCATTACGCCCACCGATATCGCCACGGGACACCTTGTGAGGAAGCCTGTTGGCGAGTGATGTTAGCACTTGCTGCTATTCAGGAAAGGACTGCATTCACCTCCACCATTGTTCCATCTGGTAACTGAGGTGGTGGTTCGGATTCTCGAGGAGGTACTATCAAAGGACGTGGCCGTGGTCGTAGCAGGCTTATGTGCACCTTTTGCAATCAGTCCGGGCATACTTGAGATCGGTGCTTTAAATTACATGGACGTCCTACTGCTCATGTTGCTACTCCTAATGAGATTGGGACTATATCTGATTTTTCCAGTGGTCGATCTTCTGACATGTCACTTGTTCATCAGCCAGACACTATTACCATGACTAGAGCAGATGTTATGGAGCTTTAGCGGCCTTCGGATGCTTAAGGTCATTCTGTTACTCCTGCCTCTCCTGCTTCATAGCCATCTTCCTCTTCATTTGTTGCGACCACAAGTACTGCACTTCATGCCTCTTCCACTCATGTGACCTGGATTATTGATTCAGGCGCATCGGATCATATGACCGGTGAGCACACTTACTTGATCCCATCTAGTTCTTCTACTTGTAGCCGTCTAGTGCGTCTAGCTGATGGAACATCTACTCCTGTAGAATTCATTGGTTCCGTGTCTTTTTCTCCTAATCTCACTATGTCCAATGTTCTCTATGTTCCTAAATTCTGTGCAAATTTGATTTCTGTACATAGCCTTACCAAAGCTCTCAACTGCTATGTGATTTTCTTTCCTTCTCATTGCATCTTTTAGGACTTGAGTACGAAGAAGACTATTGGTGTGGGCTATGAGCGTGACAGTCTTTACTTTCTACATCAGGGGGAGCTATCTGCTAGGAGTGATGCTGCATTGAATTCTTTTACTTCTATTTCTCAGTGTTTTAAGTCTAGTCAGGAGTCGGTTGCCTTATGGCATGCATGTCTTGGTCATGTCTTGTTGAAAACATTGCAATTGTTTCTTCCTGAATTTAATAAGTTGAATAATGTTTCTTTTCAGTGTGAAACATGTCAGTTTAGCAAGCATTTACGAACATCATTTCCAACACTATCTCACCGTGCTAATAGAATTTTTGCCTTAATATATTCTGATATTTGGTGTCCTAGCCCAGTAAATTCGATTGATGGTTTTTCATACTTTGTGACTTTCATTGATGATTTCTCGCGTGTGAGTTGGGTTTATTTAATGAAATGGCGTCATGTATTGCCCTACTTGTTTAAGACATTTCATCAACTAATTAAAACTTAGTATGGTAGTGATATTTAGTCCATTCAGTCTGATAATGGGGGCGAGTATATATCCCAAAATTTCACATCTTACCTTCAAGAAAATGACATTTTACATCAATTTTCATGTGCTTATACTCTACAACAAAATGGAGTGGTTGAGTGGAAGAATCGCCATCTTTTGGAAGTTACTTGCTCTCTTTTGATAGAAATGGAAGTTCCCAAATCATATTGGTCTGCTGCCTTGTTGACCTCTTGCTACTTAATTAATTGTATGCCCTCTCGTGTCTTAAATGGCAAGACTCCTTTTCGTACACTTAAGCCTGGTTGCACCTTGTTTAGCATTCCTCTCAAGGTCTTTGGATGTATTTGTTTTGTTCACTCTTTGGGACCATCCCGAGACAAGTTTTCAAACCGGTCCATCAAGTGCATCTTTCTTTGGTACTCTCTTCAGCACAAAGGCTATGAGTGTTATGATCCATGCAATAAGAAGTACTACGTGTCCATGGATGTCACATTTTTTGAAGATCGTCCTTTCTTCTCTACCTCGTTTGATTCTTCAGATTTGACTCCTTTACCTATGCCTGTAGTTAGCGACCAGTCTGTTCCTTCTCCTGCGGCACCTAAGTGGATTCTAACCTATGTTCGTAGGAAGTTAAGACGACCAGCAATGCTCCCAATAGTTTCTCTTCCTACCTCAGGTAATTCTCTCACACTATTCATCCATATTCTCCTATTGCTTCTCAAACTCATAGGCCATCATCAAACCTTGCATCCTATTTCCAACTTTGTTTCTTATGATTCTATATCTCCTACATATCGTGCTTTTCTTGCCTCCATCTCTTCTTCTTCTATTCCCAAAATAGTCATTGAGGCTCTTGCAGTTCCTGCTTGGAAGCATGCGATGGAGACAGAGATGGCTACACTTGATAAGAATGACACATGGGATCTTATTCCTTTACCTGCAGGGAAGCATACTGTGGGGTGCAAGTGGGTGATTTCTATTAAGTATCGGGTTGATGGATTTGTTGAACGTTACAAGGCACGGCTCGTCGCTAAAGGTTACTCGCAAAATTATGGAGTTGATTATCATGAGACTCTCTCCTGTTGCTAAACTGAACTCTGTTCGCTTGATCATCTCCTTAGATGCCAATCTTTCCTGGCCATTATATCAACTCGATGTTAAGAATGCCTTCCTCCACAGCAATCTCACTGAAGAAGTCTATATAGATCTCCCTCTAGGATTTCAGCTTAAGGGGGAGACTAGGAAAGTGTGTAAGCTGAAAAAGGCTTTTTATGGCCTTAAACAATTTCCAAGAGCGTGGTGTACTCGATTCAGTTATGTAGTTCTCTACTTTGGCTTTAGGCGATGCTAGTTAGATCATACTGGTTTGTTCACACTCGACGTGAGGGTTGAACAATTATACTTGTTTATGTGGATGATATAATTGTCACTAGAGATGATTTGGACTTTATAGAGCATGTCAAACAGATGCTGAGTAAGGAATTTGAAATTAAGGACCTTGGTTCTCTTCAATACTTCTTAGGGATTGAAGTTGCCCGGTCATCCAAGGGTATCTTCATATCTAAGAGAAAGTACACTCTAGACTTGCCCAATGAGACTGGTAAGTTTGGTACCCGTCCTGCCTCATCACCTATGGATCCAAAACATTCTTTACATGAATCTGAGGGAGATAGTCTGACAGACCCTGACATGTATCAAAGATTGGTTGGGAAGTTGATTTATCTAACTATTACAAGGCCATATATCACTCAGGCTATGAGTGTTGTTAGCCGGTTCATGCATTCACCAAAATCGTCACATCTTGATGCTGTGTACCGTATATTGAGATACATGAACTCATGTATAGGACAAGGTATTCTCTATGCTAATTATGGACATGTTTAGGTTGTTGGATACTCTAATGCTAACTGGGCAGGGTGTCCAACTGACAGGAAATCAACTTTTGGATATTGCACCTTTGTTGGGGGTAATTTGGTGACTTGGAGATGTAAAAAACAGTCAGTGGTATCCAGATCTAGCGCAGAAGCAGAATATCAAGCTATGGCTCAGGGGACTTGCGGGATTCTATGGCTGAGATCCATTATGGTAGAGCTTGGTTTCCCTATCAACTATGCTATTCCTTTTTATTGTGATAATCAAGGTGCTATTGATATTGCATCTGACTTAGTCTTCTATGAAAGAACAAAGCATATTGAAGTAGATCTCCATTTCATTTGAGAGAAGATTTCCTCCGGAACGCTGTGCACTCCATTTGTCAAGTCAATTGAGTAGTTAGCTGACATTTTCACCAAGGCACTCAGTCCTCCTATGTTATAAGAAATTTCGAACAACTTGGGTATGACAGATATTCATACACCAACTTGAGGGAGAGTGTTGGAACATGGACTTATCTTTAAATATGCAAAGTAGGGTCTTATTTATAATTTTGTTCTTAGTAGGATGTGTTTTGTAAATAGGGGAAACCCTATATATATATATATATATATATATATATATATATATATATATATATATATATATATATATAGTGTTTGCATTATCTCCGATATTATCGAAATATCCCCGATATTATCTCTATTTCTAGCTCAGCGACACCGATAACACCGGTAGCGATACCGATAACACTAATAGTATAAAAAATTCTTGATATCGGTGATGTATCACTAAATATTGCGAATGTATCAATATCGTCAATATTTTTTCAATTGTGTAAATTCCAGGCGTCGTTTGTATTGTCAATACATTGATCCCATCGGTGTATCGCCAATATTTTTTACTGTGTAAATTCCAAGTGTCACTTATATCGTCAATGTATCTGCAATATTTCGATAATATCACCAATGTATCGATATGCCAAAAAATCTATATATTTAAAAAATTCCCATTTCAGATTTTTTATGGATGCGTGGTTGTATGTGGCGTTCAATTTGTTGACGATAACATTGATAATATCACGATATTATCATTATCGCAACATGGCAATAACGAGACCACAATCTTTAGTTTCTTTTTCAGTTGTTAAGGATTTGTTTGGAAATTTCATGTGTTGCCGATATTCTGAAATATCAGTGGATGTTTGGATGGAAGTTCGGATTTTGGATGGATGAGATGATTGGACTGACTTCTTATGGCAACACATGCTTTTAGGCCCCCATTAAATAGAAACCTATTATGTATGCATTCTTTATGCAATTTTTTTATTCATAAATATGCAACTATGTGTATTTTATCAACTCCTGAGGTTTCACTGAAAAATTCCATTGTTTTTCCCATTTTCCCCGCATTTCCGGTTATCAGCGATATTATCGACGATATCGATATTGTTTCCGTATCCTCGGCTAGCGAAACTTGTAGCGATACCGAAACTTCGAACACTATATATATATATATATATATATATATATATATATATATATATAAACTTAATAAGAAAAGAGAAGGAGACACGTTTTTCAACAACTCTCTCTCTCTCTCTCTCTCTCTCTCTCTCTCTTTTTCTCCATTCTTTTCTTATCTCTCCTTCCCTCCTACAAATCTACACTTCTACTATAACAAGTTTTGATTTATCCATAGTTTCATAGGAGAAGTCCATGCTAGGTATTTCGTCGGATTCTACAAGACGAATGACTCTTAACGGTGGTTCTATTACCTTAAAAAATTTTAAGACATTCTTCCAATGTTTATTGTTTCTAATGGTCTTCACAATCTCAACCGGTGTCCTTAGTGTCCCTATGTTTTGTGTCAAGCCACGTCAGGGAAGCAAAAATCTCATTCAACTCCCTCCTGTGCTCATATAAACTCTCCAAGACAATAAGATTTGTAGCAAATCTAGTCACCACATGCCTAAGTAACTCTCTCTGATTCGTGAGCTTCCTCATTATGGCAATTACTTGGTTATGATTACAGATGAATATGGTGACTCGTCTTGCCTTTTCAATTAATTTTGCAACATTTCTCTTCTTTTCAAGATCTTCTAGTATGAGGTTAATATAGTGTACAACTCATGGTGACCAAAATAAATCTTTTCCCTTCTTAATTAGCATTTTTCCAGTTGCTTTATACGTTGCTTCATTGTAGATAACAATTTGCACGTTTTCCTCCCCAATTTCATCTACCATCTTATTCACTAGATTGAAAATATAAATTGAATCTTTTATTTCCTCGGATGTATCAATGGCATTTTGGAACACCATTCCCAAATGGCAGTACACCATTAAATTTATCGGGCTTCTTCTAGTTGGGCTAGTCCAGCCATCACACATAATAATGCATCCTCTCTCTATATTATATAGGTTTAAAAGTAGCTACATATGCCATAACATCTCTGTACTCTGTTTCTCCCTAATCTCATGAGTTGTGGGTGCATGAAGCCCTTCGCTTGCCCCTGTTGTTGCATCTATTACCACTTGCCAATATAGAGATTTGCAACATATATGTGACATGTATGAATAACTTAGTTGCTACCCTACCTAAGCTTCTCAACTGTAGTTTTTATTTTCAGATTCATTTCAGCCTCTTTTGCTTTTGTGTCTCTTTTCTAATCAAAATGGGATCACATGATGGCTTTCTTGAATCAACATCCACATTATTTAATTTCCGCGCAGGAGCTCTACCTTCTTCAACAGATAAAGGAGCATATGGAGGCTGTCATTGGCTGAAGGCATGCCAAACCACCGAACATACCATGATTCCTAATCGCACCCCTCCCGTACTGACCCCCTTCTTCCAAACATCTATCGACATTCTTCATCTTCATGAATGGTGGGCAGGCTCTCTCCTTACCATTGTCACCTCCCTATAAGAATCCTCAACAGACTCAACATTATCTTATCACCTACAACAATATATAATTAGGCCCGAAAACCACTGCTCGAGCTAAATCAAGAACATCCTGATTTTTCTATATAGTAGCTTTCTTTTCCTTAATATCTTCCTAATTCCTCCACATCATCTCCCTCATCTCTTTTGGGATGCATAGGTACTCTAGGAGTTGCCTCTTTTGATGTGCCAAATGTTGTTTCACACGGGTAATTTTTCTAGTTATTAATATGCTATAGTAATTTATTTTATTTCATGCTTATTCCTTTTATATTTTTGCCATATGATATCTTTATTCCCTAGAACCCTCGTCCTTTTTTCCCCACAAGAAGTCATGACTAGAGTTGTACACGAGCCAAGCTTAGCTCAGTTAGCTCGCTCGACTCGGCTCGAACCAGCTCGATTCGGCTTGATTTGAAGGATGGGTTCGAACCAAGCCTAGCCATTTTTCCAAGCTCGAAATGATTTTCAAGCCGAGCTCGAGCTAACCCAAGCTCGATTCGGCTCGGCTTGAAGTTCGGCTTGATAGAAGCTCGATTCGGCTCGACTCGGCTGACTAACTTGGAAAAATATATTTTTTAGTCTCACATCAGAAGTAACCAAAGAAATAAGAGGTGAAACTCTCTATAAAAGTAAGTGGGGGGTGTTAATGAGCTTTGGGCTGCCTTTGGACCCGATTTTAAAAAGTTTCTGGTCGGGCTTTTGGGCTGGGCCTAATTAAAATTTTGTTTTTCCAGGATCGAACTCAGCTCAAATTGGGCTCAAACTCGGCTCAAAAGCTCTGTCGAGCCAACTCGAACATGTCAGTCCAGCTTGAAGGCCGAGCCGAGCCGAACATGAGCTAGGGTGGTCATTGAACAAGCCTAGCTCGAACAGGGCCAAGCTCGGCTCGACTCGGCTCATGTACAACTCTAGTCATGACTCTAACCAATCAAGTATCGCCAAACTCCCTAAGTATCGAACCAACTCATGTGTCATGGCCATAAGCATCAATTGATTCAAGTCGTCAATCCCAAACTAATCCCAAAGCCCAAATTGTCCGCCAAAATATAAACATAGAATGTTTGAACAACATAATCTTTAATGAAAATTGAAATTAAGTTTGATGAATGTGTTGGGCCAAATTGGGTCATTGGAATGCCCTTCATGCAGCCCATGGGATTCATCTGACTAATACATAGTCATAACCATTTGACACCATGTCCTTAAAGAAATTTGAAGAATATTTAATAATTAAATTCGGATGAATAATGTCGAACTGATTTAGGTACACTCGAATTGTCCGAAGGTCATGCAATAGATGAGATTCTTCCCACTAATGTATATCTCTAACCATTTGACACCATTTCCTTGAGAAATTTGAGGAAAAATTTAAAATTAAATTTGGTTAAATGGTGTTGGGTTGATATAGGTAGACTTGAATGGCCCCCAAATGGCCCAAAATTCACATTAATTTGTGGGGTTCATCCCACTAATGCATATCCCTAATCATTTGACACCATTCCCTTAAAGAAATTTGAGGGAAAAAAATTACAAAAAATACTATTCATAAAAAAAGGCCCAAAATTGCCAAAAAAGGAAAAGAAAAGAGTTGAAAACCACTAATTTAGTGCATGCGTGTATAGATTTAAATGACATACCTGTAGTTGAATAATCTGAGCTCCAGATGTTTTGAACATTGCCGGAAATTATATAACAACCATAAAAAATACAAAAAAAAAAGAAGAAGAAGAAGAAGAAAAAATTATACAAACATTACCAAATTTACCACAAATCCAGCATGATTTCTTAACTTCATAAAGTTGTGTTGAATTAATGCAATTTATTTTTTGAGTAGTCGGATCAATACATTTACAACAAGAAATAAAAAACATTTACCTATTTTTTCTATTTTCCCAAATCTGGCTCCGAATCTTCGATCCATAAAAAATGGCTTAAATCTTTTGTTTTAATCTTTAAAAATAGTAAAAATCTAGTTGAAAATGGTTTGAAAACAATCTCAAGAAGGGAACATGCCAAAAAGAGGAGAAGAAAGGTTGGGATAGGCCATTAGGACCCCATGTCGCATTATCATCTGTGTTGTTACCATTATGTAATGGCTGTTATGGCCATTACATTATCTTTTTTTAATACCCATTTGTAATTCGTGACAAATAGAGTGATCTTTGATAGTTAAAAAAGAACTACATCCACTATCCATTTATGATTGCATATAAACACGTTAATCATTCTTCATGTTTCAATTATTTCTTTCACCTCATCCAATTTCCAATCCTCCAACTTGGTGAAGTTATCATTTTACTTGCAACCTATGTTTTAAATATTGACGATATCGATCGATATGTCCCACGATATATCTTGAATCCCACCCGTGCGATATAAAACACATAGGTAGTGCCGATGTGTCCCACATGTTCGATCCGGTCAGCATTTTCAATTTCCGATCCCTTTTTTTTTTGTTGAAATTATGTTTAAATCAGCGTCAAATCGAGTGATCTTTGATTGAAACAGCTCATGATTTCTTGCATGAGTGCTCATATCCACTAGTTAAAAAAGAACTACATCCTCTAGCCATTTATGATTGCATATAAAGACGTTAATCATTCTTCATGTTTCAATTATTTCTTTCACCTCATCCAATTTCCAATCCTCCAACTTGAAGTTATCATTGTACTTGCAACCTATGTTTTAAATATCGACAAAATCGACCGATATATCCCACGATATATCTTGTATCGCACCCGTGCGATACGAAACACATAGGTAGTGCCGATGTGTCCCACATGTTCGATCTGGTCAGCATTTTCAATTTCCGATCCTTTTTTTTTGTTGAAATTATGTTTAAATCAGTGTCAAATAGTTACAAATCCATTGGTTCTTCAGGTTTTGCATGAAAAATCATGGAGTTGGAGCTTTGATTTTGATATCCATTGGTTCTTCATATTTTCCATGTTTTTTTTTCAAAATTTTCCTTCATCCAGCTGTCAATTGAGACTAATTTGAAAGTATTTAGGAGTATTTGATGAAATGATCATCACATACACTCTAATTTCAAAATTTAATAGTAGGTAGTCTGATTTGGGAAAAATTCAAAATTTCCCAATTTCTCCCCAATTGCTTGCAATGTTGCACTCCAAACATGAAATCAAGCATGTATGAGGACTGATCTACTGACTTGGTAAGTCCTTATCAATTTTTGGAAAACAAAAATCAATTTTTAATTAAAATCAATAAAAAAATTATTAAAAAAATATATTTTTTTGAAATTTCCCTTCGACCAGCTGTCAATTAAAGACTAAGTTCGAAGTATTTAGGAGTGTTTGATGAAATGATCATCACATACACTCTAAATGTTATAATGTTATGCATTCAATTTGAATATAGTTGCATTAGTTCAGTTAGACAATGCATAGCTTAGGACCCCATACAAAGGAAACCTATTATGTGCACTTCTGCTTTTGAGACGTTATGATTTAAAAGTGTGTATGATGGTCTTTTCTAACAATCCATGAAGTTTAATTGAAAAATTCAACCATTTTCCCAATGTTTCCCCATTTTTACCAAAAAGTGCGATAAATTACCCAATACAAACAACATATCTTGTGCGATGACCGATATGTATTTGTATCCCAAGGGTGCGATACATAACGCGATACTGATATTTCAAACACGAAGTTATCATCGTTCAGATCCTATCATCTCCTTCACAAGTTAATCTAGAAGGCTAAATATGTACTTACAGAAAATTGTCCCATGCATTTAGTAGACCACAAAATTAATTATGGATTTCTTTGTAAGATCAGTCAACCTTGGACGCATAATCTTCATGTTGTACTACTACCAAGTTTTCTTATAGATTGGAGTGTACTTCTTTAAGTAATCCACCTTCTCATGGATATATTTACTGTTGATTTCATACATCATGGTGCTTTTAATTCTTGGGTCAGCCTCAACCATTACATCGGTTTGGCCGGAAGTATGGGAATTGAGCAAATTGGGAGGAACATGACGATAGAGGAACCACTTTGAGTTATCGCGCATTGATTTCTGTTTCAGGGACATCTTCAGAGATGCCTCAATAGTTGTTTGATTCAGACTAATGAGCTCCTTTGGAGCAATTGTGCAACTTAAGCTTGCATTCCCTGGCCTCAGCCCTTCAAGAGTTTCTTGTGTCAAGAACTGGATGGTGGCATAGACTGTTAAGCTGTGCTCGTTGGCTCACGTTCCTCTTCCTCTTCTCATGTTTCTTATATCTTGATCCTCATCTTTGCCATCATCATCATCAGTGGTGTAATTTATATCATTGGTGCCTCTTCGGTCCGCCCTTGCAATCTCTGCATGCATCTTTTGCTTCTCATAGGTATCTCCTACAAACCAAATGATGCATCTCAATGCTGACCTCGGTTGGCATGTTTAGATATTCCCTTGTTTCTCCTTTTATATGGCCCTCATAAGTCGTCAAGAATACAAATTCCCGCCAAAGTTCCACTTCACTATGTGTCTATTTCTTTCTGCCCATGCAAACACCCAATGTCATCTGCAAGTTCACAAGGTGGCATTTTTACACTGTATTCTCACACATTGTCATTATTTACTCTTGCCATCTGTCATAGTGTAATAGTGGTAAATATTTCTCAGAGTTTGACCATTTGTCTCTTATTTTTTAAAGGGGATCTCAATGAAGCGAGTGTTGAAATTTGAGCATGAGGGGCTCTCATTCAATTCTTTACTAGTCTGACCATTTTTCTCTTGTTACTTAAAGAGTAACATACCATTTGTCACTTCAGTTACATATCCGAATAAGTTGGTATTTTGAATTTTCAGCGTGAAATGTGTCAATTGTTGACACATTGTAGGACAACTTTTTCATGAATAAGAGTTCCAATTGTTTTTCTCTTAATTATTCTGATGAGTGGGGACTTGCCCTTATTGTTTTTGTGTTTTACTCTAGATATTTTCTCCTCCTTGATGATTACTCAAGCCTTGCTTGGTTAATCTTATGAAAAGTAGAGATGAGGTTCCATTCATCGTAAACATGATTCACAAAATGGCATGAAGTAAATTTGTGTGCGTGCATATTGATCATCATGCTCTACCAGAGTGCTTGTATTTGAAGAGTACAGTTTGAAAAAGCTTCTTTTAGACAAAAAATTGAATGCGAAGGGCATTTGCCAGAAAAAATAAACAAATATAGAAGGACAAGATTAAAATGTTTAAAGCTTTCCAGCTTCGTTTCTTTGTGCTTCGGTGTAGTGCCAAGTGTGTGTGTGTGTGTGTGTGTGTGTGTGTGCGCGCGCCCTCGGCTTTACTCATTCAGCGACCCATTTCTCAAAGCATCGACTTTTAGTGCTTATTTAGGCGATAACCATTTGTTTCCACAATGATGCATGCAACTGATAGTGATAGCCCTTAAAGAACTTTCCTACTTAAAAATTAGGGTAAATGCTTTCCAAAGTATCCACTGTTATTCTCCTCATTCTTGATATGCATATGTAGTACAAAGATGCATTAATCTTATTTTGCAAACTAATGTAATTTATACATTTCCAAGCCTGGTGGTGGAATGAGATGACATATTATTGGAGTTAAAAGACAGCTGAAAGGTATCACTAGAAACAAAACAAAATGAGAGTGTACCCATGATGTCACACATAATTTTAGGGTCTTAAAATAGATGTAGCTTGATTTTCGATCAGTATCCTCGATGCTCACGTGTAGTTTGAATAGTTTGTGGTATCTTTTAATTTAATTTTGTTATACATGTTCTCTTACTAAAATTCTTCTTTTCTTTCCCTCTTTTTATTTCAGATCTGAGCAGACTTTTGAATATACACCTCCAGAAGCTCTTCTAAATGCTAGCTGGTTCCAGGGACCAACGAGTGTAACTTTGAAGTATGTTCCTTCATCTTATTTGTGCATTTTGTATAGAAAGCTATTTTGGTGTTGGAATGTATTTTGTGTCAACTATACTTGTTTCTTTGACAGATATGATATGTGGAGTGTGGGTGTTGTTATGTTGGAGTTGATCTTAGGATCACCTCACGTTTTTCAAATAAGTGCTCGAACCCGTGCTCTTCTGGATCAACATCTTGAGGGTTGGAGTGAAAGCACAAAGGACCTGGCCCATAAGTAAGTTTAATATTGAAAAAATGACATACGGAAACAATTAATGGTTGATCATGATAATCACATATGATATGTCTATTGATTGAAAGTTATAGTGTACAAACAGCCTGAACCAAATTGTTGTGTTTCTTTGCATCTATATATATGTTGAGAACTTCATATATATGTATGTATACGATTTTTTATTGGTATTTTACTTAAGTAGGGTTGCTAGTCCCTTTTTTTTTGAGGGGTACATGTAAGATCTGAGGGTCATCAATTTATTTTTATCATAAATAAATGCTCTCTCATCTGTCCTTTGAGATGAGGGATAACAAGCTGAGGGATAACAAACCCTATGTAGCGGTGCACTATAAAACAAAAATAAGCAAGGCGTGCCTACTCATCTGTCCTTTGGTTTTTTCCCTAAAACAAGGGAATACCCCATGGAATGATTTCCCTATGTTGCCTTGAAGTATGTATATATGTATAGACACACACACACACACACACACACACACACACTCTGCTGCAATTGAGGATTTTATCAACCTTGGTGGATCCAAACATGTGACTTTGAAGCTCAAATTGGTAAATGTAATCATCCTTCTTATTGCTATCCAAAATTCTTGCTGATAGCTCCATTAATTTTGGTATCAGAGTTCTCTTGTGAACTTGTGTGCTTACTTTTTATTTTTAATCCGTTCCCCTTTCCCAAACTTGTCTCCACATACACCCTAAGGGCCTGTTTGTATAGCGAATTACGATAATAATGAATTGTAGAAGTGCAATAATTATAAATTGCAGTACCCATCTCCTAGTCAATAGGTAATTTGACTGAGAATTCCCATGTTTGGATAGGTGTGGTAAAAGTGCAGATGATACTTTTACATTACTGAGATGTCAACTCAATAGTAAAATTACACTGATTCCTGTGTTTGGATAAGAGTTTCCTCTGCAATGTATTGTAAATTTGTAATGACTACAAATTCATTTACCCGTCTCCTATTACATCTACATTTGACCACCGAATTATGTGTTTAAACAAACACTGTAAAATCGTAATGATGGTGCTTTTACGTTACAATACTATCGCAATTCGCTATCCGAACAGGCCTAACTCTATTTACCCTATTCACCTAACCACACACTCCAGAACCCAAACACTAACCTTAAACCCAAATCTAAGCACTAGATCCCTAAAGCCGCCTTATCTTGCAGCCCTAATTCCCCAATTTTATCAAAATATTTGAATTTTCTAAATATCCTAAACTAACTCCCTAAATTCCAAATTTCCCAAACCCTAAAACTAGTTTTGCTAAAACCTAAAATTCTCAACCCTAAAACCCAAATTTTCACTGGTTCGCTTGAATTACCAATTCCTAACATTAGTTCACAATTTCCCCCAATTGCCTAATCTTAAAGCCCAATTCCCCAAAATCCTCAATTCTCTTGTACCTTAAATGCCAAATTTCATGTTTTTTCAATTCCCTTAACGTAAAACCTGGCTTATGAAAATTCCAAATTTCTTATAGACCTTGTCAGAGAGAATAACAAGGTTATGGTTAGATGTCCAACGCTTTTCATATTAAGATGAGAAAGTACCCTTAGTAAAAAGGCTAAAAAAGGAAAAAGAGAAAAGAAAAGAAGAAGAAGAAGAAAGAGTAGGACCACAGTGAGAATATGAAGATCATGATCATACAAATATATGTCTACACTCCCCTTTAAGCTGATGCATTGATTTTAATCATACCCAGCTTGCCAAGAATACGTTGTCCGACGTCGAATGTAACAACTTTGATGAAGATATCAACAAGTTGTGCAATAAACTGAACAAGTGGGGTAAAACCAACGCCGATAATAACCTTCTTACAAATAAAATGACAACCAACTTCAATATGTTTTGTCCGCTCATGAAAAATAGGATTATAAGTGATATGAATTGCAGCATGCTTGTCACAATTCATGGGAATTAGAGTCTTCACTCGAAATTCTGACTCGGTAACAAAGCTCTTCAACCACAAAAGTTCACATGTAGTATTTGCTACAATACGATACTCATCCTTAGCACTGGATCATTCAACAATTGTCTACTTTTTAGTCTTCCAAATAGCAAGATTACCTCCAAAAGAGTACTAGATCCTATTGTAGAATGTTGATCATCTAGCGAACTTGTCCAATTAGCATCAAAATATCCTTCTATGTTAAGACTTGTTACAACAAAACAAGATGCTACGTCATGGAGAGACTTAATATATCGGAAGATGTGACTAATTGCCTCAAGATGACTAGTACGAGGAGCATGCATAAACTGACTCACCAAACACACTACATGAAGTAGATATGAACGAGTAATAATCAAATATATTAATCGACCAACTAAACACTGGTACATACGTTGATCATCAAGAAGCTCCTCGTAATCAACCCAAAACTTCTTATTAACCTCTAATGGTGAATCAATAGGTTTAACACTAAAAATTACAAGTTAAAGTCAACAAATTAAGGACATATTTTCATTGAGACAAAACTATGCCCTTCTTAAAACGAGAGACTTCAATACCAAGAAAATATTTCAGCGGGCCCAAATCTTTGATTCAAATACGTTAATAGTTTTAATTCAGAAATTTCACTAGAAACATCACCTGTAACAATGATATCATCCACACACACACAATGAAGATACCCCGTACATGCTGCTTAACAAATATAGAGTAATCATAGTGAATACGAGTAAATCCAGTAATAATCAAAGCTCCACTAAATTTCTCAAACCAAGCTCGAGGAGCCTGATTAAAATCATATATTGCCTTCTTAAGACGACTAACTCACTATTCTTCCTCCTTCCTAGTAAAGCCAAGAGGAGTAAGCATCTCCTCAATCAAATCACCATTATAAAAAAAAAAAACATTCGTAACATCTAATTGATGCAACAACCAATTCGAATCAACAGGAAGGGAAATTATAACCCATGCAGAATTCATCTTGACAACATGAGCAAAGGTCTCACAATAAACTTTACCATATGCTTGTTTTAAACCCTTTAGCAATTAGATATGCTTTATATTGAGCTATACTACCATTAGGATTATACTTTGTATAAACTCAATGAAGCCCGCTAGATTCCTTTTGTTAGTGCACTTTTCTGTGGCATACTAGTGCACCTTTTTTCTCAATTACGTAGGTCAGTAAGTCTAGTGTCGGTTGAGCTTAAAAAAGACGAAGACTGAAGACTCAAGCGAACCTGCTGCATCAAGGAAGAAGAAACAGGTAAAAGAGATGCCTTGGTGAGCCTTGAACCTTGAACCTAACCAAACCCCAAACCTCTAGATGACCCTGACCCAATAATCATACTTGTAGTCATCTTAGATTGGCCTTAGGTGTTCGAAAAGATCACCCAAAGGATGGCCAAAGAGGTTGCATGAGTTGCTGTAAAACAAGACAATCCAAACAGCACGTCTCATGCGTCCAACCGGTCGTCCAACCGGTCGGCAGGAGGCCAAATTGGGACAGCAACCAAACTGATAAAAAACTGATCCCTAGGGCTAATTCGACCGGTCAGCTGACCGGTCGTCTGATCAGTCTGCAAAGGGAAAAAACAGGACAACATCAATTTTATGTCCAGGCCCTTAAATTCGACCGGTCATCCCTCAACGACCAATCGGTCAGAGACCCCCTGCAACCGATCGCCCGATCGATCGACAGAGAGCTGTTAGCAAATGTTTTATAGCCGTTTGAGCTTTCTTTATATAAAGGTTGGGCTCGATTTTGAGCTTAAGGAGAGAGATTTAAGTGCATTAGAAGCCACCTTGATTGCCCATACCATTAGGCTCTAATCTTAAACATTTCAAGCCATCTTCTGTGCGTTTGATCACAAGATGGAGCATTCAAAGCTCATGTGAAGATGAACTTGCTCTCTCATTCAAAGATCACCGATCAATCACCTTGTCCAAGGAAAATCCTTTGTCTAAACCCCTCTAAAGATCCTATTAGGTGGAATTCCTCTAAGCAACTAACTCCTACTAGTTGTAGAGAATTCATACCATCTCCTATCACCTTGGGCCTCTCAAGAGCATCACAAGCAAGGTGATTGATCGGTGGAGCTGAGGCATTGGCAACGGAACGGCAACACGATCGGGGGAGCATCGGGGAGCTGATTGAAGCATGGGAGAACGGAGATCAAGCAACCTAAGAAGGCGCTGAACAAGGGGCTCATCTGACAAGTAAGTGTCATTGTGAGAGTTCAGTTGCACTCCTTCCTCGTGGAGGATTGAGTGTGAGAGTTTGGATTTACAAACTCGATCAAGTCTCCAAAGGGAGCCTTCGAATTGGAACCTAGTGTGTATACGCTAGGTTCTTGGATTGGAACCGAAGGGTAGGGAGGATCCTTGTCAAACTCCTGGGTTGGATGGAACCCGTAAACATCTTGGTTGAGAGATGAACCAGTAAAATCTTCGTCATAGGTTGGGAGGAACCTTGTCAAACTCCCTGGTAGGGTGGAACCGATTTGAAACACCTAGGTTGGGAGGAACTTGATTTAAACTCCTCAGTGAATGTCGGTGTGCTCAGGGGATGAGTACTTGAACCGGGAGTGGAGTAGACCCAAAGTCGAACTAGTATACATGCTTGCGTTTGTGATTGATTTGAATACATTGTTATCTTAACATTGTATATTTAATTGTTTAATTATGAATGCTTGATAGGAATGTATGCTAGGCACTAGATTAGGCATTCACACACAAGATGTACTTTCACTAAGTAGCGTAGACTTGAGCTCATATGATCCATTCTCATATAGTCTACATAGGTTGCATAGATTAGGTTCTTGATTAGTTAAATCATTTGATTATCTATGCATGCTTAGGCTATGTTGTTTATTTGCTTATCACATGCTAGCCTTGTGATTGGACCCACTTAAGCTTGAAGCTAAGTGTTCTTGCTTAATTAGTTTATAATTGCTAATTAGTTTAATTAGGCTAGAGATTTTTTAAAGGGATTTTTAAACGGTCCTAATCCCACCCCCACCCCCACCCCCAGGACTTAGCCATAGTTCTACAAGCTCCATCTACGTAGGGTGTTGTGTTAGACTACCGACGCGATTTCACCTTTCAGTAGGTAAATCAACAATTTCCCATGTATGATTCTCCTCAAGGCAACCATCTCCTCCTCCATTTCTTGATGCCACTGAGGAAAGTTAAAAGCCTCTTTAGGATTTTTAGGAATAGTGGAAGAAGAACACTCGAGGGTAAAAATAAATAACCTGTATGTTGGAGACAATAAATGAGTAGGATGTAAAGTACATTGTCTTTTGGCTTTTCTGATAGCAACAAGTAAATCTAAAGATGGGTTTAAATATGGATCAGTGCAAATAAGCAAGCGAGTAGAAACATTATTAGTACTTAGTGCAATGGAGCATGCCTTGTGGTGGCCTATGGGAAATTTGGAATAAAAACACATCTTCTTTTATAGGACTTTCGAGTTTGTTTTAGTTGATTGTGTATCAAGGACAACCTTATCCTTAACATTATTGGGTTAGAAGGCACTCTTAAAATTGGAGAAATAGAAACAAGCAGAGCAAACTCGAGAATAGGAACAAGAAGAACAAAAAAAATTTGCTCTTTGACCCTTGGAAAAACAAGTAGCATCTTAAAAAACTATCCATGGAGACATAATGTTTCTTAGTGACTGATCAAAACTTTTAAACCTTTTTTGGGAAGACGAGTATCTTAAGAAAACACATTTAAGAACTTATTTCAATGAGAATCAATATTATAAACATAATGATGAGGACATGGACTACTTAATGTTGATAGATCGGGTTGATTTACTTGTCGAGGAGTTTTGGAATGGGTTAGAGCGTGGGAAGGGGCCTAAATATCTTCATAATGGGCCAAACCCGTAAACCCATCAATAGACCACACATTATGGCACTTGTGGTACGCTTTTGGGTCCACAAAAGTATCTTTTGGTGTCATTTTCCTTAAGTTACAATGTTTTCTTTATTTTTGGGTGAATTTTAGTTTATTTTTCTTTGCTTATGTCTCACTTAAGTAGATAGGGGTATTTTAGTCTTTTTTTTTCTTTAAAATAAGATTGTAGGGTTGAGATTATAACATCCAACCCGTAGTTTATGCTTGATTTAAGGCACATATTAGTTTTAGGGCTTTTCTTTCATTCCCTTTCATATAAAAACTTAATAACAAAAATTGTCCAGTAGCTTTTGGGATATTTTTCTTATCTTTTCTACTACAAGCCTTGGCTAGGGTTTGTGCAATTGCATGTTTGCGCACCTGGGGCGTATGATCCGGGCTATCAAACCTGGTGAGAGCTTCGATTATTCGCTGGTTTTGGCATTTTTTTTCTCCTTTCATTTTTAGTAAAGGAATCTTTATTCTTTAATTGGGTGTGTTTGGGCATGATTTAGTCTTAGGGTTTGATACAATTGTGTGTGGTTAACGCTCATCCGTTAGCTATGCTACATAGCAAACACACCCAACGACCCACAACGGAATTTCTAGGATAAAGTGCAAAATATTGTACTGGAGGCTAACCAGAAAGAACTTTAGTAGGCAAACAATTAGTCAAATAGCAAGCAATAAGAACACCATATGATCGAAAGAACTTGAGAACTGACATACCAATGAAAAAAGCCTATTAACTTCTAGGAGATACACCTATTCTTTTTTTCGGCAACTCCATTCTATTGTGGGGGTATATGCACGAGTAGTTTGAGAATTGATACCATATTCTTGTAGATAGTACATTATAGAATTAGAAAGATATTCCTCTATTTATTGATAAGTGTACTAATATTTTGAAAATGGTACCAATTTCATCTCTATTTTTCATCGAATAAATTTACATCATACAAGAATCATTAATAAAAAAGACTATTTAAAATTGGTAGAAGCTATGGGTATTGGACTGACATAAATCATGGTGAACTAAAGAAAAAATCGTATTAAACTTTTTCTCTAGAGGAGAATTAAAAAACTCATGATGTTTCGCTCACAAACCTCACATTGTAAATTCTTGGTATCACTAGGTTCAACTGACAAGGGCAACAAAGATTGGAAGACTTCAGTAGCAGGATGACCAAACTAACAATGCCAAATATAAAGTTGTTCATTTTTTACACTAAGGGCCTGTTTGTTTTGGTGTAAATACAGGTAAACATGTGGTAAAACCATAATAATTACTTAATGCAATTTGTTGGATATAGTGGAATTGCTCCTCGAAAACTCAAACCTTGTTTTGTTGCCAAAACTCGGTAAGCCCCACCATGATGTATGCATTATATCCACACCATCCATTCATTTTCTCAGATCATTTTATGGCATAAGCCCAAAAATGGGGCAGATCCAAAGCTCAAGCAGATACACCACAGAAAACAGTGGGTTCAACGGTGGTGTCATTGTTCCCACTACTTCCTGTGGTGTGGTCCTCTTGATCTTTGGATCTGCCTCATTTTTGTGCTCATGCCTTAAAATGATCTGGCAAAATGAAAGGACGACGTGGATAAAATACATAATCATGGTTGGGCCCACAAAGTTTGCCTCGTTTTCTGTGTTAGGACCTACCAAAAGTGCAGATGTCAACATCGTGATATGATAACTCTTGGAATTTACGTATGTAATTAATAAATGCTTAATGCATTGAAATTACAAGTAAATACAATATAACAAACAGGCCCTAAGACACTCAGTAAATTGACTTGAAGAATTTAAATGAAGAATGTATGGTTTATCATTCTCACGTCCACCACCAAGCAACTTCTTTGTCTTCAGATCTTAAAAAGCACAATGATCAGTAAAGACTGTCACGCTACAATTCAGGTCCTTTGTAATCTGACTAATGGATGACAAATTAGAAGAAATATTAGGGACTAATAAAGTAGTGGACAAGGAGAATAATGGTGAAAAAGAAACAATACCCTTTTCCCCAATAGATTAAATTACCATTCGCTAGTTTCACACGAACTAAATTAGGATTGGGTGTAAACAGAGAAGAAACAATATTTGAACCCATCATATGATCAATACATGCCTCTGAATCAATATCTCAAGGGCTTGACATAGAAGCGTGTGAAGGGTTGTGGAGGAATTGTTTGTCTTTGCCAAAGATGTATACGAAGAAGCCTTATTTTGAGTGGCTTTCCCGAGTAAGGCATCATACTCACTTTTTGAGAGATGGACCACATCATCAACTAGTAGAACAATAGGAGAACTATTCAAAGGCATGACAACATTAGCAATATTTTAAGAATCCTTGCCATCTGTAGTTGTAGAAGTAGTAGTAGAATTAGCAAGTCAGCTTTGAGGTCTACTATAAAGTACCTATCAATAAGCAATAGTGTGTCCATGTTGATGGCAATAAGTGCAAAGATCCATACCACAACCACAATATTGGCCACTATGACAACCTCCTCTTCCTATACTTTTACCTCGGCTAACACCAATACTATCAAAATTGATGAATCTTGTCATAAGAACAGATTTCTTAACCAAAGTTGATCCTATAGCTGTATGACGCTTCTTATCTCTTAGAAGTAGAGCATATGCATTGTTGAATGAGACTAAGTAAACTTGGTGCTCATCTTGCTTCATATCTAATGGATCAGAAGCACTCATTACATGCGTCTGAAGGCGATTGTCTGACAGACCTAGTATGTACTAGAGATTGGTTGGAAAGCTAATCTACTTGACTATTACGAGACCAAATATTTCTCAAGCTATTAGCATTGTAAGCCGGTTTATGCATTCGCCAAGATCATCCCATTCAGATGTTGTGTATCATATACTGAGATATTTGAAGTCATGCCCAGGAAGTGGTATCCTTTATGCAAATCATGGACATGTTAATATTGTTGGATATTCTGATATTGACTGGGTAGGATGCGCACCTTTGTTGGAGGCAACTTGGTGACATGGAGAAGTAAAAAATAGTCACTAGTATCTCGATCCTGTGCAGAGGTAGAGTATCAAGCTATAGCCCATGGGGCGTGTGAAGTTTTGTGGCTGAGATCCATTATGGTAGAGCTTGGTTTCTTTATCACTTCGGCTATTCCTCTCTATTGTGACAACCAAGCAGCTATCTGTTAGTGCACTGATTTGTGCATTGTATTGTCAATTGCGTGATCGTTGAGTCAGTCAAGTCTCGTGAGCTCCGACGAAGATTGAAGACTCAAGACTTGAAGACCAAAGCAGCTTACCGCACTCAAGTTCAAGCCAAATCAAGCTCGGAAGGTAAGTTGCATATAGACAGCCTATAGGATCCCAAAACATCCAAGTCCATGGCATTCGAATCGCGTTTTATGTTTGCCAATTGATCCACGAACTTAAGGTCAAGATGATCAGTCTTGGACCTCCATTATGTAGGTGCCAATTAGTTGAAAAAGATAGGTATATCATCTCTATGTGCACCATTTAAGCTGAGGAAGTTCACCCCATTTCAGGCCAGGAATTGAGCCTGACGACCGGTCGGGCGACCGGTCGGCTGCAACAGATGTTCAGACAGAAAAACTTTTCAAAGAAAAATAAAATCATCTGTCTAACTGAGGACCGGTCTGAGGACCGATCGCTGGTCTCCTAGGACCGGTCGCACGACCGGTCGCATATGGACGAAAAACGTCCAGCGACCAAAAAGGGAGAAAATGCTAAAGGGGAGACCGGTCGCAGACCTCCACGACCGGTCGTTGACCTCCCACGACCGGTCGTACAACCGGTCGCATATCGACCAAAAACGTCCAGAGACCTTGGGGGAAACATTTCATAGGAGAGACCAGTCTCAAGACCGGTCGTCAGACCGGTCGGAGGCACAGTCAAGACTGGTCCTTAGGCTACATAGACAGGTCACACCCATTTAAAGCATTAAGAGAGGCTATTAAGACTTTCATCTAATCTCTTTTGCTCATCATAGTCTTGAGTTCATCCTTCAAACCTAGCCATTAATGGCACTACATCGAGTATTCAAAGCTCGGTTTAAACAATGAACTCAAGCATGGCATTCATGGCTGTCCCTATCATTGAATCTTCATATTGAAGTCATTTATAGCCATTGAATGATCCAATTGATGGTTCCTTCATTATCCATTGCATTGTAATAGGCATATGGAACATCAATACCTTCTCCCACCTACCCGGCACTAGTCTAGGAACATCATATGCATTGGTAGCTGATCGTGGGAGCTTGGAGAGGAGCTAATGCATTCGTGGAAGCTGAAGCTACTCATCAACGGCGCTGAATCGGGGCTCAATCGTCTAGGTATGTCCAGTATTTGAGAGTCCATTTATTGAATCACTATTCTCTGGATTGGGAAACTCCGGCGGGAGTGTACGTGACCATCCTTGGATTAGGATTGGTGAGAGTTTGAGATCCAAACTCGTCAAGACCCTGGATTGGGCCATCGGCGTATGGTAAACGCGGTCCTAGATCAAAGGATGTCAAGGTTGATGGTTAACCTGATTTAAAACCACGACTATAGTGAAATCCGGTGGTCTCATAGGTTGAGATCGTGAACCGGCAGTGGAGTAGACTTATCGTCGAACCACTATACATCGTGTGTAATGTGGTAAATGCATTTTGTCTATTATTGTTCCTTATTGATCAATCTTATAAGTGCTTAATTGTATGCCTATCTTGTGTTTGACAAAATGCTCATATGCCATCTTTGAATGATTGACACAAGTATGCATATGAACTGTTTGACTAAATGCTTCTCTTAGAATAGTTGTGAAATTGAATTGGATCTTGGGTGATCAATTGCTATCATTTACATGCGCTTAATTAGTATATTATAGTATAAATGCAATTGAGCTTTTGAATTTGCAAGAAAAATTAAAAAGTCCTATTCACCCCCCTGTAGGACATAAGCATACCTTCAAGCTTATCTCACTAGCGGTAAAACCGCAATTTCACTATCCACATTGCATTTGATTCATTCTTCCATGAGAGGACTAAACATATCGAGGTTGACATATACTTCATTCGAGAAAAGATATCTTCTAGATTGTTGGCTACTTCGTTTGTTAAATCAACAGAACAGTTGGCTGATATATTTACAAAGGCGCTTAGCTCTCTCTTGTTGCAAGAGATTTCTGGCAAGTTGGGTATGACAAATATTCATACATCAACTTGAGGGGAGTGTTGGAATATTGTTATTATCGGGTTTTTATGTTTAATAGAGTCTTTTATGTAAATAGGGGTTTATTTTTTAAATATAGCATTAATAGGTTATGGTGTAATTAGTTGTAAACCCTACATATAAAAAGGAATAAGACCAAGGAGGGGAGTAATGTTTTTTCTTTCTCTCTCAACCTTCTTATTTCTATTAGTTCTCTTACCTATTTTCTTCACAAAGTTTATACTTTATACCTTCGATACCATGTCAGAGAGAATAAAGATCTTAGGGAGAAGAAACACAAGCTTAGGGTTGGGCGTCTAACCTTTTTTATTTTATAGTAAGATGAGTACCAAGTCACATGAAGTGCCCTTTGTATGAAGGGTAAAAAACAAAGAAGAGAAGAAAATAAAAGAGTAAGACGATCGCGAGGCTATAAGGACCCTTATCATACAAATACGGAACCCTAACCACTAGAAACTAAATTTCTCATGCAACCCCAACATGCATCATAATCTTTAAGTCTATCCCAAAACCTTACACTAATTCCACCCAGTGTTCTAAGTATTGGTATTGCAACAAGTTTCGCTAGTCGAGGATATGGAAACAATATTGATATCGTTGATAATATCGTCAATAACCGGAAATGCAGAGAAACATGGGGAAAAAGGTGGAGTTTTTCAATGAAACTTCAGGAGATGCTAAAATACGCATATTTGCATATTTAGGAATCAAACAATTGCAAAAAGAATGCATATATAATAAGTTTCCATTTAATGGGGGCCTAAAAGCATGTGTTGTCGTAAGAAATTAGTCCAACCATACCATCAATCTCATCTATCCATCTAACCATCCATCTAGCGATCCAATCTTCCATTTAAACATCCATCAATATTTCATAATATCAACGACACGATATTTCACCAAGAAATCATTGACAACTGGAAAGGAAACGAAAGATTGTGGTCTTGATATCGCCCATGTTGCGATAACGATAATATCACGATATTATAGATGTTATCATCGACAAATTGAACACCTCATACAACCATGCACCCATAAAACGATTGAAATGTATATTTTTTTTAATAAACATATTTTTGGCAATATTGATTTGATACATTGGTGATATTATTGAAATATCGCTGATACACTGGCGATACAAGCGACACCTAGAGCTTTCACAGTCGAAAATATTGGCAATACTTAGCGATAGATCGTTGGTACCTGGAATTTTTTATACTATCAGTGTTATCAGTATCGCTACCACTGTTATTGGTATCACTACTAGTGTTATTTGTATCGTCAAGCTGGAGATACGGTTAATATCAGGGATACTTTGAACAATGATTCCATGTCAACCTAACCATGCCATTTTCCCCATTCCAAACTCAAACCAGTGTTTGCAGTATCGGTATCGCGTTACGTTTCGCACCCTTGGGATAAAGATACATATCGGGTATCGGTAGGGAAATATTGGTTGTATCGCGGAATATATCGCACTTTTTGGGAAACGTGGGGAAACATTGGGAAATTGATTGAATTAAAACTTCAGGGATTGTTAAAATAGACCTTAATACACACATTTAAATCATCATATGTAAAAACGAAAGTCCACATAATGGAGTTCATTTGTAAAAGGATCCTAAGCTATGCGCTGTCTGACTGAACTGATGCAACTATTGTTTAAATTGATTCCATAAGATATATAAATGTAAGAAGACATTAATGAAAACACAACCAATTTATCGACAAAGTAAAACAAGCAAAAGAGTTGAGAGATATACCTCTGGATGATGCAACTGACTGAGTATCCTCCAAATGCAGTTTTGACTATCCTAGTTCAACGCAATGCAAGCTACCCTATATGGCCTAGATCTATATGAGGACTCAATAAAATCTAGAAAATGGCTAATTGGACTCAACAAACTATGACCCCTACGTAGAGTTGGAACGCGGGTCGAGTTGCTCGGGGTTCGGGGCGGAGCGCTCGAAAGCCCTACGATTTTTTTTTAGGGAGTAAAAACTAGAAGAAAATCGAACAAAAAATCATTTTTTTTTCTACAAAATGGGGGACTCTTGTGCGTCTGACCACAGTACAAAAATCACGATATTTTACCGATATATCGTGCGATATCGATACATCGCGCGATATTATCGATATCGCATGATATATCGTGCGGTACACATGAGTCAGCCATTTTTTTTTTATTACTAACCCGATATTTATCGGCGCGGACCGATATTATCGATATTGCAATCACTGACTCAAACCATACTCCTATTTCCATCTTTTAGGCGTAACCACTTGCCTAATTTCACTATATACTAATGCAACAAACCCTAACCCTTACACAATCTATATCCCTAATATCAACCTAATTACTATGGGGTCATTTGGCTCCCTATAATCTTAAAAGGGGTTGTGAATTTGTTTCCACAAGTAAGATTCCCAATGAATGAGATTCCGTGCAAGTGCTTTGGTACTAAGAAGCTATTCTCAGGAATCCAGTGTTTGTGTTTGGAGACTGGCTGCAGAGTTGTTAGGAGAAGAGAGGCCTTTTTTATCCTTTTCAAAAACATGACCGTTGGATGGGAATCCATTTCCCAAAATTATTCAAGCCAGCTTCAAGATGGGAATCATAAAAGTGGCAAATTTCCGAACTGGATTCCTATGGGAATTCATTTCCCACTTTCCTAGGACCCAAACAAAAATTCTACCCATAGATTGATGACTCAGATATCTGAGTCGATTTGGATTTGGTAAAATCCAATCTGGTTCAACACCACGAGTTACCTCTGACTTGATAGTGATGGGCTGTTTCCCCCCAACTTGAGCAAGTTTCAAATCAACTCGTGATCAGACGCGTTAGCTTGAGTCGCCTTGTCTTATATCCTTGATTCAGCCCCACCCACCCTAATGGAGTCCATTTCCTTGGGGCTGGACTCGCACGAGCCAAATGACCCAGAGGTTTTTATGTGCATGCATGTCTGTGTGATGGTACACTTGTGTATGGTGGTGTTTTAATTGACATTTTGTGCTCAAGTGAATTTTTCTCCTTCGTTTTTGTTAATAAAGTTGTGATTAGGGTTATTAGACCCTCATCACTTCTTCTTCCTCTAACGTGTCTTTCCCTCCTTTTTATTTTTCACTCTTTTGCATTTATAGTGACAAAATAATTCAGTTTCTTCTTTTCATCCCCCTAAAAGACTTTTCCTCCCTTTTTTGTTATATCCCACTGAGAAAGCACCAGTCATAAGGCCGATTTTCAAATTAAGGGATATTTATAATGTCATACAGCTGATGCTAACATTTACATGATAGAGTAGGAATCTGGCATGGTTTAGATTTGATGCAATCATGGGCTGAGACCTGGTGTGGTGGACATCAGATATTGGTGTGGTTTGTTGAAGATCTTTGTAGATCTAGGAAAAAAAATAAAATTGTAGCAAGCCTTTATTTGAAAAACGATTCTGTGTGCATCTAGAGGCCAGATATGGAGAAACAACAGTGACACTCTTATCTTGAAAAGCGATCTGTCTAGATCTAGAATTAATTTCAGCAACCAGCTATTTGGAAGAGAAATGTAGTTTTGAAGCTAGATCTGTAAAGAAAAACAACAACTATAACACTTGCCACCCTTGTGATCTAGTGAAGAGAGATTGATTTTTTTCCCCTCATGATCAAGGAACTTAAATTGAGGGGAAAAAGTATATATACCAATTGTAGATTCACCACTTCCACTTAAATGCCACAAATAAAGAAGAAAATATCAGATAATGGACTGCAGAATTAATTTACAGGATTCTTAAAAACAAAAAAATAAAAAATTTACAGCAGTCTTGTAGCTTATTCAACTAAACCCTCCTATAGAATGGCGGACCGGGTACCACGTTCACAGGAAAAAATGCAGATATTGTGGAAAATATTACAAATATCACAGATATTACAACATATCATTATTTATCAATGCTATTATTATCAATAAATTGTAATTTTTGTATTCCAATGATGGTCCGTATCCCATACCTAGCGAGACTATCGTTAATACATTGAACACTACACTCCTTTGTATTGTCCAATAAATTTCAAATATATTAAAGGTGTATCAAATGCTTATAACCGTCTTGTAATGGGTGAAGAGCAATCAATTTTCAGGTAAAGCAATTTTTCCTCCATGACACCAATGTTTTAAATATCGACGATATCGGCTGATATATCCCACGATATATCTTGTATCCCACCTGTGCGATACGAAACGCACATGTAGTGCCGATATATCCCACATGTTCGATACAGTGAGCATTTTCAATTTCGCTCCCTTTTTTTGTTGAAATTACGTTAAATCAGTCTCAATGGTTACAAATCCATTGGTCCTTCATGTTTTGCATGAAAAATCAGGGAGTTGGAGCTTTGATTTCAATATCCATTGGTTCTTCATGTTCTCCATGTTTTTTTTTTTCGAAATTTTCCTTCAACCAACTATCAATTGAGACTAATTTCGAAGTATTCAGGAGTATTTGATGAAATGATCATCACATACACTCAAAATTTGAGTGTAGCTGGTCTGATTTGGGGAAAATTGGAAATTTTTTGAAATTTCCCCAATTTCTTCCAAATTGCTTGCGATGTTGCACTCCAAACATGAAATCAAGTATTTACGAGGGCTGATCTACTGATTTGTTAAGTCCTTGTCAATTTTCGGAAAATAAAAATAATTTTTAATTAAAAATTAATAAAAAATATTATTATTATTTTTTTTTTCAAAATTTCCCTTCAACCAGCTGTCAATTGAGACTAATTTTGAAGTATTTAGGAGTGTTTGATGAAATGATCATCACATACACTCTAAATGTTATTCATTCAATTTGAATATAGTTGCATTAGTTCAGTCACACAACGCATAGGTTAGGACCCTATACAAAGGAAACCTATTATGTGCACTTCTTTTTTGAGATGTTATGATTTAAAAGTGTGTATTAAGGTCTTTTTTTACCAATCCCTGAAGTTTCATTTAAAAATTCAACTATTTTCCCAATGTTTCCCAATTTTTCTCAAAAAGTACGATAAATTACCCGATACAAATGATGTATCCCGTGCGATAACAGATACGTATCTGTATCTCAAAGGTGTGATATGTCACACGATACCGATATTTCAAATACTGCATGACACTGACCATAATGCTCATCATGTGTTGCATTACACGGATAGCCCATTAGCCTCTAGTTCTATTTCTTATCACCATAAATAATCCAGCTTCCCACATGGTACAAAATCAAAGATCTCTTCGGAGTGACTTGATAATTGTAGCTACTGAGAAACACTGCTAATGTAGTGAAATAGAAGTCTCATTAGCCTCATCCAAAAGGATCTTGTGGTTCAGTTTTATAAGAAAAGGAAATGGAGCAACAGATACTTAAGAGGAGATTATTTGTTACCTCACCATTTATTTTATGCGAGTTATGGGGGTTGAAGGCTTCCCCCCCCCCCACACAAAAAAAAAAAGTGCACCAAACAGTACATGAGCACAATGATAGGGAAGAAGGAATGAATAATAAGAAAGGAGGCAATCTTCTGAGATTTTTATTTAGCAGATCATGAATAATCGCTTCACATTATTTTTCCCATGTCTAAACTTCATAGTGCAGAGATATGTTTGAGGCCATGAACTTTATTAAGTCTCAATACTTACAGTGATTCTGGTCCATTAATTTTTGAGTTACTGACTTTTTTTCTTTCACTCCAAAAATTTTGGTGGTCCTAGCCCATGTAGCTTGTGTTTTACTAATAGCTAGTTACCTCTCAAAAATCTTGCAGCTTTGACTTTCTTGTCCTCATAATTGTGAAGAAATTCTTTGTAGAGGATTTTAGTGGTATGAGTGCTCTTTCTCCAACTGATTAAGCTTGGCCAGCTTATGTAAATAGAAAATTTAATCTTGTTATTGGCATCTTATGATGCATATGCCTTCCAAGTATGACAGAGCCACTTAGTTGTTGTCTTTTCATGGTTGTCTGTTCGCTAACTCTTGGCACAATATCTGTTCCCTATGCTCCATAAAATGTGTTGATGGTTGAATCTTGATTGCTAGTCCTGCAATATGCCTCTTAGTTACATTTTTAAATCATTTTTCTATTTCAAATGGCTGTTTTGAGCAAATGTAAATGGAAGGCCTGTCATAATGTATGCATTGTGGTTCCAGATTAAGATCACTTATGGAGATGTGCATTTTGATCCCTGGAAGTTCTCCACAGCATCGTAGCAGTGGGATGAAGGACCAAGTAAGTCCACCCCTATCCTTTTCTGGTTTAGTTGTTTCTCCAAATGTGTTTGTTATTTTGAAGGCCTGTTGTTGGTGTTGTATTTATTTTAAACAACTAACTGAGCATTGTGTGTTCACCAAGGGTTATTATTAAGTGTTCATCGTATTACACATGTTTAAGTATGAATTAACTGCTATTGTCCTTGATGAGGTCCCCTTGTCTTTGTGTATGTTTGTGGATGACCTGATGTTGATCAACAAGACTAGACGGGCAGATGTGAAATTCGAACTTAGCATGAACGCTTTAGAGTACTGAGCCTTAAAAAGTTTTCCAAATCAAAGAAAAATATTTGGAATGCAACTTCTGTAGGAATAATTATGAATGAATTAATGGTATGATGAAAATCCGGAGTGTCCATCTCTCATACCACTGAGGGAAATCCTTGATGCAAAAATCATCTCTGTCAGATGATTCTAACCATGTGATCAATAGGATGAAAAATGGACAGTCAAGATTGAGTGGAAAAAAAAAGTCCAATCTTCATTTTAGAACATTTATTCAATATGCCCCTCCATGGATTGCTTATGGTTCCCAAGAAGCTTCAGTTCAATGCTGCTAACCATCAAATGTATGGCTCATAAAGGACATGGTGGTAAAAAAAAAGGCCCATATTCAAAGAGTTAGGATCATTGAATATTGACCCTGGCGTACCCATACTGGTGTGAATGAATCAGTGGTTCAGATAAATGACTGAGTACCCCAAATATAAGTTAAAAGCTTTAGGAGGTTAATGGACTATGAAGGTGGGCACATCAGCATTTCCCTACACGCACGCTTGCACAAAACATAAATCTGTGTGTGTGGACTACCATGGCGACAGAAATACAAAAATACCCTGTAAGTTATGCAAGATCTTGTGTGCGCGTTTGCACACACACACTGCGGACTACCATGACAACAAAAGTACCAAAATGACAAAATAGTTATGTGCCACGGGGGACTACCATGATGATAGAAATACCAAAATACCCCTTAAGTTCTGCATGTGCCTGTGTGGACTACCATGATGACATAAATACCAAAATACATGTTATATATATATATATATATATATATATATATATATATATATATATATATATATATATATATATATATATATATATATATATGAGTATTTAGGAGTATTTGATGAAATGATCATCACATACACTCTGATTTCGAAATTAGAGTGAAGGTGGTTCAATTTGGGGAAAATTGGGAAAAATTCGAAATTTCCCCAATTTCTCCCAAATTGTTTGCAATGTTGCACTCCAAACATGAAATCAAGCATGTATGAGGGCTGCTCTACTGATTTGTTAAGTCTTTGTCAATTTTCGGATAATAAAAAATCATTTTTAATTAAAAATTAATAAAAAAATATTGAAGTATTAATTTTTTTTCTAAATTTCCCTTCAACCAGTTGTCAATTGAGACTAATTTTGAAGTATTTAGGAGTGTTTGATGAAATGATCATCACATACACTGTAAATGTTATGCATTTACTTTGAATATAGTTGCATTAGTTCAGTCAGACAATGCATAGCTTAGGACCCTATACAGAGGAAACCTATTATGTGCACTTCTTTTTTGAGATGTTATCATTTAAAAGTGTGTATTAAGGTCTTTTTTTTAACAATCCCTGAAGTTTCATTGAAAAGTTCAACTATTTTCCCAATGTTTCTCCTTTTTTCTCAAAAAGTACGATAAATTACCTGATACAAACGATATATCCGATGTGATAACAGATATGTATTTATATCTCGAAGGTGCGATACGTAACACGATAGCGATATTTTGAACACGGGGTGGAAGTCCCTGAATATCATGGTAGTATGCACGGAGACAATTTTCTGGATTGGATTGATGCAGTGGAAATGATCTTTGATTACAAAGATGTGGACGAAGAAAAAAAACTGAAAATAATTGTATAAAGTTGAAAGGCCACCCGAGAAAGGTGTAAGATCTTCAATGTGGTGGAAACAGGTTAAGGCCACCCTAGACAGGCACGAAAAGTCCAAGGTGAAAATATGGGAGAAGATGAAGTCTCTCACAGTGTTCGAAGTATTGGTATCTCACAGTGGATTGTGGGGCTTGAACTACTCCTAACGGGGCTATGATACCATGTAGATTGGTATAAGATTAAAAAAGCGAAGAAAGAAAGAGAAAAGAAGAGAGGAGGAGAGAAAAAAGATGGGAAGAATGGAATGGGTTAGGGTTTCACGTTCCCACCCCCTTTTCTATTTTATTAAAGTAATAAAGAGCAAATATGGCAAAAATACCCCTGTACAATAAACTTTACATCCAGCATATCCCAAGACTAAAAACACTAAGAAACTTGTGGATCATAGGCCCATAACCAAAACTAAGCGGGCCATGGTCACATAGCCAACCGTTAATAATATTTATACCCCATTGATAAAGTGAAAAATAATAAGCATTTTCTTCCCTTTCTCTTTCATCCCTTCTTTTTTCTACATGATTTATGATTGACAACCCTTATAATGGCATAGCCCATAAATCAAGCAGTTGCACTCAATAGGTGACCTGCGTGTATGATTAAGATGGATGATTAAAATTAACTATGTGATGCCCATGTTCAACGTACTCATGTGCCCCACCTGATGAATTGGCCATAATGATTTTGTGCCAAGTCATGTTCACAAGACAACTCTCCTCTTGCAAAAATGTGCCACACATGTACATATGCCACAGAGGATTTTTAATACACTTCATTCATTTATCCTTGCTTTTTTCTCTATTTCAGATGCTGGTATTCCCTTTTTCTAATGCCCAAAGAATATGAAATGTTCTGTTAAGGCAGGGGGTTATTTTGTAGGCATTCAATATGGCAATATGAATGAGGCTTTAATACATGATGCAACATGATTAGTGCAACTACAATATTGGCTACTTGTTAAGGCTTCATGTGGCTATGTTTTTTAGTTGGAAGTGCTATTGAAATTCTGCCTACTAGCAATTGCACAGTGTTGCTCCCCCAGCCTGAGTGAAGGAGCTAGATGTCAGGTGGGCAGCTCATCATCAAACTTATGCCAAGATGACATGAGAACAAATCCTGGTAGTTCTGCTTGCAGGGTTGATAACATACATGTTGAAGTATGGAAAACAATGGATGAGATCATAGTAATTTGTTCAACTCTTTTCAACAAAATTTTGCAAACTCAAAATGCGAGACTAGTGAAGGAGAAGCATCATGAATCAAACAGCAGATGGATCAAACTTATGAATCATTAGATAGGAATGGCCTTAGATATGGCATTGTTTAATATGAGGGTTGGTTGGACTTACGAAGGATATGACCTTAGGAATTATTGGTGAATGGTGATACAGGATTAATGAATCCCAACCCAAATAGCTGGAATAAGGCTATAATGAGGACCAAAAAGATGCCTTTTAAATTTTTTATGAAGCTCTTAACTTACTTGATACTCTAATTATTCATGGCATTGATTTGTACCTACCTTGTATTTTGCTAAAAAGTCATGTTTACATATCAGTTTAGTATAAACTTCTAGGGATTTTCATCCTTTCAGATACATAGAACATCATGCATGTATATTGATAAAAAATATAATTTTATAACCAAGGCTAAGGTTTGGCTGGCTTCCTGGAAATGCTCTGAAGAGTTTTTTTCACAACTAGTGAAGAACCGAGATCCTCTTAAAATTGGGTAAGTATTCAATATTTTTCACCACTCTTATGTCAATTGAGGCACATATTTCTCATTGGCTACCAGTTTTCATCGATATTCTACATAATCATTTCACTCATCTCATAGCTTATTTTGTCGACATTTTGCAGGTTTCCAAATGTGTGGGCTTTGCGGTTAGTTCGACAGCTGTTACAATGGCATCCTGTAAGTCTCTAGAAGCGTGCAACTCTGCCACACTTTAATTATAATTACAGTGATTTTCTCATTCCTTATTTTACTCTAGGTTGATATTAGGCCAAAAAAGGGTTAGGATTCAGCTTACTAACAATACCATATAGTAAGTGGTATTAGTTCTATGAAGCATCATTTGATGTCCATTGCCTATGAATTCAGACCTGAACGATTAATCTTGGAGGAACCACAGTCCAAAGCCATGCTATGAAAGTTGTTAGCCAGTTGATCTCTCTCTAACAATGCTATGATTGGAAGTTGAACAATCCACCTACCATCTCTGATGCTGAACAAAAGCATTCAAGTGTACCAACGAAGAAAGCGCCACCCACAAGTACCATCCTTGTAGTTAGGCGATGATTGAGGAGCATTGAAAACCCTACACACGTGATTTTGCACATAGAAGACACGTGTATAGGATGAAAGAAGACCCGACTGAAAGAATAGAAAAATGCTTTTCTGAAGGTGGTCGGGCGCCCGGCCAAATTTGGCACCGGGCGCCCGAAATTCAGCAAATTTTCAGTTTTCCTTGCTGGACAGTTTCTGTCTTAGCCGGGCGCCCGGCCAAATTGGTCATGGGGCGCCCGACCAATGTACAAACTGTTTTTTTTTTAAGTTGTTTTTTTGAGATATTTCAGGGGTATTTTGGTACTTTTATGTTTTCTTCTTGCTTATTTAAGTGGGCTAAGCCCTAATGACGTGATTAGTTGATTATTAATGAAAAGACAAACCTCTTTGGTGGCTTCTTATCTCTTCTTTCTCTCCTTGATCTTCTTCTTCTGATTTCTTCTGGTGCATCTCCAAATTCTTCCAGGTATTTTATCTTCTATTGTTATCCTTCTAAACTTCTGTTTTGCTATTCCCTACGATCTAAACCTTGAGAATCGATCCAAACCCTACACCCCAAATTCTCAAATCCCTAATCCGAGAAACCTCCTGGTTCTTCGGACTAGTAATCATCATTGATCGATTGGGTAACGCCATGCAAGATCGGGAGGTTCCATCCTTCGCCGGATCCAACCTAGGCACTAATTGAATCCCATACTCCATGGTTGTGATGATGGCCCGTCCTATTGCATGTTTCCTTCCTGGTTTTCTTAGTTTATGATGATTAATGCTAGATTTCATTATTATTATTGCTTTTACTTTCGCTGGATAATTGTGATCATGAGCATGCATCATATTTAGGGCTGTCCTGCATCAAATTTGGTATCAGAGCTTAGGCTTGCATGGTTTGAGTCTAGATCGAGTCATCAAATTAGGGTTTTGATTTTTATGTTTAATTTAGGAAAATCCAGATTTAGAAAGTTTTCAATTTTAGAAACTTTCCAATTTTAGAAAGTTTCCTAATTTGGAAAATTTCCAGATTTGAATCGTTTTCTGTTTTAATTAATTAGTGTTAGTTCATTGTAGCTTAAATTCATCGCATTCATATTGTGAGTCACCCAATCCGTAGAGTCTCCCTGTAATGAATGGAATATAGACGTTTAGGGCCGTTAAGTGTTCTCGTGTGGCCGTCGAGACCCAATGGAAAGCCGAACTCCGATGAGTTGGCCTACTTTAATGGTCACATGGACCCACAAACATTCCTTGATTGGCTTGAAGACTTGGACTATCTTTTTGATTGGTATGATATGTCGAATTATCGTCGAGTTAGATTTGCCAAGTGGAAATTGGAGGGCCAAGCCAAGTCGTTTTGGACAGATTTGGAGCGACGACTTGATAAAGATGGGAGAGCCCCGATCTCACAATGGGACGAGATGAAAGAGCTTTTAAAAGAAAAATATCTACCCATCTCTTATCGTCAAAAGCCCTTGGTTCAAAAGAGAGTTGCCTCACCTTCTCGTCCAAACACAGAACCAATATGGTCCCCTCCTTGTAAAGTGGTCCAACCCATCATTAAGGAAATCTCGGCTTATGAACAATTTGAGTGTTTAACACCAATTATTTTTCCTTGGAAGCAAGATAATACCTTGGTGAATGGCCAGTTGGAAGAATCCAATCAGGTTGTTTATGAAGTGGAAGAGTACGTGCCTAATGTTAGTAGTGAGGAAATGGAAGAAATTGAGGCATCGCTCATCATCATTGAGGATGACGAAGTGTGTGCTAGTGATGAAAAGGTCGAAGAAATTGAGACTGCACCACTTCCAGATGTCATGTGTGACTTAAGTGATGTAGAGTCCCAATCTAAGTCTCTTACCATAATGCACACGAATGAATTTGAAAAGGAGACTAGTGAGGATATGATGGTAGACACCCACATGACTTGTGATATCCCGCCAGATGATTTATGGGATAAATTTTCACCCATATGGGACATTCAACACACAATCGATCTTGTCCCTAGGTTGGTCTTGTCAAGCTTTCCTCCATACCAGGTGAACCCTGTAAAAAATACAGAAATGCAGCATTAATTTGATAAACTTCTTGGGGAAGAATTCAATAAGGAAAGTTTGAGTTGGAGTTTTGTTTTGTGTGTCATGCCTGCTCTTTTCACTTCCAAGAACAATGGCATATGGCACACATGTGGGCATATCCTAACCGCCCACAAAGCTTCAATCAAGTGTCAAGCCATCATGCAACGTATTCACGTCATGGTGGATATGATGACCATAGTCCTTATCCCGTATCTTGGTGACATCTTGGACATAATGGCTGATGCCCAGATCTGCTTAAGACTTGGTATTAATAGTGTATGTTCTCAAGTGTTGGGATACTTGAAAATCATCCTTGTTTATAATACTTATAATGAGAAATTATGTGTCACCCATGAGAAGTGTCCTTTTGTTTTAGTTTTCCAAGTTCTAGGTCATAGGATTGTTTATTTCCATAGGATTGTTTATTCCAAGTTCGTGGATTTTTCAGAGTGTCCTTTAGTGTCACCCATGTCTGTCATCCAAAGGTCTTCAGAGTCAGCCAATGCATTCGCACGCCATATTCATGATTTGCATACACATATTAGACAGCGGATAAATAAGAGCAATGATGATTCTAAAATCTCAGCTGATTCTCATCGTAAATTGCAAGAATTTCAGAAAGAAGACTATGTAATGGTGAGGATAAGGCCAGAGCGGTTCTCACAAGGTTCCGCTAAGAAATTACAAACGCGTAGTGCTGGACCATTCAAAATATTGTAGAAGGTTGGGTCTAGCGTATATTGGATCGACCTTCCATCTGAAATGGGCATTAACCAACGCTTAATGTGGAAGATCTAGTCCGTTCCCATCATCCCATCGTTGATCCATCATCCCTTTCATGGCCTTGTTCTGATTTTGCTATACAACCCCTTCCACCCCTTCCCCCACCCATTACCCATGAAGAAGAAATTGAGGAGATCTTGGGTGAAGAGATCATTTTTATGAGAGGCGGAGGTTTCCAAAGATACTTGGTCAAATGGAAGAACAAGCCACCGTCAGAATCTACATGGTTAATAGAAGTGGCGTTACAGAGCGTTAATCCAGATTTACTAGAGCGTCACAAGAGTTTTAACTCGCCGGAGTCGAGTTCTTCTCAGACGAGGAGTATGATGCGGAACAAAAGCATTCAAGTGTACCAACGAAGAAAGCGCCACCCACAAGTACCATCCTTGTGGTTAGGTGATGATTGAGGAGCATTGAAGACCCTATGCACGTGATTTTGCACATAGAAGACACGTGTGTAGGATGAAAGAAGACCCGACTGAAAGAATAGAAAAATGCTTTTCTGAAGGTGGTTAGGCGCCCGGCCAAATTTGGCACCGGGCGCCCGAAATTCAGCAAATTTTCAGTTTTCCTTGCTGGACAGTTTCTGTCTTAGCCGGGCGCCCCGGCCAAATTGGTCATGGGGCGCCCGACCAACGTACGAACTGTTTTTTTTTTAAGTTGTTTTTTGGAGATATTTCAGGGGTATTTTGGTACTTTTATGTTTTCTTCTTGCTTATTTAAGTGGGCTAAGCCCTAATGACGTGATTAGTTGATTATTAATGAAAAGACAAACCTCTTTGGTGGCTTCTTATCTCTTCTTTCTCTCCTTGATCTTCTTCTTCTGATTTCTTCTGGTGCCCCTCCAAATTCTTCCAGGTATTTTATCTCCTATTGTTATCCTTCTAAACTTCTGTTTTGCTATTCCCTACGATCTAAACCTTGAGAATCGATCCAAACCCTACACCCCAAATTCTCAAATCCCTAATCCGAGAAACCTCCTGGTTCTTCGGACTAGTAATCATCATTGATCGATTGGGTAACGCCATGCAAGATCGGGAGGTTCCATCCCTCGCCGGATCCAACCTAGGCACTAATTGAATCCCATACTCCATGGTTGTGATGATGGCCCGTCCCATTGCATGTTTCCTTCCTGGTTTTCTTAGTTTATGATGATTAATGCTAGATTTCATTATTATTATTGCTTTTACTTCCGCTGGATAATTGTGATCATGAGCATGCATCATATTTAGGGCTGTCCTGCATCAATCTCTCTCCTTCCCTCCCTCCCTCAATTAATTGGGATAACACTTGGATGATGACGATGATGATGACGATGATGATTTAATATCATCTTTTGCCCCTCGTTTCAGCATGAGCCAAAAAATCACGGCAATTTGTGATTCAAAGGACAACAAGACAAGGAAACCAAGGGGCACCTTGATTTCGTGCAGGGCCCACTGTGTTGTGTTTATGCCATCCAACCCATTCAGCTAAAGCATCTACTCCAGATGAAGGGATCCCATGGCCAGCAGGCCATTTTGACACTCTAGTTCTCCCATTGGAGATATGGACAGGTTGGATCTCATCAACACATCATGGTGGGCCACACAAAATGTTTCACTGTATTACAGTTAAAACTTTTGCGTTATGTTGAAAGGTTGATAGTTGAATAAGGCCCATAGGGCCCATTCTCGTTTTTACAATCATAAATAAGAGTAGAGGGTTAAGGTTTCAGTACACCCTAAACATCTCTCTCATTTTTTATCTCTTCCATCTTTCTCCTCCTTTCTTTTCTTCTCATTGTAGCTTTTCATGGCCCTCAAGATTAGGACCATATAGCCATTTAACATGGTATTAGAGCATCAGTGCTCCTAGGGTTTCTTCTTCTTTTTTCCTTATTCTTCTTCTTCTAGGGTTTATTCTTCATCGTCTTCTTCTTTTTCTTCTTCTTCGTTTAGTAAATTGTGGCTGACCTGATGAGTGGACTGACTTGATTCTTTTGGGCAAGAGCACCTACATAGTGGTACTTTGACGAATGGAATGGATCTCATACAAATGTGCCATGCTGGTACATGTGTGGCATGTCATGAGCTTCCTTGTACGTGGGTTCGTAGCAGAGCTCAATAGAAATAGTTAACATCCTTTTACTGCACTTTATGCCAAGAGGGAACATTCCAGAATTCACCCTTTTGCCCAAATGGCTCCTATAACACATGTACAGGTATTTTGTACCAATATCATTACCATGTCATGTCCAACATGAATAAATGAGCATTTACCTTATCTGGGTGTCATAGACTTTGTATATCAATGATCTTGAAGAGTTTTTTCATGTATTTCCCAAAAAAAAAAGAAAAAAGAAAAAAGAAAAAAGAAAAAGAAAAGATGAAGCAATCTTTCGAAGCATATAACCAAGAGATGTTCATGGGTGATTGGATCCGTCTACAGTGACTGAAGTATAGTGTCTAGTTGTTCCTTTCTATCAGTAAAACCATATGGAACCTATCTGGAACAACAAGAATGCAGTTGTTTCTTGCTTCCTTCACCAAGAGACGTTGGCCGGACAATCTCGTAATTTTGAAGCAATTCTATTCAGCTTAGCACCATCAAATAGGTATTCAGTGTCCATTTTCCAGTATTCGTCCTACTAACAAGGTCTAGGTTTACTTTTCAAGTCTCGTCTTTTGTAGTTGTTCCTTTTTATTCATATACCGGCCATTCTAATGAGAGTCATGCTAGTGGATTTTCCTGAGCTCATGCGACTAACTAAGTCGTAAGCCTTAGGAGTAGCCCCGTCGTTGTCAAAATTTTGGATTTGACAAGTACAATGGCCTTGCTGAAGGGAGGGGTCGGCACGACAGGAGGCGTCGAGGAGACATGCGAACATGGCACACTTGCAAGATTCAAGCTGATCATCAGGCGAGCCCCACTTCATATGCCCTGGCCCCAAAAACTGGTTATCCTCTTTTCAGGTAGGCCACACGTGTACAAAAGAAAATGGACAAGGGGACCAACTGTCGATATTCAATATTCATTTGTGGCCCACAACACATCGGACTTGGATGATTTTTGGGCCATGGCATTTACATGGTGGAGCTGCCTGATGAGTTTCTTGGATCTTTGTATCACATACTTGTGACACATTGGCACATATGAATCCCAAGTCCCATGAAATTCTATTCTTGCATGTCCATTCTCATTTCTCTATGTACACTTGTAATCTATTCATGAAACTTGGTATGTGGTGCTTGCAGGAAGATCGTTTAAGTGTTGATGAAGCTCTTCGGCATCCTTATTTTCAACTACATCCCCAAGCATGAAACCCATTCGGGGAGATCAAATATGCCAGGTTGCCAACCTTGAACACTTTGCCATTGTCAAACACGGTATTACCTATATATTCTCTCTTGTAGCTTTGGGGGTTATGTTGTATAGTAATGGAAGGCAAAACTTGTTTTCCAATGAATACCGGCAACTTTTATTTAATGAATAGTAGGTAGTCTAGTTCCATCCTTGAACTTTGGACATTCGAGTTTTTAAAATCTTCGGAAGCATCATTTGCAAACACGACATTTAGATTATTTTCAAGTATTAAGACCAGAATGAGTGATGGCAAGACAAAAATGAAATATATCGGGTGGTAAATTCAATAGTACAAGATAACAACTCAGATGTTCATACGATGACAGGCCAAGGAGCATATTTTTAGTAGTTTTCGTTTTCGTTTTCGTTGGTAAAATATTTTTCAACATATATTTTTTGAAAATAAATTTACTATTTTCTAATATAAATTATTGGCTAACACTGAGCCATAACTCTTCAAAAAATAAAAAAATAAAAACACAAACAGGGTGCTGTTGAGCCATTTAAGGAGCCGAAGTTGATGCCATGAGGGAACTAAGATCATTGAATGCCTTTGGCAATTTAAGGAGCCGAAGTTTATTTTCAATTATCAAGAGTCTAGTAAGTGATAATAAGACAACAGAAATATGGACTCTGATTCAGTTGTGACCGCTCCAGTACCAATGTTGGCGCTGGAAAAGCTCCGTGGGCCCCACCATGATGTGTGTTTTATCCATGCCGGTCCATCCATTTTGGCCGTTCATTTTAGGTGATGAGGGCAAAAAATAAGGCAGATCTAAATCTCAGGTGGATCACACCACAGGAAACAGTGGTGATTGAACACCCACCATTTAAAACTTCTTGGGGCCTGCAATAGTTTTGGACCAAGCTGATGTACCTTTTTTTTTTTTTTTTTCGCTTCATCCAGGTCTGTGTGACATAAGCAACCGGTTGGATGGAAAATGAACATTACAGCGGGTTAATGGTGAGTGTTAAATAACTAATGTTTCCTGTGGTGTGGTCCACCTGAGATTTTGATCTACCTCATTTTTGCGCTGATGCCCTAAAATGAGCTGCCAAAATGCATGGACAGCGTGGATGAAACGCATACATCATTGTGGGGCCCAGGGAGCTTTTTCAGCACCAACATTGGTACTGGAGGGATCACTTCTGAAACCAGAGTCCCAGAACTATAGCTGGTGGCATATTAAAAAACTACAAGATTTCAAGTTCTAAGTACATGAGTTCTTATTAGCTAGTAATCTGCATGCGCATCAACAACTGCAGTTAAAAGAGATGACAAGCCTGCCTTGGAGAATATGCTGGAGAGAAATATGCCAATGCTCTTAGAGCACTGTAAGTTAAGGTACTGCTAGTTGCATTTGGTAACTTGGACAGTCCAATAGATGGATCTTAATTACACCCAGGTCCATAGCTCAAGTGGCAAACTGAGTGAAGATAGCCTTGGTTCAACACTGAGGTCATGGTATCGATTCCCATAGTGGGGGGTGGCTAACATTGTGATGTGACTAATAGGGGTGGGTGGGTGTACTAACAATGGGGTGTACTAAAAAAAAAATAATAATAATAATCTTAACCATCCAAAGTACAGATTCAACGCCCACCATGCAAAAATCAGACTCATCTGATGATCAAATCCATCCTACATTCGACCTTGTTTTCTGTAGCTATCTTCCAAACCCATGGATGGGATGGTTAGGATTGCCGAATACAAGTGACTTTTTAGAATCATAAGCAATGGAAACTGTCAAATGGATCGATTGAATTGTTGGTGAGACCCTTTTTTTTTTTTTTTTTTTTGTATAAATGATCCTGACCCTCCACATTGGAGGTCATTCATTGGATGGTTAAGATCATCAGATCAGTTCGATAATTGCATGTTACCTCGTGAAATGTGTGCTAGACATAATGGGCATTCCAGATCAATCGACTAGGCAGAGAGAGAGAGAGAGAGAGAGAGAGTAGTGCTCCCCGACCCGCTGCAGGGTAGGGGTGCTCTCTTAAATCAAGTCGGGTCAGATGACAAATGTGGAACGCCCACCTTTGATTTTTCATGCGTGAAATCCCCTCCGTCCATTACATGTGCCACTCATGTTAGGCCAGGGTTACAAAATTTGGCTTGCATGGGCCAAAAAATCATGCCCATCTGTGATTCAAGTAGGCCACACTAAGGGAAATAGTTTAGAGGCTGGGTGTTTCCCTTTAAACTTATTTCAATCATGTGATACACTCGAGTTATGGATGAGGCTGATTTTTTTAATCCTATATCTTATATTGGTTACTCACCTGATGGTTGATGTGAATTTCGAAAAAACCTCATATTGAAATGAGCCATACGATGAATCAATGGGACTAATTTGTTTTCACACCAAAGAGGATGGTAGGGCCTGTGAGACAAAAGGTGTTTGAAGATCTCGCCAAGCAACTTGTACAGTCGTTTAGCTAGAAATCGCCGGTGGAATAATTTCTCACCACAAAGGGATAGTTTCTTATTCTTTTCTTATATGTATGTGTGCACGCTCGCCACTATAAAATCCGTTTTTTTTTTTCTCTTTTTATAGAGTTATGATTATAACCGTTTTGGGAGCTTCCATTATTACTAGAGAAGCTGTTTTTGTGCACTTATTACATTCATTACGAGAAGAGAAGGGAAGGATTTCATCAATTTCAGGGTGGTGAGAAAGAGAGAGCCGTTACAGTTAGAGGCCATCAATGGCCATAAGTTTCAACATTTGGAACTCTAGCCTTGTGCTTCACTACCACATGGGACAGCTTTTTACATGTGTTGCTCTACAAACGCATGCTTTCCTTGTCATGCATTGTAGCGGCACATGCACGCACTCTCAATTAAAATTAAAAAAAAAAAGAAAAAAGAAAAAAAACAAAAGAGAGAGAAAAGAATTGAATTAAATTAAAAAAAAAAAGAACAGAGGAAAAGAAGAAAAGAGAGTGTACTGTGTATCCATCATTTCTCTTTTCGTTTAATAAACGTGTCCATGAAATGGACGGTATAAAATAACCCAAATATGGTATACGTGTCCTCCGATCGAGGATCCAAGATTTCCTCATCTGGATAAGGCTCCACATATCAGCTCCTGCTCTGTACTTATATAGTAAGTGGGCCCCACGTTCACCCGCGTCGATCAACTTCTAGACAGTTCCTCCCTTGGCTCCCCTTCTCGAAGAAATAGACACAGTAGTAATTAAAAGAAATAAAATAAAAGCAGGAACAGCACCGGACTCGAATGGCTCTTATACTTTCGGTTACAAGATGAAGTCCGATGGCAGGGCAGAGTGATGGAAGATGAAAGTTTTTTTTTTTTTTTTTTTTTTTTTTTTTTTTTTTTTTTTTAACACACCTCACGTGGGCATTCAAACTAATGATCTCAATTTTAGAATGCAGTACATTTACCACCGAGCTATATAGCCAGCACCAATACAAACAACGATTAGAGATTGAGTACAAGTAAATTCAAACTAAAATGTCCAAATTACATCCATAGTTTAAATGTGTCATGACTTGGAAATTATAGTAATTTTCTTTTTATCTGAGTATCAGATTGATGGACAATTATTGGAAGGTTAAAAAATGAAAAATATTTTAAGGCCCTATTTCAACAAACAGGTGTTCATAAATCAGAGATTAGAATTGTTCTTCAAAACTAATTTTTATAATTTAGCCAATTTAATTTGAGTTAATTTTTGCCATAGGGGTATGATTTTGGGGAGTCTACTTATAAGTGTCATATGCAACTAGAGCATCAAAAACTCTCCATCAACACCCAGATCCATAGCTGAAGTGGTAGATTGAGTGAAGATAACCTCGTTTCAACACTGACGTCTTGGTATCGATTCCAAGTGGGGGTGGCTAACATTGTGGTTTGACTAACCCCTAGCTTGGTTTGGCTCGTTTTTGTGCCACCCAAGCTTGTGGATTGGCTTGGTTTGGGTTTCGGGCCAACCCATGCAGCTTGAGTTTGGTTTGCTCCAGAAAAATCTGGTTCAGGCAAGGATCAGTTTGGTTGAAAATTTTGAACCGGGCTAGGTCGAATTCGAATAGGTGACAACTCTTTTGTTTGTTTGTTTTTTTTTTTTTTTTGTGTTTAAATAGAAAATAATTAAAAAAGTTAAAAATAACAAGAAAAAATACAAAAGTATCTTATTACATAATGTTTAACATCCTCTTCCATAGCACAAGCACGAGTGCAACTTCAAAATAAACATGTAAGAGCCTTTTTCAAACAAAAGTACACAGGCATAACTTTATAAGTGTGAGGAAACAATGTGCATTCATCTATATGTATTATGTATTATTTATGTCATCATGTATATGTATTATCCATGCCGTCCATCCATTTTTACGTATCATTTTAGGACATGATCCCAAAATAGAATCATATCCTAAGCTCAAGTGAATCACATAACAAGAAACAGTGTGCGAGCCAAATCAAACCGAGTTGAGTCACTACCCTGGTTTAAGTTTGGTTTGTTTTCTTAAAAGAGCTTGACTATGAGGCTTGATTTGGTTTGAACTTCTATTCGAATCAATCCAAGCCGAGCTTTTACAAACTAATATGAGCCGAGCTTTCGGCTTGGTTTGTGCCCATCTCTAGGTGTGACTAACATTAGGGGTGTGTGTACTAACCTATAAAAAATCCCTCTCCGCTGTAAACCATCCAGAGTAAAAGTGCATGTGTGTAAAGGCAGCATGTGTGTAACTCAAATCAAACCGTTCAAATCATGGTTTGCAAATTAGTGGGTCCCTATTGCCCCATGTGGCAGTGTTTCATGATACAACCAAATTGTTTATGCATGATATCAGTACAATTTCTGACTATGCAAACCCTGGTCCAAACACGTGGTAGATCAGTACCCACCCAGCAAATTGTGCAGTGAGTAAACTCTGCGAGGCCTACTGTGATGTATGTGCCTTATCAACAACGTCAATCCATTTTTCTAGCTCATTTCAGGGCGTGAGCTAAAAATCAATCCATTTTTCTAGCTCATTTCAGGGGCGTGAGCTGAAAATTGAAGTATATCAGAAGCTCAAGTGGACCAGACCACAGGAAGCAGTGGGAATTGAATACCTACCATTGAAAACTTCTTAGGGGCAGAGAAGTTTTGGATCAAGCTGATACTTGTGTTTTCCCTTCATCCATGATTGTGTGACCTTATTAACAGGTTGGATAACAAATAAACATGATTGTGGGCCATAGGAAAGTTTCAACAGTGATGTCAAGAATCTGCAGATGGCTGATGGGTCGTGGAGCTGAGGTGGTGTGGAAACCTGAGACTGGGATCCCGTAGTAACCTCTCTAGTGCTGGGGGATGCCGTTTGCCTACTGACATTGCTAATGGACGGTGTTCTGTGGACCCCACTATGATGTATGCGTTTTACCCATGCTGTACATCCATTTTTCCAGATCATTTTAGGGCATGTGCCTAAAAATGAGCGAGATCAAAATTTCAGGTGGACCACAATATAGGAAACAGTGGTGATTAAACCACCGCCATTATAAACTTCTTGGAGGCTACAAAACTGATAATTGTTTTTACCTCTTCATCCAGGTATCGTGACCTAATTCGACAAGTGGGATGACAAATAAATATTCCAATGGGCTCTAGGAAGTTTTCAATGGTGAGCGTTGAATCACCACTGTTTTCCTGTAGTGTAGTGTGGTCCACCTGAGATCGGGATCTGCCTCATTTTTGGGCTCATGATCTAAAGTAATGACCCAAAATGTGATAAAACACATAAAGTCATTGTGGGCCCACATAGAATCATTCAGTAACCACGTCGCTACTGATACAGTGTCAGTACAAAATCCACCTCACAGTGCTAATCAACGCTCTGTGGGTCCCACTACAATGAATGTGTTTTATCCCTTTTGCCAGCTCATTTTAGATCATGAGATAAAAAAGGAAAAAAGAAGAGAAGAAGAAGAAGAAGAAGAGAGGAGATCCAAATCTCAAGTGGACCACACCACAACAAATAGTGGTGATTAAATGCTGGCATTAAGAACTTTCAGAGGGTCACAAGTTTTGAATCAGGCTGATATTTGTGTTTTACCTTCTTTCATGTCCATGTGACCTAATCAACAGGTTGGATGGCAAATAAATATTACAATGGGACATATGAAGTTTTCAATAGTAAGTGTTCAATTATCACTATTTCTTGTGGTGTGGTCCACTTGAGATTTAGATATGACTCATTTTTTAGCTTTACTGAGTGAGAAAATGGATAGACGGCTTGGATAAAACACATGCATCATGGTGGGTCATATAGCACCGACCTCGGCATTGGAAGGGTCACTACCGAATCCAGTCCAGAAACATGAGTAGGGGACAGATGTCTTGGGCTAAAGATTCTTAGAATTCCTAATTCGGATAAAAGCTGAATCTGTGGCTGATGTCACGAAGCTGAAGCTGGAATGCGGGTATAAGAGAGAAACGATCCTTCTATCCTTTTGGTTGTTGCCTATCTCATGCTTACATGCATATGTGGGGATGCGGATTGTGAAATGACTCTCCTGTGGTGACTTGACTGGCTTAGATTTAATTGGGCAACGTGACAACAGATAAACAAAGCTTTTTCCAAGCTCCGGCCCGCATTGTTGATGTAGAATGGGTCGTTGATTATTTCATGGCCCAGATGGAGCAAAAGAAGACCGGTCGGAGTCGAAAGTGATCCGGACCGTCAGGACCGTAAATCGGCCGTATCTCACAATCCGGAATGAGTTGCGGGACGTATAATATATCAATTTAGAGTAGCTCGAGCTACTTTAGCCAACCAACCCCGCTATGCCAAGGTTACCCAAGCCGGAATTGCGAGATTCGACCTGTATCGACGGTCATTAGGCTAGTTTATTTTCAGTTTTACTATTTATAATAAGTTTTAATTTGATCATAACTTTGCATCTATAGGGTTTTAGAGTTAGTGCCCAACATGAAAAGGGCTTAGAATATTTAGTAGAACAACGTGGTTGAGACCGTTTGATTACTTTCTATTTTTGGCTGAAAACCAAGAGTTCTAGTAGGATTGAACTACTTCTATAAATAGTAAGTTTACTATTTATAGTAAGTTGCGTTTTCTAGGAGTTTAAGTTGGAGTTGGAGTCTGATACTTTACCTAGGGTTTAGTTTCTTATTTATATGTATTGTAATTCTGTTTTTATTCATTCAATCATCAATAAAGCAATTATTCGGAATTTATTTCCTGTTTTATCTTTTATTTCTTCTCGTGGATTCGAGAAACAATCGGTTAGGGAGACGGTGATCGCCCTACCACGTCCTCCCTGCGTCAATTGTTCAACATAAGGTTAACTCTGGCTGGGCCTATGATGGGCCAAAATACTCTAGCCAGAGGAGCCGGGCCGGGATACTCATGCCCAACTCAAGCTCCAACTCGAGTGTTTCTCAAATGAGAGAGAGAGAGAGAGAGAGAGAGAGAGAGAGAGAGAGAGATATTTGAGGTGCTGCAATGACCACAAGGTTGCCATGTCGTTGGTCTGGTAGGCTAGAATGGTATTAGATTTGAGGTAGATTTCGGCAAAAATCCGACAATTTGGCCGGAGGGAATGATCAGAGGAGCTTGTAGTATGAGAGAAAGAGAGAGATGAGGCATGGGTTGGAGGTTGGAAGATGAGAGAAGATGAAGAAATGTGGGCTCTGTAAGACTTAATGGGTCAAGCGGGATCAGATTTGGGCTGGGCTGTATGTGGTCCAAGGCCCGCCTATTTATAAAATGAGCTTGAGATTTAATCCCATGCCCGATCCTCAGGCTTCATATTGTAGCCTGAGCCTTACCTGAGGCGGGCCAACTCGGTCCATTGATAGTCCAGAGAGACAGGTTTGGTGGAGTATTGACCAAATAACATTTCAAACATGCTTTGTTTGGACATAGATTGGGCACTAGTTGGTTTGTTATGAGCTTGGCACATATAGGGACTTTGAGAGGCCACCTTGATGTATGGATTTTATCCACACCATCCATCCATTTTCCTGGATAATTTTAGGGCATAATTCAAAATTGAGGCAGATCCAAAGCTTAAGTGGATTACACCTCAGAAAGTAGTATTAACAATGACGCCCATTGTTGAAACCTTCGTGGGCCCACGGTGATGTTTATTTGCCACACATAAAAACAACTTTCAGAGAGTTTCTCTTTTCTTTTTATTTTTTTGCTCGCTTCTCTTGAAAAGATGCTCTCTTTTTTTACTTTTTAATTTTTAAAGGGAGAGACGCCACTAGTGCTCTAGAACTTTCGGTTGTTCTGGATCTTTCTTTTCCATTTTCATATTGCTCTCTAGAACTTTCCTTCTTCCTCTCAATATTATATTGCTCTCTCTCTCTCTCTCTCTCTCTCTCTCTCAAATCCCACATGGAGCTGTGTGCGTTCTGAAAGTGTATATCCAATCTCGGGCCATATGAATAACCAAAGTTCCTCGTGCATCGAAGCCCAAACAATCCGTTCGAGAGGTTGTCGAATCGCCCGAGTCAACTCGGGCTCGGCTGAGTCAAGACCTAATTCGGTCAAAATACGCCCGATTCCGATCAGCCACTCCCTGATCTGGGCGAGTTGTGACTCGACTTAGGTCCTAAAGCCATAGTTTTGAAACTCTAATCTCCAAGCAAGGAACTAAGTCTCGTTGCCAATCCCTTTCAACTTCTACTTGAAAGATTGAGGTGATGAGGGAGGTTGAGAAGCGGAGTAAGGAGCGAAAAGATCATCGATCATGGCCAAGGGAGATTGACGAACCATTAACACTGTCACCATGGACGCAGGTACAATACATCCATCCATCTTCGGGACTCCACCATTCATCACATGAGCTTTCAGCTATAATCTTTTCTAAGGTTGTTACTGTACATGATTTTCACGGATGAGTGAGTTAACTCAACCTTCCAAATAATGTAACCCAACCGTATTAAAAAAGGATTTTTACCTGAAAATTCCTCACAATTGCTGGGAGATATTGCTTTGAGATTTCATATTTGCAAAAGTACACCTCCAAATCTCTTAATAAGGATGAAATGACCTATCTATCCTTATTTTGTGAAATGATATGAAAACCTGGAGCAAACACGCGTGTGCACGTACACGCTACACATGTGCTTACATGTTAAATACCCATAAGAGATCTAATCCATCCATCAAGTTAGTCTGACCTCGTATATATGTTTCCCCCAAAAGAAAATCTGGTTCCATTAGCTTGTGGGCCCAATATTGGAACACATGTGGATAGGTTGGAAAAAGACCTCATCCAAGTATTTCAGGCCGTACATTTGTTTTGCAAATTGTAGCCCACCTGCAGGTGGATCAACCTGATTCTTAAACTAGGTAATCAATATAATGGTACCATTCTGATTGATGAATTGGACCTCCGAACCATGGTGTGATATTGGCACATGTGAGACTTTTACATGAACTTTATTATCATTGTACATGCAGGTGGGTTTAACAATGCTCAAAAATAAATTTTTTTAAAGAGTAATATGATACTTAGGCTGACCATTGATGAATGGGCACCTGTAAATTGTACACATGGCATATGTTACCTAAAAAACAGAAGAGACTAGATTGAGCCTTCCATTGCCAAGTCACAATCCCAACCATAGATGTTGGGGAACCACATAAGCAATCATCGAGTAGTAGAAATAAATCACTCAATTATGTAAAACCGAGCATACCGTCAATCTAAGCATTGATCAATCGAGTACCATCGATCAATTGTTGATCAATTTGAAAGTACGTCGGTAGTCTAATACGACACCCACGTATGTGCGGAAGCTTGAAGAGCAAGTAGAATTATGGCTTAACCTATAGGAGGGGGTGATTAGGACCTTTTTAAAAAAAAAAAAAAAAAAATTCTTTTCGCCTACTTATATAATTCAACAAATCAAACTAAGTAAGCAAGAACACTTCGGCTTCCAAGCCTAAGTGGGTCCAATCACAAGACTAGCATAAGATTAAACAATAACAACCTAGTCTAAAGCATGCATAGGTAATCAAAAGATTTAACTAATCAAGCTCGTAACCTATGTAACCTAAGTAGACTTATGAGAATGGATCAATGAGCTCAAGTCTACACAACTAGTGAAAGTACATCTTGTGTGTGGATGTGCCTAATTAGTGCCTAGCATACATTCCTATCAAGCATTCATAATTAGACAATTAAACTAACAATGCTAAGATATCAATGTGCTCAATTCAATCACAAACACAAGCATGTATAATGGTTCGACTTTGGGCTACTCCACTCCCGGTTCAAGCACTCAACTCCTTTGAGCACACCGGCATTCACTATCGGAGGTTTTAAATAAGGTTCACTTCTCAACCTTTACACGGAGGTTTTACCGATTCACCTCTCAACCATAACCGGAGTTTTGGACAAATGGCTAACTCTCAACCCAAACGGAGTTTTGGACATAGGCTAACTCTCAACCCGACGCACGTTCACTCCCGTGTCGGAGGCTCCCCCTTGGAGACTTAGTTTAGGCCCGGCTAATGGGCCAAGGAACGGCTAACGTCCCTAGATCGAGTTTGATAAACAAACTCTAAATGGACTCTCAATTAAGACAACCTTACTTGTCGGATGAGCCCCTTGTTTAGCGCCAGTTTGGGTTGCTTGATCTTCACTCTCCCGTGCTTTAATCAACTTCCCTTGCTCCAACGATCGTGTTGCCGTTGCGTCGCCAATGCCTCAGCCACACTCAATCAAACACCTTGCATGTGATGCCTTTGAGATGCCCAAGGTGATGGGAGGATGGTTGAATCTCCTACATGAGATATGTAGTTTGTTCTAATTAGGAGATTCACCTAGAGGGTCTTCTAGAGGTATAGAACAAGAGATATAACTATGTGGTATAGTGTCTCACCTCTAGAATTGAGAGATGAATCAAGTCATCTCTAGATTGCATTTGAATGCCCTCACTTGTGTTTAAACACAAGGGATATGACTTGAAACTCCTCCTCTTTGAGGCCCCAAATGATGTACACACGGTGTGGGTAATGGCTCTCAAAACCCTCTCTCACAGCCCTAAAAACGAGCCAAGCCCTTATATAGAAAAGTGTGCAACGGATACAAAACGGGCAGAAAACGGCTAGTGCCGACCGGTCGCACGACCGGTCGGCCAGGTTCTACGACTGGTCGGCCATAGGCCAGTGCAAAGATAAGCTTGATGTCTTAAGGAGAGTGGTCTGCATGACCGGTCGGCCAGGGGTCCACAACCGGTCGTCCAGGGTCCACGACCGGTCGGCCCAATGGCCATCCACCCCAGCAGCCTATGTCCAAATTGGACTGTCTGTCCAACTGGTCTTGACCGGTCGGCCAGGGGTCCACGACCGGTTGTGACCGGTCGGACAGGCCTGGGTTCAGCCCACTGTTTTGCTGACCCATCCATTCTTCAACCCTCTCACTTAGGCCAAGATTTAGGTGATGTTTTGGGACACCTAGGGCCAATCGATGATAACTAAAGGTTCCCTAATATGGTCAAGGTCATCAAAGAGGTAAGGGGTTGGGTTTTGGTCCAAGTTAAGGCACATCAAGGCATCACTTTTAGCTAAATCTTCTTCCTTGATGCAACGGGGCCACTGAGTCTTCGGTCTTCGTCTTCATTGGGCTCAACCGACACTAGACTCACTGACGTCAGTGATTGACAAACAAGGTGCACTAGTATGCTACAGAAAAGTGCACTAACACAATTGAGGTCCAAAGTTCGATTGACTAAACATGGCCACAAATTTCCAGCTAGTAAACTAGCAAATTAGGGTATTTTTTTATCAATCGAGCCAGGGTCGATTGATCGAACTCTCCTGTTTCAACATAGATTAAAGGCACTCAATTTCAACAATCCCCACCGTGGCTTTAATCTTCATGCTCCACTGCTCCAAGCTTCATCTTCCATCTCTAATTGTCTTCATCATAGCTTCACCTGCCATTGTCGTTTTTCGTGCATACTCTGTCTTCATTTCTTCAATGTCAAGCCCAAAGAAGTCGAACAGATCTTGAACTTCTCTGTAGGAACTACCTTTATAAGCATATCCATTGGATTCACGCTCGTGTGGATCTTCTCAACAGTAACTCCGCCTCCCTCAAGCACTAATCGGATAAAATGATGATGCACATCAATATGTTTAGTACGAGAATGATATACAGAATTCTTCGCCAAATTGATCTCATTTTCGCTGTCATAATTAACCGACACGGCTTCCTGTTGAAGCCCCAATTCATTCATCATTCCCTAAACCAAATGACTTCCTTGAATGCCTCTGTCACCGTTATATACTCAACTTCTTTTATGGAAAGAGCAACCACAAACTGAAGTTTCAACATCCAACTGATCGCTCTACTCGCTAATATAAATGAGTAACCGAAAGTCGACCTTCCGTTATCCATGTTTCCTATGTAATCCAAATCTACGTAGCCTACAAGCTTTTCTTCTAATTTTATGAATGTCAAGACGTAGTCCTTTGTACCTCGTAGATACTGAAGTAGCCATTTTACTGCCTCCCAATGTTGTTTAATAGGGTTTGACATATATCTTCTCATAACACTGACTGCATGTGAAATATCCGGTCTCATAGAGACCATGACATACATCAAATTGCAACCACTCTCGAGTAAGGTATAAGAGACATATGCCATTTTTCTTAGTTTGTTGTAAGACATTACTCTTAAGAAAGTCGAAAGTGACAAGCGTGGGGTATGCTAACCGGTTTAGCTTTGTCCATATTAAACTTGACCAAGGTCTTCTCAATATAATTTGCCTGAAACAACCTTAGCCTGCTTCTCTCCCTGTCTATGTATATATCAATGCCGAGAATCCCAGTTACGACCCCCAAATCTTTCATTTTGAATGTTCTTGATAATTGAGTTTTCAATATGTTGATCTTAGACATGTTATTATTGGCAATAAGCATGTCATTAACATACAATACCAGGACAATGTATTTTTCATCATTTAGTGCCTTGAAGTAGACACAATGATCATATTCACTTCTGATAAATCGTTGACTCATCATGAAAGTATCAAAAGTTTTTATATCACTACCTAGGCGACTGTTTCAAGCCATACAATGACCTCCTCAATCTGCAAATCTTAATCTCTGACCCCTGTATCTCGAACCCTCTGGTTGCTTCATGTAAATCTGCGCGCTCTTCCAATTCCATATATAGGAAAGTAGTCTTCACATCCATTTGTTCTAGTTCAAGGTTATATTGTGCAACCAGCACCAACACAAAAACTGATAGACATCTGCCTAACCATAAGCATGAAAATTTCATTGAAGTCAACACCCTCATTTTGTGCATATCCATTTGCAACCAATCTAGCCTTGTATCTATCTTGTTTCTTCTTGAAATTCCACTTGCACCCAATCGCTTTTCACTCGACGGGAAGCTCCACCAGCTCCCACGTCCCATACTTATACAAAGAGTTCATCTCATCTTGTATCGCTGTCATCCACTTCTTAGCATTTGTGTCGTCCAATATTTCCTAGAAGGTAGCTGGATCCCCTTCATCCGTAATAAGGGAGAATGCAATATTTGAGTCATCTTTGTATCTCACTGGCAATCTGTGATCTCTCAGTGGATTTCTCCTCGCAGGTGGTAGCTCCACCTGCTCCTGTACCTCTTCCTGCGGCTTGGCTTTGACTGTGTTTCATCCTTGTCAATTTCAACGTCCATCTTCACTGAATTTTCTGTTTCCTTATGTTCATCCTTGCGGAATAAGGAATCCTCATCAAACCTGACGTCTTGGCTAATCGTGATCTTTCATGTGACTCGGTCATACAACCTGTATCTCTTCACACTATCACCCTAGCCAACAAAGGCACACTTCTTCGCCCTTTGGTCCAGCTTATCTTTCTCAACTGAAGGTACATGAGAGTAATCATCGCAACCACATACATGCAGCCTTGAGTAGTCTATTTCATAACCACTGCACACCTCCTGTAGAATTTTACAATCTATGACCATAGAATGGGACCAATTCATTAAATAAAAAGACATGTTCTCGGTCTCAGTCCATAGCTTCTTGTCCAAAGCAACATTATTCAACATGCTTTAGGCTCTCTCCAAGAGAGTTTGATTCATTCGTTTCGCCACACCATTCTACTATGGTGTATGCTTTACTATATTGTGCCTCACGATCCATTCATCCTTACAAAACTAATTGAATTCCTTAGAAGTGAACTCACCACCATTGTCTGTCCTCAATACTTTCAATTTCTGTCGTGTACCTTCCCATTATAACCTTCTATATCTTAAAAGTGGTGAAAATATCAGATTTGTTCTCCATAAAATAAACTTAAACCGTTCTAAAGAAGACATCTATAAATGTGACAAAATATGATGACCTTCTCTAGAAATCACGGGCAACGGCCCCCATATGTTAGAATGTACATAATCTAACGCACCCTTACTAACATATTTTTCTAATTTAAAAGACAACGTGATTGCTTACCATATATACAATGCTCTCATATATTAAAATCAACACTTTTAAATGCATGAATTAAACAACGATCAGAAAGTACCTTCATACAGTGCTCGCTCATGTGGCCTAGGCATGCATGCCACAAACGTGTGGATGTTGACTCCACTACAGACGCTGTGACTCTACCTGGTACAATACTCTTGATCAGCATGTAAAGGTTACCGTTCCGTTGTGCTCTCATCACGATGAGTGCCTCCTTTGAAACTTTTGGGACACGATTAAATCTAATGAACTTACACCCAAGTGCCTTCAGAGCTCTCAAAGATATCGGGTTCTTCTTTAAGTTCGAAATGTGTTTCACATTCGTTAGGATACGCTCCATCCCATCACACATATTGATGTGCACCAATCCGATACTAACCACCTTACAAGCATGGTCATTGCCCATAAAGACCTGGCCACTATCATACTCGTTGTATGAGTTGAACCAATTTTTATGAGGGCACATGTGATACAATGACCCCGAATTTAAAATCCATTCATTACTGAAATACCCAGACTTGGATATTTTTTGCCACATTTGGTGTATCGTCTGATTTATCTCCCTTCTGGGCTTTAGGATTCCGACAATCATTCTTTACATGCCTCACCTTTTTACAATTCTAGCATTACGCCTTTCCTTTTGTTAATCCTTGAATTGTGCCTATTTATCCCCAATTCTACGCTTAAATTACATAAAATAATGCGTTTAAAGACTGACTTTTACGTGTTTTTGTATTACAGGAGAAAATGAGAGATGTGAAGAAAATGAGCTTAACAGGGAACTAATGCACCACTTTTCTCTTAGCCATCCAATCAGAGAAATCCTTTCTCAGTTGTTCGCCAAGCCTCGATCAGCAACTGCATCATCATCTACCTTACACCAGGCCATCTCACACATTAGTAGCTATGCATTAGAAGTGCAGCAGCTGGAGCGTTCATCAATCTCCATCTCTCTCACACACATGCTGACTTACTGAACATCCAGATCATTCATCTCTGCAGATGAACATCTCCACCATCCACATTCAACACACTTGTGAAGCTAGCATAGCTCGTCCACAAGATTCTAAGTCATTAGCAGTTCACCATTCTAGTACATCTAATGGTTTTATTTCCAGTGGCAACAACAAGGTGGACCGCCTCATGAATGGTCTGGATTTGAGGTACAGCATGGGTATCAAAATAAGAAACTAAAAAAAAAAAAAAAACCAGTTGCCGTTTTGGGATTTCAAAAATTAGAAATAGGAAACAGCAAGGTTATTCCCGTTTTAGGAAATTCGATCCCATTTGTGGGGCCCATATTGATGATTTGTAGAAATCCAGCCCATTCACGTTGACGATGAGCTTAACACTGAAGAAACCCAAGTGGTTTTGTGTCGATCGGAGCTACGGATTGACCATGACGGTTAAAACAATACGAACTATCCAGAAAGTTTCCTGATTCCGCCTACTCAACTCTGGAATGGTCCAGGTGGCCCACCAATATTGATATGAAAAATCCAAGCCGACCATATTCTAGAGCACATCTATATATGAATAACCACAAAGTTTTTGGTCAAAAGGATGCGTGGTTTGATCGTACCGGTTGAATAAAGATGGACCACCCTGAAAGATTCCGACTGCACTGATTTTATAAAAATCTCTAAGTGTTCCAGATTTCAGACCACATTATAGAATTGTTTTTTACAATCTAATCCGTCTATCATGTAGAAGAGGAAGTTTTCTACCAATGTTCAAAATTTGAAACCAATCACACTCCGTAGCGTTGAAAGCAAGATGAACGGTCTGGAGTACCCGAATTGCGCGATTACGAGATGCGATTACTGATCTGATTGGTGGGCCCACTAAGAAGATAATTTTGAAAATTTAAAACATCAATGAGGAAGTTAATATGTTAGGGAAGCTAAATATTAAATTTCAAGGCAATCCGACCGTTGGTTAAGCCGTGCCAAGCAAAACAAAATCTACTATGTTGCTATCCTTTGTCTAAATTATAAATATGAGAGCTCCTCTCTCTTCTAGGAGTCAATGACGTGGGAAGCAAGGAGATCAAGACCAATGAGGCTTGCAAGCCTCTCTTTTCTAATTTTCTTCCTCTTTTAGTTGTTATTTTTCATATTTTTCTTAGGCTAACTCTCAACTAGAGTTAAGAGGTGAAGCTTGTAGTTATCTTAATGTTTTAATTCGTTTTTAAGGTTTTAAATTTAGATTTAATGTTAAACAATGGTTTGTTTAAGTTTGAATGAAGTTCTAAGTTAGTTTTTTCTTAATCTTATGATGACTCATGGATGTTTGGAAGAATTCTACTTAGTTACTTATTTGTTTGCAAGATCTAGACCTGTATGCTTTGAGGAATCAAATTCAATACACTATAGAGATTGGTTCTTCGTGGGGAAACTTCAAACCAAAGCTTTATATTTTCTAAGAAATTTGAGATGTATGTTGCATGTTAATATGATTTGAATCAAGTTCAAATTATGATATTAGTTGAATCTAGTGACAGGATTCAATGTTTATCATGATTGTGATCTTAAACTATTAGAGCTAGGATTGGCCTATACAATTGAGTGTGTCCAAGTCCTAACTTGAATTGAGGGAGTTATGTTAATAGACGATGTATATCTTAGATTATTTTGATGATTTAACTGCTATATAATTCGACTAGATGGGATTTGATTTCGATTCTAGTTGAGTATTCGAGAAACCAATACAAATTATGCATTAAGGATAGCTATGAGTGGATCCTTGGCGCTTTAGTGCTTCTTTAGATTGATAAACTCATTCTCAAAATTATAGATTGCTCATATACATTCTAGATTTAGTTCTATTTAGATTAGTTATTTGAAGAAATTCTGTGAATTCCTAGTTAATCCTTGTGGATCGACCTCGGTCTTACCGAGATTATTACTACATCGCAACCCTACACTTGGGGAGTGAACACCTCTTCCCTTAGACTTGGATCTAGATCGAGGTTTCCCCTTATCTTGCTCAATCTGTCTGCCCTGGATAAAAGTGCATCCATAGAAGACCCTTTGCCATCGTTTTTCTTTCTCAATTGCTTCTATTGAAGTATTGAGATAACGATCTCAACGTCTAAGGTATCTCTACCATAGCACAGAGTATCCACCAGATACTCGTAGGATTTTGAAAGAGATGACAACAAGATTAGGACTTTATCTTCCTTGCCCATCTTAACTTCTATGATTGTCAATTTGTAAAGTAATTAATTGAACTTGTTAATGTGTTCATTAAGGTTTGACTCTTCCGCCATCTTTAGTTTATAGAATTGCATCTTCAAATATAGATGATTTGTAAGAGACTCTGTCGTGGACAAGGCGTGTAACTTCATCCAAACTTCAATGGTGGTCTTTTTATCAAGGACATTATATAGAACATCGTTGGATAGACATAGGACACAGACTTTCAGACGAAGTCTCTGGATCAGCATTAAATAGAGATTATCGCCCTTTGATCGAGTTCTTACCACTCATCATCGGTCATAGTCGCAAGACACTTCTCTTTGCCAAGGAGTGCCTGTTGCAATCCTTGCTGAACTAGAAGGCCTCTCACACCTTCCATAGTTCAAAGTTATTTTTTTGATAAACTTCTTCATCTTATACTTGGCATTTGATCCTTTCATCGTCATGTCTCAGATTCAAACTCAACCTAATGTATAGCTCTGTACTACTTGTTGGGGAACTGCAAAAGTAATCACCTATTAGAATCAAACAAGCAATGAACAAACACAAACAAAGCAAATAGAGAACACACGATTTTACGTGGAAAAATCCTTGTGAGAAAATACCACGACATAAAGCGATAACAATCCCATTATGAAAATGATATTACAAGAGACAGAATCAACTTACAGATCCAAAAACCCTAGCCTCCTTCCTTGCAAACCCTGGAAACGTATTAGCTCTCCTTATTCTACCCTAATCTAGTATTGCACCCATATATATAGTTTTACACCCGAAATAGGAAATAAATTGCACAATTACGTAAAACTATGTCCACTGTTGATCTAAGCATCGATTGATTGAGTACCATTGACCAACTGTTGATCGATCGAGGTCCAAAGTTCAATCGACAAAGCGTGGCCAAAAGCGTCCAGTGAGTTAACTAACAAATCTAGGTATTTTCGATCGATCAGGCCAATTGAACTCCCCTATTTTAGCATAGATTAAAGACACTCAATTTTAACGACAATCATGGCCTCTTTTCCATGGATGCTTGTTTATGAAAACATGGCCTTTAGATATTTTTCATTTAATCGTTCAATAAATGTTCACTAATCTTATACTTAGATGTGGAATAAGCTCAATTTACATCAGGTATTATAATTTGGACGATTTAATTTCACTATTTTTGTGTCATGTGTGCAATTTCTAAGTGCTTGCATGACATCTATCACACATTTACAAAGTATAAAAGTTTTTTCTTATTTTAGAAAGAGCATTTTGCTAAGTCGTACGGATTGCCTATGTGAGCGTGGCCGAAGCTCCATGGGGCCCACGTGATGTATGTATTTTATCCATGCTGTCCATCCATTTTGCCAGCTCTATTTAGGGTTTGAGCAAAAAAATGATGCACATCCAAAGCTTAAGTCAACCACACCACAAAAGATAGTGGGAATTGAATGCCTACTGTTGAAAACTTTTTAAGGCCAATCGTGATGTTTATTTTGTCTCCAACCTATTCATAAGGTCACAGAGACTTGAATGAAGGGAAAAAACAAATACAAGCTTAATCCAAAATTTTTGTAGCCCTTAGAAAGTTTTCAATGGTGAGTGTTTAATCCCCACTATTTATGTGGTGTGGTCCACTTGAGCTTTAGATCTACATCATTTTTGGGCTCATTCCCTAAAATGAGCTAGAAAAATAAATGGATGGCGTGGATTAAACACATACATCTTGTGGCCCCACAGAGCTTGGGCCACGTAGTGCCATAGGGATATTCCTACAGTCGGTGCCACAAGCAATCCACTTCCTTTAACAACGCCATTACACAAAACCACACGTGATAATATGCTTTGTGAGGGATGATCTTAGTCGTGCATTATCAAGATTTAACTTTTTACATGAGTCAGGCTAAAAGATTAGGCCCATCCACTCATCAAAGGGAAACACTAGAACATTAAATGTGAACCATTTGCAAGTTTTGTAATAATCATGGTGCACATGAGATACATTGTGAATGGGTTACTCGAATTGGTGGTGCACAAAGATATCTACACTCTGTGGGCCATCTAGTGCATGGCTCAGATGTCTTGTCCTTAATTCAACCAGCTAGGGTCACTTGTGTGACCAAGGGCCTAGATTGGATGTATGTGTGCGAATATGATTATGCCGGCGTACCAAAGTTTGCTTGAATCAAGGGTTTTGACTAAATTGTTGGTGCCCTCCTCACCGAGATGGACATAATGCAGACTAGACCGAAATCCAGGGTCCTCTTGACCACCGATTGATGCGCTCCATACTTAGTCAATTTGTGCAAGGGTAGGGGTTAGCCCTCATGGATGAGTTCTTTTTTCCTTGTGTCAGTCAAATGTAAGATTGTCCAGCTTAATGACTTTTTTTACACTGACGCTTTAGCGTGGTATTTGTTAATTGGAATAAAAGATTTGCACATAAAGAACTAAACGCTGGAGAAAACATGATCGATTTTATTTGTATCTTAGCTCTGTTACAACCGTTGTGCTCTACAACCGTATATAAATAAAAGTGAGAAACAAAATAAATAGCTGATGTGCCTATCAGAACAGACGATTGAGGCAGGTGGTTAATAGGATATGACCGGGGTATGACCAACTGAACCGAAACTCAAATGAACATGGTGATCTGGCAACTTAAGGCCACATATATTTAGCCTACTCTTAAGATAAATGTACTATAGTGGGAGCCGTTGGGCAGTAGCGAATTAAACTAGAAAAAGTAAGATAGACATGAAAGTAAGGTAAATATAAAAGTATTTGGCGTGGGGCCTTGAGCTCTTCTTCAATTGCTCATTTTATAACTTTCTTGAGGTAGTAAAAGCCCCTTATTGGGCTTTTAGGTCCTTTATGCTGGCTTTCTGGGTACGTAACCTTTCCTTAGCAAACCAGGACTTACTCTGGAAATTAAGAGCTCCGGATTTGCTAGCTTCTCGGATCTTCTTCCATATTTGATCCTTCACGGAGATCTTCGTGGCCCACTAAAGATCTGGCTTGAGACTTTCAAAGCTCCTCTGACGAAGACAACTAGGACAAGGTCCGGGGAACTAAAGGGTTGATCTTTATTGAACATGGCCACCAAATGCCTCTTGATAGTCCACCTCGTCCACTTTGAGGCATTGGACAGTCTGGATAGAAAACCTCCTCTTACATTTAGCCATCCCTAAGGTGATGGTTTGGAGTGCTGGAGGGATCTGACCTATGTCACTGATCTGTCATTTGGATAGACCAAATCTCTCATTCTCTTTATTCCAATTATTGTGTAGAACGGGACCTAATATAGGTTCAACTGTCTCTTTACGATTTGGGTCTGGGACCATATCTGGGTTGGCTTGACTGTTGATTTGACCTCTTGGTCTTCAAAATCTTCTGGATTGTTATTGGTTCTCTGAACATCTCTGAGGAGATCTACCATTTTGGAAGGATTATGAGAAACAGACTCGCAGATGAGATCATATCTAGTTATGGGATAGGATACAATTGCTAAGCAAGCCTTTTATAGTTGTGCTAGGCATGTTGCCTCATATAATGGGCACGTCAATCGTGGCCACGTGGCATGCAACGATTCATCCCCTTAAAGGGCTTGATAAGAGTCCCTTCATGGGCTTCACTTCTACCCATTTGGTAAAATAATCGGTGGCCACTATGATGAAATTATTCATAATTTATGTAGGCGGTGAAATTATGTCGGGTAGTCTAACACGACACCATATGCATACGCGTGCGGAAGCTTAAGGAGCAACTAGAATTATGGCTAAGTCCTTCGGGGGGGGGGGGGGGGGGGGGTGTGATTAGGACATTTTTAAGATCTTTTCGCCTACTTAACAGTTTTAACAAATTAAACTAAGTAAGCGATTAACACTTCAGCTTCCAAGCCTAAGTGAGTCCAATCAATAGACTAGCATATGATAAAAACAATTAGTAACCTAGTCTAAGCAACATAAGTAGACTATAGAGGATGGATCAACATAAGCTCAAGTCTACATGAGGAGTGAAAGTACATATTGTGTGTGTGGATGTGCCTATCAAGTGCCTAACATATATTCCTAATTAAGTATTCATAATTAAGCAATTAAACACAATGCATAATAAAAAGTGTGCTCAAATACAATCACAAACACAAGCATGTATAGTGGTTCGACTACTTGTCTACTCCACTCCCGATTCAAGTACTCAGCCCCTTTGAGCACACCGGCATTCATTAGGGAGTTTAAATCTGGTTCCTCCCAACTAAGGTGTTTTAAATTAGATCCACCCAACTGGGGAGTTTACAGGTTCCTCCTAACCTACACGTTCACACCTGTATTGGTGGCTCTCTTTGGAGACTTGTTTAGGTTCGCCAAACATGCCAAGGAACGGCAAACGTCCTTGAATTTAAGCCCGACAAACGAGCCAAAGAGTGCCAAACAACCCCTAGTCTTTAGGCCAACAAACAGGCCGAGGAACGGCTAACGTCCCTAGAGTTTTAGGTTCAACAAATAAGCCAAGGATCGACAAATAACCCTAGTTCGAGTTTGACAAACAAACTCTACACTCAACTTGAGTGGATGGACTCTTAACAAAGACGACCTTACTTGTCGGATTGAGCCCCTTTGAAGTGTCTATTCGGGTTGATTCTTCTTGCTCTCCCGTGCTTGAATCGGCTCCTCTTGTGCTCCCCCAATTTTGTTATTCCGCTGCTTTGCCAAGGCCTCAGCTCCAAGATTAGCTACCTTGCAAGTGATGCTCCATTGGAGATGCCCAAGGTGCTAGGGAATGATGAATCCTCTACAAATGGTAGGAAATAGGTTTCCTAGAGGAATACACCTATTTGGACTCCTAGGTGGTGTTTAGACAATGGATTTAATTATGATCAAGGTGTCTAAACTCCTAGGACTCAAGAGGGAACAAGTCCATTCTTATTATGCCATTGAATGGCCTAAGCTTGTGATGAAAACACAAGGAGAATGACTTACTATAGGTTTGGAATAGAGCCTCTAATGGTCAATGGTGGCTTCTATCTCCTCAAAATCCCCTCTTTTGGTCCTAAAAAGGAACCCCTCGCTTTTATAAAGTTTCTTCCAATGATCAAATAACGAGCATATTCGCGCAGGGTCGGGCGCCTAGTGGACTTGTGGTCGAGCGCCCAAAATCCAGTTTAGAAAACTGTTTTGGTCATTGGACAGATTTTGAGCTGGTTGAGAGCCCGGTGGACACATGGTCGAGCCCCCAAAATTCAGTCCAAAAATGGACTATGCTGTTGGACATTTTTTGCACTGGTCGGGTGCCCGGACTGGTTGTGGTCAGGTGCCCGATGACCATCTGTTTTGCAGGCCAACTCTCTAGATGGATTTTTGATCGGTCGGGTGCCCGGACAGGCATGTTTTTCTGCTATTTTGGTTCATATTTTTCAGTAGAACATGCAACCTCTTGGTCATACTTTTGGTGGTCTTTTGGGACACCTAAGACTAATCTTAAGATGACTACGGGTATGTCGATTGGTCATGGTCATCTAGAGGTTTATGGTTTTAGATAGGTACAAGGTTTAAGGCTCACCAAGGCATCACTTTTACCTGTTTCTTCTTTCTTGATGTAGCAGATCCGTCTTGAGTATTTGATCTTTGTCTTCATTAAGCTCAATCGACACTAGTCTCACTTGTTATTACGTCGGGTAGTCTAACACGACACCCTATGTATACGCGTGCGGAAGCTTAAGGAGCAACTATAATTATAGCTAAGTCTAGAGGCGGGGTAATTTGGACCTTTTAAAATTCTTTTTGCCTACTTAACAGTTTTAGAAAATTAAACTAAGTAGGCGATTAACACTTCAACCTCCAAGCCTAAGTGGGTCTAATCAAAAGACTAGCAAATGATAAATGCAATAAACAACCTAGTCTAGGCAACACATGTAGACCATAGAGGATGGATCAATAAGAACTCAAGTTTACATGAGGAGTGAAAGTACATCTTGTGATTGTGGATGTGCCTATCAAGTGCCTAGCATATATTCCTAACTAAGCATTCATAATTAACTAATTAAACATAATGCATAATGAGAAATATGCTAAAGAACAATCACAAACATAAGCATGTATAGTGGTTCAACTATTTGTCTACTCCACTCCCGGTTTAAGTACTTAACTCCTTTGAGCATACCGGCATTCACTGGGGAGTTTAAATTTGATTTTTCCCAACTAAGGTGTTTCAACTCGGATCCACCCAACCTGGGAGTTTATAGGTTCCTCCCAACTTATACGTTCACACTTGTATTGGTGGCTCCCCTTGGAGACTTTCTTTAGGCCCGACAAATGTGCCAAGGAAAGGCTAACGTCCCTAAATTTAGGCCTGGCAAACGAGCCAAGGAGTGCCGAACAACCCCTATTCATTAGGCCGACAAACAGGCTAAGGAACGGCTAACGTCCTTGGACTTTAGGCCGACAAACAGGCCGAGGATCAACAAATGACTTTAGTTCGAGTTTGTTAAACAAACTCTACACTCAACTCCCATCAGGAATTAAGTGGATGGACTCCGAACAAAGATAACCTTACTTGTCGGATTGAGCTCCTTTGTAGCACCGCTTTGGGTTACTTCTTCTTCCTCTCCCGTGCTTGAATCAGCTCCCCTTGTGCTCCCCCGATCTTTGATGCCGCTGCTTTGCCAAGGCTTCAGCTTCAAGATCAGCTACCTTGCATGTGATGCTCCATTGGAGATGCCCAAGGTGCTAGGGAATGGTGAATCCTCTACAAATGGTAGGAAATAGGCTTCCTAAAGGAATAAACCTATTTAGACTCCTAGGTGGTATTTAAACAAGGGATTTAACTATAATCAAGGTGTTTAAAACCCTAGGAATCAAGAGGGAACAAGTCCATTCTCAATATGCCATTGAATGGCCTAACCTTATGATAAGAACACAAGGAGAATTACTTGCTATGAGTTTGGAATAGAGCCTCTAATGGTCTTTAGCAATGGTGGCTTCTATCTCCTCAAAATCTCCTCTCTTGACCCTAAAAACGAATCCCCTTGCTTTTATAAACTTTCTCCAACGGTCAAATAACGGGCAGATTCGCGCAAGGTCGGGCGCCCAGTCGACTTGGGTCGGGCGCCTGGAATTTGGTCCAATTTAAAAATTTAAACTCTGAAAGCCGTGAGAGCTCAATGACCATACTTTTTACTGGTCAGACCTCGGAGGTCACTTTGGTTGGGTGTCTGAAATTCAATCCAGAATTTGGACTGTGCTGCTGGACATGTTTTGCACTGGTCGGGCGCTTGGTCAGATTGTGGCCGGGCGCCCAATGACCATTTGGATATATGGCCAACTCTCTGGACGGATTCCTCTATAGGTCGGGCGCTCGGTGGATACTGGGTTGGGCGCTCGGCTAGGCATGATTTTCTGTTATTTTGTGGCAGATCATGCAACCTCTTGGCCGTTCTTTTGGTGGTCTTTTGGAACACCTAAGGCTAATCTAAGATGACTAATGGTATGCCTATTGGTCATGGTCATCTAGAGGTTTATGGTTTTGGATAGGTACAAGGTTGAGGCTCACCAAGGCATCACTTTTACCCGTTTCTTCTTTCTTGATGTAACTGGTCCGTCTTGAGTCTTATGAATTTGTCTTCATTAAGCTCAACTGACTCTAAACTCACTGACCTAAGTAATTGACAAACAAGGTGCACTAGTATGCCACAGAAAAGTGCACTAACAATCTCCCCCTTTGTTAATTACTTACAAAAACTTATCCTACCAAAACAGAATACATTACATGTCAAGATTCAAATAAATTTTACAACTCGAAACAATAAGACATGTAACTAAGCAAGCTCCTCTTGAATGCTCCCCCATAACCTTTCAATCCCTGCATCACAAGACATAGCAAACTAGTTTTAGTAGGACTTGATCTTTCTCCCCCTTTTTTGTCAGCAATTACAAACTATTTTCTCCCCCTTCATGATACATCAATTTAGGTTAAGGTAAGAGAAGATAGTATGTCGAAGTTATAACTATAAGCACATGCTAACTAGAGAGAGTATAGGGTGCATGAACATATAAAACATGGACCATGCATGGGAACATGATTAACAAGAAAATGTAACTATCTAAGTATAGTTAATCATGCACAATTGGTCATCTATGATATACATTAAGCATTGAAAGCTCAAGGGCTTATAGCCCAATCAACCAACCTCCTCAATAGATGTACATCATGACCAAACCTAAGCAAAGATTAACATATAATTAAGCATGAAATTCAGCAAGATTAGCTAATCTAAGCAGGATGATAATCTAGCAGTAAATATATCAAATAAAAGCAAGGCTAAATTATCAAAATTTGGGCTAATGAGGCTTGAATCCTCTGATTTGCCCATGCACATAGAAATGAGGCTGAAATCCTTAGATTTTCCAAATAAGCATTTCTAGCTACCCTTACTAACTATGTTTAGTTTGATTAGCCTAAGGGTAACTAATTTCCACAACACCCTCATAAAATGTAGCATGAGGTAAGGGGTTGGGAACTCCTTCTCTTAGAAGGGAAAGCGGACGGGATCCTCTCTTAGATTAGGGGGAAGAGAGGTAGTGGTGGAAGCCATGAGAGCTCTCACTATATCTTGGCTCTCATCACTATTATAGTCTCTAAATTTAGAATTTGACTCCTCCGTATCATCCCACATAACTACCATGACCTTTTTACCTTTCGGTTTAGGTGTTTTCGGACAATCCGGGGCAATATGGCCATGTTGACCACAACTATAACATCAGACGGATGAAGTTTTGGATGATTTCCCTTTATGTTTATCACCATTCTTATCCTTCTTGTCACGGCTACTCCCTCTATCAAATTTGAGGAATCTCTTGAATCTTTTATTAAGATCATCATCCTCATCATCGTTACCTTCGGACGACTCACTTTTAATTTTCTTTTGCCTATGTGAGTGTCTATGTGAAGATTTTAAAGCGACGTCTTTCTTCTTAGAGGGGGCCCTGAACTGTAGTTCATGAGTTTGTAGGGAACCTATAAGTTCTTTTATTTTCATGTTATCTATGTCTCTACACTCCTCTAAGGCTTACTACCTTGGTACTGAATATTTCCGGGAGGGACCTACATATTTTTCTACAAATCCTTCCTTCCAGAACCCGTTCCCTTAAGGCAAACATGGAGTTGCAAATGTCAGAAAATTTAGTATAAAACTTCATGAAGGTTTCAGTCTCTTTCATCCTAATGTTTTCAAGTTTGGTGGTTAAGAGCTGAAGCTTCGAACGTCTTACTGTGCTAGTTTCCTCATGGGTTACCTCAAATATATCCCACGCTTCTTTTGCAGTTGCACATGTGAGAATGCGCTGAATTTTTTTTGGAAAAACTGCACAGCAAATCACATTGAGAGCTTTGGCATTTGCCACATATTGAGTTCTCTCATTGTCATTCCATTTCTCATCATCTTTGGGAATGACAATGATCTTACCATCAACCTCCACTTGTTCAGTGGGCAAGGAATATCCATTTAATGTTGCTGCCCATACGAATCGATCGATGGATTGGAGAAAAATCCTCATTTTAGCCTTCCAATAGGCGTAGTTTGATCCGTCAATGTATGGTGGACGGTTGACAGTATTCTCATCTCGATTAGACATAATGCTAGTGTTCCGGTATCGGATATTACTTTAGATGGTTAAGTCCTCGAAGAGCAACCCGCTCTGATACCAATTGTTATTACATCGGGTAGTCTAACACGACACCCTATGCATACGCGTGCGGGAGCTTAAGGAGCAACTGAAATTATGGCTAAGTCCTAGAGGGGGTGATTAAGACCTTTTGAAATTCTTTTTGCCTACTTAACAGTTTTAACAAATTAAACTATGTAAATGATTAACACTTTGGCTTCCAAGCCTAAGTGGGTCCAATCAAACGACTTACAAATGATAAATGCAATAAACAACCTAGTCTAAGCAATGCATGTAGACCATAGAGGATGGATCAATAAGAACTCAAGTCTACATGAGGAGTGAATGTACATCTTGTGAGTGTGGATGTGCCTATCAAGTGCCTAGCATACATTCATAACTAAACATTCATAATTAACCAATTAAACATAATGCATAATGAGAAATGTGCTGAAGAACAATCACAAACACACGCATGTATAGTGGTTCGACTACTTGTCTACTCCACTCCTGGTTTAAGTACTCAACTCCTTTAAGCACACCGGCATTCACTGGGGAGTTTAAATCTGGTTCCTCCTAACCAAGGTGTTTTAACTCGGATCCACCCAACCGGGGAGTTTACAGGTTCCTTCCAACCATACGTTCACACCCGTGTTGGTGGCTCCCCTTGGAGACTTTCTTTAGGCCTTACAAACGTGCCAAGGAACAGCTAACGTCCTTAAATTTAGGCCCGAAAAATGAGCCAAGGAGTGCCGAACAACCCCTAGTCTTTAGGCCGACAAACTGGCTAAGGAACGGCTAATGTTCCTAGACTTTAGGCCGACAAACAGGCCGAGGATTGGCAAACGACCCTAGTTCGAGTTTGTCAAACAAACTCTACACTCAACTCCTATAGGGAATTGAGTGGATGGACTCTTAACAAAGACAACCTTACTTGTCGGATTGAGCCCTTTTGTAGCGCTGCTTTGGGTTACTTCCTCTTGCTCTCCCGTGCTTGAATCAACCCCCCTTGTGTTCCCCCGATCTTTGATGCCGCTGCTTTGTCAAGGCTTTAGCTTCAAGATCGGCTACCATGCATGTGATGCTCCATTGGAGATGCCCAATGTACTAGGGAATGGTGAATCCTCTACAAATGGTAGGAAATAGGTTTCCTAGAGGAATACACCTATTTGGACTCCTAGTTGGTGTGTAGACACGGGATTTAACTATAGTCAAGGTGTCTAAAACCCTAGGAATCAAGAGGGAACAAGTCCATTCTCAATATGCCATTGAATGGCCTAACCTTGTGATGAGAATATAAGGAGAATTACTTGCTATGGGTTTGGAATAGAGCTTCTAATGGTCTTTAGCAATGATGACTTCTATCTCCTCAAAATCCCTCTCTTGACCTTAAAAACGAATCCCTCGCTTTTATAAACTTTCTCCAACGGGCATATTCGTGTAGGGTCGGGCACCCGGAATCTGATCCAATTTAAAAATTTAAACTCTGAACCTATAAAGAGTTTGCCGGGCGCCCGGTCAAGGTGTGGTCGGGCCCCTGATGACCTTACTTTTCACTGGTCGGGCGCCTGGTGGTCACTTTGGTTGGGCGTCCAGAATTCAATCCAGAATTTGGTCTGTGCTGCTGGACATGTTTTGCACTGGTCGGGCGCCTGATGACCATCTGGATATATGGCCAACTCTCTGGACGGATTCCTCTATAGGTCGGGCGGCCGGTGGATACTGGGTCGAGCGCTCAGCCAGGCATGATTTTCTGCTGTTTTGTAGCAAATCATGCAATCTCTTGATCGTTTTTTTGTTGGTCTTTTGGGACAACTAAGGCCAGTCTAAGATGACTAATGGTATGCCTATTGGTCATGGTCATCTAGAAGTTTATGGTTTTGGATAGGTACAAGGTTGAGGCTCACCAAGGCATCACTTTTATCTGTTTCATCTTTCTTGATGCAGATGGTCCGTCTTAAGTCTTCGGTCTTCGTCTTCATTAAGCTCAACCGACTCTAGACTCACTGACCTAAGTAATTGACAAACAAGGTGCACTAGTATGCCACAGAAAATTGCACTAACAATTGACCTAAGTAATTTACAATAAGGTGCGCTAGTATGCCACAGAAAAGTGCACTAACAATCTCCCCCTTTGTCAATTACTTACAAAAATCTATCCTACCAAAACAAAATACATTACATGTTAAAATTCAAATAAATTTTACAACTCAAAACCCCAAGACATGTAAACTATGCAAGCTCCTCTTGATTGCTCCCCCATTACCTGTCAAACCTTGAAACATAAAATAAAAAATTGTTATGGTGGGACTTGATCTTTCTCCTCCTTTTTATCAGCAATTGACAAACTATTCTCTCCCCCTTAATGATACATCAATTGAGGTTAAGGTAAGAGTAGATAGTATGTCGTAGTAATAACTTTAAAAACATGCTAACTAGAGAGAGTATAGGGTGTATGAACATATGAAACATGGAGCATGCATGAGAACATGATTAACAAGAAAATGTACTATTCCAAGCATAATTAATCTTACATAATTGGTCATCTATGATATACATTAAGCATTGAAAGCTCGAGGGCTTATAGCCCAATCAACCAACCTCCACAAAAGATGTATATCATGACCAAACCTAAGCTAAGATTAGCATGCAATTAAGCATCAAATTCAGTAAGAGTAGCAAATCTAAGCAGGATGATAATCTAGCAGCAAATATATCAAATAAAAGCAAGGTTAAATTATCAAAATTTGAGCTAATGAGACTTGAATCCTCTGATTTTCGCATACACACAGAAATAAGGCTGAAATCCTCAGATTTTCCTATTGAAGCATATCTAGCTACCCGTACTAACTATTTTTACTTTGATTAGCCTAAGGGTAACTAAATTCCACAACACCCTCATAAAATGTAGCATGAGGTGAGGGGTTGGGAACTCCTTCTCCTAGAAGGGAAAGCGGTCGGGATCCTCTCTTAGATTAGGGGGAAGAGAGGTAGTGGTGGAAGCCATGAGAGCTCTCACTATATCTTGGCTCTCATCACTATTGGAGTCACTAGATTCAGAATTTGACTCCTTCGTATCATCCCACGTGGCTACCATGACCTTTTTACCTTTCGGTTTAGGTGTTTTCGGACAATCCAGGGCAATATGGCCACGTTGACCAATACTATAACATCAGACGGATGAAGTTTTGGATGATTTCCCTTTATGTTTATCACCATTCTTATCCTTCTTGTCACGGCTCCTCCCTCTATCAAATTTGACGAATCTCTTGAATCTTTTTTAAGATCATCATTGTAACACCCGTACGCTAATTTGCCCTCCGTACACCTCATTTTTGAACTCGGCATACTCGGAACAGTCCAAACCGGCGAGTTTAAATCAGGCACCCTATTTTAGTACCGCAATGACCCGAGACTTGTATCTCGGCAAACCGTGCAGACGCCACGACTACAACGCCATGCGGCACGCTTCGTTTCGATACCTAGTTTGAAAGATGTATACATGTGCGCAAATCAAGGCGGGCCACGCTACATATGCATGGTGTGGGCCCCACTTGCACAAATCCTAAGGTTGTCCCATCAATCAATTAAACATCTCATCAATCAATCAAGTGTCCCATCAAGTACATCACTCTCTCTCCTCACAAGTCAACTAAGCCCATACCTAAGCCACTCACTCTTATAAATGCCCCATTCCCATTCTATCATCATTCTCTTTCAAATTCCATCTATGTCCCAAAGTCCCTACCACCACAAAAGGGCCATATGGAACCACCTCCATTTGAAAAGAGAGAGAGAGAGAGAGAGAGAGAGAGAGAGAGAGAGAGAGAGAGAGAGAGAGAGAATTAAGAAAAGAAAGATTAATGAGAAGAGAGTGAGATTGGAGAGTCGAGAGAGGGTATTTGTGAGCTTAGGTTATTAGAGGAGGAGATCCACCCCATCAAGCTGTCCAATCCACTATCCGACCCGATCCAACCGTCCATCTTCGTGTGAATGCAAGGGGGGACATAAACTCCCACCTTTTTCCTTGTTTTCCTTTCATTTTTGAGCCCACAAAGGGGGCCATGCTGTGAGACAGCCTGCCCCACACGCTGCCACGGCGTGGACCACCCTGTGTGGCCCACCATGATGCTTATTTTTCCATCTTACCCCCATTCTTTAAATCACAAAGATCTGGATGAAGGAAAAATGCAAAGATTGGCTTGATCCAGAGTTTTGGGCCCACCTTGTGAAGGATAACCAGATGGATGGATTGGATCACCAACATATGGGCCCTACATAATTTTAAAATAATAATAAAAAAGAAACAAAAAAGGGAAAAATAGTCCAGACGTTGGACGTTCTCAACGACAAAGACGGTAGAACTATCCAGCGTCAGAGACATGAATGACGTGAGTGGGGTCCCCACTCGTGGGACCTACCTTGATGTTTGTGTTGAATCCACACCGTCCATCTGTTTCCCCGAATCCTCTTAGGGCCAGGGCCCAAATATGAAATAGATCCAAATCTTAAGTGGACCACACCACCTGAAACAATGGAGATAATGATGTCTATTGTCGAACTTTCTGTGGCCCACCTTGAAGTTTGTAGACCTTACAACCTGTCCAATAATGGACTCATTGGGTCCCCCATGAGCTGGTAAACCTCATAGATGGAGTGGATCGTACTCATGTGGGCCCCACTTGATGATAACACAAAAAGGAAACAACGATTGAACACTGGCCTCTCACAGCTTTAGAGGAGTTGTGAGTAGCCAGCGTCCACGGACGCTGGGCTCCTTGGCTGCCCAGCAGGTGGCCCACTCGTGGGACCCACCATGATGTATTAGTTTTATCTAAGCCTTCCTTCTGTTTTCCCAGATCATTTCAGGGCCAAAGCCCAAATATTGAGAAGATCCAGATCTTGGGTGGGCCTCACCACAAAAAACAGTGAGGATGAATGCCTACTGTTGAAATCCTTTCAGGGCCCACCATGATGATGATTTACCATCTAACCCGTCCATCAGGTCATGCAGACCTGCATGAATGGAAAACACAAGTATCGGCTGATTCCAGCACTTCAATGGACCACATCATGGGAAGCGATGGGGAGGAATGGCCACCATTGAAAACAATTGGAGCCCACTGTTGCACGTGTGGGGCCCCACCGTGGGGTTTAATTACCCTCTAATCTGTTATTAAGGTCGCACAGACCTGGATGGGAAGGAAACAAATATCAGCTCGGTCCAAAACTTTTGGGGCCACGAGAGTGGTCCACGCCAAAGGCAGTGAGCTGGACACGCTGCCCAGCAGTGGCCCACCTCATGGGACCCACCATGCCCAGCCATCCATCTATTTTGCTATATCATTTCAGGGCATGGGCCCAAAAATGAACCAGATACACGTCTCATGTGGGCCACACCATTTGGAACGGTGAAGGTAATGATGTCCACCGTTGAAACCTTCCTATGGCCACATGATGTTTATATGCCACCCAGACCTGTGGCACAGGTCCGGGTGAAGGGGATAACACAAATATCAGCCTTATCCAAAGCTTTCATGACCCAAGTGGGTCCACGCTGCACGCTGTCCAGCAGGTGGCCCACCATGTGGGTCCCATCGTGATGTATCTGTCTTATCCACATTGTTCATCTGTCTTTCCATGTCATTTTAGCCTGTGGACCCCACCTAATGAAACAAATCCAAATTTTAGGTAGACCACGCTGTTGTAAATAGTGGTTATTGATGCCCACCATTGAAACTTCTTTTGGAGCCACTATAATATTTATTTTTTTAACCAACCAATTGATGTGGGGCCATCTTGCGGGGCCCACCTTGATGAGTGTATTGTATACCCTACCATCCCTCTTGGTAGGGTGTGGGACCCAGTTTTGGATCAACTACACTTAGAGAATAGTGATAGTTGAGTGCCTGCAGTTGAAATTTCCCCCACGCATATGGGAATGTTATTTGATATTCAACCTGTAGGAGGGACTAGCTGTGGACCACACCTTAGTGTATATGTTATATCCAGACTGTCCCAAGTGGGACTAGTCTTAGATGCATGTATTTCATCCATGCTGTAAAGTCTCAAGTGGGCTATGCCAAGTAGACTTTTATTGGGCTCTCCATCAAGATCCCACCCCCTATATATATTTGACCATTGGAGGCCGATTGTCACATGATACGTTTGAAACATGCTAGCGTACTTAGATTGATAGGTCACACTGATAATATGCTTAGTGTAATGAATATTATGCCCATTCATTTGTGCATATGCATCATATGTATGCCTGACTATGGATGATGTTGATCATAGTATATGCCTTACGGCTTGAGATACTTAGGGGACCTGTATGTATGAGATAGGGTCACCCCACTTGATCGCGCGGTATGCGCAGGTTTAGTGCATGACTTTGATAGTATGACTCATGCATCTCGCATTATGTATGTCATGATTAGATTCTCACCCCAGCGGCGTCGGGATTGTGGCCACTACAGTCACATCGTGGATAGTAGAAATGGACACCGGAAATATGTTCTAGCGCTTGGGCGCCAAAGATGTCATTGGGTGAAAGTCCCTAAACCCTATGGTACCAGTAGGATGCTCCAATGTCTAGACCGAGTGGATTTATGAGAGCATGAGGGCCAAATACCAGTAGGCCGTGTCTCCCACTATGTTACGGTCGGTTGGAAGGGGGTGTGACCTTACCCGCGCGGGTGCAGAGGGCTATATACTAGGTTGAGTCTGACCAGCTTGTGAATGGGTTCGCTATCGACGAGCTGGGCGAATTTTCTTGTATGTCGTTGACGAGGCGGATAGTTAGGTCTCTTCCACTCGCTTGGTTATGCGCGCGATGGGCGGTAACCAATGTCAGGAGTGTATTAGACCCCGGTGATATCCTAGTTGTAAACTGTATGATATATGGTAGTCGAGGATTGACATGCGCACATTGCATCTTTAGCATATGACACTCGGCCATATAGGCCCTTTGCATTGCATAGCCTCGAGACAGCTAATAACATTCATCGTCTTGGTAGTGTAGCCTGCCATCATCTCCGCTTACTCTGATATCTGTATACTTGTCCTATATATTGTGCACACACCACGCACTCTCTAAGCTTCATGTAAGCTTATGCACGTTGTTTATGTGCAGGACATACTATAGAGCGACAACAGTGAGACAAGAGGGCGCATTTGATCTTTCAGCTTTCTGTTATGCTTTGTATTTCCTTTTTCTGTAGCACTATACTCAAACATTATCTTAGTAGATATGTGATGTGATGCTTTTTGGTTTGGTACACTTGTGGTTATGCTCAACTACAAATTTTTTTTTTACCCTGAAAATCCTCCTTGTGGGATCCCAGGATCGGAACCTCGCATATGGGAGCTAGGAGCCGAGAATGGGGTACTACGGAGGCTGTCAGCACCAGATTCGGGGGCCGGGAATTTAGTGAGCCCGGTCCCTGAGTTTGGGGCGTGACAGAAGTTTGTATCAGAGCATAACTTGGGAATACCTGTCCACAACATTACATATCTACTAATAACCTTAGATTACCTATCTTGTACTGTATGATTACTAGGACCCCAGTCTTACTCACTTGCTTCGAACTTAGTCTAAAATACGATTCCCTATTGTACGCCTAGAAAATTCCGACTATACCTTCTTAACGTGTGTGCACTCATGAGTAGCCCGACGTTAAGAGGATTCTGTCCCTTTTCTATACGACATGGCACCCAAGAGAGCCACCGGTAGGCAGTCGTCTAGTGAGGGTACATCCCGGACAGCCCCAGCTCCAGGTATGACTGCTGGTCAGTTCTAGCAGATGTTGAGTGACATGACCTCCATGGTAGAGCGCCAAGAGATGAGGTCAGCCGATGCACCTGCCACATCAGGGTAGGATCGCGCCCGTTCTTTAGTTAGGGATTTCAGGCAGATGGATCCCTCGCGTTTCTCAGGCAAGCCAAACCCGGTGGCAGCGGAGAGATGAAAAATCTGAGGTAGAAAAGATCTTTACCATTATGCGATGCACGACTGAGCAGCAAGTTCCTCTCGCTGTTTTCCTTCTTTAGGGAGAGGCCGAGCATTGGTGGACATCGATTACCAGCGTAGTAGAGGCAAATTTCAAGTGGACTTGGGAGGATTTTGTGGACCGATTTGATCGGAAATTCTTCCTCAAGCATGTTCGTCAGCAACGAGCATTAGAGTTCGAGACGCTAGTCCAGGGAGATATGACCGTGTCATAGTAGGAGGCACAATTCATTGAGTTGTCCCGATTTGTGACATATCTTGTGGATGATGCGGGGTGAAAGGCCCGTTGGTTCGAGGGCGGTTTGCGCCTTGGAACTTAGGGGCCGTGTCGCAGGACACAAGCTTCCTACGTTGGAGGAGGTTGTGGAACGGGCCCAGATTTATGAGGCAGAGTGAGCCGATGCGCAGCGTATCCGTGGTCAAGGCGGAGATCGAAAGGGGAAGAGAAAGGCTTCCTCTAGCAACTTCTGACAGCAGCAATTTCGACCACCGCAGAGGCATGTAGCTCGTCCTCCCTTTCAAGCACCAGTGGCACCCGTAGCACCCCCAACACCACCGTAGCAGTAAGTTATAGGCCCTTATTATGGGTGCGGAGAGATGTGACATCGTTATAGGGAGTGCCCCCATTCACATCGGCAGCAGCGTCAACAGTATCAGTCGCCGAGACCCCATCAGCAGCATCAGCGACAGAAGTACCCACAGCCGAGAGCTCCTCCGCAGCAGAGGATGCATCAGTAGCAACAACGACCGCAGAGGGGACAGGCACCTCTCCAGCAGGCTCAGGGCAGGTTCTACGCAGCCCAGCAGGATCCTTAGGCACCAGGAGGAGTCGTAGAGGGTACACTCCTTGTCTCTGCATGCATAGCACATGTTCTATTTGATTCTGGCGCATCACATTCCTTCATATCCGAGGATTTCTGTCGATCGATTGGTTTGCCGTTAGAGCCTGTGCGAGGGTTTGTTAGGGTCGACACCCTTGGGGAAGACCGCGGTATTCAGTTTATTTTGCTCATCTTGCCCCATCCTAGTAGGAGAGACCTTTTTGCCTGCAGACCTATTTATATTACCGATGTTTGAGTTTGATGTTATCTTGGCCATGGATTGGTTGGCTGAGTATCATGCCATAATAGACTGTTTCGTGAGAACGGTCACCTTCCTTATACCCGGCATGCCGTAATTTCAATTTGTTGCTGAGCCCAGAGGAGAGAAATTATCAGCACTGATGGCTTGTGCAATTGAGGAGCCGGTTGCCTTGTGCATCGACCACTTGTCGGTCGTTTGTGACTTTTCAGATGTGTTTTAGGGGATTCCGGGGTTGCCACCTCGTCGGAATACCGAGTTCCAGATTGACATTGTACCCGGTACCACGCCCATCTCAAAGGCCCCGTACCATATGGCACCGTTGGAGCTGCAAGAACTGCAAAAGCAGTTGGACGAGTTGCGCGAGCTAGGATTCCGACAATCATTCTTTACATGCGCGAGCTGGGCTTTAGGATTCCGACAATCATTCTTTACATGCCTCACCTTTTTACAATTCTAGCATTACGCCTTTCCTTTTGTTAATCCTTGAATTGTGCCTATTTATCCCCAATTCTACGCTTAAATTACATAAAATAATGCGTTTAAAGACTGACTTTTACGTGTTTTTGTATTACAGGAGAAAATGAGAGATGTGAAGAAAATGAGCTTAACAGGGAACTAATGCACCACTTTTCTCTTAGCCATCCAATCAGAGAAATCCTTTCTCAGTTGTTCGCCAAGCCTCGATCAGCAACTGCATCATCATCTACCTTACACCAGGCCATCTCACACATTAGTAGCTATGCATTAGAAGTGCAGCAGCTGGAGCGTTCATCAATCTCCATCTCTCTCACACACATGCTGACTTACTGAACATCCAGATCATTCATCTCTGCAGATGAACATCTCCACCATCCACATTCAACACACTTGTGAAGCTAGCATAGCTCGTCCACAAGATTCTAAGTCATTAGCAGTTCACCATTCTAGTACATCTAATGGTTTTATTTCCAGTGGCAACAACAAGGTGGACCGCCTCATGAATGGTCTGGATTTGAGGTACAGCATGGGTATCAAAATAAGAAACTAAAAAAAAAAAAAAAAACCAGTTGCCGTTTTGGGATTTCAAAAATTAGAAATAGGAAACAGCAAGGTTATTCCCGTTTTAGGAAATTCGATCCCATTTGTGGGGCCCATATTGATGATTTGTAGAAATCCAGCCCATTCACGTTGACGATGAGCTTAACACTGAAGAAACCCAAGTGGTTTTGTGTCGATCGGAGCTACGGATTGACCATGACGGTTAAAACAATACGAACTATCCAGAAAGTTTCCTGATTCCGCCTACTCAACTCTGGAATGGTCCAGGTGGCCCACCAATATTGATATGAAAAATCCAAGCCGACCATATTCTAGAGCACATCTATATATGAATAACCACAAAGTTTTTGGTCAAAAGGATGCGTGGTTTGATCGTACCGGTTGAATAAAGATGGACCACCCTGAAAGATTCCGACTGCACTGATTTTATAAAAATCTCTAAGTGTTCCAGATTTCAGACCACATTATAGAATTGTTTTTTACAATCTAATCCGTCTATCATGTAGAAGAGGAAGTTTTCTACCAATGTTCAAAATTTGAAACCAATCACACTCCGTAGCGTTGAAAGCAAGATGAACGGTCTGGAGTACCCGAATTGCGCGATTACGAGATGCGATTACTGATCTGATTGGTGGGCCCACTAAGAAGATAATTTTGAAAATTTAAAACATCAATGAGGAAGTTAATATGTTAGGGAAGCTAAATATTAAATTTCAAGGCAATCCGACCGTTGGTTAAGCCGTGCCAAGCAAAACAAAATCTACTATGTTGCTATCCTTTGTCTAAATTATAAATATGAGAGCTCCTCTCTCTTCTAGGAGTCAATGACGTGGGAAGCAAGGAGATCAAGACCAATGAGGCTTGCAAGCCTCTCTTTTCTAATTTTCTTCCTCTTTTAGTTGTTATTTTTCATATTTTTCTTAGGCTAACTCTCAACTAGAGTTAAGAGGTGAAGCTTGTAGTTATCTTAATGTTTTAATTCGTTTTTAAGGTTTTAAATTTAGATTTAATGTTAAACAATGGTTTGTTTAAGTTTGAATGAAGTTCTAAGTTAGTTTTTTCTTAATCTTATGATGACTCATGGATGTTTGGAAGAATTCTACTTAGTTACTTATTTGTTTGCAAGATCTAGACCTGTATGCTTTGAGGAATCAAATTCAATACACTATAGAGATTGGTTCTTCGTGGGGAAACTTCAAACCAAAGCTTTATATTTTCTAAGAAATTTGAGATGTATGTTGCATGTTAATATGATTTGAATCAAGTTCAAATTATGATATTAGTTGAATCTAGTGACAGGATTCAATGTTTATCATGATTGTGATCTTAAACTATTAGAGCTAGGATTGGCCTATACAATTGAGTGTGTCCAAGTCCTAACTTGAATTGAGGGAGTTATGTTAATAGACGATGTATATCTTAGATTATTTTGATGATTTAACTGCTATATAATTCGACTAGATGGGATTTGATTTCGATTCTAGTTGAGTATTCGAGAAACCAATACAAATTATGCATTAAGGATAGCTATGAGTGGATCCTTGGCGCTTTAGTGCTTCTTTAGATTGATAAACTCATTCTCAAAATTATAGATTGCTCATATACATTCTAGATTTAGTTCTATTTAGATTAGTTATTTGAAGAAATTCTGTGAATTCCTAGTTAATCCTTGTGGATCGACCTCGGTCTTACCGAGATTATTACTACATCGCAACCCTACACTTGGGGAGTGAACACCTCTTCCCTTAGACTTGGATCTAGATCGAGGTTTCCCCTTATCTTGCTCAATCTGTCTGCCCTGGATAAAAGTGCATCCATAGAAGACCCTTTGCCATCGTTTTTCTTTCTCAATTGCTTCTATTGAAGTATTGAGATAACGATCTCAACGTCTAAGGTATCTCTACCATAGCACAGAGTATCCACCAGATACTCGTAGGATTTTGAAAGAGATGACAACAAGATTAGGACTTTATCTTCCTTGCCCATCTTAACTTCTATGATTGTCAATTTGTAAAGTAATTAATTGAACTTGTTAATGTGTTCATTAAGGTTTGACTCTTCCGCCATCTTTAGTTTATAGAATTGCATCTTCAAATATAGATGATTTGTAAGAGACTCTGTCGTGGACAAGGCGTGTAACTTCATCCAAACTTCAATGGTGGTCTTTTTATCAAGGACATTATATAGAACATCGTTGGATAGACATAGGACACAGACTTTCAGACGAAGTCTCTGGATCAGCATTAAATAGAGATTATCGCCCTTTGATCGAGTTCTTACCACTCATCATCGGTCATAGTCGCAAGACACTTCTCTTTGCCAAGGAGTGCCTGTTGCAATCCTTGCTGAACTAGAAGGCCTCTCACACCTTCCATAGTTCAAAGTTATTTTTTTGATAAACTTCTTCATCTTATACTTGGCATTTGATCCTTTCATCGTCATGTCTCAGATTCAAACTCAACCTAATGTATAGCTCTGTACTACTTGTTGGGGAACTGCAAAAGTAATCACCTATTAGAATCAAACAAGCAATGAACAAACACAAAAAAAGCAAATAGAGAACACACGATTTTACGTGGAAAAATCCTTGTGAGAAAATACCACGACATAAAGCGATAACAATCCCATTATGAAAATGATATTACAAGAGACAGAATCAACTTACAGATCCAAAAACCCTAGCCTCCTTCCTTGCAAACCCTGGAAACGTATTAGCTCTCCTTATTCTACCCTAATCTAGTATTGCACCCATATATATAGTTTTACACCCGAAATAGGAAATAAATTGCACAATTACGTAAAACTATGTCCACTGTTGATCTAAGCATCGATTGATTGAGTACCATTGACCAACTGTTGATCGATCGAGGTCCAAAGTTCAATCGACAAAGCGTGGCCAAAAGCGTCCAGTGAGTTAACTAACAAATCTAGGTATTTTCGATCGATCAGGCCAATTGAACTCCCCTATTTTAGCATAGATTAAAGACACTCAATTTTAACGACAATCATGGCCTCTTTTCCATGGATGCTTGTTTATGAAAACATGGCCTTTAGATATTTTTCATTTAATCGTTCAATAAATGTTCACTAATCTTATACTTAGATGTGGAATAAGCTCAATTTACATCAGGTATTATAATTTGGACGATTTAATTTCACTATTTTTGTGTCATGTGTGCAATTTCTAAGTGCTTGCATGACATCTATCACACATTTACAAAGTATAAAAGTTTTTTCTTATTTTAGAAAGAGCATTTTGCTAAGTCGTACGGATTGCCTATGTGAGCGTGGCCGAAGCTCCATGGGGCCCACGTGATGTATGTATTTTATCCATGCTGTCCATCCATTTTGCCAGCTCTATTTAGGGTTTGAGCAAAAAAATGATGCACATCCAAAGCTTAAGTCAACCACACCACAAAAGATAGTGGGAATTGAATGCCTACTGTTGAAAACTTTTTAAGGCCAATCGTGATGTTTATTTTGTCTCCAACCTATTCATAAGGTCACAGAGACTTGAATGAAGGGAAAAAACAAATACAAGCTTAATCCAAAATTTTTGTAGCCCTTAGAAAGTTTTCAATGGTGAGTGTTTAATCCCCACTATTTATGTGGTGTGGTCCACTTGAGCTTTAGATCTACATCATTTTTGGGCTCATTCCCTAAAATGAGCTAGAAAAATAAATGGATGGCGTGGATTAAACACATACATCTTGTGGCCCCACAGAGCTTGGGCCACGTAGTGCCATAGGGATATTCCTACAGTCGGTGCCACAAGCAATCCACTTCCTTTAACAACGCCATTACACAAAACCACACGTGATAATATGCTTTGTGAGGGATGATCTTAGTCGTGCATTATCAAGATTTAACTTTTTACATGAGTCAGGCTAAAAGATTAGGCCCATCCACTCATCAAAGGGAAACACTAGAACATTAAATGTGAACCATTTGCAAGTTTTGTAATAATCATGGTGCACATGAGATACATTGTGAATGGGTTACTCGAATTGGTGGTGCACAAAGATATCTACACTCTGTGGGCCATCTAGTGCATGGCTCAGATGTCTTGTCCTTAATTCAACCAGCTAGGGTCACTTGTGTGACCAAGGGCCTAGATTGGATGTATGTGTGCGAATATGATTATGCCGGCGTACCAAAGTTTGCTTGAATCAAGGGTTTTGACTAAATTGTTGGTGCCCTCCTCACCGAGATGGACATAATGCAGACTAGACCGAAATCCAGGGTCCTCTTGACCACCGATTGATGCGCTCCATACTTAGTCAATTTGTGCAAGGGTAGGGGTTAGCCCTCATGGATGAGTTCTTTTTTCCTTGTGTCAGTCAAATGTAAGATTGTCCAGCTTAATGACTTTTTTTACACTGACGCTTTAGCGTGGTATTTGTTAATTGGAATAAAAGATTTGCACATAAAGAACTAAACGCTGGAGAAAACATGATCGATTTTATTTGTATCTTAGCTCTGTTACAACCGTTGTGCTCTACAACCGTATATAAATAAAAGTGAGAAACAAAATAAATAGCTGATGTGCCTATCAGAACAGACGATTGAGGCAGGTGGTTAATAGGATATGACCGGGGTATGACCAACTGAACCGAAACTCAAATGAACATGGTGATCTGGCAACTTAAGGCCACATATATTTAGCCTACTCTTAAGATAAATGTACTATAGTGGGAGCCGTTGGGCAGTAGCGAATTAAACTAGAAAAAGTAAGATAGACATGAAAGTAAGGTAAATATAAAAGTATTTGGCGTGGGGCCTTGAGCTCTTCTTCAATTGCTCATTTTATAACTTTCTTGAGGTAGTAAAAGCCCCTTATTGGGCTTTTAGGTCCTTTATGCTGGCTTTCTGGGTACGTAACCTTTCCTTAGCAAACCAGGACTTACTCTGGAAATTAAGAGCTCCGGATTTGCTAGCTTCTCGGATCTTCTTCCATATTTGATCCTTCACGGAGATCTTCGTGGCCCACTAAAGATCTGGCTTGAGACTTTCAAAGCTCCTCTGACGAAGACAACTAGGACAAGGTCCGGGGAACTAAAGGGTTGATCTTTATTGAACATGGCCACCAAATGCCTCTTGATAGTCCACCTCGTCCACTTTGAGGCATTGGACAGTCTGGATAGAAAACCTCCTCTTACATTTAGCCATCCCTAAGGTGATGGTTTGGAGTGCTGGAGGGATCTGACCTATGTCACTGATCTGTCATTTGGATAGACCAAATCTCTCATTCTCTTTATTCCAATTATTGTGTAGAACGGGACCTAATATAGGTTCAACTGTCTCTTTACGATTTGGGTCTGGGACCATATCTGGGTTGGCTTGACTGTTGATTTGACCTCTTGGTCTTCAAAATCTTCTGGATTGTTATTGGTTCTCTGAACATCTCTGAGGAGATCTACCATTTTGGAAGGATTATGAGAAACAGACTCGCAGATGAGATCATATCTAGTTATGGGATAGGATACAATTGCTAAGCAAGCCTTTTATAGTTGTGCTAGGCATGTTGCCTCATATAATGGGCACGTCAATCGTGGCCACGTGGCATGCAACGATTCATCCCCTTAAAGGGCTTGATAAGAGTCCCTTCATGGGCTTCACTTCTACCCATTTGGTAAAATAATCGGTGGCCACTATGATGAAATTATTCATAATTTATGTAGGCGGTGAAATTATGTCGGGTAGTCTAACACGACACCATATGCATACGCGTGCGGAAGCTTAAGGAGCAACTAGAATTATGGCTAAGTCCTTCGGGGGGGGGGGGGGTGTGATTAGGACATTTTTAAGATCTTTTCGCCTACTTAACAGTTTTAACAAATTAAACTAAGTAAGCGATTAACACTTCAGCTTCCAAGCCTAAGTGAGTCCAATCAATAGACTAGCATATGATAAAAACAATTAGTAACCTAGTCTAAGCAACATAAGTAGACTATAGAGGATGGATCAACATAAGCTCAAGTCTACATGAGGAGTGAAAGTACATATTGTGTGTGTGGATGTGCCTATCAAGTGCCTAACATATATTCCTAATTAAGTATTCATAATTAAGCAATTAAACACAATGCATAATAAAAAGTGTGCTCAAATACAATCACAAACACAAGCATGTATAGTGGTTCGACTACTTGTCTACTCCACTCCCGATTCAAGTACTCAGCCCCTTTGAGCACACCGGCATTCATTAGGGAGTTTAAATCTGGTTCCTCCCAACTAAGGTGTTTTAAATTAGATCCACCCAACTGGGGAGTTTACAGGTTCCTCCTAACCTACACGTTCACACCTGTATTGGTGGCTCTCTTTGGAGACTTGTTTAGGTTCGCCAAACATGCCAAGGAACGGCAAACGTCCTTGAATTTAAGCCCGACAAACGAGCCAAAGAGTGCCAAACAACCCCTAGTCTTTAGGCCAACAAACAGGCCGAGGAACGGCTAACGTCCCTAGAGTTTTAGGTTCAACAAATAAACCAAGGATCGACAAATAACCCTAGTTCGAGTTTGACAAACAAACTCTACACTCAACTTGAGTGGATGGACTCTTAACAAAGACGACCTTACTTGTCGGATTGAGCCCCTTTGAAGTGTCTATTCGGGTTGATTCTTCTTGCTCTCCCGTGCTTGAATCGGCTCCTCTTGTGCTCCCCCAATTTTGTTATTCCGCTGCTTTGCCAAGGCCTCAGCTCCAAGATTAGCTACCTTGCAAGTGATGCTCCATTGGAGATGCCCAAGGTGCTAGGGAATGATGAATCCTCTACAAATGGTAGGAAATAGGTTTCCTAGAGGAATACACCTATTTGGACTCCTAGGTGGTGTTTAGACAATGGATTTAATTATGATCAAGGTGTCTAAACTCCTAGGACTCAAGAGGGAACAAGTCCATTCTTATTATGCCATTGAATGGCCTAAGCTTGTGATGAAAACACAAGGAGAATGACTTACTATAGGTTTGGAATAGAGCCTCTAATGGTCAATGGTGGCTTCTATCTCCTCAAAATCCCCTCTTTTGGTCCTAAAAAGGAACCCCTCGCTTTTATAAAGTTTCTTCCAATGATCAAATAACGAGCATATTCGCGCAGGGTCGGGCGCCTAGTGGACTTGTGGTCGAGCGCCCAAAATCCAGTTTAGAAAACTGTTTTGGTCATTGGACAGATTTTGAGCTGGTTGAGAGCCCGGTGGACACATGGTCGAGCCCCCAAAATTCAGTCCAAAAATGGACTATGCTGTTGGACATTTTTGCACTGGTCGGGTGCCCGGACTGGTTGTGGTCAGGTGCCCGATGACCATCTGTTTTGCAGGCCAACTCTCTAGATGGATTTTTGATCGGTCGGGTGCCCGGACAGGCATGTTTTTCTGCTATTTTGGTTCATATTTTTCAGTAGAACATGCAACCTCTTGGTCATACTTTTGGTGGTCTTTTGGGACACCTAAGACTAATCTTAAGATGACTACGGGTATGTCGATTGGTCATGGTCATCTAGAGGTTTATGGTTTTAGATAGGTACAAGGTTTAAGGCTCACCAAGGCATCACTTTTACCTGTTTCTTCTTTCTTGATGTAGCAGATCCGTCTTGAGTATTTGATCTTTGTCTTCATTAAGCTCAATCGACACTAGTCTCACTTGTTATTACGTCGGGTAGTCTAACACGACACCCTATGTATACGCGTGCGGAAGCTTAAGGAGCAACTATAATTATAGCTAAGTCTAGAGGCGGGGTAATTTGGACCTTTTAAAATTCTTTTTGCCTACTTAACAGTTTTAGAAAATTAAACTAAGTAGGCGATTAACACTTCAACCTCCAAGCCTAAGTGGGTCTAATCAAAAGACTAGCAAATGATAAATGCAATAAACAACCTAGTCTAGGCAACACATGTAGACCATAGAGGATGGATCAATAAGAACTCAAGTTTACATGAGGAGTGAAAGTACATCTTGTGATTGTGGATGTGCCTATCAAGTGCCTAGCATATATTCCTAACTAAGCATTCATAATTAACTAATTAAACATAATGCATAATGAGAAATATGCTAAAGAACAATCACAAACATAAGCATGTATAGTGGTTCAACTATTTGTCTACTCCACTCCCGGTTTAAGTACTTAACTCCTTTGAGCATACCGGCATTCACTGGGGAGTTTAAATTTGATTTTTCCCAACTAAGGTGTTTCAACTCGGATCCACCCAACCTGGGAGTTTATAGGTTCCTCCCAACTTATACGTTCACACTTGTATTGGTGGCTCCCCTTGGAGACTTTCTTTAGGCCCGACAAATGTGCCAAGGAAAGGCTAACGTCCCTAAATTTAGGCCTGGCAAACGAGCCAAGGAGTGCCGAACAACCCCTATTCATTAGGCCGACAAACAGGCTAAGGAACGGCTAACGTCCTTGGACTTTAGGCCGACAAACAGGCCGAGGATCAACAAATGACTTTAGTTCGAGTTTGTTAAACAAACTCTACACTCAACTCCCATCAGGAATTAAGTGGATGGACTCCGAACAAAGATAACCTTACTTGTCGGATTGAGCTCCTTTGTAGCACCGCTTTGGGTTACTTCTTCTTCCTCTCCCGTGCTTGAATCAGCTCCCCTTGTGCTCCCCCGATCTTTGATGCCGCTGCTTTGCCAAGGCTTCAGCTTCAAGATCAGCTACCTTGCATGTGATGCTCCATTGGAGATGCCCAAGGTGCTAGGGAATGGTGAATCCTCTACAAATGGTAGGAAATAGGCTTCCTAAAGGAATAAACCTATTTAGACTCCTAGGTGGTATTTAAACAAGGGATTTAACTATAATCAAGGTGTTTAAAACCCTAGGAATCAAGAGGGAACAAGTCCATTCTCAATATGCCATTGAATGGCCTAACCTTATGATAAGAACACAAGGAGAATTACTTGCTATGAGTTTGGAATAGAGCCTCTAATGGTCTTTAGCAATGGTGGCTTCTATCTCCTCAAAATCTCCTCTCTTGACCCTAAAAACGAATCCCCTTGCTTTTATAAACTTTCTCCAACGGTCAAATAACGGGCAGATTCGCGCAAGGTCGGGCGCCCAGTCGACTTGGGTCGGGCGCCTGGAATTTGGTCCAATTTAAAAATTTAAACTCTGAAAGCCGTGAGAGCTCAATGACCATACTTTTTACTGGTCAGACCTCGGAGGTCACTTTGGTTGGGTGTCTGAAATTCAATCCAGAATTTGGACTGTGCTGCTGGACATGTTTTGCACTGGTCGGGCGCTTGGTCAGATTGTGGCCGGGCGCCCAATGACCATTTGGATATATGGCCAACTCTCTGGACGGATTCCTCTATAGGTCGGGCGCTCGGTGGATACTGGGTTGGGCGCTCGGCTAGGCATGATTTTCTGTTATTTGTGGCAGATCATGCAACCTCTTGGCCGTTCTTTTGGTGGTCTTTTGGAACACCTAAGGCTAATCTAAGATGACTAATGGTATGCCTATTGGTCATGGTCATCTAGAGGTTTATGGTTTTGGATAGGTACAAGGTTGAGGCTCACCAAGGCATCACTTTTACCCGTTTCTTCTTTCTTGATGTAACTGGTCCGTCTTGAGTCTTATGAATTTGTCTTCATTAAGCTCAACTGACTCTAAACTCACTGACCTAAGTAATTGACAAACAAGGTGCATTAGTATGCCACAGAAAAGTGCACTAACAATCTCCCCCTTTGTTAATTACTTACAAAAACTTATCCTACCAAAACAGAATACATTACATGTCAAGATTCAAATAAATTTTACAACTCGAAACAATAAGACATGTAACTAAGCAAGCTCCTCTTGAATGCTCCCCCATAACCTTTCAATCCCTGCATCACAAGACATAGCAAACTAGTTTTAGTAGGACTTGATCTTTCTCCCCCTTTTTTGTCAGCAATTACAAACTATTTTCTCCCCCTTCATGATACATCAATTTAGGTTAAGGTAAGAGAAGATAGTATGTCGAAGTTATAACTATAAGCACATGCTAACTAGAGAGAGTATAGGGTGCATGAACATATAAAACATGGACCATGCATGGGAACATGATTAACAAGAAAATGTAACTATCTAAGTATAGTTAATCATGCACAATTGGTCATCTATGATATACATTAAGCATTGAAAGCTCAAGGGCTTATAGCCCAATCAACCAACCTCCTCAATAGATGTACATCATGACCAAACCTAAGCAAAGATTAACATATAATTAAGCATGAAATTCAGCAAGATTAGCTAATCTAAGCAGGATGATAATCTAGCAGTAAATATATCAAATAAAAGCAAGGCTAAATTATCAAAATTTGGGCTAATGAGGCTTGAATCCTCTGATTTGCCCATGCACATAGAAATGAGGCTGAAATCCTTAGATTTTCCAAATAAGCATTTCTAGCTACCCTTACTAACTATGTTTAGTTTGATTAGCCTAAGGGTAACTAATTTCCACAACACCCTCATAAAATGTAGCATGAGGTAAGGGGTTGGGAACTCCTTCTCTTAGAAGGGAAAGCGGACGGGATCCTCTCTTAGATTAGGGGGAAGAGAGGTAGTGGTGGAAGCCATGAGAGCTCTCACTATATCTTGGCTCTCATCACTATTATAGTCTCTAAATTTAGAATTTGACTCCTCCGTATCATCCCACATAACTACCATGACCTTTTTACCTTTCGGTTTAGGTGTTTTCGGACAATCCGGGGCAATATGGCCATGTTGACCACAACTATAACATCAGACGGATGAAGTTTTGGATGATTTCCCTTTATGTTTATCACCATTCTTATCCTTCTTGTCACGGCTACTCCCTCTATCAAATTTGAGGAATCTCTTGAATCTTTTATTAAGATCATCATCCTCATCATCGTTACCTTCGGACGACTCACTTTTAATTTTCTTTTGCCTATGTGAGTGTCTATGTGAAGATTTTAAAGCGACGTCTTTCTTCTTAGAGGGGGCCCTGAACTGTAGTTCATGAGTTTGTAGGGAACCTATAAGTTCTTTTATTTTCATGTTATCTATGTCTCTACACTCCTCTAAGGCTTACTACCTTGGTACTGAATATTTCCGGGAGGGACCTACATATTTTTCTACAAATCCTTCCTTCCAGAACCCGTTCCCTTAAGGCAAACATGGAGTTGCAAATGTCAGAAAATTTAGTATAAAACTTCATGAAGGTTTCAGTCTCTTTCATCCTAATGTTTTCAAGTTTGGTGGTTAAGAGCTGAAGCTTCGAACGTCTTACTGTGCTAGTTTCCTCATGGGTTACCTCAAATATATCCCACGCTTCTTTTGCAGTTGCACATGTGAGAATGCGCTGAATTTTTTTGGAAAAACTGCACAGCAAATCACATTGAGAGCTTTGGCATTTGCCACATATTGAGTTCTCTCATTGTCATTCCATTTCTCATCATCTTTGGGAATGACAATGATCTTACCATCAACCTCCACTTGTTCAGTGGGCAAGGAATATCCATTTAATGTTGCTGCCCATACGAATCGATCGATGGATTGGAGAAAAATCCTCATTTTAGCCTTCCAATAGGCGTAGTTTGATCCGTCAATGTATGGTGGACGGTTGACAGTATTCTCATCTCGATTAGACATAATGCTAGTGTTCCGGTATCGGATATTACTTTAGATGGTTAAGTCCTCGAAGAGCAACCCGCTCTGATACCAATTGTTATTACATCGGGTAGTCTAACACGACACCCTATGCATACGCGTGCGGGAGCTTAAGGAGCAACTGAAATTATGGCTAAGTCCTAGAGGGGGTGATTAAGACCTTTTGAAATTCTTTTTGCCTACTTAACAGTTTTAACAAATTAAACTATGTAAATGATTAACACTTTGGCTTCCAAGCCTAAGTGGGTCCAATCAAACGACTTACAAATGATAAATGCAATAAACAACCTAGTCTAAGCAATGCATGTAGACCATAGAGGATGGATCAATAAGAACTCAAGTCTACATGAGGAGTGAATGTACATCTTGTGAGTGTGGATGTGCCTATCAAGTGCCTAGCATACATTCATAACTAAACATTCATAATTAACCAATTAAACATAATGCATAATGAGAAATGTGCTGAAGAACAATCACAAACACACGCATGTATAGTGGTTCGACTACTTGTCTACTCCACTCCTGGTTTAAGTACTCAACTCCTTTAAGCACACCGGCATTCACTGGGGAGTTTAAATCTGGTTCCTCCTAACCAAGGTGTTTTAACTCGGATCCACCCAACCGGGGAGTTTACAGGTTCCTTCCAACCATACGTTCACACCCGTGTTGGTGGCTCCCCTTGGAGACTTTCTTTAGGCCTTACAAACGTGCCAAGGAACAGCTAACGTCCTTAAATTTAGGCCCGAAAAATGAGCCAAGGAGTGCCGAACAACCCCTAGTCTTTAGGCCGACAAACTGGCTAAGGAACGGCTAATGTTCCTAGACTTTAGGCCGACAAACAGGCCGAGGATTGGCAAACGACCCTAGTTCGAGTTTGTCAAACAAACTCTACACTCAACTCCTATAGGGAATTGAGTGGATGGACTCTTAACAAAGACAACCTTACTTGTCGGATTGAGCCCTTTTGTAGCGCTGCTTTGGGTTACTTCCTCTTGCTCTCCCGTGCTTGAATCAACCCCCCTTGTGTTCCCCCCGATCTTTGATGCCGCTGCTTTGTCAAGGCTTTAGCTTCAAGATCGGCTACCATGCATGTGATGCTCCATTGGAGATGCCCAATGTACTAGGGAATGGTGAATCCTCTACAAATGGTAGGAAATAGGTTTCCTAGAGGAATACACCTATTTGGACTCCTAGTTGGTGTGTAGACACGGGATTTAACTATAGTCAAGGTGTCTAAAACCCTAGGAATCAAGAGGGAACAAGTCCATTCTCAATATGCCATTGAATGGCCTAACCTTGTGATGAGAATATAAGGAGAATTACTTGCTATGGGTTTGGAATAGAGCTTCTAATGGTCTTTAGCAATGATGACTTCTATCTCCTCAAAATCCCTCTCTTGACCTTAAAAACGAATCCCTCGCTTTTATAAACTTTCTCCAACGGGCATATTCGTGTAGGGTCGGGCACCCGGAATCTGATCCAATTTAAAAATTTAAACTCTGAACCTATAAAGAGTTTGCCGGGCGCCCGGTCAAGGTGTGGTCGGGCCCCTGATGACCTTACTTTTCACTGGTCGGGCGCCTGGTGGTCACTTTGGTTGGGCGTCCAGAATTCAATCCAGAATTTGGTCTGTGCTGCTGGACATGTTTTGCACTGGTCGGGCGCCTGATGACCATCTGGATATATGGCCAACTCTCTGGACGGATTCCTCTATAGGTCGGGCGGCCGGTGGATACTGGGTCGAGCGCTCAGCCAGGCATGATTTTCTGCTGTTTTGTAGCAAATCATGCAATCTCTTGATCGTTTTTTTGTTGGTCTTTTGGGACAACTAAGGCCAGTCTAAGATGACTAATGGTATGCCTATTGGTCATGGTCATCTAGAAGTTTATGGTTTTGGATAGGTACAAGGTTGAGGCTCACCAAGGCATCACTTTTATCTGTTTCATCTTTCTTGATGCAGATGGTCCGTCTTAAGTCTTCGGTCTTCGTCTTCATTAAGCTCAACCGACTCTAGACTCACTGACCTAAGTAATTGACAAACAAGGTGCACTAGTATGCCACAGAAAATTGCACTAACAATTGACCTAAGTAATTTACAATAAGGTGCGCTAGTATGCCACAGAAAAGTGCACTAACAATCTCCCCCTTTGTCAATTACTTACAAAAATCTATCCTACCAAAACAAAATACATTACATGTTAAAATTCAAATAAATTTTACAACTCAAAACCCCAAGACATGTAAACTATGCAAGCTCCTCTTGATTGCTCCCCCATTACCTGTCAAACCTTGAAACATAAAATAAAAAATTGTTATGGTGGGACTTGATCTTTCTCCTCCTTTTATCAGCAATTGACAAACTATTCTCTCCCCCTTAATGATACATCAATTGAGGTTAAGGTAAGAGTAGATAGTATGTCGTAGTAATAACTTTAAAAACATGCTAACTAGAGAGAGTATAGGGTGTATGAACATATGAAACATGGAGCATGCATGAGAACATGATTAACAAGAAAATGTACTATTCCAAGCATAATTAATCTTACATAATTGGTCATCTATGATATACATTAAGCATTGAAAGCTCGAGGGCTTATAGCCCAATCAACCAACCTCCACAAAAGATGTATATCATGACCAAACCTAAGCTAAGATTAGCATGCAATTAAGCATCAAATTTAGTAAGAGTAGCAAATCTAAGCAGGATGATAATCTAGCAGCAAATATATCAAATAAAAGCAAGGTTAAATTATCAAAATTTGAGCTAATGAGACTTGAATCCTCTGATTTTCGCATACACACAGAAATAAGGCTGAAATCCTCAGATTTTCCTATTGAAGCATATCTAGCTACCCGTACTAACTATTTTTACTTTGATTAGCCTAAGGGTAACTAAATTCCACAACACCCTCATAAAATGTAGCATGAGGTGAGGGGTTGGGAACTCCTTCTCCTAGAAGGGAAAGCGGTCGGGATCCTCTCTTAGATTAGGGGGAAGAGAGGTAGTGGTGGAAGCCATGAGAGCTCTCACTATATCTTGGCTCTCATCACTATTGGAGTCACTAGATTCAGAATTTGACTCCTTCGTATCATCCCACGTGGCTACCATGACCTTTTTACCTTTCGGTTTAGGTGTTTTCGGACAATCCAGGGCAATATGGCCACGTTGACCAATACTATAACATCAGATGGATGAAGTTTTGGATGATTTCCCTTTATGTTTATCACCATTCTTATCCTTCTTGTCACGGCTCCTCCCTCTATCAAATTTGACGAATCTCTTGAATCTTTTTTAAGATCATCATTGTAACACCCGTACGCTAATTTGCCCTCCGTACACCTCATTTTCGAACTCGGCATACTCGGAACAGTCCAAACCGGCGAGTTTAAATCAGGCACCCTATTTTAGTACCGCAATGACCCGAGACTTGTATCTCGGCAAACCGTGCAGATGCCACGACTACAACGCCATGCGGCACGCTTCGTTTCGATACCTAGTTTGAAAGATGTATACATGTGCGCAAATCAAGGCGGGCCACGCTACATATGCATGGTGTGGGCCCCACTTGCACAAATCCTAAGGTTGTCCCATCAATCAATTAAACATCTCATCAATCAATCAAGTGTCCCATCAAGTACATCACTCTCTCTCCTCACAAGTCAACTAAGCCCATACCTAAGCCACTCACTCTCATAAATGCCCCATTCCCATTCTATCATCATTCTCTTTCAAATTCCATCTATGTCCCAAAGTCCCTACCACCACAAAAGGGCCATATGGAACCACCTCCATTTGAAAAGAGAGAGAGAGAGAGAGAGAGAGAGAGAGAGAGAGAGAGAGAGAGAGAGAATTAAGAAAAGAAAGATTAGTGAGAAGAGAGTGAGATTGGAGAGTCGAGAGAGGGTATTTGTGAGCTTAGGTTATTAGAGGAGGAGATCCACCCCATCAAGCTGTCCAATCCACTATCCGACCCGATCCAACCGTCCATCTTCGTGTGAATGCAAGGGGGGACATAAACTCCCCCCTTTTTCCTTGTTTTCCTTTCATTTTTGAGCCCACAAGTGGGCCATGCTGTGAGACAGCCTGCCCCACACGCTGCCACGGCGTGGACCACCCTGTGTGGCCCACCATGATGCTTATTTTTCCATCTTACCCCCATTCTTTAAATCACAAAGATCTGGATGAAGGAAAAATGCAAAGATTGGCTTGATCCAGAGTTTTGGGCCCACCTTGTGAAGGATAACCAGATGGATGGATTGGATCACCAACATATGGGCCCTACATAATTTTAAAATAATAATAAAAAAGAAACAAAAAAGGGAAAAATAGTCCAGACGTTGGACGTTCTCAACGACAAAGACGGTGGAACTATCCAGCGTCAGAGACATGAATGACGTGAGTGGGGTCCCCACTCGTGGGACCTACCTTGATGTTTGTGTTGAATCCACACCATCCATCTGTTTCCCCGAATCCTCTTAGGGCCAGGGCCCAAATATGAAATAGATCCAAATCTTAAGTGGACCACACCACCTGAAACAATGGAGATAATGATGTCTATTGTCGAACTTTCTGTGGCCCACCTTGAAGTTTGTAGACCTTACAACCTGTCCAATAATGGACTCATTGGGTCCCCCATGAGCTGGTAAACCTCATAGATGGAGTGGATCGTACTCATGTGGGCCCCACTTGATGATAACACAAAAAGGAAACAACGATTGAACGCTGGCCTCTCACAACTTTAGAGGAGTTGTGAGTAGCCAGCGTCCACGGACGCTGGGCTCCTTGGCTGCCCAGCAGGTGGCCCACTCGTGGGACCCACCATGATGTATTAGTTTTATCTAAGCCTTCCTTCTGTTTTCCCAGATCATTTCAGGGCCAAAGCCCAAATATTGAGAAGATCCAGATCTTGGGTGGGCCTCACCACAAAAAACAGTGAGGATGAATGCCTACTGTTGAAATCCTTTCAGGGCCCACCATGATGATGATTTACCATCTAACCCGTCCATCAGGTCATGCAGACCTGCATGAATGGAAAACACAAGTATCAGCTGATTCCAGCACTTCAATGGACCACATCATGGGAAGCGATGGGGAGGAATGGCCACCATTGAAAACAATTGGAGCCCACTGTTGCACGTGTGGGGCCCCACCGTGGGGTTTAATTACCCTCTAATCTGTTATTAAGGTCGCACAGACCTGGATGGGAAGGAAACAAATATCAGCTCGGTCCAAAACTTTTGGGGCCACGAGAGTGGTCCACGCCAAAGGCAGTGAGCTGGACACGCTGCCCAGCAGTGGCCCACCTCGTGGGACCCACCATGCCCAGCCATCCATCTATTTTGCTATATCATTTCAGGGCATGGGCCCAAAAATGAACCAGATACACGTCTCATGTGGGCCACACCATTTGGAACGGTGAAGGTAATGATGTCCACCGTTGAAACCTTCCTATGGCCACATGATGTTTATATGCCACCCAGACCTGTGGCACAGGTCCGGGTGAAGGGGATAACACAAATATCAGCCTTATCCAAAGCTTTCATGACCCAAGTGGGTCCACTGCTGCACGCTGTCCAGCAGGTGGCCCACCATGTGGGTCCCATCGTGATGTATCTGTCTTATCCACATTGTTCATCTGTCTTTCCATGTCATTTTAGCCTGTGGACCCCACCTAATGAAACAAATCCAAATTTTAGGTAGACCATGCTGTTGTAAATAGTGGTTATTGATGCCCACCATTGAAACTTCTTTTGGAGCCACTATAATATTTATTTTTTTAACCAACCAATTGATGTGGGGCCATCTTGCTGGGCCCACCTTGATGAGTGTATTGTATACCCTACCATCCCTCTTGGCAGGGTGTGGGACCCAGTTTTGGATCAACTACACTTAGAGAATAGTGACAGTTGAGTGCCTACGATTGAAATTTCCCCCCGGCATAAGGGAATGTTATTTGATATTCAACCTGTAGGAGGGACTAGCTGTGGACCACACCTTAGTGTATATGTTATATCCAGACTGTCCCAAGTGGGACTAGTCTTAGATGCATTTATTTCATCCATGTTGTAAAGTCTCAAGTGGGCTATGCCAAGTAGACTTTTATTGGGCTCTCCATCACGATCCCACCCCCTATATATATTCGACCATTTAAGGCCGATTGTCACATGATACGTTTGAAACATGCTAGCGTACTTAGCTTGATAGGTCACACTGATAATATGCTTAGTGTAATGAATATCATGCCCATTCATTTGTGCATACGCATCATATGTATGCCTGACTATGGATGATGTTGATCAAGTATATGCCTTACGGCTTGAGATACTTAGGGGACCTGTATGTATGAGATAGGGTCACCCCACTTGATCGCGCGGTATGCGCAGGTTTAGTGCATGACTTTGATAGTATGACTCATGCATCTCGCATTATGTATGTCATGATTAGATTCTCACCCCAGCGGCGTCGGGATTGTGGCTACTACAGTCACATCGTGGATAGTAGAAATGGACACCGGAAATATGTTCTAGCGCTTGGGCGCCAAAGATGTCATTGGGTGAAAGTCCCTAAACCCTATGGTACCAGTAGGATGCTCCAATGTCTAGACCGAGTGGATTTATGAGAGCATGAGGGCCAAATACCAGTAGGCCGTGTCTCCCACTATGTTACGGTCGGTTGGAAGGGGGTGTGACCTTACCCGCTCGGGTGCAGAGGGCTATATACTAGGTTGAGTCTGACCAGCTCGTGAATGGGTTCGCTATCGACGAGCTGGGCGAATTTTCTTGTATGTCGTTGACGAGGCGGATAGTTAGGTCTCTTCCACTCGCTTGGTTATGCGCGCGATGGGCGGTAACCAATGTCAGGAGTGTATTAGACCCCGGTGATATCCTAGTTGTAAACTGTATGATATATGGTAGTCGAGGATTGACAGGCGCACATTGCATCTTTAGCATATGACACTCGGCCATATAGGCCCTTTGCATTGCATAGCCTCGAGACAGCTAATAACATTCATAGTCTTGGTAGTGTAGCCTGCCATCATCTCCTCTTACTCTGATATCTGTATACTTGTCCTATATATTGTGCACACACCACGCACTCTCTAAGCTTCATGTAAGCTTATGCACGTTGTTTATGTGCAGGACATACTATAGAGCGACAACAGTGAGACAAGAGGGCGCATTTGATCTTTCAGCTTTCTGTTATGCTTTGTATTTCCTTTTTCTGTAGCACTATACTCAAACATTATCTTAGTAGATATGTGATGTGATGCTTTTTGGTTTGGTACACTTGTGGTTATGCTCAACTATAAATTTTTTTTTTACCCTGAAAATCCTCCTTGTGGGATCCCAGGATCGGAACCTCGCATATGGGAGCTAGGAGCCGAGAATGGGGTACTACGGAGGCTGTCAGCACCAGATTCGGGGGCCGGGAATTTAGTGAGCCCGGTCCCTGAGTTTGGGGCGTGACAGAAGTTTGTATCAGAGCATAACTTGGGAATACCTGTCCACAACATTACATATCTACTAATAACCTTAGATTACCTATCTTGTACTGTATGATTACTAGGACCCCAGTCTTACTCACTTGCTTCGAACTTAGTCTAAAATACGATTCCCTATTGTACGCCTAGAAAATTCCGACTATACCTTCTTAACGTGTGTGCACTCACGAGTAGCCCGACGTTAAGAGGATTCTGTCCCTTTTCTATACGACATGGCACCCAAGAGAGCCACCGGTAGGCAGTCGTCTAGTGAGGGTACATCCCGGACAGCCCCAGCTCCAGGTATGACTGCTGGTCAGTTCTAGCAGATGTTGCGTGACATGACCTCCATGGTAGAGCGCCAAGAGATGAGGTCAGCCGATGCACCTGCCACATCAGGGTAGGATCGCGCCCGTTCTTTAGTTAGGGATTTCAGGCAGATGGATCCCTCGCGTTTCTCAGGCAAGCCAAACCCGGTGGCAGCGGAGAGATGAAAAATTTGAGGTAGAAAAGATCTTTACCATTATGCGATGCATGACTGAGCAGCAAGTTCCTCTCGCTGTTTTCCTTCTTTAGGGAGAGGCCGAGCATTGGTGGACATCGATTACCAGCGTAGTAGAGGCAAATTTCAAGTGGACTTGGGAGGATTTTGTGGACCGATTTGATCGGAAGTTCTTCCTCAAGCATGTTCGTCAGCAACGAGCATTAGAGTTCGAGACGCTAGTCCAAGGAGATATGACCGTGTCATAGTAGGAGGCACGATTCGTTGAGTTGTCCCGATTTGTGACATATCTTGTGGATGATGCGGGGTGAAAGGCCCGTTGGTTCGAGGGCGGTTTGCGCCTTGGAACTTAGGGGCCGTGTCGCAGGACACAAGCTTCCTACGTTGGAGGAGGTTGTGGAACGGGCCCAGATTTATGAGGCAGAGTGAGCCGATGCGCAGCGGATCCGTGGTCAAGGCGGAGATCGAAAGGGGAAGAGAAAGGCTTCCTCTAGCAACTTCTGACAGCAGCAATTTCGACCACCGCAGAGGCATGTAGCTCGTCCTCCCTTTCAAGCACCAGTGGCACCCGTAGCACCCCCAACACCACCGCAGCAGTAAGTTATAGGCCCTTATTATGGGTGCGGAGAGATGTGACATCGTTATAGGGAGTGCCCCCATTCACATCGGCAGCAGCGTCAACAGTATCAGTCGCCGCGACCCCATCAGCAGCATCAGCGACAGAAGTACCCACAGCCGAGAGCTCCTCCGCAGCAGAGGATGCATCAGTAGCAACAACGACCGCAGAGGGGACATGCACCTCTCCAGCAGGCTCAGGGCAGGTTCTACGCAGCCCAGCAGGATCCTTAGGCACCAGGAGGAGTCGTAGAGGGTACACTCCTTGTCTCTGCATGCATAGCACATGTTCTATTTGATTCTGGCGCATCACATTCCTTCATATTCGAGGATTTCTGTCGATCGATTGGTTTGCCGTTAGAGCCTGTGCGAGGGTTTGTTAGGGTCGACACCCTTGGGGAAGACCGCGGTATTCAGTTTATTTTGCTCATCTTGCCCCATCCTAGTAGGAGAGACCTTTTTGCCTGCAGACCTATTTATATTACCGATGTTCGAGTTTGATGTTATCTTGGCCATGGATTGGTTGGCTGAGTATCATGCCATAATAGACTGTTTCGTGAGAACGGTCACCTTCCTTATACCCGGCATGCCGTAATTTCAATTTGTTGCTGAGCCCAGAGGAGAGAAATTATCAGCACTGATGGCTTGTGTAATTGAGGAGCCGGTTGCCTTGTGCATCGACCACTTGTCGGTCGTTTGTGACTTTTCAGATGTGTTTTAGGAGATTCCGGGGTTGCCACCTCGTCGGAATACCGAGTTCCAGATTGACATTGTACCCGGTACCACGCCCATCTCAAAGGCCCCGTACCATATGGCACCTGTTGGAGCTGCAAGAACTGCAAAAGCAGTTGGACGAGTTGCGCGAGCTAGGCTTCATTCGTCCGAGCAGTTCACCGTGGGGAGCACCGGTACTCTTTGTGAAGAAGAAGGATGACTCATTGAGGCTCTGCATGGATTACAGCGAGCTCAATAAGGTCACGATCAAGAATAAGTACCTGCTTCCGAGGATCGATGATTTGTTTGATCAGCTGCGGGAGGCGCAGTTCTTTTCAAAGATAGATCTGTGGTCGGTTATCATCAGGTTCGTGTCTGAGAGGAGGATATCCCGAAGACAGCATTTAGGACGCGCTATGGTCATTTTGAGTTCCAGGTCATGTCCTTTGGACTGACCAATACGCCCGTAGTGTTCATGCAGTTGATGAATGAGGTCTTCCATCCGTATCTTGACCAGTTTGTTGTAGTGTTCATTGACGACATTTTGATCTATTCGAGGACCCGAGAGGAGCATCAGAAGCATTTAGAAATCACCCTCCAGACTCTCCGTGCACACCAGCTCTATGCGAAGTTGGATAAGTGTGAGTTTTGGCAGGAGGAGGTGAAGTTCCTCGGCCATGTCGTGACGAGGCAAGGAGTAACAGTGGATCCAACCAAGGTTGATGCCGTGCGTCAGTGGGGCCAGCCCACGAATGCGTCTGAGGTCCGAAGTTTTCTAGGCTTAGCGGGTTATTACCGTCATTTCATTGAGGGCTTCTTTCGTATTGCTGCCCAGTTAACCAGATTGACTCGAAAGGGCGCTGAGTTCGTATAGAGTGACGCATGTGAGCGGGCATTCGTGGAGCTAAAGGATCGTTTTACGTCTGCACCAGTCCTCACTCTTCCCTCTAAGAGTGAAGGATTCATGATTTTTACGGATGCCTCGCGTATTGGCTTGGGTGATGTCCTGATGCATCATGGCAGAGTAGTAGCGTATGCGTCTCGCCAGCTCAAGGTCCATGAGTAGAACTACCCCACGCATGATCTGGAGTTGGCAGCTATTGTCTTCGCACTGAAGGTATGGAGGCACTATCTTTATGGGGTTAAGTTCGAGCTCTTTTCTGATCATAAGAGCCTGAAGTACCTCTTTTCCCAGTCAGAATTGAACATGAGGCAGAGGCGTTGGATGGAGCTCCTAAAGGACTATGATTTCGATCTTCAGTACCACCCTGGTAAGGCCAACGTGGTGGTGAATGCCCTTAGCCGCCAGCCACGGGGCCTGGTGGCGCATATGATGGTGCAGGAGTGGAGGATGCTCAAGGATATTGCTGAGTATGACTTCGAGCTAAGCCTACGGTCTTCCATCGCACAATTGTCGGGCCTGTCGATTCAACCCTCCCTTGTTTCTAGGGTGATCAAGGCTTAGCAAACATATCAGACGTTAAAGGATTATTGCGAAGAGGCCGGGTCAGAGGATCGAACAGACTGGTAAATTGGGTCAAATGGTGGACACCGTTCTCAAGGGCGGTTGTGTGTCCCAGACACTTCAGAGTTGCGTAGAGATCTTATGAATGAAGCACACTGATCGAGGTTCACTATACACCCTGGTTCTACTAAGATGTATCGTGATATGAGGAGACAGTATTATTGGGCCGGAATGAAGCGTCAGATTGCCAGCTTTGTGTCCGAGTGCGACACCTGTCAGCGTGTTAAGGCCGATCATCGAAAACCTCCTAGACCCTTGCAGCCATTGAGTATTCCATTGTGGAAATGGGATCACGTGACCACAGACTTTATCATGGGATTGCCGAGGACTGATCACGGTCATGACACCATCTGGGTTGTCGTTGATCGTCTGAAGAAGTCAGCACATGTCCTTGCGATACGTGCATCATGGCCATTGCACCGGCTTGCAAAGTTATTCATCGACGAGGTTGTGAGACTGCATGGTGTCCCGGTTTCGATCGTTTCCGATCGAGACCTGAGATTCAAGTCGCGATTCTGAAGGAGTTTTCAAAAGGCAATGGGGCCTGCCTTGAAGTTTAGCACTGCATACCACCCACAGACTGACGGATAGACTGAGAGGGTCAACCAGATCCCTGAGGACATGCTTCGAGCTTGTGTGCTAGATTTCTCAAGGAGCTAGGATGAGCATCTGTGTTTGGCTGAGTTTGCATACAATAACAGCTACCAAGCGACCATTGGTATGGCACCTTTCAAGGCGTTGTATGTGTTAGTTCACTTTATTTTGTCAATTGATGTGTTGGTTGGTCGCGTCTTGTCGTGTGAGCCCCAGGTCGAAGATTTGAAGCTCAAGACTTGAAGATTATGCTTCCTCCCTTGCTCAAGCTCAAGCTGAATCAAGATCTCAGGTAGGTTGCATATAGATCGACCTTAGGAAACCCAAAACATCAGTGAATGGTGTAATGACTGACCTATCTTATCCCATTCCCTCTCGACCCTAGCACAAGTTGATCAGACTTGTGGTCCATGGCTGGTGTGAATCGTAATTGAAAATATGTCCAAACATTGGACTCCATGCACCTAATCACTTCATGCTTCATCATTGAAGTGATCCGCTGCTGTGTTGAAGGACTTAGTCCAGCAAGCTTGCTGTGACAAGATCATCTAAACAGCCGACCGGTCTTGACCGGTTGGCCAGAACTTCAAGAAATATCCAGCAAACTTGCTGTAATGAAATTGTCTAGACAGCCGACCGGTCTTGACCGGTCGGCCATGCTCATCAACACAAGACAGCACTTGCTGTGATAAATTCAGCTGGGCAGCTGACCGGTCTTGACCGGTTGGCCTAGGAATATCAAAAGAGGTTAGAGACCTTGCTGTAAGGATTTCAGCTTGACAGCCGACCGGTCTTGACCGGTCGGCCAGTATTGAAATCTACTGTCCAGTCAGCCTTGCTAGGGAGTGAATATTTGGACAGCCGACCAGTCTTGACCGGTCGGCCAGAAGATCAGAATCTGTCCAGTAGCTTTGCTGCAGGAAGGCAGCCGACCGGTCTTGACCAGTCGGTCTGCATATTGCAGTGTGTCTAGCAAGGTAAGCCGATCAGTCTTGACCGGTCTGGCGGACCCAAATGAAGTGCCTTCTTTTTGAAACGCGACCGGTCCGTCCGACCGGTTGAGACCTCTCTCTAACAGGTCGGACGTGACCGTTTTTGATCCGTTGGGGCCATCATTTGGGGCTCTATATAGCCACATCTTATGGTCTTTCTTTGTATGCATTCAACACCCATCAAGAGCTAAGAGAGAGAGAGAGTCTTTACTCACATCCTCCTATCCTCCTTGCTCTTAACTCCCTTGAGTTCATCATTCAAACCTAGCCATTAATGGCTTGTCAATGAGTATTCAAAGCTCGGTTTGAAGTATGAACTCAAGATCTACATTCATGGCTGACCTACCTTCGAAATATCTTTATGAGGTCGTTTATAGCCATTGAATGCTGAAGTTTGGTAGTTCCCTCATAACCATTGTATTGAATTGGCATGAGGAACTTGACCAACTCTCTCCCAACTACCCGGCATAATCATAATCACATCCTTTGCATCGGTAGCTGATCCTGGGAGCACAAAGAGAAGCTGAAGCACGTGGAGCTGAAGCTACTCATCAAAGGCATCAAATCGAGGCTTAATCGTCTAGGTATGTCTAGTATTTGAGAGTCCATTTATTGAATCACTATTCCCTGAATTGGGAAACTCCGGTGGGAGTGTACGTGACCGTCCTTAGATTAGGATTGGTGAGAGTTTGAGATCCAGATTCGTCAAGTCCCTGGATTGGGCCATCGGCGGATGGTAAACGCGGTCCTAGATCAAAGGATGTTAAGGTTGACTGGTTAACCTGATTTAAAACCACGACTATAGTGAAATCTGGTGGTCTTATAGGTTAAAATCGTGAACCAGGAGTGGAGTAGGGAAACCGAACCACTATAAATCGTTGTGCATTGTGAGATTGAATGATTGCTATGTGTTGAATGGTTTAGTCAATAATGAATGCTAACTGTTTGATGAAATGCCTATGATAGTCTTTACTTACAAATTCATCATATAATTGCCTTGAATGTTATTGTGATAATCTTGGTTGATAAGATTGACTTGATTAGTTTTAACTTGTAATTGAAAATTCAAAAAGTCCTATTCACCCCCCTCTAAGACATTAGGCATATCTTCGAGTATCTCTACAGGCGGTAAAACCGCAATTTCAGTATGGTAGACCTTGTAGGTCTCCCAGTTGTTGGACCGAGGTTGGAGAATGTCATCTCCTTGGTCTCGAGCTTATGCAGAGGACATCAGAAGCTACCGATATCATTAGGTAGCGGATGCGCACAACTTAGAGCCGACAGAAGATTTTTGCAGATCGTCAGTGTCGTCCCCTGGAGTTTGACGTTGGGGATCGTGTGTATCTCAAGGTCTCGCCTGTGAAGGGCGTAATTCATTTGGAGCCAAGGGGAAGCTTGCTCCTAGGTTCATTGGACCCTTTGAGATCACCGGGCGCATTGGCGACATGGCTTATCAGCTTGCCTTGCCACTTCAGTTGTCTGGCATCCACAATGTTTTTCACGTTTCTATGTTACGGAAGTGTGAGTCAGATGTGGTTCCCGTGATAGATTGACAACTGTTGGAGGTTCGTGAGGATGCTTCTTACATTGAGCAGCCGGTCCGTATCCTTGACCGGAAGGAGTAGGTTCTCCGGACTAAGGTCATTCCTTTAGTAAAGGTTCAGTGGAATCACCATAGCATAGATGAAGCATCGTGGGAGCGAGAGGCAGAGATTTGCGAGCGTTATCCCCATCTTTTCGATGACTGATTGTATATGTATGTTTGTTTTCAGTTTGGTATATATATAGTGATGAGATTCCTTTTGCTTGTCAGCTTCAGTTAGTTTGACTTGGTAGTATAAATTTCGAGGATGAAATTTTCTGTTAGGAGGGGAGAGCTGTAACACCCGTACCTTAATTAACCCTCTGTACACCTCATTTCCGAACTCGGCATACTCGAAACAATCCAAACTGGTGAGTTTCGATCAGGCACCCTATTTTAGTACCGCAACGACCCAAGACTTGTATTCTCGGCGACCGTGCGGACGCCACGACTACAACGCCATGCGGCAAGCTTCGTTTCGATACCCAGTTTGAAAGATGCATACATGTGCGCAAATCAAGGTGGGCCACGCTACATATGCATGGTGTGGGCCCCTGTAACGCCCCGGATTTTCGAGATTTATTTGAAATTTTTGAAAATTCATTTTTAGTTTATTTTTTATTAATTATCGTACATTTACCGTTGATTTACGAATAGCGGGACATCCGTAGGAGATCCGATAGGGGACCCTTTACAAAAGTTGCTTAAAATGATCCCATAAACATCGTAGAAAGATCAAATTTCAAAAATCATGCACTTTTCAGATAATTACGAAAATGCCATTAGTTAAACTTAAGTTAAGATGCCATTTTTAAGTATTATAGTTTCTGACGATCACTTTTACGCAAAACCCTGGATTTAAGATTTTGGGCACATATTAACCATACACGTCAAATTTCAACCCTTAAATCATAGTAGAAGTGGTCCGATTGTCAAATCAGCCCCTTAACCCTTGATTTTCATGTCCATCGAGTGAGGAAAGTAGATGGTTAGTCGTAGTCAAATATTTATCTTCATATGAGTGACTTGGATCGTCTTTATCATGGACCAATAGTGTGATTTGAGTGCCCCACCTTGATAAACATCTTTCTTATGCGCGAAGTTATCCCGTTTTAAAAATTAATGAGTTACCAACTCTTTTTAAATCTGAACCTTTCAATTTACTCACTTCTCACCATCAATCGCTTCTCAAATTTGGACCACTTATTATACTCATATGACTACGAGTTTACACAAAGTTTGGACCCCGATTTATAATCCTACACCATTGAACCACAAAGCCAGCCCCTTCCTTTTCCACCAAAAGTTGAAATTTCAAATCTAGGCATTTCTCACCATCAATCAACCACTAAACTTTGTACAATTGTTTGCCTAGCACGACTACATATTTTCTCAAAATTTGGGCCCTGATCATCAAGCGTAGACCATTAATTGAGATCATGCCCATTTTAGCACCCGTTAAGCCATTTTCAAGGATCGGCCAATCTAGAATGTGGATCATCAAGAAATTTACGTATTCTGACTCTACTCTTCGAGCTTGATAAGATGAATGGATTGGAATTGATTATAGATCATCCGAATATTGAGATTTGAGAAACCCACCTCAAGAAGTTGTTACACAAGACCTCGCGTGCACATCCCTCTCCATATTTCTACTACGCACCTCCAAATTCTTCTCCTAACCCTAGCCTCCATGCCCTAGAGGAAGAGAGAAGAGAGAGAGAGAGAGAGAGAGAGAGAGAGAGAGAGAGAGAGAGAGAAGAGAAGAGAGTTCTTTCTCATATTTTTCCAGCGGCTAGGATCTTCTACAACCCTCTTCTTCTAAGTCCATCCTAAGGTGAGGATTTTCCTTCAAGCCTTTCATTAATAACATCACGATTATCATAAGTTTCTTTTGTGGCATGTGAAGTTGTTTTGTTTTGAATTACTTATCCATATAACATGAAGTTTGGTGTGAGATTTATAATGAATATCATTATATGGTGATGTGATTCCTTTTTTTAGATTTTTTACTAAGAAGTATGTGTATTTGTGTTATTTATTTTTGTGAAATCTATGCCCTTATTTTCTTAGCCTATGTATTACAAGTAAGATTGATTCTCATATTGTGATATATATGAAATATATGTATAAGATCATTATATAGACATCCCATTATTGTATACTCTTTGTCCCTAATTTGGAAAAATTATTCGATATAGAGAGATGGAACCCATGAGAGGTGTCCATGATGGAAGAATATCTCTTGACTTAACTGAGAGAATGAAGTGATTGTTTGTCAATGGATCCTTACATGTACATGATGCTTGATTGGATCCATTTACATTACATGAGTATTTTAATGAATTTGGTCATGATATACAACATTGGCTTTTTAGGACATGATGAAATCATAAAACGGGACAATGAGTAAACATTAATGGTATACAAATTCTCATGAGCCGGGTTGGTGCTATGGACACTTATCCCGTGCTGTCGGCCTATGCTGGGTTGCTTGCGACTCCCCATAGTGACCACTGAGTTTTATTTAAATCGGTTGTATGCGAAAACACTTAAATAAAGGTGAAACTAAAGTCATGCATTCACTTGGCTCCATGTGGGTGTACGGAATTGAGAATAGGCTAGAGCGTCCTACTTCTCCCGTACACTGTCACGTGTAGATTTAGGCTATGAGCGTCCCGTTTCTCACGTGGTCGGGCAAAACTATGGGCTTATGCGTCCCAGGAACCTCTGGTGACTAGTGGCTAGCATGAAGTCGTAACAGGGAGTCTCCCACTTCATGGATTGTGATTCTAGCCAGGGTGCCTTAGCCAGAGCATGCATTTCATGCATCGCATTAACAAAGATTTTTAGTTGGTTGTTTTGAATTGATTAAATGATAATATACTGCTTGCGTTTGCTCTGTACTGTTATTATTATTCTTGATTGTCTTGGAGGAAATATTCTCCACTATGATAGCGTTTAACGCTATCCCAAACACAATTTAGATGATGCAGGTGAAGATCCAGGTATTGAACCCGATTTTTAAGGACAAGAGTTCGATGGTTCGTACAATCACATGGCGGATGACGATGTTGGAGAAACTTAATCGATGTTTTCATTTATTAAATGTTTCTTTTGAGTAGTTGATACATTTATGGAATTGTAATAAGTCTTCAAGAGAAGACATAAATTGGTATTTTAGTTAATTAGTGAAGATATTGGTTGGTTCCCTTATTTAAACATTGATGATGACGTAGTGAGGTTGATAGAATAAGATGAAAACTGTTTCCGCCATTGTGCTTGAATGCTAGATTTCATTATCTGACAAATTAGTTATTCCATAAGTTACTTGGGAATTCGGCCATCGTGTTATACACGAGAGTCAAAAATCTCGGGTCGTTACAGCCCCACTTGCACAAATCCCAAGGTTGTCCCATCAATCAATCAAACATCTCATCAATCAATTAAGTGTCCCATTAAGTACATCCCTCTCTCTCCTCACAAGTCAACTAAGCCCATACCTAAGCCACTCACTCTCATAAATGCCCCATTCCCTTTCTATCATCATTCTCTTTCAAATTCCATCTATGTCCCAAAGTCCCTACCACCACAAAAGGGCCATACGTAACCACCTCCATTTGAAGAGAGAGAGAGAGAGAGAGAGAGAGAGAGAGAGAGAGAATTAAGAAAAGAAAGAGATTAGTGAGAAGAGAGTGAGATTGGAGAGTCAAGAGAGGGTATTTGTGAACTCAAGTGATTAGAGGAGGAGATCCACCCCATTAAGCCGTCCGATCCACTATCCGACCCGATCCAACCGTCCATCTTCGTGTGAGTGCAAGGGGGGACATAAACTCCCCTTTTCCCTTGTTTTCCTTTCATTTTTTGGGCCCACAAGTGGGCCATGCTATGAGACAGCGTGCCCCACATGCTGTCACGGCATGGACCACCCTGTGTGGCCCACCATGATGCTTATTTTTCCATCTTACCCCCATTCTTTAAATCACAAAGATCTGGATGAAGGAAAAATGCAAAGATTGGCTTGATCCAGAGTTTTGGGCCCACCTTGTGACGGACAACCAGATGGATGGATTGGATCGCTGACATATGAGCCCTACATAATTTTAAAATAATAAAAAAATAGAAAAAAAGGGAAAAACAGTCCAGACGGTGGATGTTCTCAGCATCAAAGACGCTGGAACTGTCCAGTGTCAGAGACATGAATGACATGAGTGGGGTCCCCACTCGTGGGATCCACCTTGATGTTTGTGTTAAATCCACACCGTCCATCTGTTTCCCCGGATCCTCTTAGGGCCAGGGCCCAAATATGAAACAGATCCAAATCTTAAGTGGACCGCACCACCTGAAACAGTGGAGATAATGATGCATACTGTCGAACTTTCTGTGGCCCACCTTGAAGTTTGTAGACCTTATAACTTGTCTAATATTGGACTCATTGGGTCCCCCATGAGCTGGTAAACCTCATAGACGGAGTGGATCGTACTCATGTGGGCCTCACTTGATGATAACACAAAAAAAGGAAACATCGATTGAACGCTGGCCTCTCACAGCGTCAGAGGCGCTGGGAGTAGCCAGCGTCCACGGACGGTGGGCTCCTTGGCCGCCCAGCAGGTGGCCCACTCGTGGGACCCACCATGATGTATTAGTTTTATCCAAGCCTTCCATCTGTTTTCCCAGATCATTTCAGGGCTAAAGCCCAAATATTAAGAAGATCCAGATCTTAGGTGGGCCTCACCACAAAAAATAGTGAGGATGAATGCCTACTGTTGAAATCTTTTCAGGGCCCACCATTATGATGATTTCCCATCTAACCCATCCATCAGGTCATGCAGACCTGCATGAATGGAAAACACAAGTATCAGCTGATTCCAGCACTTCAGTGGACCACATCATGGGAAGCGATGGGGAGGAATGGCCACCGTTGAAAACAATTGGAGCCCACTGTTGCACGTGTGGGGCCCCACCGTGGGGTTTAATTACCATCTAATCTGTTGTTAAGGTCACACAGACCTGGATGGGAAGGAAACAAATATCAGCTCAGTCCAAAACTTTTGGGGCCACGAGTGTGGTCCACGCCAAAGGCAGTGAGCTGGACACGTGAAGGCAGTGTGGTCCACCTGAACATGCTGCCCAGTAGTGGCCCACCTCGTGGGACCCACCATGCCCAGCTGTCCATCCATTTTGCTATATCATTTCAGGGCATGGGCCCAAAAATGAACCAGATACACGTCCTCATGTGGGCCACACCATTTGGAACGGTGAAGGTAATGATGTCCACCGTTGAAACCTTCCTATGGCCACATGATGTTTATATGCCACCCAGACCTGTGGCACAGGTCCGGGTGAAGGGGATAACACAAATATCAGCCTTATCCAAAGCTTTCATGACCCATGTGGGTCCACGCTGCAGCAACGTGCGTACGCATGCTAGTCCAGCAGGTGGCCCACCATGTGGGTCCGATCGTGATGTATCTGTCTTATCCACGTTGTTCATCTGTCGTTCCATATCATTTTAGCCTGTGGACCCCACCTAATGAAACAAATCCAAATTTCAGGTAGACCACGCTGTTGTAAATAGTGGTTATTGATGCCCACCATTGAAACTTCTTTTGGAGCCACTGTAATGTTTATTTATTTTTAACCAACCAATTGATGTGGGGCCATCTTACGGGGCCCACCTTGATGGGTGTATTGTATACCCTACCATCCCTCTTGGCAGGGTGTGGGACCCAGTTTTGGATCAACTACACTTAGAGAATAGTGATAGTTGAGTGCCTGCAGTTGAAATTTCCCCCACGCATAATGGGAATGTTATTTGATATTCAACCTGTAGGAGGGACTAGCTGTGGACCACACCTTAGTGTATATGTTATATCCAGACTGTCCCAAGTGGGACTAGTCTTAGATGCATGTATTTCATCCATGCTGTAAAGTCTCAAGTGGGCTATGCCAAGTAGACTTTTATTGGGCTCTCCATCAAGATCCCACCCCCTATATATATTTGACCATTTGAGGCCGATTGTCACATGATACGTTTGAAACATGCTAGCGTACTTAGATTGATAGGTCACACTGATAATATGCTTAGTGTAATGAATATTATGCCCATTCATTTGTGCATATGCATCATATGTATGCCTGACTATGGATGATGTTGATCATAGTATATGCCTTACGGCTTGAGATACTTAGGGGACCTGTATGAGATAGGGTCACCCTACATGATCGCGCGGTATGCGCAGGTTTAGTGCATGACTTTGATAGTATGACTCATGCATCTCGTATTATGTATGTCATGATCAGATTCTCACCCCAGCGGCATCGGGATTGTGGCCACTACAGTCACATCGTGGATAGTAGAAATGGACACTGGAAATATGTTCTAGCACTTGGGCACCAAAGATGTCATTGGGTGAAAGTCCCTAAACCCTGTGGTACCAGTAGGATGCTCCAATGTCTAGACCGAGTGGATTTATGAGCACATGAGGGCTAAATATCAGTAGGCCGCGTCTTCCACTATGTCATGGTTGGTTGGAAGGGGGTGTGACCTTACCCGCCCGGGTGCAGAGGGCTATATACTAGGTTGAGTCTGACCAGCTCGTGAATGGGTTCGCTATCGACGATCCGGGTGGATTTTCTTGTATGCCGTTAACGAGGCGGATAGTGAGGTCTCTTCCACTCGCTTGGTTATGCACGCGATGGGCGGCAACCAATGTCAGGAGTGTACTAGACCCCGGTGATGTCCTAGTTGTAAACTGTATGATATATGGCAGTCGAGGATTGACATGCACACATTGCATCTTTAGCATATGACACTCGGCCATATAGGCCCCTTGCATTGCATAGCCTCGGCATGGCTAATAACATTCATAGTCTTGGTAGTATAGCCTGCCATCATCTCCGCTTACTCTGATATCTGTATACCTGCCATATGTATTGTGCACACACCACGCACTCTCTAAGCTTCATAGTAAGCTTATGCACGTTGTTTACGTGCAGGACATACTATAGCGCGACAACAGTGAGACAGGGGCGCGCATTTGATCTTTTATCTTTTAATTATGCATTGTATTTCCTTTTTTGCTGCACTGTACTCAAAGATTATCTTAGTGGATATGTGAGGTGATATTTTTTAGTTTGGTACACTTGTGGTTATGCTCAACTATAAAAAAAAAAATTTTACCCCGAAAATCCTCCTTGTGGGATCCCAAGATCGAAACCTGGCATATGAAAGCTAGGAACCGAGAATGGAGTACTATGGAGGCTGTCAGCACCGGATTCGACAGTAGAAAATTTAGTGAGCCCGGTCCCCGAGTTTGGAACGTGACAATCATCCTCATCATCGCTACCTTCGGACGACTCACTCTTAATTTTCTTTTGCTTATGTGAGTGTATATGTGAAGATTTCAAAGCGACGTCTTTCTTCTTAGAGGGGGCCCTAAAGTGTAGTTCATAAGTTTGTAGGGAACCTATAAGTTCTTCTACTTTCATGTTATCTATGTCTTTACACTCTTCTAAGGCCACTACCTTGGTACTAAATTTTTCTAGGAGGGACCTAAGTATTTTTCTACAAATCCTTCCTTCCGGAACCCGTTCTCCCAAGGCAAACATGGAGTTGCAAATGTTAGAAAGTTTAGTATAAAACTCCATGAAGGTTTCAGTCTCTTCTATCCTAATGTTTTCAAGTTTGGTGGTTAAGAGCTGAAGCTTCGAGCGTCTTACTGTGCTAGTTCCCTCGTGGGTTACCTCAAACATATCCCACGCTTCTTTTGCAGTTGCACATGTAAGAATGCACTGAAATTCTTTCGAGGAAACCGCACTGCAAATTGCATTGATAGCTTTGGCATTTGCCACATATTGAGCTCTCTCATTGTCATTCCATTTCTCATTATCTTTGGGAATGACAATGATCTTACCATCAACCTCCACTTATTCTGTGGGTAAGGAATATCCATTTATTGTTGCTGCTCATACGGATCGGTTGATGGATTGGAGAAAAATCCTCATACAACCTTCAATAGGCGTAGTTGGATCCGTCAAAGTATGGTGAACGGTTGACAGTATTCCCATCTCGGGTAGACATGATGCTAATACTTTGGTATCGGATCTCACTCTAGACGGTTAAGTCCTTGAAGAGCAACCTACTCTAATACCAATTGAAATTATGTCGGGTAATCTAACACGACACCCTACACATACGCGTGTGGAAGCTTAATGAGCAACTAGAATTATGGCTAAGTTCTAAGGGGAGGAGGGGGGTGATTAGGACCTTTTTAAGATCTTTTTGCCCACTTAACAGTTTCAATGAATTAAACTAAGTAAGTGATTAACACTTCGGCATTCAAGCGTAAGTGGGTCCAATCAATAGACTAGCATATAATAAAAACAATTAGCAACCTAGTCTAAGCAATACAAGTAGACTATAGAGGATGGATTAACATGAGCTCAAGTTTACATGAGGAGTGAAAGTACATATTGTGTGTGTGGATGTGCCTATCAAGTGCCTAGCATATATTCCTAATTAAGCATTCATAATGAAGCAATTAAATACAATGCATAATAAGAAATGTGCTCAAATACAATCACAAACATAAGCATGTATAGTGGTTTGACTACTTGTCTACTTCACTCGCGGTTCAAGTAGTCAACCCATTTGAGCACACCGGCATTCATTAGGAATTTTAAATCTGGTTCCTCCCAACCAAGGTGTTTTAAATCTGATCCACCCAACCAGGAAATTTATAGGGTCCTCCCCACTTACACATTCACACCTGTGTTGGTAGCTCCCTTTGGAGACTTATTTAGGCCTGCCAAACGTGCCAAGGAACGGCAAACGTCCATGAATTTAGGCCCAGCAAACGAGCCAAGGAGTGCCAAACAACCCCTAGTCTTTAGGCCGACAAACAGGTCAAGGAACGGCTGATGTTCCTAGAATTTTAGGCTCAACAAACAAGCCAAGGATCGACAAACGACCCTAGTTCGAGTTTGAAAAACAAACTCTACATTCAACTCCTACAGGGAATTGAGTGGATGGACTCTTAACAAAGACAACCTTACTTGTTGGATTGAGCCCCTTTGTAATGTCACTTTGGGTTGCTTCTTCTTGCTCTCCCGTGCTTGAATCAGCTTCCCTTATGCTCCTCTGATCTTTGATGCCGCTGCTTTGCCAAGGCTTCAGCTCCAAGATCAGCTCCCTTACATGTGATGCTCCATTGGAGATGCCTAAGGTGCTAGGAAATGGTGAAACCTCTATAAACGGTAGGAAATGAGTTTCCTAGAGGAATACACCTATTTGGACTCCTAGGTGGTGTTTAGATAAGGGATTTAACTATGATCAAGGTATCTAAACTCCTAGGAATTAAGAGGGAACAAGTCCATTCTCATTATGCCATTGAATGGCCCATACTTGTAATGAAAACACAAGGAGAATGATTTGCTATGGGTTTGGAATAGAACCTCTAATGGTCTTTAGCAATGGTAGCTTCTATCTCCTTAAAATCCCCTCTCTTGGTCCTAAAAACGAACCCCCCACTTTCATAAAGTTTTTTCCAATGGTCAAATAACGGGCAGATTCGCGCAAGGTCGGGCGTCCGTTGGACTTGTGGTCGGGCGCCCGAAATCCAGTCTAGAAAACTGTTTTGGTCACTGGACAGATTTTTGAGCTAGTCAAGCGCCTGGTGGACACATGGTCGGGCGCCTGAAATTCAGTCCGAAAATGGACTATGCTGCTAGACATTTTTTGCACTGGTCGGGCGCTCGGACAGGTTGTGGTCGGGCCCCTGATGACCATCTGTTTTGCAGGCCAACTCTTTGGACGAATTTTTCATCGGTCAGGCGCCTGGTGGGCACTTGGTCGGGGGCCCGGACAGGCATGTTTTTTCTGCTGTTTTAGTTTATGTTTTGCAGCAGAACATACAACCTCTTGGCCATACTTTTAGTGGTCTTTTGGGACACTTAAGGCCAATCTTAAGATGACTACGGGCATGTCTATTGGTCATGGTCATCTAGAGGTTTATGGTTTTGGATAGGTACAAGGTTTAAAGCTCACCAAGGCATCACTTTTACCTATTTCTTCTTTCTTGATATAGCATATCTGTCTCGAGTCTTCGGTCTTCGTTTTCATTAAGCTCAACCGACACTAGACTCACTGACCTAAGTAATTGATAAATAAGGTGCACTAGTATGCCACAGAAAAGTGCACTAACAGGCGGATGGATCTATCTTATTAAATCAATGACCCATCCTCTAAAAGGCCAGGGTTTAATGATAGGATGTATTTCGGCCACAGGGATATGTTATATCGGCCCATGTTTCTGACATGCTTTGCAACCCTTTGCATATTGAATGCAATCAACCATTATCTTTAGCTAAAAATATCCATAAAGCCATAATTTAAACCTTATTTTCCTTAAGGTTGGTGGGCTCCACATATTCCTTCATGTACTTCTTCGAAGTACGCCATCGGCTCTTTTCTTGCATAATTCATTTTCGACCATGATATAATTAATGACTACTTTTTTAATATGCCGATTGATTTTAGTCCGAGGAGATTGGATATAATTCATGATTAGTATTTTCAGTCATCATCACTAATCTTAGGCCGACAAATTTCTAAGGCTGATTTTGTTTCAAACATCGAAAGTAAGGACTTTCTCTGTATAATAATCATTCAATCATTATTCCCTTGTGCAATTTAGAGACCAGCAGCTAATTATGCTATTTCATTAACATCAACATTTTGGTTTCGCATCACATGCAGATCTCGACCTCGTCGACTTTGTTTAACATCTGAGTTGCCAAAGCGTAGTAAGGCAACGATGCAGGGCTAGTACATTTGAACAACCCTGCCACGATTTATTACCAGCTGTGAGTCACCTATATATTAAAGTGATATTCCTTACACCTAATGTCATTAACATTTCTAAGTCAATAATCAGGGCTTCGTATTAGACCTAATTATTAATGCATTCGAATTATAACTGAAATGTAAATTCTTCCCTTTTTCTAGCTAGGGTGATCAAAATGATCCCTGCCCCTGATGATTTATCAGTTTTCGAATCGTCAAAAATTAATTTTCAGGGCATTAGATGAATCTGATACAAATCCAGAACTTCTGGAGGAAGTTAACTTTAAATAAATATTAGATGGATGATTGACCAGAAAATTTGCAATGGCCTACCCTTTCACGGCTCTTTGAGGCACATATTTCAGGTTAAATTCAGTTAATGCTTACACCCATTTGCCAATTCAGCCTTTTCGGATTGGCCGATTCAATATATATTTTACTATATCAGTAACTGCAATTACATTGATTGTTTCGGCCAACAAGTAATGACATAATTTTGTAGCCACAAAATACAATGATAAACACAGCTTTTCTATTGAAGAATAACACTTTTCAGTCTGCAACAACATTTGACTGAGATAGTAAACAATATGCTCTTTTCAATTGTCGTCGTCTTGCACTAATAAACCTTGGATCAACTATGCTGAAGTTACGACATACAGTTTAATTGGCCAATCTTTAACTAGTGGCATTAACACTGGTGACTTCATTAAATACTCCTTGATTCTATCAAAAGCCAACTGATGTTCTGCTTCTCACCTGAATTCATCTCCTTGTTTTAACTTTATCAATGAATAAAGCATGTTAGTCTTTCTTGAACAATTGGAAATAAATCGGCGCATGGAATTTATTTGGTTGAGTAATCTTTGCTGTTTTGTTTTATCCCTCAGTGGTTGAGCCTTTATAATTGCCTGAACCTTGTTTTGATCATTCTCGATTCCTCGCTGGACTACCAGGAATGACAAAAATTACTGATCGAGACCTTGAAAGCACATTTCAAGGGGTTCATTTTCAGCCTGTGAAGTCTAATCCGCTCAAATGCTTTATATAAATGTGCATGATAGTCTGCAAAATTACCACCAAATAATAAGTTCATAATGGTCTAGGGCATCTAAATGCTAATTTTGGTTCGTCATCGATCGCTATACATATTTGATTTTACCCTGAATGACCATCCAGAAAGGAAATCATCTGATGTATGCTCGACCGACCAATGGGCATCAGATACTCATCCTTAGGTGTAGCTTGATTTAAGTTCCTTTAGTCAATACATACTCGAAGCTTACCATTCTCCTTAATGATTGTCACTACATTAGAGAGCCATTCAGCATATTTAATAGGCTTGATGAATCCTGCCTTTAATAGCCATTCTATTTCTTATTTGATTTTCTTAGTAACTTTCACTGTCATTTGTCTGGGCAACTGTTTATGCAGTCGATATCCTTATTTTATGGTAATCTGTGTTCGACCAGGCTTCGGTCTAACCCATGCAACTCATGGTAATCCCATGCAAAACAATCCACAAACTCTTTGAGCAAATCAGTGAGTTCGGCCTGAATTTGTGGCACCAATAAACCACTGATAAAGGTCGGTTTAGGATTTTGCTCCATCCCTAGATTCACCTCGACCAATGGATCTTAGTAAACCACTGAGAATTGTCCAATTTGTTCGGGGCTTTTTTCAGATCTTCCATATTTATTCCATCTTCAGTGACTTCATCGGCCGGTATTACTAATTCAGCCAAGTCAACTAAACGACCATCACTATGTTCTTTCAAGCTCTCCTCGAGCTCTTTTATCCGGGCCATGATCTCGGTTGTACCTCCATGTGCTAATGGGGTACTGATCATGGGATCTCTTCTATAGTACAGCTTGGAACCTGCCTGATAGGGCACTATAACCTTCGATAGATCATCATCTAGACGTAACGTTGTAGCATGTCTTGTACTATATTTTCGGGATTGAGTGAAACCGATACTCCCTTTGGATGTCCACGTTTATTCCTCCCAGTAAACCTAACAAGACTTACCTTATCTCCATAAAGATAGACCTCGACCACATTAGATGTGGCAAAAAATGGTTTATTGTCGGCCAACACCAATTCGACCTTGTCTTGATTCCAGAAAATAATAAATTGGTACATGGATGATGGGAAGCACGAGAAGGAATGTATCCAATCTCTTCTTAGTAAATCATTGTAGTTGGATAAAGTATCGACTACAAAGAATGTAACCAACATCTTCTTGGTTCCCACCATTAATTTAATTGGCAACACTCCCTGTGTTGTTGTTATTCTCCTGGCAAAATTACTCACTGTGACCTCAAATGAGATCAGGTCATTTGTGGTTTTACCTAATTTTTGCATCATTCGAGCATGAAGGGTATTAATTGCTACCCTATTATCGACCAATATCCTGGTGATCAGACATCTTTCTAAATGGAAAAATATGTATGATGGCTTCAAGTGTTGAGTCATTTTAATAATTGGTCTTTCTATGATAACCTTTCTCGACAAATGCCCTTAGCTCGACTATGACAGTCGACGTGCCTTAGGCTCTTTTTCGGAATAGAAGGAATCATATTGAATTATCAATGGTGACCTAGGTTCTTCTAAATCTCTTGCCATCTCATTGGGCTGAGATGGATTGTCTTGGAGGAACCTTGGAAGAGTAAGCACAATGTTGCAATCTAATATGACTGATGGCAATGTCCTGAACACAATGTCCAACTTGAGACATTGCCCCCATTTGTTTATGGATCCTTTTGTTCTTCTGAGCAATCCATCTCTGAAGTTGTTCTTGCCTCTTTGGAATTAGGTAGGGTACCTTCTAATAATTTTACTATAGCTAGAAGCTCTTTAATCAACAACTCATCGTCCGGGAAGCACTCATCACTAAGATACTTGCTCGAATTTTCGTGTTTCTCAGAAATCATTTTGTTTGCTACTTCATTTTGTGAAGTACAACCAAGGTTTGACTAGGTTTCCTTGGTCAATTCATTCATTAATGAGTTGGGAGTTAACTCGACCGCATTCACAGTCAGTTGGTCCCCTCTTTGCTGAACAATCCTTAATGTCTTCTATGTTTGAGACTTGTTATTCATACGAGCCCATTCCCTCATCTTGACATGTCGTCATTGCCAACGTTGTTTCTAAATGTGAGTCATCCCTTCAAGCATAGTTGAGAATTTAGGATGATTCAATTTCTTCTAGACGTTTTCTTGATCTAAGTTCAACTTGACCATCCCGCGTCTTGGCAATGAGGGTATCCAAGCCTGATTCATGCGAAGTTGATATGTTCATTGTTTTAAATGAGAGTCTGCATTCTCAGTCTCTTGCACAGATCTCAACCTAAACTCCATCGACCTTGGTGATACTATAGTCGACCGGATCAAACCTATGCATCAGCTGCACAGCTGAGGTTTGTTGCTACCTCTTGTCCTCCTTGTCGGCCACTGTTCGACATCCTCAGCCACTTATCGGAGTGTGCACCGCCTTTGGTTAGGTTATCGTTCTGCCCTTAAGTGATCACTGTTAATGCAAAGATTTGTCAATTACCATGGTTAGTGTGTCGTTGAGTCTCCTTGCGGCTGAAGACAGAAGCTACTCAAAGAAGATCGCTCATCCAGCCAGTTTCAAGCCTCTCCATCCAAACCTTTGATCCCAAAACCCTTCTATAGATGGTTCAATCCTTCCTAGTTACATCCTCAGCACCATCTATAGTCCATCTTCCATAAAGATTAGCTATGGAAAGGTCCATTATAGCAGATGTTGCTTAAAAGTTGAAAATCAGTATGTCTGCTGTCTCCGATAGGTGTCCGATCCATCGGAGATGAGTCCGATAGGCGTCCGATCAATCGGACGATATATCCGATCAATCGGAGAATTGTCCAGCAACATTGAAAACTTCTCTGGACACTTTTCCGATCACTTGGAGGACTGTCCGATCAATCGGACAGGGTGTTCCGATCACTCGGAGGACTGTCCGATCAATCGGACAAGGTGCTCCGATCAATCGGACGATATGTACGATCAATCGGAGAATTGTCCAGCAAACATTGAAAATCTCTCTGGACACTTTTCCGATCACTCAGAGGACTGTCCGATCAATCGGACAGGGTGTTCCGATCCATCGGACATACATCCGATCCATCGGAGGAAAATCCAGAAAAAATACATAAACTCTCTGGAAGAAATTCCGATCAATCGGACCATCTGTCCGATCAATCGGACAAGGTCTTCCGATCAATCGGAACTGATTCCGATCAATCGGAGAACATGTTTTTCAGCAAGATTCAAAACAAGTTAAAACTTATGTCCGATCGATCGGATCCTATCAAGGTGATCGTTTTCTGACCGTTGAATGTCATCTCTATATATGAAACTCGGTTGGATCTTGTGGAAATCACCTTGAGCATCATCTAGGGTTTGCTTGTGCCTTCTCCTTTAGATCCCTTTCTCTCGTACCCTAAGATTTGTTGAGTTCATACTTCAATCCATGTTGATCTGACCAACATTGAAGAAGCATTCAAAGCTTGGATTGAATCATGAACTCAACCCCTCTTTAATGGCATCTTGACCTACCTCTCAAAGATATACTCTTATCATCAATGCCATTAATGGTGGTTTAGGTAGAAGCTCTTCTCATATAAAAGCCATATCCCCATATAGCCTCAACCTAACCCTAATCCCTCTCCTTGGAATCTACAAGAAGTCATCCGTAGCAAGGTTGCTGATCGAGGGAGCTGAAGAAGGTATCTTCCGTGCAAGCCGAAGCTTCTTCAACAAAGGCATCATCAAGGTGCTCAATCAGCTAAGTATATTTAGTCTTTCGAGTCTAAGAAACCTCCTCAAGTTGAGATTTAGGTTTCAGAGTTTGAAGACCCAAACTCGTAAGAGTCCTTGCGTAGGACAAGTCCTTGAGTAGGACAAGCCCTTGTGTAGGACAAAGTGGTCATGGATTAGTCCTATGGAAGGATGAATCCATGTGTTGAGTCTTAAGTCCTTTTGTAGGCTGTTAAGGTTTATGGTTAACCTCATTTAAAACCATAGTGATAGTGAAATTCGGCCACTCAAGGAGTGAGTGGATCAGCTGGGAGTGGAGTAGGTACATAACCGAACCACTATAAAAATCTCTTGTTGTGTGATGAATGGATGAACTGATTTACTTCTTTCACATGTGCTTTTATTGATTTATATTCTGCATATTTTGTGCTTGAAGAAAGTTCTCTAAGAATACTTTACATGATTATAAGTGTGTAATTGGGTAATTTAAAAAGTGTCCTATTCACCCCCCTCTAGGACAAGGTAACTTGTTTCTTGCTTCTACAAAAGCGGTAATCAAACTTATACCGCATTTTCAATCACACGAGCCAAGGTTAATCTTCTGTCGTGGTCAAGTCAACCTCTGAAGGTCGACTGTGTCCATATTGACCTCCAAGTTAGGTGAAAATGGATCAGTACCAATCAACATTGCCTCTTTTTCTTTCTCAGGAAATTTGAGTAATCCCTTATCAATGTTGTCATAGATAATATTCTTGAAAGTCATGCAATTGTTAGTAGAATGAGTACGGGTTTCATGCTATTTAAATATTCCTTTTTTACTTCTTCATTTGTAGGAATTTTATGATTATTAGGAACTTTGATAAATTTCCCGGCCAACATTATGTCGAAGATTTCATCGGCCTGGACGTAATATCAAATGAAAAGACTCTTGGTACTTTTTGTGTCATTGACATAGTTGGTTCAACTCTGATTAGGGCCGAGTACACAAATGACTTTTTAGATACCACTTTAGCTACAAAGATGTTGTAGTTAGGATAATACTAATATGTCCCAACTTATGAAATTTTCTATATTTCTCCTTCTTCGAGAAGGGCCTTGTATCATGATACTTTCCTGGTTAAATCATATAAATCAGCAAATTTTGTCCTAATAAATATCTTCCGGAGTTTGTATTCCAAACCATCTTGAGCGAGTTGGACAAATTCAGTCTCAATCATGACCACTTTGCATCGACTTTTCACTCTTTTGAAACGTGCAATATAACTTTCACACGATTTCCTTGGCAATTGTCGAAAACGAGCAAGACCAGCCATAGAAATTTTCATGTCCTTATAGAAGAACTGTGCATGAAATTTCTCTTCCTTCTCCTGCCAAGTCTAAATGGAATTTGGTGGTAAGTTCGAATACCAAGTAAAGGCTAAGGCAGTTAATGAATGGACAAACAATTGCATAGTAAATCGACCTATATGTTCTACGGTCGATTGATTAGTATCACTCGTGAATAAGGCAAAATATGGTCGATAGTTCCTGGGTAATGGATATTGTCGGTCAATTCATTCTGGATAGGGCTTATGGTAGACTAGGATAGTAGTGCGACCTAAAACTTGGCCTACCACGTCTTGGACCAGTTGCATGATTCAGTCATGATCCAGATGTATGGTTTAACCACTGGTGGTGGTTCTGGACTCATTTGATTTTGTCCTCCATTAAATGGTTGATTCCTAGGGAAGGGTTGTCCTCCAAGTATTTCCTGGTTTCTTTATTCAAGAAAAACATTCCTGACACCCATTCTGGTTGCCTAAACTCAGCATACATTAGAGTGTTTCGTATCTCTTGGGCTGGAGTTGGATGGATATTAAGTTGTGGGATTGGTACTTGCCGAATCGGTGCTAAGTTTTTCAATGAGCTGACCTCAACATTCGGTCGAGGCATTGTTGGCGTTCTTTCAGCGATGATAGCCATCAGTCGGTTAAATGCTCGGTCTAGGTGGCCATCTATCTATTGAAACTTTCTTCCTGATCTCGAGATTGCTCGGCCTAAGTGCATGTCATCTCGGCCTGAGTCCTTCCTTATTCCACAATATGTTGGATTCCCATATGCATATCATGTAATCCAACTGATATAATCTTGAGATGGTCATTCCGAGACATGTATGCCCTATTTGCGGGATCATTTGTTGGCTCTGGTATAAGGTTTAAGAGCTCGGGCACTGCTTGCACTTGCGTCTCCTCGGGTGGAGGATCTATAGCTGGTGTTGTAGGTTCATTAGTCCCAACAGCTCATGAGCCTCTGCAACTCATATTTCATCAATTCAAATCAATATTATACCGGTATGTATACCTTAATCAAGTGTCCCACTTGGCATGTCAAAATTTGTTGTTCCACTTTTTGTCATGTGTGATTTGCATGGGCGTGCTAAAACTGACTGTGCAGCTCGATTCCAACTGAATGACTCTCAACCCCAAGCGCCAAGATAGGCAGATATGTCAAACTTGACCATATATGACCGAGATCTGAGAGGATTGACCACCTATTTAATAATTCACAAGATATTGTTTATCAAGATCAGGCGTCTGTCAGAGGTGGAGTACTTCCTCCGAAAATGGGTTGCACCTTGTCTTTCACCATAAAGGACTTTCAGATACAAATTGGAAAAGCTCACTGCCGGTCATGAAGATCGACTGCTAAAAAACTCTTTGAAAATAGAATCGATTATATTAAGACAAGTTCTTCTAGCGAGCTTGGACTTGGATTACAACTACTCCTAAATTACTGATGAAGTTAAAAAACACTAAAATGATTAATTTGATTTAGTTTATTTGGTGTGAGCTTTATCTACTATTTATATATTTCTGGAATTCAAAGAGGAACCATCTAGATGCCATTTTTTATTTGGCTGTTGTAGTGACTATTCCTGTACTCCTTTGTTGTAGTGACTATTCCTGTAGTTCTTTGAACTCTTAACATTCCTTTCTGTATTTTTGTTGAGCTCAACCTTTTCATCAATCGTTTGCACACCTTCCTCAACCATCACTCATCCTTAGATGACCAGCTCCAATCATATGTACCAGCTTGTGTTTTGAAAAATCTGCTCCATTGATGTGTCCTCCTGTGATGGCTATTCTAAGATCGGCTAGAAGTACGGTACAATAGGGTACAGTAGATTGGACTGATTTGTTTTCAAACTTAAGAGGATGGTAGGACCTATGAGACCACAAAGGGTTTGGATCTCTAGCCTCGTGCTACGATCCCACGTGCGACGGCTCTTTACATGTGTTACTGCACGAAACGCATGCTTTCCTTGTCATGCACTGTAATGGCACGTGCACGCTCTCCCCAGTTGAAGAAAAAAATAAAAGAGAAAAAGAAAAGAGAGGGTACTGTCCACCATCTCTTTTTCAGTGGACAAGGAATTACGTGTCCATGAAATGGACGGTATAAAATAACCCAAATATGGTACGCGTGTCCTCCGATCGAGGATCCTAGATTCCCTCATCTGGATAAGGCTCCACGTAGATACATCCCCCCCGCTATATTCTTATATAGTATGTGGGCCCCACATCCACCCTTGAAGATCAACTTCTGGAAAGTTCCTCCCAGGGCTTTTCGTCTCGACAGTGGAGTAATAATTAATTGAAATAAAATAAACGAAGCAACAGCGCTGGACTCGGATGCCTCTGGAACTTTCGGTTACAAGCTGCATCTTTCTCTTTCTAACTATAACTATTAGGTTTCACCGAGTGGCAAATGTAAATGATCCACTCCGTCCATCATGTGAGGACCCTTATTTGAATACTACGTGCAAACTATCAGTTCAATAGAACAGTACTCTTGTGGGAAACACCAATGGGAACAACGTAAAGAGTACTGCATCATCTTGATGGTGTGGATTCGAAGACATCGATGGTCCAGTCATGATCCAGTCAAATCTGGGTCACCACGGACGTCTGTGGTGGAAGGTCCATCAAGCAATCCGTGTCCCATATGTGGGTGGGGCCCACACATAAAACCAACTTCCGAAGAGTTTTTTATTTTTTATTTTTTTATTCTACGTTTTATTCGAGGAGATAGAAAATGCCGCTCTCCAACTGTTAAAGAACTTTGGGTTGCTCTAGAACTTTCCTTTTCCTTCTCAGTATTATATTCTCTCTAGAGCTTTCCTTCCTCTTCTCATTAGTATATTGCGCTCTCTCTCTCTCTCTCTCTCCTGTGAAACTGTGTGCGTTCTGATAGGGTTTATCCCGTCTCGGGCTACTACAGGAACGACCGACTTTTGTCTCGGATACAGAGATTGTCGACTCGTCCTACAGGAACGACCGACTTTTGTCTCGGATACAGAGATTGTCGACTCGTCCGAGTCGACTCGGACTCGGTGGAGTCAAGATCAATTCAGTCCTATCAGTAGTTACCTGCCGTGGGTGAGTCGTGACTCGACTTAGTTCCGAACGAGCCAGTCCGAGTTGTTGACTCAAAAACCATTGTTTTGAAACTCTTAACTCGTCAAGCGAATCCAGTAAGTTCCTTGTTGATGCTGAAAATTGGTCAACAAATGAGAAGGGAGATCCTTCAATCTTGATGGTTGGATGATATTGATGTAATCCTTGAGAGCAGCCTGGATCTGAACCGAAGGTTTTCCTGGATCTTGTAGAACACAAAGGAAAGGCTAAAAGAGGGGTGGCTGGGATCCAGCCGTTGGCCCTCCGATGCCTAAGTTAGTTGAATTTTTGGTAATTGAATATCTCTATTTTGATCAGTATTTTTTTCATACCTTGACAATGGAGAGAACGTACTCATTTATAGGCTTAGGTAGTAAGACCATTTTCCTTTTGGAGAGTCGTGATTCTTGCGGGTTGCCAACTGGGAATACGAGATCTTCGAATTTTTCCATAACAAATAAAGACCCTAATCCCTATTTGCTGGGAACGACGATCTTTCCTCCTGATATCGCGGCATAGGCCTAAGATCACGGATTCATAATTCAGCTCGTTCGAGGTCAACCCCAAGAACCCTTTGCCGAGACGATCTTTGTCATGTCGGATTAAGCCGAGCAACTTTTATCGGGTCAGCACGACCCGACTTGTATCCGGAGCCTCAAACGGGTTGGCTCGGTCTTTCCAGGTCGGTACTGACTTTGCTCTCCTGGTCGGCTCTTTACCCACAACAGAAGCCCCCTTTACCCTCGAGCGTAGTTTGCTTAGCCCGGGGGTAAAATGTAAGAGGAAATTCCTGACCTAAATGTTTTTTGTCGCTTAGTATTCGTGGCGCCGTCGTTTCGATGAGCGGGAAAGTGACATTAAATGTGACTTTTGAAATATCGAGAAACCATCATTCATCTGTACGGCGTGATGGCGTCGCTATGATTCAATCGAACGGGGTATTGCCACGTGTCTTGTACGGCGATGCTTTTTGTAATACCTAGTAGGGGCTTACCACGTGCCGCCTTCGCATTAAATGCAGTGGTACCCAGGCCTTTCCCCGAGTATATAACTAAAGACTTAGCCAGTTTTTAGAAATCTCTCCCCATTCTCTCTAGCACAAATCCTTGAACACTTGTTCTTCTTCTCTCTTTCTTTTCTCCGATTTTCTTCTCCATCAGGCGTGCCAGCACTCTGGTACGCTACCCTTCTCCAAAAGACTTCTTCTTTTGTATTTTCTTTTCTTTTTTGCTAGAAAATGTCGGAACCAGAGACTTCGTGTTCTGAGGCGATCCTCAAAGTTAGGTTTGAGGATCGCGAGTCTGAGTTACCCCTTTCACACCATGAGGGGGTAGATTTTGGTGAATCTGTGAGAGCGGATGAGGCCGCCGATGAGGGAGAGTCTGAACCTCCCGGGTCGGCCGCGGGTAGTGCGACAGCTCAGAGGGAGTCCTTTGAGTTGGATTGTATGGTGTCACAAATTACCCAGGACGAGCTGGATGCCGCGAGGGAAATATACGAACTCCCAGATTGTATAGAGCTTAGGTTTCCTGACCGAACTGACAGGCCGAGCCGACCTAGGGCCGGAGAGGTAGTGATTTCCCTGATGCACATAGATGCTGGGCTAAGATTGCTCCTATACCCTTTTGTGCATGAGGTCCTCTGTGTGTTGGGTCTATCTTCGAATCAACTGCAACCGAACCCGTGGAGATGTATGGTCCGATGCTACATTTTGTGGCAGAAGTTAGGAAACAAAGAGTTGACTTCGAACGAGCTTTTCTCCATGTACATTCTGAAGTCCTTGGGTGGCCAAGGGCTCTATTATTTCTCCTCCCTACCCGGTCAGGGCGGCTCGATGATTACCTGCCTACCTTCTTCCACCAAAACCTGGAAGAGGAAATGGTTCTTCGCATCGGGTAGTTGGGAATGTATGCCAGACGAGCCCCAGCCCTTGAGCTTCCGAGTCCGAGCTGACTTTGCTTTACCAGGTCGGATGAAACTCCGATATAACAGAATTCTTTTAAAAAAAAGTTTTAACCCCCCTTTTTTTTTATTCTCTGACGTTTGTCTGTCTTCTCTCACAGTCTCGGCGACCATCAGGGCAGCCTTGTCCGCTGCTGAAGAGAGACAGATTCTCAAGGCTCGAGCTCTCCCCGTTGAAGAGAGAGACTTCCGCCGACTAATAACCTTCAACTCCATTCTTGAATCAGGTTGGCATAATTTTTTTTTCGTCTCCTTACTTTTTTTCTTTTTGTTGGACAGGGATGGCTCCGAAGGCGGTCTCCAAGACACGCAAGATACCGGCTCGATTCCTCGACCACGGACAGAGCTCCGCTGAGCCTCCGAGAAAAAAGGTGGCCACTGCTGAGGCACCGAGACCGCCCCGGCTACCTCAGTCCTTCGTATGTGGATCCGAGTAAGCCCTCGACTCGGATTCATCACAGGACAGGACCGACCCGCTGGTCGCCCAAGCGACAGCTTCGGAGACCCCGGTCATCAGCGTTCCGGATGATTCAGGGTCACGAGCCGAGCCTGCCCGTGGTTCTGTACCTTCAGCTAACCCTTCCTACGCTCCTGCTGAAGACGGTTCCAGTCAGCCCACTTCCGCCGCCGGCCCGTCTCGTCCTCCTCAACCACGCGCTCCTTCAACCGCTCCTACTGGGGGTGCCGAGCAGAGAGAGGATCAGGTCAAGATGCCTCCATTAACGAAGCAATACTCGTCTTGGATGGAGGGTGTCAACGCATACATGCGTGTCAACCACAGCATCCCCCAGGACCTGAATACTATAGCTTCCTCCGACCCAAACCAGATGGTCGGGGTTGCGATAGAGAGCAGCCTCAGGGTAATTTGAATATCTTCTTTATTGTGTGCCTGTGATGTTTCTTTGACTTACATGCTAACTGTATTACTTTTGCAGGATTCGGCTCTGCTGATCATGATCCGCCAGTAATGGCTGAGCGGACTCGACAGATGCAAAAGGCTTTGGTTGCTGCTTCCTCGTGGAAGACGAAGGCCAAAGCTGTGAAGACTGAGCTGAAGAAATGCTGCCTTCTGCTCAAGGATGCACAGACCGAGCTGAAGTCTTCCCAGTCCGAACTTAAGGTTGCACAATCGAAACTGGAAGTATCCCAGGCGCAGGTCCAGTCCCTGGAGGAGGCTTTGGGGGAGGCAACGGCCAGGGCTCAATCTGGGGAGAACAGAGCAGATTCTTTTGAGGCTTCTTTGAAGACTGCCAAGGAGGAGAAGGCGAACCTGGCCGGGCTTTTGAAGGAGGTCCAGCTAAAGTCCTTGGCTGAGGTCAAAGGGGCGAAGGCTGAGCTTGAGAAGCTTACTGCAGTTTTTAAGGGGCTATATAATGACGGCTTCTAGGAGTGCAGGCGTCTCGTGCTCAAACACTTTCCCACTCTTGACCTTGCGGCTGTGGATGAGGACGAGGAGGAGGATGAAGCTCGGGCCGAAAATACCGGGGCAGGTCTGTTTGGGGATGGCAAGGAATGAATGGGAATATTGTATTTTTTTTTTTTTTTGAGAATGTATGTAACTTTTTATCTTTAATACAAGCCCTTAAGAGGTAGATTTTGCCAATCCATTCGTAGAGTCCATTTTTGTGTCAATATTGATGTGATGTGTTTGTTGAACTGTCCTGGAGTCGGTTAGCTAGGTCGGCCACCTACTGTTCCACGGACTTTAACAAGTTCAAATGTACGATTTTATGATCGAGATTAGGTCGTACTGAAAGAACGTCGTAAGATAACATCTAGGAAAGGATTTTATTAAATAACTGCCCCGACATACATACTTTGTGCTGGGTATAGCCCGTTGTTCATGGATAGTAGATTTTGAGATGCTCAACATTCCATGGATGGGGAAGAGGTTTGCCCTCCATGTTTTCGAGCCGGTAGGTGCCGAGACGATGCGAGCTAATGACTTTATATGGTCCTTCCCAATTGGGACTGAATACGCCGGTTTTGTCGTTTATATTCATTTTTTAAGGACGAGGTCACCGGCTCGGAATCGTCGCTCTTTTACTCTTGAGTTGTAGTATCGCCGAACCCTTTACTGATATGCGGCTACTCGTACTTGAGAAGTTTCTCTTGCCTCGTTGAGTAGGTCAAGGTTCATTCGCAGCTGATCTTCGTTTTAGTCGGGCCGATGATGGCTCGTCCTGCTTGTGGGAATTCCGATTTCCACTGGCACTACGGCTTCGGCTCCAAATGAGAGGAAAAAGGGTGTCTCCCCGGTAGTGGACCGAGCTGTGGTTCGGTAGGCCCATAGCACCTCGGGAAGTTCTTCCGCCCAAGTCCCCTTTTCTCCCCGAGCTTCGCTTTGAGATAGTTTTTGATAATTTTATTGATCGCTTCGACCTGGCCGTTGGCTTGTGGGTGGTGAGGAGACGAATATACATTTTTAATGCCCAATCCTCTGCAAAATTTGCGAAATCCTTGATTGTCGAACTGTCGCCCATTGTCTATGATTATGGTATTCGGGATCCCAAAACGACACACAATCACCCTCCAAATGAAGTCCGTCGTCTTCTTTTCTGTGATGGTAGCTAGTGGTTCTGCTTCTGCCCACTTTGTGAAGTAATCGACGGCGACGATTGCATATTTTACTTGTCCTTTCCCCGTCGGGAGGGGGCCAATGATATCGACTCCCCATTGAGCAAACAGCCAGGGTCCAGCCATAGGAGTGAGCTCCTCAGGCGGCAGGTGAGGGATTGGGGCGAATCGTTGGCATTTATCGCATCTCTTGACGGTCTCTCGGGCGTCTTGCTGGATGGTGGGCCAATAATATCCTTGCCGGATCGATTTCTGCGCAAGTGCTCGAGCCCCGGAATGATTCCCGCAACATCCGTAGTGGATTTCTCATAGCACGTAGTCGGCTTCTTCAGGTCCTAAATAGCGTAGACACGGGTGGCAGAATCCCTTCTTGTAGAGGACTTCATCTATCAACGTATATCGGGCTTGTTAGAACTAGAAAAATGAACTCCAAAAGGGACATTTTCCTTGAAATGTGGTGTTTTATTGCTCTGGGGTTCTGAATAATGGAAACATCACGGACAATCACAAGCATTCATAAAAGTACACAAGGAGAGATATCGCAAGGCGAATTTTATTCCAGAGATCCTGAGATCTTGTACATTCCAAGCCATGATCTGGCACGAGCCCTTAATTACATCGAATGATCGATGACCCTTGATTAAAAGGCAAAAGACTAGTCAGCAGGGACTATGGTCTGAGAGTTTGTGGTCATAGAGACCTGTATTTGTTTTGTTATGGACCGAACCATCTTTGTATTAGTCAGATGTCTATGTCCCATGTTTTGGCCGGAGATCCGGGCTGAGACTATCAGGGTTTATGACTGAGAAGGACGACTCTGGGCCTGCGCTTGTCAATGTATGGACAGGTGACCTCGGGAAGTCCATTCTACAGTTGCGTATACCTGCGTAGCCCAACCGACGGATGCCGTTTTTAATGGGTAGGGCATCGACTGTTGTGTTGTGGTAGTTCATAACAATTATTTTGTAGTGAATTGAAACCTTTGGTATGCTTTATCGTGATAACCATAGTCCCATTTGTCTAGCTTTCGATTCAAATCGGATCACATCTTTACAGTAAATATAAATGATGACATGTTTGCATAGTTCTGGATGCTGGCGGCGTCTCTTTCGAGAAGTCGTTTCGTTCATCGTGTCGAATCAGATTGAACTTTGAAGATGCGCAATTCTGCTCATTTAGAGATCCTGAAACGTCCATTTGACCATTCCATTGCGTCCGGAACGCTCGAAATATCTAAAATAGGCTCAAGTGGCACTTGAAAACACTTAAAATTGAGTCCGGTGCACCCATGAACATGTTCTGGAATTGGCTGATTTTTTTGGTGCGTGGGACATAATTTATGGGTGCGTGGGAGTCCAACGCACCTTGAAAATACATGTCTCAATTATGTTGATTTTACGGATGCGTGGGGTAATTTTTAGGTGCGTTGTAGTCCAATGAACCCTAAAAATACAAATCCGCTTTTTGTTGAATTTTCGGGTGCGCCGGGCTATTTTCGGGTGCGTGCTCATACTTGTGATTTTTTATAATCCGGACCTGCGGTGGTGTTGGTCGGAGTGACCTTCCGGTGGAAGATGCCAGCGACTGGAAAAGAATTTCGGTCACCGGAAAAGTTTTCCAGCTGTCGGAAAGGGATTCCGGCGAGGGTTTCCGGCAACAAATCCCAGATACTCAGGGGATAATAGCTCTCTCTCTCTCTCTCTCTCTCTCTCTCTTAATCTGTACAAATGAATAGTGGGAAGGGGTATTTATACCCGGACAACGACCAATGGGGAGCTGCCACGTATGACGTACCCCAAAAATCCCTCGACGCACCCTTAAATGGACGCGTGGGAGCTCTTACGCACCCCGAAATAAGATTCTGAGATGTGCTGATTTTATGGGTGCGTCGAGCTATTTTTTGGGTGCGTTGTGGTACAATGCATCCAAAAAATGCAACGTTGGTTCTTAGACACGTTGGGCTATTTTGGACGCGTTGGGCAATTTTAGGGTGCGTTGGGATCCCATGCACCCTGAAATTACAGTTCCGTATTTTCTGATTTTATGGACGCGTCGAAGGTATTTTTAGGGTGCGTCAAGCCATTTTTTGGATGCGTCAGAGGTGAAATACATCCTCAACCACTTGTCGAATTTTCATGAATTTAAGGGTGCGTCAGGCTGAATAAATGGGTGCGCTTGACGTACCCGTGTCTTGCAAAATTGGGTTTTGTGAAACGGAGGGCTTGTGGGGCCCATTTCTCGGCGAATCGCCATGCACTGCTTATCATAATTCATGAAGGATGGCTCTGCTTGATTCTGGTCGGTTTTGATCACGGTGATCCATGGGGTCCACCGGAGAAAATGGCTAAGTACTGGATCCTTTGCAAATCTGGGTATTTGGGTGCGTCGGGTAGTATTTTGTGGAATTTTCTCGAAGCACATGCCCAGTTGATTTGTTTTAGAGGGTACTGACTTTTGGGACCCCAACAGGGCTGATCTATAGCGGATGCGCCGAGCTTCTTTTTGATCGTCGGGTAACTCGCCCGATTGTAAAAACCGGATGATAAGATCTCTCCAATCTGGAGTTGCCGATACTGAAAAAACCCCTGCGAATTCGTTTGACGATGTGCTTCGTTGAGGGAGGAACTTGATGGGTACCATCCTACCGAGCTCGTCGTCTGCTGATGAGGTGAGCTTCGCGAGGGAATCTGCGTTTGTGTTTTCATTTCTTGGGATTCGAATGATTTCATAATGGTCAAAACGCGATAGTAGCTCCTGAGTTCTCTTCAGATATGCAGACATTCTCCCTCCTTTTGCTTGATATTCCGCAGTCACTTGGCCGACCACAAGTTGCGAGTCGCTGTACACTCTTACCGATCGGATTCCTATTTCCGAGGCGAGGCGAAGACCGGCTAAGAGGGCTTCATATTCAGCCTCATTATTTGAAGCTCTGAATCCGAATCGAAGTGCGTACTGAATTTTGATCCTGTCAGGTGAGGATAAGACGAGGTCGGCTCCACTACCTTGTGAATTGGAGGATCCATCGACATGCAATAACCAGAAAGGTGTGACATGATTTACCTCCGGATCATGGACAAGTTTGTTATCACACTGAGCCTTGTGGGGCTCGGTTAATTCGACGATGAAGTCAGCTACAGCTTGTCCTTTGATTGCAGCACGAGGTCGGTATCGTATATCGAATTCGCCTAATTCGACGGCCCATTTGACGAGGCGTGTAACACCCCAAGATTTCGGCTCCCGTGTACATCACGACGGCCGAATTCCCAAGGTTATTTGGAATGTGTGAGGGTTATACCCCTTACATAATTTTCACACAAACATGCACATTTCATACTATTTGGAAAATCAAGAGCAAGATGGTGAAACCAAACTTATATATTATTTCATTAACTAAACCAAATCATCAAACCATGTAACCATCATTCATTTAAACATCATGTTCGTAACTACGTCCTCCCATTGGGACTTATTACAATTTCAAATATTAAATAAATGCTAGAACTATGAATGATTATGCGGTCTCGTCTTCCACCATCTGCTCCCACGAGCCATCATAATCGTCTCCTTGAGGCTCGGGCTCCTGAGGATCGTTACCTACATGTTCTAAATTATTTCCACAAAACACCGTCAAAAGCGGCATAGTGAAGAACTACATTAAGGTTAGAAATAATAATTGCATAAAAATCATAACAAAACATCCATTAGTCTTTCTTAATGCAATGCATGATAATGCATGACCCAGCGTAGGAATCCTTAGACATGCCGCCAGGGGTTTTGGGACACGCAAGCCCATAATTTTGCCCGACCACGAGAGAAACGGGACACTCATAGCCCAAATCCGCACGTGACAGTGTATGGGAGAAGTAGGACGCTCTAGCCTATTCTCAAATCCATACACCCACATGGAGCCACGTGCATGCATGAGTTAGCCATTCTTTATTATTATTTCCAATTTACACCAAGCCACTTATCGTCTAACCAACCTTTGGTACCACCACATCCTTCCTTATGGTTCATCACTCATCAAAATAGTCGTAACCGACGCATCACATCCCAAGATGGCGGCCCGTACTATTAAGCTTCATAACAACCATACTCAACTATCGTCTTATGGAGATCCTTAACAACTTTAGGAATAATAATAATAATAGTAAATATAATAATAGTAGTAGTAATAAATGGATTTAACAACCACTTAATCGGGCGATCTTGATACCACCACCACAGATCAGGGTGGCCACTTAACCGGACAAGCTAAAAGCATCGTCTCAGGTTAGGGCAACCTCTTAACCGGGTGTTCCGATATTCATCACCACAGATCAGGGTCCATCCATATATATATAAAAGGAATATATATAGTAATATAAGAATCTCCATTAGACAATCACAACCATTCTTTATACAGTATAGAAAGAAAGGTGGTCCCTTTAAAGCTGGTTACACAAATCTCATATGTGCAACAAACGTAATTCTATTCCTTACTAGTTCTCTAAGTCCAATGAATATCCTCATCACCATGAGATTGAAAAAAAAAGTATCTAAAAGCATTCATATATAGCTAATTAAGGAGAGAATAAATAAACACATGTAAACAAAAACACATAAGAATTATGAACCTACAAAATATGAAATTATTAATCCAATCTTAAAGGAGTTCTCACCTTATGATCTTCGACTTATTAGAGATACAAGATGATGAAATAATGGCAAGATGGTACTCCTCTCTCTCTCTCTCTCTCTCTCTCTCTTTCTCTCTCTCTTTCTCTTTCTCTTTCTCTCTCCCTCTCTCAAATTCGTGGGTGGGGGTCACCTTTGGCTAAGAGGGGCCCTATATATAGAGGTAGGGTTGGAATTAGGGTTTGGAGGTGCGTAGTAGAAATATGGAGAGGGATGTGCACGCGGGGTCTTATGTAACAACCTCTCGAGGTAGGTTTCTCAAATCTTAATATTCGGATGATTTTTGATTGATTTCAATCCGTTAATCTTATCAAGCTCGAAAAGTAGAGTTAGAATACGTAAATTTCTTGATGATCCGCATTCTAGATTGGCCGATCCTTAAAAATGGCCTAACGGGTGCTAAAATGGGCTATATCTCAATTAACGGTCTACGCTTGATGATCAGGGCCCAAATTTTGGAAAAGTATGTAGTCATGATAGGCAAACAATTGTACAAAGTTTAGTGGTTGATTGATGGTGAGAAATGCCTAGATCTGAAATTCCAACATTTGGCAGAAAAGGAAGGGGCTGGCTTTGTGGTTTAACGATGTAGGATTGTAGATCGAGGTCCAAATTTTGTATAAACTCATAGTCATATGAGTATAATGGGTGGTCCAAATTTGAAAAGCGATTGATGGTGAGAAGTGGGTAAATTGAAAGGTTCAAATTTGAGAAGAGTTGGTAACTCGTTAATTTCTAGAACGGGATAATTTCGCACATAAGAAAGAGGCTTATCAATGTGGGGCAATCAAATCACACTATTGGTCCATGATAAAGATGATCCAAGTCACTCATATGAAGAAAAATATTCGACTACGACTAACCATCTACTTTCCTCACTCGATGGACATGAAAATCAAGGGTTAAGGCCTGATTTGACAATTGGACCACTTCTACTATGATTTAAGGGCTGAAATTTGATGTGTATGGTTAATATGTGTCCAAAAGCTCAAATCCAGGATTTTGCGTTTTAATGATCGCTAGAAACATGCGTACTTAAAAATGGTCAGTTAACTTAAGTTTAACTAATGGCATTTTTGTAATTTTTGCAAATATTCGAGTTTAACGAAATCTAACTCTTCTACATTGTTAATGAGGTCATTCTAAGCAACTTTAATAAAGGGTACTCCATATGATCTCCTACGGATGTCCTGTTATTTGAATTTTAATATCAATGGCCAGTATTTAATATAAAAAAAAAAGAAATAAATTTCAGAAAATTTTAAAATAATTACGGTAAATTCGGGGCGTTACAACTCCCCCCACCTTAAAACTAAACTTCGTCCTCGAAGTTACCTGAATGTACGGCGAAAAGGTGTGGATAAGCTTTCTTCATTTCTTCTTCGGTCTCCCAGGTTGCTTCCTCTTCTCCGTGAAACGACCATACAACTTTTACTAGTGGAATGACTTTCCTTCGCAGTACGTGCTCTTTTCGGTCCACGATACGCAGTGGTTCTTCGATGTATGACCCGTCACTACGTACTTCGATCTTTTCCCATTCGATCACGTGAGTGTCATCTCTGTTGTACTTCCTCAACATCGATACATGAAAAACGTTATGGACGTTTGCTAGCTGCGGGGGCAAGGCCAGGCGATAGGCTACTTCACCAACTCGTTGGAGAATCTGGAATGGCCCGATGAAACGCGGAGCTAACTTTCCCTTCTGTCCGAACCTCAGCATTCCTTTCATAGGCGATATCTTTAAAAGTACATGATCCCCTTCTTGGAACTCCAGATTCCGCCGTCGGTTATCTGCATAACTCTTTTGCCTGCTTTGAGCTACTTTTAGGCGCTTCCGAATGATGTCAATCTTTTCTGAGGTAATTTGAACAATTTCCGGCCCAATCAAGCTTCGATCTCCTACTTCAGCCCAACATTGAGGCGTGCGACAAGGGCGACCATACAGTGCTTTAAATGGTGCCATACCTATACTTGCTTGAAAGCTATTGTTATAAGCAAACTCTGCCAGAGGTAGGTAATCTTCCCAACTTCCCTTAAAGTCCAACACACATGCTCGCAACATATCTTCTAGAATTTGGTTCACACGTTCCGTCTGACCATCCGTCTGTGGGTGGTAAGCTGTACTATACTTGAGCGACGTTCCCATAGCTTGTTGCATCTTTGACCATAATGATGACGTATAGCGTGAATCTCTATCTGATATAATCGATACCGGTACCCCATGTAAACGTACAACTTCTTTCACATACAACTCCGCCAATTCTGATACCTTCGCCGACACTCGGGTCGCGACAAAGTGAGCTGATTTGGTGAGGCGATCTACTATCACCCAAATGGCGTCATGATTCTTTCTCGACTTGGGTAAACCCGTGATGAAGTCCATAGTAATGTGCTCCCACTTCCACGTAGGGATCTCCGGTTGTTTCAACAATCCTCCTGGCTTTTTGTGCTCGGCTTTTACCTGTTGACACGTGAGGCACTTAGATACGTATTCTGCGATCTCTCGCTTCATGTTGTTCCACCAGTACTGCCTCTTCATGTCCTGATACATCTTCGTGCTCCCCGGGTGAATCGTTAACTTCGAGCGATGTGCTTCGTCCATCACTTCCTTCTTCAAACTTAGTTTATTTGGCACACATAGACGGTCGCGAAAACGTATGCCTCCATCTGATCCAATTCGCCAATCTACATTTCTTTCATCGGCCATAAATTTTGTCATTATTTCCTGCAATTCATCGTCTTGGTTCTGAGCATCAATGATTTTACGCATCAATGTCGGTTCTACTACAATATTATTCACTTTCACTACTTGGCTCCCAATGTTTAATTTTACATCAAAATCTTTTATAAAATTTAGCATTTCCCACTTCTTAAGGATGCAAGACATTGTTGTCTCATGCACCTTCTTCCTACTGAGGGCATCAGCCACTGCATTAGCTTTCCCAGGGTTATAGCACAACTCTATCTGAAAATCTTTAAGTGTCTCCATCCACCTTCGTTGACGCATATTCAGATCTTTCTGCTGAAACAAGTACTTTAGGCTCTTGTGGTCGGTGTTTAACTTGAATTGCTCCCCATACAAATAATGTCTCCAAATCTTCAAGGCAAAGATCACAGCTGCTAATTCTAGGTCGTGTGTGGGATAGTTCTGCTCGTGTGGTCTCAATTGGCGAGAGGCATAAGCTATTACCTTATCTGCCTGCATCAATACACAACCCAGGCCTGCTCGTGAGGCATCGGTATGGACCACAAATTCTACTCCTTCTTCGGGCAATACTAGAACTGGGGCTGTTGTTAATAATTCTTTTAGTCTTTGAAAAGCTTCTTCTGCTTTCGTGCTCCAGACAAAGCGAGTATTCTTCCTAGTTAACTCGGTCAAGGGGCGAGCGATCTTTGAGAATTCTTTAATGAAACGACGATAGTATCCTGCAAGCCTTAGGAAACTTCGCACTTCGGTGATTGAGGTAGGTTGGATCCATTGGCGGACCGCCTCAACTTTGGACTGGTCGACTGCTATCCCATCGCGAGTGACTACATGACCAAGGAACTTCACTTCTTCTTCCCAGAAATCACATTTCTTTAACTTAGCATACAATTGGTTGTCCTTCAGTGTCTGTAGAGCTATTTTTAGATGTTCGGCGTGCTCTTCCTTACTCTTCGAGTATATGAGGATATCATCGATGAAAACAATAACGAATTTATCTAGATAGGGCTTGAATACACGGTTCATCAGGTCCATGAATACTGCTGGGGCATTTGTCAGTCCGAAGGGCATAACAACAAACTCATAATGTCCATACCTCGTTCTGAATGCCGTTTTGGAAATATCTGCATCTCTCACTCTTAGCTGATGGTACCCGGACCTTAAATCAATCTTCGAAAAGAACTGGGCTCCTCTTAACTGGTCGAAAAGATCATCTATGCGCGGAAGAGGATACTTATTCTTAATAGTGGCTTGGTTCAACTTTCTATAATCAATACACAGGCGAAGCGAACCATCCTTTTTCCGTACAAAGAGGACAGGCGCGGCCCAGGGAGATACACTGGGGCGAATAAATCCTTGCTCTAGGAGTTCTTCTAATTGTTTCTTCAATTCTTGCAATTCTACAGGAGCCATGCGGTACACTGCCAATGCTATAGGTGCTGTACCGAGCACGAGATCAATGGCGAAATCTACTTCACGCTTCGGGGGTAGACCAGGAATATCTTGGAATACTTCAGGGAATTCAGCTACTATGGGGATTTGGTCGACAGATAGCTCAACCAATTCTCCGACGCACATCAACCGTTCGATTACTTCCTTCTTCTTCTTACCTTGAAACACTACCGGGTCGTGGCTCGGGAGAGACAATGATATGGTCTTGGCATGGCAATCCAAGTTCACCCGGTGCTTAGAGAGCCAGTCCATTCCCAAGATCACGTCGAAGTTCTTCATGTTCAATACAACTAGATTTGCTTCGAATTTAACTCTGCCAATGGTTAAAGGACACCTTCGACATTCCTTTCTTAGTTCTACAATTCGACCGATAGGTGTTGCTATGACCACAGATTCACCTAAGCGTTCTACCTTTAAGTTTAATCGAGCCACAACTGATGCAGCAATAAAAGAAATGGAGGCACCGCTATCAAATAAGACAACTACTAGATCATCGCCGATAAAGATAGTACCTTCGATGGCGCGGGGGTCTTCTTCCACATTATCTGGTGGAGCCATAGCATAGAGACGTCCTTGTTGCTTTTGGTTTGGATTTGGTGCTTCTCTCTTCTGCATTTGAGGACGGGCTGCTGCAGGTGGTCTGGGTGCTTGATTCTGCTGTTGTGGTTGACTCCCCTTAGGTTGGGAGGCATTCTTCTCATCTGCAGCCTTCTTGAAACAATTGATGGCCTTGTGTCCTAGCTTCCCGCAGTAGTGACAGTTGAAGGGGTCCCGGTTCTGTTGCTGATTGGTTGGTGCAAGTCTTGGCCTCTTGTCAGGAATGGAAGGTGGGTTTGGTATTGCTCTGCTTTTCTGGCCTACTTGTCTTGTTTGATTTCGTTGCTGGATATAGCGTTCAGTGTCTTTCTCAGCGATCATTGCTCGATCTATGATCTCTTCATAAGTACGCAGCTTCAATATGCTAATCTTTGACCGAATACTAGGTCTCAAGCCTTCTTGGAACTTGTGGATCTTGTAGTCCAGGTCTTCTACTGCTGAGGGTAGATAACTTGACAACTCGGCGAATTTGTCTTCATATTGGGCTACGGTGAGGTTACCTTGCTCTAGTTTCAGGAATTCCGACATCTTCTCTTTCCTATATGCTTCAGGGAAAAACTTGTCACAGAACTTGGCATGGAAAGTGTCCCACGTCCACTGGAATCCTTCTGGGACTCTTCTTTTTGCTGCCTGCCACCAAACGTAGGCCGCCCCCTCTAATAGGTATGTAGCTAGGGTCACTCGGTGTTGCATGGGGCAAGCCAGGGTGTCCAGTGCCTTAGCCACTTGCTTAAGCCAATAATCCGCCTTGGTAGGGTCAGGGTTTCCATGGAACTTCTCAGGATGTAGCTTCAGGAACTTCTCAATCAGGATGGTTTCTTCAGGAAGCATGAACCGAGGTTGATTTGGCGGAGGAGCCTGTCTAGGTGCTAGGGGTACTTGAAATGTTTCAGGTTGATTTTGCGGTGTTGGTGTGGTTGTCTGAGTTTCCACTGGAGGCGGAGGTGCGGTTTGAGTAGAGGTTGGAATCGGAGTTTGGCCAGGGGTCACGATCGTTATCAGTTGTTCGAGGGTGGCCTGGTGTCGGGTTTGTTGCTCATGTTGTTGGGCCTGTTGTTGCTGAATGATACCGGTGAGACGATCGAGTGCACCTAACATGGCTTCCCAAGGTTGTAGAGCATTGGAGTTTCCTCCTACTGAAGTCATTGGTGGATTTGTATTAGGACTCGCAGTGTTAGCCATGGGTGGTGACTCAGGCTGGGGTGAGGCCGCGGGAATGTTTCTTGAAGATTTCCTCTTAGGGGCCATCAAGCTGAAAATAAGTGTTCTATAGGTTAGACGTCACTTCTAAGTCGAAAACTAATGAACTCAAATCAGAAAGTTAGAGTTAGAGGTTCACCTAGCTCGTAGTTTGGGAATCTGATACCCAGGACCTGATCGCGCTCTCGGATTTTTTTCTCTCAAACCGAAACTCCTTTTCCTCTGAAATTTGGAGGGTAGATAGATGATTATGTGGGGAATACCTCAAATTTTTCTAAGAATAAAAATCTCATGATAAAGTATAGTTCTGACCCCCACAAGTCTGAAAAACGTAACATATCAGCAGACTTTTACACAACATATGTGCTATTGCCAGAATTTTCCTGATTTAATTACACATTGGATTGATCTGAAATTTTATACAGATACTGGGAACTGAGTTAGGAATCTCCAGAAAAATTTATATCTGAGATCTAAAAATACATTTTCTAATGTCAGAATTACAGATGGGTCTAAAAATCTGCCCTAATTGAAATAATTAGAAATAAAATAGTTACTCCTAATTATTTATGGAGAAAATTCACAAGATTCAATGAATCAATGATGCAAATATGGGGAATAGATGAAAGCCCCAAATATTTTAAAAAAAAAAAAATAGAAATTTCTTTCCAAAAAATCCTAAAATGTTGAGATTTCTAAGTTCCACGACTACCCAAGTAAATTTTCAAGGAACCTAAGTGTGGGTCTCTAAGTTCATAACATTACATACCATTAATAGGATTGAATCTAAATGATTTGTCTCTAGTCATTGGGGACCTAAGCCCTAAGATGAGTTAATTATGATATGGATTTAGGCTTCTCGCCCAGAGGTCCCATTTTGCTCTGATACCAACTTGTAACACCCCAAGATTTCGGCTCCCGTGTACATCACGACGGCCGAATTCCCAAGGTTATTTGGAATGTGTGAGGGTTATACCCCTTACATAATTTTCACACAAACATGCACATTTCATACTATTTGGAAAATCAAGAGCAAGATGGTGAAACCAAACTTATATATTATTTCATTAACTAAACCAAATCATCAAACCATGTAACCATCATTCATTTAAACATCATGTTCGTAACTACGTCCTCCCATTGGGACTTATTACAATTTCCAATATTAAATAAATGCTAGAACTATGAATGATTATGCGGTCTCGTCTTCCACCATCTGCTCCCACGAGCCATCATAATCGTCTCCTTGAGGCTCGGGCTCCTGAGGATCGTTACCTACATGTTCTAAATTATTTCCACAAAACACCGTCAAAAGCGGCATAGTGAAGAACTACTTTAAGGTTAGAAATAATAATTACATAAAAATCATAACAAAACATCCATTACTCTTTCTTAATGCAATGCATGATAATGTATGACCCAGCGTAGGAATCCTTAGACATGCCGCCAGGGGTTTTGGGACACGCAAGCCCATAATTTTGCCCGACCACGTGAGAAACGGGACACTCATAGCCCAAATCCACACGTGACAGTGTATGGGAGAAGTAGGACGCTCTAGCCTATTCTCAAATCCATACACCCACATGGAGCCACGTGCATACATGAGTTAGCCATTCTTTATTATTATTTCCAATTTACACCAAGCCACTTATCGTCTAACCAACCTTTGGTACCACCACATCCTTCCTTATGGTTCATCACTCATCAAAATAGTCGTAACCGACGCATCACATCCCAGGATGGCGGCCCGTACTATTAAGCTTCATAATAACCATACTCAACTATCGTCTTATGGAGATCCTTAACAACTTTAGGAATAATAATAATAATAGTAAATATAATAATAGTAGTAGTAATAAATGGATTTAACAACCACTTAATCGGGCGATCTTGATACCACCACCACAGATCAGGGTGGCCACTTAACCGGACAAGCTAAAAGCATCGTCTCAGGTTAGGGCAACCTCTTAACCGGGTGTTCCGATATTCATCACCACAGATCAGGGTCCATCCATATATATATAAAAGGAATATATATAGTAATATAAGAATCTCCATTAGACAATCACAACCATTCTTTATACAGTATAGAAAGAAAGGTGGTCCCTTTAAAGCTGGTTACACAAATCTCATATGTGCAACAAACGTAATTCTATTCCTTACTAGTTCTCTAAGTCCAATGAATATCCTCATCACCATGAGATTGAAAAAAAAAGTATCTAAAAGCATTCATATATAGCTAATTAAGGAGAGAATAAATAAACACATGTAAACAAAAACACATAAGAATTATGAACCTACAAAATATGAAATTATTAATCCAATCTTAAAGGAGTTCTCACCTTATGATCTTCGACTTATTAGAGATACAAAATGATGAAATAATGGCAAGATGGTACTCCTCTCTCTCTCTCTCTCTCTCTCTCTCTCTTTCTCTTTCTCTTTCTCTTTCTCTCTCTCTTTCTCTTTCTCTTTCTCTCTCCCTCTCTCAAATTCGTGGGTGGGGGTCACCTTTGGCTAAGAGGGGCCCTATATATAGAGGTAGGGTTGGAATTAGGGTTTGGAGGTGCGTAGTAGAAATATGGAGAGGGATGTGCACGCGGGGTCTTGTGTAACAACCTCTCGAGGTAGGTTTCTCAAATCTTAATATTCGGATGATTTTTGATCGATTTCAATCCGTTAATGTTATCAAGCTCGAAAAGTAGAGTTAGAATACGTAAATTTCTTGATGATCCGCATTCTAGATTGGCCGATCCTTAAAAATGGCCTAACGGGTGCTAAAATGGGCTATATCTCAATTAACGGTCTACGCTTGATGATCAGGGCCCAAATTTTGGAAAAGTATGTAGTCATAATAGGCAAACAATTGTACAAAGTTTAGTGGTTGATTGATGGTGAGAAATGCCTAGATTTGAAATTCCAACATTTGGCGGAAAAGGAAGGGGCTGGCTTTGTGGTTTAACGGTGTAGGATTGTAGATCGAGGTCCAAATTTTGTATAAACTCGTAGTCATATGAGTATAATGGGTGGTCCAAATTTGAAAAGCGATTGATGGTGAGAAGTGGGTAAATTGAAAGGTTCAAATTTGAGAAGAGTTGGTAACTCGTTAATTTCTAGAACGGGATAATTTCGCACATAAGAAAGAGGCTTATCAATGTGGGGCAATCAAATCACACTATTGGTCCATGATAAAGATGATCCAAGTCACTCATATGAAGAAAAATATTCGACTACGACTAACCATCTACTTTCCTCACTCGATGGACATGAAAATCAAGGGTTAAGGCCTGATTTGACAATTGGACCACTTCTACTATGATTTAAGGGCTGAAATTTGATGTGTATGGTTAATATGTGTCCAAAAGCTCAAATCCAGGATTTTGCGTTTTAATGATCGCTAGAAACATGCGTACTTAAAAATGGTCAGTTAACTTAAGTTTAACTAATGGCATTTTTGTAATTTTTGCAAATATTCGAGTTTAACGAAATCTAACTCTTCTACATTGTTAATGAGGTCATTCTAAGCAACTTTAATAAAGGGTACTCCATATGATCTCCTACGGATGTCCTGTTATTTGAATTTTAATATCAATGGCCAGTATTTAATATAAAAAAATAGAAATAAATTTCAGAAAATTTTAAAATAATTACGGTAAATTCGGGGCGTTACAAGGCGACCCGAGGTCTGGGGATTTTGCAATACCTGTCGTAGTGGTTGATCGGTTAATACAGCTATCGGGTGTGCTTGAAAGTATGGCCTCAACTTTTGGGCCGAGGTGATTAAAGCTAGGGCCAGCTTTTCGATTTGAGGATATCGTGTTTCAGAGCTGAGCAGGGCTTTGCTCGTGTAATAGACGGGCCTCTGCGTCCCTTCATCGTCCCGGACAAGGGCCGAGCTAACTGCTGCTCATGAGACCGCTAAATATAAAAGTAGTTCTTCGTTATGCATCGGTTTGGACAATAGCGGTGGGGAGCCGAGGTAGGCTTTCAACTCGATAAAAGCTTGCTCGCACTCTGAAGTCCAGGTCATTTCCTTACATTTACGCAATTGTTTGAAGAAAGGAAGACACCAGTCAGTAGCCTTTAAAACGAATCTGTTGAGTGCTGCGATCCTTCCTGTGAGCCGCTGGATTTCCTTCATTGTGCGAGGTGAGCTCATATTGAGAAGGGCCTGAATTTTCTCGGGGTTAGCTTCAATTCCTCACTGGTTTACCATGAAGTCGAGGAATTTTCCCGAGCTTACTCCAAAGGCGCATTTGCTAGGATTGAGCTTCATACGATACTTCCTTAATATTTTGAAGGCAGTGCAGAGGTCGGCGACGTGGTCTTCCGACCGCTTGCTCTTGACGAGCATGTCGTCTACGTATACTTTCATGGTCTTGCCAAGTTGATCCGCGAACATTTTGTTTACCAATCGTTGGTAGGTTGCTCCGGCATTCTTGAGCCCGAAGGGCATGACCTTATAGTAGTAGAGCCCTCGATTTGTGATGAACGCGGTCTTTTGCCTATTGGGAGCATGCATCTGGATCTGATTATACCCAGAGTAGGCGTCCATAAAGCTGAGGACTTCGTGCCCAGCAGTTGCCTCGACGAGCTGATCTATCCTTGGTAGCGGGAATCTGTCTTTAGGACAAGCTTTGTTCAGGTCGGTGTAATCCACACAGACCCTCCATTTCCCATTGGCCTTTTTGACGAGGACGACATTTGCTAACCAATATGGATAACGTATTTCTTGGACAAATCTCGCCTTGCGCAGTTTCTGTACCTCTTCTTCGATTATCGTGTATCTTTCCGTGTTGAAAGTACGCCTTTTTTTATGGACCGGTCTGATGGTCAGGTCGACGTTTAGTCGGTGGACCATTATCTTCGGGCAGATTCCGGGCATTTCTTCATGGGACCACGTAAAAACATCTACGTTCTCCTTCAAAAAGGTAGTTAAGTTTTCTCGCACCTTGTCTTTCAAACGTGACCCGATCTGAATAATCCTGGTCGGATCGATTTTTGACAAGGGAAATCGACCAGACCCTCGGCTGGTGATCCACGCTCCTGCTCTTCTTCTCTCGGGTCCAAGGAGGACACGTGAGAGACGGTTGATATCGCGCCTTTATTTTTCCCTCGTAGAAAAAGTTCGTAGCAACAACGGGCTTCTTGTTGGTCTCCTTTGACTACGCCGACCCCTCCGTCAGTTTCAAACTTCATTGCTAGGTGATAGATGGAAACGGCAGCTTTGAGAGCTCGCAGGATAGGGCGCCCAATGATGGCGTTATAAGCGGAGGGGGTATTTACGATGAGGAAATCGACCATAATCATTTTCTTATTAGGTTCTTCCCCAGTTGTGACTAGCAAGGTTATTTCCCCTTCCGGCATGACGCTATCTCCTATGAATCCAGTCAATGCTGTCTTGACCGGCCTCAATCTGGAACGATCGATCTTCATTCTTTCGAAGGCTGAAGCGTATAGAATGTCGAATGAGCTTCCCATGTCGATCATCATCCGGTGGAGCCTTTTGTTCGCTACCACCATTGAAATGACGAGGGAGTCGTCATGTGGGTGCATGACTCCTCGGGCGTCTTCTTCGGTAAATGTTATTGCTCGCGATGTAACTTTTGCAACTTTTGAGGGTCGGCTGGTGATGTTCACTGATAGCCCTGGTTCTGGTTGGGACGTTCTTCCTTGTCGTACATAACTTTTGTGCAAATTTTCGGAATCTCCGGTGGTTGGTCCGCCGAAGATCATGTGAATTTCTTCTACAGGGTTGTTATTCAGCTCTTCGACTAGGTCGGTATTTCGATCTTCGTTTCTTCGACCGTCCTGACGCTGGGCGATGTAGTCTTTCAAGAATCCCTGTTGGATGAGGGCCTCGATCTGCCGTTTTAAGTCGAAGCAATCCACCGTGTTGTGACCATGGTCTTTATGGTACAGACAGTACCTCGACTTTGATCTCCTATTTGGATCAGTTTTTATCTTCGCGGGTTGTTCGAAGGTATGTTTGCCTTTCTCTGCTAAATACACTTGTTCGATGGTTTTGTTGAGTGGTGTGTATTTTTCAAACCGCGGTGCTGGTAATTTTGCTCCTCGGGCAGGCCCATTTCGAGTCGGCGATCTCCGCTCTGATCTATGCTTTTTCGAATTGCTATTTTCCTGACGTTTTTTATTTCTGGAGGTCGGTCGGTAAGCGTTAACCAGTTCCTCGGCGTTGATGTGCTTGGCCTCTCGATCTAAAAATTCGGCCATGGACTGAGGTGGCTCCTCCCCAACAGACCAAAGGAATCTTTGGTCCCATAGCCCTCCAATCATAGTGTGTAATAGCACATCCTGTGAGAGGTTTTCGACTTGTACTGCTTCGGAATTGAAGCGCGCAAGATAGTCTTTTAGCGATTCATCTTCTTTTTGCTTGACTGCAGCGAGATGAGTTGAATGCTTCCTTGTGTCGGTGCTGCCGATGAATTGAGTGGCGAAGGCTCTACTCAATTGGGAGAACGAGCTAATTGTTCTTGGTTTCAAGTTGTGGAACCAAGTCCATGCTGAGCTCGTCAATGACAATGGGAACGCTTTACACATAATGTGTCCGCTGGCTCCGAGGAGTTCCATTCGGACTTTGAAATTTTTTAGATGTTCCGCCGAATCTCCTATCCCTGAATACTGCTTTAACTGTGGAATTTTGAAACCTTGGGAAGGGGCTCTGCACGAACCTCGTCGGTGAATGGTGGTTCAGATGAGTCGACCAGTGCATCTACTGCAATAGGGGCCCTGGCCCGTTGTGCCCTTTGAATATCACCCATTTGTTCCCTAAGCTCTTTCAACTCCGCTTCCAGTGGGCTTATATTGTCGTCCATCCGATCGCTGGCTTCATGATCGGGTCGTTCATGCTCGAGACGAGCCGTCCTTTTTTCTTCCAGCTTATGGCGTAAGTCGTTTGCGGGCAAATCCGTAGTTGGTCGGGATCTCGTCTCGCTTGATTGGTTGACGGCTTCATGTTCTTCGACCAAAGATGGCTGATGAGAACGTTGGGGTGCTCGAGTTTGATGAGAGTGTTGAGATTGTAGAGTCTCCTCAAGGTCTCTGCTGCTTGAAGCTGTCGGGCGGACTAGGCCAGTTAACATAGCTTTAATTTCGTCCAACCTCTGGTCCACATAGCCGAATCGTTCATCAACACCCCCTAGACTTTGGGCAACCCCCCCCCACTTGCTCTTCGAGAAGGGACAACTTGATTCCTCGATTGCGAGGCCTTTGTTGCCCCCCCTGCTGAGTAAAACGAGGGGAGTTCCCGCCACATTGGATGGCAGGGGTGTCGGGGAACGATCCTTCATTGTCGGAGTCTAAAGGTCCGGCGATTACAGGCGCTTTCCCTTTATATTTTCTTTTCCCGGCTATGATAAAAGAAAATATAAAGAAAATATAGAGAAAATGTTGAGATCGTCTTGAGCGTTTGGGTGAGAACACGGACTTCCTGGTTGCAGGAAAAATAAACGCGAAGTTTTCACAGACGGTGCCAATCTGTTGATGCTGAAAATTGGTTAACAAATGAGAAGGGAGATCCTTCAATCTTGATGGTTGGATGATATTGATCTAATCCTTGAGAGCAGCCTGGATCTGAACCAAAGGTTTTCCTGGATCCTGTAGAACACAAAGGAAAGGCTAAAGGGGGGTGGCTGGGATCCAGCCGTTGGCCCTCCGATGCCTAAGTTGAATTTTTGATAATTGAATATCTCTATTTTGATCAGTATTTTTTCATACCTTGACAATGGAGAGAACATACTCATTTATAGGCTTAGGTAGTAAGACCATTTTCCTTTTGGAGAGTCGTGATTCTTGCGGGTTGCCAACTGGGAATCCGAGATCTTCGGATTTTTCCATAACAAACAAAGACCCTAATCGCTATTCGCTAGGAACGACGATCTTTCCTCCTGATATCGCGGCATAGGCCTAAGATCACGGATTCGTAATTCAACTCATTCGAGGTCAACCCCAAGAACCCTTTGCCGAGACGATCTTTGTCATGTCGGATTAAGCCGAGCAACTTTTATCGGGTCAGCATGACCCGACTTGTATCCGGAGCCTCAAACGGGTTGGCTCGGTCTTTCCAGGTCGGTACTGACTTTGCTCTCCTGGTCGGCTCTTTACCCACAACATTCCCCACTCTTTTTTAACTTCTACTACTTGTGAGGTTGAGTTGAAGAGGGAGATTGAGAAGCCGAGTAAAGAGCAAAAAGAGCAGCGATCAGGGCCAATGGAGATCGACGGACCAGCAACACTGTCAGCATGGACTCAGGTACGATACATCCATCCATCTTCGGTCTCCACCATTGATCGCATGAGCTTTCAGATGTGTTACTGTGGAATGAGTGAGTTGACTCCAATTAAACCGTCCAAATAATGTAACCGATTTGTAGATAGGCTAACGATATTAAAAATATGGTACGCGTGTCTTCCGATCGAGGATCCTAGATTTCCTCGTCTAGATAAAGCTCCACGTATGCTCACGCTATGTAATTATATACAGTGTTGATGCTCGAAAATAGTTAACAGACGAGATGAGGTGACCTCCAACTGGTCAGCAAATGAGTACAGCTGATCTCCGGTAGGTATGCGGTCTGGATCTGAGCCAGAGGCTCCTTAGATCCTGCAGAACACAAAGGAAAGCAAAAGAAGAAGGGGTGGCTGGGATCCAGCCGTTAGCCCTCCGATGCCTAAGTTAGTTGGATTCTAAAAAGAATGATCGTCTCTCTCGAGATCAATTGTTGTGTCATACCTTGATAATGAAGAGGACGCATCAATTTATAGACTTAGGTTGCAGGGTTGTATTCCCTTTTTGCAACCGTGATGTTCGTAGAGGAAATCTTGGATCTCTGAGATTTCCTGAGCTGTCCCGTGATCTTTGGAGATTTTTGACAGGTTGGTTAGAGATTTCCTGGATTCTTTTCCTCTTATTGCGCGCAAACTTAAGAAAATTGCGGTAACGGAACCAACTCTTCACAATGAAAGAGGTCAGCCTCATGAGGTCGTTTAGAGGGATAGCCTCTTCTCTCTAGGTTAGGTCGGCCAGACTTGTCGACCTGTTTTCGGGTCGTGCTGTCTGACCTCAGGTCGGATTTGAGCTGAATAGGCTGATCCAGATCTACCCTGAGGTCAGCTCGTATTCTTCCCACAACAGAAGTCCCCCCACTCCCGAGTCTAGCTCGTCTGTCTCGGGAGTAGGTTAATAAAGAAGATACGACGATCCGGATGCCTTTGGCTTTAAACAGTTGTAGCGCCGTCATCTCGATGGGCGGAAAGGCGGCATTTAATGCGTTGTTCAAAAAAATCGAGGCGCCATCATCTGTTTGTACGGCGTATCAGCGCTCAACCGGGTATTATCGAACAGGGGGGTGCCACGTGTCCAGAGTAGTGCGTTACCTTTTGTACGCTTTAATTGGGGGCTGCCACGCGGAATCATTTCATTAAATGCGAGAGAATCCTTTGAGTATAAAAACTCGAAACTTAGTGAATATCGGAAAAATCTTTTTCTTTTCGGATTTTCCTTCCCAGATTCTTCTTCTCCCTTCTCTGATTCTCCTCATCAGGCCGGTATATCAGCGTCTGGGGTACGCTCTTTCTAACCTCAGAAGATCCTCTTTGCTTCATAATATCTTCCATTTGACCATGTCGGAGACTTCTTGTTCTGATGCAATACCCATGGTGAGGTTTGGGGATTCCGAGTTGGACCCACCTCTAACAGAGCCTCAGGAGATGGAACCCAGGGAATCCCATTCCAGGACAGCTGATCCTGTGAATGATGAAGGACTTGATGTTCCTGAGCCGGAAGTCGGAATTGAAACGGCTCAGAAAGATTCTTTCGAGCTGGATAGCATAGTCTCACAGATTACCCAGGAAGAACTGGATGCTGCGAGGAGAACGTTTGGAATTCCTGAATCCGTAGGGCGTAAGGTCCCGGATCGAGCTGATAGGCCGAACCGACCTTGCCGGGGGAGACCGTTATCTCTCTGATGCATTTAGAGGCCGGGCTAAGGTTGCCTCTGCACCCTTTGTGCGAGAGGTTCTTAATACCTTAGGTCTCTCACCGAGCCAGCTGTAACCCAATGGCTGGAGGTGTATGGTGGGATGCTACATCTTGTGGCAAAGAGTAGGAAATAAAGAACTGACCTTGAACAAGCTCTTTTCTATGTATAGCCTTAAGTCTCTGGGAGGTCAGGGACTTTATTACCTCTCTTCTCACCCGGGTCAGGGTGGCTCGATAGTGACCGGCCTGCCATCTTCCACGAGAACTTGGAAGAGGAAATGGTTCTTTGCATTGGGGGACTGGGAGGCTTCACCGGATGAGCTTCGCCCTCTATAGTACAGGGTTCGAGCTGACTTTGCTCTGCCAGGTCGAGCTGCACCCAGATCTTCTTGAGCCTCTAATGCTTTTTATCTCCGCTTTCAGTTTTAATTCTGACGTGCACCTCTTCATCTGTGCAGCTTCAGTGGCCATTAGGGTAGCCCTTTCGGCAGTGCAAGAGAGGCAGATTCGAGCTGCCGAGCCTGTTCCCTCGAAGAAAGGAATTTTCATAATTTAATCACTGTAGATTCCGTCTTTGAGTCAGGTCAGCTCGTGAGTAGGACAATCTTGTTGCACATGTTTTATACGTCGCTGCTCCACACATCTTTCGTCCTGACATGTTTCTCTATATTTTGGACAGGTATGGCACCGAAGGCGGTTTCAAAGACCCGCAAAATTCCCGCCAGGATTCTTGATCGTGGAGAGAGCTCTGTGGAGCCCTCGAGTAAAAGGGTGTCCACAGAGACTTAGAGGCAACAACGGTTGCCTCAGTCGTTCATATGCGGGTAGACCAATGATATCGACTCTATATGGTCCTTCCCAGTTGGGGCTGAAGACACCGATTTTCTCTTTGGTACTGACCTTTTTGAGGACTAGGTCGCCAGCTCGAAACCGCCGTTCTTTTATTCAGGAGTTGTAGTACCGCCTAACTCTTTGCTGATATGCTGCCATTCGTACTTGGGATGCCTCTCTTACTTCATCGAGCAGGTCCAGGTTCGTCCGCAGCTGCTCTTCGTTTTGATGAAGTCGGTGTTGGCTTGTCCTGCTTGTGGGCATTCCGACTTCTACTGGCACGACGGCTTCGGCTCCAAAAGCTAAAGAGAAAGGTGTTTCCCCGGTTGTAGACCGAGCTGTGGTCTGGTAGGCCCAGAGTACTCCGAGAAGTTCGTCTGCCCAAGTACCCTTTTTTTCTCCGAGCTTCATTTTGAGGTGGTTCTTGATGATCTTGTTAATTGCCTCGACCTGGCCATTGGCTTGCGGGTGGTGAGGAGAAGAATACACGTTTTTAATGCCCAAACCTTTACAGAAATTATGAAATCTTTCATTGTCGAACTGTCGCCCATTGTCTGTGATTATTGTATTCGGGATCCCAAATCGACACACAATCGCTTTCCAAATGAAATCTGTTGTTTTCTTTTCTGTAATGGTAGCTAATGGTTCCGCTTCTGCCCACTTTGTGAAGTAGTCGACGACAACGATTACGTATTTTACCTGCCCTTTCCTCGTGGGAAGAGGGCCAATGATATCGACTCCCCATTGAGCGAACGGCCACGGTCCGGACATGGGAGTGAGCTCTTCCGGTGGCAGGTGAGGAATGGGAGCGAATCGTTGACATCTATCACATTTTTTAACGATCTCTCGGGCGTCTTGCTAAATGGTGGGCCAATAATACCCCTGTCGGATTACTTTCTGTGCAAGTGCTCGGGACCCGGAATGATTCCCGCAGCAATCGAAATGGATTTCATGTAACACATAATCGGCCTCTTCGGGTCCCAAACATCGTAGACACGGGAGGGAGAACCCCCTTTTGTAGAGGACCCCATCGATCAGAGTATATCGAGCTGATCTATAGCGGATGCGCTGAGCTTCTTCTTGGTCGGCGGGCAATTCACCTGTTTGTAGAAACTGGATTATGGGATCTTTCCAACTTGGTGTTGTCGAAACTGAATAAACTTCAGTGAGCTCGTTTGACGTTATGCTTCTTTGCGGGAGGAACTCGATGGGTACCGTCCTGCTTAACTCGTCGTCTGCTGACGATCCTAGCTTTGCGAGAGAGTCCGCATTCATATTTTCGTCCCTCGGGATCTGAATAATTTTGTATTGATTGAAACGCGACAGTAGCTCTTGAGTTTTGGCCAGATATGCGGACATTTTCCCCCCTTTTGCTTGATATTCTGCAGTCACTTGCCCGACCACCAGTTGAGAGTCGCTGTGAATCCTTATAGACCAGATTCCTATTTCAGAGGCGAGGCGGAGGCCGGCTAAGAGGGCTTCAAATTCAGCCTCATTGTTTGAAGCTCGGAATCTAAATCGGAGAGCATATTGAATTTGGGCTCCGTCCGGTGAGGACAAGACGAGACCAGCTCCGCTGCCTTGTGAATTGGAAGATCCATCAACGTGTAATAACCAGACTGGTGTGTCGCGATTATTCTCTGGAAGTTGGTCGGATTTGTTGTTGTCCTGAATTTCGTGGGGTTCGGTTAACTCGACGATGAAGTCAGCCACAGCTTGACCTTTGATTGCAGCTCGAGGTCGGTATTGTATGTCGAACTCGCCAAGCTCAACGGCCCACTTGACGAGACGACCTGAGGTTTCTGGGTTTTGCAGCACCTGTCGCAGCGGTTGATCGGTCAGCACAGCTATCGGGTGTGCTTGAAAGTATGGTCTCAACTTTCGGGCTGAAGTGATTAATGCCAAAGCCAGCTTTTCTATTTTCGGATATCGTGTTTTCAAGTCGAGTAGAGCTTTGCTGACGCAGTAAACGGGCCTTTGTATTCCTTTGTCATCCTGGACTAGTGCCGAGCTGACCGCTGCTGGTGAAACTGCTAAGTACAAGAGTAGTTCTTCTTTATGCGCCAGTTTGGACGGCAGAGGTGGAGAGCCGAGGTAGGCTTTTAGTTCGACAAAAGATTGCTCACATTCCGAAGTCCAAGTCATCTCCTTGCATTTGCGCAGCTGCTTGAAGAAGGAAAGACATTGATCCGTAGCTTTTGAGACGAACCTGTTGAGTGCTGCGATTCTCCCAGTGAGGCGCTGGATCTCTTTCACTGTGCGAGGTGAGACCATGTCCAGAAGGGCTTGTATTTTTTCGGGGTTAGCCTCAATTCCTCGCTGGTTAACCATGAAGCCAAGGAATTTTCCCGAGCTTACTCCAAAAGCGCACTTGCTAGGGTTGAGCTTCATTCAATATTTCCTTAATATCTTGAACGCAGTGTAGAGGTCGTAGACATGGTCCCTGATCGCTTGCTTTTGACGAGCATATCGTCCACGTATACTTCCATAGTTCTGCCAAGTTGATCTGCGAATATCTTATTTACCAGTCGTTGGTAGGTTGCTCCGGCGTTTTTGAGCCCGAAAGGCATGACTTTATAGCAGTAGAGGCCCTGATCTGTAATGAACGCTGTCTTTTGCCTATCGGGAGCATACATCTGGATCTGGTTATATCCAGAGTAGGCGTCCATAAAGCTGAGGAGCTCGTGCCCAGCAGTTGCGTCAATGAGCTGATCTATCCTTGGTAGAGGGAAGCTGTCTTTAGGACAGGCTTTGTTCAGGTCAGTGTAGTCCACATAGACCCTCCATTTCCCATTGGTCTTTTTGACGAGGACGACGTTTGCTAGCCATTCTGGATAACATATTTCTTGGACGAATCCCGCCTTGTACAGTTTCTGTACTTCTTCGATTATCATGTATCTTTTCGTGTTGAAAAAGCGCCTTTTTTTACGGACCGGTCTGGTGGTTAGGTCGACGTTTAGCCGGTGGACCATTATCTCTGGGCAGATTCCGGGCATCTCTTCATGGGACCATGCAAAAACATCTACTTGCTCCTTCAAAAAGGTGGTCAGGCTCTCTCGTACCTTGTCCTTCAAACATGATCCGATCTTGATGATCCTGGTCGGATCGGTCTCCGACAAGGGAATGTCGATCAACTCTTCGGCGGGTGACCCGCGCTCTCTCTTCTTCTCTTGGGTCCAAGGAGGACGTGTGAGAGACGGTTGATACCGCGCTTTTACTTTTCTCTCGTAGGGAAAGCTCGTAGCAACGACGGGCTTCCTGCTGATCTCCTCTGACCACACCGATTCCTTCGTCAGTTTCGAACTTCATTGCTAGGTGATAGATGGAAACGGCGGCTTTGAGAGCTTGCAAGATAGGGCGACCGATGATGGCGTTGTAGGCAGAGGAGGTATTCACGACAAGGAAATCAACCATAATTATTTTCTGGTTAGGTTCTTCCCCGGCGGTAACTGGCAGAGTTATCTCTCCTTCAGGCATAATGCTGTCCCCTGTAAATTCGGTTAATGCTGTTTTGACCGGCCTCAGCCTGGATCGGTCGATCTTCATTTTCTCAAAAGCTGAAGTGTACAAGATATCAGCCGAGCTCCCTGTGTCAACCATCATCCTGTGGAGTCTCTTGTTGGTGACCACCATCGAAACGACAAGGGAGTCATCATGTGGGTGTACGATCCCCCGAGCATCCTCTTCGGTAAACGTTATTGCGCGCGAGGTCACCTTTGCGACCTTTACAGGTCGGCTGGTGATGTTCACTGAGGGCCCCGGTTGGGATGTTCTTCCTTGCCGTACATAGTTTTTGCGGGAGTTTCCGGAATCTCCAGTGGTCGGCCCTCCAAAGATCATGTGGATTTCTTCCACAGGATTGTTACTCTGTTCCTCAGTCAGGTTTGCAGCTCGACCTTCGTCCCTCCGACTGTCCGAACGCTGAGCGATGTAGTCTTTCAAAAATCCTTGCTGGATGAGGGCCTCTATCTGTCGCTTTAAGTCAAAGCAATCCACGGTGTTGTGATCGTGGTCTTTATGATATAAACAGTACCTTGATTTCGACCTCCTATTGGGGTTGGTCTTTATCTTCGCAGGCCGTTCGAACGTGTACTTGCTTTTTTCTGCTAAGTACACCTGTTCGATGGTTTTGTTGAGCGGCATGTATTTTTCAAAACGTGGCATTGGGAATTTCGTTCCTCGGGTAAATCCGTTCTGGGCTGGCGACCTTCGTTCTGATCTGTGTCTTTTTGAGCTACCGCTATCCTGACGATCCTTATTCTTGGCCGATGGTCGATGAGCGTTGACCAATTCCTCGTCGTTGATATGCTTAGCTGCCCGATCCAAAAATTCGGCCACGAATTGAGGTGGCTCTTCCCCGACAGACCAAAGGAATCATCGATCACGTAATCCCCTGATCATAGTGTGTAACAGTACGTCTTGTGGGAGATTTTCGATTTGTACAGCTTCGGAGTTAAATTGCGCGAGGTAGTCCTTTAACGACTCCTCCTCTTTCTGTTTGATTGCGGCAAGGTGAGTTGAATGCTTCCTCGGATCAGTGCTTCCGATGAACTGAGTAGCGAAGGCCCTGCTCAGTTGGGAGAATGAGCTGATTGTCCTTGGTTTCAAATTGCGAAACCAAGTCTATGCTGAACTCGTCAAGGACAACGGAAAAGCCTTACACATAATGTGTCCGTTGGCTCCGAGGAGGTCCATTCGGACTTTGAAATTTGCTAAGTGCTCTGCTGGATCTCCTATCCCTGAATATTGCTTCAACTGAGGAACTTTAAATCCTTTGGGAAGGGGCTCTTCACGAATCTCATCGGTGAACGGTGATTCAGATGAGTCGACCAGTGCGTCCAATGCGATTGGTGCTCGGGCTCGCTGTGCTCTCTGGATATCGCCAATTTGTTCCCAGAGTTCTTTCAACTCGGCCTCCAATGGGCTTAAGTTGTCGTCTACCCGGTCGTTGGCTTCACGATCGGCCCGTTCATGCTCGAGACGAGCCGTCCTCCGTTCCTCGAGCCTATGCGGTAGATCGTTGGCAGGCAAGTCTGTTGCTGGTCGAGACCTTGCCCCGGTTGATTGGCTGGCGGCCTCATTTTCTTCAACCGGAGTGGGGTGTCGAGAACGTTGTGACGCCCGAGTTTGATGAGAGTGCCGAGATTGTTGAGGCTGGGGGTGAGTTTGTCGAGATCCTTCATGGTCTCTGTTGTTTAAAATTGTCGGGTGGACCGGACCAATTAGCAGAGCCTTGATTTCGTCCAGCCTCTGGTCTATATAGCCGAATCGTTCGTCAACGCCTCCTAGCTTTTGGGTGACTCCTCCCACTTGCTCTTCGAGAAGGGACAATCTGATTCCTCGATTGCGAGGCCTCTGTTGTCCCCCCTACTGAGCAAAACGAGGAGAGTTTCCATCGAGCTGGATGGCGGGGGTATCAGGAAACGATCCTTCGTCTTCGGAGATTTGATCGTCCGAAGGTCCGGCGATTGCGGGTGCCTTCCCTTTATATTTTCTCTTTCCAGCTATGAGAATGTCGAGATTGTCTTGAGTGATTGGGCGAGAACACGGACTTCCTAGCTAAAGGAAGAAAAATCGGATTCCCACAGACGGCACCAATCTGTTGATGCTCGAAAATAGTCAACAGACGAGATGAGGTGACCTCCAACTGGTCGGCAAATGAGTACAGCTGATCTCCGGTAGGTATGCGGTATGGATCTGAGCCAGAGGCTCCTTAGATCCTGCAGAACACAAGGGAAAGCAAAAGAAGAAGGGGTGGCTGGGATCCAGCCGTTAGCCCTCCGATGCCTAAGTTAGTTGGATTCTAAAAAAAAATGATCGTCTCTCTCGAGATTAGTTGTTGTGTCATACCTTGATAATGAAGAGGACACATCAATTTATAGACTTAGGTTGCAGGGTTGTATTCCCTCTAAGATTTCCTAAGCTGTCCCATGATCTTTGGAGATTTTTGACGGGTTGGTTAAAGATTTCCCGGATTCTTTTCCTCTTATTGCGCGCAAACTTAAGAAAATTGCTGTAACGGAACCAACTCGTCACAATGAAAGAGGTCAGCCTCATGAGGTCGTTTAAAGGGATAACCTCTTCTCTCTAGGTTAGGTCGGTCAAACTTGCCGACCTGTTTTCGGGTCGTGCTGTCTGACCTCAGGTCGGATTTGAGCTGAACAAGCTGATCCAGATCTACTCTGAGGTCAGCTCGTATTCTTCCCACAACACACAGGATGTGGGCTCTACATCCACCCGTGAGGATCAACTTCTAGAAAGTTCCTCCCTTGACTTCCTTTATGGGAGAAATAGACATAGTAGTAATAATTAATAGAAATAAAATAAAACCAACAACAGCACCGGACTCGGATGCGTCTAGAACTTTCCGTAGCAAGCTCTTTTTGACTACTACCTTCCACCCGTGTGGCATATGTTCATAGAATACGGATCCTCTGTTGAAACCGAGTAGAGAACCTCTGCTTCTGCTGCTCTGATTGGTCCAGCTCATCCTGACTGTGTCAGAGCAGCTTAGCTCTGACACAGTCAGGTTGAGTTGGACCAATCAGAGAAGTGACGAGCAGGGTTTCTCTGCTTGGTTTCAACATAGGATCCGGACTCATGTTCATAATTTTAGGACCTTATTTGAATTACACGTGGAAACAACAGGTCAATAGAACACTCATATTGGCAACATTCATCGAGACAAAGTAAAGATGTCTAAACTGAGTTTTGGGTCTACTAGCTTTTGTATCTTAGCTTGATATAGTTAAGAACCGAAGTGAGTTTTCCGAGAGAGAATAAAAAGGGAGGGAACTGTAGAGCTAAAAGATACGCGGGCGTTTACCTTCTCCATATGTGTTTTGTTATGATATGAATAGGTGATTTCAAAAAAGAAAACTTAGTAAGGGTTACTTTGTTTTCTAGAATTACATTATAATAATTATAATAAGTAATAATAACTTTTTAGGGCGTGTTTGGCACGTGGAATTAAGTGGGATTATGTTGGATTAAATGGGTTTTGAAATCCACATGATGTTTGGAAATGCGCCAAGTTTTCCAAGGCATGCTGCATCAGGTTTTGTGCTAGTCCCGTGGGCTGGCCTTAGGAGTATTGCTTTGGGTTATTCCATAGGTTTCAAAGGCAGGATTACAGTTTTTGTGTGAATTTCGGCTGTATTCCACCAATTTCCAAACATGGTTTAAGAAAATCAGTGGGTATTCTGATATAAACCATCATCATTTGAAACATATATAGTATAGAATTTCTCTTCCACCATGGTTTAAGAGACAAATCCACATAGACATAATCTTTGATCTAAACCCACCTAATCCCACCTAATCCCACCATGGTGTTTAGAAGAGAATGAAACACCCCTCTTAAAATATACTTCGAAAACCACACTTCCATGTAAGAAAGCAACAAGAATTGCATAGTTGTAAAATCCGTGGGTCCCACCATAATGTATGTGTTTGATCCACACCGTTCATCCATTTTACCATTTCACTTTAGGACATGAGTCAAAAGGTGAGGCAGGTTCTCAGCTCAAGTGGACCACACCACAGAAAATAAGAGAGATAATCATGTCCACTATTCAAAACCGAAACCTTCCTAGGGCCCATAGGGTTGTGGGCTGGTCATCTAACCTATTCATAAGGCCACACAGACATGAATGAAGGATAAACGCAAATATCAGCTTGATCCAAAACTTCTGTAGCCCCCAAATAAGTTTTCAATGTAGGCGTTTAAATCCCCCTTGTTCCTCTGGTGTGGTCCACTTGAGCTTCAGGTCTACTCACTTTTTAGCTAGTGCCCTGAAATGAGCAGGTAAAATGGATGGACGGCATGGATCATGCACATACATAACAGTGGCCCCCATAGATTTAGGTGATTAGTATTCTCATTTTATAGGTTTTAGCGTTATGGGTTCCAAGTAGCTCTTAACTCACTGAAGTGAATTACAATATCAAATAATAAACGGTTATTTACATTGTATGTACAATGTGATCCAAAAAACTTGAATCCGGATCCTCTGTTGGCTGATAAACAGAAAAATTCTGTTTGGAGCCTTTTATTGGTCTACATCATCACATAAGTTTGTAACCTAGTCACATCCTCAGTGCAACCTGATCACACTGAAGTCTTGCAATGTGAGGTGAACCAATGAAAAGGCTCTAAACGGTAAAACCTATTTGGAGTCAACAGAGGATCCGGACTCAAAAAACAAACCGGCCGAAAAGATTGGATGAAAGACGCACACAAAAGGTGGTGCACACAAAAACATATTAAGAGTCGTGTGGCACCTTCCAAATTCCAAGATATTGTCAGTTCGGAATTGAAATTCTGGATTATAAACTTGGCGTTGTCCCATATGTGGGTGGGGCCCACCATGATGGTGTGGATTTGAAGACATCGGTGGTCCAGTCTTGGTTCAATCAAATCTGGGTCACCACGGACGACGTCTATGGTGGAAAGTCCATCACGTAATCCGTGTCCCATATGTGGGTGGGGCCCACACATAAAACCAACTTCCTAAGAATTTTTTTTTTTTTAATATTTATTCCTTTGCTTCTTTCGAAGAGAGAGAAAAAGGAGAAGAAAAAGACGCCATTGTGGTAAAGAACTTTCGGTTGCTCTAGAACTTTCGCTCCACTTCTCAATATTATAGTGCTCTCTAGAGCTTTCCTTCCTCTTCCCATTATTATATTGCGCTCTCTATCTCCATCGCTCCCAATAATTGCTCTCTCTCTCTCTCTCTCTCTCTCTCTCTCTCTCACATCCCCTAGAAACAGTGCGTTCTGAAAGGGTTTATCGTGTCTCGGGCTACTACATGAACGACCGGCTTTTCTTTCGGATCCAGAGAATGTCGACTCGTCCGAGTCGACTCGGACTCGGCTGAGTCAGGACTTAATTCAGTTAAATTAGTCTGGCTCCAATCAGTCGCTGCCTGCCGTGGGCGAGTTGTGACTCGACTAATTAGGTCCGAACAAGTCAGTCTGAGTCGTCTACTCAAAAACCATGGTTTTGAAACTCTAATATCCATGTAGGGAACTAAAGTGTTGGTCCCCAATCTCACCAAGAGAATCCAGTAAGTTTCCCACTCTCTTTCAACTTCTACTTGAAAGATTGAGGTAAGGAGGGCAATTGAGAAGCGGAGTAAGGAGCAAAAAGAGCATCGATCATGGTCAATGGAGGTTGACGGACCAGCATCACTGTCACCATGGACGCAGGTACGGTACATCCATCCATCTTCGGACTCCACCATTCATCACATGAGCTTTCAGCTGTAATCTTTTCTAAGAATGTTACGGCAGAATGAGTGAGTTAACTCAAGCAAAACCGTCCAAATAATGGAACCTATTGTAGAGGGGATAACAATATTAAAAATAAACTTTAATGATTTTGAGCTTTGATTTCAAAAATTTTGGTTCCATGATTTTAATATCATCCATTACTTTTCATCCATCTCCACCATGATTATTGTTTTATATGCCATTTAAAGTAGGACCCACTATTTAAAATTTTAGCTTGAATAGATCCCCGTGTACAATATGTGAATGCTTGCTTATAATCAATCTTCATCCATTATACTTTGCCTATTGTCCAATTCACGATGAGGTATGTTTGAATATATAATTTTAGGGCATGTTTGGATTCAATGAAACACTGGGAAAAGGAAATAGGGTTTCTTGAGAAACCATCTTTCCCTCGTTTGTAAACACCAAAATTATAAGCAAAGAGGAAAAATTTAATTTCCGACTCACTCAATTTTCCTTCAAAATTGCCTTTTTATTTTCTCACCCATGCCCATGAAAAAGGACATTTCCTTTCCTACGATTTCTCATAGCCAACTAGGTGCGGCTCCGCCTCACCCAAGACAATGCAGCACCCAAGACAATGCAGCCTTTACCATGGGCCCACCTTATATATCTTATATCCACACCGTTCATCCATCTTTTCAGATCATTTGAGTGCACGAACCCAAAAATGAAGTAGATCCAAATCTCAGGTGGACCATATTATAAGAACAGTGGTGATTGATCATCCCACCACTGCAATGTTTATTTTCCATCTAAACTGTTTATAAGGTCATACAATCTTGGGTGAAGAAAGAAAAAAAAATCACCATAATTCAAAACTTTTATGGCCCATAAGAAGTTTTTAATGATCAGTCACCACTGTTTTTTATGGCATGGTCCACTTGAGATTCCGATTTGTTTCATGTTTATAATTAGGCCCTAAAATGATATGAAAAAAATAGATGGGCGGCATGGATATAGAATAACATTAAGGTGGGCCCCACGGTAAAGACCGTAACGTCTTAGGTGAGGTTGTTGCAATCAACTAATTAACTCCCTGTTTTTTAGGAATTGGATGCGTGATTGTGCAAATTGGCATTGAAAATGGTCCATAGGACATTGTCATGCACGTGTTTTATCCATGTCGTTCATCCATTTTTCTAGCACATTTTAGGGCATGAGCCCAAAAATGAGGCAAATCCAAATCACAAGTGGACCACATCATTGTAAACAGTTGCGATTGAGTGCCCTACCATTAAAAATTATTAGGGCCACAAATGTTTGGATCAAGCTGATATTTTGTGGTTTCCCTTTGTAATGGTCTGTGTGACCCAGTTAACAAGTTAGATGGTAACTAAACATTATGATAGGCCTTAAAAAGTTTTTAATGGTATGTGTGCAACCAAAATTGTTTCCTATAGCATGGTCCGTTTGAGATTTAGATATGCTTTAGTTTTGTGCTAATACCTTAAAATGAGCTAGAAAAATGGCTGTACAGTGTGGATATAACACATACATCATCTTGGGCCCACATGCCATTTCCATCACCGACATTAATGGAATTGGAAGGGTCACACTACCACCGTATCCCACTGAAATATGTAGCCGATTAGGTGATGCTTTGGCCTCATCCAAGACCGTGTAGTCCCAGATCCGGACCATTCATCAGGAAGAGTGTGCTGGGAAAATGTTGTGGACGGCATTTCAGCCATGTTTCCGAAGCTCCTAATGTGGTGTCTCCTCGTGAGATATGAGGCTTCCAAAGGCGACGTGGAGAAATCATTTACCACAGATTGGAACTAACATGAGCACGGACTCGTCAGGTCATTCAATAGTCACGTCATGCGAAGGGAGATGGGTTGTCTAGGGTTAGAGGCTAGGTGGGGTCCACCATTGTAATTGTGATAAATCCACCCGCCCATCTGTTTTGCAAGTTTATTTTATGGCATGAGCCCAAAAAATGAGGCAAATTGAGATCTCAGGTGTACGGCCATCATTAATGACTTCCTAGGGCTAATCATGATATTTATTTTCCATTCAACCAGTTGATTAGGTCACTCAAACTTACATGAAGGGAAAGCATAAATATCAGCTTGATCCAAAACTTCTATGGCACCCCTGGATGTTCTCAATAGTAGGCATTCAATTCCCACGGTTTCCAATGGTGTGGTCCACTTGATTTTTGCATGTACATTCATTTTTGGCCTTATGCCCTAAAATGAGTTGGCAAAACAGATGGATGGTGTAGATAAAAAAAATATATATATGTTATGGTGGGGCCATAAGTGCAATTCACTAGACAGGAGTGCGAGCAATGTCAGATGGTATAATGGGTGTCATTAACTAGGGATATTCTCATTATTTAAAAAAAATATGTTATTATGTTCGTATGCATAAGAGACGTTGGTGCAGTAATATGACTAACGACTTAAAATGATAATCATTGATATGAAAATAGCTCAAAAGCAAGTACCATTTTGGCAATGGCCTATAAGGTAAGCGGTCAGATGACAATAACCCTTTTTTTAATGTGTGTGATGTTAGTGACCTAAATGTCTCTAATCTCCTATTTTTTCTGGAAAAAAAAATAATCAAATGCATGAGTAGCCCATTTGTACCACCCGATTAGAGTGGAATTTTGACTATAGCCCTCCAATTGATGAATCCTACCCGACGAGCCCAATATCAACTACGATTGAACGATAGTGTCCAGTATGCATTTTAATGGCTTATGCTTTTGTGTGGGTTCTAGTGACATGTATGGGTATCTAATATAAGAAATTCGATGTGTTCCCCACAGACTAATAAATTCGATGTGTTCCCCACAGGCTTTGTAATGAATGGTTTACTTGGATATTTAGATGGCTCATTTCATGGATATGAGATTGATGAACGGTTTGATGATGAGTTACGAATAAGGAAATTGGATGATTAAGGCCTAAATAATGTGTATTAATTATTATACGGTCAGTTTCATAAAGTGGAACTTGGATTATTTGAATAGATGGCTCATCTAATATATAAATGACTTGAATCAATATTTAGATCAATAACTATATACTCATACAATTGAATAGATACTTGAGTGATCATATACCATGTCCTCGTACCTGGCGGATGATTTGGTGAGAAGCAAGTGATTGTATGGTCAGATGGTCACTTACAAAGCTACACGTGCATGAGAATTTTTGAGCTATTAAAGCTGCTCACTGGTTGAACAATTACATCTTGTCCTGGTAGCTGTTTATTTTTTCCTCTGTTTTCAAGGTCCAAGTCCAGTTGAGGGTGTATGATGGACGATGGACGGTGAGTTTCCATGCTCTCAATTTATGGAGGGCCACTGTTAATGTGTCTATGCCATGGTGATCCTCAGATCCACCGAAGTGGGTGGGCCCCTTGACTATGGGGCAACTGTGATGTATGTGACATCCATACCATCTATCTGTATTGAAAGCTCATTTTAGGGCATGACCCAAAAAATGAAGTAGATCTAAATCTTGGATGGACCATAGTACAGGAAATAGTGGTAATTGACCATCAAAAACCTTCTTATGGGCTACTAAAGCTTTGGATCAAGATGACATTTGTGTGGTCTCTTCATCTAGGTATTTGTGACTTCATCCACAGGTTGGATGGCAAATAAACATTCTGGTAGAATCCATGAAGTTTTTAATGGTGGGATTCAATCACAACTGTTTCCTATGCTATGGTCCACCTAAGAATTGAGTCAGCTTCATTTTTGTAATCGTGCCTTAAAATGAGCTTTCAAAATGGTTGGATGGTGTGGATTTAAGGCACATGCATCATTATGAGCCCCACAGTCACGGGTCCCACCCACCCCTTACGCCATCTACCCTTTCAATCATTGTTTCCCATCCTGCACCTAGAGCTCAAAATTTCCAATGATCAAAACTCGGGTGGAATGACACCAAACGCAGAAACTTTCCAAATATACATGGGGCCAAGGTGCCGCTGCCATCCAATCCGTTCATCAAACATGGCCCACAAGGATGAACGCACGCTCTAAAAATCAAGCACTTCCATAACTTAGGTGGGTAACACCTGGTGGATTTAGAGATTTTAGGCCTGATTTTTCACTGTTCCCTTTCTCATGACCCATGTGAGTTTTTTATGGTCCTAATGTTTAGGCTACAAGGTGAAGGTAAGGTGTCGCATGCGTGAATTGCATAATCGTTTAAAGACTCGGCAACATGACCTGACCCGTTTGGTCTTGAGTTGAGTCGCAAGTCTGGGGTTAAGGCTGAATTGGTCTGACTCGCTTGAGTTAGGTATGACTCATGGTATTGAATAAGATTGCGTTTGATTGTGTCCGATGCATTGCATCAGGCTCATCCGAGTCTTAAAACCATGGTTTGGATTTTACAGAAACGTGACGGTGGTTTGGATTCCATGCAAACATCGTGGTAGTCCCAGGTGATCTCGACCTTACAGAAAGCCATGTACACCTACACGTTAGTCATCGGGTTTTCTTTTTCTTCCAACATTAGCTGGATTTACGGGTGTTGCTCATTATTTTCGGTCACCGGTGCTGAGCATGCCAGAACCGATTGTGTGGCTTGATTCCAACCAAACAACTTTGACCCCAAGAGCCAAGATAGGCATATACGCAGCACTTGACCATATATGACCGAGTTCCGTGAAAAAACGGTCGCCTATTCAGCTACTCAATTAGCTGTTTAATAATGATTAAGCGATATTTAGAGGGTATGGTTCATCCTCTAATAATGAGTCACAATTTTACCTTATGTATGAAAGAACTACTTAAAATAAATGAAATAAGATAAAGGAACACTTACAGTCGGTTGCAAGAGACACCTACGTATTCATTAAACTATATCCAGCATACAAGGGTAGACTTGGAATACAGCTAAAATTAATGCCTACTGGATTAATGCTAGATTAATGCTATGGATTTACTAGTATGGAATGTGAATTCACAACTTATGCTACAGAATGTAAAGAGCAGGATTAGGCTAATGAAAATGAAACTGTAAATTACACTAAGGAATATCAATAGTAAAATGTTAAGGATCATGGTAATTTGAAAGATAAGTTTGCTGATTTGATTTGATTTGGTTGGTGCTGGACCTCTCGCACTGCTAGAGCCCCTCGATATTTAAAACTTTCAACACGTTATCTAGATGCTTCCCTTGATGGACGGTTATAGTAACTGCTTCCCCTGATCAGCCCTTCTAGGCTCTTCTTCTTTAGACAACACAGATTTGCCTACTGTATATTACTTGCTTTTGATTTGACCTTACATTTACTTACTCATCACTTACGTGGCACATTTAAAAACTGCCAGTTGTACTCCTATAAAATCGGCCAATTTACTTTCCTAGAACTTACTACCGCAACGCCTTCGCCAAACAGCACCACATGTCATCTTTTTACTGGTCGAGAAAGGCCTGCCCAAAATAGGGTAGAATAATGGGATGCGGATTGTGTGCTGCCTTGTACACACTCTATGGAGCCTCTCATGATGTATATGTTTTATCCATGCCATCAATCCATTTTGAAGGATCATCTTAGGGTATGAGTCTGAAAAGGAGCAAATCCAAGGCTCAAGTGGACCACACCATAGAAGCAGTGTTGATAATGACGACGATCACAATTGAAATCTTCCTAGGGCTCATTATGATATTTATGACATGGATATATATAGGGAAAACACAGATATGATTGCGATAAAAAATCAAGAAGTTGTTAATGGTGGGGTCCAACTCCCAAAATCAAATCTCATTAAGCTTTGGATTTGCCTCAATTTTATGCTCATACCTTAAAATGATCTCAAAAAATAGATGGACAACGGGGATAAAAGACATGTCGGTCCTATAGAGGCGCCACCACAACTATGTATTGCATTCTCCCTTGCAGGACTAGTTTGGCTGATTGGGGCTCTTGTGGCCCACCATGATGTGTGGGTTTTATCTATGTTGTCTACCCATTTTTCATATCATTTTAAGCTATAAGCCCAAAAATGAGCAAGATCGAAGACTTAAGTGGACCACACTACAAGAAGCGGTTGTAATAATGACGCCCACCATTGAAAACTTCCTACGACCCACCGTAATTTTTATTTTTCATCCAACCTGTTTGTAATGTCATGTAATCCATATCGAGCCTTGGATTTGCCTATTTTTGGGCTCATTCTCATAAAATGATATGGTGAAATGGATGGAAGGCATGGATAAAACCCATATATCACGGTGGACCTTACAAAGCCCTTGCTTAGGTAGACCAAGTGGACTAGGTAAGTCTTGATGGGGCAGTATGCAATCCTATTTGAGCATGCCCTGGCAAGCACAAGATGCAAGGATGTGGATTGCATGCTAACCCTATGAGCAATGATGTGCCTCTGATAAGTAGTATATGGATCCATGATGTGGACCCTCGCCGTTCCGCGCTCCCACACGACGTTCTCGTCCCTTTCCTTTCGAGAAAAGAAGAGGAGGATGCGTGAGTGTGAATCGCCGTTTGTGCCACTGGCTTGCCTCGTTCTCGAGGGCTTTGTTTGGTAGTCGTGTTTAAGCTGGATGTGTTTAGACGAATTTATGTAAGACCAGAGTCGCCACTAGCCAGTTACTTTGAATCTACAGTCGGCTAGACCCCGTAGAAACGTTAGAGAAGGGGATCCGAAGATTCCTTCCTCTAAAATGACTCCTATTGATTTGCGGCCAAAGATTCGAGGTAAGGAATCACGGTTACAGGGTGGGAAGAGGTTAAGCACCCCACACACTGCCCGTACCGAAGTACGGTCTCTACTTCACATAATCGAACTAACACTTGAAAGTCTGTTTTAATCCTCGTACATTCTCATAGATGACATGATGCATGAATGCAGGTCTGAACAGTAAGAGTTTCTAATGGGCAGGTTTCACTAACAGGCAAGCCCAGAGCATACGCTCGAACTGACAGGTGCTTTATGCAAGATGCATGTCATGTGCTTGAATGACCAAAGTGCTTATAGTGAAGCAGGGGGGTTGGGAGAAAAGTAAATGTTGCACTTATGCTAGATGCGAATGAGATGATGATAGTGAGGAACGGCTAGATGGACAGAGGTTTCGCAAGGATTGGCTTTGAGTGGCTGGATCAAGACTTGGATGGCTTGGGAGACTTGGACCAGTGGTCAGGCTGGGCTGGACCAGCGTTAGACTCTTCTCACTCGGGCTCTCCTTGGTGGAGGAATGGGCTAAAGGATGGAGAGGTGGACTCAAAGCTCTCGGACTGAAGAGAGGGGAAGTGGCTGTTGAAATGGGAAGAGGCTAGGGGTATTTATTGCGTTGGAGAGTGGCAGTTCTCGTAAATATTTATAGCGTACGGACGCTCCTCGGTTTCCAGCGCGTGGTACGGTCATGTCTCGGGGCTGCTGTTTTGACTCGGTGGGTTAACTCGGTGAGTTGACTCAGCGGGTCGACTCGGCGATTTGACTCGGCGGGTTGACTCGGTGTTTTGACTCAGCGGGTGGGTTGACTCAGTGGGTTGACTCAGTGAGTTTGACTTTTTTAGGATTTTTTGACTGGCTTTTCTTATGGGGGGTTTTTCAGGCTGATGTTTAGGGGTGAGTTGACTGGGTTCAGGCTTGAGTTGGGCTATGGATTGGGGCTTACAAGGGTAAGTTTGGCTGAGTTTGGACTTAGGATTTGGGGGTATGGTCCTCCATTCATCCAGCTATCTCTACCAACAATGTAGCCGAAGGTGGGGTGTCTACAGATGCCCCTCTTTGGCAGAGGTTGCGTGCAACCGAATGCCAAAGCGAGTGGACACCCCACTTCTGACCCGGTCATTCATGGATCATGGTCTAAAATCTTGGCTTGCCTTTGCATCTGTGCCAGTTGATCGTCTGGAAATCGATCACTCGCACAAACCGCGAAAGTTTGGAGAAAACGTTGCGATTGTCCCTACAGTTTGCTGCAACCTGGGTACCCAATCGCAACCCTTCCATTCCCGATCGGTACTAACATCGAAAAGGTACAGTAGAGCCTCTGCGTCACTAGTCTTACGAGGTTACTGACCCTGTGATTGATTGTATGTTCGATGTTTTCCTAGATCACTCTAGGAGTACTTGTTTCGCTTGACTGTCAAAGTGGTTAGATGCCCTGCATCAGATAGTCTTACGGGATTCTACTACGCTGACTTGGAATCAGTCAAGGTAGTTCAGGCATCCACGCCTAGGTATGTGCGGGTGGACTCTTTCCACCCGACCTGCTGGTTTCGATGCTTGGTTTGCAATTCATTCTTTCCTCGATTGTGGTCTGGAATCTTTGTAGTCCTTTGTATCTGAGTCAGTTGATTGTTTGGAGATTGATAACTCGCACATACCGCGGGAGTTTGGAGAAAACGTTGCGATTGTCCCTGTAGTTTGCTGCAACCTGGGTACCCAATCGCAACCCTTCCATTCCCAATCGGTACTAATATCGGAAAGGTACAGCAGAGCCTCTGCGTCGCTAATCTTACGAGGTTACTAACCCTGAGATTGATTGTGTGATGTTTGATGTTTTTCCAGATCACTCCAGGAGTACTTGTTTTGCTTGACTGTCAAAGTGGTTAGATGCCCTGCGTCAAATAGTCTTACGGGATTCTACTACACTGACTTGGACTCAGTCAAGGTACTTCAGGCATCCACGCCTAGGTATGTGCGGGTGAACTCTTTCCACCCAATCTGCTGATTTTGATACTTGGGTTACAATTCATCATTTCCACCTGTTCAAATGGTTTCTTTGACCGAGCCTTTTGCCTTTTATCTTTTCGTATCTTGGCATGTGGTACGATCGCACTGACACTGGAGTTCAGTTTGACTGTACTTTGAGTGCATTGGATCTGATGGTCTCCGGGGAAACTGCGAGACATCGGATCTTATTTGATTTTTGCGTCGGCTCCTACCCAGAGATATGGAAGATCTCCTGGTGTTTTCGAGGCAGAACGCTCTACTGGGAAAATATTTTTTGGATTTTTTGAAAAGATACCCACTCTAGGGAGTAATACTCCGTGGGGTTTTTATTTGCAAATAGGAATTTTTTTTTGTCTTTTGAAATGGAAATCTGGTCTGCACGTGCCTCCACTAGGGATAACTGTGGGGTCTTTGGCTAACCGACTTTATTTTGAAAGCAGGTAAACATGATGATTGATGCGATGGATGCTGATGCATGGAGATGCATGATGAATGCATGGCTTGGCTCATTCTCTTTCAGTTTGATGATTTTGCTTTTGCTGGAGATGCAGAGAATTTTGAGCTTATTGCTTGCAGGGTTGTGCTTCCCTGGGGTTTTTCTTTTTTATACGGGTGTTTGGTCAGCGGGTTGGTCAAGATCCTGACTCGTGATCGATCAGGTCCATTGTCCCAAGATGCTGTTTCTTTGCTAATGAGAATGTATGAGGATGTTATCCGACTTCAAGATGTTCTTCTAGGCATAAATGCGATTGAGACGGTGCTTGGTCGCCAATTTTGGTCAAGATTCCAATTTACGGGCGATTGGATCCGTCATCCCAAATTGTGAAGAGAGTGGAGTTCAAGACTCCTAAAGTGTAGTGCTGATAGTGACAATTTTTATGATTTTTACAAATATTTGGTCCGAACCTTTACTTGAGTGGTCAGGATAGAGATCGGTTATTGAAAACAAAGGAAATATTTTTTGTGGTTTTGAAAATATTTGGTTTGAAAGCAAGGGAAATATTTTGTGATTTTTGAAAATATTTTGCAATGTTTTTGTATTTTCTGATTTTTCTGAAATGCAAGGAAAAGTATGGAATTTTCATCCATTTCCAGCTTCTACTGCTGGTAAGGCACCTGATCCATTTTACGTCAGCGAGCAAGACGAGTCTCATACAGTTAAGTGCTGTAGTTTTACATCTTCGGATGAGGAGATTTTGAGGGTTTTCAGTCAACACACCCACAAAGTTGCCTGTTCCTCATGTGCAATGCACATAGGCCACGTATTGTCCGACGGACTCCTTCGGCCACAAAATGAGCCACATCCTCACATTTCCCTTAGTCAATCCAGTTTGGGGCCTTACGTTGCTCACAATTCCGTGAGGGTGCGCTCCACGTCCCAATAGCCTTAACCCCTTCATGAGTTTTAGGAACAGGGATTATCCATCAGATTCAACAGCGACTTCCAAATCAAGGTTGTCTATCACCGTGCGTTCAACACGAACAGGATTGCGGGGTTCTACCTGCCTCAGCCTTTACCTGTTTAAAAGATCCCGGACACCTGTATGATCAACTGTCAGCCATGTCCGGAACAGGTTGGGAAAGAAAGCCCCCGAGAAGTTAATCCCAGTGTAGTTTTAGGTCTTCGGACCACTGAGGATTAATTTATGAAATTGGTGGTGAATTTTTTGTGTTTTGAAAAAGTTCCAGACTTCAACTCGAGTAATCAGGGTTGATGCTGGTTTTTATGGAAAGCTTGAAATCTTTTTGGTTATTTTTGGAAATGATCCGGGCTATCAAACCTTGATCCTAGCGGTTGAGGCCGATGCCGGTTTTTATTAAAAAATCTCTCGGGATGTTGATCCCGACGTAGTTTAAGGTCTTTGGACCCAAAAAAAACTTTATATACATGCTGAAAGTACATTATTTTTGTGATTTTTGAAAAATATTCTGAGTCATCGATTTTGATTTTGAGGGTCGAGATCGATGCCCATTTTTATTAAAAATCCCTCGGGATCTTAATCCAGACGTAGTTTAAGGTCTTCAGACCCAATTTTTGTACGGGCTGAACATAAATTCTTTTTTGTGATTTTTCGAAATGATCCAGATCATCAGATCTTGGCCTGAACGGTTGGGATCGATGCTGGTTTTTATTAAAATCCCTTGGGATATTGATCCCGACGTAGTTTAAGGTCTTCGGACCCAATTTTTGTACGGGCTGAACATACATTCTTTTTTGTGATTTTTCGAAATGATCCAGATCATCAGATCTTGGCCTGAACGGTTGGGATCGATGTTGGTTTTTATTAAAATCCCTCGGGATATTGATCCCGACATAGTTTAAGGTCTTTGGACCCAATTTTTGTACGAAACAGGGCAAACACATTTTTTTTTATTTTTTGGAAAATATCCGGTGTCTGCGGATCTTGATTCGAACAGTCCAGACTACTACCGATTTTTATTTAAAAAGTCCCTCGGGATCTTGATCCCGACTGTAGTTTAAGGTCTTCGGACCACACTATGTATAAGAGAGTAGCAATCAAGGTGGGAGATTCCGGGGATTCTTCTTAGAATGGTTCAGATCATCAGGTCATGCCTTTGGATGGTTGAGATCGCTGTTTGACCAAGTCAATTCTCTTTCTTTTTCTTGAAAATTCCATGGAACTTTTTCCACAGCATCAAGCCAATTTCTTACCAATTTCTCACAAGATGAGATTTTGGTGAGATTCCTTACTTTTTCTCACCATTCTCTTCCATCACTTCATTCTTACAAGGAGGTACAAGATTCACTTGCAACCACCCTTCCCAAGGAGGAGTTCTTCCCAAGGAGAGGGGGTGAGAAGTCGTTTCAACTAGGTGGGAGGTAGGACGGCCCCCTGGGTGCCGCCCAAGCCGTCCCTGACCTCTGGTTTCTTCAGTGGGTTGGGTAAAGGGGTGCACCCTCCTTTTCTATATAACATGGGGCACCCTTGCCCCCTCCAACGTGCAATCTCTCTCTTTTCTCTCTCATACTCTCTCTTTCTTTAAGTTTTCTCTCTCTTTTGGTGGTTCTTTGCTTCTCTCAAGTGGTGGGCCTTAGAGAAGTTTTGGGACAGCAAGGTGGTCCCTCTTTGGTGAGTGGTAAAGGTATGGACCACTCCCTTTCTCTTTTGTCTTTTTCCTTCTTCATTGTTTCTCATGGTTCCTTTCTTTTCTTCATGTAGCTATTTCAAAAGAAGTGAAGGTGGGCCCAAGTGTTCTTGACCTTTTTCTAGATCCCCAATCTCTTTCAAAGGTGGTGCATGGAGAAGGACATTGCAAGCTTTCCATTGCATTTTTTTTTCTTCTTTTCATACTCCCTTCATGTGTATGTAAAGGGTAATTTTGCTATGTCCATCAAATGTGCATGGCAAAATATCTTATCTTTCTTTATGGGAGTTGGGCCTCTTTTCATGTGTATCAAATGGGCTCAAAGTGAAGACATGGCCCTTGGTGTATTTGATGGGCCCAATGCTTCATTTTGGGCTCCCTCTTACTTTCTCTTTCTTGTCATTCCCTTTGGAGCTTTCTTTTTCTTTTCCATCTTCTTTCCAAGGTTTGGGCCCATGGGCATGGTAGGGCCCATCTCAAGTTTTGGGCTCATGGGGCTCACTTTAGGTGACCCCATCTTTCTTCACATGTGTATGGACCAAGGTGACTAGCCCATTCTTCACTTGGATCTCAAGTGGGCTAGATTTCTTAGTTGGGCCTTTATGGACAAGTAGCCCAAATCTTCCACCATCTCTTGATTATGATGTACATCCTTGTACAAAGTGTGGTGGGTTCCTTGGAGTTTTTCCATATGGATGGGCTTTTGGGCCTTCATTGAAGCTTGGATTTCTTTGGACCATGTGTGCACCACTACACTTTGTCCATGTAGGGTTTTTTCCTTTCATGCTTTTTCTTTAGATGGATGGAGGACTTGAGTTGCTTGATCATCTATAAGTCCTATGAGTGAGTTGTTCCAACTATCTTACTAAGTTCAAATGGTTTTTCCATGTGGTAAGAAAGTGGTTCTCAAGAGTTTTCCTTTAATGTTATCAACCTCAAATGGATGATCCTCCTTCAAGTGAGCTATCCATGCAACCATAGCTCCTTGAACTTCTCTTTGGGGTGCTTGGTGGGTCATCCACCACCATTCTCAAGGATGAGTGATTTTTCTTTCAATTTGTGAGAAAGAATGATACTTATAAGTCGCCCAATTTTGTCCCATGCTTTGGGGCATTTTGGATTTTGATCTTCAAGTGGGCTATGTATACCATTCTTAGTCATTTCCATGATGGTTGGGTGACTCATCAAGCCATGCCCTCTTGTGCTCAAATGGTCCCCCTTTTTTGTAAAGAAATTGCTGCACATAAGTTGCCCAAACTTGTCCTTACATGGACATCTCCAACTTTGGTTCTTCATGTGGGCTATGTGCATCCAATTTTTACCATTAGCTTCTTTGATTCATATGCTTGTGGGTAGACCGCCATGTTGTACTCTCATAGTCAAAACTTTCATCAAGATGATGCACATAGGGGTGCCCATGGTTAACCCATTGGATGGGTCCTCATGTTCTTCAAGTGGGCTATGTGCTCCTTTCAATCCATTGAGGTGAGGCATTTGGGTTGCTCTTGGGGGCCCATTTCCTTCCTATTCCCCATTTGTCCATGTACATGTGTAAAAGATGGAAACATCTTAAGTGAGAATCATGGCCTTGGCATAAAAAGTGGATCAATCCTTGGCCACATGTGGACTTTGAAGAGGGATTGCTCATGTGAAGTAGGATTCTTATCCCTTGTTGATCTCATGGTACTTGAGTGCATTTGTTGTCCAAAGTATGTCCTTGGATGATGGACTTTCTATGCCTAAGGCATGGCATGAAACCTTCTTTAAGGTGGGCCTTGCTTTCTTTAATGGGCCCAACACATACCCTAGGTAACACATGGATTTGGACTTTGGATTTTGCATTTGAATGTGAGTCCAATCCCATGGGTTTCCTGGATGATAATTTGGATTTTAACGGGTAAGGGATAGGGACTTACCTTGCCAAGCTTGTAGGATTCAATGGCGGACGGTACCAGAGGACATCGAGTGATTGATGAGGATGATCCTGCCTTCATCATCCGCCGAGGGGCCCATATGTGTTCTTTGGCTCAAGAGCACCAACCTCTTCCCGCCATCAAGGATCGAGGTACCAGAGACCACTGGGACAACTGCGTGAAACATCCACAGCCTTTGCTTGAACGAGTATTGGCTGACACTCCTTTTGCTGGCCTCCTTACCTTACGCTTTCATAACAACAGTGTCAACCGCATGATGCTCGCGGCTCTTTGCGAGAGGTGGCGGGATGAGACCCACACCTTCGAACTCCCTTGTGGTGAATGGGGAATAACTCCCCTGGATATTTATATGTAAATTGGCTTTCCATTTCATGGGGCAGTTGTTCCCCAAGTCATCTCTCTTGCTCCCACCACCTCCACTGACTGGCTACGGCTTGTTGGTGATGTCCTGCTTGAAGATGAATTCCAAGGCCATCAAGTAAAGATGCGATGGTTCTACAACACTTTTGCCTCCGTCATCCCCACTACTGAGCTAGAGGCCCTCCATAAAGCACGGGCCATGATTACTTATGCCTTCGGGTCCTTCCTTCTCTGCCATGCAAATGAGAGGGTTGATCCTAAATTTCTTCACTTGGTTGAGGATCTTCACCACCCCTACAATTGGAACGGGGCTATCCTGACTCATATTTTCCAGGGTCTGGATAAAACCAGTCGGAATAGTCGGTCCTACACAGGTTTCTGGCCTGTCGTTGAGGTACTTCTTCTTTCTCCTTTCTTGGAGACATTTACCCTCTTCCTCTTTCTAATTGTTAGGTGTGCCCTTGCCCAGACTTGCTTTTATGACCATTTTTCCCATCTCGTGTCGAGGATGCGGGACGACATTGAGCCATCTTTGTATCGCCACATGCATTGGCATCAACAAAATCGTCAGCGGAACTCTCGAGTTTCTGGGGACAACTGGCGTGCTGACATAGACGGATTGACCGTCGAAGATGTAAGTATCTTGCTTTCCTTATCCCTCGTGTTGTACTGTAATTGATCGTGATGAACTCCCTTGTTGTAGCTTGCTCGGATGTCATACGCCAATTTTTCACTCTACTACACCCCTCAGCGTGTGGAGACCTATGATGCTTCATGCCTCCGGATCATGCTTTCTAACGCTGAATCATTTCAGTGGTATCTGGGTGAGAGATTGCTTCAACAGATTACCGGAGTGGCGAGAGTCCCTTGTTCTGCACCTCCTCCAGCTGCTCAGATCCCAGCTGATGAGATAGCTGACGCTCTTGTGGGCCAGCCTGGGTTTCGTTTCATGATCCCGGATCGCGATTATGATGAGTGGTACTTGCTGTATGGCCAGGGGCCTCTGCTTCCTCCGCTCTATGTTCCTGGGGGCCATCGCAGATATGCTGGAGGCTCGGTGACAGCTCCTTTGATGGATCTTCATCGTCGAGCGCGGGACGAGAGGAGGGACGATGACGACTATGTTGGCGACTTGTAGCTTGCTTTTGTATTCAGCTTACTTGATGTATGACCTTCTTCTTTTGGCTTTTACCTTCTTCTGTATAAAAATCTTCTGAATGAATATACGATCTTTGACTTGTCTCAAATTCCTTGATGATGTCTGGATGCTTTGACTGGGGACTTCTTAATTGCATGGATGATGACTTGAATGGTTCAGATGGCTTGATCCGGCCCTGTGGGCCTGCTTGAGACCTCGGCTTTACTTTGGAGCACCTCTTCTTGATGATTTGTGAGGCTAAGAAGGCTTCTCATGGTGTGGATGATGACTTGAACGACTTAGATTGCTTGATTTGGCCTTGTGGGCCCACTTGATGATCAGATCTTGGATTCTGGCCCTTCTCTTGATGATCAAACCCTTGATCTTGCTATTTGATGATCCATGCGAGCCTTCTCATGGTTTAGATCATGATGATCTAGTCTTTGAATGGCTCAGATTGCTTGTGGCCCCCCTCTTGATCATCCTTCCCTCTCTTTGACTTGATCAGACCCATTCTGGTCGCAGTGCTTCGTGATTGGATAGGTGGGGTACCTTCCAAATGATTCTGATCAACCTCAATCGAAATCTAGAGTGGATTGGGGCCTTGGGCGGCCCTCAGGATGCCATCTGCTGATGTGGACTGTCAGCCTCACCTACCAACGACCATGGAGCCAATCCCGCGGAGAGAGAGGGAGCGCGTCCGTACGGGTGGCCCAGAGCAGGCTGCCCAAGGCTCGCCTCTTGTGCGGCCTGGGCTGGCTCTGGTTCGGACAATGAGCATATTCTCTTGGCTGCTGTCTCCCTCATCCTTGTACCCGATTTTCGATCCAGCCATGAATCTCTTCCTTGTCTCATCTTCCCTTCTCATTTTGTCTTTTTCTTGCTTTGTTTTTCTCAAGCAATGGACGGTGGAGATTTAGGGGCTGTGGGGGCTGTCCATGGTGGGTCCCACACTTCAGGAGGTGGTGAAGGCTTTAATGATGGTGGAATCTCTTTAATGGATGGTAGAGATGGAGCATTGAATGGGGGCATTGATGAGGGGTTAGGGATGGTGGTTGGTGGAGCTTTGAATGGCCCCATTAATGGCAGCCATGCTGAAATTTCAGATTGGAATGGGTCTTTGATTGTGGGAGAATTAGATGGTATGGATGAGATGAGGAGATGGGACATAGGTGAGGCTATGCATCCCTTGAATGTGGGCCACCTAGATGATGTGATTGATGGTGGTGATGGGGGTATGATGGACATAGATGGGCTGATCTCATGTCTGGACGGTATGGATGGTTCAGATGATACCTTTGACAGTTTGGATGCTCTTGATGAGGGCTAAGATATGCGGCATACTTGTTTGGGTGGACTTGATGTGATCATTGATGATGTCCCCCTGATGATGGACGGTGTGGATGCCTCGATGATCCCTTTGATCGGCCAGGATGATGACTGGATTCATGATTTCCTATTGGAGAGGGCCGCAGGTCCAGATCTGACCGTTGATTCTTCGATCGGGGTTGCCGAGACCCTTCTTAATGATTCAGATTCATTCTTTGACGGTCGGATTGGCCAGGATGCCACGATGTGCGGTGTGATCTTTGCTGATAGCCCTTTTGATGGAGAGTATCGTCCTTCTCCTGATCGTCGATCTTTTGCGCACTCTGTTCATGAGGTGGGCGAGTCTTCTCATGCGGCTGAGGTTGTGACAGTTCCAGACAGTGATGCGACTATATCAGACATAGCCGTTACTGAGGGCTGGTCAGGGGCTGTCGAGTCTGCAGAGGTTCCAGCTTTTCCTTCTCCTTTGCCCGTTGATCTTTCGATCCTTGATGAGCTGTCATTGATTTCTGGGCCTTTTGTCCTGGAGGGGGTATCAGTGAGGACTTGTCAGCTGCTTCCTCGTCCTTCTTGCTCGCCACGGCTGCTTGCTTGTCTTGATAGTTTGTCAGCTTATGAGATTCGGGATTTGGAGTCCTATGGCTTCGACAGTTTGATCCATATGGCTAGAGTTGACATTGATTAGAGGATGCTTGGAGCTGCATTGATTGACTGGGTCCCTTCGTTGAACTTGTTCGCGTTCAACGATATGGAGATGGGACCCTCTTTGGAGGAGCTTGCACGCTTGACAGGCCTACCTTGGGATTATACTCAGTATTTTTCGCCGAAGACATCACCGAAGACTGCCACACCACAGAATTGGTTTGGGATCCCTTATCTTGTTCGGCCTGCAGCTGTCGGCCAGGATGCTGTAGTGTTCTCCTTGGACTTACTGTATGATCTTTTTTCGGGTCCTCGGAATGTGGCCGATTCTATCCTTGCTCGGAACGCACTGATGTTCTGCTTGATAGCTGAGGTGCTGTTATCGGGATGGCACAGGTCCCAGACTCCTTTACTTTTTGAGGTGATGAGCTGAGCTATCCGACGGCAGGGGATCATTTCTCTCATCTTGGCCGAGCTGTTTAATGGGCTGACTGACTGTGCCCTGGGCAGCACTCGTGTCCTTCGCGGCTGCTGTGCATTTCTTCAGGTATCTTTTCTGTACCTTTCCTTTCTTGCTTTTTAGGAATTGCTTTGCTCTAGCTGAACTTCTTTTCCTTCTTATGATCAGGTTTGGCTATGGGAGCGTCTTTCGCTGACTGTTCCTGTACCGTTTCCTGACACCCGTCGCCTCGACCTTATGCGACATATCATGGAGTTTCTTCCGCATACAGCTAGGATGAGCGAGCTTTTGTATCGCAGGATGTTCGCTGATCTTCGTGACTGGAATGTTCGTTGGGAGTCATCTTAGCTTTCACTTGCTCTAGTGCTTTGCGATGCACACCGCCTTCCTCTGATGTTGGTAGGCTTTCGATCTTACTTTTCCTACCATCCTACCCGGTTCCTGCGGCAGTTTGGGTATGAGCAGGATGTTCCTCTTTTTGCTTTTATAGGTATCGGGCGCCGAACGCTTCCATCTAGGATCTCTGACTTTAGAACTCGGGTCGATGGATCTTGGGCGAGTTACTTGACTGCCGATTTGCTTGGTTTTGAGCTGTGGGCTTTTCCGATGGTGATCGCCCCATATCAGTACTGGGTTGCTGAGCAATCTTTGTATCGACGTATCCCTTGCTGGCACCAGACTGCTGATGAGGATGAGCAGGATATCCTTGGAGATGCCGACTCTTCATCTGGTTCATATGAACCCTTTGAGGAGTGCCCATTCATCGATCCTGGCTTCCTTTTAGCCACTCATGGCCATTTGTTGTCTGAGATCTTTGCACTTCGGTATCATTGTGAGATGATGTCGAGGAGGTTGACTGTCGATCAGATGTTATCTAATGAGGAGGCCATGATCCGTACCCTTGAGCGCGATGAGGCGCATTACCTGCGTATGGAGGTGAGCATGTTGAGAGCGAGGCTACTTCATTATGAGTCAGAGGACTTACCTGATGAGGCCGAGGAGGAGGGTAGAGATTGATTGTGTGTGGCCACCTGTACATTCCTTTTTTGCATGGTATATGATTGATGATGATGCATTTTTTGTATTTTTTGAAAAAGATGATATGATATGTGTAAAAGAAATATGATGCATTTAATGAAAAGAGAAAACTGTTTGAAAATCTATTGTGCCATTAGTTGCCTTGTGAGTGTGTGTCTGGATTTTGTGTCGGGATATAGGAATCAGAACTGGGGCTCGGCCAATGCTTTGACCGATGTCTCGAGATTTGACTTGTGAGGTCCCTTTGGTTCCTTAGAGATGTAGGCAACGGAAACTATTGCCTCCTGAGATTGTCGGAATTTATAGAGCTCTTCGTTCCTGACTGCACTTCTTCTTGTTCTTGAACTATGACTGCTTGAACCGATCTGGACTGTCTGATTTCTTAGTACCTGCACTTTTCATTTTTTTTTCTATTTGAGCCATTTTTGCCTGCAGCGCTCTTTCGAGTTTTCACCACAGCCGGCCTTTTCCCGTCATTTTTGCCGTGGCCCCCTTTCGGGTTTTCACCACGTCCCGGTGTTTGATCTTGCCTGCCCCTTAGCAGCTATGCTGTTTTTACCCTCAGTGCCCTTTCGGATTTTCACCAAGTCATCTGTATGCCCACTGTTTTTACTCGGAGCGCCCTTTCGGGTTTTTACTCCGCCCTTTTTGTTTAGGAACACATTTTCTTTTTCTCTTTTTTTTTTCTAGATCTTTGGATAACTGCGGCTGCTAGAGGTCGAGAATCCGTCGTTGCCGGCCGATGACAGTCTTTCAGCCCTTATCCTAAGTTACGATGATAGAGCTGTCGGTCTTAGCTAAAGACCCTTCTGAGATGAATGGATGGATGACTGCATTTCTTCTTGGGTTGATTTTTCTCGGGTGCCTTGCTTTAGCTTCCCTTTTTCTTTTTCTCCCCCTTTTTTTCTTTTGTATTCTTTTTCTCTTTTTTTTCTTTTTTTCTTTTGAATCCCCTTATTTGAGACACTTGTTGGTGGACGAAAATGATTTTTCAGAGGTTTTAGCTTCGACTTCTTGACTTCAGCTCTATTAAAGTAACTCTTGATAAGGTCAGAATGACTTACCCGTGAAAGATTTTCACTTTGTCAGCGTTGATTGGCTCAGGAAGATCCACCCCTCTCATGCTGGTGAGTCTGAGGGCGCCTTCGGGAAGTACTTCTCTGATGATCAGCGGCCCGTCCCACGAGGGTTTGAACTTTCCTCTGAGATCCGGAAGGTGCGATGGTAGAATCTTCTTCATGACCATGTCGCCTACCTTGAAACTTCTTTTTCGGACTCTCTTGTTGTAAGCCCGAGCGATCCTTTTCTGATAACACTGGGAATGACTTAGCGCACGCATACGCTTTTCATCTGCTAACTGTAACTGATCGAATCTGGCCCGTTGCCATTCTCCTTCTTCAATTCCGCTTTCCAGTAATACTCGTAGTGATGGTATTTCCACCTCGACTGGCAGAACTGCTTCCATTCCATAAGTAAGCTTGAAAGGAGTAACGCCCGTAGCAGACCGTACAGACGTTCGATAGGCCCAAAGTGCATATGAGAGCATATCTGACCAATCTCGATGGGTCACGACCATCTTCTCAAGTATCCTGACGATTGTCTTGCTTGCGGCTTCTACCCCACCATTCATCTGAGGACGGTAGGGGCTTGATCGATGACGTTGGATCTTGAATTTGCTGAGAAAGTCATCCACCTTCTTGTTGACGAATGGGGTCCCATTATCTTTGATGATAGCATTAGGGATTCCATACCGGCATATGATGTTGTTCTTCATGAATTTGATCACTTGGGATGCTGCAATCGTGGTGTAGGAGGCTGCTTCTACCCACTTAGTGAAGTAGTCGACTGCCACAAGTATGTACTCATGACCGTTTGATGCTTTGGGACTAATTTTGCCGATGATGTCGAGTCCCCACATGGAGAAGGGCCAGGGGGTGGTCAGGTTGTATAATTCTGATGAGGGGGCATGGATTTGATTCGCATGCTCCTGACATTTGAAGCATTTTCTAACGTGCTGGCAGCAGTCTGTCTCCATGGTGAGCCAATAGTAGCCGAGTCGTAAAATCTTCTTTGCCATCATGTGCCTGTTCATGTGTGGGCCACAGATTCCTTCGTGTATTTCTTTCATGATCTTTGCAGCTTCTGTTTCATCGACGCATCGAAGGAGGATGTGATTATAGGATCGCTTGTAAAGAACTTCGCCACTGAGGGTGAATTGGCCTGCTAAACGCTGGTTGGTTCAAAGATCTATTGCTGTTGCTGACTCCGGATACTCCTGGGTTTCGAGATATTGTTTCATGTCAGCATACCAAGGTTTGTCAGGGACAGCTTCAGCTTCTTCTATTTGCAGGCAGAAAGCAGGTTCATCTTGAATTTCGACTGTGAGCTCCCATTCTGAAGCTCCTTTCGGGATCTCGAGCATTGACGCGAGTGTGGCGGGAGCATCGGCAAACTGGTTTTGGCTCTGGGCATATATGAGAATGTGATTTCTTTGAATTCTTCGATCAGATTTTCAAGATACACATGATATGGTATCAACTTCTCGTCCTTGGTCTTCCATTCGCCATTGGTCTGATTGATGATAAGCTGTGAGTCTCCAAATACTCGTAGCTTCTTGACGCCCAAGATTATGGCTTCCCTTAAGCCAGCGATGCATGCTTCGTACTCTGCCATGTTGTTGGTGCACTCGAATGCTATGCGCCTTGAGATAGGAATAGGGACATCATCTGGAGAGTAGAGGATTGCTCCAATACCACTCCCTTTAGAATTTGCTGCGCCGTCGAAGAATAATGTCCATTCATCTTTCTTCTTCTTTTCTTCCCCTTTAATAAGAAAGAGATCTTCATCAGGGAAGAATGTCTTGAGCGGTTGATAATCTAGGAGGGAGTGGGCCGCAAGATGATCGGCGAGGGCCTGTCCCTTGATTGCCTTCTGAGTGACATAGGTGATGTCGAATTCAAACAGGAGTAGCTACCATTTAGCTATCCTTCTAGTGAGTGCCGATTTCTTGAACAAGTACTTGAGCGGATCCATGTGAGCGAGTTGGAGAATAGGGAATGCAATCATGTATTGGCGGAGTCGCTGAGTTGCCCAGACTAGGGCGAGGCAAGTCTTCTCGATCGGGGAATACCTGGTCTCATAGTCGGTGAACTTTCGGCTCAAATAGTATATTGCTTGTTCCTTCTTCTCGGTCTCGTCGTGCTGGCCGAGGACACAGCCAATGGCTTCTGCTGCTACCGAGATGTATAACAATAGTGGACGTCCAGGAGTAGGTGGCACTAGGACTGGAGGATTTATGAGATATTTCTTGATGCGATCGAAGGCGACTTGGCAATCATCATTCCATTCTTTTGGAACGTTCTTCCGAAGGAGCTTAAAAATGGGCTCACAAATAGGTGTGAGCTGTGCGATGAAGCGACTGATGTATTGAATTCTGCCGAGGAAGCCACGGATTTCTTTTTCTGTTCTAGGAGGGGGCATTTCGATGATTGCTCTGGTTTTGGTCTCGTCGACCCTGATGCCATCCTCACTCACCATAAAGCCGAGGAGCTTACCTCCCATTGCACCGAAGACAAATTTCTGAGGGTTGAGGCGGAGCTTGTACTTTTCTAACCTGTTGAATAACTTCTTCAGATCTTTAAAGTGTCCTTCAACTGTGCGAGATTTGACGATCATATCGTCCACATATACTTCAATCTCTTGGTTCATCATGTCGTGGAATAGTGCTGTCATTGCTCGCTAATATGTTGCTCCTGCGTTCTTCAGACCGAACGGCATTACCCTGTAACAGAAGTTCCCCAGGGAGTGATAAATGATGTCTTCTCGCGATCTTTGACGGCCATCTTAATCTGATTATAACCTAAGAATCCGTCCATAAATGAGAAGATCTTGTATCCAGCAGTATTGTTGACCAGAGTGTCGATGTGTGGCAAGGGGAAGTTGTCTTTAGGACTGGCTTTGTTGAGATCTCGGAAGTCGATGCACATTCGAACCTTGACATCCTTCTTTGGTACTGGTACGATGTTGGCGAGCCATTTAGGGTAGTTGGAGACTACTAAGAATCTCGCATTGTACTGTTTGATGACTTCATCTCGGACTTTCAGAGCCCATTTTGGCTTCATTCTTCGAAGTTTCTGTTTCACTGGCTTCATATCTGCCTTGGTTGGCAGATGGTGTACAACGAGCTCTTCATCGAGCCCCGACATGTCTTCATATGAGAACGCGAAGTTTGACAATCTTGGAGCTAGGAACTCTATCATTTTCTGCTTTATCTCAGGTGGCAACGATTTTCTAATGCGTACTTCCCTGGGGATCTCAGGTGTCCCCAAGTTTACTATCTCGAAATCATCAGCTACAACATTGGCTTTAGATTCGAACTTTCCTCTAGTTTGGGAGCCAGATCATCATCTTCCTCATCCCGAGCTTCGTCTAGACCTATGAGCTCGAAGTCTAATTCGATGTCAAAATCATATGATTCGACTTCAAACTCATGTGACTCTTTAGACGAACTTGGCACACTATTGAATGCAGGAAAAGAAATGTTTTTTGGTTTTTGAGATTTTTCTGAAATGGAAATGCTAGATGTTTTTGGCTTTTGAAATTTTTTGATTTTTTTGGATTTTTGAAATTCGCGGGACTTTGAACAAGCGGGCATTGCAGACCATGATTGATCCCAGCTTGTTTCAAAGTTCCGATCGCTGCTTAAACAGGCGTTTTTTGGAAGCCAGAGCCCTCAGATGGCTCTTTGGCTGATTTAAAAGTTAGGGGAACGGATGACCATTTAGGACCCCACACTTCCTCCCCTGAAGAGGTGGGGGTTAATGATTCGGGCGAAGAATCACAGTCTAGCTTAATGACCATATTTTTTGCTGGTCGGGTTCGAGATCTGAGTCATACTCAGTCCCTCCCGGGTTACTTACCTCGCATTGCAGTTCATCTGGTTCTACGGCTAGACATGAGTTTGGAACCTGGACATCAGACCAATCCAGGGCTGGCCATTTCCCTTTCTTGGTCCAATGGATGGGCGGCTTCTGCCCCTGGCTAGTGATTGATGATGTTGATTCTGCAGAGATGGGCAAGTCGTGCCCCTTACTGATTGATGCTGAATGGGTAAGTTGTGCCCCTGGCTGACTGGAATTGAAGCGGGCAGGTTGTGCCCCTGGTTGGGAGCAGGTGTCAGAGTAACCTGGTCCTGAAGCTGCTGTATTTGACTTCCTTCTTCATCTTCATCATTTCCTTCTTCTTCTGGAGGCTTAGACGGTTCGAGAATCTGATCCCATCGAATGGGCGGCCACGTGGCCCAAACTAGGCTCATCGGGAGGCCTCTGTGTAGTGCAGTCGGTTGATTCCCTCCTGGATCTTTGCAAGGTTCTCCTGGCTTGACAAATTGGATGGGTGAGCACCGAAATTTCTTCCTTCTTTTGTCCATGAAGATTGCCCTGTATCCGAGTCCCCATTTGCATTGGTTATATATCAGCGGTATCTTTCTGGACTTGAAGTGATTCTTCATACGGTATTTGAGGCTCAAACGTTCTGCCGGTGAAAAGACACGGTCCACTGTTCGCTCGCCTCAAGTGTAAGGCTGCGATGTAGTAATAAATCTCGGTAAGACCGAGGTCGATCCACAGGGAAATAGAAACAATTTCAAACTACTCCAGCAACTCAACTTTGCAAGAATATCAGATTCAATTGGGTAATTAACTAAAACAGTAACTTAATGGAAATTCAGTGATTTAAAGTACTAAGGCATTCAAGGATCCACTTATAGCAATCCCATGTCAATTCAATCAATCCAAGTAGAGAACACAACTAGATTTGAAGTCCTATCTCTCATCTAGTTGGAAAATAAAGCATTCACACACATTCAATCCAAATCGAGTTGAACTTCCAAGTTCTAGTCCATTCAATCAATATAGAATTCAAAACCATAGCCTTCGGAGTAACAGCCATGCCTATGGACTATGGCCTGCTCAAGGATTACTATGATTCAAATCTAAACAAGCATTATATGATAATCTCAGAGAATTGCAAGGAATTCATGTCCGGAGCACATGAACTTGTTAGTGCACTTTTCCATGGCTACTAGTGCACCTTGTTTGTCAATCACTTACGTCAGTGAGTCTAGTGTCGGTTGAGCCCAATGAAGACGAAGACCGAAGACTCAAGACGGACCGGCTGCATCAAGGAAGAAGATTCAGGTAAAAGTGATGCCTTGGTGCCTTAACCTTGACCAAAACCCAACCCCTTTGCTTCTTTGATGACCTTGACATCATTAGGAAACCTTTTAGTCATCATAGATTGGCCCTAGGTGTCCCAAATGTGCACCCAAAACCTGGCCAATACATGTGGATTGAGAAAAGATTGGGTCAGCAAAATGCTGAAGCAGAACCAGGCTGGGCCGATCGGTCAAGACCGGTCGACCAGACCAACAACCCATACTGTGTGTGAAGGAGGCTGGGCAGCCGACCGGTCAAGACCGGTCGGCCTTCACTAGTGTATTGGTCCAGCAAGCCTAGCCGATCGGTCTTGACTGGTCGGCCTGTTGACTCTGTTTGATCCAGCAAAGGGGTCCGACCGGTCGGCCTATGTAGTTGGCATGTTCCTTCAGCAAGTGGATCCGACCGATCGGGACTGGTCAGGACAGGTCGGCTCTAGCCGTTTTATGCCCGTTTTATGACTGTTGGAGCTCTCTTTTCTTACATATAGAGCTCCATTTTTGGGCATTGGAAGAGGGATTCTTGGAGGAGTGAAGCCACCATTGTTGGAGACCATTTGAGGCTCATTCCTTGACCCATTCAAGGCATCTTCCTTGTGCTTTAACACAAGATTAGAGCATTCCAAGCTCATGAAGAAGATGACCTCCATCCCCTCTTGATCTCTAGAGTTTGGAAGCTTCTTGATTGGCAAATCCTAGTCCAAAACTCTAAGATGAGATCGTTGTAGGTAAGAGACTCTAGGCAAACCATTCCCATTAGTTGTAGAGTACTCAAACCTATCCTCCTAGCACCTTGGGCATCTCAAAGGCATCGCATGCAAGATGTTTGATCGAGTGTGGCTGAGGCATTGGCGACGCAACGGCGGCACGATCGTAGGAGCAAAGGAAGCTGATTGAAGCACGGGAGAGCGGAGATCAAGCAACCCAATCCGGCGCAAAACAAGGGGCTCATCCGACAAGTAGGTTGTCTTATTTGAGAGTCCGTTTTAAAGTTTGTTTTTGAACTCGACCTAGGGACGTTAGTCGTTCCTTTGCCCGTCATCCGGGTCTAAACTTAGTCTCCAAGGGGGAGCCTCCGACACGGGAGTAAACGTGCGTTAGGTTGAGAGTTACCCTATGTCTAAAACTCCGGGTACGGTTGAGAGGTGAACGATAAAACCTCTGTGTAAAGGTTGAGAGGTGAACCTCATTTAAAACCTCCGATAGTGAATGCCGGTGTGCTCAAAGGGGTTGAGTACTTGAACCGGGAGTGGAGTAGACATGTAGTTGAACCACTATACATCCTTGTGTTTGTGATTGTTCTTGAGCACATTTATATCTTTGCATTGTTAGTTTAATTGCTTAATTATGAATGCTTGATAGAAATGAATGCTAGGCACTTATTAGGCTCATCCACACACAAGATGTACCTTCACTACTTGTGTAGACTTGAGCTCATTGATCCACTCTCATAAGTCTACACAAGTTGCATAGGTTAGAAGCTTAATTAGTTGTATCATTTACTTTCCTATGCATGCTTAGACTAGGATTGTTTATTGCTTAACCTTTTGCTAGTCTTGTGATTGGACCCACCTAGGCTTGGAAGCCGAAGTGTTCTTGCTTACTAGGCTAAATTTGTTGAATTGTGTAAGTAGGCGAAAAGAATATCAAAGGTCCTAATCACCCCCCCCCCCCCCCCCCCCCCCTCTCTAGGTCCTTAGACATATCTCCGAGTGTCTCTACATGTGGTAAAACTGCAATTTCAGAACTCTCATAAAACATCTCAAACTACCACTTTAAGAAACTAGAACATGAGAAAAATCCAAACTTGAATTAAGAAGTACTTGAATTAAACTGAATCCAACATAGAATTAGCTACAAGCTTCACCTCTCAGCCTTAGCTGAGAGGTTCTAGCCGAGCATATTCATGCTACAACTAAAAACTCTTAATAAAAGCATAAAACTAGAAAAACCGGAAATAGGAGAGTTGCAGACGCTCCACGACAGCTTCCTCTCTCCAAAACCACGTCCCTTAGCTTCTCCGATGACCTAGGAAGAGCCCCTAGGTGTCTTTTATAGTAAGAAAGCTCCCTTACGTCGGAAACATCCAGAATCTGCGAAAGGTTACGCAGTGCGCAGCAGATTTCGGAGTCTCGATTTAGAAATGACTCTTTTTACACAGGGCCGACCGGTCTAGACCAGTCGGACTGGTCTGGCCAATAGTCCAGTGAGTGTAGCCGACCGATCAAGACCGGTCGGGCTTGTTTAATCATCAGTCAGCGTGCATAGCCGACCGGTCAAGACCGGTTGGTTTCCCTTCACTACGTCCAGTGTGCATGGCCGACCGGTCAAGGCCGGTCGGTCTGGTCTTCAGTTATATCAGCGTGCGTGGCCGACCGGTCAAGACCGGTCGGACCCTCTTCAATTTGTCTTTTCTTTCTTTCTTTTCTCCTTGCTTTCTTCTTTCTCTTCTCCTTGCTTTCTTCTTTCTTTGGTCCTCTTTCATCCTTCATCCAATGGCTCTAAAGACTTTCTTTTGATCCCTAATTGAATGAAGTCCGCTCTCATCCCCTATAATCACAAAACATGTGTTAGATGGGCTTTTAAATCATGAAAATCATGCAAACCATGTCATGTAATGGGCAATGCAATGTATAAATTAGAGGTTCAACACACCCCCCAACCAGCTTTTTGCTAGTCCCGAGCAAAACATGCGTGAAACAATGTCAAACCTCCAAACCCAACTCTCCTTCAGAACCCATGATTCTATCCATTCCAAGATGTACAAGTGTAAAATTTGGAAAAATTAGGTGATAGAAGCTGAAACCTTGGACTCTCAAAACATAAGAAGTGCCTACATGAAATTCCCGCTGATTGATTGATAAATAGAAGAACTTGAACAAATTCAACCTAGTGTGTATAGTGAAAGTTCATCTCATGAGTTCCTGGGATCATCTTCTTCATAGATTAAGTAAACCAAGGATTTTAAGGTGCATAGAGCAACAACAAGCCTATGACAGGAATTTGCCTTACCGTCCTTCCGACGGCTTTCACACTATGTCCCATTTCCGGCTTTGGTTACGGTTCGACCATCCCTCGGTTGGTAATAGGTAGCCCTTTTCAAAAATTTTCACCATTTTTCTTTCCTTCCCGATTTCATCCTTTCTTTCCTTTTTCTTTTAAATTAGATAGAATTTTTAAAAATCCATATCTTCTGTTATTTTCCCATGGACAAGGATGGACAAAATACCCCGACTTGGCTGCTCAACACCTTTAAATCAAAGTCTAGCTAATCCACAAATCACATAAACCTATTAGCTCATGAAAATCGTGTAATGTGAACTTGGTGTAAAGGTGTTCAAATTTCCTATCAATCACAACAATAGGGGAACTAACGTATAAAACCATTATGTTGGGAGAAATTCAAGACTACAACATCACACACTTCGTATCTCCTCCTCTTATACTCATATCACCTCGAATGCATGGAAATACGGTTTTCTAAAAGAGTTTTGAAATTTTAGAAAATTCAAAAAAAATTTGCGCATATGAAGCTCTAAATGTTGCAACATGCTAGATGAGGAATCTCATCTCACCCCCCCAACCAAATCTTGCATTGTCCTCAATATAAAAAGATATTCAAGTAGCATGAACATGAGAGCAATGGTAAAATATGAGAGAGTGAGAATCAATAGTACCTGAGAGAGCGATCATGGAAGTCTCCAACCCAACAACTAAAAGCTACTAAAACAGTAAAACTAAAGAAAACCTACCTATGCTATACCTCCATCAGACTAGGAGATCAATCATCCTGATAGACAGGATCATTCAGAGTGAAGGACATGTCCTCTGAATCAAATTTCTCAACAAATGATTTAAGGCGTTGTCCATTAACTTTAAAACAGTTACCAATTGCTGCATTTTCAATCTCAACAGCCCCATGAGGAAAAATTTCTTTGATAATATATGGGCCGGTCCATCGAGATCGTAATTTTCCCGAAAAAGATGAAGTCGGGAATTATACAAGAGTACTTTCTGTCCTTCATGGAAAGATTTCCTGAAGATGTGCTTGACATGGAAAGCCTTCATCTTACTCTTGTAAATTCTCGAGTTCTCATATGTATCATTCCGGATTTCATCAAGCTCATTTAATTGAAGTTTGCGAAGCGAGCTAGCCTTGTCCATTTTTAAATTTAAAGCCCGAATTGCCCAATAGGCTTTGTGTTCTATCTCCACAAGCAAGTGGCAAGCTTTCCCATAGACAAGTCTATAAGGGGACATTCCAATGGGTGTCTTGTAGGTGGTACGGTGAGCCTAAAGTGCATCATCTAATCTTAGGGACCAATCCTTGTGATCCGGTCTCACCGTCTTTTTCAAAATCTGCTTGATTTCCCTATTGGAGATTTCAGCTTGCCCACTTGTTTGTGGGTGATATGGGGTACTCACTTTGTGCCTAATACCATATTTCTTCATTAAAGTTTCGAAAGGTCTATTGCAAAAGTGAGAACCACCATCACTAATGATGGCCTGAGGCGTCCCAAATCTAGAAAGTATGTTTTCTTTGAGGAACTTGAGAACCGTACGATGATTGTTGGTTCTACATGGGATAGCCTCTATCCATTTAGACACATAGTCTACGGCAAGCAAAATATAGACATGTCCAAAAGATGAGGGGAATGGTCCCATGAAATCGATGCCTCAACAGTCAAAGACTTCAAGATGTTGAATTGGGGTGAGAGGCATCATATTTCGACGGGATAATCCTCCTAACTTCTTGCAGCGCTCGCATGCTTTGCAAAACTCGTGGGTGTCCTTAAATAGAGTGGGCCAATAAAAACCACACTGCAGAATTTTCACAGTTGTTTTCTTGGCTGAAAAATGACCCCCACATGCTTGATCATGACAAAAGGAGATGACTGAATTATGTTCATCATCGGGGACGCATCTCCTTATAATTTGGTCTGGGCAATATTTAAACAATAAAGGTTCATCCCAGAAAAATCTGCGCACTTCCCTTAGAAATTTACGTTTGTCCTGCGCAGTCCAATGAATCGGCATCTCACCTGTGGAAAGATAATTAGCTATATCAGCGTACCATGGTGGATGCATAGCAACAAAGAGTTTCTCATCAGGGAATGAGTCCTCAATAGGTGACTCGTCAATGAAATTTGGTAGGACTAGACGGGATAGATAATCCGCCACCACATTTTTTACCCCCTTCTTGTCTTTAATCTCCAAGTCGAATTCTTGAAGGAGTAGGATCCATCTAAGCAAACGGGGCTTAGCATCCTTCTTAGAAAGAAGGTGTTTCAGCGCCGCGTGATCCGTATAAACAATAACTTTGGATCCTATTAAGTATGGCCGGAATTTGTCCAAGGCAAAAATGACAGCTAGGAGCTCTTTCTCCGTAGTCGAATAATTAACTTGGGTGGGATTCAAGGTCCTACTTGCGTAGTAGATAACATGGGGCTTTTTATCCTTCTTTTAGCCTAACACCGCCCCAATAGAAAAATCGCTCGCATCGCACATCAACTCAAAAGGAATGGACCAATCTGGTGGTTGCATAATAGGAGCGGTTGTCAACATGTCTTATAGCTTTGAAAAAGCTAATTGACATTCGGCACTCCACTCAAATTGGTTCTCCTTTTGTAGAAGGTTGCATAAAGGCCTTGAGATATGACTAAAATCCTTTATAAACCTTCTATAGAAATCGGCGTGTCCAAGGAAGGACCGCACATCACGTATGCTTTTGGGTGGTGGTAGATTAAAAATTATGTCAATTTTTGCCCGGTCTACTTCTATTTCATTGGACGAGATGATATGTCCAAGGACTATTCCTCTTTGTACCATGAAATTGTACTTTTCCCAGTTTAATACAAGTTTCTTCTCCTCACACCTCCTCAAGACCAACTTCAAATGCTTGAGGCACTCATCAAACGTACAACCAAAAACAGAAAAGTCGTCCATGAACACCTCAAGAAACTCATCCGCTTTGGTATCTTATTGAACAAAAATGGTGATATTGTTCCTCCATTGATCAAGAATTTCGATCTTTGGGAAGTATCATGATCATCCAATAAGAAGGGTTTCAATTTATTCAAATGAACGATTTGAACACCTATTGATTCTAACAACTGATTGCAGAGTTGATCATTCGAGACTTTCAATTCATAGATGTGGATCTCGGACCTATGAATGGGGAAATTCCCGATACTCACAAAGAAAAAAGGAAGTGACTTAGACAAAAAGAGAAGTGACTTGGACAAAAAGAGAAGTGACTTGGACAAAAAGAAACGAAGTGACTTAGACAAATCTTGTTTCCCACCATATCTGAGAAAATACTCAACATGCATCGTTGGAATGTGGCGGGTGCATTACATAACCCGAATGGCATCCTTCGGTAGGCGAAGGTGCCAAACGGGCATGTAAATGTGGTTTTCTCTTGGTCCTCTGGGGATATCTCAATTTGGTTATATCCGGAATAGCCATCTAGGAAGCAATAATAGGAATGGCCTGCCAACCTCTCCAAAATTTGATCCATAAATGGGAGAGGGAAGTGGTCTTTCCTAGTAACCGTGTTGAGCTTCCTATAATCAATGCACATATGCCAACCGGTGGTCACCCTAGTCGGTATAAGCTCGTTGTTGGCGTTTTCAATGATGGTAATACCGAATTTCTTGGGGACAACTTGGGTAGGACTCACCCATTGGCTATCTGAGATGGGGTAGATAATACCCACATCCAATAGTTTTAACACCTCGGCTTTAACAACCTCCATTATGTTTGGATTTAACCGTCTTTGAGGTTGTCGAGTCGTTTTTGCATTTTCTTCAAGGTGTATTCGGTGAGTACAAACCGAAGGATCTATCCCTTTGAGATCCGCTATTGTCCAACCTATGGCTTCCCTATGTTCTTTGAGTAACTCAATCAACTTGAGCTCTTGGTCTTTCTCTAGGTGGGAGGCAATAACAACTGGGAATGTTTCCTCTTGACCCAAATATACGTATTTAAGCTTGGACGGCAATGGTTTAAGGTCAAGCTTCGGTGGCTTTGATGTTAGACGGTAGAGGCCTTGATGTGGTTGGTGGCAAATTTTCAAAATGGGGCCTCCACCGGCTAGTACTAACTACCGGTCTTTCTATATTTAATGCCTGCACAATTTCACTAATGATGGGGTCTTCAGAATCCATGAAATGTGCTAAGCATGTCTCCAAGCTTTCCAGTGGTTCAAGTTGGAGGAGTTTTTCTTCTTCAAAAGTTTCAAGCAAGTTTACCTCGAAGAACTCATCATCATTGACATCCCTATGTCTTTTGCCCAAGTGAAACACATTCACCTCTAGTGTCATGTTTCCAAAAGATAGTTGCATCACCCCATTTCGGCAATTGATGATTGCGTTTGATGTGGCAAGGAATGGGCGGCCTAATATTACCGGTATTTGAGTGCTAGCATCTAAAACCGGTTGTGTGTCCAAGACGATAAAATCTACTGGGTAGTAGAATTTGTCAACTTGGACTAGAACATCCTCAACTATCCCCCTCGGTACACGGATAGATCTATCAGCGAGTTGCAACGTGGTTTTGGTGGGTTTTAATTCACCAAGACCCAATTGCTCATATATCGTGTATGGGATCAAGTTCACACTCGCCCCCAAATCTAACAAGGCACGCTCAATCCGGTAGTCTCTAATGATACATGAGACGGTGGGACTACCGGGATCTTTGAATTTTGGGGGGGTCTTTTGAGTGAGGATGGCACTCACTTGCTCAGTTAAGAAGGTCTTTTGCTGCACATTATATTTGCGTTTTGTTGTGCATAGGTCTTTTAGAAACTTGGCATAAGAGGGGATTTGTTTGATGGCATCAAGCAAAGGGATATTAATCTTGATTTATCTGAAAATCTCTAGAATATCATGAGAATTTGGGAGAGATTTTGGGGCAACCAACCTTGAAGGGAATGGTGCTACGGGCTTGTAAATGCGTTCCGGTTGTTGTGGGGCTAAGTTAGGTCCATCTTCATCCTCAGAATTTACCGGATCATTAGGCTCATCGGCCTTCACCGGAATAGTTTTGTCAATTTGTTTTCCACTTCTAAGGGTGGTGATGGATTTTCTTGCTCTATGTTTTGGTTGGAAGGATTAGGGATGCTTACTTCATGTACTTGCTTTGGATTGGGCTGAGGTTGGGCCGGAAAGGTCCCTTCCCTAGCATTCAAGCGTCCCTTAATCTCATCAACCGAGACTTTAAGCTCTTGGAACAATTGTTGATTTGTTTGATTGATTTGCGTTTGCCCTTGTATAAACGCCTTCAAGGTATCCTCCATTGAGAATTGAGGTGGGGCCATATTTTGCATGGGTGGCCCTCTTTAAAAGTTGGTAGGATTGCCCGTAGGAGCATTCTTCCAACTAAAATTTGGGTGGTTCTTCCAACTCTCATTGTACGTATTACTTACCGGTCCATTGAAAGGCCGTTGATAACCATATGTGGCATTGGCATGTTCATGTAATACCTCTTGAAATGCAGGAATTGTGGGACAATCTTGCGTAGCGTGTAAATCGGTGAGGCAAATCCCACATATGGATTCAACAGCTTCATTGGACTTGGGAACTCCATTTTTACTAAGTTCCATGGCCTCAACCTTCCTTGTGAGGTTGGCTATCCGTGCATTCACATCGTCTTCCTCCTTAAGGACATAGATCCCTCCTTTCTCTTGAGTGAGTTTGGAGTTATTAGGTTTATCCGATGTATCCCAAGATTGGGCATTTTCAGCCAACATGTCCAAGTAACTCCAAGCCTCATCTGGATTTTTACTCATAAACTCGCCATTGCACATCATCTCCACAAATTGGCGCATATTGGAACTTAATCCATCATTGAAAAAATTTATAATTCGCCAACTCTCATAGCCATGATGTGGGCAAGCAAGCAGGAGATCTTTAAATCTTTCCCAACATTGAAAGAAAGATTCACCTTCTTTAGCCGAGAAATTCATTATGGCCCTTCGAAGGGTGTTTGTTTTATGAGCCGGGAAGAACTTTTTCAAGAATTCCCGGTTCATCTCAACCCATGACCCAATCGAATGTGGTCTAAGAGAGTGAAGCCAATCTTTGGCTCTTTCTTTCAAAGTGAAGGGAAAATGTTTAAGTCTGATAGTATCCTCAGAAACATTGGTGTAATGCAAGGTGGCCAACACTTCTTCGAATTCTTTTAAGTGTAAGTATGGGTGGTCAGAGTCTAGCCCATGGAACTTTGGTAAGAGTTGAATTACACCCGGTTTTATGTCAAAGTTTCCACCGTTTGCTGGTAGAACCACGCAAGAGGGTGTAATTGCTCGGGCAGGTTGTAGGTAGTCCCGTAGTGATCTCATTGGAGGAACATTATGTACCTCATTCTCTCCTACTCCTTCCTGATTTGCGTTTGTAGTTGGAGTAGGGGGGGAGGATTCCTTAAAGGTGTTTGTTCCATACTCCCCAAACTTTCACAATGCTCTTGGTAATTTCAGACTCGTCTATGAAATGACAATGGTCCAACTAAACCACCTTCAGATTGGAGACGATTCGATTGGTTACATTCCCAACGGGACATAAACCACTCAACCAAAAACTAAAACTAATCCTAAATCCTAGAAAACTGAAATCTGAAATTAATCTGAAAAAGATTCTACAAAAAGCTAAGTTAGAAAGGTATCACCTGATGAGCTTGAACTAGAGAAGAATTCCTTCAAAACAGAAAAATTTGTTAGTTCTAAGAAAATCCGAAGAAAAAAAAAACTATCTACTTCTACTTCTATAGCCACTGAAATTATTTGAAAACCGTTATCTAATTTCTCCAGCAACGGCGCCAAAAACTTGTTCGCTCGCCTCAAGTGTAAGGCTGCGATGTAGTAATAAATCTCGGTAAGACCGAGGTCGATCCACAGGGAAATAGAAACAATTTCAAACTACTCCAGCAACTCAACTTTGCAAGAATATCAGATTCAATTGGGTAATTAACTAAAACAGTAACTTAATGGAAATTCAGTGATTTAAAGTACTAAGGCATTCAAGGATCCACTTGTAGCAATCCCATGTCAATTCAATCAATCCAAGTAGAGAACACAACTAGATTTGAAGTCCTATCTCTCATCTAGTTGGAAAATAAAGCATTCATACACATTCAATCCAAATCGAGTTGAACTTCCAAGTTCTAGTCCATTCAATCAATATAGAATTCAAAACCATAGCCTTCGGAGTAACAGCCATGCCTATGGACTATGGCCTGCTCAAGGATTACTATGATTCAAATCTAAACAAGCATTATATGATAATCTCAGAGAATTGCAAGGAATTCATGTCCGGAGCACATGAACTCTCATAAAACATCTCAAACTACCACTTTAAGAAACTAGAACATGAGAAAAATCCAAACTTGAATTAAGAAGTACTTGAATTAAACTGAATCCAACATAGAATTAGCTACAAGCTTCACCTCTCAGCCTTAGCTGAGAGGTTCTAGCCGAGCATATTCATGCTACAACTAAAAACTCTTAATAAAAGCATAAAACTAGAAAAACCGAAAATAGGAGAGTTGCAGACGCTCCACGACAGCTTCCTCTCTCCAAAACCACGTCCCTTAGCTTCTCCGATGACCTAGGAAGAGCCCCTAGGTGTCCTTTTATAGTAAGAAAGCTCCCTTGCGTCGGAAACATCCAGAATCTTCGAAAGGTTACGCAGTGCGCAGCAGATTTCGGAGTCCCGATTTAGAAAGGACTCTTTTTACACAGGGCCGACTGGTCTAGACCAGTCGGAATGGTCTGGCCAATAGTCCAGTGAGTGTAGCCGACTGATCAAGACCGGTCGGGCTTGTTCAATCAGCAGTCAGCGTGCATAGCCGACCGGTCAAGACCGGTCGGTTTCCCTTCACTACGTCCAGTGTGCATGGCCGACCGATCAAGGCCGGTCGGTCTGGTCTTCAGTTAGATCAGCGTGCGTGGCCGACCGGTCAAGACCGGTCGGACCCTCTTCAATTTGTCTTTTCTTTCTTTCTTTTCTCCTTGCTTTCTTCTTTCTCTTCTCCTTGCTTTCTTCTTTCTTTGGTCCTCTTTCATCCTTCATCCAATGGCTCTAAAGACTTTCTTTTGATCCCTAATTGAATGAAGTCCGCTCTCATCCCCTATAATCACAAAACATGTGTTAGATGGGCTTTTAAATCATGAAAATCATGCAAACCATGTCATGTAATGGGCAATGCAATGTATAAATTGGAGGTTCAACATCCACCCTTATCGGTTCTGGATTGGCGATAGAGTTCACAGTCTCGAATTCGAAACTGTGAAACATGATGTCTTCTTCAGAGTGCTGGATATCGATGACCGGGATGTCTGGTTCAGTGGCAGCAGCATTGGAAGGAATGATGAGCTCCTTCTCTGTATGGATAGAGATCACTTGATTTCCACAGATGTATTTCACTCATTGATGCAGGGTTGATGGCACAGCTCTAACCTTGTGCAGCCAAGGTCGTTCGAGCAACATGTTGAAAGAGGCTGATATATCCAGAATTTGGAATGTGATGGTGGAGATTTCCGGACCTATCTGTACCTCTATGTCGACCTCCCCTTCCACTGATCGGCGGGTGTTGTCGAATGCTCTGACGCATATGGTGCTGGGTCAGAATGAAGAAGGACTAATTCCCAGACGTTTTGCAGTCTTGAGTGGTCAGACGTTTAAGCTCGAGCCATTATCGATAAGGACTAGCGGGACACAGAGGTCTTTGTATCGTAATGCTATGTTGAGGGATCGCCCATGATCGCGTCCTTCCGGTGGCAACTCATTATCTGTGAAGGTGATGGCGCGTGGAGCCAGGAGCTGTCCAATCATCAATGTTATCATCTCTGGTGCCGTATCGGAGGATACGTGAGCATCGCTCAAGGTTTTGGCAAACATTTCTCGGTGTATGCGAGATGTGCAGAGTAGCTCCCATATTGAGATTTGAGCATGGATTGACTTGAGCTGAGTCGCCACATCGTATGCGGTTTCATTTTTGTTGCCGAGGCCTGAAAGAGCGCCTTTGGGATCTCCTTTGTTTTGATTATCTCTTCGGATGCAACGCCCATTGGGATTCATATTCCCTACTTCCGCACATTCTGGATAGTGCCATGGGACCTCTTTATAATTTTCCTCACCTTTGCCTTCTAGGACCATCGGTTCTTGCATCGGTACTGGTGTGGGTACCAGATCTTCCTCGTACGGAGCTTTTGCCTTGAGAACTATATTGTTGCCTATGCTGAAGGGGTAATATCGAGGCTTGTCTTCATAGATCACATAAGGTTGCGATCCTGGCTTGGCCATTCCTGGAGCAGGAGGCTCCCATGAAATGAATACTGGTCCTCTTGATATGGCAGGAGGTTTCTCTTTTCATCCCAGCTGTCGTAGTGTGATTGACACGCCTCCGGGATTTACCCCTTGCAATATGACTGGCTCAACTGGAGGAGCTCCTTCCAAGACAATGGGCTCTTGCTGCTGATGAGTATAATCCCTCCATTGCGGATTGGATTGTTCTTGAATTGGAGTGGCCCCTTGCAAGATGACAGGTTTGTATACGGGCTCGATGTATGACTGTGCTCCTTCCGGGACGACTGGTTCCCAACATGAAGGGCCGTAAGATGCCCCTTGAACAACTGGCACATCATATGGAAGTGTTCCTTCGAGTACTACTGGCTCGGAGACTGAAGGAAGAAAGGGACTTGCCCCTTGCAAGATCGGAGGAGGATTTGTCAGCCCATAAGTGTAGGCATGAATGGATTGGATGGGGGAGAAGAAGAGATCGAGGCATTCTCCTTCTTCTATGCTGTTGATGGTGGGGCCTCGAGACAAACTGAGGTCCGTCTGATGTTGAGGCAGAGGATTCTGAAGAATTTTGGTGGGAGCTGCTGCAGGAGTTCCAGGGACCGAAATGACGATCTTTCAGTCGTCGATCAGATCTTGTATGGCATTCTTCAAAATAAAGCATCGACCAGTGGTGTGGCCACGCCCTTGATGGTAGGCACAGTACTCATTTTCCCGGTAGTTTGGAGGCAGAGGATGAGGAGGAGGCCTAGGTGTCATCAGAGTGAGTAATTGCTTTTGTACCAGCATAGTCATGACTTGACTAAGTGGTTGAGTAAGTGGAGTGAACTTCCTGGGCTCCCTGTAATTCTGCCTACTCTGGTATGGGTATTGACCGTTTCCTCTGAACTGCTGCTGCTGTCGAGGTGGTTGTGGCTGTGGTTGCGGATTTGGTCATGGTTGATGCCTCTGAGGTTGGTGCTGAACCTGATTCTGCTGATGCTGTCGATGTCCCTGTGGGGGAGCGTATTGATTACCCTGAGTAGTGGTGCTGATGTTGTTTACCTCTGTCGGGCGGGGAGGAGAACCGCTGCGGTTTCCATTCCCATATCTGATGGGTCTTCCCTCCACTCTGTTCCTTTTGACTGGAGTGGCTTGATGAGGCCATGGGGAGATTGTCCCTGGCACGGATTCCTGCTTCGACTTGCTCTCCAGCACGGATCAACTGTGAGAAATTCGCGTATGGATGCGAGATGAGATATCTAGATATGCCCGGATATGTTGAATGAACAATCATGGAGATTTGTTCTTCGTCGTCGATAGGTGTTCGCATTCGGGCTGCCATAGCTCACCAACGTCCCATGTAGGCAGATAGTGTTTCATCACTCCTTTGCCTGAGAGCTGCGAGGTCGGCTCTTCTGGGTGCCATGTTGAGATTGTATGCGAATCTGTCGATGAAAACCTGGGAAAGCTGTTCCCACGTCCTGATGCGATGGCAGTCCAATGAGGTGTACCAATCTAGGGCATCGCCCTTAGAGATTTTTGGAACAAACGAATGAGGGCCCCTTCATTTCCCGAGATTGCACTCAGCTCTCCACAGAAGGCCTTGAGATGTGCTGTGGGACAACCACTGCCATCGTATCTTTTGAATTTTGGTACCTCAAAGTTTTGAGGTACTTGAGCATCTGGGAAAGGACACAAGTCTCTGAACTTGGTCGAAGGTAGATCGATTCCTTGTTGTCGCTGAAGCTGATCTTGCAAGATCTGGAACTGCTCCCGCAACTCGTCCAGTCCTGAATGATCTGTTTAAGCGACTGGTGCCTCTTGGAGTAAGGCACATTCTTCTTCGGCATAGTGGTCGATGTCTTCGACCCTATGGGTTTGCTGAAAAGCAACCGCGGGTTGCTGAAGTTGATTTGATGATTGAACTGGATTCGGATGAACTTGTGCTTGAAAGGACTGTAATTGAATTGGAGACTGTACTGAAGGTTGAACTGGAACTTGCTGGAAATTAACTGGAGATTGCTGAATTGAAGATTGCTAGAAATTAACTGGAGTTTGCTGAATTGAAGATGGCTGGAAATTAACTGGAATCCCATCGGCGGGGATGTGCCGGAATTGAAAAGTGCTCATGTTTGCAGGAGGCTGAGATGCTGGGAAGTGACCCCCTTGTTAGGGTATTCGCCATTGTCCGCTGATTGATGTGGGCTTGACACTGACCCCCATTGTGGGCATTCGCCAGTGCTGTCCCTGTTGCTGAAAATTGAATTGAAATCCCATCAGCGAGGATGTGCTGAAATTGAAAAGGGGTCCCCTCGGCGGAGACATGCTGAGATCTACTGAGAGTGTTGTTTGTAAGATTGACTGGAAGCTGACTGGAAGTCTCTGCGAAGGGAGTGCTCTGAGATGGCCCTGTCGTCGCGAGAAGGTATTGAGGAGGATGCCCCATAGCGAAGGGCTGAGACGGCTGCTGTCGGTAGTCTTGGGCAGACTCCGATGGTTGTGCTTAATTTGAACTAGAGGCCGGAGGGACCCGGCATGGCTGCTGAGATTGCTGTACTGGGCCAACTGATTGTTGGCTGCTGCGGTGGCTTGTGCTTGCATGAATTGCAAGAGCATTTCTTGCATTGCTCTCATTCCTTGTGCCAATTCTTGCATGATTGGAGTATTCTCAATTGGCTGTTGCGCTTGAGGTTGTGCTTCGGTCATCTCAAGAGCAGGGAAGAGGTGAGTTTCCTCTTCATGGTTAGACATGGCTTGCTGAGCCCGAGTACGAATTATGCTGCGGAAGGGAAGTTGTTTCCGAACACGTTGAGCCCGAGGAGGCGCAATGGTGAGGACTATACTCTACTGTTTTTGGGTTTTGGGATTTTCTTTTTTTTTTTATTTTTATTTTGGGTAGAATGCTATGCAGATGAGATTGTATGAGGACTAATGACTTTCAAGTATAAGAATGATTCTGTTTTTCAAGTCGGATCACGACTAGTGGGACTAGCTCATCCCCAGCAGAGTCGCCATTCTGTGGACCCTCGCCGTTCCGCGCTCCCACACAACGTTCTCATCCCTTTCCTTTCGGGAAAAGAAGAAGAAGATGCGTGAGTGCGAATCGCCGTTTGTGCCACTGGCTTACCTCGTTCTCGAGGGCTTTGTTTGGTAGTCGTGTTTAAGCTGGATGTGTTTAGACAAATTTATGTAAGACCAGAGTCGTCACTAGCCAGTTACTTCGAATCTACAGTCGGTTAGACCCCGTAGAAACGTTAGAGAAGGGGATCCGAAGATTTCTTCCTCTAAAATGACTCCTATTGATCTGCGGCCAGAGATTCGAGGTAAGGGATCACGGCTACAGGGTGGGAAGAGGTTAAGCACCCCACACACTGCCCGTACCGAAGTACGGTCTCTACTTCACAGAATCGAACTAACACTTGAAAGTTTATTATAATCCTCGTACATTCTCATAGATGACATGATGCATGAATGCAGGTCTGAACAGTAAGAGTTTCTGATGGGCAGGTTCCACTAACAGGCAAGCCCAGAGCATACGCTCGAACTGACAGGTGCTTTATGCAAGATGCATGTCGTGTGCTTGAATGATCAAAGTGCTTATAGTGAAGCAGGGGGGTTGGGAGAAAAGTAAATGTTGCACTTATGCTAGATGCGAATGAGATGATGCTAGTGAGGAACAGCTAGATGGACGGAGGTGTCGCAAGGATTGGCTTCGAGTGGCTGGATCAAGACTTGGATGGCTTGGGAGACTTGGACCAGTGGTCAGGCTGGGCTGGACTAGGGTTAGACTCTTCTCACTCGGGCTCTCCTTGGTGGAGGAAGGGGCTAAAGGATGGAGAGGTAGACTCAAAGCTCTCGGACTGAAGAGACGGGAAGTGGCTGTTGAAATGGGAAGAGGCTAGGGGTATTTATAGCAGTTGGAGAGTGGCAGTTCTCGTAAATATGTTTGGGCGGCCCCCTGGGGGCCGCCCGTACGGACGCTCCTCGGTTTCCAGCGCGTGGTACGGTCATGTCTCGGGGCTGCTGTTTTGACTCGGTGGGTTAACTCGGTGAGTTGACTCAGCGGGTCGACTCGGTGATTTGACTCGACGGGTTGACTCGGTGTTTTGACTCGACGGGTTGACTCAGCGGGTTGACTCAGTGGGTTAACTCAGTGAGTTTGACTTTTTTAGGATTTTTTGACTGGCTTTTCTTATGGGGGTTTTTCAAGCTGATGTTTAGGGGTGGGTTGACTGGGTTCAGGCTTGAGTTGGGCTATGGATTGGGGCTTACAAGGGTGAGTTTGGCTGAGTTTGGACTTGGGATTTGGGGGTATGGTCCTCCATTCATCCAGCTATCTCTACCAACAATGTAGCCGAAGGTGGGGTGTCTACCCATGATATATATGTTTTATCCACATTGTCCATTTATTTTTTCCAGCTCATTTAGGGCATGAGCTCAAAATTATGCATATCCAAATCTCAGGTGGACCACACCACACCACAAGAAAACAATGATGATAGTATCAGCCAAGATAACGATCAAGCATGGTGTGGCTCACCCTATTGTAGATTTGACATGGAGTTCGAGGTGATTGAGATGTGGACGTGGGTTGCTTCTTTGTGAAATTGGCGGAGGCACATCCAACATTAGAGGATCCCCCCTTCTATGTCCTCTATCAGGATGAAATGAGGGTCATTAACCATCTTTTCCTTGTCCTTGAGGAACATTTTTAGCAGTATAAAGAGCCATTGTAGGCATTTCAATGGGTGATGTTTCTTGAATCTGAGACTCAATACGCATCTCCTGAATCAGCCCATATGTAATTCATCAAGGCTTGTGAAATCAGCTCTTAAAGTGACATGAACATAGAGTGCATATAATCTTTTGGCAGGCCTTGGAGTATTGCAAGGACAATATCTTCTTCTAGAAGAGAAGAATCAATTGTCACAAGGCTATCGGCAAGGATCTTTACACGATTGAAATATTTAGTAACTGTGGACGTACCTTAAGAGTTTGAATTTGAAGTCAAAGTTAAGCTTTTTTGGAGCTGAGAGCAAGTGGCATATTGAAAAGACAATGACTTCCAGATTTCATAGGAGTTGTTTAAACGAACAACTTGGGTAAGAATAGGCTCGGTGAGGGTCATTTTGATCCACCCGACATGCATTTGTTCTCGTTTTCGCCATACGATATAAGCCAGATTAACAGAAGCAGCCAACTTCCCATCAGAGACGTTGAGATAACGATCTAGGCATGAATTAGACCCATTAACAAGTCTGTATAAATCATTACAATGTAGTGGTTCAAAGTAGCTGAGCCAGATAAGATAGTTATCTACATCTAGCTTTACAGACACAAAGTTGGTGATGTTTGTAAGAACCAATGGTGTTGTTAAGGACTAAGAGGTGGTTGCAGTCATTGTAGGAATGGAAGTTGAGGTAAGGAAGTATGATTAAAGGGAGGGATGAGACCCTTTAGGGGTTTAATACCACAAAGAATATCAGAGATGAAAACATTGAAAAATATTTTCAAAATCTTCACTCTCAAAACTCGATAGAAGGAAATGTATTTATCTTTTTATAAATGAGTGTCACATATGAATATATAATTACAATCTTGATGTACAACTAATTACATGATTGAAGGAGAGAAAATATCTCAACATGATGGAAGGAATCACTATTTTAGGAATGGGCTAATTTGGAGATAAGCATGCATAGGCTGGCCTTATCTTTTAACACATGAGAATCTATTACGGAGGCAAACTCGATCGGTACCCTCTCCTTGCGGCACTTTTTGCCTCCACGACCCCTCCAGAATCGTCATAGTATTCAACGACCAGTAAAAACCCTTAATGGAGAGCTGTTATGGCTGCTGAGTTTGACGCCCTTCTTCACTATCGCACTTGGTCTCTCACCCCGGCTCCACCGCATCACAATATTCACTACAAGAAATTAGGTTTTTACCGACGAAATAATTCGTCGGTTTTGAGTCAAATTTCGTCGGGAAATGTTATTACCGATGAAATTTTTTGCGATTAACATCGTCGCAAAAAGGGCGTCGGTAAAGGCTTTTCCCGATGAAAAATTATTTTGTAGGTAATAATTAAATAATTATCGATGAAAAAAATTGTTACAAAACCATATGATTTTTGGTCGGAGAAAAATGTGGTTCGTCGGTAAATAAACTTTTTACCGACGAAACTTTCCATGGCTAAAAGTTTTACCAACGAAAATTTTCGTCGGTAAAAAGTTTTTAAGTTTTTTACCTATGAAAACTTTCATCGGTAAAACTTTTACCTACGAAAACAATTTCGGCGGTAAAAGTTTTAAGAGTTTTGTACCTACGAAAAATTTCGTTGGTAAAAATTCATGCTCCACTATTACCTATGAAATATTTCGTCGATAATAGTATTCCCTTTCCCAGTTCCATTTGTTTTGAAAATTCAGGAAACAATTCCTGATATACACCTGTAAATAAATCTACTACAATACATTTTTATCCTATTCACATCCACATACATACGAACAAACACAAACTACACCATCCATACACAAATAATCCATTCCACATCCATAAACAACCAACATTCATCCACACACAAATACCTATAAGTTAACATTCGTACATTAAAAAAAATCACGAAGATGAAGGCGGAGGTGGCGGGGCATCGATGTCAAAGCGTGCAGCGAGAGCTTGAAACATCTCCTGCATCCGTCGCTCATGCTCTATCCGCAACTCCTCGATCCTCCTCTCCTGCTCCTCCCGTCGCCTCTCCTCCTCCTCCCGTCGCCTCTCCTCCTTCTCCTCCTTACGCCTCTACTCCTCCTCCCTCTGCCTCTCTGCTCTTTAATCTCATTGACGACGACTCGTAGCTGTTGAACCTCTCTCTTTACGATATCAGCTCGGCGTAGAACGCTCTCACAAGCTACGGATCGGCTGGAGCTAGCTCTAGTGGGTGCCATGAGCTTGGCACCATGGCCAAGCCCACGCACATATCCAGAACGGGTGCCAAGCACCTCGCTCAGGATTTCTGGCTCACTCCGCTGACTACCATCGGGAGTGGGCTGACTGCGTATGGTGTTTATCGCTGCTTGTAATGAAAACATATGAAATTTCATAATAAATGACATGAATGACATTATTATCAATCAATGCAATTAAATTTTATAAAGTAAAGATTTTTACCCAATGCTCACTGGCTCTAGGATGAACCCAAGATCCCGTCGCCTGCCGACAGTGAGTCCCTCTGTAGAGGTCTACTGGTCCAGGCTCCTGGCTGGTGACTGAATCTCGCTGCGCAATTGAAAGGAAAGTAGATTTATAATAAATGCTAATCTAAATAATATATCAACTTAATAATCATCAATAATTTCTTACCATATCGTAACGATGTCGTACAAATGACTTTGAACCAGCTACGTGGTTCACTTGTAACTTTTCCCTGTTCGCAGAATTTATTCTACTCTTCTTCTGAACACATTATTCAAAATACATTGTTATTAATTACGAATTTAATTGTTACCTTAAGATATCATAAATATGTAAATATTACCTGAAAAGCGTCCGACGAAAATCTCTCGCAGAGTATCCGCCAGTCGTTTGTAGTCACGTGCGGCGGTGCAGACACTACGGCCTCATCAGTGCGTCCTGCACCACTTGTACCGCTGGTGCAACTCTTCGCGGTACTCCTTGAACTGCTCTCTGATCATGTCGTCGACGGCATGAGAAATGTAAGGAATATTCAAATCGAAGACAAATTTATCCTGCAGTTTCGTAAATAATAGATTAAGGTAATAAACTTATTAAGAAAATCACTTGACCGTAATTGAACTTTCACAAAAGTGAATTTCAATTTACTAAAATTTACCTGAAGGCACTGATGGATAAGCTGTTGCACATCATCTGTCACGTTAGTCCAACGGGAGGTGGTGGCGAGGATCAGAGATCGGCATAGGACACCGACCTTAGACGTAAACAGCCTGGCACTGTCCCCAATAGGTCTAAGGCAGTCCTGTGGGAACTATACCGCCACCCTACCCTCACGCGTAAGTCGCTCTAAAACTAACCCACGCGTGGGTCCACGTCCTCGTCGGTTGGTAGAAGATGTTGTCGTGAAAAGAAATACGTAAGTAACAATATAAACAGAAATCACTAAATAAATGTCTAGACTTACATGTAGTGCCTGGTATATGCTGAACTGAATGATCAGACGCCTGTGATGCACCGTGCGACATCGATGCTGTCTGCGTCGCATCACGGGTGAAAGGGGTAGATCCAGTGTGCGAACGACCTGATCTCCGACCTGGTGCCATGACTGAATATGTCCGAAATATAAACTTATAAATTTAAACAATGTCAATGCAAGTTTATGAACATCAATATAATAAACACATTAAACTTTACAATCCAAGTAGTGTTCATGGTAGAATGAATTTGTGCTTATGCTTAGAGAGATGATAAAAATGTGATTAGACCATTACACTATAATGCAAGCAGAATATAATAAAACCATAAACAGAATATAAAAGTTGGAAATTCCATGACACATTGTCATTCTATATTAAATACATATATTTCATTGTAATACAAAATAACTTCGGATCAATTATCCGAAATACTCCCCACGTAAGTTATCGTACGCTGTAGATGTATATGTCAAGCTGTATGAAGCACTTGACATTGTTACAGCCAACATGCCAGTCACAATAGGAGAAATCTGATCTCTCGGGACTCCATTCAGATGTGCAAGTGACAATGTTGCATCTTCCATACGAAGTTTCCCGCGGCTATATTCCTCCATCAGGTCCGAAATTTCTTTGAGATTATATAATCTTTCATCTGAGTCATCGTCTTCCGCCATACATTTATCAATCAGACCTGGTATCTCTCTGGTCCTACCAGAAGAATATAGGGCCGGAAAGTCTATCCGCAACAGCTAATGAAGTATGCTGCGTGCTTCTGCTACGTTCTGTTCGCTGCCCTCAAGTGCAAGGCTGTTGTTGAACCTCCAATTTATACATTTGCCGACCCATTACATCACATTATATGCATGGTTTTCATGTGTAAAAAGCCCATCTAACGCTTGTTTTGTGATTGTAGGAATGAGAGTGATTTCACCCAATTGGAGACAAAAAGGGGCACATTTAGGAGCTTTAGATGAAGGCCAAGGTGGATCAAAGAAATGAGAAAGCAAGGAGAGGAGAGGGAAGAAGAAAGAAAGAAAGAAAATGTCAAAACAAGAAGGCCCGACCGGTCCCTGGACACCTGCTTGACCGGTCTTGACCGGTCGGACATGCAAGTTCACACTTCCAGATTCCAAACAGCAGGCTATTCCCGTGTCTGTTTTTTCGAACCAGTTTTCTGGGCCCATCTTGATGATATTTGAAAATCCAACATGTCCATGTCGAAGAGGAGCTCGACGCCGAACTAACCCAAGTGGTTTCGTGTCGATCAGAGCTACGGATTGATCGTCGTGGCCAAAATAATACGAACTATCCAGAAAGTTTCAGATTTTGCTGTTACACACTGGGCCGGTCCAGGTGACCCATCATTGATGATATGAAGAATCTACTTTGATCATCTTCTAGACCACATCCATATATGAATAATCACAAAGTTTCATATCAAAAGAATGTGTGGTTTGATCGTACCGGTTGAAGAAAGATGGACCATCCAGAAAGATCCAACTGCGCAGAGTTTATAAAAGCCTTAAGTGTTCTAATTTTCGGACCACATTCTGGGATTGTTTTGGACAATCTAATCCTTTTATCATGTAGATGAGGAAGTGTTCTACCAATGTTAAAATTTGGGATCAATCCGACATCTGTACACTCTGGAGCGTTGAAAGCAAGATGACTGGTTCTGAAGGTACCCGAAGTGCGCGATTTTGAGAGGCGGTCGGTGATCTGAGTGGTGGGCCCATTTAGAAGATAATCTTGGAAATCTAAATAATCTATGAGGAAGATCACATTACAAGGAAGCTACAAATAAAATTTGAAGGCAATCCGGCCATTGGTTAAGTCGTACCAAGCGAAACAAATTCTGCTATGTTGCTGTACTATTGCTGCACTATAAAAGGAGGTGCTCTCTTCTATTCCAAATCAAGAAAGGACGTGGGAAGCAAGGAGTTCAAGTCCTAGGAGGCTACCTAGCCTCCTACAGCTAGTTTTTCTTTCTTTTTTTAGTTCTAGTTCTAGTTTTAATATGCTTTTCCTTAGCTAACCTCTTAACTAGAGCTAGAGGTGAAATTTGTAGTTGGTTCCAATGCTTTAATTCTTTTATTTCAAGTACCCTTTTCTTAATTTTGGATTTTGAAGTTTTAGTTTGAATAAAGTTTGGTTTTTTAGAAGTTTTGTGAGAGTTTGTGTGCTCCGGACATGAGTTCCTTGCAATTCTCTGAGATTACCATGATTGGGTTGTTTGAATTCGAATTGTAGTAACCCTTGAGCATGCCATAGTCCATAGGCATGGCTGTTACTCCAAAGGCTACAGGTTCAAGTTCTATGTGCTTCATTAGAACTAGAAATCTGATTTCCAGATTTAAGTGGGACTGTTTGTGCTTGAATGTTATATCTTCCAATTAGATGAGAGATAGGACTTTGATTCTAATTGTGTTGTACTTGGATGAATGGATTGGCATTGGACTACTACAAGTGGATCCTTGATGCTCTAGTTCTTCTTAATTTCAGATTTTTCTATTTTATGTGAAAAACTATCTTCTCAAACTTCTTAGATTCTAGTTATTAGAGTACTTGGAATTGTTTACCTCTTTCCCTGTGGATCGACCTCAGTCTTACCGAGATTTATTACTACATCGCAGCCTTACACTTGAGGCGAGCGAATAGCTGTGATGTAGTAATAATCTCGGTAAGACTGAGGTCGATCCACAGGGACTTGTGTAGGAATTCACACAACACTTTTAATGGTTTCTATTGAAGAGCTAACTAAACAGATTTTAGTAGATTGATGAAGATAGATGCTTTTGAATTAAATCGAATGTAATCAATAATAAAAAGGCACTAGGGGTTCAAGGATCCACTTGTAGCAATCCTTGATGCTCAATTCGCCGTGGTTTCTCACTTTCTCAACTAGAATCGAAATTAAGTTCTATTTAGTCGGATAATAGAGCAGTTAAAACAATCAATCTGTCATATGTATGATTCATGTACATGATTCTCTCAATTCAAGCTAGGACTTGAGCACACTCAATTGCATAGGTCAGTCCCAATTCCAATAGGTTAAGATCACAACCATAATTATCATTAAATCCTGTCACAAGATAAAACTAGATCATGATTTGAACCTGATTCAAATCACATACACAGTCTTACATACTTCAGAAATTCAAAAAAAAAAATAGACCTTTGGCATGAAGTTCCCACATGAGGATCATAGATCTAGAGTGTATTGAATCCAATTCCTTGGATCATACAGGTCTAGACTAGCTCAAAACAGTTAAGAACTCAAGCAATTCTTCTAAATATCCATGAGCCATCTTAAGATTAAGAAAAAATACTTAGAACTTTATTCAAACTTTAAACCATTGTTCTTCACTAATAATCCAACTTGAAACCAAATCAAACGAATTGAAACATCTTAGATTCACTAAAACCTTCACCTCTTAGCCCTAGCTAAGAGGTTTAGCCGTTCATGATCCAAGGAAACATGAAAACAACTAAACAAAGCATAAAACTAGAAAAACAAACTAGGAGGAGCTGTAGAACTCCGAATCCAACTTCCGCCGTCTCCCACCGTGCTCAATCTCCTCTCAGATGCCTTAGGAAGGAGCCCTAGGTCCCCTTTTATAGAATACTGCTAGAAAGTTCCAGATTGCGCAAGAAATCCCAAACTGCGCAGAGAAAATCGGAGCTTCACGGACACTTTTTGTTATGCAGACGATCGGTCGCACGACCGGTCTCAAAATCGTAAAAACAGTCCAGTGAGTTTTTTAGAAATTCACACCCAGACTTTTAATTCAAGGACTGGTCACACGACTGGTCTAAGCAATGGATGACCGATCGTATAACTGGTCGTGGATGGTCCAGCAAGCTATGCAGTATGGCCCCTTCTGTTGAGTATTCAGACCGGTTGGACGACCGGTCCTAGGTTATGGACGACCGGTCTTGGGTGCATTTTTCTGCCTTCTTTCTTCCACCCCTTTTCCGCTTAGTCTTGTGATCTTCAATGCTTGTAAATAGCGTCTTTAAGCCTTCTATTGATGAATCTTCTCTCTCATTCTTATAACCACAAAATCATGCATTAGTTGGGTCTTTAATCATGTATTTCAAGTATAGTTAGTGATAAAATGGGGTTAGAATATGCATATTTACGAGCTCAACACGCTCCGATTTATGGAGGACATGATCAGAAAGTGACTTAATTGTAAATGTGGATTATAAACAAGTCAATTCAAGGAATAAATCATGACTTGTAAAACATATATACATGTAATAATCAAATTATTCGAATTGAAAAATGACATGTAAATCTTGTATACATTTAATAATCGTCGTCTGAATCATTATCGCTTAGGACTCTTTCTTCTTCACCATCACCATCACTGATCAGTATTTCCTCTTCATCGTCTGCAACGTCGTCATCAATGAAAGCGCTATCATCTCTAACAATGTCATTTATGATTGAGGCATCAACATGATCAGGTGGCACATCATCTCTATTTAATTGCAGCACATCAATATCAACATTTGGATCATTCCCTCTATCCCAAGATGGCATGTCTTCTTGATATGCTTGTTCAACTTATGACGTTCCATTTCTCCCTTCATCGCTATCTTCAACGTTTAGTTCGGGAACGTCAAATATGTTCCTGGGCTTTATTTTCTGCACCACGTGCCAAGAGCCGCCTAACTTGGTGTCAGCGAGATAAAATACTTGTTTGGCTTTGCTGGCTATGATAAATGGGTCGTCTTTAAACCACTTCCGAGATAAATTTACGCTCGTGAAGTAGTCATCAGTCTGTATTCCCAACTTTTATTTCCAATGTCCCACCAATCGCATTTAAATAAGTACACCCACTTTCTCATATAGTAACTCAGCTCAATAATATCCGTCAAAACGCCATAAAAATCAATTTCTACCTCCTCATGCGTTCCCTTCACAACCACCCCACTATTTTGTGTGGTCCTATACTTCTCATGCTCTTCAGTGTGGAAGTGAATCCCGTTTATAATATAACCTGTATATCTAGATACATGTCTATCAGGGTCACACGCCAGTGAGTAGAGTGCATCAGACACATCCGTAGAGTTGCTAGCGCACAACGTCTTCATCTATCATCACGTACAGAATATAGAAGTTTATGGATTTGAGATTACGTGTAAATATTGTGCAATACAACAATATTGTAAGTGTGATGAGATAGAAGGTGAATTAATCTTACACATTTTGCGAACCATTCTGGAAACTGATCCTGATGCATTCGATCATAATTTATAGGGTATTGGGACTTCATCTCCTCGATGTGTTCGCTATACATAATTGGCACGTTGTCAGCAAGAAATTTTAAGATCATCATACGTAGATATACAATTATCGATTGAAGACTTACTCTAAGTACGACTCTATTTCTTCACAATTATGCAACACGTACCACCACGCCTTTGCTTGATCCCCAAGGTCCATATCTTGAAACGTTGGCGATCCTAAAGGACGGACGTTATGTGCGAATACAGATATGAGTCCTTGTTCATGCTCCTGCCCTTCATCGGCATTCCGATCTTCTCGGTTGATTCTAGTCTCTATGCCACGAAGATACATGGAGTAAAATGTCAGGCATTCATTATCAATGTACGCCTCAGCAATCGATCCCTCTGGACGTGCCTTATTCCTCACATATCATTTTAATGTGTGAAGGTATCTCTGTACACAAAATCACTATGTTATACATATGAAAACATGGATATATGTAGTTTATAGAATGAATAAAAATTTAGGAATAGGTTTTATCACCTTTCGATTTGATACATCCAATGATATTGTACTGGGCCTGCAAGCTTCACTTCGTGCGGTAAGTGAATCGCTAGGTGTACCATGACATCAAAAAATGCAGGTGGAAATATTCTTTCAAGTTTGCAAAGGATTACAATAATGTCCTTCTCTAGTCGTTTAATAACCTCTATATTCAAAGATTTTGAACACAAATCCTTAAAGAATATCCCCAACTCAATCAGCGCAGCACGACATCCTTGCTAAGGAATCCACGAATCGCAACCGGTAGTAGACGTTGCAGAAGGATGTGACAGTCATGACTTTTGCTACAACCCGAAGATTGCACACCCAAGTGCAGGTAGCGAAGTAGTAAAATACTCGGTAAGACCGAGGTCGATCCACAGGGATTGGGGTTAAGAACACTTAGAGGAATTAGTTTAGGTGAGTGAGATAAAATCTGGTTTATCCACGAGAGTGGAGCAAGTTGTGTGTGGTGAAAGACAAAAATAGAAAAGGGGCTAAGGCATCAGGGATCCACCTTTGATTCATTCACAAGATTTGATTTATTGGTCCAACTATAACTCAACTGGAATTGAATAAAGCTTTATTCCAATCGAAAGATGAAACAGTTAAACCATTTGCATATTTCATAAAAGATGGTGATCTGAACCGATTGATTTGACCATGAAGCACTCGTTAGTTGATCGCAGGGAATTCCAAGCATCCACTGTGCCCGGAGTCAACAATGGATCAAGGAATTGTATAGATCAACAACTTTGCCAACAAGTCAACCGATAAGATCACAATTCATATGATCAAATGCATACTTACAAGATAGGAGGCTTTGATTGACCGATCCAACCGTTAAGATCTCGTTTATCGATCGCAGGGAATCCAAAGCATCCAATGTGCCCGGAGTCTACAATGGATCAAGGGATTTTACAGATCGATGACTTTACCTGCACTAGCTCGATGACCGTAGGGAATCTAAAGCATCCAACGTGCTCGGAGTCGACGATGGATCAAGGGACTTTATCGATCATGAACTAGCTAATTGGTATACAAGGGATTCCAAGCATCCAACGTGCCCGGAGTCGACGATGGATCAAGGGGCTTGCACAACAATAGTGTCTGCCGAGGCGGATAACCAAACCATTCAACCAAAGAGAACTCCAACATTTACACCACACAATGTTGAATCAAAAGAACCAAAGCTTGTAAATTTCTTCAAAGGCTTCACCCCTAGCCTTAGCTAGAGGTTTAGCCAACCATGCTACAATGGAAGACTAAAACTCACTAAGAAAGAAAATTCTACACTACTCTACACTACAAAAGAAAGAAAGAAAGAAAACTAAAGAAGAGAAGAGAGGAGTTGTAGAGAATGGGATTTGAGGAGTGGATGGGATGATATGAGATGAGGAGGAGAGGCCTCCTTTTATAGACTTTTGAGAGGCTCCCAAGCCTCCTCCCAATCCTAGGTGGCACTCCAAACCCAAGGCAGATTTTTATTTAGGTTCGGGCTTGGAGTTAGGCTTGGATGGACATGTGGCAAGAAAAGTACTCCAAGCCTAGGTGGCACCCAAGCCTAGGGGGCACTCCATGTGTTGGGAAGAGAGAAGGAGAGAGAGAGAGAGAGAGAGAGAGAGAGAGAGAGAGAGAGATGTGTTGGGAAGAGAGCAAGAGAGAGAGAGCTAGAGAGAGAGAGAGAGAGAGCTCCTCTCTTGCAACCATGTGAGATGGGAGGCTTCTCCATTGTTGCCATGTGTGGAGATGCTGGTTGCTGTTTGGAATAGCTGCTGGACGTAGAGTTGAAGAACAATTCTTCCATTGACGTGAACCGGAGAATAGCTCTTGGTGCTGATAAGATGGAGAACATCCATCTGTTCAAGGTGGTCCACCTGATGGACGGTTGAGACTGAAATTCCATGGCCAAGCATGCTGGCCATTTCTGCACGTGCAAGGTGGACTGGACAGTGGAGATTTTGATCTCCCAACTGTTCTTAGGATGGAGCTGGGTGAACGGCTGTTGCCTATGCTGGGTGTTTGTAGCCGTTGATGCACGTGCAAGGGGAAACACCTTGCTGGACATTGGAGAGATCATCTCCATCTGAATGGTGGACAGCTTGGTGGCCTGAACTGGATGGTTGAGAGTATGGATGTGGGGTCTGGAGCACTAGCCACTGTGATGGACGGTGATGGAGGTTTTGCTGTAGCTTGACACGTATGCAGCTGGACGGTGATGGAGGATGGACGGTTGGTGATTGAAGGTGGATTGGATGGCTGCTGATCTTGAAGCAGCTGGACGTCTAGCTATTGATGGAGCTGGAAATGGTGGGGTCCACTAGAACATGGGATGGACGGTGGAGATTGCAGCACTGCTGGAGGCCATCTGCTGCATGTGTTGCAGCTGGACGGTGGAATGGACTGCACCTGCACGTGTGATTACTGATGGTAGCTCCACACTGCACACGTGCTGCCCATTGTAGATGGACGGTTGATGATGATGATGGATGACTGGTGTCCAGCAGGTGGATGGATGGCTGAGATGTGGTCCACCACGATCTGTTGTAGCTGGTGGACGACTGTTGCTGATCAGCTGGCCGTTTGATGATGGACATGCGGAGATGGATGCTGGACGCTGATTGTGGGGTCCATTTGCTTTACAGTTGAGATGGAGGATGGAGATGCAGCTATTCTCACGTGATGTGAGGTTGGTAGGCATTGGTGTGAATTGGCCTTGCTGGTGCTGATCACACGTGTCAGGTGGCTCCACTTGATGAACGGCTGGATTGAAAGGGCAGCTATTGCTGAAGCTTGGATGTCCAACCCTTGTTGATCTGGCACGTGTGAGGCTTGGACGTCCATTAGCTGGCCATGGTGATGCACGTGTGATGAGGAAGGATGCCTAGGTCTTGGTGATGCACACATGTGGAGCTGAAGAACCGTTGGATGGCTAGATGGTTTGGTCTGGTCGGTGGCTAATATGGATGGATGATGTGTTGCAGCTTCCTTGGACGGCTGAGATGAAATGGACGTCCATGTGATGGCTGGATGGACGGTTGGGATTGTTGATCACGCATGATGGATAGTGAAGACGTCCTTCACTTGTTGGTTGATGCACGGTTGATCCACATGTGGCCATTTAATCTTGATCATTCAAACTTGCGTGCTTGCCTAATCACCAGAACCTAGATTTCCAAATGAGCAGATGTGGTGCGGTCCATTGTAGCATGTGATCCATCATTTGACCTTTTCGGTTTAGTTTCCTTCAAGACTATCGCACACTTGATCTTGATCACTTTTACGTCCGAAAATGCCCTAATTGGCTTGGATCTTGTCCAACCTCTCCTGAATACCTAAAGACAGAAAATTAACCTAATGAGGGATAATTAACCAGAAAAACAATGATATTGCTCTTAACAACCAGGGTTAATTATACAATATTATGTACTTATCAACTTTTCATTCCTGTTACCTTACAGTCCGTAATGTTTACGCACCGAGAGATATTCGATGCATAACCATCGGAACACTTCACAAATTTCAACCATTCACATAAACTCTTTTTATTTAGTTTTGTCAATGTGTAGCAGGCTGTTGGTATAGTACATGAATTTCCATATGGTTGCAAGTGCAACTCTTTTCTTAAACCCATTGCTTGTAGATCCAATCGAGCCTTAAAACTGTCTTTTGTTTTCTTCTCTATGTTCATCAATGTTCCAAAGACATTGTCACATATATTCTTCTCAATATACATGACATCCAAGTTGTGTCGCAATTTCAGATGACTCCAATAGGGCAACTAAAAAAATGCTCTTCTCCCTCCAGTTATATTCCATTACTGTACGTTTTCTCTTCTTCAAGTGCGGTGCCTTACCAAATCTAACTTCTTCAATGTTACTCAGTTGTTGTAACACATCTTCTCTAGATAGTTCTTTCGATGGTGGCCTATGATCTTGTTTGCCATCAAAGATCATCGTCTTCCTGCGCCAACTATGATCCCTTGGAAGGAAGCGACGATGGCCCATATAACATGTTTTTTTACCATGCTTCAATGGCAATGAACAAGTCTCAGTACTACATGTAGGACAAGCCAACTTTCCCTTCATGCTCCACCCAGACAAATTTCCATACGCAGGGAAGTCATTTATTGTCCACAAGACCGTTGCATGCAATCGAAATGTCTGTTCTACAAAAGTGTCATACGTCTAGACACCTTGACTCTACAACTCGTTTAACTTATCTACTAGTGGTCACAAATACACATCAATGTCATTCCCCGGTGACTTGGGTCCAGGAATAAGCAATGACATCATTAAAAATGACTCCTTCATATATAACCAAGGAGGTAAATTGTAAGGTATAAGTATCACTGGCCACATACTTTACGAGCTACTCATATTACCAAATGGATTAAAACCATCACTTGCAAGACCTAGCCGAACATTGCGAGAATCCTCTGTAAACCAGTCATATTGCTTATCAAAATTTTGTCAGGCTTCAGAGTCAGCAGGGTGCCTCAATGTATTATCATCATGAACGCGTTTCTCCTTATGCCACCTCATATCTTCAGCCGTCTTGCTCGTCGTAAACAATCTTTGTAATCTGGGTTTCAATGAAAAGTACCTTAACACCTTTTGTGGAATTTTCTTATGTTTGGCTTCGTCATATTTCCACCTAGACTCTCCACATTGTGGACACTCTTCAACATTTTCATGTTCTTTCCAATACAATACACAATCATTTATACATGCATGAATGAGGATGTAACCAAGGCCCAAGTCTCGCATTAAGGATTTTACCTCGTAATGAGACTTAGGCAATGTCTCACCTTCAGGTAATACATCTTTTAACAAGCCAAGTAACATGTTGAACGATTTGTTAATCCAACGATTTATTGTCTTCAAATGAAGTAACTTTGTAAGAAAATTCAACTTGGAGAAGTTCCCACACCCCGGATAGAGTGGACGTTGTGCATCCCTCAACAACCTACTAAACTTTTCTGATTCGGCATCACCCATAGGAGGAATATCCTGGCTACTACTTGTTGCTTCAAAATCAGTATCCACAATTGTTCCCCTTAACACATCCCCTATGATATCTTGCATTTTGTCAACATCTTCATTCTTGTCATTAGGTACAATTGGGTCAGCAAGGACTTCAGTGGCCTCAACTCTTTGGTGGAAGTCTTCACCATGATGAATCCACCAAGTGTAACCCTAGTCAATCCTAACTGTGAACAAATCGTCTTCTACTTTGTTTAAAGTCCTGTGAACCATGTTCTTACATTTTCGGCATGGACACTTAATTCTATTACCTGAATCTGCCAAATATCGCGAAAATTCCATGAACTCCTTAACACCTTGTTTATACTCTGGGCCAAACCGATTCTTAGCTCGCATCCAACTCTTATCCATATCTACAATGCAAATATTAGAGTCAGTTTACATTTAGATTAGGTGATTTGAGTTTAGGTTTAAGGTTTAGGCGTAGGTTTAGGAATTTGGGTTCAGGATCGGGTTTAGGTTTAGGTTTTTTAGTTTGGGTCTAGGTTTAGGTTAGAGTTGTGGATTTAGGAATAGGTGTAGGTTTTGGTTAGGTGACATGAGTTTAGGATTAGGTTTAGGCGTAGGTTTAGGAAATCGGGTTCGGGATCGGGTTTAGGGTTACGTTTTCGAGTTTGGGTTTAGGTTTAGGTTAGAGCTGTGGATTTAGGAATAGGTGTAGGTTTAGGTTAGGTGACATGAGTTTAGGATCATGTTTAGGCCTAGGTTTAGGATTTCGGGTTCGAGATCAGGTTTAAGTTTAGGTTATTGAGTTTGGGTCTAGGTTTAGGTTAGAGTTATGGATTTAGGAGTAGGTGTAGGTTTAGATTAGGTGACATGAGTTTAGGATTAGGTTTAGGCGTAGGTTTAGGAAATCGGGTTCGGGATCGGGTTTAGGGTTACGTTTTTGAGTTTGGGTTTAGGTTTAGGTTAGAGTTGTGGATTTAGGAATAGGTGTAGGTTTAGGTTAGGTGACATAAGTTTAGGATTAGGTTTAGGCCTAGGTTTAGGAAATCGGGTTCAGGATCGGGTTTAGGGTTATGTTTTTGAGTTTGGGTCTAGGTTTAGGTTAGAGTTGTGGATTTAGGAATAGGTTTAGGTTTAGGTTATGTGACATGAGTTTAGGATTAGGTTTAGGCCTAGGTTTAGGAAATTGGGTTCGGGATCGTGTTTAGGGTTAGGTTTTCGAGTTTGGGTTTAGGTTTAGGTTAGAGTTGTGGATTTAGGAATAGGTGTAGGTTTAGGTTAGGTGATTTGAGTTTAGGTTTAGGTTTAGGCCTAGGTTTAGGATTTCGGGTTCGGGACCGGTTTAGGTTTAGGTTTTTGAGTTTGGGTCTAGGTTTAGGTTAGAGTTGTGGATTTAGGAATAGGTGTATGTTTAGGTTAGGTGACATGAGTTTAGGATTAAGTTTAGGCGTACGTTTAGGAAATCAAGTTCGGGATCGGGTTTATGGTTAAGTTTTCGAGTTTGGGTTTAGGTTTAGGTTAGAGCTGTGGATTTAGGAATATGTGTAGGTTTACATTAGGTGACATGAGTTTAGGATTAGGTTTAAGCGTAGGTTTAGGAATCGGGTTCGGGATCAGGTTTAGGGTTAGGTTTTCGAGTTTGGGTCTAGGTCTATATTAAAGTTATGGATTTAGGAATAGGTGTAGGTTTATGTTAGGTGACATGAGTTTAGGATTAGGTTTAGGCCTTGGTTTAGGAAATCGGGTTTGGGATCGGGTTTATGGTTAGTTTTTTGAGTTTGGGTCTAGGTTTAGGTTAGAGTTGTGGATTTAGGAATAGGTGTAGGTTTAGGTTAGGTGATTTGAGTTTAGGTTTTGGTTTAGGCCTAGGTTTAGGAATTCGGGTTCGGGATCGTGTTTAGGTTTAGGTTATTGAGTTTGGGTCTAGGTTTAGGTTAGAGATGCGGATTTAGTAATAGGTGTAGGTTTAGGTTAGGTGACATGAGTTTAGGATTAGGTTTAGGCGTAGTTTAGGAAATAGGATTTGGGATCGGGTTTAGGGTTAGGTTTTCAAGTTTGGGTTTAGGTTTAGGAAATCGGGTTCGGGATCGAGTTTAGGGTTAGGTTTTCGAGTTTGGGTTTAGGTTTAGGTTACAGTTGTGAATTTAGGAATAGGTGTAGGTTTAGGTTAGGTGGCATGAGTTTAGGATTAGGTTTAGGCGTAGGTTTAGGAAATCGGGTTTGGGATCGGGTTTAGGGTTAGGTTTTCGAGTTTGGGTCTAGGTTTAGGTTAGAGTTGTGGATTTAGGAATAGGTGCAGGTTTAGGTTAGGTGACATGAGTTTAGGATTAGGTTTAGACGTAAGTTTAGGAAATCGGGTTCGAGATCGGGTTTAGGGTTAGGTTTTCGAGTTTGGGTTTAGGTTTAGGTTGGAGTTGTGGATTTAGGAATAGGTGTAGGGTTAGGTTAGGTAACATGAGTTTAGGATTAGGTTTAGGCCTAGGTTTAGGAAATCGGGTTTGGGATCGGGTTTAGGGTTAGGTTTTCGAGTTTGGGTCTAGGTTTAGGTTAGAGTTGTGGATTTAGGAATAGGTGTAGGTTTAGGTTAGGTGATTTGAGTTTAGGTTTAGGTTTAGGTTTAGGCCTAGGTTTAGGATTTCGGGTTCGGGATCGGGTTTAGGTTTAGGTTTTCGAGTTTGGGTTTAGGTTTAGGTTAGAGTTGTGGATTTAAGAATAGGTGTAGGTTTAGGTTAGGTGACATGAGTTTAGGATTAGCTTTAGGCGTAGGTTTAGGAAATCAGGTTCGTGATCGGGTTTAGGGTTAGGTTTTCGAGTTTGGGTTTAGGTTTATGTTAGAGTTGTGGATTTAGGAATAGGTGTAGGTTTAGGTTAGGTGACATGAGTTTAGGATTAGGTTTATGCATAGGTTTAGGAAATCGGGTTCGGGATCGGGTTTAGGGTTGGGTTTTCGAGTTTAGGTTTAGGTTAGAGTTGTAGATCTAGGAATATGTGTAGGTTTTGGTTAGGTGAATTGAGTTTAGGTTTCGGTTTAGCCGTAGCTTATAGGTTTTAGTTTTAGGTTTATTGTTTAGGGTTTAGGGTGTAGGTCTTGGAGACTCAACCAACTCATGGATAGCTCCGACGCACATCTTGGTCTGCTCCACACAAAGCGGGCCTGTCCCAATGGCTAGGCCACCCATATTGTTGTCCATAGGAAATGGACAGCTTCATCATGGTCATAATAGCGGTTCCCACCTTCCAGGGACCCCCGCTCAACATCTGGATAGCTCCGACGCACATCCGTGTATGCTCCATCAATTTCGAGCTAATACATAAACACGGGCCTGTCCAAATGGCCAGGCCACCCATATTGCTGTCCATAGGAAATGGACAGCTTCAGCATGGTCACAACAGCGGTTCCCACTGTTCACTCGCCTCAAGTGTAAGGCTGCGATGTAGTAATAAATCTCGGTAAGACCGAGGTCGATCCACAGGGAAAGAGTAACAGCTTCCTAATTACTCCAGCAACTCAGTTTAATAGAGTAAATTCAGATTCAATGGGATGTTTAATTAAAACAGTAACTTAATGAAAAATCAGAGATTTAATGTACTAAGGCTTTCAAGGATCCACTTGTAGCAATCCTATGTCAATTCAGTCAATCCAAGTAGAGAACACAACTAGATTTGAAGTCCTATCTCTTATCTAGTTGGAAAATAAAGCATTCACACACATTCATCCAATTCAAGTTGAACTTCCAAGTTCAAGTCCATTCAATCAATGTAGAATTCAAATTCATAGCCTGCGGAGTAACAGCCATGCCTATGGACTATGGCCTGCTCAAGGATTACTATAATTCAAATCTAAACAAGCAACCTGTGGTAATCTCAGAGAATTAAAAGGAATTCATGTCCGGAGCACATAAACTCAGATAAGACATCTCAAACTACCACCTATTGGACTGAAACATAAGAAAAATCCAACTTTGAATTAAAAATACTTGAATCAAACTGAAATTAACATAGAACTGGCTACAAGCTTCACCTCTCAGCCTTAGCTGAGAGGTTTTAGCCGAGCATAGTCATGCTACAACTAAAAACTAAAAAATAAAGCATAAAACTAGAAAAACCCGAAAATAGATGTTGCAGACGCTCCACAGTCGCCTTCAGCCTCCAAACTCACGTTCCTTCTCTTCTCTGATACCTTAGGGAGAGCCCCTAGGTGGCCTTTTATAGCAACAATCCTCCCTTGCGTCGAATTCTGCGAAATCCTACGCATTGCGCAGCAATTTTCGGAGTCCCGAATTAGAAAGGACTTTCCTATTACGCAGAGCCGACCGGTCGTGACCGGTCGGACCAGCTTTTTAAAACATCCAGTGGGTGCAGCCGACCGGTCAAGACCGGTCGGACTGACCTCCCACTCATCCAGCGTGCATGCCCGACCGGTCATGACCGGTCTGGCTGATCTATTGCCTTGATCCAGTGTGCATGGCCGACCGGTCATGACCGGTCGGCCTCTCTTCTACTTGATTCCTTTGATGTGGCTGACCGGTCGGACGACCGATCAGCCTTGTATTTCTTCATCTTTTTCTTCTTTTCTTCATTCTCTTTTCTCTCTCTTTCTTCTTCTTTCCTTGGTCCATCTTAGGACTTCATCCAATGTCTTCAAATATAATCTTTTGGCTCCAATTTGATGAAATCCACTCTTATCTCTACAATCACAAAACACATGTTAGGTGGGCCTTTAAACCATGAAAATCATGCAAATTATTTAGTGTAATGGGCAATGCAATGTATAAATTGGAGGTTCAACACACCCCCCCAACCAGCTTTTTGCTAGTCCCGAGCAAAACATGCGTGAAACAGTTTCAAACCTCCAAATCCAACCCTCTTCCAGAAACCATGTTTCTATCCATTCCAAGATGTATAAGTGTGAAATTTGGAAAGATTAGGTGTTAGAAGCTGAACCTTGGACTCTCAAAACATAAGAAGTGTTTACATGAAATCCCCGCTGACTGATTGATAAATAGAAGAATTCGAACAAATTCAACCTAGTGTGCATAGTGAAAGTTCATCTCATGAGTTCCTGGAACCATCTTCTTCATAGATTAAGTAGACCAGGGATTCCAAGGTGCACAGAGCAACAGCAAGCCTATGACAGGAATTTGCCTTACCGTCCTTCCGACGGCTTTCACACTACGTCCCATTTCCGGCTTTGGTTACGGTTCGACCATCCCCCGATTGGTAATAGGTAGCCCTTTTCGGAATTTTCCACCATTTTTCTTTCCTTCCCGATTTCATCCTTTCTTTCCTTTTTCTTTTAACTTAGATAGGATTTTTAGAAATCCATATCTTTCATTATTTTCCCATGGACAAGGATGGACAAAATACCCCTGCTTGGCTGCTCAACACCTCTAAACCAAAGTCTAGCTAATCCACAAATCACATAAACCTGTCACTCATGAAAATCGTGTAATGTGAACTTGGTGTAAAGGTGTTCAAATTTTCTATCAATCACAACAATAGGGGAATTAACATATAAAGCCATTATGTTGGAAGAAATTCAAGACTACAACATCACACACTTCATTTCTCCTCCTCTTCTACTCATAGCCTCTCAAATGTATAGAAACAAAATTTTCTAAAAGAGTTTTGAGATGTTAGAAAATTCAAAAAAAATTTGTGCATATGAAGCTCTAAATGTTGCAATATGCTAGATGAGGGATCTCATCTCACCCCCCAACCAAATCTTGCATTGTCCTCAATGTAAAAAGATAGTTAGTTAGCATGAACATGAGAACAATGGTAAAATATAAGAGAGTGAGAATCAATAGTACCTGAGAGAGCGATCATGGAGGTCTGCAATTCCAACAACTAAATCCTACTAAAACAGTAAAACAAAACTAAACCTACCTATGCTATACCTCCATCAGACTAGGAGATCAATCATCCTGATAGACAGGATCATTCAGGGAGATGGACATGTCCTCTGAATCAAATTTCTCAACAAATGGTTTAAGGCGTTGTCCATTAACTTTGAAACAGTCACTATTCGCTGCATTCTCAATCTCAACAGCCCCATGAGGAAAAACTTCTTTAACAATATATGGGCCGGTCCATCGAGATCGTAATTTTCCCGAAAAAAGATGAAGTCGGGCATTATACAAGAGCACTTTCTGTCCTTCATGGAAAGATTTTCTTAAGATGTGTTTGTCATGAAAGGCCTTCATCTTGCTCTTGTAAATCCTCGAATTCTCATATGCATCGTTCCGGATCTCATCAAGCTCATTTAATTGAAGTTTGCGAAGCGAGCTAGCCTTGTCTATGTCAAAATTTAGGGCCCGAATTGCCCAATAGGCTTTTTGTTCTATCTCCACAGGCAAGTGGCAAGCTTTCCCATAGACAAGTCTATAAGGGGACATTCCAATGGGTGTCTTGTAGGCAGTACGGTGAGCCCAAAGTGCATCATCTAATCGTAGGGACCAATCCTTGCGATCCGGTCTCACTGTCTTTTCTAAAATCTGTTTGATTTCCCTATTGAAGATTTCAGCTTGCCCACTTGTTTGTGGGTGGTATGGGGTACTCACTTTGTGCCTAATACCATATTTCTTCATCAAAGTTTCAAAAGGTCTATTGCAAAAGTGAGCACCACCATCACTAATAATGGCTCGAGGCGTCCCAAATCTAGAAAGTATGTTTTCTTTGAGAAACTTGAGAACCGTACGATGATCATTGGTTCTACATGGGATAGCCTCTATCCATTTAGACACATAGTCTACGGCCAACAGAATATAGACATGTCCAAAAGATGAGGGGAATGGTCCCATGAAATCGATGCCCCAACAGTCAAAGACTTCAAGATGTTGAATTGGTGTGAGAGGCATCATATTTCGACGGGATAATCCTCCTAACTTCTGGCAGCGCTCGCACGCTTTGCAAAACTCGTGGGTGTCCTTAAATAGCGTGGGCCAATAAAAACCACACTGCAGAATTTTTGCAGTTGTTTTCTTGGCTGAAAAATGACCCCCACATGCTTGATTATGACAAAAGGAGATGACTGAATTGTGTTCATCATCGGGGACGCATCTCCTTATAATTTGGTCTGGGCAATATTTAAACAATAGAGGTTCATCCCGGAAGAATCTGCGCACTTCCCTTAGAAATTTACGTTTGTCTTGCGCAGTCCAATGAGTCGGCATCGCACCTGTGGAAAGATAATTGGCTATATCAGCGTACCATGGTGGATGCATAGCAACAAAGAGTTGCTCATCAGGGAATGAGTCCTCAATAGGTGACTCGTCAATGGAATTTGGTAGGACTAGGCGGGATAGATGATCCGCCACCACATTTTCTACCCCCTTCTTATCTTTGATCTCCAAATCGAATTCTTGAAGGAGTAGGATCCATCTTAGCAAACGGGGCTTAGCATCCTTCTTAGAAAGAAGGTATTTCAGCGCCGCATGATCCGTATAAACAATAACTTTGGATCCTATTAAGTATGGCCTGAATTTGTCCAAGGCAAAGATGACAGCTAGGAGCTCTTTCTCCGTAGTTGAATAATTAACTTGGGCAGGATTCAAGGTCCTACTCGCGTAGTAGATGACATGGGGCTTTTTATCTTTCTTTTGGCCTAACACTGCCCCAATAGCAAAATCGCTCGCATCGCACATCAACTCAAAAGGCATGGACCAATCTGGTGGTTGCATAATAGGAGCGGTTGTCAACATGTCTTTTAGCTTTGAAAAAGCTAATTGACATTCGGCACTCCACTCAAATTGGTTCTCCTTTTGTAGAAGGTTGCATAAAGGCCTTGAGATGTGACTAAAGTCCTTTATAAACCTTCGATAGAAACCGGCGTGTCCAAGGAAGGACCGCACATCGCGTATGCTTTTGGGTGGTGGTAGATTGGAAATTATGTCAATTTTTGCCCGGTCTACCTCTATTCCATTGGACGAGATGATGTGTCCAAGGACTATTCCTCTTTGTACCATGAAATGGCACTTTTCCCAGTTTAATACAAGTTGCTTTTCCTCACACCTCATCAAGACCAACTTCAAGTGCTCGAGGCACTCATCAAATGTACAACCAAAAACAGAGAAGTCATCCATGAACACCTCAAGAAACTCACCCACCATGTCCGAGAAAATACTCAACATACATCGTTGAAATGTGGCGGGTGCATTGCATAACCCGAATGGCATCCTTCGGTAGGCGAAGGTACCAAACGGGCATGTAAATGTGGTTTTCTCTTGGTCTTCCGGAGCTATCTCAATTTGGTTGTATCCAGAATAGCCGTCTAAGAAGCAATAGTAGGGATGGCCTGCCAACCTCTCCAAAATTTGGTCCATAAATGGGAGAGGGAAGTGGTCTTTCCTAGTGACCGTATTGAGTTTCCTATAATCAATGCACATACGCCAACCGGTGGTCACCCTAGTCGGTATAAGCTCGCTGTTGGCGTTTTCAATGATGGTAATACCGGATTTCTTGGGGACAACTTGGGTAGGACTCACCCATTGGCTATCTGAGATGGGGTAGATGATACCCACATCCAATAGCTTTAACACCTCAGCTTTGACAACCTCCATCATGTTTGGATTTAACCGTCTTTGAGGTTGTCTAGTCGTTTTTGTGTTTTCTTCAAGGTGTATACGGTGAGTGCAAACCGAAGGATCTATCCCTTTGAGATCCGCTATTGTCCAACCTATGGCTTCCCGGTGTTTTTTGAGTAACTCAATCAACTTGAGCTCTTGGTCTTTTTCTAGGTGGGCGGCAATGACAACTGGGAAAGTTTCCTCTTGACCCAAATATACATATTTAAGCTCGGATGGCAATGGTTTGAGGTCAAGCTTCGGTGGTTTGATGCTAGACGGTAGAGGCCTTGATGTGGTTGGTGGCAATTTTTCAAAATGGGGCCTCCACCGGCTAGTATCAACTACCGGTCTTTCTATATTTAATGCATGCACAATCTCACTGATGATGGGGTCTTTAGAATCCATGAAGTGTGCTAAGCATGTCTCCAAACTTTCTAGTGGTTCAAGTTGGAGGAGTTCTTCTTCTTCGAAGGTTTCAAGCATGTTTACATCGAAGAACTCATCGTCATCGACATCCCTATGTCTTTTGCCCAAGTGAAATACATTCACTTCTAGTGTCATGTTTCCAAAAGATAATTGCATCACCCCATTCCGGCAATTGATGATTGCGTTTGATGTGGCAAGGAATGGGCGGCCTAGTATTACCGGTATTTGGGTGCTAGCATCCAAAACCGGTTGTGTGTCCAAGACGATAAAATCTACTGGATAGTAGAATTTGTCAACTTGGACTAGAACATCCTCAACTATCCCCCTCGGTACACGGATAGATCTATCAGCGAGTTGCAACGTGGTTTTGGTGGGTTTTAATTCACCAAGACCCAATTGCTCATATACCGAGTATGGGATCAAGTTCACACTCGCCCCCAAGTCTAACAAGGCACGTTCAATCCGGTAGTCTCCAATGATACATGAGACGGTGGGACTACCGAGATCTTTGAATTTTGGGGGGGTCTTTTGAGTGAGGATGGCACTAACTTGCTCAGTTAAGAAGGCCTTTTGCTGCACATTATATTTGCGTTTTGTCGTGCATAGATCTTTTAGAAACTTGGCATAAGAGGGAATTTGTTTGATGGCATCAAGCAAAGGGATGTTGATCTTGACTTGTCTGAAAATCTCTAGAATATCTTGAGAATTTGGGAGAGATTTTGGGGCAACCAATCTTGAAGGGAATGGTGCTATGGGCTTGTAAATGCGTTCCGGTTGTTGTGGGGCTAAGTTAGATCCATTTTCATCCTCAGAATTTACCGGATCATTAGGCTCATCGGCCTTCACCGGAATAGTTTTGTCAATTTGTTTACCACTTCTAAGGGTGGTAATGGATTTAGCTTGCTCCATGTTTTGGTTGGGAGGATTAGGGATGCTCACTTCATGTACTTGCTTTGGATTGGGCTGAGGTTGGGCCGGAAAGGTCCCTTCCCTAGCATTCAAGCGTCCCTTAATCTCATCAACCGAGACTTTCAGCTCTTGGAACATTTGTTGATTTGATTCATTTATTTGCGCTTGCCCTTGCATAAATGCTCTCAAGGTATCCTCTAATGAGAATTGAGGTGGGGCCATATTTTGCATGGGTGGCCCTCTTTGGGAGTTGGTAGGATTGCCCGTTGGGGCATTCTTCCAACTGAAATTCGGGTGGTTCTTCCAACTCTCATTGTACGTATTACCTACTGGTCCATTGAAGGGCCGTTGATAACCATATGTGGCATTGGCTGTCTCTTGCAGCACTTCCTTAAATGCAGGAATTGTGGGACAATCTTGCGTAGCGTGTAAGTCGGTGAGACAAATCCCACATGTGGTTTCAACAGCTTCCTTGGACTTGGAAACTCCATTTTTGCTAAGTTCCATGGCCTCAACCTTCCTTGTGAGGTTGGCTATCCTTGCATTTACGTCGTCTTCCTCTTTAAGGACATATATCCCTCCTTTCTCTTGAGTAGGCTTGGGGTTCTTGGGTTTATCCGAGGTGTCCCAAGATTGGGCGTTTTCAGCCAACATGTCCAAGTAACTCCAAGCATCATCTGGATTTTTACTCATAAACTCGCCATTGCACATCATTTCCACAAATTGGCGCATATTAGAACTTAATCCATCATTGAAAAAATTTATAATTCGCCAACTCTCATAACCATGATGTGGGCAAGCAAGCAGGAGTTCCTTAAATCTTTCCCAACATTGAAAGAATGATTCACCCTCTTTAGCTGAGAAATTCATTATGGCCCTTCGAAGAGTGTTTGTTTTATGAGCTGGGAAGAACTTTTTCAAGAATTCCCGGTTCATCTCAACCCATGACCCAATCGAATATGGTCTAAGAGAGTGAAGCCAATCTTTGGCTCTTTCTTTCAAGGTGAAGGGAAAAAGTTTAAGTCTGATTGTATCCCCAGAAACATTGGGATAATGCAAGGTGGCCAACACTTCTTCGAATTCTTGCAAGTGTAAGTATGGGCGGTCAGAGTCTAGCCCATGAAATTTAGGTAAAAGTTGGATTACTCCCGGTTTTATGTCAAGGGTCCCACCGTTAGCTGGTAGAACTATGCAAGAAGGTGTAATTGTACGAGCAGGTTGTAGGTAATCCCGTAGTGATCTCATTGGAGGAACATTATGTACCTCATTCTCTCCTACTCCTTCCTGATTTGCGTTTGTGGTTGGAGTAGGGGGGGGGGGGGGGGGGGGGGGGAGGATTCCTTAAGGGTGTTTGATCCATACTCCCCAAACTTTCACGATGCTCTTGATAATTCCGGACTTGTCTATGGACTGACAATGGTCCAACTAAACCACCTTCAGATTGAAGACGATTTGAATGATTACGTTCCCAACGGGACATAAACCACTCAACCAGAAACTGAAACTAATCCTATTCTAGAAAACTAAAATCTGAACTAAAAATTCTGAAAAAGCTAAGTTAGAAAGGTATCACCTGATGCGCTTTAATTGAAAGAAGAATTCCTACAAAACAGAAAACTATGTTAGTTCTAAGAAAAATCAGAGAAACCTATCTACTTCTACTTCTACAGCCACTGAAACTATTTGAAAACTATTATCTAATTTCCCCGGCAACGGCGCCAAAAACTTGTTCGCTCGCCTCAAGTGTAAGGCTGCGATGTAGTAATAAATCTCGGTAAGACCGAGGTCGATCCACAGGGAAAGAGTAACAGCTTCCTAATTACTCCAGCAACTCAGTTTAATAGAGTAAATTCAGATTCAATGGGATGTTTAATTAAAACAGTAACTTAATGAAAAATCAGAGATTTAATGTACTAAGGCTTTCAAGGATCCACTTGTAGCAATCCTATGTCAATTCAGTCAATCCAAGTAGAGAACACAACTAGATTTGAAGTCCTATCTCTTATCTAGTTGGCAAATAAAGCATTCACACACATTCATCCAATTCAAGTTGAACTTCCAAGTTCAAGTCCATTCAATCAATGTAGAATTCAAATTCATAGCCTGCGGAGTAACAGCCATGCCTATGGACTATGGCCTGCTCAAGGATTACTATAATTCGAATCTAAACAAGCAACCTGTGGTAATCTCAGAGAATTAAAAGGAATTCATGTCCGGAGCACATAAACTCAGATAAGACATCTCAAACTACCACCTATTGGACTGAAACATAAGAAAAATCCAACTTTGAATTAAAAATACTTGAATCAAACTGAAATTAACATAGAACTGGCTACAAGCTTCACCTCTCAGCCTTAGCTGAGAGGTTTTAGCCGAGCATAGTCATGCTACAACTAAAAACTCAAAAATAAAGCATAAAACTAGAAAAACCCGAAAATAGATGTTGCAGACGCTCCACAGTCGCCTTCAGCCTCCAAACTCATGTTCCTTCTCTTCTCTGATACCTTAGGGAGAGCCCCTAGGTGGCCTTTTATAGCAACAATCCTCCCTTGCGTCGAATTCTGCGAAATCCTACGCATTGCGCAGCAATTTTCGGAGTCCCGAATTAGAAAGGACTTTCCTATTACGCAGAGCCGACCGGTCGTGACCGGTCGGACCAGCTTTTTAAAACATCCAGTGGGTGCAGCCGACCGGTCAAGACCGGTCGGACTGACCTCCCACTCATCCAACGTGCATGCCCGACCGGTCATGACCGGTCGGGCTGATCTATTGCCTTGATCCAGTGTGCATGGCCGACCGGTCATGACCGGTCGGCCTCTCTTCTACTTGATTCCTTTGATGTGGCTGACCGGTCGGACGACCGGTCAGCCTTGTATTTCTTCATCTTTTTCTTCTTTTCTTCATTCTCTTTTCTCTCTCTTTCTTCTTCTTTCCTTGGTCCATCTTAGGACTTCATCCAATGTCTTCAAATATAATCTTTTGGCTCCAATTTGATGAAATCCACTCTTATCTCTACAATCACAAAACACATGTTAGGTGGGCCTTTAAACCATGAAAATCATGCAAATTATTTAGTGTAATGGGCATTGCAATGTATAAATTGGAGGTTCAACACGTATCAAGGCAATACAGATCTACGGTGACTCCAGGCTAGTCATCCGACAACTGATGACAGAATTTGAGGTTCGCAAACCTGAGTTGTCACCCTTTTGCCACCAAGAGCAATCCTTGTTCGAACAGTTCCGCAATGGTAGCATTTCACATATACCAAGGTAGGAGAATGTGCAGGCCGACGCATTGGCCAGCCTAGCCACTGCTCTGGCTAATCCCGGGGGCAGCCCACTCCAAGTAACAATCGAAGAGAGAAGGATCTTACTAACTACCATGTCGCGCAGCGACGAATCGAGCGTAAATCCCATCTGTTGCTTCGAAATCACAAAAGAAAACGACTGGAGAAAGCCATTTGTCGACTACTTGAAATACGGATTTTTACCGGAAGAGCCCAAGATGCGCACACAGGTCAGAAGATGCGCTGGTTCATTTATAACACAGAACGACGTCCTCTACAAGCACTCGTATGAGGGTGTGTTGCTACGCTGCCTGGACCAGGATGAAGCATATGCTACGATAAAAGAAGCTCACGGAGGAGGGTGCGGTGCTCACCAGGGGGGCAAGAACTTACATCACCGTGTCCGACACATGGGGTATTATTGGCCCACAATGACGAAAGATGCGATGGAATACGTCAGGAAATGTCATCAATGCCAGATACATGCAGATATAATACACTCACCACCGGAAGAGTTACATCAATCCGTAATATCTTGGCCTTTCGCCGCCTGGGGCATGGACGTGATAGGGCCGATTAATCTGCCATCCTCTCAAGGGCACCAGTACATTCTTACTGCGATCGATTATTTCTCTAAGTGGGCTGAAGCCATCGCCTTGAGAAACGTGAAAGCCAGACATGCCGAAAGTTTCATCCGTCACTCCATATTATATCGGCATGGTATCCCCGAAAGAATCACCACCGACAACGGGACACCCTTCAAAAATGTCACTATCGATAGGCTATGCGCAAAGTTCAAGATTAAGCATTGCTATTCATCGCCTTACTACCCTCCCGCGAATGGATTGGCTGAGGCGTTCAACAAGATTATCGTGAAAATCCTGAAGAAGACGGTGGCAGAGAATAAGAAGGACTGGGACAGACAATTACTCGAAGCACTGTGGGCATATAGGACCACGTACCGCACAACCACTCGAGCTACACCCTACTCACTGGTATACGGTACGGAAGCTGTGATCCCGATGGAGATACAGGTGGAGTCACTACGGGTCGCGCTCCGACATTCCCTGATGACCGAGTACAATGCTAAAATCAGAATGGTCGAGCTGGACGATCTGGACGAAAAGAGACTCGCCGCCCAGCAAAGGCTTGAAATGTATCAAAAACAAATCTCAGCTTCATACGATAAACGAGTCCGAGGAAGGTCATTTAAAAGAGGCGACTTGGTGCTAATGATGAAACGTCCGGCACCGGCGCAAGGCCCAAAGAGCAAATTCGATCCAAAATGGGATCCGGTGTGTATTATCGATGAAGTGTACTCCAATGGAGCCTACCGGGTGACAGATTGCAAAGGACAGGGCATCAGTATGCTGGTGAATGGTCGATTCTTGAAAAGATATTATACTTGAAGCGAGCCTATCATTATATTTTGTAAACGCCCCATTAGAGGGATGATGTAATGAAAGAAATACCAAGGGAAATGATACCTCATAAGGTTTGGAGCGAAGTACTGTTAGAGCTTAGAAAAAATCGAAACCGCTCGTCAGCAGTCTTTTTTCTGTGTTTCATTATTCTGGGGGAATTCTGAGTATAGAGACATTCATAGACAATCATAAGCAATGACAAAGTATACACGAGAAAGCACCGCGAGGTAAATTTTATTCCAGAGATTCCGAGATCTTTTACATTCCGGGCTGTGAACTGGTCACGAACCCTTAATTACATCAACAGATGATCACCCTTGATTAGAAGGCAAAAGTAAATGCATGCATGTATCATAAATGAATTAAATAAAGCATTAAAGGAGCATAAATATAAATAAAGCACAGCATAGACAACACAGAGATTTTTACGTGGAAACCCTTACGGGAGAAAACCACGGCACAAAGCGACAAGATTCCACTACGAATTTCAGTTATACAATAGATGGAATATTAAAGGAATGAAGCTCGGATAGATCGAGCAAGTAGTTTAAATCGTCAGGGATTATAGTCTCGAGTTCATGGTCGTAGAAACCAAGTTTAGGATTTATTATGGACTAAGCCATCGTTAAGACCAGTTAGATGTCGGTCCCATACTCCTCGGGCATTCCTAGTTGAGTAGCAACCAGGATTTTAACCGAATCGTATATCTCAGTGTCATGACGCGTCTCTATGGACGATATGACTTTCAGGGATACATTTTACGGTTTCCGTTTAGTGCAACCAGGGCCAGTGACCGTCTCTGCTAGGACGGGTGACTTACTGGAGGGCACTCCATGGGGTCTTTGTGCAAACAGGGTTTCGACCGAGTCGTATATCTCAGTGTCATGACGCGTCTCTATGGACGATATGACTTTCAGAAATACACTCCACGGCGTCCACTTACTGCAACCAGGGCCAGTGACCGTCTCTGCTTGGACGGGTGACTTACTGGAGGGCACTCCATGGGGTCTTTGTGCAAACAGAGTTTTGACCGAGTCGTATATCTCAATGTCATGACGCGTCGCTATGGACGATATGACTTTAAGAAATACACCCCACGGCGTCCACTTACTGCAATCAGGGCCAGTGACCGTCTCTGCTAGGACGGGTGACTTATTGGAGGGCACTCCATGGGGTCTTTGTGCAAACAGGGTTTCGACCAAGTCGTATATCTCAGTGTCATGACGCGTCGCTATGAACGATATGACTTTCAGAAATACACTCCACGGCGTCCACTTACTGCAACCAGGGCCAGTGACTGTCTCTGATGGGACGGGTGACTTGCTGGAAGGCACTCATTACCTTAGCCACTCAACTGACGGATCCCGCCTTGGATAGGACGCACATCAACTGGTCTTAACGTTGAACTATTTCAGACGTTTAGAACTCTTTGGTTACAATTTTCGATGATAACCATAGTCCCTTTTGATTTAGTTTCGTAACTCGATCCGAGATGAAATAAATTCATGTAATGGATGCAAATGAGTACAGTAAAAGTAACTATGCTTTATGTATGCTCAAGAGAAGATCGCATTCATGCTAGATGTTCAGTGTATCGGACAAATTATGCATTTGATTCGATCAATCGGCTTCGTATATATCTTTGTGTCGTCGATATGTTGCCCTCGCGTCTTTGAGATCGCATTGGTTTCATTTGGCATTAGTAGATTTTCGGGCCATCAGGGCACTTCCCAGGGCCTGTTTACGATCTGATCGGAGGATTTGGCGAATACCTGTCACGATCGTCTTTGGATAGAGGTGGATTATGTCCACGAGGGTCACAGTGCGATCGCATTTCGATTTATTTAGTGTAAGTCGATTTCTAAGCCAACAGGGCACTTCCCAGGGCTAAAAACGATTAAGTAGTGGACCTGTTTATGGTCTGATCAAGGTTTCTCGGAGATCCTGAGATCAGGTAATCTCATTGTAATGCATGATTTATGGTGTATCATGTTATGGCAGAGAGAAGTCTCCCTCTTGGGTTCGGTCAAATTCCGCCCGATTCCTCTCGATTTCGGCCATTTCCGGTTCTTTCGGAGGGATTTTCGAGGTTTGCAATATTGGCTAAGTGTAGGCCTTTTCGATCAAATTGCTGATTTGGCCCACTTAACATCGACCGTTGGCGAATCCGGTTCGGGGGATGGATAGAGGGCATTGATGTGTGTTTAGGAGTGCTGACACAATCGGAAGGCGGGCCACATCGAAGGCGGGCCACATCACAGAAGGCCCCACCTCCCCATCAGCGTCCAGGCGCATGGGAGGTTGGGTTTGGTGCATGTTGCATTAGACATGGGCGCATGTCCTAGGTGGATGCACGTTATTCGCCCTAGGCACATGTCCTGCTGCAAATGCCTGGTTATCAAGCACATGCGCCCAACATCCCAGCCATGGGCGCATGTCCTCGTGGGACTTAGGGATTTTTGCGCATTTCCCCTCCAGGAATGGGTGAGCGCATGTCACTGTGTGACTTGGAGGATTTTACTCCGGTGGGAGAAATCCCTTTCCGGCGAGGGCATCCGGCGAAGGGATGGGCGCATGTCCCTTTCCCGGTGAGGAATTTTTACCTCTGCAAGAAAAGTGCTCTGGGAGTGATGATCTCGTCCCTGTCTTATCGACTGGAGGGGTATTTATAGCGTGTTAATCGGGTATCGGGTACCGGGCACATGTTGTTTGCAAAAGGGAGGGCATGCGCATGGAAATTTAGAAACGTTTGGAGAGAGGAGTCATGGGCATGTGAAGGGATCATGCACCAGGCGCATGTGGCATAGCATGGGCGCATGTGCCACTGGTATGGGCGCATGTGGCCTCTGTGTTGGCCGCATGTGGCCCCACTTAGCATATTTTCATGATTTTTGTAATTTTTTTATTTTATTTAGAATATTGGAAAGGGAGAGAGAGAGCTCTCATGCGCATGTGGTGAGAGAGTCAATGCATGTCTCCTTATGACATCCGCATGTGGAGAGAGAGTGAACGAATGCATGTGGAGAGAGAGTTAACGAGTGCATGTGGAGAGAGGGTGAACAAATGCATGTGGAGAGAGAGTGAACAAATGCATGTGGAGATATGCACCGTAACGACTTCAAACTTGCTGCTTAAGGTTTTCCGGGCATTCCGGATCATTTGGCGGTAATCCGCATGTCTGATTCTAGCCCGAAATGGTACCTGTAGGCTTTTGGGCCCTTATAGTTGGATACAGTCAGGGCAAAAATGCATTTGGAAGCGCGCAGGTAAAGATATGCATCGTGCGACATCGAAACTTGCAGGTTAAGGGTTTTAGGGTGTTCCGGATCATTTGGCGGTAATCCGCATGTCCGATTCCACCCCAAAATAGCATTAGTAGGTTTCAGTCACGATTGCGCATGTTAAGGCTGCACTGGCATTTTTTAAGTATTTCGGATATCAAAATCAGTCCGAATCATCGTAGATGGACCGTTGAATACCATTTTATAATGGGTACAAATTTGAGCCCCAACAAGTGCCCCCCCGGTGCGCCGCGATGGATGCTTATGTCAGGCCAGTGCGGTGCACCGGTCCTAGGCTCAAGTATAAATAGTGGACTCACTGAGTCATTTGCACATTTTTGAATCAAGAAAAAGTAAAATTTCCAAGGTGAGAGAGCTCCTCATGAGGGAGTAGGCGCATGTGGCCTTCCCATGGGTGCATATGCCCCTCCAACTGATAATGGGCATATTGCATCTTGCTCCAGGCGCACGCCCTTGGCTCCAAGTGCATGTAATAGTGCATCTTTATGGGCGCATATGCTCATACTCAAGCGCATGTTGTGTTGATGCATTAGCGCATGTAGGAGTATGTTAAGAGCCAGGCGCATGTGTAAGTGTTATGGGGTAAGCGCATGTACCCATGCATGTGTGGAAACCTCTCATAATGTAGGCGCATGTGAGCTTCTCTTTGGTGAAGTAAATATGGGCGCACTTGGAGTCACATGCTACGAACTTATAACTCCATTTACATGGAGTGGGCGCATGTGGGGTCACATGCGCCTGGGGTATTGGCTTGGGCACATGTGACTCCACTACTTGGCCAAAATTTCTAAATTCTGGCATTTTCCATCGCCCTTGGTGAAAACTCATGCATCTGGCCTTATTCTCAACCGAATTCAATACCGTTTGTGGCTATCTCGCTCAATGCTTGAATATGATTGGGACTTGGTGCTCGGGGCCCATAATATGTTGCTTATGCTGGTCTTTGATGGCTTGTAATTGCTCCCTTAAGCGGTTCTATGATGTGCACTTCCGAGCGGGCGTGCATGAATCATTTATGGTTAGTGCGAATTGGCACGCACTCCGAGTGTACATGTAGGGCTGCTAATGTATTTGCTGCGCTATGATATGTGCGCGCTTGCTTGTCGGATGTGCGCTCGAATTCCACTGTTTCCATATTGCTGTGGGGTCATGACTTTATGCATGTGTTTACTGATGTATTTTGTGTGTGAAATCCGTGATTGAATGATGCAATGCTTACCTTATTGTGTTGCCTGTTGCATGCGCTGGTCTTCTGTTTGATGCACTTTTGTTTGCGTATTGTAGTGAATCATGGCGACAGCAGCAGGTTCTTCTGGTGAAGCTTCCAAATCGCAAGTTTCCAGCTCTTCGTCTATACGACGCGGTAAAAAGAGGGCGACTGGAGATACTGCTAACCCGTCTCCGGTAGAGTGTCATTCGCAATCCTTCGAGACAATCGAATCCGAAGTGGAGGATTTCTCTGATCGAATTAAGCAACTCTCCCATGAAGTATTACTGCGTATCTATGTGGACAAAACCATATCTGAGCCTCCGACGCAAGGGACTGAAGGGGAATGGTTCGCCTGGTATTGTCAGTTTACTGATGCTGCCAATGTCGTTGAGGCAGGCCCTTCTAGCGTGCGCGACCGACATTCCGAGGATGATCAGGAAAGTCAGAAGAAGAAGAGATGAAATCGAGGTACGAAGCCGGCTGAGGCAGTTGACAAGGCGGAGCAATCGCCACAGCTCATTGATCCGAAGAATGAGCGGATGAAGATCGGCTGGAATAGAAACAAGATCATTACTACATGCGATTTCTCCATCGTCAACCCTTATACTGACCGAGTCATCTTGCATGAGAAATCTCTTACGAGGCACAAGCCCTTCCCGGGCATCGAACCATCCAACGTTCAAGGCCCTTTTCAATTCTATGGAGTCGAGAGGTGGACATCTGCCCCCGAGAAGTTGTTCACTACCATACTGGTCGACGATGGGAGAGAACAACGGGTAGGTTCCTCGAGAGAAATGGTTTTCCTTGCACCTACTTGTGATCCTCACACTCCTTCTCCAGTCCATTATTTTGAGACAGTGCAGCAACGGTTTCGACACATGGACAAGGCAAGCGATGTGGGCAACGAAGAGCTTTCGTACGCGAGGTCATTTGAACGAGCGAGTTGGTTATGAGCCGTGGGAAAAAGAGATTTTGATCCGACATGAGAGGATTTTAAAACAAGTCGGCCTGTATCAGGCTATCGATGCGACTTCTGAACATTTCTCCTGAGATCCAACAATTCTTCGAAGCTTCTTGAACTACTGGTCTTCCATTACCAATTCGTTCCACTTTCCATGTGGAGAGATGAGCATAACTTTATGGGATCTCCAGATGATGGCTGGGTTGTCTGTGATAGGAGAATATTACCAAGAGTACGTCCCAACTGATGAAGAGCTGTCTTTGTTTCGGCTCAAAAGTCCTCGAGATGCTTATCATTCAAAGGCTTGTCTAGAGCTGTTTGCTGAGTTGTCGCAGTTCGACAATATTACAAAGATTCATTATGACGACTGGTTGATCTACTTCAGCCAGAGGATGAAGTAGTACTTCTTCCAATGCCTTCTTTTGTATTACGTGCTCTGCATACTTTAATTTCTTTGTTTCTGACATGGGAACTTCTTTCTTCTTGTAGCATTGATTACGAAGTGTATAAGACCTTACCCGCAGACCAGGCTTTGATGAGGGAACGTTTTGAGCGAAAGTTTAGCAATCTGAACGAGCTTACACCGTCTTGTGAACTGGCGGGTTTCTTAGCATACTGGCTGTCGGCGGTTATGTTACCTAGCTCCAAGAGTGCTGATGGCGTCAGGGTTTCTTGCTTCGTTGTGGCGGGAGCTCTTGCAAATGGTCGTCAATTTTCTCTAGCACCGCCGGTGCTATGCAGTCTATATAGGGCTTTTGACAATATTGCGAGTAACAAAGATCAACCCTGGTGAGGGATGAATGTGGATTATTGCCCATGGCATTTCTTCTGCGGGTGGTTAGGCATATATTTCCCGTGGACCTACGGAGTGGATCTCTTCTAGTATTTTCACACTGATCACGCACCTCTTTATCGCTATAGAAAACTTAACATGATAACACGGTCGTCTGATTGGATAGCTTCCAAAATTGGCAATTGGGCGGAGATTTGTTTCTACCACTTTCCTGTTTCTGATGCCGGAGAAGATCGAGAAGTCGTTGACAATGAACATTCTGTGGATGTCACTGATAGGGAATTTCTGGTGTCTATTCGTACTGCCTCACTTCCGCTACGCGAAGGAATAGAGTTCTGGCGAGAACCTTATTACCCTAGTCGGTTTGCCAGGCAATTTGGGTACAATCAGGGTGTTCCGATGACGTTACCAGATGTAACTAAAGTAGAGCGGGCATATGGTACAGGTCCTGTTCATTGGGAGTGGACATGGCATCAACTTTTAATGACGCGAATAGGCGCGAGATTCATGCTTCGGGGCCTCTATCGGAAGACTAGCGGTTCTTATAGCTGGCTGAGATGGTGGGTGCATCAGTATGCTCTGGTCCGGAAAAACAGCTCTGTTGATGATCCACACTACATTCCTCCTCCAGGGCTGACAGAGGTCTTTGCTGACGGATTGGGTTATTATAGAGAGCAGGCTGAAGCATATTTATCGTCGAGCATTAAGCATAAGATCTCCTTGAGTGTGTCAATTGACCATCGTAAGGAGGATACCGCGTTGGATGGATGGCATACTTTCGGAGTACCTTTAGCGAAATGGTCTCAAGAAGCTGGGTTCACACGTCTTCTAGTGATTGGAGGTGATAAGGATGCCGGTCGGTTAATTAGTGATGATGACCCGACAATGATTGGGCTGATGAAAGCAATATCAGACCATGCTAGCATGAGAGAGCAGGCTGAGCTGATTGGAGAGGATAATCTGCAAGGGTCCACTACGCTGGGGAATAACACGACTGTATCTATAGCCCCTGGTGCTTCCAGTGTTGAGGGTATGGCGGAGTTGCCAGCGGTAACTGAAATAATCGATACTGATAGTGACACTACTGAACTTCTGGATGTGACCTCGACACCACTAACTGAGACTATTAAGCCTTCCCCTGATGCGACGATACATACTGCAACTTCCTCAGAACCTGTATTCAACCCATCTTTCGGTATAGTTCTTTCATAGTTCCTTCGTGTATTCTTTTTCTATACTTGTCATTTCATTGCATACTCGCTCTGTTCCTCTTGTTGCAGATACTGTCAATTTTGAGGCGGCTGCCCACGGAGCATTCGATGTTCCCTATTTTGATCATTTAGACTGTTTTGGGCAGAGCGTATTGAGGGGTTTACTATCTAATATTTCAAGGGCGTTGGCTGAACCAAGCGAGTGGCATACACTAGGAGCAGGGGTGAAGGCATTGGAAGCTTGTGCAGGAGTAATCGGGCCTGATGTATCCGAAATAGTCTGTCGTATTTCTTCTTTCGAGGATTCTGTTACGCAGGTTATTATGACTGAACGGATTGAACTTGACCCTATGGCTGAAGAGAAACGGCGAGTGCTGTCTTCTTTGCGGCCTGTCATAGAGCAGCGAGAACATTCAACAGTTAATGCTAGAACAACCTTAGAAGATAGCGAGACTCAACGTCACGGGTGTATTAATCATCTTGCTGACGTTAAATCTGAGATCGCGCGGCAACAAGCGGAAGAAACGGCCATAAATCTTGAGGTTGCCCGCCTTGATCTTAGTCGTCAATCAAAACCGTGCCAAGGTCGCACAACTCGAGAGTGAAGGAGAGGTGGCACGCAAGCAAGTGGAAGATTTAGAAATCGAACTTCGTGATATTCCGAATCCTGCGCTGACGCTAACGGAGGCAAAGGCCACCATGGAGGCAACGCGGAAGGATGTGATGAAGTTCATAACAGGATGTCTGGAGAAACTGTAATTCTGTTCTTTTACTTTCTTTTACGGTCATTGTCAGACAAAAATAGTATTAGACAGCTGTCCTGAATACCCAACTGTCACTTGTATCCGACGTAATTGACATCAGAACTTGTTAGCTGCATGCTTCATGATCTAAAATAATGACAATGATTCTTTTGCTAAACCACTACTTGGTGTTATGTGTTTAAGATTAGTATGCATGAAATGATGTATTCTGTATGAATTTAATGTAAGCTGAATATATCAAAGCATAAAAAATGGAAAAAACCATAGGAATAATACTTCCCTTTTTACTTAATCTGCGTACCCTTGGGTCATCGCTTTCGAGAGACGTTCGTGTCATAAGTCCAAAACTTTCTTTTAGCTCCATGTTTTCAGGTTTATATGTCATCCTTCATGGCCTGCCCCCAGTCATTTCTTTCTGCAGACTTGATATTTTGATAATATATTAGGGCTTGCCCCCAGTCGTCTTCTTCTTATAAACTCGAGTTTCTCATAATATATTGGGGCTTACCCCCGGTGCTTCTGGCTCGTCACTCTGTAAGACCACTTCATTCTAATGAGACAGATCTTGTGCTTTAGGAATCCGTGCCGAATACCCATCCGATCATAATCTTTAATTGCATATTCTTGTCGCAGAATTCTTCATAAGAGAAAGTTGTCAATATTTTCAAGGTAAAGTGATACATAATAGAATGCCCTAATCGTCTTCATATAAGGCCGTATATATAAATATGTATACAGGAGATTCCCATTCATGACTTATCTTCATATTCAGTAGAAGAATAATGCGATAATGATGGGAGATCCATGACATAATACAAAAGCTGGATATAGATAGCGATGTTCCGATTATCTTCATATAAAACATTGTGCATAAGTATAAGAGATCGATAATAATAGAGTGTCTCGGCCGTCTTCATGTAGAGAACCACATATACATATATATGAGAATCCATCAATTCTAAAGTATTCTCCTATTAAGCAGAGGAATGCCGGAATACCAAGATACTTAATATGAGAACTTGTGACGAAGATACCATAATATGGAGATGTTGTGATTCGCGTAGACTTTCTATAAGATATTCTCTCCTGATTCGACCTGTCTGATGAGGATATAATAATTCGGTTGATGATTCGTGGAGTCAATTCTTTAATATTTTCTGACTATGGTACCTGTCATTAAGAAGAGCTCTACGAACATTTTATATTCATATGCACAACAGTATGATGTGAGTGAACATGTAAACAAGTATGAAGCACAGTATACAGATGAAGTTGATGCATGAGTGAACATAAGTATATTCCTATCTACTTTATAAACTGCCAGAACTATTTGTAAACGTTCACGACTATTGAAGCTTAGGAAACGGAGTTCTTCGAGCGAAGTTCTTCCTAAGTGATATCTATTGGAACCGTACTGGCCGGGGTTCCATCGGACCCTTCCATTTTCAAACTGACGACGCCTTAGTTTATCATCTTTTGTATCTTTCCTTTTAGGACGAAGCATTGCTTGATTTTATGGCCTATGCATCTGTGATATTCGCAATAGTTAGGATCACCCACGCGTCCTACTTCTGCTGGTCGAATAGACTTTGGGAGTCGCAATTTTCTTTCTTCGATTAGCCACTCCATAATTGGGACAAGGTCTTTAATGTCAAATGTATACGGTCCGTTCTTTTCGTCTCGCTCACTGATTGTCATGTGCCGCGACTTCTGAAGTTCTTTGCCCTTGTCTTGTGTCCTCATTACACTGGTCTCTGCCTCATGTCCTGGATTCGGTCGTTTTCGGTTTCTAGGGTTCTTTCTTACGTCTACCTGTGTCCTCTTTCTCATTTTGCGTCTTGACTTTTCTGCTTGAGATCGTGTTTCTGAAACGGATTACTTTATCACGCGAACCTCTGCAGCCAGGTTACAAAGGGTGAAAGAGATATTGCCTAGCAGTTCGTATGGGATCATGGAGTTTGAACCCAACATACGCGCATTCGTTTGTTCAGTGTGGTTCTGTTGTCTTACTTCAACAACATTACGGGCTGCCCCCAATGCTTCTTTTATTTCTCTGATCTCTCTAGCTGTGTATTCTTGGACCCGAATGATTTCATCTATTTGCTCTTGGATTTGAGGCAGCTCTGCGTCTTGCTCACTCGCCTCGCTCTCTATGACTTGCACCACTGCGACCTGCACTCGCTGTGGCCTTACCCTGGTCATGGTAGTTTTAGCAGAGCATGCCTTCATTGTAGTCTTGGTCAATTCCCGGATAGTGAACTAATTCGGTGTCTTGACTGGTAATGTTGTTCCTATCATTACTGGGAAATCGGCAGCGGCGAAGGAGAATTTTGGCCTGGGTGACACAGTGGCTCTGATAACATTGCGAGTTTCATTCCTATGAACCGGCTTCCACTGTCTTCTCACACTGCTCTGTGTCTTCACTGTTTCTACTCTGACTGAAGTTAATTGTTTGTTTTCAACCCCCTTCAGTGATCGGCGTTTCTGCACAACTTGCCATCCGGCTTCAGGAATTGCTATTTCTGCTATCGCGAGGTGAGGGAAATAAAATCCCCCAGAAGCTAGGAAGACCATAGTGGCTGCCATTTGTATAGTTTTGACGTTTGATTCTTTTCTGTCTTTCTGTCTTTCTCTCTTTCTCTCTGCACAGTCATACGCACATTAAAACACCCTGCACCTCTCAACGGAGAGAAGACGCGTCCTTACCAGTCGCGATATGGCTCAATGGTCAACAGAAGTATATGAGTATGAATCATATGCATGCCATGCGAGATTTTGAAATTCTTTTAGAAAACTTTTGCTTTAAAGATGAAGGGAACAACGTTCCCGTTGAGAGTCACCAGTTTGGCGCCCGTAAAGGCGTCGAACATTTCTCCTAGCGGAACTTTCTTACGTATACATCTGTGTTTGTGAATGATTTATCTTAGGATGTTTCTTTACTCAGAGATAACCAGAGATTTTGGTATTGTTCGATCCCCAGCAGAGTCGCCAGTTTGTTAGAACTAAAAAAAAAAATCGAAACTGCTCGTCAGCAGTCTTTTTCCTGTGTTTCAATATTCTGGGGGAATTCTGAGTATAGAGACATTCATAGACAATCATAAGCAATCACAAAGAATACACGAGAAAGCACCGCGAGGTAAATTTTATTCCAGAGATTCTGAGATCTTTTACATTCCGGGCTGTGAACTGGTCACGAACCCTTAATTACATCAACAGATGATCACCCTTGATTAGAAGGCAAAAGTAAATGCATGCATGTATCATAAATGAATTAAATAAAGCATTAAAGGAGCATAAATATAAATAAAGCACAGCATAGACAACACAGAGATTTTTACGTGGAAACCCTTACGGGAGAAAACCACGGCACAAAGCGACAAGATTCCACTATGAATTTCAGTTATACAATAGATGGAATATTAAAGGAATGAAGCTCAGATAGATCGAGCAAGTAGTTTAAATCGTCAGGGATTATAGTCTCGAGTTCATGGTCGTAGAAACCAAGTCTAGGATTTATTATGGACTAAGCCACCGTTAAGACCAGTTAGATGTCGGTCCCATACTCCTCGGGCATTCCTAGTTGAGTAGCAACCAGGATTTTAACCGAATCGTATATCTCAGTGTCATGACGCGTCTCTATGGACGATATGACTTTCAGGGATACATTTTACGGTTTCCGTTTAGTGCAACCAGGGCCAGTGACCGTCTCTGCTAGGACGGGTGACTTACTGGAGGGCACTCCATGGGGTCTTTGTGCAAACAGGGTTTCGACCGAGTCGTATATCTCAGTGTCATGACGCGTCTCTATGGACGATATGACTTTCAGAAATACACTCCACGGCGTCCACTTACTGCAACCAGAGCCAGTGACCGTCTCTGCTAGGACGGGTGACGTAGTGGAGGGCACTCCATGGGGTCTTTGTGCAAACAGAGTTTTGACCGAGTCGTATATCTCAGTGTCATGACGCGTCGCTATGGACGATATGACTTTAAGAAATACACTCCACGGCGTCCACTTACTGCAACCAGGGCCAGTGACTATCTCTGCTAGGACGGGTGACTTACTGGAGGGCACTCCATGGGGTCTTTGTGCAAACAGGGTTTCGACCGAGTCATATATCTCAGTGTCATGACGCGTCGCTAGGGACGATATGACTTTCAGAAATACACTCCACGGCGTCCACTTACTGCAACCAGGGCCAGTGACCGTCTCTGATGGGACGGGTGACTTGCTGGAAGGCACTCATTACCTTAGCCACTCAACTGACGGATCCCGCCTTGGATAGGACACACATCAACTGGTCCTAACGATGAAGTATTTCAGACGTTTAGAACTCTTTGGTTACAATTTTCGATGATAACCATAGTCCCCTTTGATTTAGTTTCGTAACTCGATCCGAGATGAAATAAATTCATGTAATGGATGCAAATGAGTACAGTACAAAGTAACTATGCTTTATGTATGCTCAAGAGAAGATCGCATTCATGCTAGATGTTCAGTGTATCGGACAAATTATGTATTTGATTTGATCAATCGGCTTTGTATATATCTTTGTGTCGTCGATATGTTGCCCTCGCGTATTTGAGATCACGATTGGTTTTATTTGGAATTAGTAGATTTTCGGGCCATCAGGGCACTTCCCAGGGCCTGTTTACGATCTGATCGGAGGATTTGGCGAATACCTGTCACGATCGTCTTTGGATAGAGGTGGATTATGTCCACGAGGGTCACAGTAGCGATCACATTTCGATTTGTTTAGTGTAAGTCAATTTCTAAGCCAACAGGGCACTTCCCAGGGCTAAAAACTATTAAGTAGTGGACCTGTTTATGGTCTGATCAAGGTTTCTCGGAGATCCTGAGATCAGGTAATCTCATTGTAATGCATGATTTATGGTGTATCATGTTATGGCTGAAAGAAGTATCCCTCTCGGGTTCGGTCAAATTCTGCCCGATTCCTCTCGATTTCGGCCATTTCCGGTTCTTTCGGAGGGATTTTCGAGGTTTGCAATATTGGCTAAGTGTAGGCCTTTTCGATCAAATTGCTGATTTGGCCCACTTAACATCGACCGTTGGTGAATCCGGTCCGGGGGATGGATAGAGGGCATTGATGTGTGTCAAGGAGTGCTGACACGATCGGAAGGCGGGCCATATCGAAGGCGGGCCACATCACAGAAGGCCCCACCTCCCCATCAGCGTCCAGGCGCATGGGAGGTTGGGTTGGGTGCATGTTGCATTAGACATGGGCGCATGTCCTAGGTGGATGCACGTTATTCGCCCCAGGCGCATGTCTTGCTGCAAATGCATGGTTATCAAGCGCATGTGACATGCACATGCGCCCAACATCCCAGCCATGGGCGCATGTCCTCATGGGACTTAGGGATTTTTGCGCATTTCTCCTCCAGGAATGGGTGAGCGCATGTCACTGTGTGACTTGGAGGATTTTGCTCCGGTGGGAGAAATCCCTTTCCGGCGAGGGCATCCGGCGAAGGGATGGGCGCATGTCCCTTTCCCGGTGAGGATTCCGGTGAGGAATTTTTACCTCTGCAAGAAGAGTGCTCTGGGAGTGATGATCTCGTCCCTGTCTTATCGACTAGAGGGGTATTTATAGCGTGTTAATCGGGTATCGGGTACCGGGCGCATGTTGTTTGCAAAAGGGAGGGCATGCGCATGGAAATTTGGAAACGTTTGGAGAGAGGAGTCATGCGCATGTCCCCATGCACCAAGCGCATGTGGCATAGCATGGGCGCATGTGCCACTGGTATGGGCGCATGTGGCCTCTGTGTTGGCCGCATGTGGCCCCACTTAGCATATTTTCATGATTTTTGTAATTTTTTTTATTTTATTTAGAATATTGGAAAGGGAGAGAGAGAGCTCTCATGCGCATGTGGTGAGAGAGTCAATGCATGTCTCCTTATGACATCCGCATGTGGAGAGAGAGTGAACGAATGCATGTGGAGAGAGAGTTAACGAGTGCATGTGGAGAGAGGGTGAACAAATGCATGTGGAGAGAGAGTGAACAAATGCATGTGGAGATATGCACCGCAACGACTTCAAACTTGCTACTTAAGGTTTTCTGGGCATTCCGGATCATTTGGCTGTAATCCGCATGTCTAATTCCTGCCCGAAATGGTACCTGTAGGCTTTTGGGCCCTTATAGTCGGATACAATCAGGGCAAAAATGCATTTGGAAGCGCACGGGTAAAGATATGCATCGTGCGACCTCGAAACTTGCAGGTTAAGGGTTTTAGGGCGTTCCGGATCATTTGGCGGTAATCCGCATGTCCGATTCGGCTTGCAGCCGAGCCACCTCATTGTCTATCTCTGCCAAACGCGCGGTGACCTCTCCGCACTCGGCATCGACGATCTGCCAGTCCTTCTTCACCACGGCCACCCATGCCTCGTGTAACTCTTATTTCGGAAGAAGGGACTGCAAATGACCATGTTTTTCCTCAAATGGACGGGTCGACTTGGAGACTTCTCGCCTCACGTTCTCGGGCTACCCACTCCTTGAACTGAGCCACGTGATCAATTATGGAAGACAGGTCAATCTCAAGCCAGGCAGCGTTAAGCCCTAATGCCTGCAACGCCTCGTCTACGATAGGCCATTCATCCTCATTTCTTAAACAGTCGGCGATGTCAGACAAAAGGCCCTTGAAGAGGTTTGCCTTGGTCCTTGACAGGCCCCGAAGGGATGAAAAGAATGCCCCTGGCAACACCGTAGACGCTGGGGCATCGACGGAAGTGGCTGCTGGCACAGAGAGTGGTAGATGTCAGTACAGGAAAATCATCATCAGAAAGGAAGCAGTCAAGACAGTAGAAACAAGTGATATACCAACAACTCCAGAAATGCCGACGACAAGGGCGCTGGACGAAGCAGTAGGCACGGATGACACCGGGGCCGGTTCTGTTGTTCCCTCAGTCAATGGTTCATGTAGTTCTGGGGAAGATATCACCACGACCTTGGGAATATTGGCATCAGATGCTGGCCCAATAGTAGGAGGAACTACAGTAGCAAGCTCGGTCGATAACGAAATAACGACAGGAGGAACTTCAGTAACGGGTTCAGTTGACGATGGCTCAACGGTAGGAGGAGCCCCCACAACAGGTTCGGGAGCACTTAACTCAATAGTAGGGGCCGCGACCTCTTCCACTCCGGCGGCGACGGTCACCTCTGGAACCGTGCTCTGAGCTTCAGCGTCTGCCACCGGAGGATTAAGGGGAGGGACGGACTCAGCAGGTGCTTCATTATCCAGGTCCATAAAGATCGCCCCCATGCTCTCCTCAGGGACAGATCTATCATATATAGGCTCACTCTCGTTGCTCCCCCGGGTACGGCACCCTTCGCTCAAGTTGGCTTGAGAGCTTAACTCACCTTCTTCCCTGGCCTCTCCTGCGCTGACGGCTAGAGCATCGCCGACCTCTTCGGAAATCTGCTCCCGCAGACGCTCGGCATGCGTAGTTTCCACAAGTCCTTTATCTTCTTGCCGCCACAAACGACAGAGAGACGAGGAGTAGTTTTCACCCGAGGACCAGTGCGTTCAGCCCATACCCCATCATCACCATCGTCATCACCATCATCGCCATCAAAGCCTCCGCCTTCACCACCCCCCACATCTTCATCACCTCCACCAGCTCCACCCGTGGCATCATCGCCGTCCCTACCACCATCACCCTCCGCGGCAGCATCATCTTCATTACCCCCTGCCTCGCCCATCGCATCATCATCATTGTCACCCTCTTCGCCGTCAAAGCCTCCACCTTCATTCCCCCCTCCCAGAACATCGCCCTCTGCGGGTAACTCATCAATAGGTCCGAGGGACGGGAACTCTGGCCTCGCTGCTGTCACATTTCTCTCTCCACGGGCGATCCAACCTTCCAGGGTGTGCTCCGGCTTTTCATGGTTGATCACTACATTCAAGGAGGTCTGCAATCTCTCCGTGCCCGGCACCGCGGGTTGATGAAGATTTTCTGATACATAACCGAGCCCGTTGGCAGGAGTAGGCATAATGATGGGAGGCGTGATGAAGACGGGTTCCGAGATGAGGATTTTATTCCGAACTAGCGTGTACTGGTGGGCCCACCACCTCATCCACCCAAAGGTGGCCCCAGCAAAACACTACGTCCCCGGGATGATGAAGGAGCAGCCGGTTCCGGTCAGTAGGAGTTGCCGCCACATCCACTTCCAGTGAATGGGCCCAACACCATAGGCCCGCTGCTCGCGCGTTACTGGTTCTAAGGTTGCTGGCACCCCCCTGATCATACCCAAATTGGCGGACGAAACGATTCGGATAATAGGGTTCCCTCCAGAACTCCAGCCCTTCGCTAAGCGGTAGTGACGAAGGACGAATCGCGATCAAGAAGGAACGCTCGTAATAGTCAACGCTATCATCATCCGTGCACAGGACCGACTCTTCACTCCGGGTACCGGAGAAGTGATAGAAGTATACATCGTCGAGCCGTGCGATCCTATCTTCGATGGTGGTCAGGTTATGGCTGATCATCCTTTTCTTCTGAAAGAAGTGTAGCGGGAGCTTCCCCTCTCTGATGTAATCCCCGCGCCGCATGCCGTAGACCCAAGGGAAGTACACCCCGAGCCAACCGGAGAAAAAGTGTCATTCGCAGTAGGCGGAGTTCATCCCGTAGGCAGCGCGCTCCTTGTTGCTGATGACGTAGCCGAATGCCGGATATATAGAGCACAGGACCACTGGAGCCAGCGCGCACCGATGACCGTTTGCTAGGGCCCCCACAACAGCAAAACAAGACACCCTGATATTATCTGCCTGCTTGGAGCTCAGAAGCGCCACACAGCTGAGCCAATACGCCAGGAAGCCGGCCAGCTCGTAGGTGGGGGAGAGCTTGTTGGGACGCGGGAAGTTTTCCCTCATTCGTTTCTCCAGAAGTGCCTTGTCACCCTGGCCCTCGTCATAGGCCGTGTGATCTAAGCTGAAAGGAAAAGGACGAGGCGTTAGCAGAAAGAAAGAAGTGCGACTGAGCAGGAAGATACAGCTTGTTACAGAACACTTACTTCAAGCCATGGCTGAAATAGACTAGCCAGTCCTCGAATGGGAGCTTGTCTTTGAGGCCCCAAAATTGGGGTAATTCTGCAAACAGCTCATAGCAGGCCTTGGAGAAGAAGCCTCATTGATGCCTTTCTTCTTTCGCGACAGTTCATCGTCGCTTGGAACCCATTCAGTCGTAGATTCTCCCACGGATTGGGAGGCCCGCGATCCTATTGAGGTCCTAGAGCGAGATGCTTATCTCGCCGCACAGCATATGGAAGGAATTGGTAATGGAGCACCAGTGGTTAAGGAAGCCCTTGTATACCCAGGGCTCTCGGCAAAAATAACTTCACGTTGCTTCGATCGCCTTATACAAGCCCACCGCCCGTAAAGTAGCCCGGTGCTGTTCTAAGATCCGGTTCACTCACGCTTCGTAGCCCGGGTGGAGGACTAGATGGCCGCGGGTTCGGAATGCCCCGGTCAACCAGACTTCAGTATCCCCCAGATGATGAAACCGCTGGCGGAGAGTCTCAGAATAATGTTTGGGAAAGGGCTGATGGGGGCTGTGATTCGGCTCCAAGAAGATCATATCCTTTACGTCTAGGACTGACTGATACTTCCCGTTCTTAGAAAGAGAACAACTGAGGAACGGTGCCGGGTCGGACGTCCAAGCGTCGACGCTGTAGAAAGAGTTGTTCCTGCAGATATCAGACGGCTCAATACTCGGGAGGGATCACTGCCGCTGGTAACTCTTCGAGTAACGAATGTACTCCCGAGTGTAGGGGTTTCTAACGACGAGCGGCGTAGTGACAAGCTTGGCGCTAGACCAGGCCACCTTCATTTTGTTCGATTTAGACTTAGCCTGATTCTCCAAATACACTTGCTTAGCGCCTTTGCCAGCCCTCTTCGGGATACCGCGCCTGGTAGCCTGAGCAGGGATCGACGGACTCGCCTCGCCCTCTTCGGAACCTGTTGTCCCGTCACTTCGGAAACCCCGGAGAGGAGCATACCAGGCATCTCACTGCTCCTGTGTGCCCCTGTCTGGAGGGGGTGGCACGATCCTATCACAAAGGATCTTCTTCTGTATGTCCTTCGATAGTGTGAGGATGCGCTCGTAAAAGTTGAACGTCTCCGGAGAAAGGAACCATTGTGGATTCTCAGCCGATGGCCTGGCAACCTGCTTAGCGGCAGCCCGCTTACGCTTTGACGGAGTCTGGGGTGGACCCGAAGGACCGTCCTGTGAAGGATCGCTGGCCATTGTAACCTGCAACTGTATGAAAAAAAAAAACTCAGATACAAGGTAAAGGGGAGATATTCGCATAAAGGCAATCAAATGGTCACAAGATCCAAAAGAATACAAAACGGCAGATAAACAAAACAATAGCGCCAATCAGAGCCCCGGTAGAGCGCACCCGAAGCAACAGAAAAAGAAATAAAGCAACAACCATAACCACAACATCATCATCACAAACATACAAACAAGGAAGGGTAGCAGGGAAGAAGAAAGATACAATTATCATTCATTCATCAACCCCAAAAACAATTCCAAATGTCTAGATTGTAACATTGACTGTTTAAATTAGAGATTAATAATCGGTGTAAAATAACACAAAATTGCTGGGACCCCTCCCCGTAGCCAGAAAGCGAGGATCTCAGTCCTGCGCTAGCGGAAGAACCCGAGCTTTCAACTCGTCCACCTTCGCCTGGACCTGGGCTTCCTTGAAAATCAAGTCCACTAGGATGGAAATGCACTATTGCACAAAGTCAAAGTTCAGATGTTTGGCATTGGCATAGTTCCTTATAATGGAGACGTCGATTGCCAGGTTGTCGTGCTCCCGTAGAGCCTCCCTGACCATCCTCCAGATGCCAGCGCGGCGATCTGGAAACTCGGCCTCCGCCAGTGGGACAAGCCAAGCTAAAAACCGTCTGCTCTCCCTCTTTTCCTCCTTCAGGGAGTTAAGTCGCTTTGACAGGGATAAGAAAGAAGCGGCCAGAGAAGGCTCCGCGGCCTCGAGGATCGCCAACTCTTCCAAGAGGGAAGAATCGCCGATGAAGCTAGAAATGGCCTCTTTGTGTTCGTCAGAGATAGAGGCCATCAGTGAGACGTTCCGGTGGCCTGAAGAATAGGGCGAGGGTCCGCGCCCAGTAGGGCCAAGGCTCCGGCCACCTCATCGCGCTGATCAGCGAGGGATGACCAGGCCTCGGGATGGTCCAGAGAGCCCAGCAGTTGCCTCAGACAATCTCGGGCCGCACGAAGGGAAGCACGAGTTACGACCATTGTCTGCTAAGAAACAAGGCTGATGAACCGAGACGGCAGTCCGACAAAAGAGAAAGAGAAAGCAAGAGAAGCTAGTCGAGTGAAGTCAGAAAAGCTAGAAGACATGCAAAGGTATGCTCGGAACATTACTTAAATTAACCATAGGTATTACCTTTAAACTAATGCGATCTAGAAAACTCTAAAGTCTGTGAGACCCTACGCCTCCTCAAGATAACTATCATATGTGCGCGAGTACGAGGCAGAGGTCAAGGGGCTCATACACTTTAAAAGTCTAGTCTCGCAAAAGATTATTTAAAGTAAAATTTTACATATACACAAGTCTTATAAACTGGGCGCGTGGGGCTCCACACACCCCAAAATTTGAAGTATGTCAAGATTGTATTTCAGGGTGCATAAGACCCCACGCACCCTTAAAGACCGATTCAAACCCCAATTTTCGGGTGCGTGAAGGGCAATCCCTCAACAAATTCGACGAAGGGTGCGTGAGATCCCAAGCACCCCATAAAGTACGTTTCTTGGCCAAATTCATTAGCTGGGTGCGTGAGACCCAACGCACCCAACACACCCTTAAAGTCGACTCAAATTCAATTTCATGGTGCGTGAAGGACCAAGACCTGCCCAAGTTTGACGAAGGGTGCGTGGACCCCCACGCACCCAAAAAAATTTGAGAATTCCATAGTTCAAAAAATTTACAGGTGCGTAACACCCCACGCACCCTAAAAAAAAAAACCATTCAAAAATTCGAAGTTCAAATTACAGGGTGCGTGCGCATCCCACGCACCCCTGAAGTCATTTCTACCTCGAATAAACGGGTGCGTGCGGATTAAAAAGATGCGTTGGGGACAATTGTTGGGTGCGTTGGAGAATAAAAGGGTGCGTGGGCTTGATCAGAGATGTTTAGCAAGGAACAGTGAAATGACGAGAATAAGCCTCCTCTATTTATAGTGGGACCCAGGAAGTCCGGTGCGTCGCACCAGTCGGTCCTGCGTCTGTCGCGACCCACCGGAGGGGCATCTGTTGGGGTCCCAAATAGTAGGGACTCTTAAAATGAGCAAGATAACCACATACCTCTGAAGAAATCATGCAGAAAGGCCTTCCAGTGCACGCAAAATGAAAATATGCAGGATTTCCTGACTTAGCCAAATTCTCTAGTGGGCCCCACCGATCATCGTGTTCGGAATCGCCCAGGAGTGGGCCTGCAACTTCATTACAATTTATGGAGAACAGTGCCAGTGATTGCGCAATGAAACGGGCCCCACAAACCCTCCAAAAGTCAAAACCCAATTAGTGGAGCCCATATTTACGTGTCCACGCACCCTGAAAATTCGGACACCCCACGCGCCCAAAAAAATCAGCAAAAACAGGGATCCATCCAAGGGTGTTTTGACTCCCACGCATCCTGAAAATGGTCCCACGCACCCTTAAAAAGCAGCACATTGATCTTTCATTACGGAGGCGTGTAGACACCCCACGCACCTTGAAAATGGGTCCACGCACCCTTAAAATCCATGGATTGTCAAATATCGAATTTCAAGTGCATGGAGCCACACGCACCCGTCTATTAAGCCCCACACACCCAAAAAATCGAGTATGTTTGGGGCATGTTTTCGGGCGTCCGCCCATCAATAAACAGGTGCGTCGGGGATGTTTGACAGGTGCGTGGTGTTAGTGCACTTTTCCATGGCATACTAGTGCACCTTGTTTGTCAATCACTTACGTCAGTGAGTCTAGTGTCAGTTGAGCCCAATGAAGACGAAGACCGAAGACTCAAGACGGACCGGCTGCATCAAGGAAGAAGATTCAGGTAAAAGTGATGCCTTGGTGCCTTAACCTTGACCAAAACCCAACCCCTTTGTATCTTTGATGACCTTGACCATATTAGGAATCCTTTAGGCATCATAGATAGGCCCTAGGTGTCCCATTTGATCACCCTAAACTTGGCCAAAATATTCAGGCTGAAGAAAGTGGAGTTCAGCAAATATGTGGGGAGAACCAGGCTGGTCCGACCGGTCATGACCGGTCGGCCAGCAGCCTTGCTGCTTAATGCAATGACCAGCCGACCAGTCATGACCGGTCGGCCTTTACAACTCATGGAGGCCAGCAGGTGTGGCCGACCGATCATGACCAGTCGGCCTGGTAATCCAAAACCATCCAGCAAGGGGGGCCGACCGGTCATGATCGGTCGACCTGATGTGTTTGGGCTGTCCAGTAAGGGGGTCCGACCGGTCATGACCGGTCGGCCCATGTATTTGGCCTATGTAGTTGATGTTCTCCAGCAGAGGGGTCCGACCGGTCATGACCGGTCGGGACAGGTCGGCTTATAGCCGTTTTATGCCAGTTTTCTGACCGTTGGGGCTCTCTTTTCTTACATATAGAGCTCCGTATTTGGGCATTTGATGAGGGATTTTTGAGGGAGTAAAGCCACCATTGAAGGAGATCTTTTGAGGCTCAATCCTTGACCTATGCAAGGCATCTTCCTTGTGCTTTAACACAAGATTAGAGCATTCCAAGCTCATGATGAAGATGACCTTCATCCCCTCTTGATCTCTAGAGTTAGGAAGCTTCTTGATTGGCAAATCCTTGTCCTAAACTCGACGATGAGATCGTTGTAGGTAAGAGACTCTAGGCAACCCATTCCCACTAAGTTGTAGAGCTCTTAAACCTATCCTCCTAGCACCTTGGGCATTTCAAGGCATCGCATGCAAGGTGTTTGATCGAATGTGGCTGAGGCATTGGCGACGCAACGGCAACATGATCGTGGGAGCAAGGGAAGCTGATTGAAGCACGGGAGAGCGGAGATCAAGCAACCCAATCCGGCGCTAAACAAGGGGCTCATCCGACAAGTAGGTTGTCTTATTTGAGTCCATTTTAGAGTTTATTTTTCGAACTCGACCTAGGGACGTTAGTCGTTCCTTGGCCCGTCAGCCGGGCCTAAACTAAGTCTCCAAGGGGGAGCCTCCGACACGGGAGTAAACGTGCGATTAGGTTGAGAGTTAGCCTATGTCTAAAACTCCGGATACGGTTGAGAGGTGAACCGATAAAACCTCCGTGTAAAGGTTGAGAGGTGAACCTCATTTAAAACCTCCTATAGTGAATGCCGGTGTGCTCAAAGGGGTTGAGTACTTGAACCGGGAGTGGAGTAGACACGTAGTCGAACCACTATACATCCTTGTGTTTGTGATTGTTCTTGAGCACATTCATATCTTCACATTGTTAGTTTAATTGCTTAATTATACATGTTTGATAGGAATGTATGCTAGGCACTTTTTAGACATCCCCACACAAGATGTACCTTCACTACTTGTGGAGACTTGAGCTCATTGATCCACTCTCATAAGTCTACACAAGTGGCATAGGTTAGAAGCTTAATTAGTTGAATCATTTTCTTACCTATGCTTGCTTAGACTAGAATTGTTTATTGCTTAACCTTTTGCTAGTCTTTTGATTGGACCCACCTAGGCTTGGAAGCCTGAAGTGTTCTTGCTTACTTAGCTTAATTTGTTGAATTGTGTAAGTAGGCAAAAAGATTTTAAAAAGGTCCATATCACCCCCTCTAGGTCCTTAGACATATCTCCGAGTATCTTTACAAGCAGTAAAACCGCAATTTCACGTGGCACGTGACGCTCTCCTATTGGCCGACTTCACCTATAAATACCCCCTCATCCCGTTGATTTAGAGAGGATTCAAGAAAGAGAGAGAGCTGCCGCTGTCGGAAACCCAAAATCCTCACTGGAATCCTCGCCGGAATACCTTTCCGACCATTGGAGTCCCCTTTCCGATCACAGATACATCACTACAGGTCTGAATCCCACAAGTTCGGCCAGGCACCCGAAAGTGTCCCACGCGTCTGTAAAGTCGGACTCATGCATCTTTAAAAATCGTCAAATCAAACAAGTACATCAGCCACCCACGAACCCGAAAAGCGTCCCACGCGTCCATTAATTTGGTCCCACGCGTCCGTAAATCCAGCAAGAATCAGATATGTAAAATTGGACCCACGCATCCTGAATATAGACCCACGCACCCCTTTATTCATCATGAAATTGACATTTAATTGATAGGTGTGTGGAGCCCCACGCACCCGTAAATTAAGTCCCACGCACCCAAAAAATCAGCCAATTGCAAAACTTGTTTGCGGGAACGCCGGGCTCAATTTTAAGTGTTTTCGAGGTCCGTTTAAGCCTATCTTGGGTATTTCAAGAATTCTGGACGTAATGGAACGGTCGAACGAACGTTTCGAGGACTCTAAACGAGTAAAATCACGCATCTTCGAGGTTTGACCCGATTCGACACGATGAACGAAGTGACTTCCCGGAAAGGAATCGCCAACATTCAGAGCTATGCAAATATGCCGTCATTTATGTTTATTGTAAAGGCATGATCCGACTAGTGTCAAAAGCTAGATAAGCAAGGGCCATGGTTACCACGATAAACTATGCCAAAGAGTTTCGATTCTCTACAAACCAATTGCTCTCAACTACCACAACACAACAGTCGATGCCCTACCCATCTAAATGGTATCCACCGGTTAGGCTGCGCAGGTACACACAACTGTAGAATGGACTTCCTGAGGTCACCTGTTCCTACATTGACAGGCGCGGGCTCAGAGTCGTCCATCTCAGTTATAAACCCTGACAGTCTCAGCCCGGGTCTCCGGCCAAAATATGGGACATAGACATCTGACTAATACAAAGGTGGTTCAGTTCACAGCAAAACAAATACAGGTCTCTACGACCACAAACTCTAAGACCATAGTCCCTGCTGACTAGTTTTTTACCTTCTAATCAAGGGTCATCGATCATTCGATGTAATTAAGGGCTCGTGGCAGATCACGGCCTGGAATGTACAAGATCTTAGAATCTCTGGAATAAATTCGCCTTGCGATATCTCTTCTCTTGTGTACTTTTGTGAATGCTTGTGATTGTCTATGAATGTTTTCTATTACCTAGAACCCCAGAGCAACAAAACACCACATTCTAGAAAATGTTCCCCGCGGTTCATTTTCTAATCCCAACAGTGGGCGAGTCTTCTCATACAGCTGAGGTCGTGACAATTTCAAATAGTGATGCAACTATATCAGACATAGTCACTACTAGGGATAGGTCAAGGGCTTTTGATTTTGCAGAGGTTCCAACTTTTCCTTCTCCTTTGCCCGTTGATCTTGCGATCCTTGATGAGCTGTCATCGATACTTGGGCCCTTTATTCTTGAGGGAATACCTGTGAGGACTTGTCAATTGCTTCCTCATCCTTCTTATTCGCCATGACTGCTTGCTTGGCTTGACATATTGTCAGCTCATGAGATTCGAGAGTTGGAGTCTTATGGCTTTGGTGGTCTGATCCATATGGCTAGGGTTGACATTGATTGGAGGATGCTCAGGGCTGCACTGATTGACTGGGTCCCTTCGTTGAACTTATTTGCAGTCCAACGACATGGAGATGGGACCTTCTTTGGAGGAGCTCGCGTGCTTGATAGGTCTTCCCTGGGATTATGCTCAGTATTTCTCGCTGAAGACTGCCACTCCGCAGAACTGGTTCGGGATCCCGTATCTTATTCAGCCTGCAATTGCTGGTCAGGATGTGCTGGTCTTCTCTTTAGACTCACTGTATGATCTTTTCTTAGACCCTCGGAGTGTGGCAGGGTCTCTACTTTCTTGGAATGCGCTGATGTTCTATTTGATAGTTGAAGTGTTATTCTCAGGATGGCGCAGATCTTAAACTCCTTTGCTTTTTGAGGTGATGAGTTGAGCTACTTGATGGCAGGGGATCATTTCTCTTGTCCTGGCTTAGCTATTTAATGGGCTGACTGACTGTGCCCTAGGTCGCACCCGTGTCCTTCGCGGCTGCTGTGCGTTTCTCCAGGTATCTTTTTTGTACTTTCTTTTTCTTTTCTTGTCTTTTGGGAATTGCTTTACTTTAGCTGAATCTCTTTACTTTCTCATGATCAGATCTGGCTATGGGAGTGTCTTTTGCTGACTGTTCCTGAATCATTTCCCGGCATTCGTAGCCTCGATCTCATGCGACATATCATGGAGTTTCTTCCACATACAGCCAGGATAAGTGAGCCCTTGTATCGCAGGATGTTTGCTGAGCTACGTGACTGGAATGTTCGTTAGGAGTCATCTTGGCTTTCACTTCCTTGAGTACTTTGTGATGTTCACCGCCTTCCTCTGATGTTGGTAGGCTTTCGATCTTACTTTTTCTTATCACCCTATCCGGTTCCTGCGACAGTTCGGGTACGAGCAGGATGTTTCTCCTTTTGCTTTCTCGGGTATCGGACGTCGAGCACTTCCAGCTAGGTCATCTGACTTTAGGACTCGGATTGATGGTTCCTAGGCGAGTCACCTGACTGCTGATTTGCTTGGTTTTGAGCTGCTGACTTTTTCGATGGCAACTCCCCATACCTGCATTGGGTTGCTGAGCAGTCTCTGTATTGGCGTATTCCTTGCTGGCACCTGACCGCTGATGAAGATGAGCAGGATATTCTTGGGGATGATGGTTCTTCATCTGGTTCATGTGAGCCCTTTGAGGAGAGCCCTTTGAGGAGCGCCCATTTATCGATCCTGGCTTCCTCTTGGCTACTCATGGACACTTATTGTCTGAGATTTCCACACTTCGATATCATTGTGAGATGATGTCGAGGAGATTGGTTGTCTGATGAGGAGATGGCGATCCGTAGCCTTGAGCGAGTGAGGTGCATTACCTGCGTATGGAGGTGAGCAGGTTAAGAGTGAGGCTATTTCACTATGAGTCAGAGGACTTACCTGACGTGGCCGAGGAGGAGGGCAGAGATTGATTTTTTGCTTTTTAGGGTTGTGCTGGCTGTCTGTACGTCTCTTTTTGCATAGTACATGGCCAGTGATGATGCATTTTTTTTGTATTTTGAAAGAGATGATATGATATATGTAGAAGAAATACGATGCATTAATGGAAAGAATTTTTTTTTTTTAGAACTTATTGTGTCATGAGTTGTCTTGTGAGTGTGTGTCTGGATTTCGTGCCAGGATGTAGGAATCAGATCTGAGGCTCGTCCAATGCTTTGACTGATGTCTCGAGATTGACTTGTGTGGGATCCCTTTGGTTCCCTAGAGGTGTAGGCAATGGAACTGTTACTTCTTGAGAGTTTTGTCAGAGTTTTTAGAGTTCTTTGTCCCCGACTGTACTTCTTCTTGTTCTTGAACTGCCACTGCTCGAGCTGATCTGGATTGTCTGATTTCTTGGTACCTGCACCCCCCCCCCCCTTTTTTCTATTTGAACCATTTTTTGCTTGCAGCGCTCTTTCAAGTTTTCACCACAGCCGGCCTTTTCTCGTCATTTTTGCCCATGGCGCCCTTTCGGGTTTTCACCACGTCCCGGGTATTTGATCTTGCCTACCGCTTAACAGCTATGCTGTTTTTACCCTCAGTGCCCTTTCAGGTTTTCACCAAGTTCGTTGTACGCCCACTGTTTTTACTTGGAGCGCCCTTTTGGATTTTCACTCCGCCCTCTTTGTTTAGGCACACATTTTCTTTTTTCTTTTTATTTTTTTATTTTTGAATTTTTGGATAACTGCGGCGGCTAGAGGTCGGGAATCCGTCGTTGCCGGCCAATGGCAGCCTTTCAGCCCTTATCCTGAGTTATGATGATAGAGTTGTTGGTCTTAGCTATAGACCCTTCTGAGATGGATGGATGGGTAATTGTGTTTCCTTTCGGGTTGATTTTTCTGGGGTGTTTTGTTTTTGGCTTTTCCTTTTCTTTCTTTTTTTTTGTTCTTTTCTTTTTATCTCCCCTTTTTTTGTCCTTTTCTTCTCTTTTTTCTTTTAGAACCCCTTTATCTGAAACACTTATTGGTGGACAGAAATGATTTCTCAGAAGTTTTAGCTTCGACCCTTTGACTTCAGCTCTACTAATGTAACTCTTGATAAGGTCAAAATGACTTAGCCGTGAAAGATCTTCACTTTATCGGTGTTGATTGGCTCAGGAAGATCCACCCCTCTAATGCTGGTGAATTTGAGGGCGCCTCCAGGAAGTACTTCTCTGATGATCAGCGGTCTGTCCCATGAGGGTTTGAACTTTCCTCTGGGATCCGGAAGGTTGGACTGATAAAATCTTCTTCATGACCATGTGGCCCACCTTTAAACTTCTTTTTTGGACTCTCTTGTTGTAAGCCCTAGCGATCCTTTTCTGATAACACTGGGAATGACTTAGTGAATGCATGCCCTTCTCGTCTGCTAGCTGTAATTGATCGAATCTGACCCGTTGCCATTCTCCTTCTTCAATTCCGCTTTCTAGTAACACCCGTAGTGACGGTATTTCCACCTCGACTGGTAGAACTGCTTCCATTCCATAAGTAACCTCGAAAGGAGTAACGCCTGTAGCAGACCGTACAAACGTTCGATAGGCCCAAAGTGCATATGGGAGCATATCTGACCAATCTCGATAAGTCACGACCATCTTCTCGAGTATCGTGACGATTGTTTTGTTTACGGCTTCTACTCCATCATTTGTCTGTGGACGGTAATAGCTCGATTGATGTCGTTGAATCTTGAACTTGCTGAGGAAGTCATCCATCTTCTTGTTGACGAATGGGGTCCCATTATCTGTGATGATAACATTGGGATTCCATACCGGCATATGATGTTGTTCTTCATGAATTTGATCACCTGGGATGCTGCAATCGTGGTGTAGGAGGCTACTTCTACCCACTTGGTGAAGTAGTCGACTGCCACAAGCTTATACTCATGACCGTTTGATGCTTTGGGACTAATCTTCCCAATGATATCGAGTCCTCACATAGAGAAGGGCCAGGGAGTTGTCAGGTTGTATAGTGATGAGGAGTTATGACGTGTTGGCAGCAGTTTGTCTCCATGGTGAGCCAATAGTAACCGAGTTGTAGAATCTTCTTCGCCATCATATGCTCGTTCATGTGTGAGCCACAGATTCCTTCGTGTATTTTTTTCATGATTTTTGCAGCTTTCGTTTCATCGATGCATTAAAGGAGGACGTGATTATAGGATCACTTGTAAAGAACTTCGCCACTGATGGTGAACTGGCTGGCCAAATGCTAGATGGTTTGGCGATCTGTTGCTGTTGCTGCCTCCAGATACTCCTGGGTTTCGAGATATTTCTTGATGTCGGCATACCAGGGTTTGTTAGGGGCAGCTTCACCTTCTTCTATTTGCAGGCAGAAAGAAGGTTCATCTTGAGTTTCAACTGTGAGCTCCCATTCTAAAGCTCCTTTCGGTATCTCGAGCATTGATGCAAGTGTAGCGAGAGCATCTGCAAACTGATTCTTGGCCCTAGGCATGTATGAGAAGGTGATTTCTTTGAATTCTTCGATCATATTTTCAAGGTACACATGATATGGTATCAACTTCTCGTCCTTGGTTTTCCATTCGCCATTGGTCTGATTGATGATAAGTTGTGAGTCTCCAAATACTCGTAGCTTTTTTACGCCCAAGATTATGGCTTCCCTTAGACCAGCGATGCATGCTTCATACTCTGCCATGTTGTTGGTGCACTCAAATGCTATGCGCCTTGAGATAGGAATAGGGACATCATCTGGAGAGTATAGGATTGCTCCGATACCACTTCCTTTAGAATTCACTGCGCCGTCGAAGAATAACATCCACTCATCTTTCTTCTTCTTTTCTTCACCTTCGATGAGCAAGAGATCTTCATCAGGGAAAAATGTCTTGAGTGGTTGATAATCTAGGAGAGAGTGAGCGGCAAGATGATCGGCAAGGGCCTGCCCCTTGATTGCCTTCTGAGTGACATAGGTGATGTCGAATTCAGAAAGGAGTAGTTGTCATTTAGCTATCCTTCCAGTGAGTGTTGGTTTCTTGAACAGGTATTTGAGCGGATCCATGTGAGTAAGGAGGAGAATAGGGAACGCAATCATGTATTGACGAAGTCACTGAGTTGCCCCGACTAGGGCAAGGCAAGTCTTCTCGATCGGGAATACCTAGTCTCATAGTTGGTGAACTTTCGGCTCAAATAGTATATTGCTTGTTCCTTCTTTTCAGTCTCGTCGTGCTGGTCGAGAGCACAACCAATGGCTTCTGCTGCTACCGAGATGTATAACAATAGTGGTCGTCCGAGAGTGGGCAGCACTAGAACTGGAGGATTCATGAGATACTTCTTGATGCGGTCGAAGGTGACTTGGCAATCGTCATTCCATTCTTTTGGAACGTTCTTCCCAAGGAGCTTGAATATGGGTTCACAGATAGGTGTGAGTTGTGCGATGAAGCGACTGATGTATTGAATTCTACCGAGGAAGCCATGAATTTCTTTCTCTGTTCTAGGAGGGGGAATCTCGATGATTGCTCTGGTTTTAGTTTCGTCGACCTTGATGCCCTCCTCGCTCACCATAAAGCCAAGGAGTTTGCCTCCCGTTGCACCGAAGACACATTTCTGAGGGTTGAGACGGAGCTTGTACTTTTCTAATATGTTGAATAACTTCTTCAGATCTTCGAAGTGTCCTTCAACTGTGTGAGATTTAAAGATCATGTCGTCCACAAATACTTCATGCTCTTTGTTCATCATATCGTAGAATAATGCTGTGATTACTCGCTGATATGTTGCTCCTGCGTTCTTCAGACCGAACGACATTACCCTGAAACAGAAGGTTCCCCAAGGAGTGATAAACAATGTCTTCTCGCGATCTTCGATGGCCATCTTAATCTGATTGTAACCTGAGAACCCGTCCATAAATGAGAAGATCTTGTACCCGGCAGTGTTGTCGACCAGAGTGTCGATATGTGGCAAAGGGAAGTCATCCTTAGGACTGGCTTTGTTGAGATCTCAGAAGTCGATACACATTCAAATCTTGCCATTCTTCTTTGGTACTGGTACGATGTTGGCGAGCCATTCAAGGTAGTTGAAGACTACCAAGAATCCCACATTGTACTACTTGATGACCTCATCTCGCACTTTCAGAGCCCATTATGGCTTCATTCTTCGAAGTTTTTGCTTCACTGACTTCATATCTGGCTTGGTTGGCAGATGGTGTGTAACGGGCTCTTCATTGAGCCCCTTCATGTCTTCATATGAGAACGCGAAGTTGGACAATCTTGGAGCTAGGAACTCTATCATTCCTTGCTTCATCTCTGGTGTTAACGATTTTTCAATGCGTACTTCCCTAGGGATCTCAGGTGTCCCCAAGTTTACTACCTGTTGGGGTCCCAAAAGGTAGGAGCCCTTAAAACAAGCAAAATAGCCATATACCTCCAAAGGAATCACGCAAAACGCCTTCCAGTGCATGCAAAAAGGAGATTTACAAAGATTCCCCTTAGCCAATTTTGGCTGAAATCTCCAGCGGGCCCCGCCGATCACCGTGATCAGAACCGTCCTAGTATCAAACCCATAACTTCCTTGTGATTTACGATGAACAGTGCATGTGATTTTACGGTCAAACGGGCCCCACAAACCCACCAAAATTCAAAACCCAAATGGTGGAGTTCCGATTTACGTCCCACGCAGCCATAAATTTGGGTACCTATGCACCCGAAAAATCAGCAAAAATAGGAATCCATTTAAAGGCATTTTGGCTCCCCACGCACCCTAAAAATGGGTCCACGCACCCTTAAATTCGACCCATTTGATATCCATCATTTTAGAGGCATTTCGGAGTCCCACGCACATAAAAAATGCCTCATGCACCCATAAATTTGACTAAAAATCAGGCACTTAATTTTAAAGGTGCGTTGAGTCCCACACACCCGTAAAATAAGTCCCACGCACCCAAAAAATCAGTTATTCTCATAAATCATTTTTAGGTGCGTCGAACCTCCACACGTCAATTTATAAATGCATTGAGAGTATTTTAAGGGTGCGTGGTACGTGGCAGCCCTTCATTGGCGGAAATCCAGTGTCTTCGGCTATAAATACCCCGTCCACCAATTCATTTAAGAGGTTTTTCAGAAAGAAAGAGAGCTGCTACCCTCTGGGCATCCGAAATCCCCGTCGGAAATCATCACCGGAATACTTTTCCGATTGCCTGAAACCCTTCCCAGTCGCCGAAATTTCTTCCGATCGCCAGCATCTTCCCCGCAGGTCTGAATCCTGAAAATCACCAAGTGTGGGTACGCACCCATAAAATGTTCCCACGCACCCGAAAATGACCCACGCGTCCATAAATTCGGTCCCACGCATCCATAAATTCGATGTAATTTAGATCTGCTATTGATGCCCCACGCACCCGAAAAATGACCCACGAGTCCATAAATTCGGGTCCAACGCGTCCATAAATTCAACGAAATTCAGATTTGCATATTCGGTCCCATGCACCCCAAAAATGCCCCACGCATCCATAAATTCATCAAAAATCCAGAACTTCAATTTATAGGTGCGTTGAGGCCCACAAACCCGTAAAATAAGTCCCACGCACCCAAAAAATCAGTCAATGGTAGAACATGTTTACAAGTGCACCGGACCCAATTTTAAGTGTTTTCAAGTTCCGTTTAAGCCTATTTTGGGTATTTCGAGCATTCTGGACACAATGGAATGGTCAAACGTACATTCTGGGATATTTAAATGAGCAAAATCGTACATCTTTGAGGTTCGACCCGATTTGACGCGATGAACGAAATGACTTTTCAGAAAGGAGCCGCCAGCATCCAGAACTATGCAAAAATGTCATCATTCATATCTACTGTATAGATGTGACCCGATTTGGGTCGAAAGCTAGACAGATGGGATTATGGTTATCACGATAAACCATATCATAGAGTTTTGATTCTCTACAAAGCAATTGTTATGAGCTGCCACAACACAACAGTCGATGCCCTACCCATCCAAACGGCATCCGTCGGTTGGGCTGCTCAGGTACACACAACTGCGGACTGATCTTCCCAACGTCACCTGTCCACACACGACAGCTGCAAACCCAGAGTCGTACCCTCTCAGTATAAACCCTGAGAGTCTTTGCCCGGATCTCCGGCTAAAACATGGGACATAGACATCTGACTAATACAAAGATGGTTCAGTCCATAACAAAACAAATGCAGGTCTCTACGACCACAAACTCTAAGACCATAGTCCTTGCTGACTAGTCTTCTGCCTTTTAATCAAAGGTCATCAATCATTCGATGTAATTAAAGGCTCGTGCCAGATCACGGCCTAGAATGTACAAGATCTCAGGATCTCTGGAATAAAATTTGCCTTGCGATATCTCTTCTTGTGTACCTTTTGTGAATGCTTGTGATTGTTTATGAATGTTTCCATTACTCAGAACCCCAGAACCCCAAAACACCATTTACCCCGAAAAATGTCCCTCGTGATCCACTTTCTAGTTCTAACAAACTGACGACTCTGCTGGGGATCGAACAACATGCCAGAATCTCTGGTTATGTCTGAGTATGGAAATGCTCTAAGATTAATCATTCGTAAACGCGAATGTGTACGCAAGAGATCTATCGTGAGGCATAATGTTTCGGCGTCCCCGGGCGCTAAACTGGCGACTCTCAACGGGAACGTTCTTCCCTTCATCTTTAAGGCAATAAACGGTAAATTAAAGGTTTTTCAAACCCACGAACTCCCACAGCTGCACGTATTTGTCTTCTTCTTGCTTATTCCTATTAGTTTATGTACCGTAATCGATGGGTTCACGCTCCCGGCCGCGTTTATGAACTGTTCTAACAATTTTTTGACACTGCAGAATTAGCAAGATACTAGAACAGACAGAAGAAATGGCATGCTCAATGACTAGTTCGTGCACCTTCCTTGCCACCAGAGGCTTCAGCTTCCCCCGTTCCACCACAATTACAAACCTAAGCTCAGAATGGCAGTTGGTTGAGACCTGATGGCAGAAGAAGGAACAGAAGAAAGCTGCCATCATAGCAGCATATAGGAAGGCGAACGTTACAAGACCTCGCCCCGTGATCAAGAAACAGTGGCAGCCGAAGCAGGGGCAGAAGATCTTTATCAATAGGCAGGTCACATCAGCCAAGCCCACAGCGCCCGCGATGACAGTCGAGCAGTTCCCGCCGTTATCCAAAGCCATTCGTACCTCGCAAAAGACTACTAAGCCCGCGCATGTAAAATCCAAGCCCGTGACGACCCCTGAACAGAAACAGGGGCCGGCTCAAAAAATCCCATTGGCACAAGTGGTGATGGTCCAAGTGGCCGCAGAAGAAGAAGAAGAACCTTATGAGGCAAAAGAATTACCTCCATTCCAAAATCAGATCGATAAATTGGTTGAGGCTAATCGCGAGACAAACGATCGAATGAGGGCTATCCAAGAAGCCTTGACCACTTTGATAGTGCAGAATGCCACTAGAAGTATCGCGCTGCCCACCCATCAGTCGGCAGAGGAATCCCAAGGGGCATCAAAAGGTCTGGCTGAGTCTGAACCGCCCGTCTAACTCAGGGTCGCACCAATAGGACGAGCGCCGCTTTCCGCATCTCACGTATCACGAGAAGAGTTATCCCAAATGATAGCCCACATGATGCAGCAAGAAAAGAGAAAGAGAGGAGAGGCAGCTATAAATATCGGGTCCCATACCCACCAGAGGTAGAAGAGGTACCATTTCCAGCCAATTTCAGATGCCTTGACTTTGGAAAGTTTGACGGCAGAGGATCGCCGGAAGAACACATCACTCACTTCTTGACTACATTAGGAAACTAGTCTGCAGTCCCGCAGTACTGCATGTGGCTGTTCGGATCTACCCTGACAGGGAAGGCCTTTAAATGGTACATGTCGCTACCGGCCGGCTCTGTAAGGACATGTGAGCAAATGCAGGACACCTTCATCTCAAAGTTCTTCATGACAGAGAGAGAGAGATCTCGCTAACAGACCTGGCAATGGTCAGACAGAGAAATGGTGAACCAGTCGAGAAGTTCCTCGACCGATGGGGAACCACAGCGGCTCAATGTCGCGAATTACCCAGAGAAGGCGAGCAGATGAAGATGTGTCTAAGGGCCCTAAACCCGATGATCTCGTATGGCTTGTCAGGCAATACCTTCAACTCCTTTCGCGAACTGGCGACGAAAGCACATCTGGTGGAGGAAGCAGCATCCCGGGTAAACTTCAGACCCGAGAGACAGAAGAGAGAGATAGGAAGAGTAGTAGAGACCCACCAGGTTGACAAAAGTAGGGACCAGAAAGACTGCAAATGTCCCGCTGCCAATCATGAGCCAGAGATAAAGACAACAGTTATACAAGACAAGAGTAAAAAGCCCTATGTACCCAAACGTGTATCGATAGCCGAGAGAGAAAGGGCGAACGGCCCATATACCTTCGATATGGCCGATCTAGTTCCGATCATGGAACAATTGATTGAAGAAGGCTTAATACGTCTACCAGAACCTGTCCGTCCCCATGAAGTCGGACGAATGAATGATCCCAAATACTGCAAATATCATCGATGCATCAGCCACCAGATAGAAGATTGCTTCTCCCTGAAAGGAAGAATACAGCGATTAATCAATCAAGGGGTCATCAGCATAAAGGTACCTAAGACAGCAAAGGAGATAGCCGGGGCAACTTCAACAGTCCCAATAAAAGGTGAAACCAACCGACCGACTCCATTCCCTGAGCCGAAGGAACCATGGACTCTAGTCAGTAGCAAGAAAAGACTCAAGAACAGACGAAGACTCGTTAACCGGAGAAAGAACAAGGGAAGAGGGAGGAGAGGAATGTTGCAGGGGCAGATGCAATCCGCGACGAACATGGCATATTGCGGAACGGTGTCATTTTTTGAGCAAGCACCGACCGAAGAGACCCCACAAGCAGTCGAGGAAGAGGTTGACATGGTCATCTTACGATCAGGAAAGCAAACGCCTGACCGTACCCCTCCAAGACCAGATGACCCGATGCCAGAAGACGGTACCCCTGATAGACCACAAGAGAGACCCCGCATGCAGAAATCTAAAAAGAAGGTCGTTGAAGCCACAACCAGTCAGCCAAGCCCAAGACCAGTGGCGTATGACGTTGTGTCACACTTACGGAAGGTTCCCGCCCGCCTAAGCATATACGATGCTTTATGTCTCTCGAAAGTGTACAGGAAAATGTTAATCAATGCCTTACTTGACAGTGAAGTCAGGGAGGTCACAATGATAGAGATAGAAGAAGAAATGAATAATACAGACAAATTTTGGGAGGGGTATATACCGGTGTCACAAGTCATGCCTGTCAACCATCCTTCAACAATCACTTTCTCAGAAGAAGACCACATGATCGAATCAATAGACCACAATCGCCCGTTAATGGTCACAGGAACAATCAGGGATACTGAGGTCAAGAGGTGCATGTTGGACGATGGGTCTGTTGTAAATATTATGCCATTAAAAACACTATAGAGGCTGGGTTATAGGCAATCCGCATTACGCCCGAGTCTCATAATGATTCAAGGTTTCAATCAAAACAGTCAGCATACGCTCGGATCAATTACGGTGATTCTGGCGATCGAAGAACTGACAACGAAAGTAACATGTCAGGTGATCGATGCAGTGACAACATACAACCTCCTTTTAGGAATGCCCTGGCTCCATCAGAATGACATAATCCCTTCGACATATCATCAATGCTTCAAATACAACAGAGATGGGGTCCAGTATAGGGTCGCGGCGGATCTGAAGCCATACACAATAGCTGAGTCATTTTGGCCGATGCAAAATATTACAACCTGTTCGATAGCGGTAAGACCAATAAGAAGCCCAATGTAATGAAAAGAGGGCAAGGGGCAAATTGAAAAGTTCGTGCAGAAAAGTAAACCTCAGCCCATCACCTAGGGGAGACCCTGATATCAGTTGGAAAATCACCCTCAGCCGATTACAAAGAAGTTCTATGTGCTACCGCAACATCTACGTCAGCTAGGGCAATCTGTGTTAAAACTGATCTCAGATCAACATATGAGTGTGCTCAAGTCCGGCTTCAATATGCCAGTACCCAAGATAGGAAGGACCAAGCCATTCCCGAAAGCTCCAAGCCAATTCGTCGTGCTATCAAGAGATATCACCCAGAAAGATATCAAGTTTCACTCAGGGCCGAGTCAGCCAGTACCACCAGAAGAGAGAGAAGAGGGAAGGGGATCTGCCCAACCCCAACTGATAGAAGAGAAGAGATATAACAGAGCCAGCCAGAAGATTATGAGGAATATGGGATTCTTCGGTCAAGGTACATACACAAAGAAGAGATTGCTAGCTCCATTTGAAGAATATAAGTAAGTATACAGAAACGGAGAAGGTCTAGGAACCAAGGCGAGTGCAAACATGGTAACCATCGGCCCAGTGGAGGAAATTTAAGTGCAAGATCCTATCGACATTATCCAACCAAGTGTCGCACCCATGCAACTAGAAGATGGCGGACAACCGACGATTGATGAACTCGAAGAGGTGAATTTGGGCACCCTCGAAGAACCCAGGAATACATATTTGAGCAGAAACGTACCGAAAAATGAAAGAGAGAGATACATGCAGTTATTGAAGGAGAATAAGGACATCTTTGCCTTGACATATTCAGAAATGCCAAGGCTCAGCCCGACAATCGCCATGCACAAGCCGAGTCTCATGAAGGAAAAGAAGCCAGTGAAGCAACCTCAACGACGATTTCATCCTGATATTAAACCTAAGATTGAAGAAGAAATCAAGAGACTGATTCAGGCCGGGTTCATTCGATAGGTGAAATACCCCCGATTGATCTCAAACATCGTGCCAGTCAAGAAGAAGAGCGGACAGATCTGAGTTTATGTTGACTTTCAGAATCTTAATGAAGCCTGCCCTAAGGATGATTTTCCTTTACCGATTCCAGAATTATTGATTTACAACACAACAAGATATGCAGTAATGTCCTTCATGGACGGGTATTCAGGATATAATCAAATTCGCATGGCTCCAGAAGATAAGAAGCTACTGCTTTCCGCATAACTCTTGGCATCTACTGCTATCGCGTAATGCCCTTCGGATTGAAGAACGCAGGGGCAACGTATCAGCGCGCAATGCACGTTATATTCCAAGATATGATGCACAAACACGTCGAATGCTATGTGGATGATTTGGTCGTGAGGGCAGCTGATCATGAATGGCACAGAGAACACTTAAGGTAGGTATTCTAACGGTTGCGCAAGAAGAGTCTCCGTATGAATCCGCTAAAGTGCGCGTTTGGGGTCACGTCCGGCAAATTCTTGGGCTTTGTCGTCTGACACAGGGGCATAGAGATCGATCCCGCCAAGATTAAGGCCATCAGAGAAATGCCACCACCCAAGAATTTAAAACAATTAAAGAGTTTTCAAGGCCGTGTGGCATATTTAAGAAGATTCATTTCGAATTTGGCTAGTCGTTGTCAGCCGTTCTCCTGCCTCAACAAGAAAGACGTTCAATTTGAATGGGATGACGCTTGTCAGAAAGCTTTCGATTCACTAAAAGAAATGCTTAGGAATTCTCCAGTCCTCGCCGCCTCGATCAAGGGAAAGCCACTGATTCTATACATTGCAATAGGTGATAACTCACTAGGGGCACTCCTGGCACAGAAGAATGAGGAAGGAAAGGAAAATGTGCTATATTATTTGAGCCGCACATTGGTGGGGGCCGAATTTAACTACTCAACGATCGAGAAGATATGTCTTGCTCTCATTTTCGCCATGAAGAAACTTAGGCATTACTGCCTCTCGCACCAAATAAAGTTGATATCCAAGGCGGACCCGATCAAATTCCTTATGAACCGGCCTATGCTGTCTGGGCGCTTAGCTAAGTGGGCCCTTCTCCTCTCTGAGTTCGACATCACATATGTCCCAGCCCGAGCTATTAAAGGACAAGTGATTGCAGATTTTCTCGCTGCGCACCCAGTCCCGAGCAGCGAAGAAATGGAATGCGACCTCCCAAATGACCAGGTAATGATGATCGAAGAACCACGACTCTAGCAGATGTACTTTGACGGAGCCTCAACAGGGGCAGGAGCAAGAGTTATATTTATCAGCCTGCAGGGAGATTTGCTACCCTACTCATTTACGATTGTGCCAGCTTGTACCAACAACGAAGCACAATATCAAGCCCTCATTATCGGACTACAGCTCTCCCTCGAGATGCGTATCAAAGCGATACAGATCTATGGTGACTCCAGGCTAGTCATCGGACAGCTGACGACAGAATATGAGGTTCGCAAACCTAAGTTGTCACCTTACTGGTACCAAGTGTAATCACTGTTCGACCAATTTCGTAATAGCAGCATTTCACATATACCGAGGCAGGAAAATGTACAGGTCGATGTGTTGGCTAGCCTAGCCGCTGCTCTAGCTAATCCCGGAGGCAGCCCACTTTAAGTAACGATCGAAGAAAGAAGAATCTTACCGACGACTGTATTGCATGGCGGTGAATCAAGCGCAAATCCCATCTGTTGCTTCGAGATCACAGAAGAAAATGACTGGAAAAGGCCGTTCGTCGACTACTTAAAATATGAATTTTTACCAGAAGAGCCCAAGATGCGCACACAGGTCAGGAGACGCGTTGGCTCGTTTATAGTACAGAATGATGTCCTTTACAAGCGTTCATATGAGGGATTGTTGTTGCGTTGCTTGGACCAAGATGAAGCATGTGCCACATTGAGGGAAGCTCACGGTGGAGAGTGTGGCATTCACCAAGGAGGCAAGAACTTACATCATAGTGTCCGACACATGGGGTATTATTGGCCCACGATGACAAAGGATATGATAGAATATGTCAAGAAGTGTCAACAATGCCAGATCCATGCAGATATAATACACTCGCCACCAGAAGAGTTACATCAATCAGTAATATCTTGGCCTTTCACCGCCTGGGGCATGGACGTGATAGGGCCGATTAGTCTGCCATCCTCTCAGGGGCACCAGTACATTCTTACTGCAACCGATTATTTCTCTAAATGGGCTAAAGTAATTGCCCTAAGAAATGTGAAAGCCAGACACGTCGAAAGTTTCATTCGTCACGCTATATTATATTGACATGGTGTTCCCAAAAGAATCACCACCGACAATGGAACGCCCTTCAAAAATGCCACTATCGATAAGCTGTGCGCAAAGTTTAAGATCAAGCATTGCTATTCATCGCCTTATTATCCTCCTGCGAATGGGCTGGACAAGGCATTCATAAGACTATTGTGAAGATTCTGAAAAAGACAGTGGCAGAGAATAAGAAAGACTAGGACAGACGATTACCTGAAGCATTATGGGCATACAGGACCACATACCGCACAGCCACTCGAGCTACACCCTACTCATTGGTGTACGGTGCAGAAGCTGTGACCTCGATGGAGATAGAGGTGGAGTCACTATGAGTCGCGCTTCGACACTCCTTGACGACTGAGTACAATTCTAAGATCAGAATGGTCGAGCTGGATGATCTAGATGAAAAGAGACTCGCCGTTCAGTAAAGGCTCGAGATATATCAGAAACAAATCGTAGCCTCATACGATAAACGAGTCCGCGGTAGGTCGTTCAAAAGGGGCGACTTGGTGCTAATGATGAAACGTCCGGCACTGGCTCAAGGTCCCAAGAGTAAATTTGATCCGAAATGGGATTCAGTATGTATCATCGATGAAGTGTATTCCAATGGAGCCTATCGAGTAATAGATTGCAAAGGACAGGGCATCAGTTCACTGGTGAACGGTCGATTTTTAAAAAGATATTATACTTAACACAAACTTATCATTGTAGTTTGTAAACACCCCATTAGAGGGAAAGCGTAACGAAAGTAGATACCGAAAGAAATGACACCACATAATGGTTAAATCAAAGTACTAATCATCTATTTTTATGCTTCCACAGGTATCAGAAAGTCGTTAAGACTCAAGACACATCAAATATGGTACCCCGCCCTTTTCAAGACCATCAAGAAAGGGGATAAGCCCTTAACTCAGGCTTGATCACATCCTTGTTCACACAAGCATAGGTTTGGGTCCTAACAGGGGGACGCTCTTTCCCAAATAGCTCAATCAGGTTTGCATTCAAAACTTAAAAAGTGCAAATAAGCTAGAGACAGAGCATGATTCTAAAACTGCAATAGTATACATATTGATGCATTATCTATTACAACGTGTTCTAAAATTACGAATGAAGATCATTACAGCTCAACTGTTTAAAGTTTTTAAACATTGGTCTAACAAGTTTGTTGCAGATTCCTCAATCGCCTTCCGCACTGTTTCAGCCTCAGCCAAAACTTGGGCAGGGTCAGGAATGTCCTGGAGAGACTGCTCCAACTCTGCAACTTGAGCCTTCACAACGTTACACTCCGCTTCATGTTGATCAAGGGAGGACTGTAGACGAGCCTTTTGACCACTAAGCTTCAAAAATTTGAGATGCACAATCGAACGTTTAGCTTGTAGCTGAGCCATCTCATTGTCTATCTCCGCCAGACATTCGGTGGCCTCTTGGCACCCAGCATCAACAACCTGCCAGTCCTTCCTCACTGCAGCCACGACTGCCTCATGTAACTCAAGTTTCGGAAGAAGGGATCGCAAATGACCGCGCTTTTCCTCGACAGAAGGGTCAACTTGGAGATTCTTCGCCTCATTTACTTGAGCCACCCCTTCCTTAAACTGAGCCACGTGACCGACTATCAAAGAAAGGTCAATCCCGAGCCAGGCAGCATTGATTCCTAATGCCTGCAGTGCTTCATCCAAGATAGACCATTCATCCTCGTTCTTCAAAGAGTCGGCAATATCAAACAGAAGGCTCTTCAGAAGATTCGCCTTGGTCCTTGACAGGCCACGAAGAGATGAAATGAATACCTCGGGCAAGACCATAGATGTTAGGGCATTGGCAGAAGTGGTTGTTGGCAAAGAAAATGATAGATATTAACATACAGAAACCACAGGAGAAAGGAAACAAACAGAACGAAGATATATCTATATGTAAATAATATAGATGATATACCAGTAATTTCAGGAATATCAACAGCAGGAGCACTGGAGGAGGCAATGGGCACGGATGACACTGGGGCAGGTTCCGTTACTCCCTCGGTCAATGGTTCAGGTAATTTTGGAGAAGATAGCACCACGACCTCGGGATTATTAGCATCAGAGGCTGGCCCAATGGTAGGAGGAACTTTAGTGGCAGGCTCGGTTGATAGTGGTACAATAGCAGAGGGCGCATTCATGACAGGTTCAGTTGATGATGGCTCAGCAGAAGGAGGAGCTCCCACAACAGGTTCAGGCGCACTTGATTCGATAGTAGGGACTGCAACCTCTTCCGTTACGGCAGTGACAATCGCTTCGGGAACCTCGCTCTGACTAGCTTCAGCCTCTGCCACAGGAGGATAAAGAGGAAGGATGGATTCAGTAGGCGCTTCATCATCCAGATCCATAAAGATCGCTCCCATGTTCTCCTCGGGGACAGACCTCTCATACACTAGCTCGCTCTCGTTGCTCTCCCTGGTATGGCGGCCTTCACTTAAGTTGGCTTGAGAGCTCAATTCACCCTCTTCCCTGGCCTCTCCTGCACTATTAGCCGGAGCGTCACCGATCTCTTTGGAAAGCCATTTTCCATGAACATTTGGATTTAGGTAGTTTCCACATGTCCTTTATCTTCTTGCCCCCACGAACGACAGGAAAACTAGGGGCATTTTTCACCCGAGGACCAGTACGCTCAGTCGGTACCCTTTCATCACCATCACCACCATCATCATCACCATCATCACCATCATAGCCCCTACCTTCATTGCCACCCATATCGTCATCACCTCCACCAGCACCGCCAATAGTATCATCACCACCTCTATCACCACCGTCAACATCCTCGTTACCCCCGCCTCTACCACCATCGCCCTCAGCAGCATCATCATCATTACCCCCAGCCTCGCCCATGTCATTATTATCATCATCTTCTTCATCATCATCACCTTCATCCCCCCCTCTCAGAACATTACCTTCTTCAGGCAACTCATCTATGAGCCCCAGGGGTGGGAATTCAGGCTCCTCCAATGTTACATTTCTCTCCCCATGAGCGACCCAACCTTCCAGAGTATGTTCAGGTTTTTCGTGGTCAATCATTACATTCAGGGAGGTCTTTAGTCTCTCCGTGCCTGGCACCGCAGGCTGATGAAGATTTTCTGATACATAACCAAGCCTGTCAGCAGGGGTGGGGGTAACAACAGGAGGCGTGACGAAGATGGGCTCACTGACACTCATTTTATTCCGAACCAGTGCATACTGGTGAGCCCACCACCTCATCCATCCAAAAGAAGCCCCGGCGAAGCATTGTGTCCCCGGGATGGCAAAAGAACAACCGGTCCCAGTCAACATAAGTTGCCGCCACATCCACTTCCAATGGATGGGCCCAACACCATACGCTCGTTGCTCGCGCGTCACCGGTTCCAATGTCTTGGGCACCACTTGGTCATACCCGAATTGTCGGGCGAAGTGGTTGGGATGGTAGGGTTCCCTCTGGAATTCCAACCCTTCAAGAAGAGGCAACGACGACGGGCGAATCGCTGTCAAGAAGGAACGCTCGTAGTAGTCAATGCTATCATTGTCTGTGCACAGGATCGATTCTCTACTTTGGTTGCCGGAGAAATGGTAGAAATATACATCGTCGAACCGTGCTATGCACTCTTCAATAGTGGTCAAATTATGACCAATCATCTTCTTCTTCTGAAAGAAATGCAGCGGAAGCTTCCCTTCTTTGATATAATCACCACGCCGCGCACCGTAGACCCAGGGTAAGTATACCCCGAGCTAGTCGGAGAAGAAATGCCACTCGCAGTAGGCCGAGTTCATCCCGTAAGCAGCACGCTCCTTATTGTTGATGATGCAGCCAAATGCCCGATAGATAGAGCACAGGACCACAGGAGCTAGCACATACCGATGACCGTTCACCAGAGCTCCTGCGACGGCAAAACATGATACTCTTGTATTATCCGCTTGCTTGGAGCTCGGCAGCGCTACGCAGCTGAGCCAATAGGCTAGGAAGCCGGCCAACTCACAGGCGAGGGAGAGCTTATTAGGGCGAGGAAAGTTCTCTTTCATTCGCTTCTCCAGGAGCGCCTTGTCCCCACGGCCTTCATCATAAGCCGCGTAGTCTAAGCTGAAGGAAAAGAAATAGGATGTTAACAGAAGAAAGAAAGGTACAACAAAATAGTGATGTACAACTCATAACGAAGCACTTACTTCAAACCATGGCTGAAGTAAACCAGCCAATCCTCGAATGGAAGTTTGTCCTTGAAGCCCCAGAACTGAGGAAGCTCTGCAAACAACTCTTAACAGGCCTCAGAAAAGAAGCCTTCGTTGACACCCTTCTTCTTCCGCGACAACTCATCATCGCTCGGGACCCATTCATCATAAATTCTCCCAAGAATCGGGAGGCCCGTGATCCGGTTAAGGTCCTAGAGCGAGATGCTCATCTCGTCACACGGCATGTGGAAAGAGTTGGTGATGGAACACTAGTGATTAAGGAAGCCCTTGTGAACCCAGGGTTCCCGACAGAAATAGCTGGACGTCGCCTCGATGGTCTTATGTAAACCAACCGCCCGTAGAGTGGCCCTGTCCTACTCCAAGATACAATTCGCCCATGCTTCGTAACCAAGGTGGAGAATCAGATGGCCGCAGGTTCGGAACGCTCCGGTCAGCCAAACTTCAATGCCCCCTAAATGATGAAACCGCTGGCGAAGGGTCTCAAAATAATGCTTGGGGAATGGCTGATGAGAGCTGTAGTTCGGCTCCAAAAAAATCATATCCTTCACACCAAGGACGGATGACATTTTCCATTCTTGGACAGAGAACAGTTGAGAAATGGTGCTGGGCCGGATGTCCAAGTACCAACGCTGTAGAAGGAATTACTTCGGCAAATGTCAGACGGTAGGATGCTCGGAAGAGAGCACTGCCATTGTAGCTCTTCGAATACCGAATGTATTCTCGGGTGTAAGAGTTCCTTATAATGAGAGGCGCGGTGACGAGCTTGACAGTAGACCAAGCCACCTTCATCTTATCAGACTTGGACTTGACCTGGTTCTCTAAGTACACCTGTTTGGCACCCTTGTCGGCCCTCTTCGGACGACCACACCTAGCAGCCTGCATGGGAATTGACGGGCTCACTTCATCATCCTCAGAACCTAGGGTCTCATCTGACCGAAAGCCGCGTAGGGGAGCATACCAAGCATCCCATTGTTCCTGTGTGCTCTTGTCCGGAGGAGGCGGCACAACTTGGTCACAGACGATCCTCCGTTGCATATCCTTGGAGAGCGTTAGGATACGCTCATAGAAGGTAAACATCTCCAGAGGGAGGAACCACTACGGATTTTGGTCCGACGGCCTGGTGGCCTTCTTCGAAGTTGCGCACTTACGCTTTGACAAAATTACCGTCGGGCCTGAAGGCCCAGCTTGCGAGGGATCACTAGCCATTACGATCTGCAACGGCATGGATGAAGCTTAAATATAGCTCAGAGCAAGGAAAAGAAAAATACGTGCAGAAAGAAATTGACATTCGCAAAATCCAAAGGGATACAAACCAGCAGGTAAGAGAAAATGCAAGCGCCAATCAAGACCTCGGTAAAGCACACCCAAACCAGCAAAGAAGGAAATAATGCGACAACATTCACAACCACGACATCATCATCACATATATACAAACAAGAGAAGACAGAAGAAAAAGAAAATGATATAATTATCATTCATCAACTATAAAGACAATTCCAAAATGTTTGGATTGTCGTATCAATTGTTTAAATGTTAGAAGTTAATGTTTGTCATAAGATGACACAAAATTGTGGGGCCCTCGCCCCATGGTCAGAAAAAGAATCTCAGTCCTGTAGCAGCGGAAGAATCCGAGCGTTAAACTCATCCACCTTCGCCTGGACTCGGGCTTCCTTAGAAATCAGGTCCATTAAGTAGGAGATGCATTGCTACACGAAATCGAAGTTCAAGTATTCGGAATTGGTCCAGTTCCTCACAATAGAGATGTCGATCGCGAGTCTGTCACGTACCCTCAAGGCCTCCCTGACCATTCTCCAGATTCTGGCGTGACGGTCTAGAAACTCAGCCTTCGCCAGCGGGAGAGCCCAACCAAGGAATCAATTATTCTTCCTGTTTTCCTTCTTTAAGGAGTGAAGTCGGCTCAATAAGGCCAGGAAAGAAGTAGCCGAAGGGGGCTCCGCCGCTTCAAGGATCGCCAACTCTTCCGAAAAAGAAGAATTGCCGATGAAGTCAAGGATAACTTCCTTATGCTCGCCAGAAATGGAGGCCATGAGGGAGACGTTCCGGATAGCCTTCAGAATGGGGCGAGGGTCTGTGCCTAGCCGGGTCAGAGCCTCAGCCACCTCATCATGCTGAGCGGTGAGAGATGACCAGGCTTCAGGACGATCAAGGGAGCCAAGAAGCCGCCGTGGACAATCTTGGGCCGCGCGCAAGGAAGCACGAGTTATGACCATTGTCTGCTGGAAAACTAGACTGACAAACCGATATGAGAAACATAGCAACCCGATAAAAACAGGGGGAAAGAGAAGAAGCATATAAGGCCAGTCACGTGAAGTTTAAAGGTCGGAGGAGGCATGCAAAGGTACGCTCGAAACATCACTTGAATTAACCACTAGGATTACCCTTTAAACTGATGCAATCTAGAAATCTTTTAAGTATACGAGACCCTACGCCTCCTCAAAATAATTGTCACATATACGGAAATGCGAGGCAGAGGTATAGGGGCTCATACCCTTTAAAGACTTAGTATAAAAAAAATCACGAGAATAAAGTTCGCAAATCTTCAAAATTGCAAGTCCTATAATCTGGGTGCATGAGGCTCCAAGCACCCCAATAATGTCCAATATTTGCCAGGTTAAATTTCAGGGTGCGTGAGGCTCCATGCACCCCGAAATACGTTCAAAATTCACCAAGTTCGAAAGCAGGGTGCGTGAGCCTCCACGCACCTTAAAATACATCAAAATTTGCCAAGTGACAATTTGAAAACCGATTAAAACCCAAATTTTAGGTGCGTGGAGGAAAAAACCCTCCAATGAATTCGATGAAGGGTGTGTTTGCCAAATCCACCATTATTTGGGTGCGTACCCCACGCACCCTTAAAACCGATCAAAACCCAAATTTTGGGTGCGTGGAGGAAAAAACCCTCCAACAAATTCGACGAAGGGTGCATTTGCCAAGTCCACCATTATTTGGGTGCGTGTGACCCCACGCACCCTTAAAACCGATCAAAACCCAATTTTGGGTGCGTGGAGGGAAAAAACCCTCCGATAAAACCGACGAGGGGTGCGTGAGGTCCGCGCACCCGATATTTTGAGAAGTCCCCTTAAATTTAATTTCTGGGTGCATGCCAACCCACGTACCCTTAAAACCCAAAAATCTCGAAGTCCATTTTTGGGTGCGTGTGAGGTCCACGCACCCATAAAAACACCTCACCTCAAATTAAAGGGTGCGTGCGGAATTAAAGGGTGCGTTGGAGGTAATTCTTGGGTGCGTTGGCGAATAAACGGGTGCATGGAAGGCACAACGAAAATCCGACAAAAAGAGGAAATGAAGAAGAAATGGTTATCTTTTATATTTATAGTAGGGACCCAACGGTCCGATACGTCACACAGAACAGTCATCTATCCATCGTAACGCATCGAAGGGGCATCTGTTGGGGTCCCAAAAGGTAGGGACCCTTAAAACAAGCAAAATAACCATATACCTCCAAAGGAATCACTCAAAATGCCTTCCGGTGCACACGAAACGGAGATTTACAAAGATTCCCCTTAGCCAATTTTGGCTGAAATCTCCAGTAGGCCCCGTCGATCACCGTGATCAGAACCGCCCGGAATCGAACCCATAACTTCCTTGTGATTTATGATGAACAGTGTATGTTATTTCACGATCAAATGGGCCCCACCAACCTACCAAAATTCAAAACCCAAATGGTGGAGTTCTGATTTACGTCCCACGCACCCATAAATTTGGGTACCCACGCACCCGAAAAATCAGCAAAAATAGGAATTTATTTAAAGGCATTTTGGTGCCCCACGCACCAAAAAGGGTCCACGCACCCTTAAATTCGACCCATTTGATATCCATCATTTTAGAGGCATTTCGGAGTCCCACGCACCCGAAAAATGCCCCACGCACCCATAAATTCGACCAAAAATCAGGCACTTAATTTTAAAGGTGCTTTGAGTCCCACGCACCTGTAAAATAAGTCCCACACACCTAAAAAATTAGTTATTCTCAGAAATCATTTTTGGGTCCGTCGGATCTCCGCACGTCAATTAATGGATGCGTTGAGGGTATTTTAAGGGTGCGTGGCACGTGGCAGCCCCTCATTGGCGAAAATCCGGTGTCTTCGGCTATAAATACCCCGTCCATCAATTCATTTCAGAGGTTTTTCAGAAAGAAAGAGAGCTGCCACCCTCTGGGCATCCGAAAACCCCGCCGGAATACTTTTTCGATCGCCTGAAACCCTTCCCGGTCGCCGGAATTCCTTCTGATCGCCAGCATCTTCCCCGCAGGTCTGAATCCTAAAAATCACCAAGTGTGGGCACGCACCCATAAAATGGTCTCACGCACCCGAAAAATGACCCACACGTCCATAAATTCGGTCTTACGCATCCATAAATTCGATGTAATATAGATCTGTATATTGATGCCCCACAAACTCGAAAAATGACCCACGCGTCCATAAATTCGGGTCCCACGCGTCCATAAATTCAACGAAATTCAGATTTGCATATTCGGTCCCACGCACCCCAAAAATGCCCCACGCATCCATAAATTCATAAAAAATTTAGAACTTTAATTTATAGGTGCGTTGAGGCCCACGCACCTGAAAAGTAAGTTCCACGCACCCAAAAAATCAGCCAATGGCAGAACATGTTTACAGGTGCACCGAACCCAATTTTAAGTGTTTTCAAGTTCCGTTTGAGCCTATTTTGGGTATTTTGAGTATTCTGGACGCAATGGAATAGTCAAACGTACATTCCGGGATCTCTAAATGAGAAAAATTATACATCTTCGAGGTTCGACCCGATTCGATGCGATGAACGAAATGACTTCTCAGAAAGGAGCCTCCAGCATCCAGAACTATGCAAAAATGTCATCATTCATATCTACTGTCAAGATGTGACCCGATTTGGGTCGAAAGCTAGACAGATGGGATTATGGTTATTACGATAAACCATATCAAAGATTTTTTATTCTCTACAAAGCAATTGTTATGAGCTGCCACAACACAACAGTCGATGCCCTACCCATCCAAATGGCATCCGTCGGTTGGGCTACTCAGGTACACACAATTGCGGACCGATCTTCCCGAGGTCGCCTGTCCACACACAACAAATGCAGACCCAGAGTCGTACCCTCTCAGTATAAACCCTGACAGTCTCTGCCTGGATCTCCGGTCAAAACATGCGACATAGACATCTGACTAATACAAAGATGGTTCAGCCCATAACAAAATAAATGCAGGTCTCTACGACCACAAACTCTAAGACCATAGTCCCTGCTGACTAGTCTTCTGCCTTTTAATCAAGGGTCATTGATCATTCGATGTAATTAAAGGCTCGTGCCAGATCACGGCTGTTGAACCTCCAATTTATACATTGCATTGCCCAGTACATCACATTATATGTAGGGTTTTCATGCTTAAAAGGCCTATCTAATGCATGTTTTGTGATTTCAGGAATGAGAGCGGAATTCACTCAATTGGAGACTAAAAAGAGTCATTTGAAACCATTGGATGAAGAAGAAAGAAGGACCAAAGAAAGTAGAAAGAGAGGAGAAGAAAGGAAGAAAGAAGCAAAAGGAGAAAGCAGAAACAGAGGCCAAGACCGGTCGTGCGACCGGTCGTCCATCGCCAGGACCGGTCGTCCGACCGGTTCGATTATGCACAGAAGAAGAATTTTCATAGAAGGTCACTGGACCATTCACGTCGGTCGTGCGATCGGTCATCCGATGCCCAAACCGGTCGTGCGACCGGTCTTTAAATTAAAAGATTAAATCAGAATTTTGGCAAAACTCTCTGGACTAAAAAGTGACGTTTTACGACCGGTCGTGTGATCGGTCATCTGCGTAATAAAGCTTCTCCATGAAGCTCCGAGATTTTCTGCACAGTGCGTAACCTTACGCAATTTCTGGATGTTTCTGACGCAAGGGGCTTCCACACTATATAAGGACACCTAGGGGCTCTTCCTAGGCCATCATAGAAGCCAAGGAAGGTCGTGAGAGAGGACAAAAGTCATCGTGGAGCGTCAACAACCCTCCAATTTCTGATTTTTCTAGTTTTTATGCTTTCTTATTTGAGTTCTAGTTGTAGTATGACAATGCTCGGCTAGAATCTCTCAGCTAAGGCTAAGAGGTGAAGCTTGTAGCTAATTTCATGTTTGATTCAGTTTAATTCAAGTAATTTCAATTCAAGTTTGGGTTTTTAATATTTTAGTCCCTTAAGTTGGTAGTTTGAGATGTTTTATGAGAGTTCATGTGCTCCGGACATGAATTCCTTGCATTTCTCTAAGATTATCATATGTTGTGGTGTTTAGATTCGAATTATAGTAATCCTTGAGCAAGCCATAGTCCATAGGCATGGTTGTTACTCCGAAGGCTATGATTTTGAAATCTACATGTGTTAAATGGGACTAGAACTTGGAAGTTCAACTTGAATGGAATTGAATGTGTTTGAATGCTTTATTTTCCAACTAGATGAGAGATAGGACTTCAAACCTAGTTGTGTTCTATACTTGGATTGATTGGATTGGCATGGGATTGCTACAAGTGGATCCTTGAATGCCTTAGTACCTTAAATTACTGGTTTTCATTAAGTTACTGTTTTAGTTTAATTACTCAATTGAATCCTCATATCTATTGCAAACTGAGTTGCTGGAATAGTTTGAAAGTTGTTTCTAATTCCCTGTGGATCGATCTCGGTCTTACCGAGTTTTATTACTACATCGCAGCCTTACACTTGAGGCGAGCGAACAAGTTTTTGGCGCCGTTGCAGGGGATTTTAGATAACGGTTTTCGAATTGTTTTAGTGGCTGTAGAAATAGAAGAAGATAGGTTTTCTGATATTTTTTTAGAACTAACAAATTGTTTTGCTTTGTAGGATTTCTCTCTAGTTAAAAGCGCATCAGGTGATACCTTTCTAACTTAGCATTTTACAGATTTTCTATTTTCATATTAATTTCAGATTTCTAGGATTTAGGACTAGTTTAGTTTTTGGTTGAGTGGTTTATGTCCCGTTGGGAACGTAACCACTCAAACCGTCTCCAATCTGAAGGTGGTTTAGTTGGACCATTGTCAGTCCATAGATGAGTCCGAAATTACCAAGAGCATTGTGAAAGTTTGGGGAGTATGGATCAAACACCTTTAAGGAATCCTCCCCCCCTACTCCAACTACAAACGCAAATCAAGGAGTAGGAGAGAATGAGGTACATAATGTTCCTCCAATGAGATCACTGTTGAACCTCCAATTTATACATTGCATTGCCCATTACATGACATGGTTTGCATGATTTTCATGATTTAAAGGCCCATCTAACACATGTTTTGTGATTATAGGAATGAGAGCGGACTTCACTCAATTAGAGACCAAAAAGGGGCCATTTGGAGCCTTTGATGAAGGCCCAAGGTGGACCAAAGAAAGAAGGAAGCAAAGAAAGAAGAAAATAGAAGAAAGAAAGGAAGAAAACAAGAAGAAAAAGAGACCGACCGGTCTTGACCGGTCGGCCAAGGAAGCCCGACCGGTCTTGACCGGTCGGCCATGCTTGCTGGAGTAATACCAAAGAGAGCCTGACCGGTCATGACCGGTCGGCCAGCCCTGTCCGACCGGTCGTGACCGGTCGGCCATGCAAGTTTCAGATTCCAGATTCTAAAACAGCAATGTATTCCCGCACCTGGTTTTTCGGACCAGTTTTCTGAAGTCATCTTGATGATATTTGGAAATCCAACACATCCATGTCGAAGAGGAGCTCGACGCCGAACTAACCCAAGTGGTTTCGTGTCGATCGGAGCTACGGATTGACCGTGGTGGCCAAAACAATACGAACTGTCCAGAAAGTTTCAGATTTCGCTGTTCAACTCTGGGCCGGTCCAGAGGACTCATCATTGATGATATGAAGAATCTACTTTGACCATCTTTTAGAACACATCCATATATAAATAACCACAAAAGTTTCAGATCAAAAGGATGTGTGGTTTGATCGTACCGGTTGAAGAAAGATGGACCATCCAGAAAGATCCAACTGCGCAGAGTTTATAAAAGCCCTAAGTGTTCTAATTTTCGGACCACATTTTGGGATTGTTTTGAACAATATAATCCGTCTATCATGTAGAGGATGAAGTTTTCTACCAATGTTTAAAATTTGAGATCAATCCGACCTCTGTACACTCCAGGGCGTTGAAAGCAAGATGACTGGTTCTGAAGGTACCCAAAGTGCGCGGTTTTGAGAGGCGGTCGGTGATGTGATTGGTGGGCCCATTCAGAGGATAATCTTGGAAATCTAAATCATCTATGAGGAAGATCACATTACAAGGAAGCTACAAACCAAATTTGAAGGCAATCCGACCATTGGTTAAGCCGTACCAGGCGAAACAAATTCTGCTATGTTGCTGTACTATTACTGCACTATAAAAGGAGGTGCTCTCTTCTATTCCAAATCAACCAAGGACGTGGGGAGCAAGGAGTTCAAGTCCCAGGAGGCTACCTAGCCTCCTCCAGCTAGTTTTTCTTCCTTTTCTTAGTTCTAGTTCTAGTTTTAATATGCTTTTCCTTAGCTAACCTCTTAGCTAGAGCTAGAGGTGAAATTCGTAGTTGGTTCCAATGCTTTAATTCTTTTATTTCAAGTACCATTTTCTTAATTTTGGATTTTGAAGTTCTAGTTTGAATAAAGTTTGGTTTTTTAGAAGTTTTGTGAGAGTTTGTGTGCTCCGGACATGAGTTCCTTACAATTCTCTAAGATTACCATGATTGGGTTGTTTGAATTAGAATTGTAGTAACCCTTGAGCATGCCATAGTCCATAGGCATGGCTGTTACTCCGAAGGCTACAAGTTCAAGTTCTATGTGCTTCATTAGAACTAGAAATCTAATTTCCAGATTTAAGTGGGATTGTTTGTGCTTGAATGTTATATCTTCCAATTAGATGAGAGATAGGACTTTGATTCTAATTGTGTTGTACTTGGATGAATGGATTGGCATTGGATTACTACAAGTGGATCCTTAATGCTCTAGTTCTTCTTAATTTCAGATTTTTCTATTTTATGTGAAAAACTATCTTCTCAAACTTCTTAGATTCTAGTTATTAGAATACTTGGAATTGTTTACCTCTTTCCCTGTGGATCGACCTCGGTCTTACCGAGATTTATTACTACATCGCAGCCTTACACTTGAGGCGAGCGAACAAGTTTTTGGCGCCGTTGCCGGGGAAAAAGTTAAACGGTTTTAATTGTTCTAGTAGCTATAGAGTAATCTTAGTTAGGTAGGATTTTCAGTTTTTATAGAAGTAGATTTTCTGATTTTTTTTTTTTTTTTAGATTACTAACAAATTCTTTTTTGATTTTGTAGGACATTGTTGCTGACATAGATCTCACTCTATTGGGTAACATCTCCCCATATCCCTTCTTTTTGTTCTTTTTTTTTATATTAGGGTAGTTTTCAATTTCTTAAAATTTCATCATGTATGATTGGACGAATGGTGCATATAAGCATCTTTTGGAAGATGAGATGTCAGACCATGAAATTGAAAGTCTTTATGATTGGAACCATTATAAGCATAAGTATTTTTCTAAGGTTCAATCAACCTCCACTGCCGCCCCACGTAAGACGATGCGTGATTACATTAATGAAAACAATACACATATTGAGACACGATGTAAGACGATGGGGGAATACCGGAACGAAGCAAAATTGGATAATCATCCGGGAAAAACATTACGTGATTACCGGATTGAAAATAACATGAGTGTTCCACCGGTTATGGTAAGAGGTGTGCAACAACAAAAGGAACAGGTGAATAGTAGCCAACCGGTTAAGACAATGCGTGATTACTTGTATGGATATGCCTATCAACCATCATATAACTTTTCATCCTACAATGCGTACGGTCTTAATTGGGAAAACCACCATTCTCCTTGTTCAAGGGAGGAACCAACCATGGATGCCAACAACTATCCTCAAGAGTTTCTTTCTCATGAGCCGCAACCGACACGAACTCTTGAGGATGTGCTGCGAGAGTTTATGGAAACAACTGAGCAATACATACAAAACCTCTCGCCATCTCAAAATATTAAACCCAACATTGGGAACACCGAATCAATCCCCAATAATGAGGAGGATGAGGCTATCCAAGTCCCACCTTCTTCGGATTTAATGGATAGACTTTTAAAGGAGATTGATTTCGATGATCCCAATGTCATCATCAATTATAGTGAGTCCACTATCTCTTTTGGATGCTTTGAACTTAATGATGAAGAGATTTCAATGACGGTTGACGAACCCGAGGAATCCATAAAATTTGAAAGTGGTAGTGGGGTTGCCTACAATGAGGGTTTGGTGAATGGTTATGAACCTATGGTTTCTTTTTCCCAAGGGCATAATGATTATGAGTCTCTAGAGGATATGCATGCTAGAGAGACGGCCGAAGTTGATATTTTTGAGTCACTCCACCAACTTGCCATGTTTAATTTTAATGTGGAGAATGAGACTCCCATGAGTGAAAATTCAGATTCTTTGGACGAATGCTTGGCTCACTTTGAAAATTCAAACGACCCCATTATTCAAGAGATTGTTAAAGCCTTGCATACTTCCGACTCGGTGCCTCATACTAGTTATGGAGAACCTAGTTTGGAAGAATTCCACTCCATGGAGGGAGAGTCCCTCACCATCGAAACTGAATTTTTGCACTCACTCAAGCAAGATCATGATCCTTCATCCGACTATCTCGATTTCCTAGAGGAATGCTTGGCCCAATCTTATGATCTTGATGATGAGATGATTAAGGAGTTGGACATTTTGTTAGACACGGTGCCGGTGCCTGAAGAACACCTTTCCACTGATTTACACTCTTTACCATTGTTTGTGGAAGCACCGTACAATTCTGAAATTGTGGAGGAGACAACTTTAACCAATGAAAACTTGATGAGTGTCTCTCCACCATCATGGGTCCTTCAACCCATTGAAAATTCTGATTGGGATGACCCATTTTTAATCAATCATAACCCAAATCAGAATTTGAGGAGATATCTTTTTGCTGCTCTTATCTCCTCCTATCATGCATGTGGTGCACATAAATATTGGACTTCAATGGAGACAAGCACCCATGTCTACTGTCGAGCAGGACTTTGGATGGTCCTCATGAGAAATTTATTGAAATTCATGAAGATTCTGCTCAAATTTGATCATGTAGTCGATCAGACTAATCAAAGGTAGGTAGGTAGGTAGGTTAGGATTTATTTTTCTGCAATTAGGATTGAATAAGTCTCATCGAGACAATGGAAGATGCTAGAATTGATCAACTTGCTATCTCAGGTACTATTGTTCTCACTCTCTCATATTTTACCATTGCTTTCATGTTCATGCTAATTGCATATCTTTTTACATTGAGGACAATGCAAGATTTGGTTGGGGGGTGAGATGAGATTCCTCATCTAGCATGTTGCAACATTTCGAGCCTCACATGCGTAAATTTTTTCGAATTTTCTAAAATTTCAAAACTCTTTTAGAAAACCTTATTTCCATGCATTCGAGATGATATGAGTATAAGAAGAGGAGATACGAAGTGTGTGATGTTGTAAGTCTTGAATTCTCCCAACATAATGGTTTTATATGTTAGTTCCCCTATTGTTGTGATTGATAGAAAATTTGAACACCTTCACACCAAGTTCACATTACACGATTTTCATGAGTTGAAAGGTTTATGTGATTTGTGGATTAGCTAGACTTTGATATAAAGGTGTTGAGAAACCAAGCCGGGGTATTTTGTCCATCCTTGTCCATGGGAAAATAATGAAAGATATGAATTTTTAAAAATCCTATCTAATTTTAAAAGAAAAAGGAAAGAAAGGATGAAATCGGGAATGAAGGAAAAATGGTGAAAAATTTCGAAAAGGGCTACCTATTACCTACCGGGGGATGGTCGAACCGTAACCAAAGCCGGAAATGGGACGTAGTGTGAAAGCCGTCGGAAGGACGGTAAGGCAAATTCCTGTCATAGGCTTGTTGTTGCTCTGTGCACCTTAAAATCCTTGGTTTACTTAATCTATGAAGAAGATGATCCCAGAAACTCATGAGATGAACTTTCACTATGCACACTAGGTTGAATTTGTTCGAGTTCTTCTATTTATCAATCAATCAGCGGGAATTTCATGTAGACACTTATTATGTTTTGAGAGTCCAAGATTTCAGCTTCTATCACCTAATTTTTCCAAATTTTATACTTATACACCTTGGAATGGATAGAATCATGGGTTCTGAGGGAGAGTTGGGTTTGGAGGTTTGAAATTGTTTCACGCATGTTTTGCTCGGGACTAGCAAAAAGCTGGTTGGGGGGTGTGTTGAACCTCCAATTTATACATTGCATTGCCCATTACATGACATGGTTTGCATGATTTTCATGATTTAAAGGCCCATCTAACACATGTTTTGTGATTATAGGAATGAGAGCGGACTTCACTCAATTAGAGACCAAAAAGGGGCCATTTGGAGCCTTTGATGAAGGCCCAAGGTGGACCAAAGAAAGAAGGAAGCAAAGAAAGAAGAAAATAGAAGAAAGAAAGGAAGAAAACAAGAAGAAAAAGAGACCGACCGGTCTTGACCGGTCGGCCAAGGAAGCCCGACCGGTCTTGACCGGTCGGCCATGCTTGCTGGAGTAATACCAAAGAGAGCCTGACCGGTCATGACCGGTCGGCCAGCCCTGTCCGACCGGTCGTGACCGGTGGCCATGCAAGTTTCAGATTCCAGATTCTAAAACAGCAATGTATTCCCACACCTGGTTTTTCGGACCAGTTTTCTGAAGTCATCTTAATGATATTTGGAAATCCAATACATCCATGTCGAAGAGGAGCTCGACGCCGAACTAACCCAAGTGGTTTCGTGTCGATCGGAGCTACGGATTGACCGTGGTGGCCAAAACAATACGAACTGTTCAGAAAGTTCCAGATTTCGCTGTTCAACTCTGGGCCGGTCCAGAAGACTCATCATTGATGATATGAAGAATCTACTTTGACCATCTTTTAGAACACATCCATATATAAATAACCACAAAAGTTTCAGATCAAAAGGATGTGTGGTTTGATCGTACCGGTTGAAGAAAGATGGACCATCCAGAAAGATCCAACTGCGCAGAGTTTATAAAAGCCCTAAGTGTTCTAATTTTCGGACCACATTTTGGGATTGTTTTGGACAATCTAATCCATCTATCATGTAGAGGATGAAGTTTTCTACCAATGTTTAAAATTTGAGATCAATCCGACCTCTGTACACTCCAGGGCGTTGAAAGCACGATGACTGGTTCTGAAGGTACCCAAAGTGCGCGGTTTTGAGAGGCGGTCGGTGATGTGATTGGTGGGCCCATTTAGAGGATAATCTTGGAAATCTAAATCATCTATGAGGAAGATCACATTACAAGGAAGCTACAAACCAAATTTGAAGGCAATCCGACCATTGGTTAAGCCGTACCAGGCGAAACAAATTCTGCTATGTTGCTGTACTATTACTGCACTATAAAAGGAGGTGCTCTCTTCTATTCCAAATCAACCAAGGACGTGGGGAGCAAGGAGTTCAAGTCCCAGGAGGCTACCTAGCCTCCTCCAGCTAGTTTTTCTTCCTTTTCTTAGTTCTAGTTCTAGTTTTAATATGCTTTTCCTTAGCTAACCTCTTAGCTAGAGCTAGAGGTGAAATTCGTAGTTGGTTCCAATGCTTTAATTCTTTTATTTCAAGTACCATTTTCTTAATTTTGGATTTTGAAGTTCTAGTTTGAATAAAGTTTGGTTTTTTAGAAGTTTTGTGAGAGTTTGTGTGCTCCGGACATGAGTTCCTTACAATTCTCTAAGATTACCATGATTGGGTTGTTTGAATTAGAATTGTAGTAACCCTTGAGCATGCCATAGTCCATAGGCATGGCTGTTACTCCGAAGGCTACAAGTTCAAGTTCTATGTGCTTCATTAGAACTAGAAATCTAATTTCCAGATTTAAGTGGGATTGTTTGTGCTTGAATGTTATATCTTCCAATTAGATGAGAGATAGGACTTTGATTCTAATTGTGTTGTACTTGGATGAATGGATTGGCATTGGATTACTACAAGTGGATCCTTAATGCTCTAGTTCTTCTTAATTTCAGATTTTTCTATTTTATGTGAAAAACTATCTTCTCAAACTTCTTAGATTCTAGTTATTAGAATACTTGGAATTGTTTACCTCTTTCCCTGTGGATCGACCTCGGTCTTACCGAGATTTATTACTACATCGCAGCCTTACACTTGAGGCGAGCGAACAATCACTGCAGGATTACCTACAACCAGCCCGTGCAATTACACCCTCTTGTGTGGTTCTACCACCAAACAGGGGAAACATCGACATAAAGCCGGGTGTAATTCAACTTATACCAAAGTTCCATGGGCTAGACTCTGACCGCCCATATCTGCACTTGAAAGAATTCGAAGAAGTGGTGGCTACCTTGCAACACACCAATGTTTCAGAAGATACCATTAGACTTAAACTTTTTCCCTTTTCATTGAAAGAAAGAGTTAAAGTTTGGCTTCACTCGCTTAGACCACATTCGATTGGGTCATGGAATGAGATGACCCGGGAATTCTTGAAAAAGTTCTTCCCGGCTCATAAAACGAACACCCTTCGAAGAGTCATAATGAATTTCTCGGCTAAAGAGGGTGAATCTTTCTTCCAATGTTGGGAGAGATTTAAGGACCTCCTACTTGCTTGCCTACATCATGGTTATGAGAGTTGGCGAATTATAAATTTTTTCAATGATGGATTAAGTTCCAATATGCGCCAATTTGTAGAGATAATGTGCAATGGCGAGTTTATGAGCAAAAATCCAGATGAGGCTTAGAGTTACTTGGACATGTTGGCTGAAAATGCTCAATCTTGGGATACCTCGGATAAACCCAATAACCCCAAGCCTATTCAAGAGAAAGGAGGGATCTATATCCTTAAGGAGGAAGACGACGTGAATGCAAGGATAGCCAACCTCACAAGGAAGGTCGAGGCCATGGAACTTAGTAAAAGTGGAGTTCCAAAGTCCAATGAAGCTATTGAAACCATATGTGGGATTTGTCTCACCGATTTACACGCTACGCAAGATTGTCCCACAATTCCTGCATTTCAAGAGGTATTACATGAACATGCAAATGCCACATATGGGTATCAACGGCCTTTCAATGAACCGGTGGGTAATACGTACAATGACAGTTGGAAGAACCACCCAAATTTTAGTTGGAAGAATGCTCCTACGGGCAATCCTACAAACTCTCAAAGAGGGCCACCCATGCAAAATATGGCCCCACCTCAGTTCTCAATGGAGGATACCTTGAAAGCGTTTATACAAGGGCAAACGCAAATCAATCATACGAATCATCAAATGTTCCAAGAGCTTAAAGTCTCGGTCGCTGAGATTAAGGGACGCTTGAATGCTAGGGAAGGGACCTTTCCGGCCCAACCTCAGCCCAATCCAAAGCAAGTACATGAAGTGAGAATTCCTAATCCTTCCAACCAACACATGGAGCAAGCCATATCCATCACCACTCTTAGAAGTGGTAAACAAATTGACAAATCTATTCCGGTGAAGGCCGATAAGCCTAATGATCCGGTAAATTCTAAGGATGAGGATGGATCTAACTTAGCCCCACAAGAAACAGAACGCGTTTACAAGCCCGTAGCACCATTTCCTTCGAGATTGGTTGCCCCAAAATTCTTCCAAACTCTCATGATATTTTAGAGATTTTCAAACAAGTCAAGATTAACATCCCTTTGCTTGATGCCATCAAACAAATCCCCTCTTATGCCAAGTTTCTAAAGGACCTATGAACAACAAAACGCAAATATAATGTGTAGCAAAAGGCCTTCTTAAATGAGCAAGTGAGTGTCATTCTCACTCAAAAGACCCCCCCAAAATTCAAAGATCCCGGTAGTCCCACCGTCTCATGTATCATTGGAGACTACCGGATTGAGCGTGCCTTGCTAGATTTGGGGGCGAGTGTGAACTTGATCCCATACTCGGTATATGAGCAATTGGGTCTTGGTGAATTAAAACCCACCAAAACCACGTTGCAACTCGCTGATAGATCTATCCATGTATCGAGGGGGATAGTTGAGGATGTTCTAGTCCAAGTTGACAAATTCTACTACCCGGTAGATTTTATCGTCTTGGACACACAACCGGTTTTAGATGCTAGCACTCAAATACCGGTAATAATAGGACGCCCATTCCTTGCCACATCAAACGCAATCATCAATTGCCGGAATGGGGTGATGCAACTATCCTTTGGAAACATGACATTAGAGGTGAATGTGTTTCACTTGGGCAAAAGACATAGGGATGTCGATGATGATGAGTTCTTCGAGGAAAACATGCTTGAATCTTTTGAAGAAGAAGAACTCCTCCAACTTGAACCACTAGAAAGCTTGGAGACATGCTTGGCACATTTTATGAATTCCGAAGACCCCATCATTAGTGAAATTGTGCAAGCATTGAATATAGAAAGACCGGTAGTTGGTACTAGCCGGTGGAGGCCCCATTTTGAAAAGTTGCCACCAACCACATCAAGGCCTCTACCATCTAACATTAAACCACCGAAGCTTGACCTTAAACCATTGCCATCCAAGCTTAAATATGTATATTTGGGTCAAGAGGAAACTTTTCCAGTTGTCATTGCCTCTCACCTAAAGAAAGACCAAGAGCTCAAGTTGATTGAGCTACTCAAAGAACATAGGGAAGCCATAGGTTGGACAATAACGGATCTCAAAGGGATAGATTCTTCGGTTTGCACTCACCGTGTACACCTTAAAGAAAATGCAAAAATGACTAGACAACCTCAAAGACGGCTAAATCCAAACATGATGGAGGTTGTCAAAGCCGAGGTATTAAAGCTATTAGATGTGGGTATCATCTACCCCATCTCAGATAGCCAATGGGTGAGTCCTACCCAAGTTGTCCCCAAGAAATCCGGTATTACCATCATAGAAAATGCCAATAACGAGCTTATACCGACTAGGGTGACCACCGGTTGGCGTATGTGCATTGATTATCGGAAGCTCAACACGGTTACTAAGAAAGACCACTTCCCTCTGCCATTTATGGATCAAATTTTGGAGAGGTTAGCAGGCCATTCCTATTATTGCTTCGTAGATGGCTATTCTGGATATAACCAAATTGAGATAGCTCTGGAGGACCAAGAGAAAACCACATTTACATGCCCGTTTGGTACCTTCGCTTACCGAAGAATGCCATTCGGGTTATGTAATGCACCCACCACATTCCAACGATGCATGTTGAGTATTTTCTCAGATATGGTGGGTGAGTTTCTTGAGGTATTCATGGATGACTTTTCTGTTTTTAGTTGTACGTTTGATGAGTGCCTCAAGCACTTGAAGTTGGTCTAGATGAGGTGTGAGGAGAAGAACCTCATTTTATACTGGGAAAAGTGCAATTTCATGGTACATAGAGGAATAGTCCTTGGACATATCATCTCGTCCAATGGAATAGAGGTAGACCGAGCAAAAATTGACATAATTTCCAATCTACCACCTACCCAAAAGCATGCGCGATGTGCGGTCCTTCCTTGGACACGTCGGTTTCTATAGAAGATTCATAAAAGATTTTAGTCATATCTCAAGGCCTTTATGTAACCTTTTACAAAAGGAGAACCAATTTGAGTGGAGTGCCGAATGTCAATTAGCTTTTTCAAAGCTAAAAGACATGTTGACAACCGCTCCTATCATGCAACCACCAGATTGGTCCATTCCTTTTGAGTTGATGGGCGATGCGAGCGATTATGCTATTGGGGTGGTGTTAGGCCAAAAGAAGGATAAGAAGCCCCATGTTATCTACTACGCAAGTAGGACCTTGAATCCCGCCCAAGTTAATTATTCGACTACGGAGAAAGAGCTCCTAGTTGTCATTTTTGCCTTGGACAAATTTAGGCTTTACTTAATAGGATCCAAGGTTATTGTTTACACGGATCATGCGGCACTGAAACACCTTCTTTCTAACAAGGATGCTAAGCCCTGTTTGCTTAGATGGATCCTACTCCTTCAAGAATTCGACTTGGAGATCAAAGACAAAGAAGGGGATAGAAAATGTGGTGGCGGATCATTTATCCCGCCTAGTCCTACCTAATTCTATTGACGAGTCACCTATTGAGGACTCATTCCCTGATGAGCAACTCTTTGTTGCTATGCATCCACCATGGTATGCTGATATAGCCAATTATCTTTCCACAGGTGCGATGCCGATTCATTGGACTGCGCAGGACAAACGTAAATTTCTAAGGGAAGTGCGCAGATTTTTCTAGGATGAACCTTTATTGTTTAAATATTGCCCAGACCAAATTATAAGGAGATGTGTTCCTGATAATGAATATAATTCGTCATCTCCTTTTGTCATGATCAAGCATGTGGGGGTCATTTTTTCGTCAAGAAAACTACAGCAAAAATTCTGCACTGTGGTTTTTATTAGCCCATGCTATTCAAGGACACCCACGAGTTTTGCAAAGCATGCGAGCGCTGCCAAAAGTTAGGAGGACTATCCCGTCGAAATATGATGCCTCTCACCCCAATTCAATATCTTGAGGTCTTTGACTGTTGGGGCATTGATTTCATGGGACCATTCCCCTCATATTTGGACATGTCTATATTTTGCTTGCCATAGATTATGTGTCTAAATGGATAGAGGCTATCTCATGTAGAACCAATGATCATTGTACGGTTCTCAAGTTTCTCAAAGAAAACATACTTTCTAGATTTGGGACGCCTCGATCCATCATTAGTGATGGCGGTTCTCACTTTTGTAATAGACCTTTTGAAGCTTTAATGAAGAAATACGGTATTAGGCATAAAGTGAGTACCCTATACCACCCACAGACAAGTGGGCAAGCTGAAATCTCCAATAGGGAAATCAAACAGATTTTGAAAAAGACGGTGAGACCGAATCGTAAGGATTGGTCCCTGTTGAGCTCCTAATTGTGTATATTCTAACCCCAATTCATCACTCATTGTGCATGGTTTGCATGGTTTATAGGCTAATATAATGCATGTTTTGTGACTACAGGATTGAGAGTGAACTCCACTCATTTGAAGTTGAAAAGAGCATGTTTAGGACCTTGGATGAAGACCCAAAGGAGGGCCGAAGCATAGAAGGAAATGAAGCTGACCGGTCGTGACCGGTCGACCAAGGAAGCCTGACCGGTCAAGACCGGTCAGCCATACACATGAAAGCTCTAATGAATAGGCCCGACCGGTCTTGACCGGTCGGCCACAGCTGCTGAAGGAAAGGTGGAAACGTCCGACCAGTCATGACCGGTTGGACATCATTGCTAGACTGAAGATAGACAGGCCCGACCGGTCTTGACCGGTCGGGCATACTTGCTGGAGTGGTCAGTTATTGAGGCCGACCGGTCGTGACCAGTCGGCTGTGCGCGAAGACTTAGAAAGTTCTAATTGCATCCCGATTTTCTCTGCGCTGCGTAAGTGTTACGCACTTTCTCGATTTTTTCAAAGTTGGGGAGCTTCCAGACTATAAAAGGACACCTAGGGATTGTTCCTAGGGTATCCTAGAAGGGTTCAAGCGAGGTTGGAGACTGTGGAAGTGGAGATTGGAGTTTCACAACTCCTTTTGGTTTGCTTTGCTATTTTCATGCTTTTTGTAGTTGTTTCATGTTTCCTTAGATCATGAGCAGCTAAACCTCTTAGCTAGGGCTAAGAGGTGAAGCTTGTAGTGAATCCAAGATGTTTTAATTCGTAGTTAAGTGGTTTAAGTGTGGAATTCATGATTATGAACTAAGGTTTGAAGTTTATACAAGTTTTTAAGTAATTTTTCTTAGTCTTGTGATGACTCATGGATGTTTGGATGAATTACTTATCTTCTTAATTTGTTTGTAACGGTCTAGACCTGTATGATCTGAGGAATCGGAGTGCGCGCTAGTACTAAGCTCTTCATAAAGGGACTTCATGCCAAAGTTCTATTTTTGTTGATTTTCTGGAATATTCAATGACTGTGCATGTGATTTGAATCCAGTTCAAATCCTGATCTAGCCTTGTCTTGTGAGAGGACTTGAGGATGGTTATGATTGAGAACTGGACTTATAGGAAAGGGGAATGACCTATGCAATTGAGCATGCTCAGCTCGGCCTACATTGAGTGAATCTTATGCATAGAACTTACATATTACAGAATGTTTGGTTTAACAGCTCTATCATCCGACTAGATAGACAGGAATGTCGATTCTAGTTGTGAGAATAAGAAACCACAGCGGATTGAACATCAAGGATTGCTACAAGTGGATCCTCTGAACCCCTAGTGCCTTCTTATAATTAATTACTTTCGATTTAATTCAGCTTTTGTTACTCACATCAACTTCATACAACAATCTGATTAGTAGACTTAAATAGACACTTGTGGATGAATTTGTGAGATCCTACATAGTCCCTGTGGATCGACCTCGGTCTTACCGAGTTTATTACTACATCGCAACCCTACACTTGGGGAAGCGAACAAGTTTTTGGCGCCGCTGCCGGGGACCTTGACGGTTTTCACAAATTTCTGAAATTAGTATCTATTTAAGAATTTTTTTTAGATTTTTAGACTAACTTAATTTGTTTAATTGATTTTTCTTTTCAGGGATTTCTAGGAAGCTGAAGAAGATTCAAGGATTTCAAGTGCGAATCAGGTTCTATCCTTCTAAAACCTTACTCTTCTCCTTCTCCTATTCATTCCTATTCATCTCTTGTAGAGTGGGTGGAGATTCCTTTTGGATCTCTAAAAGGTCGGCCTTTTTGCCACCTGAATTCCTATTGGTCGGCTCAACCGCCTTGGATCACCTTGTGCTCAGAGATTTCTTTTCTCATCTCTACTCCTCTTTTTCCTTTTTCTGCACTTTTTCTCAAAAGATTCAAAGAGTGGGTGGGGAGTTCTCTGAACCCCTATTGACCACGAGAAATCGGTCTCTATTCTTGCTTCTGGCCTAGCCATTGCAAGACACCTTGTGCTTCGGTCTTAGAGAAGAGTAAAGAAAACGGAGGAAGAATTCTTCTTTCTTTTTGTTTCTTATTTTTGGTTTTGCATGCCACATTGGGCTCGGGATTCCAATAACCGACTCATAAGTGAAGGGGGGGTAGTAGAAGGAATTGATAGAGAGCCACGTGCTAGGAGACAGCTAGATTCTCTAATTTTATCTAAAAATATGGCTGCAAATCAACCTAACCCGATCCAAAATCAAACTGAAACAGGGGAGAATGTGGTTGAGGATGTTCCCCGACCAAGGACTTTACGTGATTTCTTGCAACCTGCAAGAACGAGCACTCCCTCATGCATAATTTTTCCACAAAATGCAGGGAATGTGGATTTGAAACCGGGAGTGATCAATCTTCTCCCTAAATTCCATGGTTTAGACAGTGAAAGTGCCTATCAACACCTTAGGGAGTTTGATGAGGTAATCACCACCATGCACTTTGCAAATGTGACTGAAGATGTAGTAAGACTTAAATTCTTCCCTTTCACTCTTAAGGATAAAGCCAAGGGTTAGCTTTATGCATTGAGGCCAAGATCAATTGGTTCATGGACTGATATGCACAGAGAATTTATTAAAAAATTCTTCCCTACTCACAAAACGAACATGCTTAAGCGCCTTATCATGAACTTTGCCCAAAAGGAAGATGAAACTTTTTCCCAATGTTGGGAGAGGTTTAAGGACCTATTAAACGCATGCCCACATCATGGCTATGAAATTTGGCGGATTATAAGTTTTTTCTATGAAGGACTGACTTCATCCATGCGCCAATTTGTAGAAATGATGTGTAATGGAGAGTTCATGAATAAGGAAGCTGATGAAGCATGGGATTATTTGGAAGAATTGGCTGAGAGTGCACAGTCTTGGGACACATCTAAACCAATAAGTTCCAAGACTGGCCAACAAAAGGAAAAGGGAGGAATGTATGTCTTATCAGAAGAAGATAGCATAAGTGCACGGTTGGCTAGCCTCACAAGAAAGGTTGAAGCCATGGAATTAAGGAAAGGAGAAACAATCAACTCCACTGACGTTGAAACTGTTTGTGGAATTTGTGCTGGAAATCAACATGCTACACCAGATTGTCCCACAATTTCAGCAGTCCAAGGCATCTTACAAGAACAAACAAATGCCATAAACAGTTATCAACAGCAATATGGTGCTCCAAACTCAAACACGTTTAACCCTAATTGGAATAACCATCCCAACTTCAGTTGGAGGAATGGACCCACCGCAAATGCAAACAACACTCCAAAAGTATCACTAGAAGAGATGTTGGGTACACTCGTATCGGTCCAGAATGAGTATAACAAGACAAATTCTCTAAAAATAGATGGGTTCATGCAAGAGCAATTGAAATTCAATCAAAATTCAAACCAAGCCATTAATGAATTGAAAACATCTCTGGCTAGAGTTGAAGCTCACCTTAGTGGTAGAGAGAAGGGCACACTTCCTGCTCAACCTCTTCCTAACCCAAGGACCCAGTATGAGATACAAGATGCAAGCTCATCCTCCCACCATACGGAACATGTTCAAGCTATCACCACTTTGAGAAGTGGGAAAGAAATTGACAAATCTAATCCAGTGAAGGCTCCAAAGCCTAAGGATCCGGAAATTCTCAAAGAGGATGATAACTCAAACAAATACTCCACAAGAGAAAGAACCGGAGAGACAATACAAGCCGGTTGCCCCATTTCCACAAAGGTTGATTTCACCTAAACCTTTAGATAAAAATCTGGAGATTCTGGAAGTTTTCAAGCAGGTGAAGATCAACATCCCGCTGTTGGATGCAATAAAACAAATACCATCTTATGCCAAATTTCTAAAGGAATTGTGTATAGTCAAAAGGAAACATAACGTTCACAACAAAGTTCTTTTGGCTGAGAATTTGAGCGCCATCATCAAACAAGAGGTGCCCCAAAAATATAAGGATCCAGGTAGTCCAACCATCTCATGCATCATAGGAGACTACCAGATTAAACAGGCTCTACTCGACTTGGGGGCAAGTGTGAATCTCATTCCATACTCGGTCTATGAACAACTTGGGTTAGGTGAATTGAAACCCACTAAAACCACACTTCAACTTGCTGATAGATCCATCCGGATACCGAGAGGAATGATAGAGGATGTCCTAGTCCAAGTTGACAAATTCTACTACCCAGTAGATTTTATTGTCTTGGACACACATCCCCTGATAGGCACCGGTACTCAAATTCCCGTCATACTTGGACGACCGTTTCTAGCTACCTCAAACGCCATTATCAATTGTAGAAATGGACTTGTACAAATGTCCTTTGGAAATATGACCCTTGAGCTTAACATATTTGAGTTATGCAAACAACCACGGGAAGTTGATGATGATGTCCACGAATTAAACATGATCGAATCATTCGTGGAGGATACAGTCCCCTTATCACTATTTTCCAACCCTTTGGAGGCATGTATGGCCCATTCTCATGAGACAAATGATTACACAATACAAGAGATGGATGCCATTCTAGAGATGATGCCAGTACTTGACAATAAAAGATGGAGGGCCCCAATTGAACCTTTGCCTGTAAATGAAAACAAGGCTCTCCCATCTAACATCAAGGCACCTACACTTGACCTAAAACCATTGCCATGTGAGCTAAAATATGTTTATTTAGGTCGAGATGAGACATATCCAGTGGTGATTTCTTCCCACTTAGATGAGGAACAAGAGAGCAGGCTAATAGCCACTCTATTAGAGCACAAGAGCGCCATTGGATGGTCAATTGCGGATCTCAAAGGCATAGACCCACTGATTTGTACTCACCGCATACACCTTGAGGAAAATGCGAAGACATCCCGGCAACCACAAAGACGACTAAATCCAAACATGAAGGATGTGGTTAAGGCCGAGGTGGTGAAACTATTGGATGTAGGTATCATTTACCCAATATCCGATAGCCAATGGGTGAGCCCAACTCAAGTGGTGCCTAAAAAATCCGGAATAACCATTGTAGCCAATGCCAATAATGAACTCGTACCAACTAGAGTCACTACCGGTTGGAGAATGTGCATTGACTACAGGAAGCTAAACACTGTCACGAGGAAAGACCACTTCCCCCTACCGTTTGTTGATCAGATTTTAGAACGGTTGGCGGGTCATTCCCACTTTTGCTTCCTTGATGGCTATTCAGGACAACCAAATAGAAATTGCCCGTGAAGACCAAGAAAAGACTACATTTACATGTCCATTCGGCACTTTCGCCTATCGACGGATGCCGTTTGGACTATGTAATGCCCCTGCCACCTTTCAACGTTGTATGATGAGCATCTTTTCTGACATGGTGGGGACCATTCTCGAAGTCTTCATGGATGATTTTTTCGTATTCGGTTGTAGCTTTGATGAGTGCCTTGAGCACTTGAAATCTGTGCTAAAAAGATGTGAAGAGAAGAACCTTGTGCTCAATTGGGAAAATTGTCACTTCATGGTTCAAAAGGGAATTGTACTTGGTCACATCATTTCACAAAATGGAATTGAGGTGGACAAGGCGAAAATTGATCTTATCTCTAACCTTCCACCACCCAAAAGCATACGAGATATACGATCCTTTTTAGGACACGCAGGATTTTACAAAAGGTTCATAAAGGATTTCAGTTCACTCTCTCGTCCTTTATGTAACCTACTTCAAAAGGAAAATTCATTTGAGTGGAATGAAGAATGTCAAAAGGCCTTTACCACCCTTAAAGGTATGTTGACATGTGCCCCAATAATGCAACCACCTGATTGGAGCCTTCCTTTTGAGATTATGTGCGATGCTAGCGACTATGCTATTGGGGCCGTGTTAGGCCAAAGAAAAGATAAAAAGCCATGTGTCATCTACTATGCAAGTAGAACCCTAAACTCAGCCCAGGCAAACTACACCACTACTGAAAAGGAACTTTTAGCTGTAGTTTTTGCCTTGGAGAAGTTTAGATCCTACTTGATTGGATCCAAGATCATTGTATTCACTGACCATGCCGCGCTTAAGTATCTTCTTTCTAAAAAGGATGCTAAACCACGGTTGTTAAGATGGATCCTTCTACTCCAGGAATTCGACATAGAAATACGTGATAAGAAAGGAGTAGAGAATGTAGTAGCTGACCACCTCTCTCGACTTGTCCTCACTGATTCCCCTGAAATGACTGCAATCAATGACATGTTCCCTGATGAACAACTCTTTGCTGTTTCCCAATTACCATGGTATGCGGACATTGCTAACTATCTTGCTACAGGTACAATTCCTACATATTGGAAAAAGCAAGATAAGGATAGATTCTTCTCGGAGGTGCGGAAATTCCTATGGGACGACCCATATTTATTCAAGTATTGTCCCGATCAAATCATAAGGAGATGTGTCCCAGATGATGAGCAACAAAGCATCATCTCCTTCTGTCATTCTCAAGCAGGTGGTGGCCATTTTTCGGCTAAAAAGACCACAGCGAAAATTCTGCAATGTGGGTTTTATTGGCCCACTATGTTCAAAGACACACATGAGTTTTGCAAAGCATGTAAACTTTGTCAGAAATTAGGGGGAATCTCCCGTAGAAACATGATGCCACTCAATCCCATCTTAATTATTGAAATTTTTTATTGTTGGGGCATCGATTTCATGGGCCCATTCCCATCTTCTTTTGGAAACCTATACATCTTGCTTGCCGTCGACTATGTTTCCAAATGGGTCGAGGCTATCCCTTGCCGGAATAATGACCATAAAACGGTCATTAGATTTTTAAAAGAAAATATTCGTTCCCGGTTTGGAACGCCTCGAGTCATCATAAGTGATGGAGGGTCTCACTTTTGCAATCGCCCTTTTGAAGCCCTAATGAAGAAATATGGCGTAACACACAAAGTGAGCACTCCCTATCACCCACAAACTAGTGGACAAGCTGAGATATCCAATAGGAAAATTAAACACAGTTTAGAGAAAACGGTGAACCACGATCGCAAGGATTGGTCACTTCGGCTTACCGATGCGCTTTGGGCTTACCGTACAGCTTTCAAAACTCCTATTAGAATGTCCCCCTATAGACTTGTCTATGGGAAGGCTTGTCACTTGCCTGTGGAGTTGGAACATAAGGCATATTGGGCTATTAAGAAGATGAATTTCAATTCTGACAAGGCAAGCTCGCTACGCAAACTACAATTGAATGAACTTGCAGAAATCTGGAATGAAGCTTATGAGAATGCGAGAATTTACAAGGACAAGACGAAGATATTCCATGATCAGAATATTCTTCACAAGACATTTACGATAAATCAAAAAGTTCTCATGTATAATTCTCGCTTACATCTATTTCCGGGAAAATTGCGATCTCGATGGACCGGTCCCTACATTGTGCAAACTGTCTATCCATATAGGACTGTCGAGCTGTTGAATCCAAGGAACGGCAACATTTTTAAAGCAAATGGGCAGCGATTAAAGCCGTTCTTTGAGAAATTCCCTTCAGAAGGTATGTCCATACCTCTGAATGATCCTGTGTATCAGGACGATTGATCTCCTAGTCTGATGGAGGTATAGAGTAGTTAGGATTAGGATTTTGCTGCTTTTATTTTCGTTTTCATAGGTTTGGTAGAAGGAGGAAGATTTCCACTTTTCACTCTCTCAGGTACTATCATTCCTCACTTCCTTTTATTTTCAAATTGCTCTCATGTTTTGCTCATTGCGCATCTTTTACATTGAGGACAATGCATGATTTGGTTGGGGGGGTGTAGGATCGCTTGGATGAATCCAGCGTTTTGCAACATTTCAAGCAATTATGTGGAAATTTTTCGATTTGTCAAACATTCGAAACTCTTTTGGAAAACACCGGTTCTATGCATTCAAGTTGATATGAGCATAAGAGGAAGAGATATGCAGTGTATGGGGCTGGATGTCTGGAATTCCTCATAGCAAAATGGTTTTTATTTGTGAACTCCCCTATTTTTGTGATTGATAGAAAACCTGAACACTTTTACACCTAGTTCACATTACACGATTTTCATGAGTTGAAGGGATTACATGATTTATGGATTAGCTAGACTTTGAATTAAGGTATTAAGAAATCTGGCCGGGGTACTTTGTCCATCCTTGTCCATGGGAAAATAATGAAAGATAAGGATTTTTAAAAATCCTATCTAATTTAAAAAGAAAAAAAGGAAAAGGAAGGATGAAATTGGGAATGTGGAAAAACGGTGGAAAATTCTGATTAGGGCTACCTACTACCAACCAGGGGATGGTCTACCCGTAACCAAAGCCGGAATTGGGACGTAGTGTGAAAGTCGTCGGAAGGACGGTAAGGCAAATTCCTGTCATTGGCTTGATGTGGCTCTATGTACCTTGAGTTCTATAGTCTAGTTGATCTATGAAGAAGATAAACCCAGAAACTCGTGAGATGAATTTTCACTACCCACACTAGGTTGAATTTGTTCAAGTTCTTCTATTTATCAACCAATCAGCGGGAATTTCATATGAATGCTTATTATGTTTTGAGGATTTACGGTTCCAACCTTTGACGCTTAATCTTTCTGAATCTTACACTTATGAACCTTGGAATGTATAGAAGGATGGTTTCTGAAAGAGAGTTGAGCTTTGAAGAATGAGATTAGTTTCACGCATGCTTTGCTCGGGACTAGCAAAATGCTAGTTGGGGGGTGTGTTGAGCTCCTAATTGTGTATATTCTAACCCCAATTCATCACTCATTGTGCATGGTTTGCATGGTTTATAGGCTAATATAATGCATGTTTTGTGACTACAGGATTGAGAGTGAACTCCACTCATTTGAAGTTGAAAAGAGCATGTTTAGGACCTTGGATGAAGACCCAAAGGAGGGCCGAACCATAGAAGGAAATGAAGCTGACCGGTCGTGACCGGTCGGCCAAGGAAGCCTGACCGGTCAAGACCGGTCAGCCATACACATGAAAGCTCTAATGAATAGGCCCGACCGGTCTTGACCGGTCGGCCACAGCTGCTGAAGGAAAGGTGGAAACGTCCGACCAGTCATGACCGGTCAGACATCATTGCTAGACTGAAGATAGACAGGCCCGACCGGTCTTGACCGGTCGGGCATACTTGCTGGAGTGGTCAGTTATTGAGGCCGACCGGTCGTGACCGGTCGGCTGTGCGCGAAGACTTAGAAAGTTCTAATTGCATCCCGATTTTCTCTGCGCTGCGTAAGTGTTACGCACTTTCTCAATTTTTTCAAAGTTGGGGAGCTTCCAGACTATAAAAGGACACCTAGGGATCGTTCCTAGGGTATCCTAGAAGGGTTCAAGCGAGGTTGGAGACTGTGGAAGTGGAGATTGGAGTTTCACAACTCCTTTTGGTTTGCTTTGCTATTTTCATGCTTTTTATAGTTGTTTCATGTTTCCTTGGATCATGAGCAGCTAAACCTCTTAGCTAGGGCTAAGAGGTGAAGCTTGTAGTGAATCCAAGATGTTTTAATTCGTAGTTAAGTGGTTTAAGTGTGGAATTCATGATTATGAACTAAGGTTTGAAGTTTATACAAGTTTTTAAGTAATTTTTCTTAGTCTTGTGATGACTCATGGATGTTTGGATGAATTACTTATCTTCTTAATTTGTTTGTAACGGTCTAGGCCTGTATGATCTGAGGAATCGGAGTGCCCTCTAGTACTAAGCTCTTCATAAAGGGACTTCATGCCAAAGTTCTATTTTTGTTGATTTTCTGGAATATTCAATGATTGTGCATGTGATTTGAATCCAGTTCAAATCCTGATCTAGCCTTGTCTTGTGAGAGGACTTGAGGATGGTTATGATTGAGAACTGGACTTATAGGAAAGGGGAATGACCTATGCAATTGAGCATGCTCAGCTCGGCCTACATTGAGTGAATCTTATGCATAGAACTTACATATTACAGAATGTTTGGTTTAACAGCTCTATCATCCGACTAGATAGACAGGAATGTCGATTCTAGTTGAGAGAATAAGAAACCACAGCGGATTGAACATCAAGGATTGCTACAAGTGGATCCTCTGAACCCCTAGTGCCTTCTTATAATTAATTACTTTCGATTTAATTCAACTTTTGTTACTCACATCAACTTCATACAACAATCTGATTAGTAGACTTAAATAGACACTTGTGGATGAATTTGTGAGATCCTACATAGTCCCTGTGGATCGACCTCGGTCTTACCGAGTTTATTACTACATCGCAACCCTACACTTGGGGAAGCGAACAGTCCCTAAGATTAGATGATGCACTTTGGGCTCACTGTACCGCCTACAAGACACCCATTGGAATGTCCCCTTATAGACTGGTCTATGGGAAAGCATGCCACTTGCCTGTGGAGATAGAACACAAACCCTATTGGGCAATTTAGGCTTTAAATTTTGACATTGACAAGGCTAGCTCGCTTCACAAACTTCAATTAAATGAGCTTGATGAGATCCGGAAAGATGCATATGAAAACTCGAGAATTTACAAGAGTAAGATGAAGGCCTTTCATGACAAGCACATCTTCAGGAAATCTTTCCATGAAAGACAGAAAGTACTCTTGTACAATTAACGACTTCATCTTTTTTCGAAAAAATTACGATCTCGATGGACCGGCCCATATATTGTCAAAGAAGTTTTTCCTCATGGGGCTGTGTAGATTGAGAATGCAGCGAATGGTAATTGTTTTAAAGTTAATGGACAATGCCTTAAACGATTTGTTGAGAAATTTGATTCAGAGGACATGTCCATCACTCTGAATGATCCTGTGTATCAGGATGATTGATCTCCTAGTCTGATGGAGGTATAGCTTAGGTAGGTTTAGTTTTACTGTTTTAGTAGGATTTAGTTATTGGAGTTGTAGACTTCCATGATCACTCTCTCAGGTAATATTGTTCTCACTCTCTCATATTTTACCATTGCTCTCATGTTCATGATTATTACATATCTTTTTACATTGAGGACAATGCAAGATTTGGTTGGGGGGTGAGATGAGATTCTTCATCTAGCATGTTGCAACATTTCGAGCCTCATATGCGCAAACTTTTTTCGAATTTTCTAAAATTTCAAAACTCTTTTATAAAACCTTATTTCTATGCATTCGAGATGATATGAGTATGAGAAGAGGAGATACGAAGTGTGTGATGTTGTAACTCTTGAATTTCTCCCAACATTGTTATGGGTAAATTCGGACTAAGCTAATAACATGGAAAGCTTTCCATTGAGGTTCATCTTCTACACCAAGTATGGTCATGGACCGACTATTTAGGAGAGGAAGCTAAGTCAGCATTCGGCCTTCTCAGGCCTCGGCCCCCTAGGCTCAGCATTCGGCCTTCTTAGGCCTCGGCCCCCTGGGCTGGCATTCGGCCTTCTCAGGCCTCGGCCCCTTGGGCTCAGCATTCGGCCTTCTCAGGCCTCGGCCCCTTGGGCTCGACATTCGGCTTTCTTAGGCCTCGGCCCCTTGGGCTGGCATTCGGCCTTCTCAGGCCTCGGCCCCTTGGGCTCAGCATTCGGCCTTCTCAGGCCTCGGTTCCCTCAGGCTCAGCATTCAGCCCTCTCAACCTCGGCCCACTTCGGCTCAACATTTGGCTCTCAGCTTGGCAAGAGGCCTGGCCTCATCCGCCTTGGTTTATCTCTCTTGATAAAATAAGGATAAGACTTATCCCACTGATCCAGATAAGGATAAGGCTTATCCCACTGATCCAGATAAGATATGGATTATCCTAACAAATTTGGATCCATTTAAATCTCTCCAATAATTATCTATAAAGAGGCCTACGCACTCTCTCCAGGTATGGGCAATCTACCGCCATTAAACCTCCAGCAACCTTTTCTTTCAAGATCCGTACTGACTTTGCCATCGGAGGGCCGTAAGCCGGGCCAACCGGCGGCGGTCCTAACATTTCTTGGTGATTGCAGGTTCTCAATCTATACCATTCATTTCTGAGTGGAGATCAGATGACGAAGAATCCAAGTTGGTCCCTGACCAACAGCTGTTAGTCAATTTTTGGCGTTAACAGATTGGCGCCGTCTGTGGGAACGACTAAATCGTTCACTTAATCTTTTCTTCGTCATTCAATCGTTCTTCACCTCATCAATGGAGGTTTCAGTAAATGGGAGGCCGCTCATAGCTCCAACCAATCACCATCACATGTGGGCCCCACCTCCTGAGAGCTCCCTCTCCATCTGCAATGTCCAGTAATGTTGGATGACACCAACACATTCTCTCCGCACACGCAGTTACAGGAACATTGTCCATCATCCAGAGATCCCAGTTCAAGAGGTGGACCCCACCTTGGCGACGGACACTTCTTTCATCTTCAACGTTTGCCTCTGCAGTTGCAATGGACGTTCGTCCATCAGCTCCTCCACCGTGCATGCCAGGAAAGGGTAGCTGATGCAATCATCTTGCATACCCAACGGTTGATGGATCACTCCAAGCCAACTGATGAAAGCCCCACCATCATACGGCTTGATCTTCATCACCATCCCAACTACTCATCCACCGTCCAAGACCTCTCCAATTATTTCCAAAGTTAGTTGAGGATACCTCAATGTCCAGCTGATGTGGATCCCATCTTTATCCTCCACATACTCACGTCAACACCACTTCCACCATCAATATCGCCACTGTCCATCTTCAGCACCAAAAGGTGGCACGCCACCAAACTATCCACCCATCATGATGGACCACATCATCCATCATATTAGAGACCGTCACATCAATGACCAGCATCATCCGTCCACACCAGTGTTCCCATCTTGCAGCCCGCTTGATCTTCTGATCTGCCTCATGTTTCACCCCATAGTCTCTTGTGCATGGTTGAAACTGACGAACGAATTGGATTTCCTTCTCGCTACCTCGGTGGACCTCACCTATTATCCTAAGCACCCATGCACAACCAAATATCCCAAAAAAATCTGCCTTCCAAATTTATTTATTTTTCTGGTGTAACGGCAAAGCGGTGCACGATTCTTGTTTTGGCAATCGGTGTAGAATTATCTTCCTGAAATCTCGGCTGTTAAAAATCTGAGATCCAACTGCCTCTAATGCTCCATTCCTTCGGCATGATTTTGACTGCCAAACATGCTCGACACTGCGCCTATTATTCCTTAATCCTCCAAGAGAACAACTGTAAGATCGTCGAATCTCCCGCGTACCTGTGGGCAACATCTTCAAAGGACTCCCATTCAGAAAATCTTCCATACCTAGATCCAACGGATGAGAAGTTGCCATATGTCTTCAGGTGCAGGACCTCCATTTGACGTGATCACAGTTGGCTGATCCACCATCCATCCATCCAAAATGCAACTGTGGTGTACCCCACTTTCAAAGGAAGTAATGGAGATCTCCTTCATCAACGTCACCAACAGTGGAGATCTTCCACCATCCAGCGGTTGATCATCTGACATCAACCGTCCACCGTCACACAGTCCATACAACAGTTGGAGATCAATCTCCACCATCCATGTCACATCATCTACATGTCACATGTGATCTCTAGCTCCATCTAACATCCAAATGATTGGACGTCCAAGAGGGGCACATGTAGCCGACAAATGAATGATCACGATCATCAGCCATGTGATTAGCAAAGGGCATCTTCATCTCAAACGTCCAGCCATATAAGACACCTCCTACATCACACGTATCAGCCAAAGGAGTGCATCTCTCTCCAAGTCCCTCATGTGTGTTGCAGCAACACAGCCCCTCTTCACTCACATGTGCCAAGCACGTAAATGTCCAGCCTCCACGTGGAACCTATCATCCAAACGTCCATGCAGCAACTGGAGTTCCCTCCAATGGCATGGCCAGAATATCAGAAGCCATTGTATGATCCTCCATCTTAGCCATCCATTCATCATCTCACACGAGCTCTAGCAGGCCCCAGCCGCCTTGACCTCATCCACTCTCCACCATCAAGCTATATCTCAGCCCCGGCCCACTTCTCACATGTATATTGATGGGCCCGTCTCTGAAGAATTATTCCCATCCGTTCATCAGAAGATGAAAACAACGGACGACTCGACGAACCAGTACTGTAAGTTCAACAGTGTGCCACTAATCTTCTCTATACATCTCCGTGACCATAGCATCATTCTTTGTATCATTAATCACGCGGAAAATTCGGGCAGAAGATCTATATGATGTCTGGTGATATCGTCTTTCTCGTTGGACTGATTATCAATGGCTTCTCCAAAAATGTGACTATCCTCATCATCGGCCATTTCCTGTTTGGCATTGATATTGACTTCACCAACCAGGAGTTGCATCTTGTTCAACATTCAACCATCTGGATCATCCAGAAATCCAACCGTTCCCATCACCATCCAAATGTCAAATCAATCCAACCATTCATCATGTGGGCCCGTGCATGTTTGGATGGTTGTGAATAACAAGGGTGAACGGTCAAGATTGGATATCCATACGTGGAATTGCAATAGTCTAGCCAATGGTGGAGACCAATCTCCATCTCCAACCATCATTCTCGAAGGATAGAATCACCTCCACACGTGTACAACATACAAGGTGGATGATCATGATTAGCAACAGTGAAGGAGCATTTGTACACCCAATGTTTGCAGCAACTCAAATCACCACCCTACGTGCCATTCTCAAATGTCCATTCCTTGATGAACGACTATCTCCATCCGCGCATGCATCTCCACCAGTCTCCATCTTTCTCTGCAGCACTCTAACATCAAGGTGGACCCCATCAGCACGCAGGAGAGGGACGCCATATTCAAGTGGACCTATCACTAGCTCCATCAGCATATTCGTAGCTACCAAGGGAGGTCATGAAGCCCATCCAACGTCCAACAATTGCGGAGCCTTGCACCTCCATCATCAGCCATCCGAGACAAGATGAACCATCCATCCATTCAAAATAGATCGATTTCCTCTCCAACGGTTGTATGATATCCAACACTAGCATGTGGACATTCCATATCAACCGTCCACAGTCACATGAAGTTGCCATCAAGTACAAAAGGTGGGTCATCTTCCCAGCCGTTGGTCATGTCTTTGGCAAATAAGAAGTAATTCAAATTTACACACGTGCAAAGCTCAAGTGGATCCATGCTCAAGAGGACCTCTTCAAGATGCGACCAGCTCATCAGCATGTGCCTCTAAGCCCGAGTGCAAACAACAGGACACGGGTCTCGGCTCCCTCAGGCACACCCATCAGGCATCGGACTAAACATATGGCACTCGCCCTCGGATTGACATTTAGCCTACTCGGCATCGACACGTGGCGCCCAGCGTTGGGCACTTGCTCGTACTTGCCCTCGGCTCAGCCTTGAATTAAGCCTACTCAGATACTTCAGTAATAACCTCTTCAAAGTTCCGTGCTTAGACTTTCTAACCACGAAACTTGGGGGGCTTCTGTTATGGGTAAATTCGGACTAAGCTAATAACATGGAAAGCTTTCCATTGAGGTTCATCTTCTACACCAAGTATGGTCATGGACCGACTATTTAGGAGAGGAAGCTAAGTCAGCATTCGGCCTTCTCAGGCCTCGGCCCCCTAGGCTCAGCATTCGGCCTTCTTAGGCCTCGGCCCCCTGGGCTGGCATTCGGCCTTCTCAGGCCTCGGCCCCTTGGGCTCAGCATTCGGCCTTCTCAGGCCTCGGCCCCTTGGGCTCGACATTCGGCTTTCTTAGGCCTCGGCCCCTTGGGCTGGCATTCGGCCTTCTCAGGCCTCGGCCCCTTGGGCTCAGCATTCGGCCTTCTCAGGCCTCGGTTCCCTCAGGCTCAGCATTCAGCCCTCTCAACCTCAGCCCACTTCGGCTCAACATTTGGCTCTCAGCTTGGCAAGAGGCCTGGCCTCATCCGCCTTGGTTTATCTCTCTTGATAAAATAAGGATAAGACTTATCCCACTGATCCAGATAAGGATAAGGCTTATCCCACTGATCCAGATAAGATATGGATTATCCTAACAAATTTGGATCCATTTAAATCTCTCCAATAATTATCTATAAAGAGGCCTACGCACTCTCTCCAGGTATGGGCAATCTACCGCCATTAAACCTCCAGCAACCTTTTCTTTCAAGATCCGTACTGACTTTGCCATCGGAGGGCCGTAAGCCGGGCCAACCGGCGGCGGTCCTAACATTTCTTGGTGATTGCAGGTTCTCAATCTATACCATTCATTTCTGAGTGGAGATCAGATGACGAAGAATCCAAGTTGGTCCCTGACCAACAGCTGTTAGTCAATTTTTGGCGTTAACAAACATAATGGCTTTATATGCTATTTCCCCTATTGTTGTGATTGATAGAAACTTTGAACACTTTTTACACCTAGTTCACATTACACGATTTTCATGGGTTGAAAGGATTATGTGATTTGTGGATGAGCTAGACGTTGATTTAAAAGGTGTTGAGAAACCAAGCCGGGGCATTTTGTCCATCCTTGTCCATGGGAAAATAACGAAAGATATGGATTTTTAAAAATCCTATCTAAATTAAAAGAAAAAGGAAAAGAAAGGATGAAATCAGGAATGAAGGAAAAATGGTGGAAAATTTCGAAAAGGGCTACCTATTACCAAACGGGGGATGGTCTACCCGTAACCAAAGCTGGAAATGGGACGTAGTGTGAAAGCCGTCGGAAGGACGGTAAGACAAATTCCTGTCATAGGCTTGTTGTTACTCTGCACACCTTGAGATCTACAGTTTAGTTGATCTATGAAGAATACAATCCCAGAAACTCATGAGATGAACTTTCACTATGCACACTAGGTTGAAATCGTTCGAGTTCTTCTATTTATCAGTCAATCAGTGGGAATTTCATATAGACACTTCTTATGCTTTGAGAGTTTAAGTTTGCAATTTCTATCACCTAGTTTCTCCAAATTTTATACTTGTGTGTCTTGGAATGGATAGAAACATGGTTTCTAAAAGAGGGTTGGGTTTGGAGGTTTGAACTTATTCACGCATGTTTTGCTCGGGACTAGCAAAAAGCTGGTTGGGGGGGTGTGTTGAACCTCTAATTTATACATTGCATTGCCCAGTACATCACATTATATGCACGGTTTTCATGCTTAAAAGGCCTATCTAATGCATGTTTTGTGATTTCAGGAATGAGAGCGGAATTCACCCAATTGGAGACTAAAAAGAGCCATTTGAAGCCATTGGATGAAGAAGAAAGAAGGACCAAAGAAAGTAGAAAGAGAGGAGAAGAAAGGAAGAAAGAAGCAAAAGGAGAAAGCAAAAACAAAAGCCAAGACCGATCGTACGACCGGTCGTCCATCGCCAGGACCGGTCGTCCGACGGGTCCGATTATGCACAGAAGAAGAATTTTCTTAGAAGGTCACTGGACCATTCACGTCGGTCGTGCGACCGGTCGTCCGATGCCCAGACCGGTCGTGCGACCGGTCTTTGAATTAAAAGATTAAATCAGAATTTTTGCAAAACTCTCTGGACTAAAAAGTGACGTTTTACGACCGGTCGTGCGACCGGTCGTCAGGGAGCTCAGACCGGTCGTGTGACCGGTCGTCTGCATAATAAAGCTTCTCCGTGAAGCTCCGAGATTTTCTGCGTAGTGCGTAACCTTACGTAATTTCTGGATGTTTCCGACGCAAGGGGCTTCCACACTATATAAGGACACCTAGGGGCTCTTCCTAGGTCATCATAGAAGCCAAGGAAGGTCGTGGGAGAGGACGGAAGTCGACGTGGAGCATCAGCAACCCTCCAATTTCTGGTTTTTCTAGTTTTTATGCTTTCTTATTTGAGTTTTAGTTGTAGTATGACAATGCTCGGCTAGAATCTCTCAGCTAAGGCTGAGAGGTGAAGCTTGTAGCTAATTTCATGTTTGATTCAGTTTAATTCAAGTAATTTCAATTCAAGTTTGGGTTTTTAATATTTTAGTCCCTTAAGTTGGTAGTTTGAGATGTTTTATGAGAGTTCATGTGCTCCGGACATGAATTCCTTGCAATTCTCTGAGATTATCATATGTTGTGGTGTTTAGATTCGAATTATAGAAATCCTTGAGCAAGCCATAGTCCATAGGCATGGCTGTTACTCCGAAGGCTATGATTTTGAAATCTACATGTGTTGAATGGGACTAGAACTTAGAAGTTCAACTTGAATGGAATTAAATGTGTTTGAATGCTTTATTTTCCAACTAGATGAGAGATAGGACTTCAAACCTAGTTGTGTTCTATACTTGGATTTATTGGATTGGCATAGGATTGCTACAACTGGATCCTTGAATGCCTTAGTACCTTAAATTACTGGTTTTCATTAAGTTACTGTTTTAGTTTAATTACTCAATTGAATCCTCATATCTATTGCAAACTGAGTTGCTGAAATAGTTTGAAAGTTGTTTCTAATTCCCTGTGGATCGATCTCAGTCTTACCGAGTTTTATTACTACATCGCAGCCTTACACTTGAGGCAAGCAAACAAGTTTTTGGCGTCGTTGCCGGGGATTTTAGATAACGGTTTTCGAATTGTTTTAGTGGCTGTAGAAGTAGAAGCAGATAGGTTTTCTGATTTTTTTTAGAACTAACAAATTATTTTGCTTTGTAGGATTTCTCTCTAGTTAAAAGCGCATCAGGTGATACCTTTCTAACTTAGCTTTTTACAGATTTTCTATTTTCATATTAATTTCAGATTTCTAGGATTTAGGACTAGTTTAGTTTTTGGTTGAGTGGTTTATGTCCCGTTGGGAACGTAACCACTCAAACCATCTCCAATCTGAAGGTGGTTTAGTTGGACCATTGTCAGTCCATAGATGAGTCCAAAATTACCAAGAGCATTGTGAAAGTTTGGGGAGTATGGATCAAACACCTTTAAGGAATCCTCCCCCCCTACTCCAACTACAAACGCAAATCAAGGAGTAGGAGAGAATGAGGTACATAATGTTCCTCCAATGAGATCACTGCAGGATTACCTACAACCAGCCCGTGCAATTACACCCTCTTGTGTGGTTCTACCACCAAACGGGGGAAACATCGACATAAAGCCGGGTGTAATTCAACTTATACCAAAGTTCTATGGGCTAGACTCTGACTGCCCATATCTGCACTTGAAAGAATTCGAAGAAGTGGTGGCTACCTTGCAAAACACCAATGTTTCAAAAGATACCATTAGACTTAAACTTTTTCCCTTTTCATTGAAAGAAAGAGCTAAAGATTGAGGAGATCCTCTAGCTCAGGAGATCCTTTTTGAGGAGATCCTCTAGCTCAGGAGCTGGGTCATCATCTTCCTCATCCCAAGCTTCATCCAGACCCATGAGCTCGAAGTCTAATTCGATGTCAAAATCTTATGATTTGACTTCAAACTCATGTGACTCTTTAGACGAACTTGGCACATTATTGAATGCAGGAAAAGAAATGTTTTTTGGTTTTTGAGAATTTTATGGAATTGAAATGCTAGATGTTTTTGGCTTTTGAAAGTTTTTTTATTTTTTTGGATTTTGAAAATTCATGTGACCCTGAACAAGCGGGCATTGCAGACCATGATTGATCCCAACTTATCCCAGAGTACCGTTCGCTGCTTAAATTGGCCTATTTTTTGGAAGCCAGAGCCCTCAGATGACTCTCTGGCTGATTCAGAAGTTAGGGGGACGGATGACCATTCAGGACCCCACACTCCTTCCCCTAGAGAGGTGGGGGTTGATGATTTGGGCGAAGAATCACAGTCTGGCCTAATGACCATGATTTCTCGTTGGTTGGTTTCGAGATCTGAGTCATACTCAGTCCCTCCCGAATCACTTACCTCGCATTGCAGTTCGTCTGGTTCCATAGCGAGACACAAGTTTGGAATCTAGACATCAGACCAATCCAAGGCTGGCCATTGTTAGTGCACTTTTCCGTGGCATACTAGTGCACCTTGTTTGTCAATCACTTACGTCAGTGAGTCTAGTGTCGGTTGAGCCCAATGAAGACGAAGACCGAAGACTCAAGACAGACCGGCCGCATCAAGGAAGAAGTTTCAGGTAAAAGCGATGCCTTGGTGCCTTAACCTTGACCAAAACCCATCCCCTTTGTATCTTTGATGACCTTAACCATATTGGAGTACATTTAGTCATCATAGATCGGCCCTAGGTGTCCCATTTGATCACCCTATCCTTGGCCTAAAAGGACAGGCTGAAACATGAGGAGTTCAGCTTTATGGAGGGAAGAACCAGGCTGGTCCGACCATGACCGGTCGGCCAGCAGCCCTGCTGCATTTGCATAAACCCAGCCGACCGGTCATGACCGGTCGGCCTTCACAAATGAAGGAGATCAGCAAGGGGGCCCGACCGGTCATGACCGGTCGGCCTGATGTGTTCAGCTTGTACAGCAAGGTGCGCCGACCGGTCATGACCGGTCGGCCTGATGTGTTTTGGCTGTCCAGTGAGGGGGTCCGACCGGTCATGACCGGTCGGCCCATGTGTTTGGCCTAGCACCTTGATACCCTTCAGCAGGGGAGTCCGATCGGTCATGACCGGTCGGGACAGGTCGGCATATAGCCGTTTTTTGACCATTGGGGCTCTATTTCCCTACATATAGAGCTCCGGTTTTGGGCTTTAGAAGATGGATTTTTGAGGGAGTAAAGCCACCATTGAAGGAGATCTTTTGAGGCTCATTCCTTGACCTATGCAAGGCATCTTCCTTGTGCTTTAACACAAGATTAGAGCATTCCAAGCTCATGAAGAAGATGACCTTCATCCCCTCTTGATCTCTAGAGTTAGGAAGCTTCTTGATTGGCAAATCCGTGTCCTAAACTCGAAGATGAGATCGTTGTAGGTAAGAGACTTTAGGAAACCCATTCCCTCTAAGTTGTAGAGCTCTTAAACCTACCCTCCTAGCACCTTGGGCATCTCAAAGGCATCGCATGCAAGGTGTTTGATCGAATGTGGCTGAGGCATTGGCGATGCAACGGAGACACGATCGTGGGAGCAAGGGAAGCGGATTGAAGCACGGGAGAGCGGAGATCCAGCAACCCAATCCGGCGCTAAACAAGGGGCTCATCCGACAAGTAGGTTGTCTTATTTGAGAGTCCATTCTAGAGTTTGTTTTTCGAACTCGACCTAGGGACGTTAGTCGTTCCTTGGCCCGTCAGCCGGGCCTAAACTAAGTCTCCAAGGGGGAGCCTCCGACACGGGAGTAAACGTGCGATTGGGTTGAGAGTTAGCCTATGTCTAAAACTCCGGATACGGTTGAGAGGTGAACCGATAAAACCTCCGTGTAAAGGTTGAGAGGTGAACCTCATTTAAAACCTCCGATAGTGAATGCCGGTGTGCTCAAAGGGGTTGAGTACTTGAACTGGGAGTGGAGTAGACACGTAGTCGAACCACTATACATCCTTGTGTTTGTGATTGTTCTTGAGCACATTTATATCTTTGCATTGTTAGTTTAATTGCTTAATTATGAATGCTTGATAGGAATGCATGCTAGGCACCTTTAGGCTCATCCTCACACAAGAAGTACCTTCACTAGTTGTGTAGACTTGAGCTCATTGATCCACTCTCATAAGTCTACACTTGTTGCATAGGTTAGAAGCTTAATTAGTTGAATCATTTACTTACCTATGCATGCTTAGACTAGGACTATTCATTGCTTATACTTTTGCTAGTCATGTGAATGGACCCACCTAGGCTTGGAAGCCGAAGTGTTCTTGCTTACATAGCTTAATTTGTTGAATTGCATAAGTAGGCGAAAAGAATTTCAAAAAGGTCCTATTCACCCCCCCCCCCCCCCCCCCCCCCCCCTCTAGGTCCATTGACATATCTCCGAGTATCTCTACAAGCGGTAAAACCACAATTTCAGCCATTCCCTTTCTTGGTCCAATGGATGGACTGCTTCTGCCCCTGGCTGATGGTTGATGATGTTGATTCTGCAGAGATGGGAGGGTCGTGCCCCTTGTTGATTGATGCTGAGATGGGCAAGTTGTGCCCTTGGTTGGCTGGAATTGAAGTGGGCAGGTTGTGCCCCTGGTTGAGAGCAGGTATCAGAGTATCCTGGTCCTGAAGCTGTTGTATTTGTTTTTCTTCTTTGTCTTCATCCTCTCCTTCTTCTTTTGGAGGCTTAGATGGTTTGAGAATCTAGTCCCATCGAATGGGGGGTCACATGGCCCAAGCTAGGCTCATCGGGAGGCCATTGTGTAGTGCAGTTGGTCGATTTACTCTTGGATCTCTGCAAGGCTCTCCTGGCCTGATGAATTGAATGGGTGAGCACCGAAATTTCTTTTTTCTTTTGTCCATGATGATTGACTTGTACCCGAGTCCCCATTTGCGTTGATTGTATACCAACGGCATCTTTCTGAACTTGAAATGATTATTCATCCGATACTTGAGGCTCAGACGTTCTGCTGGTGAAAAGACACGATCCACACTTATCGGTTCTGGATTGGCGATAGCATTCACAGTCTCAAATTTGAAACTATGAAACGGGACGTCTTCTTTGGAGTGTTGGATGTCGATGACAGGGATATCTGGTTCAATGGCAGCAACATTGGAAGGAATGATGAGCTCCTTCTCTACATGGATAGAGATCACTTGATTTCCACAGATATACTTCACCCGTTGATGCAAAGTTGATGGCACAGCTCCAACCTTGTGTAGCCAGGGTCGTCCGAGCAACATATTGAAAGAGGCTGATATATCCAGGATTTGGAATGTGATGGTGGAGATTTCTGGACCTATCTGCACTTCTATGTCAACCTCTCCTTCCACTGATCGGCGGGTGTTGTCGAATGCTCTAACGTACATGGTACTTGGTCGGAATGAGGAGGGATTGATTCCCAGGCGTTCCGCAGTCTTAAGCGGGCAGACATTTAAGCTTGAGCCGTTATCGATAAGGACCAGTGGGACACAAAGGTTTTTATATCGTAAGGTTATATTGAGGGATCACCCATGGTTGCGCCCTTCTGGTGGCAACTCATTATCAGTGAAGGTGACGGCGAGGGGAGCCAAGAGTTGTCCGATCATCAATGCTATCATTTCAGGTGCTGTATCGGAGGAGACATAGGCATCGCTCAGGGTTTTTGTGAACATTTCTCGGTGTGTGCGAGATAAGCAGAGTAACTCCCATACCGAGATTTGGGCAGGGACTGACTTGAGCTGAGTTGCAACATCATATGTAGCTTCATTTTTGTTACTGAGGTTTGAGAGAGCACTTTTGAGATCTCCTTTGTTCTGATTATCTCTTCGGATGCAACGCCCATTAGGATTCATGTTTCCTACCTCTGTACATTCTGGATAGTGCCACGGGACTTCTTTATAATTTTCCTCTCCTTTGCTTTCTAGGACCACTGGTTCTTGCAACGGTGCTGGTGTGGGTACCAGATCTTCCTCATATGGAGCTTTTGCCTTGAGGACTACATTGTTGCCTGTGCTGAAGGGATAATCTCGAGGTTTGTCTTCATAGATCACATAAGGTTGTGGTCCTGGCTTGACTGTTCCTGGAGCAGGAGGTTCCCATGGAACGAACACTAGTCCTCTTGATATGGCAAGGGGTTTCTCTGTTTGGCCCAGCTGTTGTAGTGTGATTGACACACCTCCGGAATGTCTTTGTGGCTTGGGGACAGAACTTGCCCCTTGTAATATGACTAGCTTGACTGGAGGAGCCCCTTCCAAGACTATGGGTTCTTGCTGCTGATGAGTATATTGACGGCAAGGCCACGAGACGAACTGGGGTCCGTCGAATGCTAAGGCAGAGGATTTTAAAGGATGTTGGTTGTTCACTCCCCAAGTGTAGGGCTGCGAAGTAGTAATAATTCGGAAAGACCGAGAATCGTTCCCACAGAGATTTATGAATGGGTATTCTCAAAATTTAACTAAAACAACTAGTAATTAAGATCCTATTAAGAACTAAAGTTGGAAAATAGCAAATCTAGGTTTAAACAGTGAATGTGTAAGGTAATATCAATCTAAAAAGGCACTAGAGCGCCAATGATCCACTTTTGATAAGTTTCAATGCATCAACACAACTAGGTCTCTCACAACACAATCAGCATCGAATTCATATCTCTACCCGATCGGAATATAGAGCGGTTCAATCAACAATCATCTAAAACAGTTGCTCATTCATTGATTTGATTCCCACAATAATACTCAAGCCTTGGGCACACTCAATTGTGTAGGCTAAACCTCTTTTCAATCTAGTTGAGAGACTCACAACCATAGCCTTCATTAAATCCTATCACTAGACTTGATTACAACTAATGATTAGAACTCTAATTAAATCAAAATCAATCAACAAACAACTATTTCAGATTACTATAAAAGATAAGAACTTTAGTTGAATGAGTTCCCACATGAAAATCAGGCCATTGCATACAAGGCAATCAAAGAATCTACCATGCCCGGAGTCGATGATAGATCAATGAACTACACAAGCATAAACAATGCTCAGAAGCTAAATTACTAAGTTAGGATCACTAAGAATCACATGAGCCCGGAGTCATCAAGAGATCAAAGTAAAAACCCAACTACAACTTGATTCAAACTCACATTAACTAAAATTCTTCAATTAAATCATAAAAAGGAAACCTAGGTTGCATCAATCCATAAAAAACGAATCAAAAGCTTCACCTCTTAGCCCTAGCTAAGAGGTTTTAGTTCATCTCTAACATCCTTGAACTAAAAAGCCTCAAAAACATAAAAACTACTAAAACAAGAAGAAAACTTAGAAACTCGAAGTAGAATCCGTCTCCTAAGCAATCCCCACGTCCTAGCATGCCTTGGTATGAAGGGAAGAAGTACTTTTATAGCTTGGAGGTGTCCATTACGCAAGAAACTTCCAAAGTGTGTGTAAAAGTACGCACTTGCGCAGAGAATTTCGGAGCCCAATTTAGAAAGTTCCCGTTTTTGCATCACCGACCGGTCGGACGACCGGTCGGACTGGCCTGGCCGACCGGTCACGACCGGTCGTGCCTCACTGTCAAACAGTCCAGCAGCTCTGGAGTGAGAAAAATCCTCTGGCCGACCGGTCTAGACCGGTCGGACTGGGTTGGCCGACCGGTCACGACCGGTCGGACTGCCTTTCTGATCAGTCCAGCAAGTTTTCTTGGCAGGTAGTGGGGTGGCCGACCGGTCTTGACCGGTCTGGCTCCCATGGCTGACTGGTCGTACGACCGTTCTAAGCCCTTCTTCTTCTTGATTTCTTTCTCCGCTATGCTTTCTTCTTTCTTTTCTTTCTTCTACCCTTTCATGCTTAATCTTGTGGTCTTCAATACTTGTAATGAGCTTTGTTTAGCCTTGAATCAGTGAAATCTCCATCTTGTCCCTACAATTGCAAATCATACATTAGAGTAGTCCTTTAAACATGTAAACCGTGCATAATGATTGATGACTTGGGGTTAGAATATGCACAATTAAGAGCTCAACATTGGTAGCAGCTACTGGAGGAGTTCCAGGGACCGAGATGACGATCTTGGGGTCATCAATCAGATTTTGTATGGCATTCTTCAGAGTCATGCATCGATCAGTGGTGTGGCCACGCCCTTGATGGTAGGCACAATATTCATCTTCTCGGTAGTTCGGAGGTAGAGGATTTGGAGGAGGCCTGGGTGCCATTGGAGTGAGTAACTGTTTTTGTACCAGCATAGCCATGACTTGACTGAGTGGCTGAGTGAGAGGAGTGAATTTCCTGAGCTCCCTCTAATTCTGCCTATTCTGATATGAGTATTGGTCGTTCCCCCTGAACTGCTATTGCTGTCGAGGTGGTTGTGGCTGTGGTTGAGGATTTGGTTGCGATAGGGTGGCTGTGGCTAATACCTCCGAGGTTAATGTTGAGCCTGATTTTGCTAATATGGTTGACATCCTTGTGGGGGACCATATTGGTTGCCCTGAGCAGTAGCGATGATGTTGTTTACCTCTGTCGGGCGAGGAGGAGAACCGCTATGATTTCCATTCCCATATCCAATGGGTCTTCCTTTCACTCTGTTTCGTTTGACTGGAGTGGCCTGATGAGGCCATGGGGAGATTGTCCCTGCGCGGATTCCTGCTTCGACTTGCTCTCCAGCACCGATCAACTGTAAGAAATTCGCATATGGATGCGAGATGAGATATCCAGATATGCTAGGATGTGTTGAATGAACAATCATGGAGATTTGTTCTTCGTCGTCGATAGGTGTCCGTATTCTGGCTGCCATAGCCGCCAACGTCCCACATTAGCTGATAACGTTTTGTCACTCCTTTGCCTGAGAGTCGCAAGGTCGGCTCTCCTGGGTGCCATGTTGAGATTGTATGCGAATCTGTCGACGAAAGCCTGAGAGAGTTTTTCCCAAGTCCTAATGCGATGGCAATCCAATGATGTGTACCAATCTAGGGCATCGCTCTTCATAGATTTTTAGAACAAGCAAATGAGGGCTCCTTCATTTCCTGAGATTGCACTCAGCTGTCCATAGAAAGCCTTGAGATGTGTTGTAGGACAACCGCTGCCATCATATCTTTTGAATTTTGGTACCTCAAAGTTTTGAGGTATTTGAGCATCTGGAAAAGGATACAAGTCTCTGAACTTGGTTGAAGGTAAATCGATTCCCTGTTGTCGTTGAAGTTAATTTTGCAAGATCTGAAACTACTCCAGCAACTTGTCCAGTCCTGTATGATCTACTCAAACGATTGATGCCTCTCGGAGTAAGGCACATTCTTCTTCGGCATAGTGGTCGATGTCTTCGACCCTATGGGCTTGCTGAAAAGAAACCGCGAGTTATTGAAATTGATTCGATGATTGAACTAGATTCTGACGAACTTGTGCTTAAAATGACTATAATTGAGTTGGAGACTGTACTAAAGGTTGAACTGGAACTTGCTGAAAATTAATTAGAGATTGCTGGATTGAAGATTGCTAGAAATTAACTGGAGTCCCATCGGCGGGGATGTGCTGAAATTGAAAAATGCTCCTGTTTATAGGAGGCTGAGATGCTGGAAAGTGACCCCCTTGTTGGGTATTCGCCACTGTCCGCTGACTGATGTGGGCTTAACACTGACCCCCATTGTGGGCATTCGTCAATGCTGTCCCTGCTACTAGAAATTGAATTGAAATCCCATTGGTGGGGATGTGCTGAAATTGAGTAAAGGTCCCATCGGCGAAGACATGCTAAGAAAGGAAAGGTGTCCCATCGACGGGGGCGTGCTGGAATCTACTGAGATTGTTACTTGCAAGATTGACTGGAATTTCCTGCGACGGGAATGCTCTAAGACGGTCTTGTCGTCACAGGAAGGTATTGTGGAGGATGCCCCATAGCGAAGGGCTGAGATGACTGTTGTCGGTAGTCTTGGGCAAACTCCGATGGTTGTGCCTAATTTGAACTAGAGGCCGAGGGGACCCAACATGTCTGCTGAGATTGTTAAATTGGGCCGACTTGATTGTTGACTGTTGCGGTAGCTTGTGCTTGCATGAATTGCAAGAGCATTTCTTGCATTGCTCTCATTCCTTGTGCCAATTCTTGCATGATTGGTGTATTCTCAATTGGTTGTTGCGCTGGAGGTCACGCTTCTGCCATGTCGAGGGCAGGGAAGAGGTGAGCTTCCTCTTCGTGGTCGGACATGACTTGCTGAGCTCGAGTGCGGATTACGCTGCGGAAGGGAAGTTATTTCCGAAGACGTTGAGCCCGAGGAGGCGCAATTGTGAGGAATATGCTCTACTCTTCTTCTTCTTTTTTAGTTTTGGGATTTTTTATTTTTTTGTTCTTAGATGGAATGCTATGCAAATGAGATTATATGAGGACTAATGACTTTCAAGTACAGGAAGGATTCTATTTTTTCAAGTTGGATCACGACTAGTGGCACTAGCATACCCCCAGCAGAGTTGTCATTCTGTGGACGCTCACCTCTCTGCACTCCCGAACCTCCCTCTTGGAAAAGGGGTGTGTGCGAGCGAATGGCTAGTTTATGCCACTGGCTTACCTCATTCTCGAGGGCTTTTTCTCAGTTGTCGTGTTAAATTGGATATGTTTGGATGAGTTTGTATAAGACTAGAGTCGCCACTAGTTAGTTACTTTGAATCTACAGTCGGCTAGACCCCATAGAAATGTTAGAGAAGGGAATCCGAAGATTCCTTCCTCTAAAATGACTCCTTTTGATCTGCGGCCAGAGATTCGAGGTAAGGGATCACGGTTACAGGGTGGAAAGATGTTAAGCACTCCACTCTGCCCGTACCGAAGTACGGTCTCTACTTCACAGAATCAAAATAATACTTGAAAGTTTAATTTAATCCTTGTACATTCTCATTAATGATATGATGCATGAATGTAGGTTTGAATAGTAAGAGTTTCTGATGAGTAGGTTTCCATTAACAGGCAAGCCCAGAGCATACGCTCGAACTAATAGGTGCTTTATGCGGGATGCATGCTGTGTATTTGAATAATCAAAGTATTTGCAGTGATATGATAAGCAGGGGGTTGGAGGAATAGTAAATGTTGCACTTATACTAGATGCGAATGAGATAATGCTAATGAAAGAGTAGCTGGATGGACGGAGGTGTCGCAAGGGTTTGCTTCGAGTGGCTAGATCAGGACTTGGGTAGCTTGGGAGACTTGGACCAGGGTCAGGCTGGGCTGGAGCAGGGCTAGGCTCTTCTCTCTCGGGCTCTCCTTGGTGGAGGAATGGGCTAAAGGGATGGAGCTGAACTCAAAATTTATAGGATTTCTCTAAGAGTTGAGGGATGCTGAAACAAGAAAGGAGTAGGGGTATTTATAGCCGCGAGCAGTGGCAGCTCATGTAATTAGGCTTGGGCAGCACCCTGGGGGCCGCCCGTACGGACTCGTTACTCTAGCTTCGAGGCGTACAACCCCCGAACCTGAAGCAGCAAAGCCTGTGGTTCAAGGTTCGGACCTACTCCGAAGCTGTGGTTAGGAGCCAGGTGAGTTGACTGGGTTTGAAAGATGGGTTGACACGGTGAGTTGACTGGGTGCAAGGGCTGGACGGACCTGGTGAGTCAACTCGGTGATTTGACTCGGCGGGTTGAGTCACCAAGTTTGACTTTTTTAGAATTTTTTTACTGATTTTTCTTATGGGGGGGTTTTCAGGCTGATGTTTAGGGGTGAGTTGACTGGGTTCAGACTTGAGCTGGGTCATGGGTTGGGCCTTACAAGGGTGAGTTCAACTGGGTTTGGACATGGGATTTGGGGGTATGGTCCTCCATTCATTCAGCTATCTCTACCAGCATTGTAGCCGAAGGTGGGGTGTCTACACCAACTAATCTACAAATCTACATAATCCCTTCAAACTATAAGAATTATGTAACTTGAACTAGGCTCAAAAGTATTCAAACTTTCTATTGATTATATAAATAGGGAAATTTATGTAGAAAACTATTATATTTAAGATAATTTAGAGGTCTTAAATTCATACCAATTCCTCTCTCATCCTTTTATACTTATGACATCCCAAGTGTATAGTAATAAATTTTTCCAAAAGAGTTTTGAATTTCAAAAAATTGTAAATTTTTTATAAAAATATTGCTCGAAATGTTACAAAATACTAGATTCATCTAGGAATCTCACCCCAACCAAATCTTGCATTGTCTTCAATGTAAAAAATTATGCAATGAGCATTAATATGGGAGCAATGATAAAAATAAAAGAGGGTGAGAACGAGAGTACCTGAGAAAGTCGATCATAGAAGTTTACAACTCTGACAATTTAAATAACTCAAACTAATATAAACTACTCTACACCTCCATCAAACTAGGAGATCGATCTTAATACACATGATCATCCAAATGAATGTCATTTAACAAGATTATGAGGTGGAGTAAAAGATTTTTTAGTAATACCATCCACCATCTTGATTCATAATGCACATGGGTGATGTTCGTTGTGGTAATCAGTTGAAAATTCTGCTGAAAAAGTTCAGCGAGTTTCTCAAAGTTGTCACTCCATGTGTCAGGAAAGGAGAATTTCTTTGGTTGGAAATTATTAAACATGACTCTCCTTTCCAACTTGTCTTGGAAAAAATCATTCAAGTACGGGTCATCCTAGAGATGGTGCCCTTCAGTTTGAACAAATCAAAGAGATGTGAAGACTTGTATTTCTTCTTCACAAATCGTTATGGTCTCCACAAAATCAGATTCTACCGGTGCCTCTATAATCAATAACTCAGTTTTACACTCCATGGAAGGAGTCTTTTTAGGCACCGGTGAAGTTTCCCTCAAGGCATTGACAATATTACGAATCGTAGGATCATCACATTCCTCAAAATATACTAAACACTCTTCTAAAGTATAGGAAATTTCGACCTTCTCGGTCACTTGTGTAGGTTGGAGTACATCCTCAACCCCTACACTTTCAGAAATTGGCCCCTCTATAAGCAAATCAAGTACCAATCCATCAAATTCCTACATAACAAAATTGTTCAAGTCAGCGATTGGTGTCTTGTCAATCAAATTTTCAGATTTTGGCTCTTCCAAGGCCTCATCAATATCTAAAATTACTTCTTCCTTGGAATGAGCCAAGTAAAGTTCTAAGGTTTTGGAAAATTTAGCCGAGGGTTACTCATTATCATCCACAATTGTATCTATGAAATTAATCATGTGGATCTCATCTTCATCCTCATCCTCATCCTCTTATTGTTTTTGCAAATGAAACACATTCAGCTTCATTGTCATATTTTCGAAGGATATTTTCATCACTCCATTCCTACAATTGATTATAGCATTGGCGGTTGCTAGGAATGGTCGGCCTAGAATGACAGGAACTTGAGTGCATAAATTTGTAACCACTTGTGTTTCTAAAATGATAAAATTTACTAGGTAGTAGAACTTGACAATTTAGACTAATACATCTTCAATCACTCTTCTCGGTATTCTAACGGAGCGATCGGCAAGTTGTAAAGTTATCTTGGTGGGTTTTAATTCACCAAGTCCAAGTTGCTCATATATTGAGTAGGGATTCAAGTTAACGCTAGCCCCTAAATCAAGAAGTGATCTATTGATTTGGAAGTTACCTATCATGTAAGAGATTGTAGGGCTTCCAGGATCTTTGAATTTTGGAGGAGTATTTTGTTGTATGATAGCACTCACTTGTTCCGTAAAAAAATGCCCTCTTGTGCACGTGTCGCTTATGCTTTATGGCACATAGGTCCTTTAGAAATTTACATATGAAGGAATTTACTTAATTGCATCTAACAATGGAATGTTGATTTTAACTTTTTGGAAGACTTCTAGGATGTCCTGATTTTCACTTGCCTCTTTGGTTGAGATAAGACGTTGGGGGAATGGAGCCACCGGTTGATACACACACTCCGGCTCTTCATCTTGTGAAGCATTGTCCAATTCACCTTCACTCTTAGAATCAGTCAGATCATTGTTGAGCCTCCAATTTATACATTCACTAGCCCATTACATCACATTATATGCATGGTTTGCATGCTTAAAAGACCCATCTAATGCGTGATTTGTGATTGTAGGAGCGAGGCGGAGATTTCACTGATTTAAGGCTAAAAAGGTCACTAAAGGCACATTGAAGATCAAAGAATTAAGTGCCAAAGGATGGGAGAAAGAAGCAAGGGAGAAAGAGAAAGAATGAAGAAGAAGTGCAGAATAAATAGCACTGAAGACCAGTCGTCCGACTGGTCTGCCAAGACACGGGACTGGTCGTTTGACCGGTCTATAATTCAATAGGGACCGCCCTTTGCTGACACATTACTAGACCAAGCCAAACCGGTCGTCAGACCGGTCAACCAGCATTCAAACTGATCATCAGACCAGTCGAGCACTCAACAGAGAGGGGGTGAAAATTCCAAAAGTCACTAGATTGTTTTTGCCATTTTATGACCAATCGTCCAGGAGCTCAGACAGGTCATCCGACCGGTTGGCTGCGTAATAGAGCTTGTCCTACAAGCTCCGATTTTCTCTGTCCAGCTCCGTGATTTCTTGCGCAATCTGGAATCTTCTGCAATATTCTATAAAAGGGGACCTAGGGCTTTATCTAAAGGCATCTTAGAAGAGATTGGAGGTCGTGGGAAGTGAATGAGAGCACCATAGAGCATCTACAACTCCGTCGATTTTGATTTTTCTAGTTTTTATATTTTCTTTATTGAGTTCTAGTTGTAGCATGACAATGCTCGGCTAGAATCTCTCATTTAGGGCTGAGAGGTGAAGCTTGTAGCCAATTTCATGTTTAATTCAATTTAATTCAAGTACTTTCACTTTAAGTTTGTATTTTGAATATTCTAGTTCGAATAAAGTTGATATTTTTAGAAGTTTTATGAGAGTTCATGTGCTTCAGACATGGATTCCTTGCAATTCTATGAGATTATCATATTTGGTGTGATTAGATTCGAATTATAGTAACCCTTGAGCATACCATAGTCCATAGTCATGACTGTAACTTCGAAGGCTATGATTTCGAATGCTATGTGATTGAATAAGACTAGAACTTGGAAGTTCAACTTAAGTGGGATTGAATGTGTTTTAATGTTTTATCTTCCAACTAGATGAGAAATAGAACTTTGAATTTAGTTGTGTTTATTGGATTGACATGGGATTGCTACAAGTGGATTCTTGAAAGCCTTAGTTCCTTTAAATTATTGATTTTCCTAAATTACTATTTTAAGTTAGTTCTCTTAATTCATAACTCCAAATTGTTTCAATTCAAGTTGCTTGAATAATTTAGAATTGGTTTTCTAATTCCCTGTGGATTGACCTCGGTCTTACTGAGAATTATTACTACATCGCAGCCTTGCACTTGAGGTGAGCGAACAACTTTTTGGCGCTATTGCCGGGGAATTTAGATAAACGGTTCTAGATTGTTTTATTGGCTGTAGAAATAGAAATAGAAGTAGATAGGTTTTTCTAATTTCTTAGGACTAATAAGTTGTTTTTTTTTTGTAGGAATTCTTCCATAGTTCAAGCAAATCGGGTAATATCCTTCTAACTTAGTGCTTTTTACAGATAGTTGAAGATGTTTGTTCGCTCGCCTCAAGTGTAAGGCTGCGATGTAGTAATAAATCTCGGTAAGACCGAGGTCGATCCACAGGGAAAGAGGTAAGCAATTCCAAGTACTCTAATAACTAGAATCTAAGAAGTTTAAGAAAGTAGTTTTTCACATGAAATAGGAAAATCTGAAAATAAGAAGAACTAGAGCATTAAGGATCCACTTGTAGTAGTCCAATGCCAATCCATTCATCTAAGTATAACACAATTAGAATCAAAGTCTTATCTCTTATCTAATTGGAAGATATAACATTCAAGCACAAACAGACCCACTTAAATTTGAAAATCAGATTTCTAGTTCTAATGAAGCACATAGAACTTGAACTTGTAGCCTTCGGAGTAATAGCCATGCCTATGGACTATGACATGCACAAGGGTTACTACAATTCGAATTCAAACAACCCAATCATAGTAATCTCAGAGGATAGCAAGGAACTCATGTCCGGAGTACACAAACTCTCACAATTCATCTAAAAATCCAAATTTTATTCAAACTAGAAGTTCAAAATCCAAAATTAAGAAAAGGGTACTTGAAATAAAAGAATTAAAACATTGAAACCAACTACGAATTTCACCTCTAGCTCTAGCTAAGAGGTTAGCTAAGGAAAAGCATATTAAAACTAGAACTAGAACTAAGAAAAGGAAGAAAAACTAGCTGTAGGAGGCTAGGTAGCCTCCTGGGACTTGAACTCCTCGCTTCCCACGTCCTTGCTTGACTTGGAATAGAAGAGAGCACCTTCTTTTATAATACAGCAAGAGTACCGCAACACAACAGATTTTGTTTCGCTTCGTACGGCTTAACCAATGGTCGGATTGTCTTCAAATTTGATTTGTAGCTTCCTTGTAATGTGATCTTCCTCATAGATGATTTAGATTTCCAAGATTATCTTTTGAATGGGCCCACCAATCAAATCATCAACCGCCTCTCAAAATCACGCAATTCGGGTACCTTCAGAACCAGTCATCTTGCTTTCAATGTTTCGGAGTGTACAGAGGTCGGATTGATCTCAAATTTTTAAAATTGGTAGAAAACTTCCTCCTCTACATGATAAATGGATTAGATTGTCCAAAAAAATTCCAGAATGTGGTCCGAAAATTAGAACACTTAGGGCTTTTATAAAATCTGTGTAGTTGGATCTTTCTGGATGGTCCATCTTTCTTCAACCGGTACGATCAAACCACACATCCTTTTGATCTGAAACTTTTGTGGTTATTTATATATAGATGTGGTATAAAATATGATCAAAGTAGATTCTTCATATCATCAATGATGGGTCACCTGGACCATTCCAGTGTTGAACAACGAAATCTGAAACTTTCTGGACAGTTCGTATTGTTTTGGCCACCACGGTCAATCCGTAGCTCCGATCGACATGAAACCACTTGGGTTATTTCGGCGTCAAGCTCCTCTTCGACATGGATGTGTTGGATTTCCAAATATCATCAAAATGGGCCCCAAAAATGGCTCTAAAAAACCAGACACGGGAATAGCCTGCTGTTTGGAATCTGGAAGTGTGAACTTGCATGGCCGACCAGTCAAGACCGGTTGGACAGGGCTGGCCGACCGGTCTTGACCGGTCTAGCCTTCTTGTTTTGACATTTGCTTTCTTTCTTTCTTCTTCCCTCTCCTCTCCTTGCTTTCTCCTTTCTTTGATCCACCTTGGCCTTCATCCAAAGCTCCTAAATGTGCCCCTTTGGTCTCCAATTAGGTGAAGTCACTCTCATTCCTACAATCACAAAACAAGCATTAGATGGGCTTTTTAAATATGAAAACCATGCATATAATGTGACGTAATGGGTCGGCAAATGTATAAATTGGAGGTTCAGCACACCCCCCAACCAACTTTTTGCTAGTCCCGAGCAAAACATGCGTGACACAAGTTCAAACCTCCAAAAATCAACTCTCCTTCAGAAACCATGTTTCTATCCATTCCAAGACATACAAGTATAAAATTTGGAGAAATTAGGTGATAGAAGTTGAAACCTTAAACTCTTAAAGCATAATAAGTGTCTACATGAAATTCCCGCTGATTGATTGATAAATAGAAGAACTCGAACAACTTCAACCTAGTGTGCATAGTGAAAGTTCATCTCATGAGTTTCTGGGATTATCTTCTTCATAGATCAACTAAACTATAGATCTCAAAGTGTATAGAGCAACAACAAGCCTATGACAGGAATTTGTCTTACCGTCCTTCCGACGGCTTTCACATTACGTCCCACGGCTTTGGTTACGGGTAGACCATCCCCCGGTTGGTAATAGGTAGCCCTTTTCGGAATTTTCCACCATTTTTTCATCATTCCCAATTTCATCCTTCCTTTTCCTTTTTCTTTTAAATTAGATAGGATTTTTAGAAATCCATATCTTTGTTATTTTCTCATGGACAAGGATGGACAAATTACCCCGGCTTGGTTTCTCAACACCTTAAATCAAAGTCTAGCTAATCCACAAATCACATAATCCTTTCAACCCATGAAAATCGTGTAATGTGAACTAGGTGTAAAAGTGTTCAAATTTTCTATCAATCACATAAATAGGGGAATTCACATATAAAACCATTATATTAAGAGAAGTTCAAAGCTTGTAACATCACTCACTTCGTATCTCTTCTTCTTATACTCGTATCATCCCAAATGCATAGAAACAAAGTTTTCCAAAAGAGTTGTGAATTTTTAGAAAATTTGAAAAAATTTGCACATATGATGCTCAAAATATTGCAAACTGCTAGATGAGGAATCTCATCTCACCCCCCAACCAAAATCTTTTATTGTCCTCAATGTAACAAGATATACAATAAGCATGACATGACAACAATGAAATAAAACAAAGGAGAGTGAGAACGAGAATACCTAAGGTAGCAAGTTGATCAATGCTAGCATCTTCCATTGTCTCGATGAGACTTATTCAATCCTAATTTCAGAAATATAAATCCTAACCTACCTACATACCTTTGATTAGTCCGATCGACTACATGATCAAATTTGAGCAGGATCTTCATGAATTTCAATAAATTTCTCATGAGGACCATCCAAAGTCCTGCTCGACGGTAAACATGTGTGCTTCTTATCATTAAAGTCCAATCGTATTGTGCACCACATGCATAAAAGGAAGAGATAAGAGCAGCAAAAAGATATCTCCTCAAATTCTGATATGGATTATGATCGATAAAAAATGGGTCCTCCCAATCAGAATTTCAATGGGCTGAAGGACCCATGATGGTGGAGAGACATTCATCGTGTATTCTTCAGTTAGAGTTGTCTCCTCGACAATTTCAGAATTATATGGTGCTTCCACAAACAATGGTAAAGAGTGTAAAACAGTGGAATGGTGTTCTTCAGGCACCGACACTGTGTCTAACAAAATGTCCAACTCCTTAATCATCTCATCATCAAGATCATAAGATTGGGCCAAGCATTCCTCTAGGAAATCGAGATAGTCGGATGAAGGGTCCTCATCCTCCCTTAATGATTGAAGAAATTCTGTTTTAATGGTAAGGAATTCCTCCTCTATAGAGAGGAGGTCTTCCAAGGATTGTTAGATTTAGGGGTAAGCACATCATCTAACATTAGTTGATCTTTTAAAATTTCAGATTGTGCCACCTCATCATCCAAAGGAAAAGAATTTTCAATCAAAGGGAGGTCTACCACAATAGAATTTGGCATGTGTTGTTGGTGGAAGGACTCAAAAAGATCGACTTCGACCATCTCTCTATCATGCATGTTCTCTAGAGACTCATAATCATTATGCACATTGGAAAAAGAAACTATAAGTTCATAAGCATTCACCAACCCCTCATTGTAGGCAACCCCACTACCGCTTTCAAATTTTATGGATTCCTCGGGTTCGTCAACCGTCATTGAAATCTCTTTATCATTAAGTTCAAAGCATCCAAAAGAGATAGTGGACTCACCATAATTGATGATGACATTGGGATCATCGAAATCAATCTCCTCTAAAAGTCTATTCATTAAATCCGAAGAAGGTGGGACTTGGGTAGCCCCATCCTCCTCATTAAAGGAGATTGATTTGATGCCCCCAATTTCGGGCTCAACGTCTTCACAAGATGGCGAGTAAGCTTGATTTGATTGTTCATCTACATACTCATTCCATATTTCCTCAAGTATTTGTGTATACTTATCATCAAAAGAGGAAGACATTTTAGGGTGATTGTTAATAACCATGGTTGGTTCCTCCCATGAACAAGGAGAATGGTGGTTTTCCCAATTAAGACCGTACGCATTGTAGGATGAAAAGTTATATGATGGTTAATAGGCATATCCATACAAGTAATCACGCATCGTCTTAACCGGTTGGCTACTATTCACCTATTCCTTTTGTTGTTGCACACCTCCTACCATAACCGGTGGAACACTCATGTTATTTTCAATCCGGTAATCACGTAATGTTTTTCCCAGATGATTATCCAATTTTGCTTCGTTCCGTTATTCCCCCATCGTCTTATGTTGTCTCTCAATATGTGTACTGTTTTCATTAATGTAACCACGCGTCGTCTTACGTGGGGGGTAGTGGAGGTTCTTTGAATCTCAGAAAAATATTTGTGCTTAGAGGGATCCCAACCACAATGAGTTTGGGCCCCCCAATCCGACATCTCATCCTCCAAAAGGTAATTATACGCACCATTCGTCCAATCATACATGATGAAATTGTAAGGAATTGGAAATTACCCTAATCTAGAAAAAAAAACAAAAAGAAGGGAGATGGGGAGATGTTACCCAATAGAGTGAGATCTATGTCAGCAACAATGTCCTACAAAATCAAACAAAAAATTGTTAGTAATCTAAAAAAAAAAAAATCAGAAAATCTACTTCTATAAAAACTGAAAATCCTACCTAACTAAAACTACTCTATAGCTACTAGAACAATTAGAACCGTTTAACCTTTTCTCCCGGCAACGGCGCCAAAAACTTGTTCGCTCGCCTCAAGTGTAAGGCTGCGATGTAGTAATAAATCTCGGTAAGACCGAGGTCAATCCATAGGGAAAGAGGTAAACAATTCCAAGTACTCTAATAACTAGAATCTAAGAAGTTTAAGAAAGTAGTTTTTCACATGAAATAGGAAAATCTGAAAATAAGAAGAACTAGAGCATTAAGGATCCACTTGTAGTAGTCCAATGTCAATCCATTCATCCAAGTATAACACAATTAGAATCAAAGTCCTATCTCTCAGCTAATTGGAAGATATAACATTCAAGCACAAATAGTCCCACTTACATCTGGAAATCAGATTTCTAGTTCTAATGAAGCACATAGAACTTGAACTTGTAGCCTTCGGAGTAACAGCCATGCCTATGGACTATGGCATGCTCAAGGGTTACTACAATTCGAATTCAAACAACCCAATCATGGTAATCTCAGAGGATTGCAAGGAACTCATGTCCGGAGTACACAAACTCTCACAATTCATCTAAAAATCCAAACTTTATTTAAACTAGAAGTTCAAAATCCAAAATTAAGAAAAGGGTACTTGAAATAAAAGAATTAAAACATTGAAACCAACTACGAATTTAACCTCTAGCTCTAGCTAAGAGGTTAGCTAAGGAAAAACATATTAAAACTAGAACTAGAACTAAGAAAAGGAAGTAAAACTAGCTATAGGAGGCTAGGTAGCCTCCTGGGACTCGAACTCCTTGCTTCCCACGTCCTTGCTTGATTTGGAATAGAAGAGAGCACCTCCTTTTATAATACAGCAAGAGTACCGCAACACAACAGATTTTGTTTCGCTTCGTACGACTTAACCAATGGTCGGATTGCCTTCAAATTTGATTTGTAGCTTCCTTGTAATGTGATCTTCCTCATAGATGATTTAGATTTCCAAGATTATCTTCTGAATCGGCCCACCAATCAGATCATCGACCGCCTCTCAAAATCGTGCAATTCAGGTACCTCCAGAACCAGTCATCTTGCTTTCAATGTTCCGGAGTGTACAGAGGTCGGATTAATCTCAAGTTTTTAACATTAGTAGAAAACTTCCTCCACTACATGATAGACGGATTAGATTGTCCAAAACAATTCTAGAATGTGGTCCAAAAATTAGAACACTTAGGGCTTTTATATAATCTGCGTAGTTGGATCTTTTTGGATTGTCCATCTTTCTTTAACCGGTACGATCAAACCACACATCCTTTTGATCTGAAAATTTTGTGTTATTCATATATGGATGTGGTCTAAAAGATAGTCAAAGTAGATTCTTCATATCATCAATGATGGGTCACCTGGACCATTCCAGTGTTGAACATCGAAATCTGAAACTTTCTGGACAGTTCGTGTTGTTTTGGCCACCACGGTCAATCCGTAGCTCCGATCAACACGAAACCACTTGGGTTATTTTGGCGTCGAGCTCCTCTTCGACATGGATGTGTTGGATTTCTAAATATCATAAAATGGGCCCAGAAAACTGCTCCGAAAAACAAGACACGGGAATAGCCTGCTGTTTGGAATCTGGAAGTGCGAACTTGCATGGCCGACCGGTCAAGACCGGTTGGACAGGGCTGGCCGACCGGTCTTGACCAGTCTAGCCTTCTTATTTTGACATTTTCTTTCTTTCTTTCTTCTTCCCTCTCCTCTCCTTGCTTTCTCCTTTCTTTGATCCACCTTGGCCTTCATCTAAAGCTCCTAAATGTGCCCCTTTTGGTCTCCAATTGGGTGAAGTCACTCTCATTCCTACAATTACAAAACAAGCATTAGATGGGCTTTTTAAACATGAAAACCATGCATATAATGTGATGTAATGGGTTGGCAAATGTATAAATTGGAGGTTCAACACTTCTAGTCCAAGTTGACAAATTCTAGTACCTTGTGGATTTTATCGTCTTGGACATGCAACCGGTTATAGATGCTAGCACTCAAATACCGGTGATTTTAGGCCACTCGTTCCTTGCTACATCAAACACAATTATCAATTGCCAGAATGGGGTAATGCAATTGTCCTTTGGAAACATGACATTGGAGGTGAATGTGTTCCATTTGGGCAAAAGGCATAGGGATGATGATGATGATGAGCTCTTCGAGGTAAACATGCTCGAATCTTTCGAAGACGAAGAGCTCCTCCAACTTGAATCACTAGAAAGCTTGGAGACATGCTTGGCACATTTTGAGGATTCCAAATACCCCATTAGTAATGAAATTGTGCAAGCATTGAATATTGAGAAACCGGTAGTTGATACTAGCCGGTGGAGGCCCCATTTTAAAAGATTGCCACCAACCACATCAAGGCTTCTACTATCTAACATCAAACCACCGAAGCTTGACCTTAAACTATTGCCATCCGAGCTGAAATATGTATTTTCGGGTCAAGAAGAAACATTCCCGATTGTCATTGCCTCTCACCTAGAAAAAGACCAAGAGCTCAAGTTGATTGAGCTACTCAAAGAACATAGGGGAGCCATAGGTTGGACAATAGCGGACCTCAAGGGGATAGACTCTTCGGTATTTAATCACCGTATCCACCTCGAAGAGAACACGAAAACGACTAGACAACCCCAAAGAAGGTTAAATCCAAATATGATGGAGGTTGTCAAAACTGAGGTGTTAAAGCTACCAGATGTGGGTATCATCTACCCCATCTCGGATAGCCAATGGGTGAGTCCTACCCAAGTTGTCCCTAAGAAGTCCGTTATTACCATAGTAGAAAACGCCAACAATGACCTTATACCGACTAGAGTGACCACCGATTGGCGTATGTGCATTGATTATCGAAAGCTAAACACGGTCACTAGGAATGACCACTTCCCTCTCCCATTCATGGATCAAATTTTGGAGAGGTTAGCGGGTCACTCCTATTATTGATTCCTAGATGGCTATTCCGGTTGCAATCAAATTGAGATAGCCCCAAAAGACCAAGAGAAGACCACCTTTAAATGCCCGTTCAGCACCTTCGCATACCGACGAATGCCATTCCAGCTATGTAATGCACCCACCACATTCCAACGATGCATGTTGAGTATTTTCTCAGACATGGTGGGTGAATTTCTCGAGGTATTCATGGATGATTTTTCTATTTTTGGTTGAACGTTTGAAAAGTGCCTCAATTACTTGAAGTTGGTCTTGACAAGGTGTGAGGAGAAGAACATTGTCTTAAACTGGGAGAAGTGCCATTTTATGGTACAAAGAAGAATAGTCCTCGGACATATCATCTCGTCCAATGGAATAGAGGTAGACCAGGTTAAAATTGATATTATTTCCAACCTTCCACCACCTAAGAGCATACGTAATGTGCGGTCCTTCCTTGGACACGTTGGCTTTTATAGAAGGTTCATAAAGGATTTCAGTTATATCTCAAGACCCTTTTGTAACCTTCTCCAAAAGGAGAACCAATTTGAGTGGAGTGCCAAATGTCAATAAACTTTTTCAAAGCTAAAAGACATGTTGACAACCGCTCCTATCATGCAACCACCGGATTGGTCTGTAACTTTTGAGTTGATGTGCGATGCGAGCGATTATGCTATTGGGGTGGTGCTAAGCCAAAAGAAGGATAAGAAGCCCTACGTTATCTATTATGCGAGTAGGACCTTGAATCCCACCTAAGTCAATTATTCGACTACGGAGAAGGAGCTCCTAGCCGTGATTTTTGCCTTGGATAAATTCAGGCCTTACTTAATAGGATCCAAGGTCATTGTTTACACAGATCATGCGGTGCTGAAACACCTTCTTTTAAGAAGGATGCCAAGCCCCGTTTGCTTAGATAGATCCTACTCCTTCAAGAATTCGATTTGGAGATCAAAGACAAGAAGGGAGTAGAAAATGTGGTGGCGGATCATCTATCCCGCCTAATCCTACCTAATTCAATGACGAGTCACCTATTGAGGACTTATTCCCTGATGAGCAACTCTTTGTTGCTACGCATCCACCATGGTACACTGACATAGCCAACTATCTTTCCACAGGTGCAATGCCAACTCATTGGATTACACAGGATAAACGCAAATTTCTAAGGGAAGTGCGCAAATTTTTCTGGGATGATCCTTTAATGTTTAAATATTGCCCAGATCAAATTATTAAGAGATGTGTCCCTGATGATGAACATAATTCCGTCATCTCCTTTTGCCATGATCAAGCATGTGGGGGTCATTTTTTCACTAAGAAAACCACTGCAAAAATTCTGCAGTGTGGTTTTTATTGGCCCACTCTATTTAAGGACACCCATGAGTTGTGTAAAGCATGCGAGCGTTGCCAAAAGTTAGGAGGACTATCCCGTCAAAATATGATGCCTCTTACCTCAATTCAACATCTTGAAGTCTTTAACTGTTGGGGCATTGTTTGCTCGCCTCAAGTGTAAGGCTGCGATGTAGTAATAAATCTTGGTAAGTCTGAGGTCGATCCACAGGGAAAGAAGTAAACAATTCGAACTACTCTAATAACTAGAATTAAGAAGTTCAGGAAAATGGTTTTTCACGTCAAATAGAAAAATCTGAAATTGAGAAGAACTAGAGCATCAAGGATCCACTTGTAGTAGTCAAATGCCGATCCATTCATCCAAGTACAACACAATTAGAATCAAAGTCCTATATCTCATTTAATTAGAGGATATAACATTCAAGCACAAACAATCACACTTAAATCTGAAAATCAGATTTCTACTTCTAATGAAGCACATAGAGCTTGAACTTGTAGCCTTTGGAGTAACAGCCATGCCAAGAGACTATGGCATGCTCAAGGGTTACTACAATTCGAATTCAAACAACCCAATCATGGTAATCTCAGAGGATTGCAAGGAACTCATGTCCGGAGTACACAAACTCTCATAATTCATCTAAAAATCCAAACTTTATGCAAACTACAAGTTCAAAATCTAAAATTAAGAAAAGGGTACTTGAAATAAAAGAATTAAAGCATTGAAACCAACTACAAATTTCACCTCTAGCTCTAGCTAAGAGGTTAACTAAGGAAAAGCATATTAAAACTAGAACTAGAACTAAGAAAAGGAAGAAAAACTAGCTGTAGGAGGCTAGTTAGCCTCCTAGGACTTGAACTCCTTGCTTCCCACGTCCTTGCTTGACTTGGAATAGAAGAGAGCACCTCCTTTTATAATACAGCAAGAGTACCGCATCATAATAGATTTTGTTTCGCTTCGTATGGCTTAACCAATGGTTGGATTGTCTTCAAATTTGATTTATAGCTTCCTTGTAATGTGATCTTCCTCATAGGTGATTTATTTCCAAGATTATCTTCTGAATGGGCCCACCAATCAGATCAGCGACCGCCTCTCAAAATCGCGCAATTCGGGTACCTTTAGAACCAGTCATCTTGCTTTCATCGCTACGGAGTGTACAGAGGTCGGATTGATCTAAAATTTTGAACATTAGTAGAAAACTTCCTCCTCTACATGATAGATGGATTAGATTGTCCAAAACAATTCCAGAATATAGTCCGAAAATTAAAACACTCAGGGCTTTTATAAATCTGCACAGTTGAATCTTTCTGGATGGTCCATCTTTCTTCAACCGGTACGATCAAACCACACATCCTTTTGATCTGAAAGTTTATGGTTATTCATATGTGGATGTGGTATAGAAGATGGTCAAAGTAGATTCTTCATATCATCAATGATGGGCCACCTGGACCGGCCCAGAGTTGAGTAGGCGGAATCTGAAACTTTCTGGACAGTTCGTATTGTTTTGGCCACCACGGTCAATCCGTAGCTTCGATCGACACGAAACCACTTGGGTTATTTCGGCATCGAGCTGATCTTCAACATGAATGTGTTGGATTTCCAAATATCATAAATATGGGCCCCAAAAACTAGGCCAAAAAACTAAAAACGGGAATTGAAAATGCTGTATAAGTTTGATTACCGTTGTTGTAGAAGCAAGAAACAAGTTACCTTGTCCTAGAGGGGGGTGAATAGGACACTTTTTAAATTTCTCAATACAAAGTATTCTTAGAGCACTTTCATCAAACACAAGATATGCAGAATATAAATCAATAAAAGCACATGTGAAAGAAGTAAATCAATTCATCCATTCACCACACAACAAGAGATTTTTATAGTGGTTCGGTTATGTACCTACTCCACTCCCGGCTGATCCACTCACTCCTTGAGTGGCCGGATTTCACTATCACTATGGTTTTAAATGAGGTTAACCATAAACTTTAACAGCCTACAAAAGGACTTACGACTCAACACATGGATTCATCCTTCCATAGGACTAATCCATGACCACTTAGTCCTACACAAGGGCTTGTCCTACTCAAGGACTTGTCCTACGCAAGGACTCTACCGAGTTTGGGTCTTCAAACTCTGAAATCCAAATCTCAACTTGAGGAGGTTTCTTGGACTCGAAAGACTAAATATACTTAGCTGATTGAGTCCCTTGATGATGCCTTTGTTGAAGAAGCTTCGGCTTGTACGGAAGACGTCTTCTTCAGCTCCCTCGATCAGCAACCTTGCTCCGGATGACCCATTGTAGATTCCAAGGTGAGGGATTGAGGTTAGGTTGAGGCTATTTTGGGATATGGCTTTTATATGAGGAAAGCTTCTACCTAAACCACCATTAATGGCATTGATGACAAGAGAATGTCTATGAGAGGTAGGTCAAGATGCCATTAAAGAGGGGTTGAGTTCATGATTCAATCCAAGCTTTGAATGCTTAATCAATGTTGGTCAGATCAACATGGATTGAAGTATGAACTCAACAAATCTAAGGGTTTGGAAGAAGGGGATCTCAAGAAGAAGGCTCACACAAACCCTAGATGATGCTCAAGGTGTCTTGGGCAAGATCCAACCGAGTTCTATAAATAGATATGACATTCAACGGTCAGAAAACGGTCAGCTCGATAGGTTCCGATCGATCGGACATAAGTTTTAGCCAAATTTGAATTTTGCTTAAAAACAGGTTCTCCGATTGATCGGACTTAGTTCCGATTGATCGGAATACCCTGTCCGATTGATTGGATAGATGGTCCGATTGATCGGAATTTCTTCCAGAGAGTTGATGTAATTTTTCTGGAAATTCCTCCGATGGATCGTATGTGTGTCCGATGGATCGGAGCACCTCTGTCCGATGGATCGGACAGACCTCCGAGGGATCGTAAAAGTGTCCAGAGAGATTTTCATTGTTTGTTGGAAAATTTTACAATTGATCGGACATACTGTCTGATTGATCGGAACACCCTGTACGATGGATCGGACAGGCCTCCGATGGCTCGGAAAAGTGTCCAGAGAGTTTACAATATAACTGGACTATTCTCCGATGGATCGGACACATTGTCCGATTGATCGGACATCTATCGGACTATTCTCCGATGGATCGGGTATGTATCGGAGAGAGCAGACTTATAGTTTTTCAATTTTAAAGCAACTTCTGCTACCAAGAACCCTTCCATTGCTGATCTTAATGGAAGGTGGGCTATAGATGGTGCTAAGGGTGTGCCTAGGAAGAATTTGGGCCATCTATAGAAGGTTTTGGGATCAAAGGTTTGGGTGGAGAGGCTTGAAGCTGACTTGATCTTTGAAAAGCTTCTGTCTTCAGCCGCAAGGAAAAACTGTCTTCAGCCGCAAGGAAAACTGTCTTCAGCCGCAAGGGGACTCGACGACACACTAACCATGGTAATTGACAAATCTTTGCATTAACAGGAATAGCCTGCTGTTTGAAATCTAAAAACCTAAAATTGCATGGCCGACCGGTCTAGCCTATCTATTAAGTGTCCAGGGAGTGCAGCCGACCGGTCTTGATCGGTCATGATCGGTCGGGGCCTTCTTGGCCAACCGGTCTTGACCGGTCGGACCCATTTTATGCATTCTTTATTCTTTCTTTTCTTCTCTCCTTCCTCTCTCTTTGCTTTCTTCTTTCTTTGGCCCACCTTAGGTCTTCATCCAAGGCTCCTAAATATCTCCTTTTGGTCTCCAATTAGGTGAAGTTTACTCTCATTCCTACAATCACAAAACCTACATTAGATGGGCCTTTTAAACATGCAAACCATGCATATAATGTGATGGAATGGCCTATACAATGTATAAATTGGAGGTTCAACACACCCCCCAACAAGCTTTTTGCTAGTCCCGAGCAAAACATGTGTGAAACAATTTCAAACCTCCAAACCAACTCTCCTTCAGAAACCATGTTTCTATCCATTCCAAGACATACAAGTATAAAATTTGGAGAAATTAGGTGATAGAAGTTGAAACCTTAAACTCTCAAAGCATAATAAGTGTCTACATGAAATTCCCACTGATTGATTGATAAATAGAAGAACTCGAACAACTTCAGCTTAGTGTGCATAGTGAAAGTTCATCTCATGAGTTTCTGGGATTATCTTCTTCATAGATCAACTAAACTATAAATCTCAAAGTGTACAGAGCAACAACAAGCTTATGATATGAATTTGTCTTACCGTCCTTCCTTTGACTTTCACACTACGTCCCATTTTCGGCTTTGGTTATGGGTAGACCATCCCCCAGTTGGTAATAGGTAGCCCTTTTCAAAATTTTCCACCATTTTTCCATCATTCCCAATTCCATCCTTCCTTTTCCTTTTTCTTTTAAATTAGATAGGATTTTTAGAAATCCATATCTTTCATTATTTTCCCACGGACAAAAATGGACAAATTACCTCGGCTTGGTTTCTCAACACCTTAAATTAAAGTCTAGCTAATCCACAAATCACATAATCCTTTCAACCCATGAAAATCGTGTAATGTGAACTAGGTGTAAAAGTGTTCAAATTTTCTATCAATCACATAAATAGGGGAATTCACATATAAAACCATTATATTAAGAGAAGTTCAAAGCTTGCAACATCACTCACTTCGTATCTCCTTTTCTTATACTCGTATCATCCAAAATGCATAGAAACAAAGTTTTCCAAAAGAGTTTTGAATTTTAGAAAAATTAAAAATTTTCTACATAATTGCTCGAAATGTCACAAAAGCTAGTAGATTCATCTAAGGAATCTCACCCCCCAACCAAAATCTTACATTGTCCTCAATGTAACAAGATATGCAATAAGCATGACATGAGAACAATGCAATAAAACAAAGGAGAGTGAGAACGAGAGTACCTGGGGTAGCAAGTTGATGAATTATAGCATCTTCCATTGTCTTGATGAGACTTATTCAATCCTAATTTCAGAAAAATAAATCCTAACTTACCTACCTACCTTTGATTAATCCGATTGACTACATGATCAAATTTGAGTAGGATCTTCATGAATTTCAATAAATTTCTAATGAGGACCATCCAAAGTCTTGCTCGACAATAAACATGTGTGCTTCTTATCATTGAAGTCCAATCGTATTGTGCACAACATGCATAAAAGGAGGAGATAAGAGCAGCAAAAAGATATCTCCTCAAATTCTGATTTGGGTTATGATTGATTAAAAATGGGTCCTCCCAATCAGAATTTTCAATGGGCTGAAGGACCCATGATGGTAGAGAGACATTTATCAAGTTTTTATTAGTTAAAGTTGTCTCCTCCACAATTTCAGAATTGTACGGTGCTTCCACAAACAATGGTAACGAGTGTAAATCAGTGGAATGGTGTTCTTCCGGCACCGACATCGTGTCTAACAAAATATCCAACTCCTTAATCATCTCATCATCAAGATCATAAGAATGGGCCAAGCATTCCTCTAGAAAATCGAGATAGTCGGATGAAGGATCATAATCTTGTTTGAGTGAGTGCAAAAATTCAATTTCGATGGTGAGGGACTCGCCCTCTATGGAGTGGAATTCTTCTAAACTAGGTTCTCCATAACTAGTATGAGGCACCAAGTCGGAAGTATGCAAGGCTTTAACAATCTCTTGAATAATGGGTTCGTTTGAATTTTCAAAGTGAGCCAAGCATTCATCCATAGAATCTGAATTTTCACTTATGGGAGTCTCATTCTCCAAATTAAAATTAAGCATGTCAAGTTGGTGGAGTGACTCAAAAATATCAACCTCGGCCATCTCTCTAGCATGCATATTCTCTAGAGACTCATAATCATTATGCCCTTAGGAAAAAGAAACCATAGGTTCATAACCATTCACCAAACCCTCATTATAGGCAACCCCACTACCGCTTTCAAATTTTATGGATTCCTCGGGTTCGTCAACCGTCATTGAAATCTCTTCATCATTAAGTTCAAAGCATCCAAAAGAGATAGTGGACTCACCATAATTGATGATGACATTGGGATCATCGAAATCAATCTCCTCTAAAAGTCTATCCATTAAATCTGAAGAAGGTGGGACTTGGGTAGCCCCATCCTCCTCAATAAAGGGGATTGATTTGATGCCCCCAATTTTGGGCTCAACGTTTTCACAAGATGGCGAGTAAGCTTGATTTGATTGTTCCTCTACATACTCTTTCCATATTTCCTCAAGTATTTGTGTATACATGTCATCACAAGAGGAAGACGTTTTAGGGTGATTGTTAATAACCACGGTTGGTTCGTCCCTTGAACAAGGAGAATGGTGGTTTTCCCAATTAAGATCGTACGCATTGTAGGATGAAGAGTTATATGATGGTTGATAGGCATATCCGTACAAGTGATAACGTATTTTCTTACGTGGGGGGGGAGGGGGGGTGGAGGTTCTTTGAATCTCAGAAAAATACTCATGCTTGGAGGGATCCCGATCACAATGAGTTTGGGTCCCCCAATCCGACGTCTCATCCTCCAAAAGGTACTTGTACGCACCATTCGTCCAATCATACATGATGAAATTTTAAGGAATTGGAAACTACCCTAATCTAGAAAAAAGAACAAAAAGAAGGGAGATGGGGACATGTTACCCAATAGAGTGAGATCTATGTCAGCAACAATGTTCTATAAAATCAAACAAAAAATTGTTAGTAATCTAAAAAAAAATCAGAAAATCTACTTCTATAAAAACCGAAAATCCCTACCTAACTAAAACTACTCTATAATTACTAGAACAATTAGAACTGTTTAACCTTTTCCCCGGCAACGGCGCTAAAAACTTGTTCGCTCGCCTCAAGTGTAAGGCTACGATGTAGTAATAAATCTTAGTAAGACCGAGGTCGATCCACAGGGAAAGAAGTAAACAATTCAAACTACTTTAATAATTAGAATTTAAGAAGTTTAGGAAAATGGTTTTTCACATCAAATAGAAAAATCTGAAATTAGAAAGAACTAGAGCATCAAGGATCCACTTGTAGTAGTCCAATGCCAATCCATTCATCCAAGTACAATATAATTAGAATCAAAGTCCTATCTCTCATCTAATTAGAGGATATAACATTCAAGCACAAACAATCACACTTAAATATGAAAATCAGATTTCTAGTTCTAATAAAGCACATAGAACTTGATCTTATAGCCTTTGGAGTAACAGTCATGCCAAGAGACTATGGCATACTCAAGGGTTACTACAATTCGAATTCAAACAACCTAATCACTGGTAATCTCAGAGGATTGCAAGGAACTCATGTCCGGAGTATACAAACTCTCACAATTCACCTAAAAATCCAAACTTTATGCAAACTAGAAGTTCAAAATCCAAAATTAAAAAAAGGGTACTTGAAATAAAAGAATTAAAGCATTGAAACCAACTACAAATTTCACCTCTAGCTCTAGCTAAGAGGTTAGCTAAGGAAAAGCATATTAAAACTAGAACTAGAACTAAGAAAAGGAAGAAAAACTAGCTGTAAGAGGCTAGGTAGCCTCCTAGGACTTGAACTCCTTGCTTCCCACATCCTTTCTTGATTTGGAATAGAAGAGAGCACCTCCTTTTATAATACAGCAAGAGTACCGCAACATAACAGATTTTGTTTCTCTTCGTACGGCTTAACCAATGGTCGGACTGCCTTCAAATTTGATTTGTAGCTTCCTTGTAATTTGATCTTCCTCATAGATGATTTATATTTCCAAGATTATCTTCTGAATGGGCCCACCAATTAGATCCGCGACCGCCTCTCAAAATCGCGCAATTCGGGTACCTTCAGAACCAGTCAAATTGCTTTCAACGCTACGGAGTGTACAGAGGTCAGATTGATCTCCAATTTTGAACATTGGTAGAAAACTTCCTTCTCTACATGATAGATGGATTATATTGTCCAAAAAAATTCAAAATATAGTCCAAAAATTAGAACACTTAGGGCTTTTATAAAATCTTCGCAGTTGAATCTTTCTGGATGGTCCATCTTTCTTCAGCCGGTACGATCAAACCACACATCCTTTTGATCTGAAAATTTATGGTTATTCATATATAGATATGGTCTAGAATATGGTCAAATTAAATTCTTCATATCATCAATGATGAGCCACCTGGACCGGCCCAGAGTTGAGTAGGTGGAATCTGGAACGTTCTGGACAATTTGTATTGTTTTGGCCACCATGGTCAATCCGTAGCTCCGATCAACACGAAACCACTTGAGTTATTTCGGCGTCGAGCTCCTCTTCAACATGGATGTGTTGGATTTTCAAATATCTTCAATATGGGCCTCAAAAAGTAGGCCGAAAAACTAAAAATGGGAATAGCCTGCTGTTTGAAATCTGAAAACCTCAAAATTGCATGGCCGACCGGTCTTGACCGGTCGGACAAGGCTGGCCGACCGGTCTTAACTGGTCTAGCCTGTCTGTTAAGTGTCCAGGGAGTGCAGCCGACCGGTCTTGACCGGTCTTGATCGGTCATGACCGGTCAGGCCTTCTTGGCCGACTGATCTTGACCGGTCGGACCCATTTTCTGCATTCTTTCTTCTTTCTTTTCTTCTCTCCTTCCTCTCTCTTTGCTTTCTTCTTTATTTGGCCCACCTTGGGTCTTCATCCAAGGCTCCTAAATGTCTCCTTTTAGTCTCCAATTAGGTAAAGTCTACTCTCATTCCTAAAATCACAAAACCTGCATTAGATGGGCCTTTTAAACATGCAAACCATGCATATAATGTGAAGGAATGGCCTATACAATGTATAAATTGGAGGTTCAATAGGCATCGATTTCATGAGACCGTTCCCCTCTTCTTTTGGACATGTCTATATATTACTTGCTGTTTGTTGAGCCTCCAATTTATACATTTGTCGACCCATTACATCACATTATAAGCATGATTTTCATGTTTAAAGACTAATCTAATACATGTTTTTGTGATTGTAAGAATGAGAGGGAGATGTCACCAATTCATGGTTAAAAGAGTCACTTTGTATGCATTGAAGATCAATAGAACAAGTGCCAAAAGGTTGAAGAAAGAAGCAAGAAAGAAGGAGAAGAGAAAAAGAAGAGAATCTGAAATTTTTGTCTTAGACCTGTCTGTAGACTGGTGGCCAGACAGGTCGACAAACAGGTCTACAGTATAATTTTTAGACCGTTTTTCTTCTTAGACCGGTCGCCAGACAGGTCGAAGGTGCTCCAGAAACTCCGATTTTCAAGGCCAAGTTTCCAAATTGCGAGAGGACTCTGTAGATTCTCGAACTTTCCAAGTTGGTGCTGGATTTCTCTTATAAAAGGCTACCTCCACTCTCTTCCTAACTCATCTAGCAACGTAGGGAGCAAAGAGATTAAGACCTAGGAGGCTAGCCTCCTACAACTAGTTTTCTTCTTCTTCTAGTTCTAGTTTCTAGTTTTTAATGTTTTCTTCTAGTTAACCTCTTAGCTAGAGCTAAGAGGTGAAGTTTGTAGTTTGTTTCAATGCTTTAATTCGTTTCTTCAAATACCATTTACTTTGATTTTGGATTTTCAAGTTCTAATTTGAATAAAGTTTGGTTTTTTAAAAGTTTTGTGAGAGTTTGTGTACTCCGGACATGAGTTCCTTGCAATTCTCTGAGATTACCATGATTGGGTTGTTTGAATTTGAATTGTAGAAACCCTTGAGCATGCCATAGTCCATAGGCATGGTTGTTACTCCGAAGGTTACAAGTTCAAGTTCTATGTGCTTCATTAGAACTAGAAATCTGATTTCCAGATTTAAGTGGGACTGTTTGTGCTTGAATGTTATATCTTCCAATTAGATGAGAGATAGGACTTTGATTCTAATTGTGTTGTACTTGGATGAATAGATTGGCATTGGACTACTGTTGAACCTCCAATTTATACATTGCATTGCCCATTACATGACATGGTTTGCATGATTTTCATGATTTAAAGGCCCATCTAACACATGTTTTGTGATTAAAGGAATGAGAGCGGACTTCACTCAATTAGAGACCAAAAAGGGGCCATTTGGAGCCTTTGATGAAGGCCCAAGGTGGACCAAAGAAAGAAGGAAGCAAAGAAAGAAGAAAATAGAAGAAAGAAAGGAAGAAAACAAGAAGAAAAAGAGACCGACCGGTCTTGACCGGTCGGCCAAGGAAGCCCGACCGGTCTTGACCGGTCGGCCATGCTTGCTGGAGTAATACCAAAGAGAGCCTGACCGGTCATGACCGGTCGGCCAGCCCTGTCCGACCGGTCGTGACCGGTCGGCCATGCAAGTTTCAGATTCCAGATTCTAAAACAGCAATGTATTCCCGCACCTGGTTTTTCAGACCAGTTTTCTGAAGTCATCTTAATGATATTTGGAAATCCAACACATCCATGTCGAAGAGGAGCTCGACGCCGAACTAACCCAAGTGGTTTCGTGTCGATCGGAGCTACGGATTGACCGTGGTGGCCAAAACAATACGAACTGTCCAGAAAGTTCCAGATTTCGCTGTTCAACTCTGGGCCGGTCCAGAGGACTCATCATTGATGATATGAAGAATCTACTTTGACCATCTTTTAGAACACATCCATATATAAATAACCACAAAAGTTTCAGATCAAAAGGATGTGTGGTTTGATCGTACCGGTTGAAGAAAGATGGACCATCCAGAAAGATCCAACTGCGCAGAGTTTATAAAAGCCCTAAGTGTTCTAATTTTCGGACCACATTTTGGGATTTTTTTGGACAATCTAATCCATCTATCATGTAGAGGATGAAGTTTTCTACCAATGTTTAAAATTTGAGATCAATCCGACCTCTGTACACTCCAGGGCGTTGAAAGCAAGATGACTGGTTCTGCAGGTACCCAAAGTGCGCGGTTTTGAGAGGCGGTCGGTGATGTGATTGGTGGGCCCATTCAGAGGATAATCTTGGAAATCTAAATCATCTATGAGGAAGATCACATTACAAGGAAGCTACAAACCAAATTTGAAGGCAATCCGACCATTGGTTAAGCCGTACCAGGCGAAACAAATTCTGCTATGTTGCTGTACTATTGCTGCACTATAAAAGGAGGTGCTCTCTTCTATTCCAAATTAACCAAGGACGTGGGAAGCAAGGAGTTCAAGTCATAGGAGGCTACCTAGCCTCCTCCAGCTAGTTTTTCTTCCTTTTCTTAGTTCTAGTTCTAGTTTTAATATGCTTTTCCTTAGCTAACCTCTTAGCTAGAGCTAGAGGTGAAATTTGTAGTTGGTTCCAATCCTTTAATTCTTTTATTTCAAGTACCCTTTTCTTAATTTTGGATTTTGAAGTTCTAGTTTGAATAAAGTTTGGTTTTTTAGAAGTTTTGTGAGAGTTTGTGTGCTCCGGACATGAGTTCCTTGCAATTCTCTAAGATTACCATGATTGGGTTGTTTGAATTAGAATTGTAGTAACCCTTGAGCATGCCATAGTCCATAGGCATGGCTGTTACTCCGAAGGCTACAAGTTCAAGTTCTATGTGCTTCATTAGAACTAGAAATCTAATTTTCAGATTTAAGTGGGATTATTTGTGCTTGAATGTTATATCTTCCAATTAGATGAGAGATAGGACTTTGATTCTAATTGTGTTGTACTTGGATGAATAGATTGGCATTGGACTACTACACTACAAGTGGATCCTTGATGCTCTAGTTCTTCTTATTTTCAGATTTTTCTATTTGATGTGAAAAACCATTCTCTTAAACTTTTTAGATTTTAGTTATTAGGGTACTTGGAATTGTTTACGTCTTTCCCTGTGGATCGACCTCGGTCTTATCGAGATTTATTACTACATTGCAGCCTTACACTTGAGGCGAGCGAACAAGTTTTTGGCGCCGTTGCCAGGGAAAAAAGGTTAAACGGTTCTAATTGTTCTAGTAGCTATAGAGTAGTTTTAGTTAAGTAGGATTTTTAGTTTTTATAGAAGTAGATTTTCTGATTTTTTTTCTACATTACTAACAGTTTTTTGTTTGATTTTGTAGGACATTGTTGCTTACATAGATCTCACTCTATTGGGTAACATCTCCCCATCTCCCTTCTTTTTGTTCTTTTTTCTAGATTAGGTTAGTTTCTAATTCCTTAAAATTTCATCCTGTATGATTGGATGAATGGTGCATACAAGTACCTTTTGGAGGATGAGACGTTGGATTGGGGGACCCTAACTCATTGTGATCGGGATCCCTCCAAGCATGAGTATTTTTCTCAGATTCAAAGAACCTCCACTACCCCCCCATGTAAGACGATGCGTGATTACATTAATGAAAGCAATACACATATTGAGACACAACGTAAGACGATGGGGGAATACCGGAACAAAGCAAAATCGAATAATCATCCGGGAAAAACATTACGTGATTACCGGATTGAAAATAACATGAGTGTTCCACCGGTTATGGTAGGAGGTGTGCAACAACAAAAAGAATGGGTGAATAGTGGCCAACCGGTTAAGACAATGCGTGATCACTTGTATGGATATGCCTATCAACCATCATATAACTCTTCATCCTACAATGCGTACGGTCTTAATTGGGGAAACCACCATTCTCCTTGTTCAAGGGAAGAACCAACCATGGTTATTAACAATCACCCTAAAAAGTCTTCATCTTGTGATGACAAGTATACACAAATACTTAAGGAAATATGGAATGAGTATGTAGATGAATAATCAAATCAAGCCTACTCACCATCTTGTGAAGACGTTGAGCTCAAAATTGGGGGCATCGAATCAATCCCCTCTAATGAGGAGGATGGGGCTACCCAAGTCCCACCTTCTTCGGATTTAATGAATAAACTTTTAGAGGAGATTGATCTTGATGATCCCAATATCATCATCAATTATGGTGAGTCCACTATCTCTTTTGGATGCTTTGAACTTAATGATGACGAGATTTCAATGACGGTTGACGAACCCGAGGAATCCATAAAATTTGAAAGCGGTAGTGGGGTTGCCTACAATGAGGGTTTGGTGAATGCTTATGAACCTTTGGTTTCTTTTTCCAAGGGGTATAATGATTATGAGTCTCTAGAGGATATGCATACTAAAGAGATGGCCGAAGTTGATTTTTTTGAGTCCTTCCACCAACAACACATGCCAAATTCTATTGTGGTAGACCTCCCTTTGATTGAAAATTCTTTTCCTTTGGATGATGAGGTGGCACAATCTGAAATTTTAAAAGATCAACCAATGTTAGATGATGTGCCTACCACTAAATCTGAAAATTTTTCCTTGGAAGATCTCCTCTCTATAGAAGAGGAATTCCTTACCATTGAAACAGAATTTCTTCAATCACTAAGGGAGGACGAGGACCCTTCATCCAACTATCTCGATTTTCTAGAGGAATGCTTGGCCCACTCTTATGATCTTGATGATGAGATGATTAAGGAGTTGGATATTTTGTTAGACACGGTGTCGGTGCCTGAAGAACACCATTCAACCGATTTACACTCTTTACCATTGTTTATGGAAGCACCGTTCAATTCTAAATTTGGGGAGGAGACAACTTTAACCAATGAAAACTTGATGAATGTCTCTCCACCATCATAGGTCCTTCAGCCCATTGAAAATTCTGATTGGGAGGACCCATTTTTAATCGATCATAACCCATATCAGAATTTGAAGAGATATCTTTTTGCTACTCTTATCTCCTCCTTTTATGCATGTGTTGCACAGTACGATTGGTCTTCAATGATAAGAAGCACCCATGTCTACTGTCGAGCAGGACTTTTAATGGTCCTCATGAGAAATTTATTAAAATTCATGAAAATCCTGCTCAAATTTGATCATGTAGTTGATCGGATTAATCAAAGGTAGGTAGGTAGGTTAGGATTTCTTTTTCTGAAATTAGGATTGAATAAGTCTCATCAAGACAATGGAAGATGCTAGAATTGATCAACTTGCTACCCCAGGTACTCTCGTTCTCACTCTCCTTTGTTTTATTTCATTGCTCTCATGTCATGCTTATTGCATATCTTGTTACATTGAGGACAATGTAAGATTTTGGTTGGGGGGTGAGATTCCTTAGATGAATCTACTAGCTTTTGTGACATTTCGAGCAATTAATGTAGAAAATTTTCAAGTTTTCTAAAATTCAAAACTCTTTTGGAAAACTTTGTTTCTATGCATTTGAGATGATACAAGTATAAGAAGAGGAGATACGAAGTGAGTGATGTTGCAAGCTTTAAACTTCTCTTAATATAATGATTTTATATGTGAATTCCCCTATTTATGTGATTGATAGAAAATTTGAACACTTTTACACCTAGTTCACATTACATGATTTTCATGGATTGAAAGGATTATGTGATTTGTGGATTAGCTATACTTTGATTTAAGGTGTTGAGAAACCAAGCCGGGGTAATTTGTCCATCCTTGTCCATGGGAAAATAACGAAAGATATGGATTTCTAAAAATCCTATCTAATTTAAAAGAAAAAGGAAAAGGAAGGATGAAATTGGGAATGATGGAAAAATGGTGGAAAATTCCGAAAATGGCTACCTATTACCAACCAGGGGATGGTTTAGCCGTAACCAAAGCCGAAAATGGGACGTAGTGTGAAAGCCGTCGGAAGGACAGTAAGGCAAATTCCTGTCATAGGCTTGTTGTTGATATGTACACCTTGAGATCCATAGTATAGTTGATCTATGAAGAAGATAATCCCGGAAACCCATGAGATGAACATTTACTAAGCACACTAGGTTGAATTTGTTCAAGTTCTTCTATTTATCAATCAATCAGCGGGAATTTCATACGACCACTTATTATGTTTTGAGAGCTTAAGGTTTCAACTTCCATCACCTAATTTTTCTGATTCTTACACTTGTATGTCTTGGAATGGATAGAAGCATAATTTCTGAATGAGTGTTAGTTTTGGAGAATTGAACTTGTTTCACGCATGTTTTACTCTGGACTAGCAAAATGCTGATTGGGGGGGTGTGTTGAGCCTCCAATTTATACATTTGCCGACCCATTACATTACATTATAAGCATGATTTTCATGTTTAAAGACTAATCTAATACATGTTTTTGTGATTGTAGGAATGAGAGGGAGATGTCACCAATTCATGGTTAAAAGAGTCACTTTGTATGTATTGAAGATCAATAGAACAAGTGCCAAAAGGTTGAAGAAAGAAGCAAGAAAGAAAGAGAGGAGAAAAAGAAGAGAATCTGAAATTTTTGTCTTAGACCTATTTGTAGATCGGTCGCTAGATCGGTCGCTAGACAGGTCGACAGACAGGTCTACAGTGTAATTTTTAGACTGTTTTTTCCTCTTAGACCGGTCGCCAGACAGGTCAAAGATGCTCCAGAAACTTCAATTTTCAAGGCCAAGTTTTCAAATTGCGAGAGGACTCCGTGGATTCTCGAACTTTCCAATTTGGTGCGGGATTTCTCTTATAAAAGGCCACCTCCACTTTCTTCCTAACTCATCTAGCAATGTGGGGATCAAAGAGATCAAGACCTAGGAGGCTTCCTAGCCTCCTACAACTAGTTTTTTTCTTCTTCTAGTTCTAGTTTCTAGTTTTTAATGTTTTCTTCTAGTTAACCTCTTAGCTAGAGCTAAGAGGTGAGGTTTGTAGTTTGTTTCAATGCTTTAATTCGTTTCTTCAAATACCCTTTACTTTGATTTTGAATTTTCAAGTTCTAGTTTGAATAAAGTTTGGTTTTTTAGAAGTTTTGTGAGAGTTTGTGTACTCCGGACATGAGCTGCTTGCAATTCTCTGAGATTACCATGATTGGGTTGTTTGAATTCGAATTGTAGAAACCCTTGAGCATGCCATAGTCCATAGGCATGGCTGTTACTCCGAAGGCTACCAGTTCAAGTTCTATGTGCTTCATTAGAACTAGAAATCTAATTTTTAGATTTAAGTGGGACTGTTTGTGCTTGAATGTTATATCTTCCAATTAGATGAGAGATAGGACTTTGAATCTAATTGTGTTGTACTTGGATGAATGGATTGGTATGGACTACTACAAGTAGATCCTTCATGCTCTAGTTCTTCTTATTTTCAGATTTTTCTATTTGATGTGAAAAACCATTCTCCTAAACTTTTTAGATTTTAGTTATTAGAGTACTTGGAATTGTTTACCTCTTTCCCTGTGGATCGACCTCGGTCTTACCGAGATTTATTACTACATCGCAGCCTTACACTTGAGGCGAGCGAACACCGTAGACTATGTGTCTAAATGGATAGAGGCTATTCCATGTAGAACCATCGATCATCTTACGGTTCTAAAGTTCCTTAAAGATAACATACTTTCCAGATTTGGAACGCCTCGAGCCATCATTAGTGATGGTGGTTCTCACTTTTGCAATAGGCCTTTAGAGGCCTTAATGAAGAAATATGGCATTAAGCATAAGGAGAATACCCCATACCACCCACAGATAAGTGGGCAAGTTGAAATTTTCAATCGAAAAAATTAAACAAATTTTTAAAAAAACGGTGATGCCGGATTGCCAAGATTGGTCGCTTAGATTAGACGATGCACTTTTGGCTCATCGTACTACTTACAAGACCCCCATTGGAATGTCCCCTTATAGACTTGTCTATGGAAAAGCTTGCCACTTGCCTATGGAGATTGAACACAAAGCCTATTGGGTAATTCAGGCATTGAATTTTGACATTGACAAGGCTAGGTCGCTTCGCAAACTCCAACTTAATGAGCTTGATGAGATCCGGAATGATGCTTATGAGAACTCGAGGATTTACAAGAGTAGGATGAAAGTATTCCATGACAAGTACGTCCTCAGGAAATCTTTCCAAGAAGGTTAAAAAGTGCTCTTGTACAATTCTCGACTTCATCTTTTTCCGAAAAAATTGCAATCTCAATGGACCGGCCCATATATTGTTAAAGAAGTTTTTCCTCATGGAGCTGTTAAGATAGAGAATGTCGCAAATGGTAACTGTTTTAAAGTGAATGGACAACGCCTTAAACCATTTGTTGAGAAATTTAATTTAGAGGACATGTCCATCACTCTGAATGATCCTGTGTATCAGGATGATTGATCTCCTAGTCTGATGGAGGTATAGCGTAGGATTAGGTGGTTTAGTTGTTTTTCTGTTTTAGTTTTACTGGCTTTAGTAGATTTTGATACCGGGGTTGTACACTTCCATGATTGACTCTCTTAGGTACTATCATTCTCACTCTCTTTTATTTTACCATTGCTCTCATATTCATGCTCATTACATATCTTTTACATTGAGGACAATGCAAGATTTGGTTGGGGGGTTAGATGAGATTCCTCATCCAGCAGTTTGTGGACACTTCGAGCATTATTTGTTGAAATTTTTTTGAATTTTCTGAAAATTCAAAACTCTTTTAGAAAATTTTATTTTTATACATTCGAGATGATATGAGTCTAAGAAAAGGAGATACGAAGTGAGTGATGTTGTAAGTCTTGAACTACCTTTAAGATAGTGGTTTTATATGTGAATTCCCCTATTTATATGATTGATAGAAAATTTGAACACTTTTTACACCTAGTTCACATTACATGATTCTCTTGGTTTGAAAGGATTATGTGATTTGTGGATTAGCTAGACTTTGATTTAAGGTGTTGAGGAACCAAGCCAGGGGTACTTTGTCCATCCTTGTCCATGGGAAAATAATGAAAGATATGGATTTCTAAAAATCCTATCTAATGAAAAAAGAATAAAAAAGGGAAAGGAAGGGATGAAAACATGGGAATGATGGAGAATATAGTGGAAAATTCTGAAAAGGGCTACCTATTACCAACCGGGGGATGGTCTACCCGTAACCAAAGTCGAAAATGGGACGTAGTGTGAAAGCCGTCGGAAGGACGGTAAGGCAAATTCCTGTCATAGGCTTGTTGTTGATCTGTGCACCTTGAGATTCATAGTTTAGTTGATCTATGAAGAAGATAATCCCAGAAACTATTGAGATGACCATTCACTATACACACTAGGTTGAATTTGTTCAAGTTCTTCTATTTATCAATCAATCAACGGGAATTTCATATGAACACTTATTATGTTTTGAGAGTTTAAGGTTTCAACTTCTATCACCTAATTTTCTATTTTACACTTTTATGTCTTGGAATGGATATAAGCATAGTTTCTGAAGGAGAGTTGGTTTTTAGAGATTTAATCTTGCTTCTCGCATGTTTTGCTCAGGACTAGCAAAATGTTGGTTGATGGGTGTGTTGAGCCTCCAATTTATACATTCACTAGCCCATTACATCACATTATATGCATGGTTTGCATGCTTAAAAGGCCCATCTAATGCGTGATTTGTGATTGTAGGAGCGAGGCAGAGATTTCACTGATTTAAGGCTAAAAAGGTCACCAAAGGCACATTGAAGATCAAAGAATTAAGTGCCAAAGGATGGGAGAAAGAAGCAAGGGAGAAAGAGAAAGAATGAAGAAGAAGTGCAGAATAAACAACACTGAAGACCGGTCGTCGGATCAGTCTGCTAAGACATAGGACCGGTCGTCCAACCGGTCTGCAAATCAACAAGGAACCCCCTTTGCTGACACATTACTGGACCAAGCTAGACCGGTCATTAGACCGGTCGACTAGCATTCAGACCGGTCGAGCACTCAACAGAGAGGGGATGGAAATTCCAAAATTCATTGGACTGTTTTTGCCGTTTTATGACCAGGTCGTCTAGGAGCTCAGACCAGTCGTTCGACCGGTCGGCTGCCTAACAGATCTTGTCCTACAAGCTCTGATTTTCTCTGCGCAGCTCCATGATTTCTTATGCAATCTGGAATCTTCCGCACTATTCTATAAAAGGGGACCTAGGCCTTCATCTAAAGGCATTCTAGAAGAGATTGAAGGTCGTGGGAAGTGAATGAGAGCACCGTGGAGTGTCTACAACTCCGTCAATTCCGGTTTTTCTAGTTTTTATGTTTTCTTTATTAAGTTCTAGTTGTAGTATGACAATGCTCGGCTAAAATCTCTCAGCTAGGGCTGAGAGGTGAAGCTTGTATCCAATTTCATGTTTAATTCAATTTGATTCAAGTACTTTCACTTTAAGTTTGGTTTTTGAATATTCTAGTTCGAATAAAGTTGATATTTTTAGAAGTTTTATGAGAGTTCATGTGCTTGGGACATAGATTCCTTGCAATTCTCTAAGAATATCATATTTGGCTTGATTAGATTTGAATTATAGTAACCCTTGAGCATGCCATAGTCCATAGGCATGGCTGTTACTCCGAAGGCTATGATTTCGAATGCTATGTGATTGAATAGGACTAGAACTTGGAAGTTCAACTTAAGTGGGATTGAATGTGTTTCAATGCTTTATCTTCCAACTAGATGAGAGATATAACTTCAAATTTAGTTGTGTTTTATGCTTGGATTGATTGGATTGACATGGGATTGCTACAAGTGGATCCTTGAAAGCCTTAGTTCCTTTAAATTACTGATTTTCCTAAATTACTATTTTAAGTTAGTTCTCTTAATTCATAACTCCAAATTGTTTCGATTCAAGTTGCTGGAATAATTTAGAATTAGTTTTCTAATTCCCTGTGGATCGACCTCGGTCTTACCAAGAATTATTACTAGAAGCCTTGCACTTGCGGCGAGCGAACAATCATTAGGCTTTACGGCCTTCACTAGTTCAGATTTTTCAACTATTTTACCACTTCTAAAAGTGGTGATGGCTTGAACATGTTCCACTTGAATGGTTAAAGAATTGGAATTCGATTCGAATTGTTCCTTGAGGTTAGGATGAGACTGGGTCAAAACAGTCCGTTTCTCCTTAACTCCTAGATGTGTCTCAATTCTTTCAACCGAAATTTTAAGTTCATTCATGGCTTGCATGTTGGACTAATTTATCTGAGTTTGTCCAATCATGAATGCGTTCAATGTATCCTCAAGAGTGCTCTTTTGAGGAGGCCCTTGGAAAGCATTGTTTGTATTTACCATGGGTCCATTCTTCCCATTAAAATTCAGTTTAAATAGCCAATCAGAATTTTATGAGTTAGAGTTTGATGCGCTAATCGGGCATTGATAAGCATTTGTGTCGTTTGATTGAGTTTGCAAAATCTCTTGAAACATAGGGTTTGTTGGGCAATCCTTTGTTAAGTGAACGTCACTCTCACAAATACCACATACACTTTCAACAGTCTCCCTGGTGGTTATCATGTTAACACTCCTTAATTCTATGGCCTCAACCTTCTTTGTGAGACCCGACACCTTTGAATTTAAATCATCCTCCCCATCTAATACATGTACTCCTTTCTCTCTTGGGGCTGACTTGGGATTACTAGTTAGAGTGGAGATGTCCTAAGATTGGGCATTATCAGCTAGCATATCAAAGTAATCCCAAGCCTCATCGGGTGCTTTGTTAAAAGAACTCATCATTACACATCATTTGGACAAATATGCGCATGTTTAAACTCAATCCATCATGGAAGAAGTCACTCAAGCGCCACTTTTCATAACCATGATGTGGGCACTCTAAGAAAAGATCATTGAAACTCTCCCAACAGAAAAAATGTTTCATCTCCTTTTTGGGAAAAGTTTATGATGGCCCGTCTTAGTGCGTTTCTTTTATGAACCAAAAAATACTTTTTAAGGAACTCCCGGGTCATCTCAGCCCATATCTCGATGCTCCTAGGTTTAAGTGATTGAAACCATGCTTTGATTTTGTCCTTTAAAGAGAAGGGAAACAATTTCAATTTGATTACATCTTGGGAGACATCATTAAATTGACAGGTGTTGGTGATCTCCTCAAATTCACTTAGGTGCGCATATGGACTTTCTGAATTGAGTCCATGAAATTTTAGAAGTAATTTGATAATCCCTGGTTTAATATCCACATTTTTCACATTAAGAGGAAAGATAATGCAAGAAGACGTGGTAGTTCTCTCCAGTTGTAGATAATCTCGCAATGTTTTAACCGGAGGAACGAAGCTCTCCTCATTCTCGTTACGTTCCGTCCAACTTGGTGGTCCATCATGCTCAACATTCTCAACAATGTGCGGTTCATTCTTAGCCATGATTTCAATAATTCAGGATTTCCTACACTTTTTCTAACTCGTCTGTGATTGATTAATCCTCCAACTAAACCTCCCTCACTTAGAAGTCACGATGTATGATCATACTCCCAATGGGGCATAAACTCACACAAACTAAACTAAAACCTAAAATCTGAAAACAAAAGTAAAAACTAAAAAATAAAAGTGTCTAAGTTAGAATGATGTTAACGAATGGAAGAACTATGTTAGAGAAGAAAAATCATACAAAATAAACAAAATCTATTAGTAGAAAAATTCTGATAAAAATCTACTAAAACAGTAAATCCTAGCCTAACTATACCCTAATTATAAGATTTAGAACTGTCAACCTAAACCTCGGCAACGACGCCAAAAACTTGTTCACTCGCCTCAAGTGCAAGGTTGCGATGTAGTAATAATTCTCAGTAAGACCGAGGTCGATCCTTAGGGATTGTCGTAACAATTCTAAACTTTATAACTATGATGGGCTAAATTCGAATTTATATCGAATGATGAAATTTAATAACATAAAAACTATCTACTTTAGACTTAAATAAAATAAATAAACACTAGAGCACCAAGGATCCACTAATAATCATTCACAATGCCAATTCAAACCATTCAAGCCGATCACTCAATTAGAATCAGAGTTCTATCCCTATCCAATCGGAATATAGAGCAATCAAATCATCATAACTTATCTAACATAAATGGATCATCCACTAATATGGTTCTCTCATAAACAACTAAGGCATTGGGTGTATTCAATCACACAACCCAATCCTTCACAAAACAAACAAGATCACATTCATGATTCTTCCTCAAGCCTTGTCACTAGACTTGATTTAGAAACATGAATTGAACTTTTATTGAACCAAAATCAATACATAAACACCTATCTCAAATTAATATTAAAGATAAGAACTTCTTCTAGTTTAGTTCTAGATAAGCACTTAGGAAACTTAGTTTGTAAGATCCCCTAGCATCCAACATATTATGATGGATCTAAGATCTCTACAATCCAAAATCCTATCAATCAACAACCCTATTAAGCAATCTCAGTAATCAAAACATCACATGTAAGAGCAATCACAAGAGATAGAAAATTAACTAAAAATACTAACTTTATTTCAAACTAGAACTAGAAGTGTTCTTCATTAAACCCAAATGCACTTAAAATAATTCGAATTAGACATTGTAAATAATGAAAAACTTCACCTCTTAACTAAGAGGTTTAGGCAACCATTAACAGATCAAACTAAAACTCAAGAGAAAAACTACTAAAAACATAAAAAAAAAAACCCGATTCGAAGGAGTTATAGACTCTCAACAGCGATCCTCTTCACCTCCCACGACTTTTCAAGCCTTCTATGATCCTTAGGAAGGAACCCTAGGTGTCTGTTTATAGGTTTGAGGCTCCACCAACTTAGAAGATTTGAGAATTTGCGTAAAACTTACGCACTGCGCAGAGAAAATCGGAGCCGGACTTGGAAATTTCTAAACTGGGCGCATGGTCGATTGATCAATTGGGCTGGGCAATCAATCGCACCTACGATTCAACTGTAAAAATGGTATTCTACGATCGTGCAATCAATCGCAAGTGGTCGGGCGATTGGGCGATTGATTGCTGTGTCCAAAAAGTGTCTAGAGAGTTCCAGCAACAATTCTTCAAAAATCTGCATTCTCTCGATTGATTTACAGGCTGGGTGATCAATCGCTCAGGCTGAGAGATCAATTGCAAATCTGCACTTTAGTCCAGCAACAAATCTGCCAATTCTGCTGTAAGCGATCAATCGCTCAGGGCTATCGATCAATCGCTCAGGTTGGGCGATCAATCGATGGATCAATCTCTGGATTAATCTTTAGAAACTATAACTTTCTGCAAATTACTTTTCTAGCCATGCAGTTTTGCACTTTGGTTTTTCTAGCCCTTCCAGGTCTTTTAACGTGATTTCTTCAAGATTTTTCTTTATTTTTCAACTCCATCTTCCATAGCTTCTTTCTTCCATTCTTGGCCTTTCTTCCTTTGATCCTCATGGTGTCCTCAAGTAGTCTTTTAGCATTGAATTCACAAGGTCTCTCTCTCATTCCTACAAACACAAACATATGCATAATATGGGTCTTTAACACTATAAATCATGTGTAAATAGTGATGAATTGGGGCTATAATATGCACAATTCAGAGCTCAACAGCTTTCACACTACTTCTCAATATTTCCAGCTTTGGTTATGGGTAGACCATCCCCTAGTGGTAAAAGCTAGTCCTGTTTGAAAATTATTAACATATATTCAATATAACCACTTTTTTCTTTCTTTTTCTTTCATTTACTGTAAACATAAATAGGATTTTTAAAAATCCATATCTTTCATTCTTTTTCTTACTTTCTCATGAAGAAGGATTGACAAAGTTCCCCGGCTTGGTTCCTTAACACCTCAAAGTAAGTCTAACTAATCTATAAATCTACATAACCCCTTCAAACCATGAGAATTGTGTAATGTGAACTAGGTGCAAAAGTGTTCAAACTTTCTATCGATCATATAAATAGGGAAATTCACATAGAAAATCATTATATCAAAGGTAATTTAATACTTTCAACCTCACTCACTTCATATCTCTTTTCCTTATACTCATACCATCCCGAATGCATAGAAATAAATTTTTTCGTAAGAGTTTTGAATTTTCAGAAAAACTGAAAATTTTTCTACAAACATTGCTCGAAATGTCACAAAGTACAAGATTCATTTAGGAATCTCACCCCCTAACAAAATATTGCATTGTCCTCAATGTAAAAGATATGCAATGAGTAAAAACATGAGAGCAATGATAAAATAAAAGAGAGTGAGAACGAGATTACTTAATAAAGTCGATAATGGAAGTCCACAACTCCGACAATTAAATGTACTAAAGAAATAAAACTAAAAACAGAATACGAACTAAACCTAACCTACTCTATACCTCTGTCAGACTAGGAGATCAATCATCCTGATATACAGGATCTCTTAGAAGAAAGGACATATCCTCTTAATCAAATTTCTTGACAAATGGTTTAAGGCATTGTTCATTCACTTTAAAACAGTTATCATTCGCCACATTCTCTATCTCGACAGCCCCATGAGGAAAAACTTATTTAACAATATATGGGCCGGTCCATCGAGATTTTAATTTTTTCAAAAACAGATGAAGTCGGGAATTATACAAGAGCACTTTCTGACCTTTATGGAAAGTTTTCTTGAAGATGTGTTTGTCATGAAAGACTTTCATCCTATTCTTGTAAATCCTCGAATTCTCATAAGCATCGTTTCGGATTTCATTAAGCTCATTCATTGGAGTTTAAGAAGCGAGCTAGCCTTGTCAACATCAAAATTTAATGCCCGAATCATCCAATAGGCTTTGTGTTCAAGTTCTATGGATAAGTGACAAGCTTTCTGTTGAGCTCATAATTGTGCATATTCTAATCCCAATTCATCACTCATAATGCACGGTTTTCATGATTTAAAGACTAATCTAATGCATGATTTCATGATTGTAGGAATGAGAGGGACTCCGCCCAATTGAAGACTAAAAAGACCTCATTAGGACCCTTTGAAGGAAGGCCTAAGATGGACCAAAGACCAAAGAAGAAAGAGGGAGAAAAGAAAAGAAAGAAAAGAAGAAAAAAGAAGAAATTGTTTAAGGGTCGACCGATCCAGACCGGTCGGCCGACCTGCCGGCTGCCCTCAGAACAAAGCTGGACAAGGACAGTTGGTCCGACCGGTCAAGATTGGTTAGCCAACAGGTCGCCCCCTCTGTTGAACTCCCTGGACTGGACATAAAACAGGGCCGACCGGTCGGCCATAACATATTTTTTTTACCTCTAGAAGCTGTTGGACTGATTCCAAGAGAGGTCCAATCGGTCGTGACCCGTCGGCCAGCCCAATCCGACCGGTCGGCCATGTATTTAAAATAGAAATTTTCCTTTTGGGCACCGATTTTCTCTGCGCATTGCGTAAGCTTACGCAAATTCGAGAAGATTCCGATGTTGCGGAGCCTCCCCACTATAAAAGGACACCAAGGGATCGTTCCTAGGGTATCTTAGAAGGGTTTGAGCAAGGTGGGAGGCGGCGGAAGTGGATTTCGAAGTTCCACAATTCCTTCTAGTTTGTTTCTCATTTTTATGCTTTTCTTAGTTGTTTCATGTTTCCTTGGATCATGAACGGCTAAACCTCTTAGCTAAGGCTAAGAGGTGAAGCTTGTAGTGAATCTAAGATGTTTTCAATTCGTTTAAGTTGGTTTTAAAGTTGGATTTCATGTTTATGAACAATGGTTTGAAGTTAACACAAGTTCCAAGTAGTTTTTCTTAGTCTTATGATGACTCATGGATGTTTGGGAGAATTGCTTGAGTTCTTAATGGTTGTGTGCTAGTCTAGACCTGTATGATCCGAGGAATTGGAGTACGCTCTAGTACTGTGATCTTTATGTGGGAACTTCCTACCAAAGTTCTACTTTTTCTGGAGTTTTGTAGTATGTATGGGACTGTGTATGTGATTTGAATTAAGTTCAAATCATGATCTAGCTTTGTCTTGTGACAGGACTTAATGATGCTTATGATTGTGAACTTAGCTTATTTGAATTGGGATTGACCTATGCAATTGAGCATGCTCATCCTAGCTTGCATTAAGTGAATCATGTACATTGATCTTACATATGGCTGATTATTGGCTTTAACAGCTCTACCATTCGACTAGATAGATGTTAATTTCGATTCTAGTTGAGAAAGTGAGAAACCACAGAAGATTGAGCATCAAGGATTGCTACAAGTGGATCCTTGAACCCCTAGTGCTTTTTATTAATTGATTACTTCAGTTTAGTTCAACATTGCTACTTACATCAATCTGCTACAAATCTAGTTGTTAGCTTCTCAATAGAAACTATTGGATGTGTTTGTGAATTCCTACACAAGTCCTTGTGGATCGACCTCGGTCTTACCGATATTATTACTACATCGCAGCCCTACACTTGGGGAAATGAACACTTTCCCATAAACAAGTCTATATGGGGACAATCAAATCGGGGTCTTATAAGCGGTACAGTGAGCCGAAAGAGCATCGACTAATCTCAGCGACCAATCTTTGCTATTCGGTCTCATTGTCTTCTTCAAAATTTATTTGATTTTCCAATTGGAAATATCAGCTTGCTTACTTGTCTGTGGGTGGTATGGGGTGCTCACTTTATGCGTTATGCCATATTTCCTTATTAAGGCTTCAAAAAACCTATTACAAAAGTGAGAACCACCATCACTTATAATGGCTCGAGGCGTTCCAAATCTGGAAAGTATGTTTTCTTTAAGGAACTTTGGAACCATGCGATGATCAATGGTTCTACATGGAATTGCCTCTATCCACTTGGACACAGTCTATGGCTAGTAATATATAGACATGTTCAAAAGAAGTAGGGAATGGTCCCATGAAATCGATGCCCTAACAGTCAAAGACTTCAAGATGTTGAATTGGAGTAAAAGGCATCATATTCCGACGGGACAATCCTCCTAGCTTTTGACACCATTCACATGCTTTGCAAACCTCGTGGGTTATCTCTAAACAAGGCAGGCCGGTAAAAACTACACCGCAGAATTTTTGTAGTGGTTTTCTTGGAGGAAAAATGACCCCCACATGCTTGACTATGACAAAAGGAGATGACTGAATTTTTTTCATCATCAGGGACACATCTCCTAATTATTTGATCTGAAAAATATTTAAAAAGTAAAGGTTCATCCCAGAAAAATTTGCGCACTTCCCTTAGAAATTTTTATTTATCTTGCGCAGTCCAGTGAGTCGGCATCGCACCTGTGGAAAGATAGTTTACAATATCAGCGTACCACGGTGGATGCATAGCAACAAAGAGTTGCTCATCAGGGAATGAGTCCTCAATAAGTGACTCGTCAATGGAATCAAGTAAAACTAGGCGGCATAGATGATCCGCCACCACGTTCTCTACCCCCTTCTTATCCTTGATCTCTAAGTCAAATTCTTGAAGGAGTAGGATTCATCTAAGCAAACGGAGCTTAGCATCCTTCTTAAAAAGAAGATGTTTCAGCGCCGCGTGGTCCGTGTAAATGATGACCTTGGATCCTATCAAGGCTAAAATTTGTCCAAAGCAAAAACAACAGCTAGGAGTTCTTTCTCCGTAGTCGAATAATTAACTTGGGCAGGATTCAAGGTCCTACTCGCATAGTAGATAACGATGGGCCTGTTTATCCTTCTTTTGGCCTAGCATCGCCCCAATAGCATAATCAGCTCGCATCGCACATAAACTCAAAAGGAATGGACCAATCCGGTAGTTGCATGATAGGAGCGGTTGTCAACATGTCTTTTAGCTTTGAAAAAGTCAATTGACATTCAACACTCCACTCAAATTGGTTCTCCTTTTAGAGAAGATTACATTAGGGCCTAGAGATATGGCTGAAATCCTTTATGAACCTTCTATGGCATGTCCAAGGAAGGACCGAACATCGTGTATGCTTTTGGGTGGTGGTAGATTGGAAATAATATCGATTTTAGCCCGGTCTACCTTTATTCCATTAGACAAGATGATATGTCCAAGGACTATTCCACTTTGTACCATAAAATGACACTTCTCCCTGTTTAATACAAGGTTCTTTTCCTCACACCTTGTTAAGACCAATTTCAAGTGATTGAGGCACTCATCAAAAGTACAACAAAAAATAGAAAAATCATTCAAAAATACCTCGAGAAATTCACTCACCAAGTCTGAGAAAATACTCAACATGCATCATTGGAATGTAGCGGGTGCATTACATAGTCCAAATGGCATCCTTCGATATGCGAAGGTGCCAAACGGGCATGTAAAGGTAGTCTTCTCTTGGTCTTCGAGAGCTATCTTAATTTGGTTATAGCCTGCATAGCCATCGAGGATGTAGTAATAAGAGTGACCCACTAACCTCTCCAAAATTTGATCCATGAATAGGAGAAGGAAGTGGTCCTTCCTAGTGACCGTGTTTAGCTTCTTATAATCTATGCACATACGCTAACCGATGGTCACTCTAGTCGGTATAAGCTTGTTGTTGGCGTTCTCTATGATGGTAATACCGAACTTCTTAGGGATAACTTGGGTAGGACTCACCCATTGGCTATCCGAGATGGGGTAGATGATGCCCACATCTAGTAGCTTTAACACCTCGACTTTGACAACCTCCATCATGTTTGGGTTTAATCTCCTTTGAGGTTGTCTAGTCGTTTTTGCATTCTCTTCGAGGTGTATACGATTAGTACAAACTGAAGAGTCTATCCCCTTAAGGTTCGCTATTGTCCATCCTATGGCTCCCTTGTATTCTTTGAGTATCTCAATCAACTTGAGCTCTTGGTATTTTCTTAAGTGAGAGACAATGACAATAAAAAATGTTTCCTCTTGACCTAAATGTACGTATTTCAGCTCGGATGGTAAAGGTTTAAGGTCAAGATTCAGTGATTTGATATTAGATGGTAGAGGCTTTGATGTGGTTGGTGGCAATCTTTTAAAATGAGGCCTCTACCGACTAGTATCAACTACCAGTTTCTCACTACTCAATGCTTGCACAATGTCACTAATGATGGGGTCTTTAGAATCTTCAAAATGTGTAAGCATGTCTCCAAATTTTCTAGTGGTTTAAGTTGGAGGAGCTCCTCTTCTTCAAAGGATTCGAGCATGTTTACCTCAAAGAGCTCATCATCGTCATCCCTATGTCTTTTGCCCAAGTGGAATACATTCACCTCCAATGTTATGTTCCCAAAGGTCAATTGCATCACCCCATTCCGATAATTTATAATTGTATTTGATGTAGCCAGGAACGGGTGGCCTAGAATCATTGGTATTTGTGTACTAGGATCCATAACGGGTTGTATGTTTAAGACGATAAAATCCACTGGATAGTAGAATTTGTCGAGCTTGGACCAATACATCCTCAACTACCCCTCTCGGCACTCGAATGGATCTATCAGTGAGTTGCAACATAGTTTTGGTAGGTTTTAATTCACCAAGACTCAATTGCTCGTATACCAAGTATGGGATCAAGTTTACACTTGCTCCTAAGTATAATAATGCACACTCAATCCGGTAGTCACCAATGATACATGAGATTGTGGGACTACCAGGATCTTTAAATTTTGTAGGGGTCTTTTAGGTGAGAATGGCACTGACTTGCTCATTCAAAAAGACCTTTTGTTGCACATTATATTTGCGTTTAGTTGTGTATAAGTTCTTTAGGAACTTGGAATAAGAGGAGATTTATTTAATGGCATCAAGCAATGGAATGTTGATCTTGACTTGTTTGAAAATCTCCAAAATATCATGAGAGTTTGGGAGAGATTTTAGAGCAACCAATCTCAAAGGAAATGGTGCTATGGGCTTGTGAATGCGTTTGTGGGGCTGAGTTAGATCCATCCTCATTCTCAAAATTTACCAAATCATTAGATTTGTCGACCTTCACCGGAATAGATTTATTCACTTATTTACCACTTCTAAGGGTGGTGATGGATTTTGCTTACTCCATATATTGGTTGGGAAGATTAGGGATGCTTATTTCATGAGCTTATTTAGGATTAGGCTGAGGTTGGGCAGGAAAGGTTCCTTTAAGCGTCCCTTAATTTCATCAATGAAAACTTTAAGCTCTTAGAACATTTGTTAATTTGATTGATTAATTTGTGTTTTCTCTTGCATAAACGCCTTTAGAGTATCCTCCATTGAGAATTGAGGTGGGGCCATGTTTTGCATGGGTGGCCCTCCTTAAGAGTTGGTAGGATTGCCCGTGGGGCCATTCCTCCAACTGAAATTTGGATGGTTCTTCCAAGTATAGTTGTACATGTTACCTACTGGTCCATTAAAAGGCCTTTGATAGCCATATGCGGCGTTTTCTTGCCCTTGTAACACCTCTTGAAATGTGAAAATTGTAGGACAATCTTGCATAGAGTGTACATTAGTGGCACAAATTCTACATACGTTCTCAATCGCTTTCGTAGACTTAAAACTCCACTTTTACTTAGTTCCATAGCCTCGACTTTTCTTATGAGGTTGGCTATTCTTGCGTTTACATCATCTTCCTCCTTAAGGATGTAAATACCTTCTTTCTCTTTTACTGAGGACGCTTTAGGTTACTAGACTTGTCTGAGGTATCCCATGATTGGGCATTCTCGGCTAACATGTCTAGGTAACTCCATGCCTCATCTAGATTTTTGTCATGAACTTGCCATTGCACATCATCTCTACAAATTGGCGCATGTTGGAATTCAATCCATCATAGAAGAAGTTTATGATTCACCAACTTTCGTATCCATGATGTGGGCAAGTGAGTAAAAGTTCCTTAAACCTTTCCCAACTTTGGAAGAACGACTCACCCTCTTTTCCCAATAAAGTTCATTATAGATCTTCGAAGGTGTAGACACCCCACCTTCGGCTACAATGTTGACTGAGACAGCTGGATGAATGAAGGTCCACACCCCCAAAACCCCATGTCCAAAAATCAGCCAAACTCATCTTTGTAAGCCCCAATCTATAGCCCAACTCAATCCTGAACTCAGTCTACTCACCCTTAAACATCAGCCTGAAAAACCATCCATAGAAAAAACCAGTCCAAAAATCCTTAAAAAGTCAACCTTTTCGAGTCAACTCGCTGAGTCAAATCATCGAGTCAACCCACTGAGTCAGTCCAGCCCTCACACCCAGTCGACTCACCCAGTTAAAACCATCTTTTAAACCCAGTTGACTCACCTAGTTCCTAGCCGCAGCTTCGGAGCAGTTCTGAACTCGAACCTAAAGCTCCTTTCGCTTCAGGTTCAGAGCAAGTACGCTCCGAAGCTAAAGCAAAGTGGCCATACGGGTGATCTTCTAATGGCCGCTTGTCCCTATTTACAGGAGCTTCCACTGCTCGCAGCTATAAATACCCCATCTCCCCTTCATATTAAACATCCCCAAAACATCCGAAAAATCCTGATTTTTGAGTCCATCTCCACATCCCCTTAGCCCATTTCTCCACTAAGGAGAACTCGAGTGAGAAGAGTCTAGCCTTGATCCAACCCAGCCTGACCCTGGTTTAAGTCTCTCAAGCTACGCAAGTCCTGATCTAGCCACTCGAAGCCAACCCTTGCGATACCTCTGTCCATCCAGCTACTCTCATATCAGCATCATCTCATTCGCATCTAGCATAAGTGCAACATTTATTATTCTTCCAACCCCCCTGCTTATCATCCCACTACAAACACTTTGATTGATCAAATATACAGCATGCATCTCACATAAAGCACCTGTCAATTTGAGCGTATGCTCTTGGCTTGCCTGTTAATGGAAACCTGCCCATCAGAAACTCTTACTGTTCAGACCTACATTCATGCATCATATCATTCATGAGAATATACGATCATTAAATCAAACTTTCAAGTATTAGTTCGATTCTATGAAGTAAAGACCGTACCTCAATATGGGTAGAGTGGGTGCCTATCACCTTCCCACCTTGTAACCATGATCCCTTACCTCGAATCTCTGACCATAGATCAAAATGAGTCATTTTAGAGGAAGAAATATTCAGATTCTCTTCTCTAACGTTTCTACGGGGTCTAGCTAACTGTAGATTCGAAGTAACTGGCTAGTGGCGAACTCTGGTCTTATAAGAACTCATTCAAACATATCCAGTTTAATACAACAACCGAAAAGCCCTCGAGAACGAGGTGAGCTAATGGCACAACGGCGATTCGCGCACACCCCCTTCTCGAAAGGGAGGGCAGGGGAGCGTGAAAAGGCGAGCGTTCACAGAATGACGACTCTGCTGGGGAACCTTTTGTTAGTCCCACTAGTCGTGATCTAACTTGAAAAACAGAATCCTTCCTGTACTTGAAAGTCATTAGTCCTCATACAATCTCATCTGCATATCATTCCATCCAGAAACCAAAAAATAGAAAATCCCAAAACCCAAAAAAAAAGAGTAGAGCATATTCCTTACCATTGCGCCTCCTCGAGCTCAATGTCTTCGGAAACAACTTCCCTTCCGCAGCATAATCCGCACCCAAGCTCAGCAAGCCATGTCCGACCACGAATAAGAAGCTCACCTCTTCCCTACCCGCGACATGGCCGAAGCACAACCTCCAACGCAATAGCCAATTGAGAATACGCCAATTATGCAAGAATTGGCATAAGGAATGAGAGTAATGTAAGAAATGTTCTTGCAATTCATGCAAGCACAAACTACCACAACAGCCAACAATTAAGTTGGCCCAGTTTAACAATCTCAGCAGCCATGCCGGGTCCTTCCGGCCTCCAGTTCAAATCAAGCACAACCATCGGAGTCTGTCCAAGACTACCGGCAACAGCTATCTCATCCCTTTGCTATGGGGCATCCTCCTTAGTACCTTCCTACGACGACAAGACCATCTTAGAGCGTTCCTGTTGTAGGGACTTCCACTTAACTTCCAATAAATCTTGCAAGTACCAATCTCAGTAGATTCCAGCACGTCCCCGCTGATGGGACCCCTTTTCTTCCTCAGCGTGTCGCCACTGATGGGACCTTTACTCAATTTCAACACATCCCCTCCAATGGGATTTCAATTCAATTTCCATCAACAGGGACAGCACTAGCGAATGCCCACAATGGGGGCAGTGTCAAGCCCACATCAATTAGTGGACAGTGACGAATACCTAACAAGGGGGTCACTTCCCATCATCTCAGCCTCCTACAAACAGGAGCACTTTTCAATTCTAACACATCCCCGCTGATGGGATTCCTGTTAATTTCCAGCAATCTTCAATTCAGTAAACTCCAATTAATTTCCAGCAAGTTCCAGTTCAACCTTCAGTTCAATCTCCAGCTCAATTACAGTCATTTCAAGCACAAGTTCATCAGAATCCAATGCAATCATTAAGATAAATTCAGCAACTGTAGTTGCTTTCTAGCAAGCCCATAGGGTCGAAGACATCGACCATTATGCCGAAGAAGAACGTGCCTTACTGTAAGAGGCACCAATCGCTCAAGTAGATCATGCAGGACTGGACGAGTTGCGGGAGCAGTTCCAGACCTTGGAAAGTCAACTACAGTGACAATAGGGAATTGATCTACCTTCGACCAAGTTCAGAGACTTGTGTCCTTTTCCAGATGCTCAGATACCTCAAAACTTTGAGGTACCAAAATTCAAAAGATACAACGGCAGTGGTTGTCCCACAGCACATCTCAAGGCTTTCTGTGGAGAGTTGAGTGCAATCTCAGGAAATGAAGGAGCCCTCATTCGCTTATTCTAAAAATCTCTGAAGGGCGATGCCCTAGACTAGTATACATCATTGGACTGTCATTACAACAAGACTTAGAAACAGCTCTCCCAGGCTTTCGTCGACAGATTCGCATATAATCTCAACATGGCACCCAGGAGAGTGGACCTCGTAGCTCTCAAGAAAAGGAGTGACGAAACATTGTCAGCTTATGTGGGACGCTGGTGAGCTATGGCAGCCAGAATACGGACACTCATCGACGACGAAGAACAAATTTCCATGATTATTCATTCAACATATCCTAGCATATCTGGATATCTCATCTCACATCCATATGCAAAATTCTCTCAGTTAATCCGTGCTGGAGAGCAAGTCAAAGCAGGAATCCACGTAGGGACAATCTCCCCATGGCCTCATCAGGCCACCCCGGTTAAAAGGAACATAATGGAAGGAAGACCTATTGGATATGGAAATGGAAACCGCAGCAGTTCTCATCCTCGCTCGACAGAGGTAAACAATATCATCGTCACTGATCAGGGCAACCAATACGCTCCCCCACAAGGACGCCAACCATATCAGCAGAACCAGACTGAGCATCAACCTTAGTGGTACCAACCACAGCCGCCCCCACCACAACCAAATCGTCAACCACATCCACAACCACCTTGACAACAAGCAGCAATTCAGGGGAAATGGCCAATACTCATATCAGAACAAGCAGAATTACAATGAGTTCAGAAAATTCACTCATCTCACTTAGCCACTTAGTCAAGTCATGACTATGCTGGTACAAAAGTAGTTACTCACTCTAATGGCACCCAGGCCTCTAAATCCTCTACCTTCGAACTATCGAGAAAATGAATATTGTGCCTACCATCAAGGGCGTGGCCACACCACTGATCGATGCATGACTCTGAAGAATGCCACACAAAATCTGATTGATGACTGCAAGATCGCCATCTCTGTCCCTAGAACTCCTCCAGCAACTTGTACCAACATCCTTCAGAATCCTCTACCTTAGCATCCGACGAACCCCAGTTTGTCTCACAGCCCTGCCGTCAACAACGTAGAAGAAGGAGAGCATCTCGATCACTTCTTCTCCCCTATCCAGTCCATTCATGCCTAGGGCAAACCCCTTCCTTCCTTCAGTCTTCGAGCCACTAGTACTAGAGGGAGCACCTCCATATAATGAACCAGTCATCCAAGGGCCTGTCCCTTTGCAAGGGGGACCTTACAATTATTCATGTTGGGAGCCGGTCACTCCGGAAGGAGCACAGTCATACATCGAGCCTGCATATGAGCCTGTCATTTTGCAAGGGGCAATTTCAGCCGAGGAACAATCCAATCCGCAATGGAGGGATTATACGTATCAGCAGCAAGAACCCATTGTCTTAGAAGGAACTCCTCCAGTTGAGCCAGTCATATTGTAAGGGGCAAGTCCTGTCCCTGAGCCGCAAAGACGTCCTGGAGGTATATCAATTACGCTACAGCAGCTGGGTCGAACAGAGAGACCCCTTGCCATATCAAGAGGACCAGTGTTCATTTCGTGGGAACCTCCTACTCCAGGAACAGTCAAGCTTGGGCCGCGACCTTATGTGATCCATGAAGACAAGCCTCGATATTATCCCTTCAGCATAGGTAACAATGTAGTCTTCAAGACAAATGCTCCATATGAGGAAGACCTGGTACCCACACCAGCACCGTTGGCAAGAACCAGTGGTCCTAGAAAGTAAAGGAAAGGAAAATTATAAAGAAGTCCCATGGCACTATCCAAAATGTGCAGAGGTAGGGAACATGAATCCCAATGGGATTGCATCCGAAGAGATAATCAGAACAAAGGAGATCCTAAAAGCGCCCTCTCAAGTCTCGACAACAAAAATGAAGCTGCATATGATTTGCGACTCAGCTCAAGTCAATCCCTGCCCAAATCTTGGTATGGGAGCTACTTTGCACATCTCGCATACACCGAGAAATGTTCGCTAAGACCCTGAGCGATACCCATGTCTCCTCCGATACAGCACCTGAAATGATAGCATTGATGATCGGACAGCTCCTGGCTCCGTGCGCCATCACCTCACTGATAATGAGTTGCCACCAGAAGGGCGCGACCATGGGCGATCCCTCAACATAGCCTTACTATATAAAGACCTTTGTGTCCCGCTGGTCCTTATCGATAACGGTTCAAGCTTAAATGTCTGCCCGCTTAAGACCGCGGAACGCCTGGGAATCAGTCCCTCCTCATTTCGACTTAGCACCATGTACGTCAGAGCATTCAATAGCACCCGCAGATCAATGAAAGGAGAAGTCGACATAGAGATACAAACTAGGTCCGGAAGTCTCCACCATCACATTCCAAATCCTGGATATATCAACCTCTTTCAACATGTTGATCATACGACCTTGGCTGCACAAGGTCAAAGCTGTGCCATCAACTTTGCATCAACGGGTGAAGTATATCTGTGGGAACCAAGTGATCTCTGTCCATGCAAAGAAGGAGCTCATCATTCCTTCCATGTTGCTGCCACTAAACCAGATATCCTTGTCATCGACATCCAACATTCTGAAGAAGACGTCTCGTTTCATAGTTTTGAATTTGAGACTGTGAACGCTATCGCCAATCCAGAACCGATAAGTGTGGATCGTGTCTTTTCACCAGCAGAACGTCTGAGCCTCAAGTATCGTATGAAGAATCATTTCAAGTTCAGAAAGATGCCGCTGGTATATAATCAACACAAATGGGGATTAGGTCCAGGTCAGTCATCATGGACAAAAGAAAAAGGAAGTTTCGGTGCTCTTCCATTCAATTCATCAGGCCAAGAGAGCCTTACATAGATCCAAGAAGAGATCTACCGACTGTGCTACACAAAGGCCTTCCGATGAGCCTAGCTTGGGCCATGTGGTCTCCCATTCAATGGGACTGGATTCTTGAACCATCTAAGCCTCTAGAAGAAGAAGGAGAGGATGAAGACAAAGAAGAAAATCAAATACAATAGCTTCAGGACCAGGGTACTCTGATACCTGCTCTCGTAGCTTCATTCAACCAGGGGCACAACCTGCCCGCTTCAATTCCACTCAACCAGTGGCACAACTTGCCCACTTAAATTCCAATCAACTAGGGGCACAACTTGCCCATCTCAGCATCAATCAACAAGGGGCACAACCTGCCCAGTTCTGTAGAACCAACACCATCAACCATCAGCTAGAGGCAGAAGCAACCCATCCATTGGACCAAGAGAGGGAAATGGCCAGCCCTGGATTGGTCCGATGTCCAGATTCCAAGTCTATGTCTTGCTGTGGAACCAGACGAACTGCAATGCGAGGTAAGTGATCCGGGAGGGATTAAGTATGACTCAGATCTCGAACCCAACTAGCGAGAAATCATGGTCATTGGGCCAGACCGTGATTCTCCACCCAAATCATCAACCCCCACCTCTTCAGGGGAAGGAGCGTGGGGTCCTGAATGGTCATTCATTTCCTTAACTTTTGAATAAGCCAGAGAGTCATCTGAGGGCTCTGGCTTAACAAACACCGATTTAAGTAACGAGGGGTACCCCAGGACAAGTTGAGATCAATCATGGTTTACAATACCCGCTTGTTCAGGGTCACATGAAGTTCAAAAATCCAAAAAAATAAAAATAAAAACTTTCAAAAACCAAAAACATCTAGCATATCAATTCCAGAAAATTCTCAAAAACTAAAAAATATTTCTTTTCCTGCATTCAATAATGTGCCAAGTTCATCTAAAGGGTCACGTGAGTTTGAAGTCGAATCATATAATTTTGACATTGAATTAGACTTTGAACTCATGGGTCTAAATGAAGCTCGGGATGAGGAAGATGATGACCTGGCTCCCAAACTAGAGGATCTCCTCAAAAAGTTCGAATCTAAAGCCAATATTGTAGCCAATGATTTTGAGGTAGTAAACTTGGAAACACCAAAGATCCCTAGGGAAGTACGCATTGGGAAATTGTTGCCACCAGAGATGAAACAGAGGATGATAGAGTTCCTAGCTCCAAGATTGTCCAATTTTGCATTCTCATATGAAGACAGTGCTAAGGTTCGATGAAGAGCTCATTGTACATCATCTGCCAACGAAACCAGATATGAAGCCAATGAAGTAGAAACTCCAAAGAATGATGTCAAAATGGGCCCTTAAAGTTCGCAATGAAGTCATTAAACAGTACAACGCAGGATTCCTGGTAGTCTCCAACTACCCTGAATGGTTCGCCAGCATTGTACCAGTACCGAAGAAGGATGGCAAGGTTCGAATGTGCATCGACTTCCGAGATCTCAACAAGTCCAGTCCTAAAGATGACTTTCCTCTACCGCATATCGACACTCTTGTCGAGCAATGATAGCATTATTCCATGATATGATGAACAAAGAGCTTGAAGTATATGTGGATGATATGATAGTCAAATCTCGCACAATTGAAGAATACTTTAAAGATCTGAAGAAGTTATTCAACAGATTAGAAAAGTACAAGCTCCGTCTCAACCCTTAGAAATGTGTCTTCGGTGCAACTGGAGGCAAACTCCTTGGCTTCATGGTGAGTGAGGATGGCATTAGGGTCAATGAGACCAAAACTAGAGTAATCATCGAGATGCCCCCTCCAAGAATTGAGAAAGAAATTCGTGGTTTCCTCAGCAAATTCAATATATCAATCGCTTCATCGCACAACTCACACCTATCTGTGAGCCCATATTCAAGCTCCTTCGGAAGAACGTTCCAAAAGAATGGAATGATGATTGCAAGTCGCCTTCGACCGCATCAAGAAGTATCTCATGAATCAAGAAGTTCTAGTGCCGCCCACTCCCAAACGACCATTATTGTTATATATCTCGGTAGCAGCAGAAGCCATTGGCTGTGTCCATTGGCCAACATGATGAGACCGGGAAGAAGGAAAAAGCAATATACTATTTGAGCCAAAAGTTCACCAATCGAGAAGACTTACCTCGCCCTAGTCTAGGCAACTCAGCGACTTCGACAATACACGATCACATTCCCCATTCTCCTCCTCGCTCGTATGGATCCGCTCAAGTACCTGTTCGAGAAGCCAGCACTCACTAGAAGGATAGCTAAATGGCAACTACTCCTATCTGAATTCGACATCATCTATGTCACTTAGAAGGTAATCAAAGGGCAGGCCCTTGCTGATCATCTCGCCGCTCATTCTCTCCTTAGATTATCAACCGCTCGAAACATTCTTCCCTGATGAAGATCTCTTGCTCATCGAAAATGAAGAGAAGAAGGAAGATGAGTGGACGTTATTCTTCGACGGTGCAGAAAACTCTAAAGGAAATGGTATCGGAGCAATCCTCTACTCTTCAGACGATGTCCCTATTCCTATCTCAAGGCGCATAGCATTCTAGTGCACCAATAACATGGCAGAGTATGAAGCATACATCGCTGGTCTAAGGGAAGCCATAATCTTGGGCGTCAAGAAGCTACGAGTATTTGGAGACTCACATCTTATCATCAATCAGACCAATGACGAATGGAAGACCAAAGACGAGAAGCTGATACCATATCATGTGTACCTTAAAAATTTGGTCGAAGAATTCAAAGAAATCACCTTCTCATATATGCCCATGACCAAGAATTAGTTTGCAGATGCTCTTGCTACCCTTGCATCAATGCTTAAGATCCCGAAAGGAGCTTCAGAATGGGAGCTCACAGTCGAAACTCAAGATGAACCTGCCTTCTGCATGCAAATAGAAGAGGCCGAGGCCGCCCCTCACAAACCCTAGTATGCTGACATCAAGTAACATCTTAAAACCCAGGAATATCCAAAAGCAGCAACAACAATAGATCATTGAACCATCCAGCGTTTGGCCGGCTAGTATACCATCAGTGGCGAAATTCTTTACAAGCGATCCTATAATCAAGTCCTCCTTCGATGTGTTAACGAAATAGAAGCTGCTAAAATCATGAAAGAAATACACGAAGGAATCTGTGGCCCACACATGAACAGGCACATGATGGCGAAGACGATTCTATGACTCAGCTACTATTGGCTCACCATGGAGACAGACTGCTGCCAGCACGTCAGAAAATGCTTCAAGTGTCAAGAGCATGCGAATCAAGGCCCTTCTCTATGTGGGGTCTCGACATCATTGGGAAGGTGAGTCCTAAAGCATCCAATGGTCATGAGTATATACTTGTGGCAGTCGACTACTTCACCACGTGGGTAGAAGCAACCTCATACACCACGATTGTAGCATCTCAAGTCATCCAATTCATGAAGAACAACATCATATGCCGGTATGGAATCACTAACGCTATCATCACAGATAATGGGACATCGTTCCTCAACAAGAAGATGGATGACTTCCTCAGCAAGTTCAAGATTCAACGTCATCGATCGAGCCCTTACCGTCCTCAGATGAATGGTGGGGTAGAAGCTGCAAACAAGACAATCGTTAGGATACTCGAGGAGATGGTCGTGACCTATCGAGATTGGTCAGACATGCTCCCATATGCACTTTGGGCCTATCGAACGTTTGTACGGTCTGTTACAGGCGTTACTCCTTTCGAGCTTTCCTATGGAATGAAAGCAGTTCTACCAGTCGAGGTGGAAATACCGTCACTACGGGTGTTACTGGAAAGTGGAATTAAAGAAGGAGAATGGCAACGGGCCAGATTCGATCAGCTACAACTAACAGATGAGAAGCGCATGCATGCGCTAAGTCATTCCCAATGTTATCAGAAAAGGATCTCTCGAGTTTACAACAAGAGAGTCCAAAAGAGAAGTTTCAAGGTGGGCGACATGGTCATGAAGAAGATTTTACCGTCACACCTTCTGGATCCTAGAGGAAAGTTCAAACTATCATGGGACGGATTGTTAATCATCAGAGAAGTACTTCCCGAATGTGCCCTCAGACTCACCAACATGAGAGGGGTGGATCTTCCTGAGCCAATCAACGCCGACAAAGTGAAGATCATTCAGAGGTAAGTCATTCTAACCTTATCAATAGTTACATTAGTAGAGCTGAAGTCAAGGGGTCAAAGCCAAGAACTCTGGGAAATCATTTCCGTCTAGCAATAAGTGTTCCAAATAAAAGAATTTAAAGGAAAAAAAGAAAGAAGAAAAAGACAAAAAAAGGGGAAAGAATACAGAGAAAAGAACAAAAAAAAAGAAAGAAAATGTGAAGTTAAAACAAGGCACCAGAGAAAAATCAACCCGAAAGGAAACACAATCATCCATCTATTCATCTCGGAAGGGGCTATAGTTAAGACCGACAGCTCTACCATCATAACTTAGGATAAGGGCTGAAAGGCTGCCCTCGACCGACAACGATGGATTCCCGACCTCTGGTCACCGCAGTTATCTAAAATTCAAAAAAAGAAAAGTGTGTGTTTAAACAAAGAGGGCAGAGTGAAAACCCGAAAGGGCGCTCCGAGTAAAAACAATGGGCACATAGCGGACTTGGTGAAAACCCGAAATGGCGCCGAGGGTAAAAACAACATTGCTTCTAAGGGGCAGGCAAGATCAAATACCCGGGACGTGGTGAAAACCTGAAAGGGCGCCACGAGCAAAAATGACGGGAAAACGCTAGCTGTGGTGAAAACTCGAAAGAGCATTACAGACAAAAATGGCTCAGAAAGAAAAAGAAAAATAAAAAGTGCAGGTACAAAGAGGCCAGGCAGTCCAGATCAGCCCAAGCAATTACAGTTCAAGAATAAGAAGTACAGTCAGGGACCAAGGACTCTACAAACTCTGACAAAACTCTCAAGAAGTAACAGTTTCCATTGCCTACACCTCTAGGGAACCAAAGGGATCCCACACAAGTCAATATTGAAACATCGGTCAAAGCATTAACCAAGCCTCAATTCTGATTCCTACGTCCCTTCACAAAATCCAGACACACTCACAAGAAAACTCATGGCACAATAAATTCTCAAAAGGTTTTCTCTTTTCATTAAATGCACCGTGTTTCTTTTACATATACCAAATCATTTCTTTCAAAAATACAAAAAGAAAATGCATCATCACCGGTCATGTACCATGCAAAAAGGGACATACAAGATGGCCGACCTCAAAAGCAGAAAATCAATCTCTGCTCTCCTCCTCGGCCATGTCAGGTAAGTCCTATGACTCATAATGAAATAGCCTCGCTCTCAGCCTGCTCACCTCAATGCGCAGGTAATGCACCTCATCTCGCTCAAGGCTATGGATCGCTGTCTCCTCATCAGATAACCTCTGATCGACAGCCAATCTCCTCGACATAATCTCACAATGATACCGAAGTGCAGAAATCTCAGATAATAAGTGGCCATGAGTAGCCAAGAGGAAACCAAGGTCGATAAAGGGGCGCTCCTCAAAGGGCTCATATGAACCAGATGAAGAACCAGCATCGCCAAGAACATCCAGCTCATCATCATCAGCAGTTAGGTGCCAACAAGGAATGCGTTGATATAGAGACTGCTCAGTAACCCAATGTTGATATGGAGCAGTCACCATAAAAAAAATCCGTAACTCAAAACCAAGTAAATCAGTAGTAAAGTGACTTGCCTAGGACCCATCAACACGAGTCCTAAAGTCGGATGATCTGGCCAGAAGAGGTCGACACCCAATACCTAAGAAAGAAAAATGTGAAACATCCTGTTCATACCCAAACTACCGCAGGAATCGACTAGGGTGATAAGAGAAATAAGAGCGAAAGCCTACCAGCATCAGAGGAAGGCAATGAGCATTATAAAGTACTGGAGGAAGTGAAAGCCAAGAGGACTCCCAACGAACATTCCAGTCACGCTGCTCAACAAACATCCTGCGATACAAAGGCTCGCTTATCCTGGCTATATGTGGAAGAAACTCCATAATATGGCGCATAAGATAAGGGTGACGAGTGCCAGGAAATGATACAGGAACAATCAGCGAAAGATGCTCCCATAGCCAGATCTGATCATGAGAAAGAGACTTAGCTAAAGCAAACAATTGTAAAAGAGAAGAAAGGAAAAGAAAGTACGAAAGGGATACCTGAAGAAATGCACAGTAGCTGCGAAGGACGTGGGTACGGCCTAGGGCACAATCAGTCAGCCCATTGAATAACTCAGCCAAGACAAGAGAAATGATCCCCTTCCTACGAACAACTTGGCTCATCACCTCAAAGAGTAAAGGAGTCTGAATCTGCGCCATCCCGAGAATAGCACCTCAGCTATCAGACAAAACATCAGTGTATTCCGAGAAAGTAGGGACCCTGCCACACTCCAAGGGCTTGAGAAAAGATCATAAAGCGAGTCTAAAGAGAAGACTATAACATCCTAACTACCAGCTGCAGGCTGAATAAGATACTAAATTCGAAACCAGTTTTGCGGAGTGGCAGTCTTTGGCAAATTCTTCGACGAGAAATATTGATAATAATCCCAGGGAAGACCTAGTCAAGCGCGCGAGCTCCTCCAAAGAAGGTCCATCTCCATATCGTTAAACGCAAACAAGTTCAACGAAGGGACCCAGTCAATCAGTGCGGCCCCAAGCATCCTCCAATCAATATCAACCCTAGCCATATGGATCAAACCGCTAAAGCCATAGGACTCCAGCTCTTGAATCTTATAAGCTGACAATCTGTCAAGCCAAGCAAGCAGTCGTGGTGAACAAGAAGGACAAGGAAGCAACTGGCAAGTCCTCACAGGATTCCCCTCTAGAACAAAAGGCCTAAAAATTGCTGACAGCTCATTGAGGATCAGAAGATCAACGGGTGAAAGAGAAGGAAAACCTAGAAGCCTTGCGGACTCAACAGTCCCTGACATATCCCCAATAGCTACTATGTCTAATATAGTCACATCGCTGTCTGAAACTGTCATGACCTCAACAGCATGGGAAGACTCGCCCACCTTGTGAACAGAGTGCACAAAGGACCGATGGTCAGAAAAAGACTGATGATCTCCGTCAATAAGGCTATCTGCAAAGATCACACTGCACATCGTGGCGTCCGGGATGATCTGACCGCTAAAAAGCACATCTGAACTATCAAGAAAGGTCCCGGTGACCCCGATCGAAGAATCAACGGTTAGATTTGGACCTGCAGTCCACTCCATCATAAAATCAGGAATCCAACTGTCACTCTATCCAATCAAAAGGGATCATCGGAACATCCGCATCGTCCATCATCAAGAGGGCATCATCAATGATCACATAAGTCCACCCAAGTAAGTGTACCGTATATTTCGCACATTTCGACCGTCATCAAGTGCATCCAAGCCATCAAAGTGTCATCTAAGCCATCCATACCATCCAAACATGATATCAGCCCATTTATGTCCATCATGGCCTCATCATCACCATTGATCACATCATCCATACGACCCACATCCGATAAAGGGCCTCACCCATGGCCCCTCTTAAATCCATCCCCACCATCCAATTCTCCTACATTCAATGCCCCATTCAAATATGAAAATTCAGCAAGATCACCATTAATGGGGGCATTCAAAGCTCCCCTAACAACCTCATTCAAGCCTCCATCAATAGTCCCATTCAAAGCTTCATCTACCCCCTCCATTAAAAGCATATCATCACCATTAAAACCCCATTGAAAATCCAAAGCGTGGGACCCATCTTGGTCAGCCACTACAACCCCTAAATCACCACCATCCATTGTCTAAGAAAGGACAAAGCACAAAAGAGATAAAATGAGAAAAAAAGGAGGGGATAAAAGAAGGAATCATGGCTGAAATCGAAGATGGGTATGAGGAATGAAGGAGACAGCGACAATGGAGTTGCTGGGAATGTCCGAACCAAGGCCAGCTTTGGCTGCACATGAACAAAGAGATGGGCAGCCTCCACTGGGCCGCCCGTATGGACGCTCTGCCTCTCCCTTTGTGGATTGGCTCCGCAATCTGCTGGTAGGTGGGTCTATCAGGCCACATCAGCAGTTGGCCTTCTGAAGGCCGCCCGAAACTCTGATTGGCCCCAAATTCGAGCAGAGGTTGATCTGCACTGTCCAAAAATTTCTCCACCCACCAAATGATGAAGAACCACTGCTGGCATCTGATCAAGTCAGAAGAGAGAAAAACTATCAAGTGGGGTCCACAATCAATCTGAGCCATCCAGAGGCTGATCTAGCATAATCTGAACTGTGGGAAAGCTTACATGAACCATTAAGAAGCCAGAATAAGTATCTGATCATCAAACAAGTAGGCCCAATCCCAGATCTGATCTTTAAGAGGATACATGGGCATAATTCAAGCAATCTAGGCCGTCTGAAGGCCAAACTGGGTCGATCCAGACCATTGAAAGTCATCAAACACCATCAATAGAAGAACTAAATGCTTCAAGATAGGCTGAAAGAAAGAAACAACCAAAGCAGACATACAAGAGTAATCTGAGGGAACAAAAAGCAAGCTACAGAAAATCAAGATACACTTTATGGATCAGGAAAAGTTCATACAAAAGAAGATATAGAAAAGCAGCCTTACAAAGAATTGTAGGCAAAAAAAAACATCTGAGAAGCAACTACTGGTTACTAACATAGTCATCATCTCCACATTTCTCTTCCTACTCCTGACGGCACAGATCCATCATCGGAGCCATCACAGATCCGCCAGCATATCGGTAACAATCGTGCGAATCATATAAAGGCGGAAGAAGAGTTCCCTGCCTAAACTCTAGATACCACTTGGTATAATCTCGATCAGGGATGGTGAAGCGATACCCTAGCTGACTCGTAAGAGCCTCATCAACAGCCTCAGCAAGCATCTAATCAACAGGTAGTGGCAGAGAAATAGGAACTCTAGCTACGCCTGTCACCTAACAAAGTAATCTCTCACCCAGGTACCATTGGAGAGATCAGCATCAAGGAGAATGATCCGCATACAAGAAGATGCGGGTTCGATCCCCGCTATCCGCCCATGGTAAAGTAATTTAATATGATATGTGATTCGGTATAGTTGACCACGATAGTGTAGTGATTCTATCTTCCCTCCTCTTTTCCTCCCATCCCCAAACAAAAAATAATCATTAATGACTAGGTAATAGAGAGAAAGAATCGTCACCTTGGTGAGACTTGTCGAAGCATGATGCATGCGAAGAATGTACAGCCTCAGTATTGGGCCGAGTGTATGATGACAGCGGCTCATGTCATCAATAGGAGGCATCGTACGCCTCGACCCGCTCTGAAGTATAATACTGTGAAACGCTAGCATATGGCATGCGGATAAACTGACAGAGAAAGGCACAATTAAAACGAATATCTGAAGGAATAAAGTCAACAATTTAGTAGAAAGAACACTTACATCAGCGTTAGTGAGGCCATCCACATCAGCCCTCCAGTTGACTTTAGAAATACGGGGGTTGGGCTTTCGGTTCTTAATGTGCTAGTACATGAAGCGACACATAGGTGGCTCCATGTCAATCCTCGTCAAGGGAGAAAGGTGAGGAAAGTGCTTGAAGAAACAGGTCTTACCAACAGAAAAAGGTCAAGGAACGGGGAAAAGAAGAAAATGTAGTGTAAGAAAAGAGCTAGAAGATACCTCTATCATGGGTCAAAATCCGGTGAAGGATCGACTGGACCTAGAGGTCTTATCCAGACCTTGAAAAATACGGGTTAGGATGGCAGCATTTCAGTTGGAGGACTGATGTAAATCCTTAGTCAATCGAAGAAAGCGAGGATCAAACCTCTCATTTGAATGAAAAACGAGGAATGAACCAAAGGCGTAAGTAATCATCGCTCCTGCCTTATACAAAGCCTCGAGCTCGGTCGTGGGTACCAATGAAGAAAAAGTGTTCTTCAGCCAACGAAGCTTCACTTGGTTATACTTGAAATTCAGAAGGAGGGGGAACAGCCCCCAAAAGCAGCATCCAATCCTCAGCCTCGATGGGAGAAAGGGAACTAGCACGAGGAAGAGTCACCCCACAGAAAGGGAAGCCTATCTGCATGTAGAAGTCCAGGGGAGTAATCCCCCACTCGCCACACGAAAACTGAAAAGTGTGAGTTTCGTCTCTCCATCTCTCACATAAGGCGGCTAGAAGCATACGGTTGGCCTTGCTTCTCTTGAACTTAAGAGAGTAAAGGCCAGTGAAAGCGGTACCAGCTAGTACATGCTCGATCAGAGGGTGAGGAGGTTCCACCCAGTCATCCCATAATTCTCGGGTCCCCTGACCCTTAAGATCCGAAAGCAGCTGATGCTCCCTGGCCAAAGAGCACATATGGTCCCCACGACGGGGAATATAAGCGGGATCATCCTCCTGAACGCGGCCACTATGACCCCGTGTACCATCCGCCATCGATTCCTACGGACCTGATAAGGTACGCATCTCATTTTCAAACTTGTTAAAATTGAACCATAGGAAGCCATGAGTGGGAAAAACTGTGTAAAATCCAAGATCCCAACCTCATGTCTCACTATTGGTATTTGTTGGGCACCCATTTGTTGAGCTCTTAATTGTGCATATTCTAACCCCAATTCATCACTCATTATGCTTGTTGTTATGGTGTATAGACTAAACTAATGCATGGATTTGTGATTGTAGGGATGAGAGAGAGGAAGCATCAATTGAAGACCTAAAGGTGCTAGTTAGAAGCAAAGAAGATCAAAGGGGTCGAAGAATGAAAGAAAGAAGTCGGAGAAAAGAAGAAAGAATAAAGAAGAAGGTGCCCACGACCGGTCGTCCAAAGCTAAGGACCGGTCGTCCGACTGGTCCGCACATGCACAAAGGAAGACCTAGAAGCCATAACTCTCTGGACTGTTCACGATCGGTCGTGCGACCGGTCGTTCACTTCTGCGACCGGTCATGCGACCGGTCCTTAAATTAAATTTTTAGGCCGAAACTCTCTGGACACTTTTTGGTCATTTTGAGACCGGTCGTCCAGCATCCACGACCGGTCGTCCAGCCACTGCGACCGGTCGCCTGCGTAAGATTTAAACTTGCTAATTCTGGCGTCGATTTTCTCTGCGCACTGCGTAAGTGTTACGCAAATTCTCGAATCTTCTGAAGTTGCGGAGCCTCCACACTACAAAAGGACACCTAGGGATCGTTCCTAGGGTATCTTAGAAGAGTTTAAGTAAGGTTGGAGGCGGCAGAAGTGGATTTCGGAGTTCCACAACTTCTTCTAGTTTGTTTAATTGTTTCATGCTTTTCTTAAGTTGTTTCATGTTTCCTTGGATCATGAGCAGCTAAACCTCTTAGCTAGGGCTAAGAGGTGAAGCTTGTAGTGGATCTAAGATGTTTCAATTCGTTCGAAGTTGGTTTTAAGTTCGGAATTCATGTTTATGAACAATGGTTTGAAGTTTATACAAGTTCTAAGTAGTTTTTCTTAGTCTTATGATGACTCATGGATGTTTGTGAGAATTACTTAAGTTCTTAAATGCTTTGTATTAGTCTAGACCTGTATGATCCGAGGAATTGGAGTACGCTCTAGTACTATGATCTTCATGTGGAGACTTCCTACCAGAGTTCTACTTTTTTGGTAGGGGACTGTGCATGTGATTTGAATCAAGTTCAAATGGTAATCTAGCCTTGTCTTGTGACAGGACTTGAGGATGGTTATGATTGTGATCTGAGCCTATTGGAATTGGGACTGACCTATGCAATTGAGCATGCTCAGCCTAGCTTACATTGAGTGAATCATATGCATTGGACTTACATATGACAGATTGTTTGGTTTAACAGCTCTATCATCCGGCTAGATAGATCTTAATATCGATTCTAGTTGAGAAAGTGAGAAACCACAGCGGATTGAACATCAAGGATTGCTACAAGTGGATCCTTGAACCCCTAGTGCCTTTTTATAATTGTTTACCTCCAATTTAGTTTAAAGTTGTTACTTACATCAATTTCATACAAAAATCTGGTTGTTAGCTCTCAATAGACACTATTGGATGTGTTTGTGAATTCCTATACAAGTCCTTGTGGATCGACCTCGGTCTTACCGAGATTATTACTACATCGAAACCCTACACTTGGGGAAGCGAACACCATTCAAGTGAAAGTGGGGTTGTTTAAAAGAGGTCATACATCAAAACCTATATGAGACAAGGGAACCATCCCAATACACAAGAGAACATCAAAGGCACAAAAGGTGTAAGTTCACAAACCACCACTTGAAAGAGATGGTCCACTTGCCACATAAAGGCAATGAGTTCCATGGACATCACTTGAGATGCCCTCATTTCTTTACGTATGAATGCGTGTACAAAGAAAAGAATGTTGGAAATTATGGAATGTCAAGAGTAACTTAAAAAAACACTCCCTAAAGGTCAAGAGTAGTATACATAGCCCACTTGAAGAGAATAAGATTGGAGGCACCCGTCAAAGGGTCAAATTTGGGCAACTTATGTGTACGACTCTCTTCATTGGAAGAGAAGTCGTTTGAATATGTGAAAGATTTGACTTAGTAGACCACCCAACCTCCATGGAACAAAATGAATATGGTTGAGTTTCGTGCACATAGCCCATTTGCAAAGAAAAGTCAAGAGTGCCCAATCTTGGGACTAACATGGGCAACTTATGTGCACCAACCATCTTCCATGATTTGGAAGTCATTTGGAACAAAGGAAACATGGAGTAATGGTTTACCAAAATGGCTTGAGAAGCTAAGAATGGTGGAAGGCCCACTTAGAAATCTCAAAGAAGGACCCACTTAGGGTGGAAACATCACAAGCAAACCTTTCGAAATTACATTCTTTCCACTATTCAAGAACCACTTGGACTTGAAAGAGTGATGGTTTAACCCACCATTGGGCCCTCTTGAAAACCCAAGTGGCCCAAATCTCTAACCAATAAAGAAGGCAAAATGAATCCCAAATGCATAAAGTATGGTGGAAGCCTCTTTACCAAATTGCACATGAGCCACAAATGGAACAAGGGCTTACCCATCTTGAAAAGAGACAAAAGGCTTGCCACACTTTGTTCTAAAAGGAGTGTTTACAAAAAAATGATAAGAGAAGTGGGCCATTTGGGTATGGAGGCCCAACTTTGAAATTTAACCCACTTAAGAAAAGAAAATGCAAAAAGAGTGTGGTTTAAGCTCCTCTTGTCCATACATACATAAATAAAGAAATGGGGCTACCTCAAATAGTGATTGAAGGCCCATGAATTTGAAGTGGGCCCCACTCACTCCCATGAGCCCAACACTTGAAAAGAAAGGAAAATTGAAAAGCATGAGAAATATGAAGGAAAAAAGGAGATGACAAATACACATGTGAGAGTCCAAAATGAAGTTGGGGGCCCAACCAAATACACCAAAGACCCAAACTTCACTTTGGGCCCATTTCTTACAAATCAGGCCCAACACAAGTGGGGATGAAAGAATGAGACTTTCCCATGCACACTTGATGGACATGGAAAAGGCACTCTTGAACACATGAAGAGAATTGGAAAGAAAGTAAAAGAAAAAGGAGACTTGAAAGCTCCACTCCAATGCACCACCTTGATGCTTTGAACAAAGTCTTAAAGTCTCTCAAACTTGGGCCCACCACACCTCTTGGAAGGTACCTACATGAAAGGGAGAGAAGAAGGACATGAGAAAGTAAAAAAAAAAAGAAAAGAAAGAAAGAAAGGATGAAAAAATAAAGGAAGTGGGCCATACCTTCACCACTCACCAATGAGATCACCTTGTTGTCTCAAGCTTCACCTTGCTATACCAAGCTTCACCAAAGAGCCCCACCACTTGGAAGGAGGAAAGGGCCACCAAAAGAAAATAGAAAAAACTTGAAGAAAATGAGGAAAGTGAGCAAGAGACAAGAGAGAGAGAGATGCACAAATGAGAGGGGGGCCATACCTATGGATTTATACATAAAATGGGCCACCCCTGTTATCCAAGCCACTGGAAAAACCAGTGAACAAGGGGGCGGATGGGCGACCACCAGAAGGCCATCCGTCCTTCCCCTCTTGATAAGATTTGACACCCTCCTCCACCTTGGGAAGAACTCCCCCTTTGGGAAGATGAATTGCAAGGAATCTCGTCCTTGTGTAAGATGAAAGTGATGGAAGAGAAAGAGAGAAAGAAAATGAAGAGAAATTGATAAAATCTCATCTCTTAAGAAAATGATGAGAAAATGAGAAGATGATGTGGAAAAAGGCTTCATGAGATTTAAAAAAAAGAATTAACTTGGAAATACATTGATCTCAGCCATCACAAATCAGGATCTGATGACCCGAGTCATCCTCAGAATACATAAGAAATTTCCAACCCTGATTTCCCATCATGTGTACAAATTTTTTGGTCCGAAGACCTTAAACTACGTCGGGATCAAGATCTCGAGAGATTTTCAATAAAATCTGGCTTCGATCATGATCATCTGAGTCACGATCTGATAGTCCGGACCTTTAAAAAAATGTGCCATCATCTGTATAAAGTTTTTGGTCCAAGACCGTAAACTACATCGGGATCAAGATCCCAAGAGATTTTTAATAAAAATCGGCAATGATCTCGACCGCTCGGTCTAAGATCTGATGACTTGGATCATTTCAAGAAAATCATAAAAAAATGTGTCACCCTAATCTATACATAGTCTCAGTCTGAACACCTTAAACTACACTGGGATTAATTTCTCGGGGGATTTTTCCTTCTTTCAACTAAAAACCGGCATTGACCTCGACTGCTTGGATCAAGGTTTGATAGTTTGGATCTTTTCAAAAAATCACAAAAAGAATGTATTTTCAACATGTACATAGCTTTTGTCCAAAGACCTTAAACTACACAGGAATTAATTTCTCGGGGGATTTTTTTTCCTGCTTTCAATAAAAAAACCGGCATCGACCTCGACCGCTCAGATCAAGGTTTGATAGTCCAGATCTTTTCAAAAAATCACAAAAAGAATGTATTTTCAGCATGTACATAGTTTTGGTCCGAAGACCTTAAACTACACTGAGATTAATTTCTCGGGGGACTTTTCCAACTTTCAACCAAAAAACCGGCATTCAATCTCGGCCCTTCGAGTTAAGGTTCGATGACCCGGATCACTTCAAAAATGCCAAAAATATTTCATCTTTTCATAAAAGCCAGTACCAATCTCGACCACTCGAGTCAAGGTTTGGAATTTTCTCAAAACAAAAAAGATTTATCATCTAATTTTAACTACACAAATCTATCCCCAGCGGTACGAAGACCTAAAACTACACTAGGATTAATTTCTCGAGGGCTTTCTTTCCCAACCTGTTCTGGACATGGCTGACACTTGATCAGTACGGGTGTCCGGAGCTCTTTAAACAGGTAAGGGCCAAGACGAGAAGAACCCCGCAATCCTGCTCATGTTGAATGCACCGTGATAGATGACCTTGATTTGGAAGTCACTGTTGAATCTGATGGATGTTCCCTGTTCCTAAAACTCATGAAGGGGATTAAGGCAGTTGGGAGGTGAAGCGCACTCTCACGGAATTGTGAGCAGCATAAGACCCCAAACTGGATTGATAAAGGAAAATGTGAGGATGTGGCTCATTTTGTGGCCGAAGGAGTCCGCCGAACGATACGTGGTCTATGTGCATTGCACATGAGGGACAGGAAACTTTGTGGGTGTATTGACTAAAAACCCTCAATCCTTTCATCCAAAACTACAGCACTTAACTGTGTGAGACTCGTCTTGCTCAATGACGTAAAATGGATCGGGTGCGTTAGTAAAATGGATCGGGTGCTTAACTGTGTGAGACTCGTCTTGCTCGCTGACATAAAATTCATATTCCTTCCCTATGGATTGACCTCAGTCTCACTGAGTTATTACTACATTGTGGCCTTATACTTGGGGCTGGCGAACACCAATCGCTCCCCCATAATCATATCCCTACAAAAGATAATTTGTCCTACAAAACAGATTCCATTTGTTTTGGTGGGATATAGCATTCTCCCCCATTTTATCAACAATTGACAAACCAATCTCTCCCCCTTAATGATACATCAATTAAACAAATGGAAGAAGAGATTAGAGAGTCTCAGATATAACTGTAAGCACATGCTAACATAGAGGTAAAGGGTGTAAGACTTTTAAAACATAAAGCATGCACAAAATATATACATAACTAAGCATAGATGATCATGCATACTGGTCATTCATAAGACATACCTATATAGACATAAATGACCAAGGCATAGATTATCATACATTAAGCACATAATTCAACATATTATGCTAACCTATGAAGGATGATAATTTAGCAACCAAGACACCAAAATTAAGCAAGGTCTAAACTATTAAAGTGGGCTAATGAGGTTGGAATCCTCTAATTTACTCATATGCACAAAAATGAGGCTAAAATCTTCAAATTTATCTATAGTATTCAGATTGTAACTACCCTTACTTAGTTCTTTTAGAGAAATTCTAAGGGTAAGATAATTTTCTCAAGTCCCTCATAAAATTCAGCAAATGAGGAGGGATTGTGAACTCCTTCTATAAGGGATAATGGTTGGGATCCTCTCTTAAATTAAAATGGGGAGAGGTAGTGGTGGAGGCCATTAGAATTCTCACAGGTTTTTAGTCCTCATCATTAATAGAGTCACTTGATTCAGATTTGAACTCCTTCATGTCATCCCATGTTGTTGTCATAACCTTCTTTCCTTCGGCTTTAGGCTTCTTCAGACAATTTGGGGCAACATGACCATATTTACAACAGTTGTAACATTAGATAGATTTGCATTTGGATGATTTTTCTTTGTATTTTTCACCATTCTTATCATTCTTATCATAACTCTTCCCTTTATTAAATTTGAGAAATCCCTTGAATTGTTTATTAAACTTTTATTCCTGATCATCTTTATCACTATCTTCCTCAGACTCACTCTTAATTTTTCTATATGAGTGTTTGTGTGAAGTCTTTAAGATAGTATTTTTCTTCTTAGAGGGGGCCTTAAAGTGTAGTTCATGTGTTTGCAGGTAACCTAAGAGTTTTTCTACTTTCATTGTGTCATTGTCTCTACACTCTTTTAAGTCTATGACTTTAGAGCTAAATCTCTCCTGGAGGGACCTAAATTTTTTTCTACATATTCTCCCATTCAGAACCCTCTCTCTTAAGCCACACACGGATTTATAAATATGGTTTAATCTAGCATAGAACTCCATGAAAGTTTCATCCTCACCCATTTTAATGTTTTCAAATTGTGTGGTGGGGAGTTGCAATTTGGAACGTTTGACGATACTATTCGCTAGCCTCAAGTGCAAGGCTATGATGTAGTAATAATTCTCGGTAAGACCGAGGTCGATCCTCAAAGATTGTTGTAACAATTCTAAACTTTATAACTGGATGGGATAAACTTGAATTTGTATCGATAAATAAAATTTAATAGCATAAAACTATTTACTTTAGACTTAAATTAGGCAAGTAAATATTAGAGTGCCAAGGATCCACTTCTAATCATTCACAATGCCAATTCAAACCATTCAAGCCAATAACTCAATTGGAATCAGAGTTTTATCCCTATCCAATCGGAATATAGAGGAATCAAATCATCACCACATGTCTAACATAGATGGAACATCTACTGGTATGGTTTCCTCATAATCAACTAAGGCATTGGGTGTATTCAATCACACAGCCCAATTCTTCAAAAAACTATTAAGATCACATTCATGATTCTTCCTCAAGCCTTGTCACTAGACTTGATTTAGGAGTATGAATTAAACTTCTATTGAACTAAAATCAACACATAAACACCTATCTCAGATTAATCCTAAAGATAAGAACTTCTTCTAGTTTAGTTCTAGATAAGCAATTAAGAAACTTAATTTGTAAGATCCCCTAGCATCTAACACATCATGATGGATCTAAGATTTCTAAACCCAAAATCCTATCAAACAATACCCCCATTAAGCAATCTTAGTAATCAAAACATCCCATGTAATAGCAATTACAAGAGATAGAAGATTAATTAAAAATACTAACTTTATTTCAAACTAGAACTAGAAGTGTTCTTCATAAAACCCAAAAGTACTTAAACTAATTCGAATTAAGCATTGTAAATAACTAAAAGCTTCACCTCTTAACCCTAGCTAAGAGGTTTAGCTAACCATTAACATATTGAACTAAAATTCAGAGGAAAACTACTCTAAAAGCATAGAAAAATAATAAAAACCCTAGTTGGAGGAGTTACAAACGCTCAAACCTCCCACGAACTTCTCAGCCTTCTATGATGCCTTAAGAACGACGTATAGGTGTCCTTTTGTAGCAAAAAACCGTCACCAACTTGAAATCTTCGAGAAAATGGAGAGTCCTTATGCAGTCTGAATGCCAGCCAGCCGGCTAGTTGGACCTTACAGAACAACCATAGAAGCTACTGGACACCTTCCGACCTGTCTGCCGACCGGTCGGCCGACCGGCCGGACCTGGTAAAAACAGTCCAGCAAGTTTAGCCCAAATAAGTCTGAAAAACCTGCCTGGCCTTAGGGCCGGCTTGTCGGCCAACCAGCCAGATCTGAACACCGGCCGGCCGAAGGTGAAATAGCAAGGCTGTTTGCTGCAGTTTTTGTATTTTTCTTTTCTGGCCTTACAACTCTGCACTTTGGCTTTTCTGGCCACTTCAGGTCTTCAACTTGATTCCTTCAAGGCTTCTTCTCCACTTCTTTGGCTCATTAAACATTGCTCTCCTAATCATTCTAAATCCTTTGAATTAGCTTTAAGTCTATGGTGTCTCTCTCTTTTACTTATAAACACAAAAACAAGCATAAGTCCTTAACTTTAACAAGTTAAACTATGCAATTGTGCTATGAATTGGGGTTAGAACATGCATAATTCAGGGCTCAACAGATACTCGTTCCTTCATGTGTGATCTCTAAAATTGTGGTTTTATCGCCTATAGAGATACTTGGAGATATGCCTAATGTCCTAGAGGGGGGTGAATAGGACTTTTTAAATTCCAATTACAATTAAAAACTAACCAACTCAATCTTATCAAATAAGATAATCACAATAGCATTCAAGGCATTTATATGAGCAGTTTGTAAGCAAGGACTATCATAGGCATTTCATCAAACAGTTAGCATTCATGATTGACTAAACCATTCAACACATAACAATCATTCAATCTCACAATGCCCAGCGATTTATAGTGGTTCGGTTTCCCTACTCCATTCCTGTTCACGATCTCAACCTATGAGACCACCGGATTTCACTATAGTCTTGGTTTTAAATCAGGTTAACCATCAACCTTGACATCTTTTGATCTAGGACCACGTTTACGATCCGCCGATGGCTCAATCCAGGGACTTGACGAGCTTGGATCTCAAACTCTCACCAATCCTAATCCAAGGATGGTTACGTACCCTCCCGCCGGAGTTTTCCGATCCAGGGAATAGTGAATGAATAGATGGACTCTAAAAAACTAGACATACCTAGACGATTGAGCCCCGATTCGATGCCTTTGATGAGTAGCTTCAGCTCCACGTGCTTCATCTTCTCTTTGTGCTCCCAAGATTAGCTACCGATGCAAATGATGAGGATATGTTGATGCCGGGTAGTTGGGCGAGAGTTGGTTTAGTTCCTCTTGCCTATTCAATGCAATGGTAATGAGGGAACTACCAAAATTCAAGCATTCAATGGCTATAAATGACCTGATAGATATATTCCGAAGGTAGGTCAGCCATGAATGAAGGTCTTGAGTTCATACTTCAAACTGAGCTTTGAATACTCAGTGAAAAGCCATTAATGGCTAGGTTTGAATGATGAACTCAAGGGGAACAAGAGCAAAGAGGGTAGGAGGATGTGAGTAAAAACTCTCTCTCTCAGCTCTTGAAGGGTGTTGAATGCATGCTATGAAAGAACACAAGACATGGCTATATAGAGCCCCAAATGATAGCCCCAACGGATCAAAAAAGGTCACGACCGACCTGTCAGAGAAAGGTCTGAACCGGTCGGACAGACCGGTTGTCATTTGAAATCCAAGGCTATAACTGGGACTGGCCGACCGGTCAAGACCGGTCGGACCCTCGTTGCTGTAGAAGATCAACATATAGGCCGACCGGTCAAGATCGGTCGGACCCCCTTGCTGGAAGCACTTAGAATATCAGGCCGACCGGTCAAGACCGGTCGGCATACCTTGTTGGAGTCTTTGAAAAGAACAGGCCGACCGGTCTTGACCGGTCGGCAGTGCTTGCTGGACAGCATGTTGAAAGAAGGCCGACCGGTCAAGACCGGTCGGCTATGCTTGCTGGAGAATACATTTTAACTGGCCGACCGGTCAAGACCGGTCGGCTATGCCTACTGGACATAATATAATCTGATGGCTGACCGGTCAAGACCGGTCGGCTGTCCATATTCTTTAACTCACAGCAAGTCACCTGTTGAAAAGCCTGTCCATCTGTTTTCTACACTGCAAGATAGCTGATGTGTTGAGAAGCCTGGCCGCTTTCTAGATGAACTTGTCACAGCGAGCTTGCTGGACTAAGTTCCTCAACACAGCAACGGATCACTTCAAGTTATGAAGTGATGAGGTGCATATGGTCCAATGTATGGACAGATCTTCAATACGTTTCGCACCAACCAAGGATCACAAGTCTGATCAACTTGTGCAAGGGTCAAGAGGGTAAAATGTGTGAGTCTTTACATCATTCTTTGATGTTTTGGGTTTCCTATGGTCGATCTATATGCAACTTACCTGGGATCTTATTTCAGCATGAGCTTGAGCAATGGACGAAGCGTAATCTTCAGGTCTTGATTCTTTAATACTTCGACCGGGGCTCACACGACAAGACGCGACCAACCAACACGCCAATTGACAACAAAAGATATACTAACAATCTCCCCCTTTGTCAATTGCGTGACAAAACATCTAACCTAGACTAATCATGACTCCTTATCATGATTGACCCTTAAACAGAAAGAAATATACACCCATTTACATGTCTATACAGATATACAACATAATCTTTACAAAAGGACATGTACAAACTCGATTTTCTTCAAAATCTCCCCCTCAATGCTTGCACCCACAAAGTCCTGCAAAAAGATATAATCGGACCTTCTAGGTGGGATGATTCTCCCCCTTTTTGTTAGTAATTGACAAGGGTTAGCCAGCAAAAAGATATGCCTAATAAAGTTGCAAGGCTAGCGCCGAAAATATGTCAATCACATAACACAGGAAAGAGATATGGAAATATAAGCCCTAAGGAGATTTAAAGAACAACACATGCCAGATATACAAGTAAACATGAAAGCACAGAGGGCTTATAGCCCAATCAACCAACCACCCCTCCAGATGTATATCTAGACACAAAAGAGAACACAAAGCATGAGCTAAAATGGGCAAATACGCCCAAACCATCCAACCTCCCATGGATATTCAATAAAAGAACAAAAAGTTCATATAAAAAGATATAACTATAGCATCCACATATATACCAAAATGGGCAAGCAGCCCAATGTAAAGATGTATCAATCCGTGCAAAATATACAGATAACCCATAAAGGATAATGCATGAAATCCAGACAATGTCGTTGGTCATACAAAAAGTAACTGTGACCAAGACATAAGACTAATAATCGGTTCCATCACCCAGATCAGGGGGTGGAACGTCCCCACGAGCCACACGCTCCCATCGCTCTATCCGCCTCTCTATCTGCGCCTAACGAGTGACAAGGGCCTCCTGCTGTACCAGTATGGTGGCCTGACCCTGCAAGGTTTGGTCCCCGGTCTGCTCGAGCCTGTCAAGCCGCTGAAATATATCCGCCCTAAGCTGGCAAAGCTCCGTAATGTAGGAAGGTGGATCCACGAAAGGAGAGTGCCGACGAGAAAAGGCTCGAGGAGGCGTGCTGAATCGTCTTGGAGCGTCGCGAGGATCGAGGGATGGATCCGAGGATGGAGCTGAAGTGTGTGAAGGGCTAAGTAGAGACAGGTGGTGCCTCAAGCTGGGACGGGTCTGCCAGCTCCTGCTCTTACTCTTGCAGATGACGACGCTGGATAACTTCTCTGGTAAGCTCCATACGAGCAATGATGGTACGGTTGATAATGACTGGTTTGTGAATTTTATCAGTACCAACAATGCCAATATGCTCAGCCATTTTACATATGAGATGGCCAAAAGGTAGACTAGTGGAGTTTCCATCGTCGCGCAGGATGACCTGGTGGATGATATTCATGATCCGAGTGGGGAGGCAGAGCGGATGACCCTTACCAACACGATACAGCAACCGAAACATAGTTTCAGTGACATCCGCTTTGTTACTCATCCGCGGGTATACATTGCGGAAGAAGAGATTATGCAAAAGGCGGAAATCCCATGTCATTGAGGATGCTCGAAGTGCACCTCCCACCCATTTGGGTGTCCCCTCACCACATAGGAATTGAGCGATAACAAGGTTGGGTTTAGGACCCAAGGAGGAAAAATTGAAAGAAGGCTCCTCAACCCTTGGAACGCCAACAAATTCTGATATGGATTTCAAGGTAAACAGGCAATCCCAATTACCAACCTCGACGTTGAAAGAGGGGGGAGAGGAAGTGACATGGACACAGGATTCATAAAATTTCCTAACAACATCAAATTGGACCGGGCCCCCCATGTGGAGTACGGGGCCCCAATTGATGGCATCCAACATGGAACGCAAGTTGTAGTCAGACAAGTCACCCAAATGGACTGATTTTTCACAGACGACCTCCTTATCCTTGAAATCATCCCAATGGGTGGAATGGGATGAGACATTTTCCCCAAAGATTTAGATTTAACAGGGGGAACAGAAGAGGAGGCAACCCCTTTCCCTTTGGAAGATGCTTTCTTGGACTTTAAAGGGCGAGGAGAAGGAGGCTTAGGTTTTGCCTTGGGACGATCACTCCTCCTCAAAGGGAGCTCATCTTCGCTCTCTTGGGACGACATGGAAGCACCAAGAAGATCTCTAAACACTCCAAGAGATGAAGGAAAGGGATAAACCAAAGAAGATAGAGAGTGAAGAGAAGGAATCCCTTACCAAATGAGTGAAAGAGAAGTGGAGTGAAGAAGAGGAGGTTAGAACCTCGAATCTTGCAATGAATCAGCGTGAAATCAGCTTGGAGAGCAAGAGGGGGAGCTGGAGCAGCAAGTGGAGGTGATAAAAAATGGAAGGGTCTGACCTAAAATGAACTCCAACTCGTTTTAAATACCCCCCATTCGGACGTCCCACGCGCGGGCTGCTGTTTTTAGAGATGCACGACCGGTCGTGACCGGTCGTGGGATGCAAACTGGAAGTCCAGCAATTGTTTCTTCACAGGCCTGATCGGTCTTGACCGGTCGGACTGGCATAACTGAATGAGCCCAGCCAGTTTTTGCTGAAGGCCGACCGGTCCTGACCGGTCGGCTGGCAAGTTTTGAGCATAAGTGATGAGTCCAGATGGATTTTACTGAACGCCGACCGGTCCTGACCGGTCGGCTTGCAAGATCTTATCATAGCAGAGAATTTCTACACTTTGGACAGACCATTCTCTGCAATTTCTACACTTTGACTGGAGAAGAAGTTCTGTCCTTTGGACAGACCATTCTCTTTTAAACACAGGTACCCTTACCAAGGATACAACACCCATGGTCATGGTGTACCAAGGTAATCCTTAACACAAAATGAGGGACCCTTAAGGTCCAGATTTATCGATAAAGGGCAAGAATATGGGACTATGATCCCGGATTTTCGTGGAACGCAATGAAAAGAGGCAAAGATCCTCAGATATACCTATAAAGATCAGAAAGAGAGGCTTAATCCTCAGATTTTTCCTGCAAAACATACACTTGTTAGATAAACCTAGATACATCCAACACCAATGGACTTCTGGAGGTTCGCAAAGCTGAACCGAGTCCAAAGGTTTAGTTAGGATGTCAGCTAGCTGATTCTCGATAGGCACATGTTCGAGAGATATTATTTGATCTTCAACCAATTCTCGAATAAAATGGTGCCTAATGTCTAAGTGCTTAGTGCGCGAGTGCTGAACTGGATTTTTCGATATATTTATGGCACTCGTATTGTCGCAAAATAGAGTCATTGTGCCTTTGTTGATCCCATAATCGGTCAAGGTTTGTTTCATCCATAATAACTGGGCACAACAACTACCAGCAGCAATGTATTCTGCTTCGGCTGTGGATAAAGAGATGGAGTTTTCTTTCTTACTGTGCTATGCCACAAGGTAATTTCCAACATAAAAACACCCACCGCTGGTTGATTTTCGATCATCCATGTTACCAGCCCAGTCGGCATCTGAATACCCTGCAATATCTGTAGAGGAATCAAAGGGGTACCAAAGACCGTATTCGGTGGTGCATCCAACAAACCAGATAATCCGCTTAACAGCGGTAAGATGAGATTCTTTGGGATCAGCTTGAAATCGAGCACAAGCACCTACACTAAAAGCAATATCTGGTCTACTAGCAGTGAGATAAAGAAGACTACCAATCATGCTTCTATAAAGATGTTGATCTACACTTTTCCCTGCAAGGTCTTTTGATAATTTAACAGTGGTGCTCATAGGTGTAGTGTAGGAACGATCAGAATCTAAGCCAAATCTCTTAACAAGGTCTTTAGCATATTTGGCTTGAGTAATGAATATACCTGATGCAAGTTGTTTTACTTGAAGCCCTAGAAACATGTTCAGTTCTCCTACCATACTCATCTCAAATTCATATGTCATTAATTCAGCAAAGGAGATGGACATTTTCTCACAAGTGGATCCAAAAACAATGTCATCCACATAAATCTGGGCAATCAACACAGAATTCTCGGCTTCTCTAATAAATAGAGTTTTGTCAACGCTCCCCCTAAAAAAATCATGGTCAATAAGAAAATGAGTTAAGTGTTCATACCATGCACGGGGTGCTTGCTTGAGTCCTTAAAGCGCCTTTTTCAACCGGTACACCTTGTGAGGATATTTAGCATCAATGAATCATTTTGGTTGTTCAACATACACTTCCTCATCAAGAATACCATTCAAGAAGGCGCTCTTTACATCCATTTGAAATAGTTTGAACTTTAACGCACAAGCAACAGCCATAAGAATTCTAATAGACTCGAGTCTGGCTACAGGGGCAAATGTTTCATCAAAATCAATGCCTTCAATTTGTGAATAACCCTGAGCCACTACCCGAGCCTTATTTCGTATCACATTCCCAGATTCATCGGATTTATTCTTGAAAATCCATTTGGTTCCAATAACATTTTTCTTTTCCGGCCTGTCGACCAGATACCATACTTCATTTCTAATGAATTATTGAAGCTCTTCCTGCATTGCAAGGATCCAAAATTCATCATTTAGAGCTTCATCAGCATTTTTTTGTTCTATTTTTTATGTGAAACACAGGTGACTGTTGACTGCCTCCAACCGTCTCCTGGTTTTGACACCAATGCTAGGATCCCCAATGATTTGATTGAGGGGGTGATCCTTGATGATTTGTACATCAACAGGAGCAGTGGGGGCATTTGGAGATGAGGGTGGTTTATCAGATTTACCTATCTCGCATGTGCCCTCATCTTCTTCTTCATCACCTGGAGACACAGGTTTATCCAAGCTATCATCCACAGTCACATTGATTGACTCTTGAACTGATGAGGTTCGAAGGTTGTAAACACGAAAAGCTCTACTATTTAATGAGTATCCCAAGAAGATACCCTCATCACTTTTGGATTCAAACTTTCCCAAATTTTCTCGGTCTCTCAGAATATAGCATGTACTACCAAAGACCTTAAAGTATTTAACATTCGGTGTTTTTCCACACCACAGTTCATAAGCTGTTTTGTTTAGACCTGCCCTTAAATAAACTCGATTAATAATATAGCAGGCAGTGTTAACAGCTTTGGCCCACAGATTTTGAGCAAGTTTTTTATCATTAAGCATAGCTGTAGCCATATCCAACAGCACTCTGTTTTTCCTTTCAGCAACCTCATTTTGTTGAGGTGTTTTACGTGCTGAGAACTCATGACGAATGCCCAATTCATCGCATAATGCCTTGAAACGATGATCTTCAAATTCACCGCCATGATCACTCCTGATTCTTGCTACCATGTATCCTTTTTCATTTTGAAGTCGCTTCACTAGTTTTTTTAATTCCTCAAAAGTGTTAGATTTTTCTCTTAGGAAGGCGACCCATGTGAATCTGGAGTAATCATCAACGACTACAAAGAAGTATCGTTTTCCACCTTGGCTAAGTACCCTGGTAGGACCAACTAGGTCCATGTGTAGCATTTCAAATGGTTTTGATGTAACCAGGATAGAGGTTCTCTTGTGTGCAACCTTGATTTGTTTACCCTTTTGGCATGCGGCGCACATAGTATTTGGTCTTTTACCCATCTTGGGTAGACCTCTCACCAAATTTTTCTGACTTAGTTTAAACAGATTTCTATAATGTACATGACCGAGTCGATGGTGCCATAATTCTGTTTCATCCTGAACGGCCACATAACACATGGTGGAGGAGCTTGAATTGTTGTGATTTTCAATGACATAGCAGTTGTCTCCTGTGCGTAGACCTTTCATGACTAATTTTCCTGTGGAGTTCAAGATCTTGCACATATCTTTGGAGAAGCTTACTGAGTGCTCTTCATCACAAATATGTGAGATACTCAGTAAGTTGTGTTTGAGGCCATCAACATAGAGCACGTTTTCAATTTCGGGCTAACCTGACCCTGTGATGGTTCCTTTACCAATGATTTTAGCTATGCTCCCATCACCAAATGTGACAGACCCACCGTCAAATTCGTCATATGCACAAAATTGAGATCTATCAACTGTCATGTGTCTAGAACAACCACTATCTAAGTACCATCTAGGGGTATTCCTAGCTTTTAAGGCAATATGAATGACCAAGCACTTGTTCTTTACAACCCATTTAGTTGTTGTCCTTTTATGAGAGGTGTTCTTATGGTGAGATTCTCTGATTTTCTTGGGAGAATCTGATTTTTCTTTTTCATGCAAGAGAAGAGCAGTTTTCAAATTCAGCATTTTAACTTGCTCCAATAGTTCATCCATCCTCTTATCCTTCCTAGGAAGAACAAGATAATTCTTTCGAATGTTTCCTCTCTTAGGTGAAGAATGCATGGGAGGATTCCAATTAGCTTGGACATTTTTCCCGGTCGGTACAAATTTACCTTTCAAGTTTCTGACTAGATTTTTGAATACCAAGCACTCAAATTTTAAGTGGCCAATGTCTCCACAAACATGGCAGACAGGAGATGCTCTAGTTTTACTTCCTGATGCACCATGATCTTTTCTTACAATTGGATGGACTGAGGTAGTTTTTAAAGTGTGACTATCATAGCCCAAACCTCTTTTGTCCCTTGGTGATCTTACAACACCTAGGAGTTTTTCAAGATTTTCTTCTCCTTGGGCGAACCGTCTTCTAGAGTCAACGACTTGACACTTAAGTCAATCAATTTCAGTGTTCGCCTCTTTGAGTTCTTTCTCAAGTCTAGCATGCTTGTCTAGAGATTCACCACTTATGAGCTTTTTCTTTTCTTGTTCAAGCTCATCATTCTTCTTTTTCAGCTCTTCTAAATCTTGACCTAACTTTTGATTCTCTATTTTCAATCCGTCAAGATTTTTCATCAGTTTGTCATTTTCAGCCTTCATTTGGCCCAACTTGTTGATGGTATTTATATTTTCAATGTATAGTTGGTTATATACCTCCTGAAGGCCTTCCTCCTCATTCTCATCATCACTCAAGGAGTCATTTTCAGTGTTAGAGGATTCATGATCATCAATGTCTCCGGTGATCTTTGCAATGGGCTCAATTTGAGGCACAATATCAGTAATGGAGGCCATTAAAATTCTGATTAAACCTTGCTCCTCCTCACTTTGGTATAAGACTGATTCTGATTCAGATTCTTCAGTCTCATCCCATGTAGCCGCCATTGCCTTTTTCTTGGCTTTGTTATTGGTGCACTCGGATGCAATGTGACCAAATCCTCTACACTTATAGCATTGAGGATCTTTTGACTTAACAAATTTTCCTTTGTTGTTCTTAGAATCAAAAGGTTTACCCTTCTGGTAGGGTTTCCTTCTAGAAGTATTTCCCTTAGTTTTGAAGAATTTTTGAAATTTCTTGGCCATAAGTGCCATTTCTTCTAAGTCTGGATCTTCCTCACTTCCACATTCAGATTCTTGTTTTTTGTGAGAAGATTTCAGGGCTGTACTTTTGGATTTGAAGGGAGTTTTGAAACCTAGCTCATAGGTTTGAAGGGACCCGAGAAGTTCTTCAACTTTCATGGTATTTAGGTCCCTACATTCTTCGATGGTAGTAACTTTGGAAGAGAACCGTTCCGGTAGGGATCTCAGAATTTTCCTACATAGTCTATGCTCCGGAACGGGATCCCCCAAGCCCCACATTTGATTTGTAATCTTGTTCAGCTTGGTATAGAAATCAGTAAATGTTTCATGCTACTCCATAGTAATATTTTCAAATTGTGTGGAGAGGCGCTGAAGTTTTGAGTTTTTAACAATGCTTGTTCCTTCATGAGTAACTTCAAGGATGTCCCATGCCTGCTTACTGGTTGTGCAATTTTGAATCCGGCCAAATTTATCATTAGACACTGAACAAAAGATAGCATTCAGCCCTTTGGCATTACAGACCCGTTGAGCTTTATCATAGTCGGTCCACATCGCCTTATCTTTTGGCTTGAGGACATCCGGTTCACCTTCCTTACATATAGTGACCATTGGCGGTTTATATCCAATATCAATCATATCCCTAACGTCCGAATCAATAGATTCCAAAAAGATGCGCATTCGAGCTTTCCAATATGGATAGTTAGACCCATCAAAGAAAGGAGGCTTAGTAACAGATGAAGAGTCCTCTCTAGACATATTTTCAAGCTCTCTTAGGATCTCACTCCGGGTTTTTAAACCTGAACGGAGGAACTCGCTCTGATACCAATTGACATTGCGGTTTTACCGCCTATAGAGATACTTGAAGATATGCCTAATGTCCTAGAGGGGGGTAAATAGGACTTTTTAAATTCCAATTACAATTAAAAACTAACCAAGTCAATCTTATCAAATAAGATAATCACAATAGCATTCAAGGCATTTATATGAGCACTTTGTAAGCAAGGACTATCATAGGCATTTCATCAAACAGTTAGCATTCATGATTGACTAAACCATTCAACACATAGCAATCATTCAATCTCACAATGCACAGCGATTTATAGTGGTTCGGTTTCCCTACTCCACTCCCGGTTCACGATCTCAATGTTCGCTCGCCTCAAGTGTAAGGCTGCGATGTAGTAATAAATCTCGGTAAGACCGAGGTCGATCCACAGGGAAATAGTAACAGTTACCAAATCACTCCAGCAACTCGGCTTTTTAAAGGAAATCAGATTTAAAAGAGTGCTTACTTAAAACAGGAATTTAATGAAAAATCAGAGATATTAAGTACTAAGGCTTTCAAGGATCCACTTGTAGCAATCATATGTCAATTCAGTCAATCCAAATAGAGAACACAACTAGATTTGAAGTCCTATCTCTCATCTAGTTAGAAAGTAAAGCATTCACACATATTCCATCACATTCAAGTTGAACTTCCAAGTTCTAGTTCCATTCAATCAATACAAGACTCAAACTATAGCCTGTGGAGTAACAGCCATGCCTCTGGACTATGGCCTGCTCAAGGATTACTATAATCTGAATTTAGATAAATAAACATGATAATCTCAGAGAATTAAAAGGAATTCATGTCCGGAGCACATAAACTCAGATAAAACATCTCAAACTACCATTATTTGGAACTAAACCATGCAAAAATCCAAACTTGAATGTAAATTACTTGAATTAAACTGAAATCAACATAGTATTAGCTACAAGCTTCACCTCTCAGCCTTAGCTGAGAGGTTCTAGCCGAGCATAGTCATGCTACAACTAAAAACTCTGAAATAATGCATAAAAACAGAAAAACCCTGAATAGAAGAGTTGCAGCCGCTCCACAATCGCCTTCACCCTCCAAACTCACGTTCCTTAGCCTCTCTGATACCTTAGGGAGAGCCCCTAGGTGTCCTTTTATAGCAACAAACCCCCCTTGCATCGGATCCTGCGAAAGACTTCGCATTGCGCAATGAAATTCGGAGTCCCAATTTAGAAAGGACTCATCCTTACGCAGGGCCGACCGGTCGTGACCGGTCGGACTGATGTTTTACACCTTCCAGAGAGTGCTGCCGACCGGTCATGACTGGTCGGACAGACTTTCCTATATGTCCAGCGTGCATGCCCGACCGGTCGTGACCGGTCGGGCTAGTTTTTGCCTTAGTATATATAGCCTTCATGTGTGGCCGACCGGTCAAGACCGGTTGGCCTTCTCTTTCTTTTGATCAGTAACTGCACAGTGTGTATGGCCGACCGGTCATGACCGGTCGGCCTCTCTTCTACTTATTCCTTTGATGTGGCTGACCGGTCGTCCTTCCTTTGATGTGGCTGACCGGTCGGACGACCGGTCAGCCTTGTATTTCTTCATCTTTTTCTTCTTTTCTTCATTCTCTTTTCTCTCTTTTTCTTCTTCTCTCTTTGGTCCATCTTAGGACTTCATGCAATGTCTTCAAATATATTCTTTTGGCTCCAATTTGATGAAATCCACTCTTATCCCTACAATCACAAAAACACGTGTTAGGTGGGCCTTTAAACCATGAAAATCATGCAAACTATGTAGTGTAATGAGCAATACAATGTATAAATTGGAGGTTCAACACACCCCCCAACCAGCTTTTTGCTAGTCCCGAGCAAAACATGCGTGAAACAAATTCAAACCTCCAAACCCAACTCTCTTCCAGAATCCATGTTTCTATCCATTCCAAGATGCAGAAATATAAAATTTGGAGAAATTTAGGTGATAGAAGCTGAATCTTAGATTCTCAAAACATAAGAAGTGTTTACATGAGGTTCCCACTGACTGATTGATAAATAGAAGAGCTCGAACAAATTCAACCTAGTGTGCATAGTGAAAGTTCATCTCATGAGTTCCTGGAATCATCTTCTTCATAGATTAAGTAAACCAATGATTTTAAGGTGCACAGAGCAACAGCAAGCCTATGATAGGAATTTGCCTTACCGTCCTTCCCACGGCTTTCACACTACGTCCCATTTCCAGCTTTGGTTACGGTTCGACCATCCCCCGGTTGGTAATAGGTAGCCCTTTTCGGAATTTTCCACCTTTTTTCTTTCCTTCCGATTTCATCCTTTCTTTCCTTTTTCTTTTAAAAAAAAATAGGATTTTTAGAAATCCATATCCTCCGTTATTTTCCCATGGACAAGGATGGACAAAATACCCCAGCTTGGCTGCTCAACACCTCTAAACCAAAGTCTAGCTAATCCACAAATCACATAAACCTGTCACTCATGAAAATCGTGTAATGTGAACTTGGTGTAAAGGTGTTCAAATTTTTCTATCAATCACAACAATAGGGAAACTATCATATAACACCATTATGGTGGGAGAAATTCAAGACTACAACATCACACACTTCGTTTCTCCTCCTCTTCTACTCATAACCTCTCGAATGTATAGAAACAAGATTTTCTAAAGGATTTTTGAGATGTTAGAAAATTCGAAAAAATTTCGTGCATATGAAGCTCGAAATGTGGCAATATGCTAGATGAGGGATCTCATCTCACCCCCCAACCAAATCTTGCATTGTCCTCAATGTAAAAAGATAGTCAAGTAGCATGAACATGAGAGCAATGGTAAAATATGAGAGAGTGAGAACAATAATACCTGGGAGAGCGATCATGGAAGTCTGCAACTACAACAACTAAATCCTACTGAGACAGTAAAACTAAATAAAACCTACCTATGCTATACCTCCATCAGACTAGGAGATCAATCATCCTGATAGACAGGGTCATTCAGGGAGATGGACATGTCCTCTGAATCAAATTTCTCAACAAATGGTTTAAGGCGTTGTCCATTAACTTTGAAACAGTCACCATTCGCTGCATTCTCAATCTCAACAGCCCCATGAGGAAAAACTTCTTTGACAATATATGGGCCGGTCCATCGAGATCGTAATTTTCCCGGAAAAAGATGAAGTCGGGCATTATATAAGAGCACTTTCTGCCCTTCATGGAAAGATTTCCTTAAGATATGCCTATCATGAAAAGCCTTCATCTTACTCTTGTAAATTCTCGAATTCTCATATGCATCGTTCCGGATCTCATCAAGCTCATTTATTTGAAGTTTGCGAAGCGAGCTAGCCTTGTCAATGTCAAAATTTAAAGCCCGAATTGCCCAATAGGCTTTGTGTTCTATCTCCACAGGCAAGTGGCAAGCTTTCCCATAGACAAGTCTATAAGGGGACATTCCAATGGGTGTCTTGTAGGCAGTACGGTGAGCCCAAAGTGCATCATCTAATCTTAGGGACCAATCCTTGCGATCCAGTCTCACCGTCTTTTCTAAAATCTGCTTGATTTCCCTATTGGAGATTTCAGCTTGCCCACTTGTTTGTGGGTGGTATGGGGTACTCACTTTGTGCCTAATACCATATTTCTTCATCAAAGTTTCAAAAGGTCTATTGCAAAAGTGAGAACCACCATCACTAATAATGGCTCGAGGCGTCCCAAATCTAGAAAGTATATTTTCTTTGAGAAACTTGAGAACCGTACGATGATCGTTGGTTCTACATGGGATAGCCTCTATCCATTTAGACACATAGTCTACGGCCAGCAGAATATAGACATGTCCAAAAGATGAGGGGAAAGGTCCCATGAAATCGATGCCCCAACAGTCAAAGACTTCAAGATGTTGAATTGGGGTGAGAGGCATCATATTTCGACGGGATAATCCTCCTAACTTCTGGCAGCGCTCGCACCCTTTGCAAAACTCATGGGTATCTTTAAATAATGTGGGCCAATAAAAACCACACTGCAGAATTTTTACAGTTGTTTTCTTGGCTGAAAAATGACCCCCACATGCTTAATCATGGCAAAAGGAGATAACTGAATTGTGTTCATCATCGGGGACGCATCTCCTTATAATTTGGTCTGGGCAATATTTAAACAATAGAGGTTCATCCCAGAAAAATCTACGCACTTCCCTTAGAAATTTACGTTTGTCTTGCGCAGTCCAATGAGTCGGCATCGCACCTGTGGAAAGATAATTGGCTATATCAGCGTACCATGGTGGATGCATAGCAACAAAGAGTTGCTCATCAGGGAATGAGTCCTCAATAGGTGACTCGTCAATGGAATTTGGTAGGACTAGGCGGGATAGATGATCCGCCACCTACATTTTCTACCCCCTTCTTATCTTTGATCTCCAAATCGAATTCTTGAAGGAGTAGGATCCATCTTAGCAAACGGGGCTTAGCATCCTTCTTGGAAAGAAGGTATTTCAGCGCCGCATGATCTGTATAAACAATAACTTTGGATCCTATTAAGTATGGCCTGAATTTGTCCAAGGCAAAAATGACAGCTAGGAGCTCTTTCTCAGTAGTCGAATAGTTAACTTGGGCAGGATTCAAGGTCCTACTTGCGTAGTAGATGACATGGGGCTTTTTATCCTTCTTTTGGCCTAACACCGCCCCAATAGCAAAATCGCTTGCATCGCACATCAACTCAAAAGGGGTGGACCAATCTGGTGGTTGCATGATAGGAGCGGTTGTTAACATGTCTTTTATCTTTGAAAAAGCTAATTGACATTCGGCACTCCACTCGAATTGGTTCTCCTTTTGTAGAAGGTTGCATAAAGGCCTTGAGATGTGACTAAAGTCCTTTATAAACCTTCGATAGAAACCGGCATGTCCAAGGAAGGATCGCACATCGCGTATGCTTTTGGGTGGTGGTAGATTGGAAATTATGTCAATTTTCGCCCGGTCTACTTCTATTCCATTGGACGAGATGATATGTCCAAGGACTATTCCTCTTTGTACCATGAAATGGCACTTTTCCCAGTTTAATACAAGTTGCTTTTCCTCACACCTCATCAAAACCAACTTCAAGTGCTTGAGACACTCCTCAAATGTACAACCAAAAACAGAAAAATCATCCATGAATACCTCAAGAAACTCTCCCAGCATGTCCGAGAAAATACTCAACATGCATCGTTGGAATGTGGCGGGTGCATTACACAACCCGAATGGCATTCTTCGGTAAGCGAAGGTGCCAAACGGGCATGTAAAAGTGGTTTTCTCTTGATCTTCCGGAGCTATCTCAATTTGGTTATGTCCAGAGTAGCCATCTAGGAAGCAGTAATAGGAATGGCCTGCCAACCTCTCCAATATTTGATCCATAAATGGGAGAGGGAAGTGGTCTTTCCTAGTAACTGTATTGAGCTTCCTATAATCAATGCACATACGCCAACCGGTTGTCACCCTCGTCGGTATAAGTTCGTTGTTGGCGTTCTCAATGATGGTAATACTGGATTTCTTGGGGACAACTTGGGTAGGACTCACCCATTGGCTATCTGAGATGGGGTAGATAATACCTACATCTAATAGCTTCAACACCTCGGCTTTGACAACCTCCATCATGTTTGGATTTAGCCTTCTTTGAGGTTGTCTAGACGTTTTTACATTTTCCTCAAGGTGTATACGGTGAGTGCAAACCGAAGGATCTATCCCTTTGAGATCAGGTATTGTCCAACCTATGGCTTCCCGATGTTCTTTGAGTAGCTCAATCAACTTGAGCTCTTGGTCTTTCTCTAGGTGGGAGGCAATGACAACTGGGAACGTTTTCTCTTGACCCAAATATACGTATTTAAGCTCTGATGGCAGCGGTTTGAGGTCAAGCTTTGGTGGTTTGATGTTAGACGGTAGAGGCCTTGATGTGGTTGGTGGCAATTTTTCAAAGTGGTGCCTCCACCGGCTAGTATCAACTACCGGTCTTTCTATATTTAATGCCTGCACAATCTCACTACTGATGGGATCTTCGGAATCCATGATATGTGCTAAGCATGTCTCCAAGCTTTCTAGTGGTTCAAGTTGGAGGAGTTCTTCTTCTTCAAAAGTTTCGAGCATGTTCACATCGAAGAACTCATCATCATCGACATCCCTATGTCTTTTGCCCAAATGAAACACATTTACCTCTAGTGTCATGTTTCCAAAAGATAGTTGCATCACCCCATTCCGGCAATTGATGATTGCGTTTGATGTGGCAAGGAATGGGCGGCCTAATATCACCGGTATTTGGGTGCTAGCATCCAAAATCGGTTGTGTGTCCAAGACTATAAAATCTACCGGGTAGTAGAATTTGTCAACTTGGACTAGAACATCCTCAACTATCCCCCTCGGTACACGGATAGATCTATCAGCGAGTTGCAATGTGGTTTTGGTGGGTTTTAATTCACCAAGGCCCAATTGCTCATATACCGAGTATGGGATCAAGTTCACACTCGCCCCCAAGTCTAACAAGGCACGTTCAATCCGGTAGTCTCCAATGATACATGAGACTGTGGGACTACCGGGATCTTTGAATTTTGGGGGAGTCTTTTGAGTGAGGATGGCACTAACTTGCTCAGTTAAGAAGGCCTTTTGCTGCACATTATATTTGCGTTTTGTTGTGCATAGGTCTTTTAGAAACTTGGCATAAGAGGGAATTTGTTTGATGGCATCAAGCAAAGGGATATTGATCTTGACTTGTCTGAAAATCTCTAGAATATCTTGAGAATTTGGGAGAGATTTTGAGGCAACCAATCTCGATGGGAATGGTGCTATGGGCTTGTAAATGCGTTCCGGTTGTTGTGGGGCTAAGTTAGATCCATTTTCATCCTCAGAATTTACCGGATCATTAGGCTCATCGGCCTTCACCGGAATAGTTTTGTCAATTTGTTTACCACTTCTAAGGGTGGTAATGGATTTAGCTTGCTCCATGTTTTGGTTGGAAGGATTAGGGATGCTTACTTCATGTACTTGCTTTGGGTTGGGCTGAGGTTGGGCCGGAAAGGTCCCTTCCCTAGCATTCAAGCGTCCCTCATCAACCGAGACTTTCAGCTCTTGGAACAATTGCTGATTCGATTCATTTATTTGCGCTTGCCCTTGCATAAACGCTCTCAAGGTATCCTCCAATGAGAATTGAGGTGGGGCCATATTTTGCATGGGTGGCCCTCTTTGGGAGTTGGTAGGATTGCCCGTAGGAGCATTCTTCAACTGAAATTTGGGTGGTTCTTCCAACTCTCATTGTATGTATTACCTACCGGTCCATTGAAGGGCCGTTGATAACCATATGCGGCATTGGCTGTCTCTTGCAGCACTTCCTTAAATGCAGGAATTGTGGGACAATCTTGCGTAGCGTGTAAGTTGGTGAGACAAATCCCACATGTGGTTTCAACAGCTTCCTTGGACTTGGAAACTCCATTTTTGCTAAGTTCCATGGCCTCAACCTTCCTTGTGAGGTTGGCTATCCTTGCATTTACGTCGTCTTCCTCTTTAAGGACATATATCCCTCCTTTCTCTTGAGTAGGCTTGGGGTTCTTGGGTTTATCCGAGGTATCCCAAGATTGGGCGTTTTCAGCCAACATGTCCAAGTAACTCCAAGCATCATCTGGATTTTTACTCATAAACTCGCCATTGCACATCATTTCCACAAATTGGCGCATATTAGAACTTAATCCATCATTGAAAAAATTTATAACTCGCCAACTCTCATAGCCATGATGTGGGCAAGCAAGCAGGAGTTCCTTAAATCTTTCCCAACATCGAAAGAATGATTCACCCTCTTTAGCTGAGAAATTCATTATGGCCCTTCGAAGAGTGTTTGTTTTATGAGCCGGGAAGAACTTTTTCAAGAATTCCCGGTTCATCTCAACCCATGACCCAATCGAATATGGTCTAAGAGAGTGAAGCCAATCTTTGGCTCTTTCTTTCAAAGTGAAGGGAAAAAGTTTAAGTCTGATTGTATCCCCAGAAACATTAGGATAATGCAAGGTGGCCAACACTTCTTCGAATTCTTGCAAGTGTAAGTATGGGAAGTCAGAGTCTAGCCCATGGAATTTAGGTAAAAGTTGGATTACTCCTGGTTTTATGTCAAGGGTCCCACCGTTAGCTGGTAGAACTATGCAAGAAGGTGTAATTGTACGAGCAGGTTGTAGGTAATCCCGTAGTGATCTCATTGGAGGAACATTATGTACCTCATTCTCTCCTACTCCTTCCTGATTTGCGTTTGTGGTTGGAGTAGGGGAGGGGAGGATTCCTTAAGGGTGTTTGATCCATACTCCCCAAACTTTCACAATGCTCTTGATAATTCCGGACTCGTCTATGGACTGACAATGGTCCAACTAAACCACCTTCGGATTGGAGACGATTTGAATGGTTACGTTCCCAACGGGACATAAACCACTCAACCAGAAACTGAAACTAATCCTATTCTAGGAAACTAAAATCTGAAAGAAAATTCTGCAGAAGCTAAGTTAGAAGGGTATCACCTGATGCACTTGAACTAGAGAAAAAACTCCTACAAAACAGAAAAACTTGTTAGTTCTAAGAAAATCAAAACGCCTAACTATTTCTACTTCTACAGCCACAGAAATTATTTGAAAACCGTTATCTAATCTCCCCGGCAACGGCGCCAAAAACTTGTTCGCTCGCCTCAAGTGTAAGGCTACGATGTAGTAATAAATCTCGGTAAGACTGAGGTCGATCCACAGGGAAATAGTAACAGCTACCAAATCACTCCAGCAACTCGGCTTTTTAAAGGAAATCAGATTTAAACGAGTGCTTACTTAAAACAGGAATTTAATGAAAAATCAGAGATATTAAGTACTAAGGCTTTCAAGGATCCACTTGTAGCAATCCTATGTCAATTCAGTCAATCCAAATAGAGAACACAACTAGATTTGAAGTCCTATCTCTCATCTAGTTGGAAAGTAAAGCATTCACACACATTCCATCACATTCAAGTTGAACTTCCAAGTTCTAGTTCCATTCAATCAATACAAAACTCAAACTATAGCCTACGGAGTAACAGTCATGCCTCTGGACTATGGCCTGCTCAAGGATTACTATAATCCGAATTTAGATAAACAAACATGATAATCTCAGAGAATTAAAAGGAATTCATGTCCGGAGCACATAAACTCAGATAAAACATCTCAAACTACCATTATTTGGAACTAAACCATGCAAAAATCCAAACTTGAATGTAAATTACTTGAATTAAACTGAAATCAACATAGTATTAGCTACAAGCTTCACCTCTCAGCCTTAGCTGAGAGGTTCTAGCCGAGCATAGTCATGCTACAACTAAAAACTCTGAAATAATGCATAAAAACAGAAAACCCGAATAGAAGAGTTGCAGCCGCTCCACAATCGCCTTCACCCTCCAAACTCACGTTCCTTAGCCTCTCTGATACCTTAGGGAGAGCCCCTAGGTGTTTTTTTACAGCAACAAACCCCCCTTGCGTCGGATCCTGCGAAAGACTTCGCATTGCGCAATGAAATTCGAAGTCCCAATTTAGAAAGGACTCATCCTTACGCAGGGCCGACCGGTCGTGACCGGTCGGACTGATGTTTTACACCTTCCAGAGAGTGCTGCCGATCGGTCATGACCGGTCGGACAGACTTTCCTATATGTCCAACATGCATGCCCGACCGGTCGTGACCGGTCGGGCTAGTTTTTGCCTTAGTATATATAGCCTTCATGTGTGGCCGACCGGTCAAGACCGGTCGTCCTTCTCTTTCTTTTGATCAGTAACTGCACAGTGTGTATGGCCGACCGGTCGACCGGTCATGACCGGTCGGCCTCTCTTCTACTTATTCCTTTGATGTGGCTGACCGGTCGGACGACCGGTCAGCCTTGTATTTCTTCATCTTTTTCTTCTTTTCTTCATTCTCTTTTCTCTCTTTTTCTTCTTCTCTCTTTGGTCCATCTTAGGACTTCATGCAATGTCTTCAAATATATTCTTTTGGCTCCAATTTGATGAAATCCACTCTTATCCCTACAATCACAAAAACACATGTTAGGTGGGCCTTTAAACCATGAAAATCATGCAAACTATGTAGTGTAATGAGCAATACAATGTATAAATTGGAGGTTCAACACTCAACCTATGAGACAACCGGATTTCACTATAGTCTTGGTTTTAAATCAGGTTAACCATCAACCTTGACATCCTTTGATCTAGGACCGTGTTTACCATCCGCCGATGGCCCAATCCAGGGACTTGACGAGTTTGGATCTCAAACTCTCACCAATCCTAATCCAAGGATGGTCACGTATCCTCCCGCCAGAGTTTCCCAATCCAGGGAATAGTGAATGAATAGATGGACTCTAAAAAACTAGACATACCTAGACGATTGAGCACCGATTCGATGCCTTTGATGAGTAGCTTCAGCTCCACATGCTTCAGCTTCTCTTTGTGCTCCCAAGATCAGCTACCGATGCAAATGATGAGGATATGTTGATGCCGGGTAGTTGGGAGAGAGTTGGTTTAGTTCCTCTTGCCTATTCAATGCAATGGTAATGAGGGAACTACCAAACTTCAAGCATTCAATGGCTATAAATGACCTGATAGATATATTCCGAAGGTAGGTCAGCCATGAATGAAGGTCTTGAGTTCATACTTCAAACCGAGCTTTGAATACTCAGTGAAAAGTCATTAATGGCTAGGTTTGAATGATGAACTCAAGGGGAACAAGAGCAAAGAGGGTAAGAGGATGTGAGTAAAAGCTCTCTCTCTCAGCTCTTGAAGGGTGTTGAATGCATGCCATGAAAGAACACAAGACATGGCTATATAGAGCCCCAAATGATAGCCCCAACGGATCAAAAAGGGTCACGACCGACCTTTCAGAGAAAGGTCTAAACCGGTCGGATAGACCGGTCGTCATTTGAAATCCAAGGCTATAACTGGGACTGGCCGACCGGTCAAGACAGGTCGGACCCCCTTGCTGTAGAAGATCAACATATAGGCCGACCGGTCAAGACCGATCGGACCCCCTTGCTGGAAGCACTTAGAATATCAGTCCGACCGGTCAAGACCGGTCGGCATACCTTACTGGAGTCTTTGAAAAGAACAGGCCAACCGATCTTGACCGGTCGGCAGTGATTGCTGGACAGCACGTTGAAAGAAGGCCGACCGGTCAAGACCGGTCGGCTATGCTTGCTGGAGAATACATTTTAACTGGCCGACCGGTTAAGACCAGTCGGTTATGCCTGCTGGACATAATATAATCTGATGGCCGACCTGTCAAGACCGGTCGGCTGTCCATATTCTTTAACTCACAGCAAGTCACCTATTGAAAAGCCTGTCCATCTGTTTTCTACACTGCAAGATAGCTGATGTGTTGAGAAGCCTGGCCGCTTTCTAGATGAACTTGTCACAGCGAGCTTGCTGGACCAAGTTCCTTAACACAGCAGCGGATCACTTCAAGTTATGAAGTGATGAGGTGCATATGGTCCAATGTATGGACATATCTTCAATACGTTTCGCACCAACCAAGGATCACAAGTTTGATCAACTTGTGCAAGGGTCAAGAGGGTAAAATGTGTGAGTCTTTACGCCATTCTTTGATGTTTTGGGTTTCCTATGGTCGATCTATATGCAACTTACCTGGGATCTTGTTTCAGCATGAGCTTGAGCAATGGACGAAGCGTAATCTTCAGGTCTTGATTCTTTAATACTTCGACCGGGGCTCACACGACAAGACGTGACCAACCAACACGCCAATTGACAACAAAAGATGTACTAACAATCTCAAGGATCTCCCAAGATAATTTCCTAGTCTCACAATTACATATGTGATTGAATTCATTGGGTGAGACAGCACAAAAGATTGTATTAAGACTTTTGGCATTATTACCACAAAGCCTTTCTCGGTTACTCCATCCGGACATTGCCTTTGGTGGATTGATCGCAACTCCATCTCGTTCCACCATTTTTCACCAATGTAATCCAACCTCGTTAAACTAAATCCCATACCATTATATCAAGGGACAATAAGAATATTCGCATCCGAGCCTTCCAGTACACTACATTTGACCCGTCAAAATGTAGTGGATGAGTTGTGATACTACTCCCCTCATGGGTAGACATCGTGCTATAGCTCCGGTATCAGATCTTACTTTAGACGGTTAAGTCCTTAAAGAGCAAGCCACTTTGATACAAATTAAAATTGCGTTAAGGGACACCTTATGCCATACGCAGAAGCTTGGCGGAGCTATTAAAACTATGGCTAAGTCCTAGGAGGGGGGTAATAAGGACCTTTTTAAAATTCTTTAAAAACTCTTGCCTAATTTAAACTAATTAAGAAAGTAACACTTAGCTTCTAAGCTTAAGTGGATCCAATCACATAGACTAGAAAAGATTAAGCAATTAAGACATCTAGTCTAAAACACATAGATATGCCTAATAGAGCAACAAATCTATGAGAGCAATATAAACTACAAATGATATAACTATCAAACAACTAGTCTATAAGGTGAAACTACAACTTCTGAGAGAATCTAAATATCTAATGCATAACATATATTCCATTCAAGCATTCATATAATCAACCATAAAGTAAACAATGTAAGAATAGAAATGTGCTAAAATGATAATATCAAACACAAGCATGTACAGTGGTTCGGTTTCCCTACTCCACTCCCAGTTGCTGTACCCATCTCCTGAATATATCGAATTTCACTAAACTGATGTTTTAAATAAGGTTAACCTCTCAACCTATACTAGAGGTTTTATATAACGGGTTCACCTCTTAACCTGAACTGAAGGTTTTCTAGGTTCACCTCTCAACCTTCATGTATACACTCATGTCGGAGGAACACATACACACCCATGTTGGTGGCTCCCCTTAAAGACTTGGTTTACGCCCAAGACATATAGTAAGGTCCCACTAAGGAACTTGATTGTAGGCCTAACAAATGTGCTAAGGATCCACAAAGGAACCTGAATTTAGGCTTAACTAATGAGCCAAGGATCCACTAAGGAACATGTTTCAAGTTTGCGTCACAAACTCTCATATTCTAATTTACTAAAGGAAATAGTGCAACTAGACTCCTAAGCTTGGCAACTTACTTGTCGAATTGAGAACCTTGTGTAGGACATTATTGGGTTGCTTCTTCTCAATCTTTCATGCTTGAATCAGTTCCCCTGATCTTGTTGCTGATGCGTTGCCAATGCCTCAGCTCTAACGATCAATCACCTTGTATATGATCTTCTTAAGATGACTAAGGTGATGGGAGGTGGTGATTTCTCTACAACTAATGAGAATTGGTTGCCTAAAGGAATTCACCTATTTGGATCTCTAGAGAGGTTTAGACAAAACGATATACCTATGAGTTTTGGTACCTAAACATATAGAAAATAAGAGGAAACAAGTTCATCTTCATTTAAGCTTTGAATACTCCAACTTGTGATAAATCACAAGGAAGATGAGTTGAGTAGGTTAGGATTAGATACTAGTAATGGTTGCTAGAATGGTGGCTTCTAATATACTAATTTCCCTCTCTCTTATCCTAAGAGACGAGCCCCGTTCTTATATAAATAATGCTCCAATGGTAAAAAAAAATGGGCTGCAATGGCTAACTGTCAGCCCGTTATCCTGAGTTGTCGAACGGTCGATAAGGGTCGTTGACTAATCCCAAATGAGCGTCAGCAGGACGAATTAGGTCAACTTCAAATGATTTTTTCAAAGGCAACTTGCTGACCTAAAAACAACCTCTATCGGCCGGTCAACTAGTGTTGTCGTCCAGTTACAATGATCGGTCGACTAGTCATATTTGAGTGTTAACCAACCAAAATTTCCCCATGGCTTGCTATTCTTTTCATCCACTTTGCGACTCATCAACTACTTCTGTCGACCAGTCATAGCTGAGCTCGACCGGTCAACAGCACATGAGTTTTACTATTTCGAGTGCATTTATATAGCAGATCATGAACCTCTAAGGCCTTCCTTTGGGTGATCTTTTGGGACACCTATGGCCATTCTAAGATTACTAAAAGTATACCTATTGAGGTCCAAGTCATCTAGAAGTTTAGGTTGTTTTGGTTATAAGGGTTAGGGTCACTAAGACATCTCATGATTTACCTATTCCTTCTTCTTTGATGCTTCTTGCCCAATTGAATCTTCGGTCTTCAACTTGCCAAGTCTCAACCGACATTACACTGCATGGCCGCACGTGATTGATAAATAAGGTGCACTAGTATGCCAAAGAAAAGTGCATTTACAAAGCTCCCTATTAGATACATGGGTGTCCCTCTCTTCTCCACCAGGCTCCTTATTTCGGATTGTCAACCGTTGTTTGATAGGCTTAATAGGAAGTTTGGTGAATGGAAAGCTTCCCTCCTCTCTATTAATTCCACTCTTTTTAACCTCATATCTATTAGTCCCATACCTTCCTTCTCCCTAAAGCTTGTTATAATATTATTGAAAAGCACATCAAAAACTTTCTTTGGGGCTTCTCCTCTTTCCATACCATAAGCTGGGAGCAAATCTATAGACCTAAAGATGAAGGGGGTTTAGGCATTATCTGACTAGAGATAACTGCCAAAGCTTGTCTCATCAAACAACTTTAGAAGATTATTTGCAAAGAGGAGAACCTTTGGGTCAAATGGGTCCACAAAAATATGTTAGAACAAAATCCATTTGCAGCATTCTATTGCCCTCTAATGCTTTCTAGGCTTGGTGAAGCATTCTCAGTGTTCGAGATATTGCTAAATGCCATAGTAGATATCTTATGTGCAATGAGCAATCAGTGGAATTTTGGTATGATCCCTAGCTAAGAGACATTAGCCTTTTTAATCGCATGGGAGTTCATGCCATTCATGATCTTGGCCTATGAACTAACATCTCTGTCGGTACTTTAATCCAAGACAATGAATGACAATACGCATATCCTAACTCTCCTGCTCTGGCCCAGCTCTTCCGAAAAATTAAAATGTGCCAAATTATTCATGTGGATGATGAGATCATCTGGATTCTTACCCCAAATGGTGCCCTTTTGCACTGCTGTAAAGGCCCACAAAACTTCCCAACCTATCCTATACCTTAGAGTGGTTTCCTTTAGTTCATTGGTTTCATTTCTAGACACTCTATTATGGCTTGGATGATTGTTAAATCAAAATGTGGTTTGGTTGGTCAAAACATTTGCATTTCAATAAATAACGAGGATTTGAATGAAGGACATTCATCCTCAATCAATTCATTAATATGAGCTCTTTTACATCCCATTAATTACGTCCCTTGATTCTAAAATAAGGTACAATTAATGTATAATATGAAATGAACTATTGAAAGTTAATTCCAGCTACATTTTGGCTCTATTTGAGGCCCAAAGAAATGATGGAAGAGTTGTGTAGGCTTAGAAACCCTTCAACATGCCTCAAACCAAAGGTTGGACTATTCTCAATCCAAAAATCTTTGAATGCTTATGGTGAGACAGAGTTCTCATGGTGAAATAGGTTCTCATGGTGTAATTGGATTCTCAAGGTGGAACAGAGTACCCATAGTGAGACAGAGTTCTCATGGGACCGCATGAGATCTCATGCTTATCTCACCTTCCTCCAAACTCCATCTTCCTTGGTACCTTTTGCAGAGCACTCTATTCTCATAAGTGGAACCACTAAATGAGAAGGCTAAGGGGGTATTTATAAGCATCCACACGTGTGAACCCCATTTCCACATGAAAATCCAACATGTGTTTCTCATGCGACCTGAATTCTCACACAATTTTTGGTCTCATGCAATCGCATGAGACTGCTTTCTTATGCGGTCGCATGAGTTTCCTTTTAACCATCTTTGTGCTCGAACTACAATCTTTTCCCTTCTTTCTTTTCGTGCTTATTTTTTGTCCAAGTCCAATCTCAAGCGATCACATGAAAGTGCATTCTCATGCGATCGCATGAGACCTCTCAAAGCCAATTTTATTCCTTAGTCAATCCGCCATTTCATTGTAGTTCTATGTGCTCATGAGATCGCATGAGACTGCTTCCAATTCTAATTTTCCTTCTTCCTCTCCTTCTAATCTTGAAACATTTCTTCACGGCCCATGCTCACGTGGTCACATGAGACTTCTCTACTCTGAATTTCTATCTTAACAGATCGATGCCCCCTCAATCCCCTTGGATTTCTTCAAACTATGAAATCTAAGGTGGATCGATTCTTGGATAACTTTTACATTTTCTCCAACAATGCTTCACTTTTTCAGAAAAAGTTCTTTTCGTGCGATCACATGAGACTGTTTTTAGCTTGGGCTATATAAACCGACCTGCCTAATCAAATTCACTTTTACTTCTTTATTATCTTTCTTTGTTTTTTTTTTTTTTTTTTTTTGTCTTCAGCGTCTGGTGAATATGCTCATGCGATCGCATGACCTTTCTTTCTCATGCGACTGCATGAGATTTCTTTCCTTCGGTAAAATCTTTCAGCATACTGACATTCTGCCCATTTTCTTTCGCAACCGCATAGTTTTGCTTTCTCATGCATCCGCATGAGCTTTTCTTGCTCCGACAAAACCTCTATTATTGCTAAAACTCTGCTTGTTTTCACATAGTTCATTCTGTTCTACACAACTTCTCCTCATTTTCTAGCAAGTAATCTTCCTTGTCTTCCAAAGCTTTTAACCTCTCTTTTAGAGGATTTTCAATACTCCAACCTTCCTTTTTTCCTATCTGACAGGTTAGATACAACAAAAACAAAGGAACTCTGTAAGCTCGCACTGTTTCTACAATTGCTTTGCACCAGATAAGGAGTTAAAATCAGCCTTTACCTCCTTCCCTCGTAGAACATGTCTTGCTAAGAGGGTCAAGACTACTATTAAGAATCCTACTCTCTTCAAGATACCAGAACCGTAGGAAGTTGATTTCTCAAATCAGATTATCAATTTATAAAGCTCAATCCATCATGCCGTTATGATCGATGATATAAAGAGACCACCTCAGAAGGGTTTTGAATCCGTATGGGACGACTGGTGGAAAACCACCATAAATGTCCATACTAATAGCACCAGACTATCACCCAGGGAAGAAAGCCCACCTCCAACTTTGACTCAAAAGAAGCAAAAGTCAACAATTATAGGAGATGATCCAAGAATTCAACAAGCCACGCTACCTAACTCCTAGGACAGTGTCAAGGGTTCTCAAAGTATAATAAAATTTAACAACCCCTTCAAAGATGAGATTACTACAATTCCTCTAAATATATGTCGTCACCTATCCATTCTCCAAAGTGTTCGCCAACCCTAAGTGCAAAGTTACGATATAGTAATAATTTGATCATGAGATCGAAATCGTCCTAAGGGATTAGGGATAAACCAATTCTAACTATTCTAACAACTTGAGATAGTAGAGATTCAAAATTTCAGAGATCTATAACTAAGTAGTAAATAAGAAGAAATCTAAGAATAAAGAACAACTAGAGCGCTAAGGATCCACTTGTAGTAGATCAATGCTAATTCATTCATCAAAGTAAACAAACAATTGAAATTAACGTCCTATCTCTCATCCAATTAGAAGATATCGCATTCAAACATATAATGGTCCAAACTCAATCTGGAAATCAAACTTCTATTTCTAATGAAGCAAGGAGAAGATGAACTTGTAGCCCTCAAAGTAACAACCATACTAGGAGATAATGGCATGCTCTAAGATTACTACAATTCAAATCTCATGAAGCCAACATGATCATTCTCAGAAATTTGCAAGTAACTTGTGTCCGGAGTACACAAACTTTAAAACAATCATCTAAAAATACCAACTTTATTTAAACTAGAACTTGAAAATCCAAAATTAAAGCTTAGAGCACTTGAATAAATGAATTGAACATAAAAAGAAAAACTACAAGCTTCACCTCTTAGCCCTAGCTAAGAGGTTTAGCCAATCATTGTCATGATTGAACTAGAAAATAAAAGAAAAACTACTAAAAACATAAGAAAACCAGAAAAAACCCTAGGTCAAAGGAGTTTTAAACTCTTCACTTTGATCTTCTCCACCTCTAGCAACTGTAGAACCCTTCTAGGATGATTTGAAACGATAGTAGAGGTGTCCTTTTATAGCAAAGATAAGCCACCGCCTTGTAATCTTTAAGAATTTGCAAAGAACTTACGCAGTCGGGCGGTGGACGACCGGTTGTAACCCCCTGGCTGACCAATCGTGGCTTGAACTGAAACGGTAAAAATTGTTGAGCTCTGAATTGTGCATATTCTAACCCCAAATCATCACTCATTATGCATGTTTCTTATGTTTAAAGACCTATCTAATGCATGCTTTTGTGAATGTAGGAATGATAGAGAGATTTCACCATTTTCTTGATAAAAGACCCGTCTTACATACCTTGACGATCAAAGCAATAAAGAACAAGAGGTGGAGGAAAGATACAATGAAGATGGAGAATGAAGAATGTAAAAAATCATCGCCAATAGACTGACCGACCAATCGGCCATTGTAGCAGACGGGTGGGCCAAACCATCCAGAAATCACAAAATCGCTGGACATAAAAATGCACTAACCAACCTATTATCCGGCCGACCGAAAGGTCGGTAAACAGGTTGGTAGACAGGTCGATTGGTGTTCAGAGCTCCTATTGTTGTTGTGCAAGCTCCGACCGGTCGGCTAACGTCCAGAAATAGAAATTTCTATTTTCAAAAATCTGATTTTCTTGCGTACTATGAAAGCTCTATACGAATTCTCGAAGGTTCTTCATCAGGGGGTGATTTTTGCTATAAAAGGACACCTCCTAAGGCATGCTAGCATGTGGGGAAGATCAAGGAGGCTCGGGAGAATGATTCATTTCTATTTTCTTCTAGTTTCTAGTTATTTTTCATGTTTTTTAGGCTTCTAGTTTAAGAATGTTAGAGATGAACTAAAACCTCTTAGCTAGGGTTAAGAGGTGAAGTTTTTTATTCATTTTTTATGGATTGATGCAACATAGGTTTCCTTTTTAAGATTTAATTAATGAATTTGGTTTGATGGAAGTTTGAATAAAGTATTAGTTTAGTTTTTCTTTGATCTCTTGATGATTGTGGGCTCATGTGTTTCTTAGTGAATCTAAATCTAGTAACTTACCTTTTTGCATTGTTTATAGTTGTGTAGTTCATTGATCTATCATCGACTCCGGGCATGATAGACTATTTGATTGCCTTGTGTATAATGGCATGATCTTAATGTGAGAACTATTTCAAACTAAATTTCTAATCTTTTATGTCAATCTAAGATAGTTATTTTGCTGATTGATTTTCATTTAATTGAAGTTCAAATTATTGGTTGTAGTCAAGTCTAGAGAAAGGATTTGATGAAAGCTATGATTATGAGCTTAACTAGATTGGATAAAGTCTTGGCCTATGCAATTAAGTGTGCCCAATGCCTGAGCATTGTTGTGGGAATCGAATCAATGAACAAACAACTGCTTTAGATAGTGTTGATTGAACCGCTCTATATTCCGATCAGATAGAGATATAAATTCGATTCCGATTGAGTTGTGAGAGACCTAGTTTTGTTGATGCATTGAAAATAATCAGAAGTGGATCATTGGCACTCTAGTGCCTTTTAGATTATTATTACTTCTCATATTCATTGTTTTATTCCAAATCCTTATTTTCTAGATTTAGCTCTTAATATAATATCGATTCTAAGCTATTTTAGATAAATTTTGAGAATATCCACATACAAATCTCTGTGAGATGATACTTGGTCTTTTCGAATTTATTAATACTTCGCAACCCTATACTTGGGGAGTGAATAAGTGTTTGGCGCCGCTGCCGGGGATTAATATGGTGTTTTAAGAATTTTCCTGAGATGGCTTTTAGTTGGGATTATGTTAAGATATGTTTAGTATTTGTTTTGATTTCTAGAGTAGGTTTTCTTCTAATCTCAGAATACTAACTTATTTTTTTATTTTGCAAGATTCTAACATAGATCTTCAATTCATGTTCTATCCTTCTACTCCTCTTGCTATAAATAGCTTCAAAATTTTTATTCTAGAAGTAGGGTTAAAACTTAGGCTTGTGTTGAGTGGTTCATGCCCAAGTGGGTTCGTTATCACACTCAGCGATTGTTAAGTGGCAGAGTAATTATTGGGGAGATTGATAAAGAGCCTCGTGCTAGGAAACGTCAAAATCTTCCTGAAATTACTAGAGAGATGGCTGAAAATCAAGCCCAAAACAATATTGAAATTGATGAGAATGAAGTGGGGGATGCACCTCAACCTAGGACTTTACGTGATTATTTACAACCTGCTAGGACGAGTACCCCCTCTTGCATGATTTTCCCTCACAATGTGGGGAACATGATTTTAAATTGGGGTTGATCCAACTTCTCCCAAAATTCCATAGACTCGACTCTGAAAGCGCTTATTTACATATTAAGGCGTTCAAAGAGATTATAGCCACAATTCACTATGACAATGTAACCAAGGATACCATAAAACTCAAGTTGTTTCTTTTCTCCTTAAAGAAAAGTTCAAATCATGGCTACTGTTGAGCTCTTAATTGTGCATATTCTAGCCCCAATTCATCACTCATTATGCATGGTTTTCATGATCTAAAGACTAACCTAATGTATGTTTTTGTGATTACAGGAATGAGAGTGGACTTCATCCGATAGGAGACTAAAAAGAGCCGTTATGAAGCCTTTGGATGAAGGTTGAAGAAGGACCAAAGAAAGAAGAAATTGAGAAGAAGAAAGAAAGAAGAAACTGAAGAAGAATAGGGCCAAGACCGGTCGTACGACTGGTCGGCCAACCCTGTGCACATGCTAGACTAAATGGCCAACATGGTCCGACCGGTCTTGACCAGGTTGGCCAGAGGATTTTGTGACCTGAAAGCTTGTTGGACTAAATACAAGGGAGGTCCGACCGGTCGTGACCGGTTCTGAAGGATATTTCTCAAAGAACGGCTTTAATCGATGCCCATTCGCCTTAAAAATGTTGCCTTTCCTTGGATTTAACAACTCGACAAGTCCCATAAGGATAGACAATTTGCACAATGTAGGGACCGGTCCATCGAGATCTCAATTTTCCCGAAAATAAATCTAGATGAGAATTATACAGGAGGACTTTTTGATTGATCGTGAATTTCTTACGAAGAATGTTTTTACCATGGAATATCTTCGTTTTGTCCTTGTAAATTATCGCATTCTCATATGCTTCGTTCCAGATTTCTGCAAGTTCATGCGCAACGAGCTTGCCTTGTCAGAATCAAAATTCATCTTCTTAATTGCCCAATATGCCCTATGTTCCAACTCCACAGGTAAGTGACAAGCCTTCCCATAGACAAGTCTATATGGAGACATTCCAATAGGGGTCTTGAAAGCAGTACGGTAGGTCCAAAGCGCATCAGTAAGCCGAAGCGACCAATCCTTGCGATCGGGGTTCACCGTTTTCTCTAAAATGTGTTTAATTTCCCTATTGGATATCTCAGCTTATCCACTAGTTTGTGGGTGATAGGGAGTTCTCACTTTGTGTGTTATGCCATATTTCTTCATTAAAGTTTCAAAAGGGCGATTACAAAAGTGAGACCCTCCATCACTTATGATGACTCGAGGTGTTCCAAAGAGGGAAAGAATATTCTCTTTTAAGAAGCGAATGACCGTTTTATGGTCATTATTCCGGCAAGGGATGGCCTCGACCCATTTGGAAACATAGTCAACGGCAAGCAAGATGTATGTGTTTCCAAAAGAAGATGGGAATGGACCCATGAAATCGATGCCCCAACAATAAAAAATTTCGATTATTAAGATGGGATTGAGTGGCATCATATTTCTACAGGAGATTCCTCCCAATTTCTGACAAGGTTCACATGTTTTGCAAAACGCATGTGTGTCTTTAAACATAGTGGGCCAATAAAACCCACATTGCAGAATTTTTACTGTGGTCTTTTTAGCCGAAAAGTGGCCACCACATGCCTGAGAATGACAGAAGGAGATGATACTTTGTTATTCATCATCTGGGACACATCTCCTTATGATTTGATCGAGACAATACTTGAATAAGTATGGGTCGTCCCATAGGAATTTTTGCACCTCAGTGAAGAATTTATCCTTATCTTGCTTTTTCCAATGTGTAGGAATTGTACCTGTAGCAAGATAGTTAGCAATGTCCACATACCATGGCAATTGGGAAATAGTAAAAAGTTGTTCATCAGGGAACATGTCATTGATCGCGGTCATTTCAGGGGAATCATTGAGGACAAGGCGAGAGAGATGGTCAGCCACGACATTTTCTACTCCTTTCTTATCACGTATTTCTATATCAAACTCCTGGAGTAGAAGGATCCATCTTAACAACCGTGGTTTAGCATCTTTCTTAGAGAGAAGGTACTTAAGTGCGGCATGGTCAGTGAATATGATGATCTTGGATCCAATCAAATAGGACCTAAACTTGTCCAAGGCAAAAACTACGGCTAAAAGTTCTTTTTCAGTAGTAGTGTAATTTGCTTGGGCTGAGTTTAGGGTTCTACTTGCATAGTAGATGACACATGGCTTTTTCTCTTTTCTTTGGCCTAGCACGGCCCCAATAGTATAGTCACTAGCATCGCACATAATTTTAAAAGGGAGGCACCAATCAGGTGGTTGCATTATGGGAGCACATGTCAACATACCTTTAAGTGTAGTAAAGGCCTTTTGACATTCTTCATTCCGCTCGAATGAATTTTCCTTTTGAAGTAGGTTACATAAAGGACGAGAGAGTGAACTGAAGTCCTTTATGAACCTTTTATAAAATCCTGCGTAGTCCCAAAAAGGACCACACATCTCGTATGCTCTTGGGTGGTGGAAGGTTAGAGATAAGATCAATTTTCGCTTTGTCCACCTCGATTCCATTTTGTGAAACAATGTGACCAAGTACAATTCCCTTTTGAACCATAAGTCCATACCTCTGACTGATCCTGTCTACCAGGATGATTGATCTCCTAGTCTGATTGAGGTATAGAGTAGTTAGGATTAGGATTTTGTTTCTTTTGTTTGCTTTCGCTTAGGTTTGTTAGAAGGAGGAAGAATTCCACTTTTCACTTTTTCAGGTACTCTCATTCCTCACTCCCTTTTATGTTCAATTTGCTCTCATGTTTTATTCATTGCACATCTTTTACATTAAGGACAATGTAAGATTTGGTTGGGGGTGTAGGATCACTTGGATGAATCCAGCGTTTTGTAACATTTCGAGCAATTATGTAGAATTTTTTTTCGATTTTCCTAAAATTTAAAACTCTTTTGGAAAACATTGTTTCTATGCATTCAAGATGATATGAGCATAAGAGGAGGAGATATGAAGTGTATGAGGTTGTATGTCTGGAATCTCTCATAGCATAATGGTTTTATATGTGAATTCCCCTAGTTATGTGATTGATAGAAAATTTGAACACTTTTACACCTAGTTCACATTACACGATTTTCATGAGTTGAAAAAATTATGTGATTTGTGGGTTAGCTAGACTTTGATTTAAGGTGCTGAGAAACCAGGCCAGGGTACTTTGTCCATCCTTGTCTATGGGAAAACAACGAAAGATATGGATTTCTAAAAATCCTATCTAAATTAAAAGAAAAAGGAAAAGGAAGGATGAAATTGGGAATGATGGAAAAATGGTGGAAAATTCCGATTAGGGCTACCTACTACCAACCGGCGGATGGTCTACCCGTAACCAAAGCCGGAAATGAGACGTAGTGTGAAAGTCGTTGGAAGGACGGTAAGGCAAATTCCTGTCATTGGTTTGATGTGGCTGTCACGCCCCAAACTCGGGGACCGGGCTCACTAAATTCTCGGCCGCCGAATCCGGTGCCAACAGCCTCTGTAGTACCCCATTCTCGGCCCCTAGCTCCCATACGCCAGGTTCCGATCCTGGGATCCCACAAGGAGGATTTTCAAGGTAATTTTTTTTATAGATGAGCATAATCATAAGTATACCAAACCAAAAAAAAACATCACATCACATATCCACTAAGATAATCTTTTGAGTACAACGCTGCAGAAAAGGAAATACAAGGTATAACTAAAAGTTGAAAAATCAAATGCGCGCCCCTGTCTCACTGCTGTCGCGCTATAGTATGACCTGCACGTAAACAACATGCATAAGCTTACTATGAAGCTTAGAGACTGCGTGGTGTGTGCGCAATGCATATGACAGGTATACAGATATCAGAGTAAGCGGAAATGAAGGCAGGCTACACTACCAAGTCTATGAATTTCATTAGCCATCTCGAGGCTATGCAATGCAATGGGCCTATATGGCCGAGTGTCATATGCTAATGATGCCATATGCGCATGTCAATCCTCAACTGGCATATATCATATGGTTTACAACTAGGACATCACCGGGGTCTAGTACACTCCAGACATTGGTTGCCGCCCATCGCGCGCATAACCAAGCGAGTGGAAGAGACCTCACTATCCGCCTCGTCAATGACATACAAGAAAATCCACCCGGCTCGTCGATAGCGAACCCATTCACGAGCTGGTCAAACTCAACCTAGTATATAGCCCTCTGCACCAGGGCGGGTAAGGTCACACCCCCTTCCAACCGACCCCGACACAGTGGGAGACGCGGCCTACTGGTATTTGGCCCTCATGCGCTCATAAATCCACTTGGTCTAAACATTGGAGCATCCTACTGGTACCACAGGGTTTAGGGACTTTCACCCAAGGACATCTTTGGCGCCCAAGTGCTAGAACATATTTCTGGTGTCCATTCCTACCATCCACAATGTGACTGTGGTGGTCACAACCCCGATGCCGCTGGGGTGAGAATCTGATCATGACATGTATAATGTGAGATGCATGAGTCATACTATCAAAGCCATGCACCAAACCTGCGCATACCGCGCGATCATGTAGGGTGACCCTATCTCATACGGGTCCCCTAAGTATCTCAAGCTGTAAGGCATATGCTATGATCGACATCGTCCACAGTCAGGCATACATATGATGCGTATGTACAAATGAATGGGTATGATATTCATTACACTAAGCATATTATCAGTGTGACCTATCCAGCTAAGTATACTAGCATGTTACCAGACATATCATGTAATGTTGGCCTTGAATGGCCCAATACATACAGAGAGTGAGACCCGAATTGTGGGTCCCATTGGAAATGTAAAGGTCTTCGTGGCATAGCCCACTTGAGACCACATCGGCCCCATACTTGGGCTTGCACATACAAGATAGGCAGCATGAATAAAACAGATACACCATGGTGGAGCTAATAGATACATCACTGTGGGACCCATAGGGTGGGCCACCTACTGGGCAGCGTGGTACCCATCTGGTCCCAATAAGTTTTGAATCAAACAGATACTTGTGTTTTCTCCTTCATCCATATCCATGTGATCTTATGAATAGATTGGATGGCAAATAAACATCACTGTAGAACCTAGAAAGGTTTCAACGTTTAAGATTATCATTTCCACTGTGGCATGGTCCACTTGACATTAGGATATGCTTAAATTTTGGGCCCAGCCACTTATGAATAGGTTGGGTGACAAATAAACATCATTGCAGGTCTAGGAAGGTTTCAATGGTGGAGATCATTATTCCCACTGTTGTCCCGTGGCATAGGCCCACTTGCCATTTTGGATATGCTTAAATTTTGGGCTCAGCCACTAAAATGAGCTGGGAAAAACATATGGACGGGATAGGTAAGGCACATACATTCTAGGTGGGCCCAACAAGTGGGGCCCATGGTGATGCCACAAGGATGCTGGGCAGCAGCGTCCCCTGGACACTGTCTGTCCAGCGGTCCCTTTTTCTCTTTCTTTTTTGTATTTTTTTTTATTTTGCTATGGACTCATCAAGTGGGCCCCACAGAAGTTTCTGATCAAGCTGATATTTTTGTGTTCCCTCCTCCCCTGTATGTGTGAACTTATGAACAAGTTGGATCTCAAATAAACATCATGGTGGGCCATAAGAAGGTTTCAACGGTAGGGCCGCTGTCCCTACTGTTTTCTATGGTGGGGCCCCCTTGAGACTTGGATCTGACTCAATCTCGGGGTCATGCCCTAAAATGATCTCCCCAAAAGAATGGACGGTGTGGATACAGCACATGCATCATGGTGGGACCCACAAGTGGGCCACCAGCTGGCAGCAGAGCCAGCGTCCTAGGACGCTGGTACGCCCAGCGTCAGAGGCAGAGCCTCGTTTCTTTCCTTTTTCTTCTTCTTTTCTTTTTTCTTTCTTCTTGTACTTATATCAAGTGGGGCCCACATGGGTCTGATCCACTCCGTTCATCAGGTTCCCCATCTCATGGGGGACCCAATAAGCCCAATATTGGGTATGCAATTCCGTCTAGAAAACATTAATGTGGGCCAAAGAATTTCGGACTGTAAAATCATCGTTTCCACTGTTTTATACGGTGCGGTCCGCTGCAGATTTGGATCGGCTTCATATTTGGGCCCTGGCCCTAAAATGATATGGGAAAACAAGTGGACGACGTGGATGGGACACAAACATCAAGGAGGGTCCCACGAGTGGGGACCCCAGTACGGCGTCCAAGTGACGCTGGACGTTCCAGCGTCAGAACGTCCTGACGCTGGACGTCCATTGCTCTTTTTTTTTCTTTTTTTTTATTTTTTTTTTCTGAGGTTATTTCAAGTGGGGCCCACATAGGTGTGATCCAATCCGTCCATCAAGTCCCCTAATTCATGGGGAGCCGAGTAAGCCCAATATTGGGCAGCTGATTCGGTCCCCAAACATCACAGTGAGCCATGGAAGTTTCAATAGTGGACGTCCTTGCCTCCACTGTTTCCCATGGTGTGGTCCACCTGAGATCTGGATCTCCTTCATTTTTAGCGTCCAGCCCTAAAATGGGCTGGAGAAACAGACGGACGGCGTGGATCGAATACATACATCAAGGTGGGTCCCACGTGTGGGGACCTGTCCATGCCCAAAAGGGGCTGTAACCCAACGTGCTGCTGGGCAGCAGCGTCCCCTGGACGCTGACTGTCCAGCGGCCCCCCTTTCCTTCTCTTCTTTTTTTTTTAATTTTATTATTATTATTATTATTATTATTATAAGAAGGTGGGGCCCATTCATGGATGATCCCGTCCATCCGTCTCGTTGCCCATCAAAAGGTGGGCCCGAGGAAAATAAAATGAAAGAATTTAAGAAAATGGGAGGGGGTTTATGCCCCTTGCACTCACCTCGATGGATGGTTGGACGGTTGGATTGGATCGGGTTGATGATCGGATGATCTGGACGGCTCGATGTGGTAGATCTCCTCCTCTAGTCACCTATGCCCACAAGAACTCTCTTAACCCTCCAATCTCACTCACTAATCTCTTCCTTTTCTTACTCTCTCTTTCTCTTTCTCTCTCTTTCTTTCTCTTTCAAAAATGGCTACGTATGGCACTTGTTTGTAGGGAGCTTGGGATATAAGTGGTATTAGAAATGGGAATGATGATAGCAAGGGGATGGGGTAATTATGAGATTGGATTGCTTAGGTATGGGCTTAAGTTGACTTGTGAGGAGAGAGAGAGATGTACTTGATTGATTGATGCTTGATTGATTGATGGGATATTGATTGATTGATGGGACAACCTAGGGATTTGTGCAAGTGGGGCCCACACCATGCATGTGTAGCGTGGCCCGCCTTGATTTGCGCACATGTACACATCTTTCAAACTAGGTATTGAAACGGAGCGTGCCGCGCGGCGTTGGAGTCGTGGCATCCGTGCGGTCGCCGGGGTACAAGTCTCGAGTTGTTGCGGTACCAAAATAGGGTGTCTGATTAAAACTCGCTGGTTTAGACTGTTCGAGGTATGCCGAGTTCGGAAAAGAGGTGTACGGAGGGCTAATTAAGGTACGGGTGTTACAGCTCTCCCCTCCTAACAGAAAATTTCATCCTCGAAATTTATACTATGAAGTCAAACTAACTGAAGCTGACAAGTAAAAAGGAATCTCGTCACTACATATATACCAAACTGAAAACAAACATACGTATACAATCATTCATCGAAAAGATGGGGATAACGTTCGCGAATCTCTGCCTCTCGCTCCCACGATGCCTCATCTACGCTATGGTGACTCCACTGAACCTTTACTAAAGGGATGACCTTGGTTCGGAGAACCTGCTCCTTCCGGTCAAGGATACCGACCGGCTGCTCGATGTAAGAAGCATCCTCACGAACCCCCAACGGTTGCCAATCTATCACAGGAACCACATCTGAGTCACACTTCCGCAACATAGAAACATGAAAAACATTGTGGATGCCAGACAACTGAAGTGGCAAGGCAAGCTGATAAGCCACGACGCCAACGCGCTCAGTGATCTCGAAGGGTCCAATGAACCTCGGGGCAAGCTTCCCCTTGTCTCTAAAACGAACTACGCCCTTCATTGGCGAGACCTTAAGATACACACTGATCCCCAACGTCAAACTCTAGGGGACGACGCCGACGATCTGCAAAACTCTTCTGTCGGCTCTGAGCTGTGCGCATCCGTTGCTTGATGGTATCGATAGCTTCTGATGCCCTCTGCACAAGCTCGGGACCTAGGAGATGACTCTCTCCAACCTCGGTCCAACAACTGGGAGACCTACAAGGTCTACCATACAACGCTTCGAAAGGTGCCATACCAATAGTCGCTTGGTAGCTGTTATTGTATGCAAACTCAGCCAAACGCAAATGCTCATCCCAGCTCCCTGAGAAATCTAGCACACAAGCTCGGAGCATGTCCTCAAGGATCTGGTTGACCCTCTCGGTCTGTCCGTCGGTCTGTGGGTGGTATGCAGTACTGAACTTCAAGGCAGGCCCCATCGCCTTCTGAAAACTCCTCCAGAATCGCGACGTAAATCTCGGGTCTCGGTCGGAAACGATCGAAACCGGGACTCCATGCAATCTCACAATCTCATCGATGAACAACTTTGCAAGCCGGTGCAATGGCCATGATGCACGTATCGCAAGGAAATGTGCTGACTTTGTCAGACGATCAACGACAACCCAGACGGCGTCATGACCGCGATCTGTCCTCGGCAATCCCATAATAAAATCTATGGTCACGTGCTCCCATTTCCACAACGGAATACTCAACGGCTGCAAGGGTCCTGGAGGTTTTCGATGATTGGCCTTAACACGCTGACAAGTGTCGCACTCGGACACAAAGCTGGCAATCTGACGCTTCATTCCGGCCCAATAATACTGTCTCCTCATATCACGATACATCTTAGTAGAACCAGGGTGTATAGTGAACCTCGATCGGTGTGCCTCATTCATAAGATCTCTGCGTAACTCTGAAATGTTTGGGACACACAACCGCCCTCGGAAACGAAGTCCACCATCTGACCCAATCTGTCAGTCTGTCTGATCCTCTGACGAGGCCTCTTCCCAATAATCCTTTAACGTCGGATCCGTCTGCTGAGCTTCGATCACCCTAGAAACAAGGGAGGGTTGAATCGACAGGCCTGATAACCGAGCAATGGAAGACTGTAGGCTTAGCTCGAAGTCATACTCAGCAATATCCTTGAGCATCCTCCACTCCTGCACCATCATATGCGCCACCAAGCCCCGTGGCTGGCGGCTAAGGGCATCCGCCACCACGTTAGCCTTGCCGGGGTGGTACTGAAGATTGAAATCATAGTCCTTCAGGAGCTCCATCCAACGCCTCTGCCTCATATTTAATTCTGACTGGGAAAAGAGGTACTTCAGGCTCTTATGATCAGAGAAGAGTTCGAACTTGACCCCATAGAGGCATACCTTCAGTGCGAAGACAATAGCTGCCAACTCTAGATCATGTGTGGGGTAGTTCTGCTCATGGATCTTGAGCTGGCGAGACGCATACGCTACTACTTTGCCATGTTGCATCAGAACAGCACCTAAGCCAATACGCGAGGCATCCGTCAAAATCACTAATCCATCACTCCCAGAAGGAAGAGTGAGGACTGGTGCCGACGTAAGACGATCCTTTAGCTCCGCAAATGCCCGCTCACATGCGTCACTCCATACAAACTCAGCACCCTTTCTAGTCAATCTGGTTAACGGGGCAGCAATATGAGAGAAGCTGTAACGCCCCGAATTTACCGTAATTATTTTAAAATTTTCTGAAATTTATTTCTATTTTTTTTTATATTAAATACTGGCCATTGATATTAAAATTCAAATAACAGGACATCCGTAGGAGATCATATGGAGTACCCTTTATTAAAGTTGCTTAGAATGACCTCATTAACAATGTAGAAGAGTTAGATTTCGTTAAACTCGAATATTTGCAAAAATTACAAAAATGCCATTAGTTAAACTTAAGTTAACTGACCATTTTTAAGTACGCATGTTTCTAGCGATCATTAAAATGTAAAATCATGGATTTGAGCTTTTGGACACATATTAACCATACACATCAAATTTCAGCCCTTAAATCATAGTAGAAGTGGTCCAATTGTCAAATCAGGCCTTAACCCTTGATTTTCATGTCCATCGAGTGAGGAAAGTAGATGGTTAGTCGTAGTCGAATATTTTTCTTCATATGAGTGACTTGGATCATCTTTATCATGGACCAATAGTGTGATTTGATTGCCCCACATTGATAAGCCTCTTTCTTATGTGCGAAATTATCCCGTTCTAAAAATTAACGAGTTACCAACTCTTCTCAAATTTGAACCTTTCAATTTACCCACTTCTCACCATCAATCGCTTTTCAAATTTGGACCACCCATTATACTCATATGACTTCGAGTTTACACAAAATTTGGACCTCGATCTATAATCCTACACCGTTAAACCACAAAGCCAGCCCCTTCCTTTCTCGCCAAAAGTTGGAATTTCAGATCTAGGCATTTCTCACCATCAATCAACCACTAAAATTTGTACAATTGTTTGCCTATCATGACTACATACTTTTTCAAAATTTGAGCCCTGATCATCAAGCGTAAACCGTTAATTGAGATATAGCCCATTTTAGCACCCGTTAGGCCATTTTTAAGGATCGGCCAATCTAGAATGCAGATCATCAAGAAATTTATATATTCTAACTCTACTTTTCAAGCTTGATAAGATTAACAGATTGAAATCGATCAAAAATCATCAGAATATTAAGATTTGAGAAACCTACCTCGAGAGGTTGTTACACAAGACCCCGCGTGCACATCCCTCTCCATATTTCTACTACGCACCTCCAAACCCTAATTCCAACCCTACCTCTATATATAGGGCCCCTTTTAGCCAAAGGTGACTCCCACCCATGAATTTGAGAGAGGGAGAGAGAAAGAGAAAGAGAAAGAGAGAGAGAGAGAGAGAGAGAGAGAGAGAGAGAGAGAGAGAGAGAGGAGTACCATCTTGCCATTATTTCATCATCTTGTATCTCTAATAAGTCGAAGATCATAAGGTGAGAACTCCTTTAAGATTGGATTAATAATTTCATGTTTTGTAGGTTCATAATTCTTATGTGTTTTTGTTTACATGTGTTTATTTATTCTCTCCTTAATTAGCTATATATGAATGCTTTTAGATACTTTTTTTTCAATCTCATGGTGATGAGGATATTCATTGGACTTAGAGAACTAGTAAGGAATAGAATTAAGTTTGTTGCACATATGAGCTTTGTGTAACCAGCTTTAAAGGGACCACCTTTCTTTCTATACTGTATAAAGAATGGTTGTGATTGTCTAATGGAGATTCTTATATTGCTATATATATTCCTTTTATATATATATGGATGGACCCTGATCTGTGGTGATGAATATCGGAACACCCGGTTAAGAGGTTGCCCTAACCTGAGACGATGCTTTTAGCTTGTCCGGTTAAGTGGCCACCCTGATCTGTGGTGGTGGTATCAAGATCGCCCGATTAAGTGGTTGTTAAATCCATTTATTACTACTATTATTATTATATTTACTATTATTATTATTATTCCTAAAGTTGTTAAGGATCTCCATAAGACGATAGTTGAGTATGGTTGTTATGAAGCTTAATAGTACGGGCCGCCATCCTGGGATGTGATGCGTCGGTTACGACTATTTTGATGAGTGATGAAGCATAAGGAAGGATGTAGTGGTACAAAAGGTTGGTTAGACGATAAGTGGCTTGGTGTAAATTGGAAATAATAATAAAGAATGGCTAACTCATGCATGCACGTGGCTCCATGTGGGTGTATGGATTTAAGAATAGGCTAGAGCGTCCTACTTCTCCCATACACTATCACGTGTGGATTTGGGCTATGAGTGTCCCGTTTCTCACGTGGTCGGGCAAAATTATGGGCTTGCGTGTCCCAAAACCCCTGGCGGCATGTCTAAGGATTCCTACGCTGGGTCATGCATTATCATGCATTGCATTAAGAAAGAGTAATGGATGTTTTGTTATGATATTTATGCAATTATTATTTCTAACCTTAAAGTAGTTCTTCACTATGCCGCTTTTGACGGTGTTTTGTGGAAATAATTTAGAACATGTAGGTAACGATCCTCAAGAGCCCGAGCCTCAAGGAGACGATTATGATGGCTCGTGGGAGCAGATGGTGGAAGACGAGACCGCATAATCATTCATAGTTCTAGCATGTATTTAATATTTGAAATTGTAATAAGTCCCAATGGGAGGACGTAGTTATGAACATGATGTTTAAATGAATGATGGTTACATGGTTTGATGATTTAGTTTAGTTAATGAAATAATATATAAGTTTGGTTTCACCATCTTGCTCTTGATTTTCCAAATAGTATGAAATGTGCATGTTTGTGTGAAAATTATGTAAGGGGCATAACCCTCACACATTCCAAATAACCTTGGGAATTCGGCCGTCGTGATGTACACGGGAGCCGAAATCTTGGGGTGTTACAAGTTGGTATCAGAGCAAAATGGGACCTCTGGGCGAAAAGCCTAAATCCATATCATAATTAACTCATCTTAGCGCTTAGGTCCCCAATGACTAGAGACAAATCATTTAGATTTAATCCTATTAATGGTATGTAATGTTATGAACTTAGAGACCCACACTTAGGTTCCTTGAAAATTTACTAGCGTAGTCGTGGAACTTAGAAATCTCAACATTTTAGGATTTTTTGGAAAGAAATTTTCATTTTTTTTAAAAATATTTGGGGCTCTCATCTATTCCCCATATTTGAATCATTGATTCATTGAATCTTGTGAATTTTCTCCATAAATAATTAGGAGTAACTATTTTATTTCTAATTATTTCAATTAGGGCAGATTTTTAGACCCATCTGTAATTCTGACATTAGAAAATGTATTTTTAGATCTCAGAAAATTTTATAAATTTTTTTGAAGATTCCTAACTCAGTTCCCAGTATCTATATAAAATTTCAGATCAATCCAATCTGTAATTAAATCAGGAAAATTCTGGTAATAGCACATATGTTGTGTAAAAGTCTGCTGATCTGTTACGTTTTTCAGACTTTTGGGGGTAAGAACTATACTTTATCATGAGATTTTTATTCTTAGAAAAATTTTAGGTATTCCCCACATAATCATCTATCTACCCTCCAAATTTCAGAGGAAAAGGAGTTCCGGTTTGAGAGAAAAAAATCCGAGAGCGCGATCAAGTCCTGGTTATCAGATTCCCAAACTACGAGCTAAGTGAACCTCTAACTCTAACTTTCTGATTTGAGTTCATTAGTTTTCACCTTAGAAGTGACGTCTAACCTATAGAACACTTATTTTCAGCTTGATGGCCCCTAAGAGAAAATCTTCAAGAAACATTCCCGCGGCCTCACCCCAGCCTGAGTCACCACCCATGGCTAACACTGCGAGTCCTAATACAAATCCACCAATGACTTCAGTAGGAGGAAACTCCAATGCTCTACAACCTTGGGAAGCCATGTTAGGCGCACTCGATCGTCTCACTGGTATCATTCAGCAACAACAGGCCCAACAACATGAGCAACAAACCCGACACCAGGCCACCCTCGAACAACTGATAACGATCGTGACCCCTGGCCAAACTCCGATTCCAACCTCTACTCAAACCGCACCTCCGCTTCCAGTGGAAACTCAGACAACCACACCAACACCCCAAAATCAACCTGAAACATTTCAAGTACCCCTAGCACCTAGACAGGCTCCTCCGCCAAATCAACCTCGGTTCATGCTTCCTGAAGAAACCATCCTGATTGAGAAGTTCCTAAAGCTACATCCTGAGAAGTTCCATGGAAACCCTGACCCTACTAAGGCGGATTATTGGCTTAAGCAAGTGGCTAAGGCACTGGACACCCTGACTTGCCCCATGCAACACCGAGTGACCCTAGCTACATACTTATTAGAGGGGGCGGCCTACGTTTGGTGGCAGGCAGCAAAAAGAAGAGTCCCAGAAGGATTCCAGTGGATGTGGGACACTTTCCATGCCAAGTTCTGTGACAAGTTTTTCCCTGAAGCATATAGGAAAGAGAAGATGTCAGAATTCCTGAAACTAGAGCAAGGTAACCTCACCGTAGCCCAATATGAAGACAAATTCGCCGAGTTGTCAAGTTACCTACCCTCAGTAGTAGAAGACCTGGACTACAAGATCCACAAGTTCCAGGAAGGCTTGAGACCTAGTATTCGGTCAAAGATTAGCATATTGAAGCTGCGTACTTATGAAGAGATCATAGATCGAGCAATGATCGCTGAGAAAGACACTAAATGCTATATCCAGCAACGAAATCAAACAAGACAAGTAGGCCAGAAAAGCAGAGCAATACCAAACCCACCTTCCATTCCTGACAAGAGGCCAAGACTTGCACCAACCAATCAGCAACAGAACCGGGACCCCTTCAACTGTCACTACTGCGGGAAGCTAGGACACAAGGCCATCAATTGTTTCAAGAAGGCTGCAGATGAGAAGAATTCCTCCCAGCCTAAGGGGAGTCAACCACAACAGCAGAATCAAGCACCCAGACCACCTGCAGCAGCCCGTCCTCAAATGCAGAAGAGAGAAGCACCAAATCCAAACCAAAAGCAACAAGGACGTCTCTATGCTATGGCTCCACCAGATAATATGGAAGAAGACCCCCGTGCCATCGAAGGTACTATCTTTATCGGCGATGATCCAGTAGTTATCTTATTTGATAGCGGTGCCTCCATTTCTTTTATTGCTGCATCAGTTGTGGCTCGATTAAACTTAAAGGTAGAATGCTTAGGTGAATCTGTGGTCATAGCAACACCTATCGGTGGAATTGTAGAACTAAGAAAGGAATGTCGAAGGTGTCCTTTAACCATTGGCAGAGTTAAATTCGAAGCAAATCTAGTTGTATTGAACATGAAGAACTTCGACGTGATCTTGGGAATGGACTGGCTCTCTAAGCACCGGGTGAACTTGGATTGCCATGCCAAGACCATATCATTGTCTCTCCCGAGCCACGACCCGGTAGTGTTTCAAGGTAAGAAGAAGAAGGAAGTAATCGAACGGTTGATGTGCGTTGGAGAATCGGTTGAGCTATCTGTCGACCAAATCCCCATAGTAGCTGAATTCCCTGAAGTATTCCAAGATATTCCTGGTCTACCCCCGAAGCGTGAAGTAGATTTCGCCATTTATCTCGTGCCCGGTACAGCACCTATAGCATTGGCAGTGTACCGCATGGCTCCTGTAGAATTGCAAGAATTGAAGAAACAATTAGAAGAACTCCTAGAGCAAGGATTTATTCGCCCCAGTGTATCTCCCTGGGCCGCGCCTGTCCTCTTTGTACGGAAAAAAGATGGTTCGCTTCGCTGTGTATTGATTATAGAAAGTTGAACCAATCCACTATTAAGAATAAGTATCCTCTTCCGCGCATAGATGATCTTTTCGACCAGTTAAGAGGAGCCCAGTTCTTTTCGAAGATTGATTTAAGGTCCGGGTACCATCAGCTAAGAGTGAGAGATGCAGATATTTCCAAAACGGCATTCAGAACGAGGTATGGACATTATGAGTTTGTTGTTATGCCCTTCGGACTGACAAATGCCCCAGCAGTATTCATGGACCTGATGAACCGTGTATTCAAGCCCTATCTAGATAAATTCGTTATTGTTTTCATCGATGATATCCTCATATACTCGAAGAGTAAGGAAGAGCACGCCGAGCATCTAAAAATAGCTCTGCAGACACTGAAGGACAACCAATTGTATGCTAAGTTAAAGAAATGTGATTTCTGGGAAGAAGAAGTGAAGTTCCTTGGTCATGTAGTCACTCGCGATGGGATAGCAGTCGACCAGTCCAAAGTTGAGGCGGTCCGCCAATGGATCCAACCTACCTCAGTCACCGAAGTGCGAAGTTTCCTAGGGCTTGCAGGATACTATCGTCGTTTCATTAAAGAATTCTCAAAGATCGCTCGCCCCTTGACCGAGTTAACTAGGAAGAATACTCTCTTTGTCTGGAGCACGAAGGCAGAAGAAGCTTTTCAAAGACTAAAAGAATTATTAACAACAGCCCCAGTTCTAGTATTGCCCGAAGGAGTAGAATTCGTGGTCCATACCGATGCCTCACGAGCAGGCCTGGGTTGTGTATTGATGCAGGCAGATAAGGTAATAGCTTATGCCTCTCGCCAATTGAGACCACACGAGCAGAACTATCCCACACACGACCTAGAATTAGCAGCTGTGATCTTTGCCTTGAAGATTTGGAGACATTATTTGTATGGGGAGCAATTCAAGTTAAACACCGACCACAAGAGCCTGAAGTACTTGTTTCAGCAGAAAGATCTGAATATGCGTCAACGAAGGTGGATGGAGACACTTAAAGATTTTCAGATAGAGTTGTGCTATAACCCTGGGAAAGCTAATGCAGTGGCTGATGCCCTCAGTAGGAAGAAGGTGCATGAGACAACAATGTCTTGCATCCTCAAGAAGTGGGAAATGCCAAATTTTATAAAAGATTTTGATGTAAAATTAAACATTGGGAGCCAAGTAGTGAAAGTGAATAATATTGTAGTAGAACCGACATTGATGCGTAAAATCATTGATGCTCAGAACCAAGACGATGAATTGCAGGAAATAATGACAAAATTTATGGCCGATGAAAGAAATGTAGATTGGCGAATTGGATCAGATGGAGGCATACGTTTTCGCGACCGTCTATGTGTGCCAAATAAACTAAGTTTGAAGAAGGAAGTGATGGACGAAGCACATCGCTCGAAGTTAACGATTCACCCGGGGAGCACGAAGATGTATCAAGACATGAAGAGGCAGTACTGGTGGAACAACATGAAGCGAGAGATCGCAGAATACGTATCTAAGTGCCTCACGTGTCAACAGGTAAAAGCCGAGCATAAAAAGCCAGGAGGATTGTTGAAACAACCGGAGATCCCTACGTGGAAGTGGGAGCACATTACTATGGACTTCATCACGGGTTTACCCAAGTCGAGAAAGAATCATGACGCCATTTGGGTGATAGTAGATCGCCTCACCAAATCAGCTCACTTTGTCGCGACCCGAGTGTCGGCGAAGGTATCAGAATTGGCGAAGTTGTATGTGAAAGAAGTTGTACGTTTACATGGGGTACCGGTATCGATTATATCAGATAGAGATTCACGCTATACGTCATCATTATGGTCAAAGATGCAACAAGCTATGGGAACGTCGCTCAAGTATAGTACAGCTTACCACCCACAGACGGATGGTCAGACGGAACGTGTGAACCAAATTCTAGAAGATATGTTGCGAGCATGTGTGTTGGACTTTAAGGGAAGTTGGGAAGATTACCTACCTCTGGCAGAGTTTGCTTATAACAATAGCTTTCAAGCGAGTATAGGTATGGCACCATTTGAAGCACTGTATGGTCGCCCTTGTCGCACGCCTCAATGTTGGGCTGAAGTAGGAGATCGAAGCTTGATTGGGCCAGAAATTGTTCAAATTACCTCAGAAAAGATTGACATCATTCGGAAGCGCCTAAAAGTAGCTCAAAGCAGGCAAAAGAGTTATGCAGATAACCGACGGCGGAATCTGGAGTTCCAAGAAGGGGATCATGTATTTTTAAAGATATCACCTATGAAAGGAATGCTGAGGTTTGGACAGAAGGGAAAGTTAGCTCCGCGTTTCATCGGGCCATTCCAGATTCTCCAACGAGTTGGTGAAGTAGCCTATCGCCTGGCCTTTCCCCCGCAGCTAGCAAACGTCCATAACGTTTTTCATGTATCGATGTTGAGGAAGTACAACAGAGACGACGCTCACGTGATCGAATGGGAAAAGATCGAAGTACGTAGTGATGGGTCATACATCGAAGAACCACTGCGTATCATGGACCGAAAAGAGCACGTATTGTGAAGGAAAGTCATTCCACTAGTAAAAGTTGTATGGTCGTTTCACGGAGAAGAGGAAGCAACCTGGGAGACCGAAGAAGAAATGAAGAAAGCTTATCCACACCTTTTCGCCGTACATTCAGGTAACTTCGAGGACGAAGTTTAGTTTTAAGGTGGGGGGAGTTGTAACGCCCCGAATTTACCGTAATTATTTTAAAATTTTCTGAAATTTATTTCTATTTTTTTTATATTAAATACTGGCCATTGATATTAAAATTCAAATAACAGGACATCCGTAGGAGATCATATGGAGTACCCTTTATTAAAGTTGCTTAGAATGACCTCATTAACAATGTAGAAGAGTTAGATTTCGTTAAACTCGAATATTTGCAAAAATTACAAAAATGCCATTAGTTAAACTTAAGTTAACTGACCATTTTTAAGTACGCATGTTTCTAGCGATCATTAAAACGTAAAATCCTGGATTTGAGCTTTTGGACACATATTAACCATACACATCAAATTTCAGCCCTTAAATCATAGTAGAAGTGGTCCAATTGTCAAATCAGGCTTTAACCCTTGATTTTCATGTCCATCGAGTGAGGAAAGTAGATGGTTAGTCGTAGTCGAATATTTTTCTTCATATGAGTGACTTGGATCATCTTTATCATGGACCAATAGTGTGATTTGATTGCCCCACATTGATAAGCCTCTTTCTTATGTGCGAAATTATCCCGTTCTAGAAATTAACGAGTTACCAACTCTTCTCAAATTTGAACCTTTCAATTTACCCACTTCTCACCATCAATCGCTTTTTAAATTTGGTCCACCCATTATACTCATATGACTACGAGTTTACACAAAATTTGGACCTCGATCTATAATCTTACACCGTTAAACCACAAAGTCAGCCCCTTCCTTTTCTGCCAAAAGTTGGAATTTCAGATCTAGGCATTTCTCACCATCAATCAACCACTAAAATTTGTACAATTGTTTGCCTATCATGACTACATACTTTTTCAAAATTTGGGCCCTGATCATCAAGCGTAGACCGTTAATTGAGATATAGCCCATTTTAGCACCCGTTAGGCCATTTTTAAGGATCGGCCAATCTAGAATGCGGATCATCAAGAAATTTACGTATTCTAACTCTACTTTTCGAGCTTGATAAGATTAACGGATTGAAATCGATCAAAAATCATCAGAATATTAAGATTTGAGAAACCTACCTCGAGAGGTTGTTACACAAGACCCCGCATGCACATCCCTCTCCATATTTCTACTACGCACCTCCAAACCCTAATTCCAACCCTACCTCTATATATAGGGCCCCTCTTAGCCAAAGGTGACTCCCACCCACGAATTTGAGAGAGGGAGAGAGGAAGAGAAAGAGAAAGAGAGAGAGAGAGAGAGAGAGAGAGAGAGAGAGAGGAGTACCATCTTGCCATTATTTCATCATCTTGCTCTAATAAGTCGAAGATCATAAGGTGAGAACTCCTTTAAGATTGGATTAATAATTTCATGTTTTGTAGGTTCATAATTCTTATGTGTTTTTGTTTACATGTGTTTATTTATTCTCTCCTTAATTAGCTATATATGAATGCTTTTAGATACTTTTTTTTCAATCTCATGGTGATGAGGATATTCATTGGACTTAGAGAACTAGTAAGGAATAAAATTATGTTTGTTGCACATATGAGATTTGTGTAACCAGCTTTAAAGGGACCACCTTTCTTTCTATACTGTATAAAGAATGGTTGTGATTGTCTAATGGAGATTCTTATATTGCTATATATATTCCTTTTATATATATATGGATGGACCCTGATCTGTGGTGATGAATATCGGAACACCCGGTTAAGAGGTTGCCCTAACCTGAGACGATGCTTTTAGCTTGTCCGGTTAAGTGGCCACCCTGATCTGTGGTGGTGGTATCAAGATCGCCCGATTAAGTGGTTGTTAAATCCATTTATTACTACTATTATTATTATATTTACTATTATTATTATTATTCCTAAAGTTGTTAAGGATCTCCATAAGACGATAGTTGAGTATGGTTGTTATGAAGCTTAATAGTACGGGCCGCCATCCTGGGATGTGATGCGTCGGTTACGACTATTTTGATGAGTGATGAACCATAAGGAAGGATGTGGTGGTACCAAAGGTTGGTTAGACGATAAGTGGCTTGGTGTAAATTGGAAATAATAATAAAGAATGGCTAACTCATGCATGCACGTGGATCCATGTGGGTGTATGGATTTGAGAATAGGCTAGAGCGTCCTACTTCTCCCATACACTATCACGTGTGGATTTGGGCTATGAGTGTCCCGTTTCTCACGTGGTCGGGCAAAATTATGGGCTTGCGTGTCCCAAAACCCCTGGCGGCATGTCTAAGGATTCCTACGCTGGGTCATGCATTATCATGCATTGCATTAAGAAAGAGTAATGGATGTTTTGTTATGATTTTTATGCAATTATTATTTCTAACCTTAAAGTAGTTCTTCACTATGCCGCTTTTGACGGTGTTTTGTGGAAATAATTTAGAACATGTAGGTAACGATCCTCAAGAGCCCGAGCCTCAAGGAGACGATTATGATGGCTCGTGAGAGCAGATGGTGGAAGACGAGACCGCATAATCATTCATAGTTCTAGCATTTATTTAATATTTGAAATTGTAATAAGTCCCAATGGGAGGACGTAGTTATGAACATGATGTTTAAATGAATGATGGTTACATGGTTTGATGATTTAGTTTAGTTAATGAAATAATATATAAGTTTGGTTTCACCGTCTTGCTCTTGATTTTCCAAATAGTATGAAATGTGCATGTTTGTGTGAAAATTATGTAAGGGGCATAACCCTCACACATTCCAAATAACCTTGGGAATTCGGCCGTCGTGATGTACACGGGAGCCGAAATCTTGGGGTGTTACAGAAGCCCTCAATGAAACGACGGTAATAACCTGCTAGCCCCAGAAAACTTCGAACGTCAGACGCATTCGTGGGCTGGCACCACTGACGCACGACATCAACCTTAGTTGGGTCCACTGCTACTCCTTGCCTCGTCACGACATGACCGAGGAACTTCACCTCCTCCTGCCAAAACTCACACTTCTCCAACTTCTCATAGAGCTGGTGTGCACGGAGAGTCTGCAGGGTGATTTCTAAATGCTGCTCATGCTCCTCTCGAGTCCTTGAATAGATCAGAATGTTGTCAATGAACACTACAACAAACTGGTCAAGATACGGACGAAAGACCTCATTCATCAACTACATGAACACTGCGGGCGCATTGGTCAGTCTAAAGGACATGACCTGGAACTCAAAATGACCATAGCGTGTCCTAAATGCTGTCTTCGGGATATCCTCCTCCCGGACACGAACTTGATGATAACCTGACCGCAGATCTATCTTTGAAAAAAACTTCGCCTCCCGCAGCTGATCAAACAAATCGTCAATCCTCGGAAGTGGGTACTTGTTCTTGATCGTGACCTTATTGAGCTCGCGGTAATCTACGCAAAGCCTCAATGAGCCATCCTTCTTCTTCACAAAGAGTACCAGTGCTCCCCATGGTGAACTACTCGGATGGATGAAGCCTAGCTCGAGCAACTCGTCCAACTGCTTTTGCAGTTCTCGCAGCTCCAACGGTGCCATACGGTACGGGGCCTTTGAGATAGGCGCGGTACCGGGTACAAGGTCAATCTGGAACTCGGTATGCCGACGAGGCGGCAACCCCAGAATCTCCTGAAACACATCTGAAAAGTCACAAACGACCGGCAAGTGGTCGATGCTCAAAGCAACCGGCTCCTCAATTGCACAAGCCATCAGTGTTGATAATTGCTTTCCTCTGGGTTCAGTAACAAATTGAAATTGCGGCATGCCGGGTATAAGGAAGGTAACCGTTCTCGCGAAACAGTCTATGATGGCATGATACTCGGACAACCAATCCATGCCCAAGGTAACATCAAACTCGGACATCGGCAAAACAAACAAGTCGGCGGGCAGAAAGGTCTCTCCTACCTAGACGGGGCAAGACGAACAAATCAAACTTAATACTGCAGTCTTCCCTAAGGGTGTCGACACTGACAAACCCTCGCGCACGGATTCTAACGGCAAACCAATCGATCGACAGAAATCCTTGGATATGAATGAATGTGATGCGCCAGAATCAAATAGAACATGTGCTATGCATGCAGAGACAAGGAGTGTACCCTCTACGACTCCTCCTGGTGCCTGAGGGTCCTGCTAGGCTACGTAGAACCTGCCCTGAGCCTGCTGGGGAGGTGCCTGTCCCCTCTGTGGTCGTTGCTGCTGCTGATGCGTCCTCTGCTGCGGAAGAGCTCTCGGTGGTGGGACTGCTGTCGCTGATGCTGCTGATGGGGTCTCACCGGCTGATACTGCTGACGCTGCTGCCGATGTGAATGGGGGCACTCCCTATGACGATGTCCCATCTCTCCGCACCTATAACAAGGGCCTATAATCTGCTGCTGCGGTGGTGCTGAGGGTGCTACGGGTGCCACTGGTGCTGCTGGTGCTCAGAAGGGTGGACGAGCTACATGCCTCTGCGGTGGTCGAAATTGCTGCTGTCGGAAGTTGCCAGAGGGTGCCTTTCTCTTCCCCTTTCGATCTCCGCCTTGGTTGCGGATCCGTTGCGCGTCGGCCCACTCTGCCTCATAAATTTGGGCCCGCTCCACCACCTCCTCAAATGTAGCGAGCTTGTGTCCTGCGACACAGCCCCTAAGGCCAAGGCACAAACCGCCCTCGAACCGACGGGCATTTCGCCTCGCATCATCCACAAGATACGTCGCGAATCGAGACAGCTCAACGAATCGGGCCTCGTACTGTGATACGGTCATCTCTCCCTGGACTAGCGTCTCGAACTCTAACGCTCTCTGCTGACGGACATGCTCAGGGAAGAACTTTCGGTCAAACCGGTCTACAAAATCCTCCCAAGTCCACTCAAAATCTGCCTCTACTAAGCGGGTAATCGATGACCACCAATGCTCGGCCTCTCCCTGAAGAAGGAAGACAGCGAGAGGAACTCGCTGCACAGTCGTGCATCGCATAATGGTAAAGATCTTTTCTACTTCAGACTTCCATCTCTCTGCCGCCTCCGGGATTCGGCTCGCCCGAGAAACGCGGGGGATCCATCTGCCTGAAATCCCTAAGTAAGGAACGGGCGCGATCCTTCTTTGATGTGGCAGGTGAATCGGCTGACCTCCTCTCTTGGCGCTCTACCAAGGAGGTCATGGCATGCAACATCTGCTGGAACTGACCAGCAGTCATGCCTGGAGCTGGGGCGGTCTGGGACGTACCCGCACTAGACGATTGCCTACCAACGGCTCTCTTGGGTGCCATGTCCTACAAAAAGGCAGGATCCTCTTAGCATCGGGTTACTCGTGAGTGCCCACACGTCAATCAAAACTTTCTAGGCATACAATAGGGGAGTCCTAGTTTAAACTAAGTTCAAAGCAGGTGAGCAAGATTGGGGTCCTAGCAATCATACACTACAAGGTAGGTAATCAAAGGTTATTAGTAGATATGTAATGTTGTGGACAGGTATTCCCAAGTTATGCTCTGATACCAACTTCTGTCACGCCCCAAACTCGAGGACCGGGCTCACTAAATTCCCGGCCGCCGAATTCGGTGCCAACAGCCTCCGTAGTACCCCATTCTCGGCCCCTAGCTCCCATACGCCAGGTTCCGATCCTGGGATCCCACAAGGAGGATTTTCAAGGTAATTTTTTTTTATAGATGAGCAAAATCATAAGTATACCAAACCAAAAAAAAAAACATCACATCACATATCCACTAAGATAATCTTTTGAGTACAACGCTGCAGAAAAGGAAATATAAGGTATAACTGAAAGTTGAAAAATCATATGCGCGCCCCTATCTCACTGCTGTCGCGCTATAGTATGACCTGCACGTAAACAACGTGCATAAGCTTACTATGAAGCTTAGAGAGTGTGTGGTGTGTGCGCAATGCATATGACAGGTATACAGATATCAGAGTAAGCGGAAAATGATGGCAGGCTACACTACCAAGTCTATGAATGTCATTAGCCATCTCGAGGCTATGCAATGCAATGGGCCTATATGGCCGAGTGTCGTATGCTAATGATGCCATATGCGCATGTCAATCCTTAACTGGCATATATCATACGGTTTACAACTGGGACATCACCGGGGTCTAGTACACTCCAGACATTGGTTGCCGCCCATCGCGCGCATAACCAAGCGAGTGGAAGAGACCTCACTATCCGCCTCGTCAATGACATACAAGAAAATCCACCCGGCTCGTCGATAGCGAACCCATTCATGAGCTGGTAAACTCAACCTAGTATATAGCCCTCTGCACCCGGGCGGGTAAGGTCACACCCCCTTCCAACCGACCCCGACACAGTGGGAGACGCGGCCTACTGGTATTTGGCCCTCATGCGCTCATAAATCCACTCGGTCTAAACATTGGAGCATCCTACTGGTACCACAGGGTTTAGGGACTTTCACCCAAGGACATCTTTGGCGCCCAAGTGCTAGAACATATTTCTGGTGTCCATTCCTACCATCCACAATGTGACTGTGGTGGTCACAACCTCGATGCCGCTGGGGTGAGAATCTGATCATGACATGTATAATGTGAGATGCATGAGTCATACTATCAAAGCCATGCACCAAACCTGCGCATACCGCGCGATCATGTAGGGTGACCCTATCTCATACGGGTCCCCTAAGTATCTCAAGCTGTAAGGCATATGCTATGATCGACATCGTCCACAGTCAAGCATACATATGATGCGTATGTACAAATGAATGGGTATGATATTCATTACACTAAGCATATTATCAGTGTGACCTATCCAGCTAAGTATACTAGCATGTTACCAGACATATCATGTAATGTTGGCCTTGAATGGCCCAATATATATATATATATATATATATATATATATATATATATACAGAGAGTGAGACCCGAATTGTGGGTCCCATTGGAAATGTAAAGGTCTTCGTGGCATAGCCCACTTGAGACCACATCGGCCCCATACTTGGGCTTGCACATACAAGATAGGCAGCATGAATAATACAGATACACCATGGTGGAGCTAATAGATACATCACTGTGGGACCCATAGGGTGGGCCACCTACTGGGCAGCGTGGTACCCATCTGGTCCCAATAAGTTTTGAATCAAACAGATACTTGTGTTTTCTCCTTCATCCATATCCATGTGATCTTATGAATAGATTGGATGGCAAATAAACATCACTGTAGAACCTAGAAAGGTTTCAACGTTTAAGATTATCATTTCCACTGTGGCATGGTCCACTTGACATTAGGATATGCTTAAATTTTGGGCCCAGCCACTTATGAATAGGTTGGGTGACAAATAAACATCATTGCAGGTCTAGGAAGGTTTCAATGGTGGAGATCATTATTCCCACTGTTGTCCCGTGGCATAGCCCACTTGCCATTTTGGATATGCTTAAATTTTGGGCTCAGCCACTAAAATGAGCTGGGAAAAACATATGGACGGGATAGGTAAGGCACATACATTCTAGGTGGGCCCAACAAGTGGGGCCCATGGTGACGCCACAAGGATGCTGGGCAGCAGCGTCCCCTGGACACTAGTCTGTCCAGCGGTCCCTTTTTCTCTTTCTTTTTTTTTATTTTTTTTTATTTTGCTATGGACTCATCAAGTGGGCCCCACAGAAGTTTCTGATCAAGCTGATATTTTTGTGTTCCCTCCTCCCCTGTATGTGTGAACTTATGAACAGGTTGGATCTCAAATAAACATCATGGTGGGCCATAAGAAGGTTTCAACGGTAGGGCTGCTGTCCCTACTGTTTTCTGTGGTGGGGCCCCCTTGAGACTTGGATCTGACTCAATCTCGGGGTCATGCCCTAAAATGATCTCCCCAAAAGAATGGACGGTGTGGATACGGCACATGCATCATGGTGGGACCCACAAGTGGGCCACCAGCTGGCAGCAGAGCTAGCGTCCAAGGACGCTGGTACGCCCAGCGTCAGAGGCAGAGCCTCGTTTCTTTCCTTTTTCTTCTTCTTTTCTTTTTTTTTCTTCTTGTACTTATATCAAGTGGGGCCCACATGGGTCTGATCCACTCCGTTCATCAGGTTCCCCATCTCATGGGGGACCCAATAAGCCCAATATTGGGTATGCAATTCGGTCTAGAAAACATTAATGTGGGCCAAAGAATTTCGGACTATAAAATCATCGTTTCCACTGTTTTATACGGTGCGGTCCGCTGCAGATTTGGATCGGCTTCATATTTGGGCCCTGGCCCTAAAATGATATGGGAAAACAAGTGGACGGCGTGGATGGGACACAAACATCAAGGTGGGTCCCACGAGTGGGGACCCCAGTACGGCGTCCAAGTGACACTGGACGTTCCAGCGTCAGAACGTCCTGACGCTGGACGTCCATTGCTCTTTTTTTTGTTTCTTTTTTTGTTTTTTTTATTTTCTGAGGTTATTTCAAGTGGGGCCCACATAGGTGTGATCCAATCCGTCCATCAGGTCCCCCAACTCATGGGGAGCCTAGTAAGCCCAATATTGGGCAGCTGATTCGGTCCCCAAACATCATAGTGAGCCATGGAAGTTTCAATAGTGGACGTCCTTGCCTCCACTGTTTTCCATGGTGTGGTCCACCTGAGATCTGGATCTCCTTCATTTTTAGTGTCCAGCCCTAAAATGGGCTGGAGAAACAGACGGACGGCGTGGATCGAATACATACATCAAGGTGGGTCCCACGTGTGGGGACCTGTCCACGCCCAAAAGGGGCTGTAGCCCAACGTGCTGCTGGGCAGCAGCGTCCCCTCGACGCTGACTGTCCAGCGGCCCCCCTTTCCTTCTCTTCTTTTTTTTTAATTTTATTATTATTATTATAAGAAGGTGGGGCCCATTCATGGATGATCCCGTCCATCCGTCTCGTTGCCCATCAAAAGGTGGGCCCGAGGAAAATAAAATGAAAGAATTTAAGAAAATGGGAGGGGGTTTATGCCCCTTGCACTCACCTCGATGGATGGTTGGATGGTTGGATTGGATCAGGTTGATGATCGGATGATCCGGACGGCTCAATGTGGTAGATCTCCTCCTCTAGTCACCTAAGCCCACAAGAACTCTCTTAACCCTCCAATCTCACTCACTAATCTCTTCCTTTTCTTACTCTCTCTTTCTCTTTCTCTCTCTTTCTTTCTCTTTCAAAAATGGCTACGTATGGCACTTGTTTGTAGGGATCTTGGGATATAAGTGGTATTAGAAATGGGAATGATGATAGCAAGGGGATGGGGTAATTATGAGATTGGATTGCTTAGGTATGGGCTTAAGTTGACTTGTGAGGAGAGAGAGAGATGTACTTGATTGATTGATGCTTGATTGATTGATGGGATATTGATTGATTGATGGGACAACCTAGGGATTTGTGCAAGTGGGGCCCACACCATGCATGTGTAGCGTGGCCCGCCTTGATTTGAACACATGTACACATCTTTCAAACGAGGTATCGAAACGGAGCGTGCCCGCTGCGTTGGAGTCGTGGCGTCCGCGCGGTCGCCGAGGTACAAGTCTCGGGTTGTTGCGGTACCAAAATAGGGTGTCTGATTGAAACTCGTCGGTTTAGACTGTTCGAGGTATGCCGAGTTCGGAAAAGAGGTGTACGGAGGGCTAATTAAGGTACGGGTGTTACAGTGGCTCTATGTACCTTGAAGTCTATAGTCTGGTTGATTTATGAAGAAGATAATCCTAAAAACTCATGATATGAAGTTTCACTATGCACACTAGGTTAAATTTGTGCAAGTTCTTCTATTTTCAACCAATTAGCGGAAAATTTCGTATGAATTCTTACCATGTTTTGAGGGTTTACGGTTTCAACCTCTGTCGCCTAATATTTCTGAATCTTACACTTGTATGTTTTGGGATATATAGAAGAATGGTTTCTGAAAGAGAGTTAAGTTTTGAAGAATTGAATTAGTTTCATGCATGTTTTGCTCGGGACTAGCAAAATGCTGGTTGGGGGGTGTGTTGAGCTCTTAATTGTGCATATTCTAGCCCCAATTCATCACTCATTATGTATGGTTTTCATGATCTAAAGACTAACCTAATGTATGTTTTTGTGATTACAGGAATGAGAGTGGACTTCATCCGATAGGAGCCTAAAAAGAGCCATTATGAAGCCTTTGGATGAAGGTTGAAGAAGGACCAAAGAAAGAAGAAATCGAGAAGAAGAAAGAAAGAAGAAACTGAAGAAGAATAGGACCAAGACCGGTCATACGACTGGTCGGCCAACCCTGTGCACACGCTGGACTAAATGGCCAACATGGTTCGACCGGTCTTGACCGGTCGGCCAGAGGATTTTGTGGCTTGAAAGCTTACTAGACTGAATACAAGGGAGGTCCGACCGGTTGTGACCGGTCGGCCAGAGAATTTTCCAACTCCAGAGCTTGCTGGACTATTTCACAGTGAAGCACGACCAGTCATGACCGGTCGGCCAGTCACCCAGACTGGTCGTCGACCGGTCGGCCATGCGTAATCTGCGCACTTTCCTATTTTGGCGCCAAAAATCTCTGCGCACTGCATAAGTTTTACGCAAATTCTCGAATATTCTGAAGTTACGGAGCCTCCCCACTATAAAAGGACACCTAGGGATCGTTCCTAGGGTATCTTAGAAGAGTTTAAGCAAGGTTGGAGGCGGCGGAAGTGGATTTCGGAGTTCCACAACTCCTTCTAGTTTGTTTTGCTGTTTTTATGTTTTTCTTAGTTGTTTCATGTTTCTTTGGATCATGAACGGCTAAACCTCTTAGCTAGGGCTAAGAGGTGAAGCTTGTAGTGAATCTAAGATGTTTCAATTCGTTTTAAGTTGGTTTTAAGATTGAATTTCATGTTTATGAACAATGGTTTGAAGTTTATACAAGTTCTAAGTCGTTTTTCTTAGTCTTATGATGACTCATGGATGTTTGGGAGAATTACTTAAGTTCTTAATTGTTGTGTGCTAGTCTAGACCTGTATGATTCGAGGAATTGGAGTACGCTCTAGTACTATGATCTTCATGTGGGAACTTCCTACCAAAGTTCTACTTTTCTGAAATTCTGTGCTATGTGGGACTCTGCATGTGATTTGAATCAAGTTCAAATCATAATCTAGCCTTGTCTTGTGACAAGACTTGAGGATGGTTATGATTGTGATCTGAGCCTATTGGAATTGGGACTGACCTATGCAATTGAGCATGCTCATCCTAGCTTGCATTGAATGAGTTATATGCATTGGTCTTACATATGGTAGATTGTTTGGTTTAACAGCTCTATCATCCGGCTAGATAGATCTTAATATCAATTCTAGTTGAGAAAGTGAGAAACCACAGCGGATTGAACATCAAGGATTACTACAAGTGGATCCTTGAACCCCTAGTGCCTTTTTATAATTATTTACCTTCAATTTAGTTCAAAGTTGTCAGTTACATCAATCTCATACAAAATCCGGTTGTTAGCTCTCAATAGACACTATTGGATGTGTTTGTGAATTCCTACACAAGTCCCTGTGGATCGACCTCGGTCTTACCGAGATTATTACTACATCGCAACCCTACACTTGGGGGAAGCAAACAGCTACATTCCTTAAGGCCAAGGTTTATTGGAACATGGGCTGAGATGACCCGAGAGTTTCTTAAAAAAATTCTTCCCGACTCATTGAACCAATGCGCTGAGAAGGGCCATAATGAACTTTGCCTAAAAAGAAGATGAAACCTTCTTCCAATGTTGGGAAAGGTATAATGAGCTATTAAATGCATGCCTACATCATGGCTACGAACGGTAGAGGCTGATTAGTTTCTTCTACGATGGACTAAACTCAGCCATGCGCCAATTTGTGGAGATGATGTCCAATGGGAGTTCATGAGCAAAGAAACAGAAGAAGCTTGGGACTATTTTGACATGTTGGCTAAAAACACATAATCATGGGATACATCTAAGCCGATAAGTTCAAAACAGTCTCAAGCCAAGGAAAAGGGAGGAATCTATGTATTGAATGATAAAGATGATCTAAGTGTTAGAGTGATTAATCTCACACGAAAAGTCGAGGCTATGAAATTAAGGAAAGTGGATACAACTCAACAAAGCGAGGCTGTTGAAACTATTTGTGGTGTTTGTGCTTCCAATGTGCATCAAATGTAGGATTGTCCTACAATTCTTGTGTTTCAAGAACTTTTATATGAACAATCAAATGCCTTAAATAGTTATCAACGTCCTTTTATTACTCTAAATTCAAACACGTACAATTCTAGTTGGAGGAACCATCCTAACGTCAATTGGGCGAATGGACCCATGGCCAACCAAAGTAATCCTCAAAGGGGGCCCCCAATGCAATTTTCTATTGCCCCACCTCAAATATCTATGGATGATACATTGAAGACATCTATGTAAGGCCAAGCTCAAATCAACGAAACAAACAATACGATGATGATTGAGCTTAAAAGTTCGGTGGTGGAGATCAAGGCTCGCTTAAACATGAGGGAAGAGACCCTTCCGGCCCAACCCCTACTTAATCCAAATTCACAATGCAAAATAAGTGTACTTAGTTCCTCTAACCAACACATACATGAAACATCTTAAGTCCATCATCACTCTTAGAAGTGGTAAAACTATTGAAAAATCTGACCGAATGAAGGCCTCAACGCCTAATGATTCAGTATCTCTCAAAGTGGATGATGGAACTATCACTGCCATGAATGAAAAAGAATCATTAAAAGAATATAGACTCGTTGCTCCATTTTCTTAATGCTTGATTTCAACCAAACCTCAAGATAAATATTAGGAATTTTTGGAGGTTTTTAAGCAAGTCAAGATCAACATCCCATTGTTGGATGCCATCAAACAAATACTGTCATATGCCAAATTTCTAAAGGACCTTTGTATGGTAAAAAGGAAAATACATGTGAAAAAGAAGGCATTCTTGATAAAGAATGTGAACACCATTATAAATCACGAGATGCTAAAAAAATACAAAGATCCCGGTAGTCCAACAGTATCATGTATAATCAGTGACTACTGAGTGAAGCACGCTTTACTCGATCTATGGGCAAGCATGATCTTAATCCCTTTATTAGTTTATGAACAATTGGGTTTTGGTGAATTAAAACCCACCAAACCCATACTACAACTTGCTGACCGATCGATTCGTATACCGAGAGGAGTGATTGAGGATGTCCTTGTCCAATTTGACAAGGTCTACTACCCGATAGACTTTATTATCTTGGATACATGACCCATGGTTAATATTGGCACTCAAATCCCTATTATACTTAGCCACTCATTCCTAACTACATTAAACACTATCATCAATTGTAGGAGTGGGGTTGTCCAAATGTCTTTTGGCATTATGACTATTGAGTTAAATGCCTTCAATATTGACAACCAACAAGAGGATGAGGATGAGGAGGTCCATGAAATAAATGTGATCGATTCATTTGTGGGAGATGGGTCCCTCTCACCTCTTTACTCTGGTCACTTAGAAAAAGATGTGACCCACTCCCCTAATATGAATGATGATTTGATAGGGGATATAGTTGCACTTTTAGAGTCGGTACCAACATATGACAATAGCTAGAGGAGAATATAGAGACAATACTTTATTGTGCTGAGAAATTAATTCATGTTTCCACACCTTTATGGATCATGCATACCAAACTCTACCAATCCTGAGACGACCCATACTTGCAATATCATTACCTAGGAAAATCTGAATGTAGACATATTTTTTCTAACAAATATGATGATGTCTCTTCTTATACATGTGGTGAAAACATTGTTGAATTTCCTTTTTGGGATTTTCAGTGGCTTATTAAGATCATGCACACATATGTATATTATAAAGCAAGATCTTGGATGATTTTACGGTGAAACTTTTTAATCCATGTAATCATTCTACTTGACTTTATGCTTTTGGATGAGTTGTTGGGATTAACCTCCTAGTTTGACGGAGGTCGATTTAGATTTTTAATCTCTTTCTTAGAATTAGATTGCATTAGAATTTTCTTTGATTGGTAAATTTAGCTTCTAAAAGAATGAAGTAATCCCTTTCTCCAAGCCAATTTTTTCATGTCATGTTATTTTTTAGGTATTATCTCTCTTTCTCACTTTCATTTAATTTTTTTCCATTGCTTTCATGTCTTTGTTTATTGCATATCTTTTTTACATCGAGGACAATGTAACATTTTGGTTGTGGGGTGAGATTCCTAGATGAATCTAGTGTTTTGTGACATTTCGAGCAATTTTTGAACGAAATTTTTTTATTTTCTGAAATTTCAAACCTCTTTTGGAAAACATTGTTTCTATGTACTTGAGATGATATGAGTATAAAAGAAAGAGAGATGAGGTGTTATGATTTTGAAACTCGTAAAGGACTTATAATATAGTAGTTTTCTTTATGAATTACCCTATTTATATGATTGATAGAAAATTTGAACACCTTTGAGCCTAGTTCGCATTAAATGATTCTCATGATTAAAGGAATTATATAGATTTGTAGACCAGCTAGTCTGAGATTTAAAGTGTTGAGGAACCAAGCTAGAGAACTTTGTCCATCCTTGTTCATGAGAAAGTAAGAAAAGAATAAAAGATATGAATTTCTAAAAATCATATCTCATGTGAAAAAGAAAAGAAAGAAAAGTATGGTTATTATTAAATATATGTTGAAAAGTATGGTTATTATTAAATATATGTTGAAATTTCAAAAAGGGCTACCTATTACCAACTAGGGGAAGGTCTACCCATAACCTGAGCTGGAAATGGGAAGTAGTGTGAAAGTCGTTGAAGGAACGGTAAAAAAAATTCTTATTATAGGCATCGGGTTTATCTATACACTTTTAGATCTTTAGTTTCGTTGATCTATGAAGAAGGTAATCCTTGAAATCCTTGAGATGAACATTCACTATGCACACTAGACCGCCCTTGTTCGGATTCTTCTATTCATCAATCAATCAGTGAAGATTTTATGTGAAAAGGTCATTATGTTTAGAGAATTTAAGATTTCAATTTCTATCATTAAGCTTCTCTGAAATTTATAGTTGTATGTCTTGAAGTTTATAGAAGCATTATTTTTTAGAGAGAGTTAGGTTTTAAAAAGTTGGATTTGTTCCATACATGTTTTGCTCGGGACAAGCAATACGCTGGTTGGGGGGTGTGTTGAGCTCTGAATTGTGTACATTTTAACCCCAAATCATCACTCATTATGCATGTTTACTATGTTTAAAGACCATGTAATGCATGCTTTTGTGAATGTAGGAATGAGAGAGAGATTTCACCATTTTGATGATAAAAGACCTTCTTACATACCTTGAAGTTCAAAGCAATAAAGAACAAGAGGTGGAGGAAAGATATAATGAAGATGGAGAATGAATAATTCGAAAATCATCGGCCAATAGACTGACCGACCAGTCGTCTGACTAGCTGGCCATTGTAGCAGATGGGTAGGCCAAACCATCCAAAAATCACAAAATCGCTAGACATAAAAATGCACTAACCGACCTGTTATCCAGCCAACCGGCAGGTCGCCTAGTGTCCAGAGCTCTTATTGTTGCTATATAAGCTCCGACCAGCCAGCCAACGTTTAGAAACAGAAATTTCTATTTTCAAAAACTCAATTTTCTTGCGTACTATGAAAGCTCTACGTGGATTCTGTTGAGCTCCCATTTTATGCATTTTCTAGCCCATTACATCACATTACATGCGTGGTTTACATGCTTTAAAGACCCATCTAATGCTTGTTTTGTGTATGTAGGAATGTAAGAGAGAAGTCATGAAATTGTTGCTAAAAGGGTCCTTTGGAACCACATTGAAGACATTGAAAAGAAGCCCTGAAGAATCATGTCAGAAATACCTGGATTGGCCAGAAGAAAGAAGAGTTTAGAATACATGTCAGAAGGCCACTGGGCGCCCGACCAAAACATGGCCGGGCACCTGAAATTAGATGATAATCTGCTGAAGCTGCTGGGTAGTTTTGGACCTGACCGAGCGCCCGGCAACATATGGCCGAGCACCCGATATTCAAAGAGGATTTTATCATTAAGTTGCTAACCGAATTCAAGCACGGTCGAGTGCCCAACCAAAATGTGATCGGGCGCCCGACTAGCATACAACTGCCGATACAAGTGCGTAAGTTTTTACGTAATCCAAGGCGGTTCGTGGTTTTTCCTATAAAAGGACACCTTGTCATCCTTGCTAGGGGATCCTAGAAGAGTCCTAAGTTCATGGGGAGCAAGGGAAATCATCATGGAGCGATCGCAACTCCTCCGATTAGGGTTTTTTTTTTTCTAGTTTTTCATGTTTTTGTTTAGTTTTTCTTCGAATTCTACTTGAAGCATGATAATGCTTAGTTAGATCCTCTTAGCTAAGGCTAAGAGGTGAAGCTTGTGAGTAGTTATCATGTTGGATTTGTTCTAATTCAAGTACTTTGCTTAAAGTTTTGATTTTTAAGTTCTAGTTTGAATAAAAGTGATATTTTTGGATGTTTTATGAGAGTTCATTGTTCGCTTCCACAAGTGTAGGGTTGCGATGTAGTAATAATCTCGGTAAGACCGAGGTCGATCCACAGGGACTTATGTAGGAATTCACAAAACACTTCAAATAGTTCTACTGAAGAGCTGACTAACAAATTTGTAGAAGATTGATGTAGATAGTTACTTTGAATTAAACTGAAGGTAAATAATTAATAAAAGGCACTAGGGGTTCAAGGATCCACTTGTAGCAATCCTTGATGCTCGATTCGCTGTGGTTTCTTACTTTCTCAACTAGAATCGAAATTAAGTTCTATCTAGCCGGATGATAGAGCAGTTAAACCAAACAATCTATCATATGTGTGAATCATGTACATGATTATCTCAATTCAAGCTAGAACATGAGCACACTTAATTACACAGGTCAGTCCCAATTCCAATAGGTTAAGATCACAATCATAATCATCATTAAACTCTGTCACTAAGCATAACTAGATCAAGATTTGAACTTGATCCAAATCACATACTTCAGAATTTCCAGAAAAGTTAGACTTTTGGTATGAAGCTCCCACATGAAGATCATAGATCTAGAGCGTATTCCAATGCCTCGGATCATACAGGTCTAGACTAGCCCAAAATAATTAAGAACTCAAGCAATTCTTCCAAACATCCATAAGTCATCATAAGATTAAGAAAAACTACTTAGAACTTTATTTAAATTTCAAACCATTGTTCTTCAATAGAAATCCAACTTAAAACCAAATCAAACGAATTAAAACATCTTAGATTCACTACAAGCTTCACCTCTTAGTCCTAGTTAAGAGGTTTAGCCATTTATGATCCAAGGAAACATGAAAACAACTACACAAAGCATAAACTAGAAAAGCAAACTAGGAGTTGTAGAACTCCAAAATCGACTTCCGCCGTCTCCCACCGTACTCAATCCCTTCTAGGATGCCCTAGGAACGATCCCTAGGTGTCCTTTTATAGTCGGGAAGCTCTGTTGCGTCGGAATCATCTAGAAATTGTGTAAGGTTACGCAGTGCGCAGAGAAAATCGGAACCCAGAATAGAAGTTGTCTGTTTTTGCATGTGGCCGACCGGTCGGACCTCTCTGTTTGACAGTCCAAGGAGTATAGATGGGTGGCCGACCTGCTGGCCGACCGGTCTTGACCGGTCGGACCTAACTGGTCCTTCATCCAGCGTCCTTTAAAGGTGGCCAGTGGAGTGGCCGACCGGTCTTGACCAGTCTGGCTTCTTTGGCCGACCGGTCACGACCGGTCCGACCTTCTTCCCTTTACATTTTCTTTCTTCCTTTCTTCTTCACTCTCCTCTCCTTGCTTTCTTCTTTCTTTGGCCCTCCTTCAACCTTCATCCAATTGTTCTAAATGAATCCTTTTGGTCTCCAATTGGCGAAGTTCAATCTCGTTCCTACAATCACGTAACATGCGTTAGATGGGCCTTTTAAATATGAAAACCATGCATATAATGTGATGTAATGGCCAATGCAATGTATAAATTGGAGGTTCAACACACCCCCAATCAGCTTTTTGCTAGTCCCGAGCAAAACATGCGTGAAACAAGTTTAAAACCTCCAAAACCTAACTCTCTTTCAGAAACTATGTTTCTATCCATTCCAAGACATGCAAGTATAAAATTAAAAAAAAATTGGTGATAGAAGTTGAAACCTGAAACTCTCAAAACATAATGAGTGTCCATATGAAATTCCCGCTGATTAATTGATAAATAGAAGAATTCAAACAAATTCAACCTAGTGTGCATAGTGAAAGTTCATCTCATGAGTTTCTGGGATTATGTTCTTCATAGATCAACTAAACTATAGATCTCAAGGTGTATAGAGCAACAACAAGCTAATGACAAGAATTTGCTTTACCGTTGTAGACACCCCACCTTCGACTACACTGTTGGTAGAGATAACTGGATGAATGGAGGACCATACCCCCAAATCCCAAGTCCAAACTCAGCCAAACTCACCCTTGTAAGCCCCATTCCATAGCCTAGTTCAAGCCTGAACCCAGTCAACCCAGTCCTAAATATCAGCCTGAAAAACCCCCCCAATAAGAAAAGCCAGTCAAAACATCCTAAAAAAGTCAAACTCACTGAGTCAACCCACTGAGTCAACCCGCTGAGTTAACCCGCTGAGTCAACCCGCTGAGTCAACTCGTCGAGTCAAAACACCGAGTCAACCCGTCGAGTCAACCCGCTGAGTCAAATCACCGAGTCGACCCGCTGAGTCAACTCACTGAGTCAACCCACCGAGCCAAACAGCAGCCCCGAGGGAGCGACCGTACCTCACTGGAAATCGAGGAACGGCCATACGGGCGGCCCATAGCAGGCCGTCCAAAAATATTTACGCGAAATGCCACTGCCTGCTGCTATAAATACCCCCCTCCCCTTCTCATTTCAACATCCCTTCGAGTCCAGCGAAATTCTGTCTGTTCCGAATCCCTCTCCAATCCTTAGCCCATTCCTCCACCAAGGAGAGCCCGAGTGAGGAGAGCCTAGCCCTGGTCCAGCCCAGCCTGACCACTGGTCTAAGTCTCCCAAGCCATCCAAGTCCTGATCCAGCCACTCGAAGCCAACCCTTGCGACACTTCCGTCCATCCAGCTACTCTTTTTCCAGCATCATCTCATTTGCATCTAGCATAAGTGCAACATTTACTTTTCTTCCAACCTCCCTGCTTCACTGCAAGCACCTTGATTATTCAAGCACACTGCATATGTCTTAAATTAAGCACCTATCAGTTCGAGCGTATGCTCTGGGCTTGCCCGTTGCTGGAACCTACCCATCAGAAACTCTTACTGTTTAGACCTGCATTCATGCTTCACTATAAAGCACCTTGGTTATTCAAGCACACTGCATACGTCTTATATTAAGCACCTGTCAGTTCGTGCGTATGCTCTGGGCTTGCCCGTTGTTGGAACTTGCCCATCAGAAACTCTTACTGTTCAGCCCCGCATTCATGCATCATGTCATCTATGAGAATGTATGAGGATTAAAACAGACTTTCAAGTATTAGTTCGATTCTGTGAAGTAGAGACCGTACTTCGGTACGGGCAGTGTGTGGGGTGCTTAACCTCTTCCCACCCTGTAACCGTGATCCCTTACCTTGAATCTCTGGCCGCAGATCAAAAGGAGTCATTTTAGAGGAAGGAATCTTCGGATCCCCTTCTCTAACGTTTCTACGGGGTCTAGCCGACTGTAGATTCGAAGTAACTGGCTAGTGGCGACTCTGGTCTTATATAAACTCATTTGACACATCCAGCTTAAACACGACAACCAAACAAAGTCCTCGAGAACGAGGCAAGCCAGTGCCACAAACGGCGATTTCGCACTCACGCATCCTCCTATCCTTCCTTTTCCCGAAAGGGGAAGGGACGAGAACGTCGTGTGGGGAGCGCAGAAACGGCGAGGGTCCACAGAATGGCGACTCTGCTGGGGATTAACTAGTCCCACTAGTCGTGATCCGACTTGAAAAACAGAATCCTTCCCGTACTTGAAAGTCACTAACCCTCATACAATCTCATCTGCATAGCATTCTACCCAAAACAAAAACAAAAAAAGAAAATCCCAAAACCAAAAAAAATATAGAAAATCCCAAAACCCAAAAAGAGTATAGTCCTCACCATTGCGCCTCCTCGGGCTCAACGTGTTCGGAGACAACTTCCCTTCCGCAGCATAATCCGCACTCGGGCTCAGCAAGCCATGTCCGACCATGAAGAAGAAGCTCATCTCTTCCCTCCTCTTGAGATGACTGAAGCGCAACCTCCAGTGCAACAGCCCATTGATAATACGCCAATCATACAAGAATTGGCACAAGGAATGAGAACAATGCAAGAAATGCTCTTGCAATTCATGCAAGCACAAGCCACAGCAGCAGCCGACAATCAAGTTGGCCCAGTTCAACAGTCTCAGCAACCATGCCGGGTCCATCCGGCCTCCAGTTCAAATCAAGCACAACCATCGGAGTCTACCCAAGACTACCGACAGCAACCATCTCAGCCCTTCGCTATGGGGCATCCTCCTCAGTACCTTCCTGCAACGACAGGGCCATCTCAGAGCGCCCCCGTCGCAGCGACTTCCAGTCAGCTTCCAGTCAATCTTACAAACAACAGTCTCAGTAGATCTCAGCATGTCCCCGCCGATGGGATACCTTTTCAATTCCAGCACATCCCCGCCGATGGGATTTCAATTCAATTTCCAGCAACAGGGACAGCACTGGCGAATGCCCACAATGGGGGTCAGTGTCAAGCCCACACCAATCAGCGGATAGTGGCGAATACCCAACAAGGGGGTCACTTCCCAGCATCTCAGCCTCCTGCAAACAGGAGCACTTTTCAATTCCAGCACATCCCCGCTGATGGGATTTCAATTCAATTTCCAGCAACAGGGACAGCACTGGTGAATGCCCACAATGGGGGTCAGTGTCAAGCCTACACCAATCAGCGGATAGTGGCGAATACCCAACAAGGGGGTCACTTCCCAGCATCTCAGCCTCCTACAAACAGGAGCACTTTTCAATTCCAGCACATCCCCGCCAATGGGATTTCAATTCAATTTCCAGCAACAGGGACAGCACTGGCGAATGCCCACAACGGGGGTCAGTGTCAAGCCCATACCAATCAGCGGATAGTGGCGAATACCCAACAAGGGGGTCACTTCCCAGCATCTCAGCCTCCTGCAAACAGGAGCACTTTTCAATTCCAACACATCCCCGCCGATGGGATTCCAGTTAATTTTCAGCAATCTTCAATTCAGCAAAATCCAGTTAATTTCCAGCAATCTTCAATTCAGCAATCTCCAGTTAATTTCCAGCAAGTTCCAGTTCAACCTTCAGTACAGTCTCCAGTTCAGCTACAGTCATTTCAAGCACAAGTTCATCAGAATCCGGTTCAATCATCAAATCAATTTCAGCAACCCGCGGTCGCTTTTCAGCAAGCACATAGGGTCGAAGACATCGACCACTATGCCGAAGAAGAACGTGCCTTACTCCAAGAGGCACCAGTCGCTCGAACAGATCATTCAGGACTGGACGAGTTGCGGGAGCAGTTCCAGATCTTGCAAAATCAGCTTCAGCGACAACAAGGAATTGATCTACCTTCGACCAAGTTCAGAGACTTGTGTCCTTTCCCAGATGCTCAAGTACCTCAAAACTTTGAGGTACCAAAATTCAAAAGATAAGATGGCAGCGGGTGTCCCACAACACATCTCAAGGCCTTCTGTGGAGAGCTGAGTGCAATCTCAGGAAATGAAGGGGCCCTCATTCGCTTGTTCCAAAAATCCCTGAAGGGCGATGCCCTAGATTGGTACACCTCATTGGACTGCCACCGCATCAGGACGTGGGAACAACTTTCCCAGGCTTTCGTCGACAGATTCGCATACAACCTCAACATGGCACCCAGAAGAGCCGACCTCGCAGCTCTCAGGCAAAAGAGTGATGAGACACTATCAGCTTATGTGGGACGTTGGCGAGCTATGGCAGCCAAAATGCGAACGCCTATCGACGACGAAGAACAAATCTCCATGATTGTTCATTCAACATATCTAGGCATATCTGGGTATCTCATCTCGCATCCATATGCGAATTTCTCACAATTGATCCGTGCTGGAGAGCAAGTCGAAGCAGGAATCCGTGCCGGGACAATCTCCCCATGGCCTCATCAAGCCACTCCAATTAAAAGGAATAGAGTGGAAGGAAGACCTATCGGGCACGGGAATGGAAACCGCAGTGGTTCTCCTCCCCGCCCAACAGAGGTAAACAACATCAACACCGCTGCTTAAGGAAATCAACATGCTCCCCCACAGGGACGTCAACAGTATCAGCAGAATCCAGTTCAACATCAGCCTCAGCGGTATCAGCCACAACCGAATCCTCAGCCTCAACCACCTCGACAACAGCAGCAGTTCAGAGGAAACGGTCAATACTCATATCAAAATAGGCAAAACTACAGGGAGTTCAGGAAATTTACTCCCCTCTCTCAGCCACTCAGTCAAGTCATGGCTACTCTGGTGCAGAAGCAGTTACTTACTCTAATGACACCTCAGCCTCGCCTCATCCTCTGCCACCGAACTACCGAGAAAATGAGTATTGTGCCTATCATCAAGGGCGTGGCCACACCACTAATCGATGCTATACTTTGAAGAATGGCATACAAGACCTAATTGATGACCGCAAGATCGTCATCTCGGTCCCTGGAACTTCTCCAGCAGCTTCCACCAACATCCTTCAGAATCCTTTGCCTCAGCATCCAACGGACCCCAGTTCGTCTCGTAGCCCTGCAGTCAATAGTATACAAGAAGGGGACCATCTCGATCGCTTCTTCTCCCCCATCCGGTCCATTCATGCTTACACTTACGGATCAACAAATCCTTCTCCGATCTTGCAAGGGGCAAGTCCCTTTCCTCCTCCAGTATCCGAGCCAGTAGTATTCGAAGGAGCACTTCCATATGATGTACCAGTTGTTCAAGGGGCACCTCACAACCATTCATGCTGGGAACCAGTCGTTCTGGAAGGAGCACAATCATACATCGAGACTACATACGAACCTGTCGTCTTACAAGGGGCAACTCCAGCACAAGAACAGTACAATTCACAACGGAGGAACCATACTCATCAGCAGCAAGAACCCATTGTATTAGAAGGAGCTCCTCTAGTTGAGCCAGTCATATTGCAAGGGGCAAACTCCGGAGGCGTGTCAATCACACTACGGCAGCTGGGACGAACAGAGAAACCTCATGCCATATCAAGAGGACCAGTATTCATTCCATGAGAGCCTCCTGCTCCAGGAACGGTCAAGCCAGGACCGCGACCTTATGTGGTCTATGAAGACAAGCCTCGATATTACCCCTTTAGCACAGGCAACAATGTAGTCCTCAAGGCAAAAGCTCCATACGAGGAAGATCTGGTACCCACACCAGCACCGTCGCAAGAACCGGTGATTCTAGAAGGCAAAGGAGAGGAAAGTTATAAAAAGGTCCCATGGCACTATCCAGAGTGCGCAGAAGTAGGGAACATGAATCCCAATGGACGTTGCATCAGAAGAGATAATCAGAACAGAGGAGATCCCAAAGGCGCTCTTTCAGGTCTCGGTAACAAAAATGAAGCCGCATACGATGTGGCGACTCAGCTCAAGTCAATCCCTGCGCAAATCTCAGTATGGGAGCTACTCTGCACATCTCGCATACACCGAGAAATGTTTACCAAGACCTTGAACGATGCTCACGTCTCCTCTAATACGGCACCAGAAATGATAGCTTTGATGATTGGACAGCTCTTGGCTCCGCGCGCCATCACTTTCACAAATAATGAGTTGCCACCAGAAGGACACGATCATGGGCGATCCCTCAACATAGCCTTACGATACAAAGACCTTTGCGTCCCGATGGTCCTTATCGATAATGGCTCAAGCTTAAACGTCTGCCCACTCAAGACCGCAGAACGTCTGGGAATCAGTCCTTCTTTATTCCGACCCGGCACCATATGTGTCAGAGCATTCAACAACACCCGCCGATCAGTGGAAGGGGAGGTCGACATAGAGGTACAGATAGGTCCGGAAGTCTCCACGATCACATTCCAAATCCTGGATATATCAGCCTCTTTCAACATGTTGCTCGGACGACCTTGGCTGCACAAGGTTGGAGCTGTGCCGTCAACCCTGCATCAACGAGTGAAATACATCTGTGGAAATCAAGTGATCTCTATCCATGTAGAGAAGGAGTTCATCATTCCTTCCAATGCTGCTGCCACTGAACCAGACATCCTAGTCATCGATATTCAGCACTCTGAAGAAGACATCCCGTTTCACAGTTTCGAATTCGAAACTGTGAACGCTATCGCCAATCCAGAACCGATAAGGGTGGACCGTGTCTTTTCACCGGCAGAGCGTCTGAGCCTCAAATACCGAATGAAGAATCATTTCAAGTCTAGAAAGGTACCGCTGATATACAACCAACACAAATGGGGACTCGGATACAAGACAGTCTTCATGGACAAAAGAAAGAAGAAATTTCGGTGCTCACCCATCCAATTCGTCAAGCCAGGAGAACCTTGCAAAGATCCAGGAGGGAATCAACCGATTACACTACACAAAGGCCTCCCGATGAGCCTAACTTGGGCCACATGGCCCCCCATTCGATGGGATCAAATTCTCGAACCATCTGAGCCTCCAGAAGAAGAAGGAGATGAAGAAGGAAGTCAAATACAACAGCTTCAGGATCAGGTTACTCTGACACCTGCTCCCAACCAGGGGCACAACTTGCCCATCTCAGCATCAATCAGCAAGGGGCACAACTTGCCCATCTCTGCAGAATCAATCATCAGCCAGGGACAGAAGCAGCCCATCCATTGGACCAAGAAAGGAAAGTGGCCAGCCCTGGATTGGTCCGATGTCCAGATTCCAAACTTGTGTCTCACTGTGGAACCAGACGAACTGCAATGCGAAGTAAGTGACCCGGGAGGGACTGAGTGCAACTCAAATCTCGAACCCGACCAGCAAGAAGTCATGGTCATTGGGCCAGACCATGATTCTTCACCCAAATCATCAACCCCCACCTCTTTAGGGGAGGAAGTGTGGGGTCCTGAATGGTCATCCGTTCCCCTAACTTTCGAATCAGCCAAAGAGCCATCTGAGGGCTCTGGCTTCCAAAAAAAATGCCTATTTAAGCAGCGACCGGAACTTTGGAACAAGTTGGGCTCAATCATGGTCTGCAATGCCCACTTGTTCAAAGTCCCATGAATTTCAAAAAACCAAAAAAATAAAAAACTTTCAAAAGCCAAAAACATCTAGCATTTCCATTTCAGAAAAATCTCAAAAACCAAAAAACATTCCTTTTCCTGCATTCAATAGTGTGCCAAGTTTGTCTAAAGAGTCACATGAGTTTGAAGTCGAATCATATGACTTTGACATCGAATTAGACTTCGAGCTCATGGGTCTGGACGAAGCTCGGGATGAGGAAGATGATGATCCGGCTCCCGAACTAGAGGATCTCCTCAAAAAGTTCGAATCCAAAGCCAATGTTGTAGCCGATGATTTCGAGATAGTAAACTTGGGGACACCTGAGATCCCTAGGGAAGTACGCATCAGAAAATCGTTGCCACCTGAGATGAAACAGAAAATGATAGAGTTCCTAGCTCCAAGATTGTCCAACTTTGCGTTCTCATATGAAGACATGCCGGGGCTCGATGAAGAGCTCGTTGTACACCATCTGCCAACCAAGGCAGATATGAAGCTAGTGAAGCAGAAACTTCGAAGAATGAAGCCAGAATGGGCTCTGAAAGTCCGAGATGAAGTCATCAAGCAATACAATACGGGATTCTTGGTAGTCTCCAACTACCCTGAATGGCTCGCCAACATCGTACCAGTACCGAAGAAGGATGGCAAGGTTCGAATGTGCATCGACTTCCGAGATCTCAACAAAGCCAGTCCTAAAGATGACTTCCCTTTGCCACATATCGACACTCTGGTCGACAACACTACTGGATACAAGATCTTCTCATTCATGGACGGGTTCTCAGGTTACAATCAGATCAAGATGGCCGTTGAAGATCGCGAGAAGACATCGTTCATCACTCCCTGGGGAACCTTCTGTTACAGGGTGATGCCGTTCGGTCTGAAGAACGCAGGAGCAACATATCAGCGAGCAATGACAGCATTATTCCATGACATGATGAACAAAGAGCTTGAAGTATATGTGGACGACATGATCGTCAAATCTCGCACAATTGAAAGACACTTTGAAGATCTGAAGAAGTTATTCAACAGATTAGAAAAGTACAAGCTCCATCTCAACCCTCAGAAATGTGTCTTTGGTGCAATAGGAGGTAAGCTCCTCGGCTTTATGGTGAGTGAGGATGGCATCAGGGTCGACGAGACCAAAACCAGAGCAATCATCGAGATGCCCCCTCTTAGAACAGAGAAGGAAATTCGTGGCTTCCTCGGCAGAATTCAATACATCAGCCGCTTCATCGCACAGCTCACACCTATTTGTGAGCCCATTTTCAAGCTCCTTCGAAAGAACGTTCCAAAAGAATGGAATGATGATTGCCAAGCCGCCTTCGATCGCATCAAGAAATATCTCATGAATCCTCCAGTCCTAGTGCCGCCCGCTCCCGAACGACCACTACTGTTATACATCTCGGTAGCAGCAGAAGCCATTGGCTGTGTCCTCGGCCAACACGACGAGACCGGGAAGAAGGAACAAGCAATATATTATTTGAGCCGAAAGTTCACCGACTACGAGACCAGGTATTCCCCGATCGAGAAGACCTGCCTCGCCCTAGTCTGGGCAACTCAGCGACTCCGTCAATACATGATTGCATTCCCTATTCTCCTCCTCGCTCACATGGATCTGCTCAAGTACCTGTTCGAGAAATCGGCACTCATGGGAAGGATAGCTAAATGGCAGCTACTCCTGTCTGAGTTCGATATCACCTATGTCACTCAGAAGGCAATCAAGGAGCAGGCCCTCGCCGATCATCTTGCGGCCCACTCCCTCCTGGATTATCAACCGCTCAAGACATTCTTCCCTGATGAAGATCTCTTGGTCATTGAAGAGGAAGAAAAGAAGAAAAAAGATGAGTGGACGTTATTCTTCGACGGCGCAGCAAATTCTAAAGGGAGTGGTATTGGAGCAATCCTCTACTCTCCAGATGATGTCCCTATTCCTATCTCAAGACGCATAGAATTCGAGTGCACCAACAACATGGCAGAGTATGAAGCATGCATCGCTGGCTTAAAGGAAGCCATAATCTTGGGCGTCAAGAAGCTACGAGTATTTGGAGACTCACAGCTTATCATCAACCAGACCAATGGCGAATGGAAGACCAAGGACGAGAAGTTGATACCATATCATGTGTATCTTGAAAATCTGATCGAAGAATTCAAAGAAATCACCTTCTCATACATGCCCAGAGCCAAGAACCAGTTTGCAGATGCTCTCGCTATACTTGCATCAATGCTCGAGATACCGAAAGGAGCTTCAGAATGGGAGCTCACAGTCGAAATTCAAGAAGAACCTACTTTTTGCTTGCAAATAGAAGAAGCCGAAGCTGTCCCTGACAAACCCTGGTCTGCCGACATCAAGCAATATCTCGAAATCCAGGAGTATCCAGAGTCAGCAAAAGCAACAGATCGCCGAACCATCCAGCGTTTAGCCGGCCAATTCACCATCAGTGGCGAAGTTCTTTACAAGCGATCTTATAATCACATCCTCCTTCGATGCGTCGATGAAACAGAAGCTGCAAAGATCATGGGAGAAATACACGAAGGAATCTGTGGCCCACACATGAACGGGCACATGATGGCAAAGAAGATTCTACGACTCGGCTACTATTGGCTCACCATAGAGACAGACTGCTGCCAGCACGTCAGAAAATGCTTCAAGTGTCAGGAGCATGCGAATCAAATCCATGCCCCATCATCAGAGTTATACAACCTGACCACCCCCTGGCCCTTCTCCATGTGGGGACTCGACATCATCGGCAAAATTAGTCCCAAAGCATCAAATGGTCATGAGTACATACTTGTGGCAGTCGATTACTTCACCAAGTGGGTAGAGCAGCCTCCTACACCACGATTGCAGCATCTCAGGTGATCAAATTCATGAAGAACAACATCATATGCCGGTATGGAATCCCTAATGCTATCATCACAGATAATGGGACCCCGTTCGTCAACAAGAAGATGGATGACTTCCTCAGAAAATTCAAGATCCAACGTCATCGATCAAGCCCCTACCGTCCTCAGATGAATGGTGGGGTAGAAGCCGCAAACAAGACAATCGTCAAGATACTCGAGAAGATGGTCGTGACCTATCGAGATTGGTCAGATATGCTCCCATATGCACTTTGGGCCTATCGAACGTCTGTACGGTCTGCTACGGGCGTTACTCCTTTCGAGCTTACTTATAGAATGGAAGCAGTTCTACCAGTCAAGGTAGAAATACCATCACTACGGGTATTACTAGAAAGTGGGGTTGAAGAAGGAGAATGGCAACGGGCCAGATTCAATCAGTTGCAGCTAGCAGATGAAAAGCGCATGCGTGCACTAAGTCATTCACAGTGCTATCAGAGAAGGATCGCTCGGGCTTACAATAAGAGAGTCCGAAAAAGAAGTTTCAAGGTAGGCGACATGGTCATGAAGAAGATTCTACCGTCGCACCTTCCGGATCCCAGGGGAAAGTTCAAACCCTCGTGGGACGGGCCACTGATCATCAGAGAAGTACTTCCCGGAGGCGCCCTCAGACTCACCAGCATGAGAGGGGTGGATCTTCCTGAGCCAACCAACGCCGACAACGTGAAGATCTTTCACGGGTAAGTCATCCTGACCTTATCAAGAGTTACTTTAATAGAGCTGAAGTCAAGAGGTCAAAGCTGAGACCTCTGAGAAATCATTCCCGTCCACCAATAAGTATTTCAAATAAGGGGATTCAAAAGGAAAAGACAAAAAAAAAGAGAAAAAGAATACAAAAGAAAAAGAAAAAAAAAAGAAGAAAAGAGAAAGAAAAAGGGAAGCCAAAGCAAGGCACCCAAGAAAAAAATCAGCCCAAGAAGAAACACAGTCATCCATCCATTCATCTCAGAAGGGTCTTTAGCTAAGACCAACAGCTATATCATCGTAACTTAGGATAAGGGTTGAAAGACTACCATCGGCCGGCAACGACGGATTCCCGACCTCTAGTTGCCGCAGTTATCCAAAGATCCAGAAAAAAGAGCAAAAAAAAAAAGAAAAAGAAAAAAGAAAATGTGTGCCTAAACAAAGAGGGCGGAGTGAAAACCCGGAAGGGCGCTCCGAGTAAAAACAGTGGGCATACAGCGGACTTGGTGAAAACCCGAAAGGGCGCCAAGGGTAAAACAGCATAGCTGCCAAGGGGCAGGCAAGATCAAACACCCGGGACGTGGTGAAAACCCGAAAGGGCGCCACGGGCAAAAATGACGGGAAAAGGTCGGCTGTGGTGAAAACTCGAAAGAGCACTGCAGGCAAAAATGGCTCAAATGGAAAAAAAAAGTGCAGGTACCAGGAAATCAGACAGTCCAGGTCGGTTCGAGCCATCGTAGTTCAAGAACAAGAAGAAGTACGGTCAGGAGCGAAGAGCTCTACAAACTCTGACAATCTCAAGAAGCAACAGTTTCCATTGCCTACACCTCTAGGGAACCAAAGGATCAAGCAAGTCAAATCTCGAGACATCGGTCAAAGCATTGACCGAGCCCCAGTTTTGATTCCTATATCCCGACACAAAAATCCAGACACACACTCACAAGACAACTCATGGCACAGTAGATTTTCAAAAAGTTTTCTCCTTTTTCATTAAATGCATCATATTTCTTTTACACGTATCATGTCATCTTTTTAAAAAATACAAAAAAAAATTCATCATCAATCATATATGCAAAAAAGGGAATGTGCAAGTGGCCAACACAATCAATCTCTACCCTCCTCCTCAGCCACATCAGGTGAGTCCTTTGACTCATAAAAAGATAGCCTCGCTCTCAAACTGCTCACCTCCATGCGCAGGTAATGCGTCTCATCGCGCTCAAGGGTACGGATCGCTGTCTCCTCATCAGAAAATCTCTAATCGGCAGCCAATCTCCTCGACATCATCTCACAATGATACCGAAGTGCAGAGATCTCAAACAGCAAATGGCCATGAGTGGCCAAAAGAAAGCAAGGATCAATGAATGGGCGCTCCTCAAAAGGTTCATATGAACCAGATGAAGAGCCAGCATCTCCAAGGATATCCTGCTCATCCTCATCAGCAGTCTGGTGCCAGCAAGGGATACGTCGATATAAAGACTGCTCAGCAACCCAGTACTGATATGGGGCGGTCGCCATCGGAAAAGTCCGCAGCTCAAAACCCAGGAAATCAGCAGTCAAGTAATTCGCCCAAGAACAATCAATCCGGGTCCTGAAGTCAGAGGATCTAGAGGGGAGTGCTCGACGCCCGATACCCGTGAAAGCAAAAAGAGGAACATCCTGCTCATATCCAAACTGCCGCAGGAATCGAATGGGATGATAAGAAAAGTAGGATCGAAAGCCTACCAACATCAGAGGAAGGCGGTGTGCGTCACAAAGCACTGGAGGAAGTGAAAGCCAAGATGACTCCCAACGAAAGTTCCAGTCACGAAGTTCAGCAAACATCCTGCGATACAAGGGCTCGCTCATCCTAGCTCTATGCGGAAGGAACTCCATGATATAACGCATGATGTCAGAGCTAGGGATGCCAGGAAGGGGTACAGGAACGGTCAAAGAAAGACGCTCCCATAGCCAGACCTGATCACAAAAAAGAAAAGAAGTTCAGCTAGAGCAAAGCAATCCCTAACAAAGCAAGAAGAAAAAGGTGCAGAAAAGATACCTGAAGAAAGGCACAACAGCCTCGAAGGACACGAGTACGGCCTAGGGCGCAGTCGGTCAGCCCATTAAACAGCTCGGCCAAGATGAGAGAAATGATCCCCTGCCGTCGGATAGCTCGACTCATCACCTCAAAGAGCAAAGGAGTCTGGGACCTGCGCCATCCCGAGAACAGCACCTCAGCTATCAAATAGAACATTAGTGCGTTCCGAGCAAAGGTAGAATCGGCCACACTCCGAAGACCCGAGAAAAGATCATACAGTCAATCCAAGGAGAACACTACAGCATCCTGGCCAGTGGCTGCAGGCCGAACAAGATAGGGGATCCCGAACCAGTTCTGCAGTGTAGCAGTCTTCGGCGACATCTTCGGCGAGAAATACTGAGTATAATCCCAGGGCAGGCCTGTCAAGCATGCAAGCTCCTCCAAAGAAGGCCCCATCTCCATATCGTTGAATTCAAACAAGTTCAACGAAGGGACCCAGTCAATCAAGGCAGCTCCAAGCATCCTCCAATCAATATCAACTCTAGCCATATGGATCAGACTGCCGAAGCCATAAGACTCCAAATCTCGAATCTCATAAGCTGACAAGCTGTCAAGCCAAGCAAGCAGTCGTGGCGAACAAGAAGAACGAGGGAGCAGCTGACAAGTCCTCACTAGTACCCCCTCCAGAACAAAAGGCCCAGAAGTCAATGATGGCTCATCAAGGATCGGAAGGTCAACGGGCGAAGGAGAAGGAAAAGCTGGAACCTCTGCAGACTCGACAGCCCCTGACCTGCCCTCTGTAACGGCTATGTCTGATAAGTCGCATCATTGTCTGTAGCTGTCATAATCTCAGCCGCATGGGAAGACTCGCCCACCTCATAAACAGAATGCACAAAAGACCGACGATCAGGAGAAGGACGATACTCCCATCAAAAGGGCTACCAGTGAAGATCACACCACACATCGTGGCATCCTGGCTAATCTGACCGTCGAAAAATGCATCTGAACCATCAAAAAGGGTCCGGCAACCCCGATTGAAGAATCAACGGTCAGATCTAGACTGCGGCCCTCTCCAACAGGAAATCATGAATCCAGTCATCATCCTGGCCGATCAAAGGGATCATCGAGGCATCCACACCATCCATCATCAAGGGGACATCGTCAATGATCACATCAAGTCCACCCAAACAAGTATGCCGCACATCTCGGCCCTCATCAAGAGCATCCAAACCATCAAAGGTATCATCTAAACCATCTATCCCATCCAAGCATGAGATCAGCCCATCCATGTCCCTCATGGTCCCATCACCTCCATCAATCACATCATCCGCATGGCCCACATTCAAGGGATGCACAGCCTCACCTATGTCCCATCCTCCCATCTCATCCATGCCATCCATTCCTCCCACAATCAAAGTCCCATTCAAATCTGAAATTTCAGCATGGCTGCCATTAATGGGACCATTCAAAGCTCCACCAACCACCAAGCTTAAGTCTTCATCAATACCCCCTCTTAATGCCCCATCTACCCCATCCATTAAAGGCATCTCCCCTTTATCAAAGCTCATTGAAAAATCTGAAGTGTGGGACCCATCATGAACAGTCCCTACAGCCCTTGAATCTCCACCATCCATTGTTTGAGAGAGGACAAAGTGAGAAGAAGACAAAAGGAGAAGAAAGGATGAGACAAAAAGAGGAAACATGGCTGGAATCGAAAGACCTGTTACAGAGAATGTGGGGACAGCAGCAACAGACAGCAGGGAATGTCCGAACACGAGCCAGCCCAGGCCGCTCAAGAGGCGAGCCTTGGGCGGCCTGCTCTGGGCCTCCCGTACGGACGCGCTCCCTCTCTCTCTCTGTGGGATTGGCTCCAGGGTTCTTGGTAGGTGAGGCTGACAGTCCACGTCAGCAGATGGCACCCCGTGGGCCGCCCAAGGCTCCAGTCCACTCCAGATTTCGATTGAGGTTAATCAAGATCATAAAAAGGTGCCCCACCGGTCCAATCACGAAGCAATGCGGCCAGAACATGGCTGATCAAGTCAAAGAGAGGGAAAGGTGATCAAGTGGGGGCCACAAGCAATCCAAGTCATTCAAAGACTAGATCATCATGATCTGAACCATAGAAAAGCTCGCATGGGTCATCAAGCAACAAGATCAAAGGTTGGATCGTCGAAAGAAGGGTCAGAGTCCAAGATCTGATCATCAAGTGGGCCCACAAGGCCAAAAGAAGTGATCTAAGCAGTTCAGGTCATCATCCACACCATGAGAAGCCTTCTTAGCCTCACAAATCATCAAAAGAGGTGCCCCAAAGTAAAGCCGAGGTCTCAAGTGGGCCCACGGGGCCGAATCTATCAATCTGAACCATTCAAGGGCTAGATCATCAGGATCCAAACCATTGGAAAGCTTACACATTCATGGAGCAGCAAGATCAAAGATTCGATCATCAAAAGAAGGGCCAGAATCCAAGATCTAATCATCAAGTGGGCCCACAAGGCCTAATCAAGCAATCTGAACCTTTCAAGTCATCATCCATGCAGTTAAGAAGTCTCATCTTCCACAAATCATTAAGGAACAAGTCAAAGGTCAAAACATCCAGACATCATCAAGGAATTTGAGACAAGTCAAAGATTGTATATTCATTCAAAAGAGCTTGATACAAAAGAGGATAAAAGCAAAAAGAACAAGGCCATACAAAGCGGAATACCCAAGCAGGCTACAAGTCGCCAACATAGTCGTCATCGTCCCTCCTCTCGTCCCGCTCCCGACGATAAAGATCCATCAAAGGAGCTGTCACTGATCCTCCAGCGTACCTACAACGACCCCCTGGAACATAGAGCGAAGGAAGCAGAGGCCCCTGGCCGTACAGCAAATACCACTCATCATAGTCACGATCCGGGATCATGAAACGAAATCCGGGCTGGCCCACGAAAGCCTCAGCTCTCTCATCAGCTGGGATCCGAGCAGCTGGAGGAGGTGCAGAACAGGGGACCCGAGCCACCCCAGTGACTTGCCGAAGAAACCTCTCACCCAGATACCACTGAAAAGATTCAGCATCGGAAAGCATGATACGGAGACATGAAGCATCATATGCCTCCACACGCTGGGGGGTATAATAGAGAGGAAAGCTGGCATACGGCATCCGAGCGAGCTACAGCAAATGAGGTCACCACAATCAGTCACAGTACAGCACGGGGGGTAAGGAAAGCAAGATACTTACGTCCTCAACGGTCAGCCCGTCTATGTCAGCACGCCAATTGTCCCCAGAAACTCGAGAGTTCCGCTGACGGTTTTGTTGGTGCCAGTACATGTGGCAATACAAAGAGGGTTCAACATCATCTCGCATCCTCGGCGCGAGATGGGGAAAATGGTCATAAAAGCAGGTCTGGGCAAAAAGCACACCTAATGATCAGAGAGAGAAAGAAGGCGAAAGCCTACAGGAAAGGTGAAAGAAGAAATACCTCAACGACAGGCCAAAAACCTGTGAAGGACCGGCTATGCCGACAGGTCTTGTCCAGACCTTGGAAGATACGGGTCAAGGTAGCCCCGTTCCAGTTATAGGGATGATGAAGATCCTCAACTAAACGAAGAAACTTAGGATCAACCCTCTCATTCACATGGCAAAAAAGGAAGGACCCGAAGGCATAAGTGATCATGGCCCGGGCTTTGTGGAGGGCCTCTCGCTCGGTGGTGGGGATGAAGGAGGCAAAAGTGTTGTAGAACCATCGCATCTTTACTTGATGGCCTTGGAATTCACCCTCGGGTGGGACATCACCGACGAGCTGTAGCCAGTCAGTGGAAGTGAGGGGAGCCAGAGAGCTGACTTGAGGAACAACTGTTCCATGAAACGGAAAGCCTACTTGCATATAAATGTCCAGGGGAGTTATTCCCCATTCACCACAAGGGAGCTGGAAGGTGTGAGTCTCATCCCGCCACCTTTCGCAAAGGGCCGCGAGCATCATGCGGTTAGCATCATTGTTATGAAAACGTAAGGTGAGGAGGCCAGCAAAAGGAGTACCATCCAGTACTCGTTCAAGCAAGGGCTGTGGATCCTTCACCCAGTTGTCCCAGTGATCCCTGGTACCTCGACCCTTGATAGCAGGAAGAGGTTGATGCTCCATAGCTAAGGAACACATGTGGTCCCCTCAGCGGACGATGAAGGCAGGATCATCCTCATCAATTACTCGGCGACCTCTGGTACCATCCGCCATTGAATCCTACAAGCTTGGCAAGGTAAGTCCCTATCCTTTAACCGTTAAAATCCAAATTATCATCCAAGAAACCCATGGGATTGGACTCACATTCAAATGCAAAATCTAAAGTCCAACTCCATGTGTCACCTAGGATATGTGTTGGGCCCATTGAAAAAAGCAAAGCCCACCTTAAAGAAGGTTGCATGGCATGCCTTAGGCAAGAAAAGTCCATCATCCAAGGACACATTTTGGACAACAAATGCACTCAAGTGCCATGAGATCAACAAAGGATAAGAGTCTTAATTCACATGAAGCTCCTCTTCAAAGTTCATATGTGGCCAAAGATTGATCCACTTTTATGCCAAGACCATGATTCTCACTTAAGATGTTTCCATCTTTTTACACATGTGCATGGACAAGTGGGGGATAGGAGGGAAATGAGCCCCCAAGAGCAACCCAAATGCCTCATCTCCATGGATTGGAGGGAGCACATAGCCCACTTTAAAGCATGAGAACCCATTCATGGGTCAACCATGGGCAACCTTATGTGCCTCATCTTAATGAAAGTTTTGACCATGAGAATACAACAAGGAGGTCTACCCACAAACATATGGATCAAAGAGGCCAATGGTAAAAATTTTGATGCACATAGCCCACATGAGGAGTCAAAGTTGGAAATGCCCATGTAAGGGCAAGTTTGGGCAACTTATGTGCACCAATTTCTTTACAAAACAAGGGGACCATTTGAGCACAAAAGGGCATGGCTTGATGAGTCACCCAACCATCATGAAAATGGATAAGAATGGTACACATAGCCCACTTAAAGATCAAAATCCAAAATGTCCCAAAGCATGGGGTAAAAAATGGGCAACTTATGGGTATCATTCTTTCTCACAAATTAAAAGAAAATTGCTCATATTTGAGAATGATGGTGGATGACCCACCAAGCCCCCAAAGAAAAGATCAAGGAGCTATGGTTGTATGGATAGCTCACTTGAGGATCATCCATTTGATGTTGATAGCATTAAAGGGAAACTCTTGAGAACCACATTCCTACCTCAAGGAAAAACCATTTGAACTTAGTGAGATTGTTGGAACAACTCACTCATGGGACTTGTAGATGATCAAGTAACTCAAGTCCTCCATCCATCAAAGGAAAAAGCATGAAAAGGAAAAAAGCCTACATGGACAAAGTATAGTGGTGCACACATAGTCCAAAGAAATCCAAGCTCCAATGAAGGCCCAAAAGCCCATCCACATGAAAAACTCCAAGGAGCCCACCACACTTTGTACAAGGATGTACATCATAATCAAGAAATGGTGGAAGATTTGGGCTATTTGCCCATAAAGGCCCAACTAAGAAATCTAGCCCACTTGAGATCCAAGTGAAGAATGAGCTAGTCACCTTGGTCCATACATATGTGAAGAAAGATGGGGTCACCCAAAGTGAGCCCCATGAGCCCAAACTTGAGATGGGCCCTACCATGCACATGGGCCCAAATCTTGGAAAGAAGATGGAAAAGAAAAAGAAAGCTCCAAAGGAAATGACAAGGGCAAGAAAGTGAGAGGGAGCCCAAAATGAAGCATTGGGCCCATCAAATACACCAAGGGCCATGACTTCACTTTGAGCCCATTTGATACATATGAAAAGAGGCCCAACTCCCATAAAAAAGATAGAGTATTTTGCCATGCACACTTGATGACATGGCAAAATCACCCTTTACATAAAGGGAATGTGAAAAGAAGAAAAGGAAGAATGAAATGGAAAGCTTGCAATGTCCTTCTCCATGCACCACCTTGGAAGAAGACTTGAGATCCAGAAAATGGCCCAAAAATACTTGGGCCCACCTTCACTTCTTTTGAAATAGCTACATGAAGAAAAGAAAGGAACCATGAGAAACAATGAAGAAGGAAAAGGACAAGAAAGAGAAAGGAAGTGATCCATACCTTTACCACTCACCAAAGAGGGACCACCTTGCTGTCCCAAAACTTCTCTAAGGCCCACCACTTGAAAAGGGCAAAGAACCACCAAAAAAGAGAAAGGAAACTTGAAGAAAGAGAGAGTATGAGAGAGAGAAGAGAGAGATTGCACGTTAAGGGGGGCAAGGGTGCCCCATGTTATATAGAAAAGGGGAGGGCACCCTTTTACCCAGCCCACTAAAGAAACCGGGGGTCAGAGACCGTCCGGGCGGCCCATAGGAGGCCGTCCTACCCCCTACCTATGTGAAACGACTTCTCCTCCCCTCTCCTTGGGAAGAACTCCTCCTTGGGAAGGGTAGTTGCAAGTGAATCTTGTACCTTCATGTAAGAATGAAGTGATGGAAGAGAATGGTGAGAAAAAGGAAGAGATCTCACCAAAATCTCATCTTGTGAGAAATTGTCTTGATGATGTGGAAAAGTTCCATGGAATTTTCAAGGAAAAGAAAGAAAAAGATTGACTTGGTCAAACAGTGATCTCAGCCATCCAAGGGTATGACCTGATGATCCGAACCATTCCAAGAAGAATTCCCGTAGTCTCCAACCTGGATTGCTGCTCTCTTGTACATTTCTTTTTGGTCCGAAGACCTTAAACTACGTCGGGATCAATGTCCTGAGAGATTTTTAATAAAAACCAGCATCGATCCCAGCCATTCAGGCCAAGATCTAATGATCTGGATCATTTCGAAAACGAAAAAAAAAATGTGTTTGCCCCCTTTTGTATAGTTTCTGGTCCGAAAACCTTAAACTTCGTCAGGATCAAGATCCCGAGGGACTTTTTAATAAAAATCGGTAGCAGTTTGGATCATCGAATCAAGATCCGCTGATACCGGACATTTTTCAAAAAATAAAATATATGCTCTGTTTGTACAGTTTTGGGGGTCCGAAGACCTTAAACTACGTCGGGAACAAAATCCCGAGAGATTTCCAATAAAAATCAGTGTTAATCTTGATTGTTCAAATTGAGATTCAACAGCTTGGATCATTTCAAAAATAAAAAAAAAGAGCACAAAAAGAATGTATTTTCAGCATGTACAGGTTTGGGTCCGAAGACCTTAAACTACACTGGGATTAACTTCTCGGGGGCTTTCTTTCCTAACCTATTCCAGACATGGCTGACACTTGATCGTACGGGTATCTGGAATCTTTTAAACAAGTAAGGGCTGAGGCGGGCAGAACTCCGCAATCCTGTTCGTGTTGAACGCACCGTGATAGACAACCTTGATTTGGAAGTCGCTGTTGAATCTGACGGATGTTCCCTATTCCTAAAACTCATGAAGGGGATTAAGGCTGTTGGGAGGTGGAGCGCACCCTCATGGAATTGTGAGCAACGTAAGGCCCCAAACTGGATTGACTAAGGGAAATGTGAGGATGTGGCTCATTTTGTGGCCGAAGGAGTCCGTCGGACGATACGTGGTCTATGTGCATTGCACATGAGGAACAGGCAACTTTGTGGGTGTGTTGACTGAAAACCCTCAAAATCCCCTCATCCGAAGATGTAAAACTATGGCACTTAACTGTGTGAGACTCGTCTTGCTCGCTGACGTAAAATGGATCGGGTGCCTTACCAGCAGTAGAAGCTGGAAGTGGATGAAAATTCCATACTTTTCCCTGCATTTCAGAAAAATCAGAAAAATACAAAAACATTGCAAAATCACCTCTTCAAAAAATCACAAAAAATATGTCCCTTGCTTTCAAATCAAATATTTTCAAAAATCACAAAAAATATATCCCTTGCTTTCAAATCAAATACTTGCAAAAATCACAAAAAATATGTCCCTTGCTTTCAAATCAAATACTTGCAAAAATCACAAAAAATATGTCCCTTGCTTTCAAATCAAATATTTTCAAAATTACAAAAAATATGTCCCTTACTTTCAAATCAAATACTTGCAAAAATCACAAAAAATATGTCCCTTGCTTTCAAATCAAATACTTGCAAAAATCACAAAAAATATGTCCCTTGCTTTCAAATCAAATACATGCAAAAATCACAAAAAATATTTCCCTTGCCTTCAAATCAAATATTTGCAAAAATCACAACAAAAAAAAATATTTCCTTTGTTTTCAATAACCGATCTCTATCCTGACCACTCAGATAAAGATTCGGATCACATATTCACAAAATCACAAAAATTGGCACTGCCCCCAGCACTACACTTCAGGAGTCTTAAACTCCACTCTCTTCACAATTTGGGATGACGGATCCAATCGCCCGCAAATTGGAATCTTGACCAAAACTTGCGACCAAGCAATCGCATTTATGGCCAGAAGAACATCTTGAAGTCAGATAACATCCCCGTACATTCTCATTAAGCAAAGAAACAGCATCTTGGGACGATGGACCTGATCGACCACGGGTCGGGATCTTGACCAACCCGCTGACCAAACATCCGCATAAAAAAGAAAAACCCCAGGAAAGCACAATCCTGGAAGCAATAAGCTCAAAATTCTCGGCATCTCCAGCAAAAGCAAAATCATCAAACTAAAAGAGAATGAGCCAAGCCATGCATTCATCATGCATCTTCATGCATCAGCATCCATCGCATCAATTATCATGTTTACCTGCTTTCAAAATAAAAGTCGGTTAGCCAAAGACCCCACAGGTATCCCTAGTGGAGGCGCATGCAAACCAGATTTCCATTTCAAAAAGAGAAAAAAAATATTCCCATTTGCAAATAAAAACCCCACGGAGTATCACTCCCCAGAGTGGGTATCTTTTCAAAAATCCAAAAAATATTTTCTCAGTAGAGTGTTCTGCCTCCAACACACCAGGAGATCTTCCATATCTCTGGGTAGGAGCCAACGCAAAAATCAAATAAGATCCGATGTCTCGCGGTTTCCCCAGAGACCATCGGATCCAATGCACTCAAAGTACGGTCGAACTGAACTCCAGTGTCAGTGCGGTCGTACCACATGCCAAGATACAAAAAGATGAAAGCCAAAAGGCTCGGTCAAAGAAACCATTTGAACAGGTGGAAACGGAGAATTATAACCCAAGTATCAAAATCAGTAGATTGGGTGGAAAGAGTTCACCCGCACATACCTAGGCGTGGATGCCTGAAGTACCTTGACTGAGTCTAAGTCGACGTAGTAGAATCCCGTAAGACTATCTGACGCAGGGCGTCTAACCACTTTGATAGTCAAGTGAAACAAGTACTCTTGGAGTGATCTGGGAAAACATCAAACATCACACAATCAGTCTCAGGGTCAGCAACCTCGTAAGACTACGGACGCAGAGGCTCTGCTGTACCTTTTCGATGTTAGTACCGATTGGGAATGGAAGGGTTGCGATTGGGTACCCAGGTTGCAGCAAACTGCAGGGACAATCGCAACGTTTTCTCCAAACTCCCGCGGTATGTTCGAGTTATCAATTTCCAAACAATCATCTGACTCAGATACAAAGGACAACAAAGATTCCAGACCACAATCAAGGAAAGAATGAATTGCAAACTAAGCATCGAAACCAGCAGATCTGGTGGAAAAAGTCCACCCGCACATACCTAGGCGTGGATGCCTAAAGTACCTTGACTGAGTCCAAGTCGGCGTAGTAGAATCCCGTAAGACTATCTGACGCAGGGCGTCTAACCACTTTGACAATCAAGCGAAACAAGTACTCCTGAAGTGATCTGGGAAAACATCAAACATCACACAATCAATCACAGGGTCAGCATCCTCATAAGACTAGCGACGCAGAGGCTTTGCTGTACCTTTCCGATGTTAGTACTGATCGGGAATGGAAGGGTTGCGCTTGGGCACCCAGGTTGCAACGCATGCAGGGACAATCGCAATGTTTTCTCCAAACTCCCGCGGTATGTGTGAGTGATCAGTTTCCAAACGACCAACTGGCACAGATGCAAAGGCAAGCAAAGATTTCAGAACATGATCTATGAATGACCGGGTCAGAAGTGGGGTGTCCACTCGCTTTGGCATTCGGTTGCACGCAACCTCTGCCAATGAGGGGCATCTGTAGACACCCCACCTTCGACTACACTGTTGGTAGAGATAGCTGGATGAATGGAGGACCATACCCCCAAATCCCAAGTCCAAACTCAGCCAAACTCACCCTTGTAAGCCCCATTCCATAGCCCAGTTCAAGCCTGAACCCAGTCAACCCAGTCCTAAACATCAGCCTGAAAAACCCCCCATAAGAAAAGCCAGTCAAAAAATCCTAAAAAAGTCAAACTCACTGAGTCAACCCACTGAGTCAACCCGGTGAGTTAACCCGCTGAGTCAACTCGTCGAGTCAAAACACCGAGTCAACCCGTCGAGTCAACCCGCTGAGTCAAATCACCGAGTCGACCCGCTGAGTCAACTCACTGAGTCAACCCACCGAGCCAAACAGTAGCCCCGAGGGAGTGACCGTACCTCGCTGGAAATCGAGGAACGGCCGTACGGGCTGCCCATAGCAGGCCGCCCAAAAATATTTACTCGAAATGCCACTGCCTGCTGCTATAAATACCCCCCTCCCCTTCTCATTTCAACATCCCTTCGAGTCCAGCGAAATTCTGTCTGTTCCGAATCCCTCTCCAATCCTTAGCACATTCCTCCACCAAGGAGAGCCCGAGTGAGGAGAGCCTAGCCCTGGTCCAGCCCAGCCTGACCACTGGTCTAAGTCTCCCAAGCCATCCAAGTCCTGATCCAGCCACTCGAAGCCAACCCTTGCGACACTTCCGTCCATCCAGCTACTCTTTTTTCAGCATCATCTCATTTGCATCTAGCATAAGTGCAACATTTACTTTTCTTCCAACCTCCTTGCTTCACTGCAAGCACCTTGATTATTCAAGCACACTGCATATGTCTTAAATTAAGCACCTGTCAGTTCGAGCGTATGCTCTGGGCTTGCCCGTTGTTGGAACCTGCCCATCAGAAACTCTTACTATTCAGACCTGCATTCATGCTTCACTATAAAGCACCTTGGTTATTCAAGCACACTGCATACGTCTTATATTAAGCACCTGTCAGTTCGTGCGTATGCTCTGGGCTTGCCCGTTGTTGGAACTTGCCCATCAGAAACTCTTACTGTTCAGCCCCGCATTCATGCATCATGTCATCTATGAGAATGTATGAGGATTAAAACAGACTTTCAAGTATTAGTTCGATTCTGTGAAGTAGAGACCGTACTTCGGTACGGGCAGTGTGTGGGGTGCTTAACCTCTTCCCACCTTGAAACCGTGATCCCTTACCTTGAATCTCTGGCCGCAGATCAAAAGGAGTCATTTTAGAGGAAGGAATCTTCGGATCCCCTTCTCTAACGTTTCTACGGGGTCTAGCCGACTGTAGATTCGAAGTAACTGGCTAGTGGCGACTCTGGTCTTATATAAACTCATTTGACACATCCAGCTTAAACACGACAACCAAACAAAGCCCTTGAGAACGAGGCAAGCCAGTGGCACAAACGGCGATTTCGCACTCACGCATCCTCCTATCCTTCCTTTTCCCGAAAGGGGAAGGGACGAGAACGTCGTGTGGGGAGCGCGGAAACGGCGAGGGTCCACAACCGTCCTTCCGACGGCTTTCACACTACGTCCCATTTTCGGCTTTGGTTATAGGTAGACCATCCCCCGGTTGGTAATAGGTAGCCCTTTTTGGAATTTCCACCATTTTTTCATCATTCCCAATTTCATCCTTCCTTTTCCTTTTTCTTTTAAATTAGATAGGATTTTTAGAAATCCATATCTTTCGTTATTTTCCCATGGACAAGGATGAACAAAGTACCCCGGCTTAGTTTCTCGACACCTTAAATCAAAGTCTAGCTAATACACAAATCACATAATTCGTTCAACCCATGAAAATCGTGTAATGTGAACTAGGTGTAAAAGTGTTCAAATTTTCCATCAATCACATAAATAGGGGAATCCTCATATAAAACCATTATGTTAAGAAAAATTCAAGACTTGCAATATCACACACTTCGTATCTCCTCCTCTTATGCTCGTATCATCTCAAATGCATAGAAATAAGGTTTTCTAGAGGAGTTTTGAAATTTTAGAAAATTCAAAAAAAAATTCGCACATATGATGATCGAAATGTTGCAGCATGTTAGATGAGGAATCTCATTTCACCCCCCAACCAAATCTTGCATTGTCCTCAATGTAACAAAAAAAATATGTAATGAGCAAAACATGAGAGCAATTCGAAAATAAAGGGGAGTAAGCGATGATAGTACCTGAGAGAATGAAAAGTGAAATTCTACCTCCTTCTAACAAACCTATGAAAAAGTAAACAAAAGCAACAAAATCCTAATTCTAACTACTCTATACCTCCATCAGACTAGGAGATCAAACATTCTGATACACAGGATCAGTCAGAGGCATGGACATACTTTTTGAAGGAAACTTCTTAAAGAACGGCTTTAATCACTGACCATTCACGTTAAAGATGTTGTCGTTCCTAGGATTCAACAACTCGATGGTCCCATATGGATAAACAATTTGTACTATGTAGGGACCGGTCCATCGAGATCTCAATTTCCTCGAAAATAAATGTAGGCGAGAATTATACATAAGGACTATTTTATTAATCGTGAATGTCTTACGAAGAATGTTCTTATCATGGAACACTTTCGTCTTGTCCTTGTAAATTCTCGCATTTTCATAAGCGTCGTTTCGGAGTTCTGTAAGTTCATTTAGTTGAAATTTGCGCAACGAGCTTGCCTTGTTAGAATTAAAATTCATCTTCTTTATTGCCCAATATGCCCTATGTTCTAACTCCACAGGCAAGTGACAAGCCTTCTTATAGACAAGTCTATAGGGAGACATTCCAATAGGGGTCTTAAAAGCGGTACGGTAAGCCCAAAGTGCATTGATAAGTCGAGGCGACCAATCCTTACGATCGGGGTTCACCATTTTCTCCAAAATATGTTTAATCTCCCTATTGGATATCTCAGCTTGTCTACTTGTTTGTGGGTGATAGGGCATGCTTACTTTGTGATTAATGCCATATTTCTTCATTAAGGTTTCAAATGGGCGATTACAAAAGTGAGACCCTCCATCACTTATAATGACTCGAGGTGTTCCAAACCGGGAAAGAATATTCTCTTTTAAGAAATGAATGACTGTTTTATGGTCATTATTCCGGCATGGGATCGCCTTTGGACACATAGTCAACAGCAAGCAAGATATATACGTTTCCAAAAGAAGATGGGAATGGACCCATGAAATCGATGCCCCAACAATAAAAAATTTCAATTATTAAGATGGGGTTGAGAGGCATCATATTTCTAAGGGAGATTCCTCCCAATTTCTGACAAGGCTCACATGTTTTGCAAAACTCATGGGTGTCCTTGAACATAGTGGGCAAATAAAACCCACATTGCAGAATTTTGGCTATGGTCTTCTTAGCCAAAAAGTGGCCAACACACGCCTAAGAATGACAAAAGGAGATGATACTTTGTTGTTAATCATCTGGCACACATCTCCTTATGATTTGATCGGGACAATACTTGAATAAGTATGGGTCGTCCCATAGGAATTTTCGCACCTCATTGAAGAACTTATCCTTATCTTGCTTTTTCCAATGTGTAGGAATCGTACCTGTAGCAAGATAGTTAGCAATGTCCCCATACCATGGAAATTGGGAGACTTTAAAAAGTTGTTCATCAGGGAACATGTCATAGATCGCGGTCGTTTCAGGGGAATCAGTGAGAACATGTCGAGAGAGGTGGTCAGCCACTATATTTTCTACTCCTTTCTTATCACGTATCTCTATATCAAATTCTTGGAGTAGAAGGATCCATCTTAACAACCGTGGTTTAGCATCCTTCTTAGAGAGAAGATATTTAAGCGCGGCATGGTCAGTGAATATGATGATCTTGGATCCAATCAAGTAGGACCTAAACTTGTCCAAAGCAAAACTACGGCTAAAAGTTATTTTCTGTAGTAGTGTAGTTTGCTCGGGCTGAGTTTAAGGTTCTACTTGCATAGTAGATAACACATGGTTTCTTCTCTTTTCTTTGGCCTAGCACAGCCCCAATAGCATAGTCGCTTGCATCACACATAATTTCAAAAGGAAGGCTCCAATCAGGTGGTTACATTATGGGAGCATATGTCAACATACCTTTAAGTTTGGTAAAGGCATTTTAACAATCTTCATTCCACTCGAATGAATTCTCCTTTTGAAGTAGGTTACATAAAGGACGAGAGAGTGAACTGAAGTCCTTTATGAACCTTCTATAAAATCTGGCGTGTCCCAAAAAGGACTGCACATCTCGTATGCTCTTGGGTGGTGAAAGGTTAGAGATAAGATCGATTTTCGCTTTGTCCACCTCAATTGCATTTTATGAGACGATGTGACCAAGTACAATTCCCTTTTGAACCATGAAGTGACATTTCTCCCAATTCAACACAAGGTTCTTCTCTTCACATCTTTTCAACACAGATTTTAAGTGCACAAGGCACTCATCAAAGCTACAACCAAATACTGAGAAGTCATCCATGAAGACTTCGAGAATTGTCCCCACCATATCAGAAAAGATACTCATCATACAACGTTGAAAAGTGGCAGGGGCATTGCATAGTCCAAACGGCATCCGTCGATAGGCGAAAGTGCCGAATGGACATGTGAATATAGTCTTTTCTTGGTCTTCAAGGGTGATCTCTATCTGGTTGTACCCTGAATAGCCATCAAGGAAGCAAAAATGGGAATGACCCACCAACCTTTCAAATTTTGATCAACAAATGGTAGGGGGAAGTGGTCTTTCCTTGTAACTGTGTTTAGCTTCTTGTAGTCAATGCACATTCTCCAACCGGTAATGACTCTGGTTGGTATGAGTTCATTATTGGCATTAGTTACGATGGTTATTCCGAATTTCTTAGGCACTACTTGAGTTGGGCTTACCCATTGACTATCGGATATTGGGTGAATAATACCCACATCCAATAGTTTCACCACTTCGGCCTTAACCACATCCTTCATGTTTGAATTGAGTTGTCTTTGTGGTTCCCTAGATGTCTTCGCATTATCCTCAAGGTGTATGCGATGAGTACAAATCAACGGGTCTATGCCTTTGAGATCCGCAATCGACCATCTAATGACACTCTTATGCTCTATTAGTGGCTATTAGCCTACGCTCTTGTTCCTCATCCAAGTGGAAAGAAATCACCACCAGATATGTCTCATCTCGACCTAAATATACATATTTCAACGCACTTGGTAATGATTTTAGGTCGACTGTTGATGCCTTGATATTGGATGGGAGAGGCTTTTTCTCATTTAAGGGTACAGGCTCAAATAGTGCCCTCCATGTTTTGTTATCAAGTACCGACATCACATCTAAAATGGCATCCATCTCTCGTATTGTGTCATCATTTATCTCATGAGAGTGGGCCACACATGCCTCCAAAGGGTCGGAATATAATGTCAGGGGGAATGTATCCTCCACGAACGATTTAATCACATTTATCTCATGGATCTCATCATCAACTTCCCATGGTTGTTTGCATAAATCAAATATATTCAGCTCGAGAGTCATATTTCAAAGGACATTTGTACACCCGTTTCTACAATTGATAATCGCATTGGAAGTAACTAGAAAAGGGCGGCCAAGTGTGACGGGAATTTGAGCACCGGTACCTATCACGGGATGTGTATCCAAGACAATAAAGTCTACTGGATAGTAGAATTTATCAACTTGGACTAAAACATCCTCAATCACTCCTCTTGGTATACGAATAGATCTATTAGAAAGTTGGAGTGTGGTTTTGGTGGGTTTCAATTCACCTAACCCAAGTTGTTCATAAACCGAGTACAGAATGAGGTTAACACTTGCCCCTAAATCGAGTAAGGCTTGTTTAATCCAGTAGTCTCCTATGATGCATGAGATGGTTAGACTACCCGGATCCTTGTATTTTTGGGGCACCTCTTGTTTGATAATAGCACTTAAATTCTCAATCAAAAGTACTTTGTTGTGAACATTGTGTTTCCTTTGGACTGTACACAATTCCTTTAGAAATTTGGCATAGGATGGTATTTGTTTTATGGCATCCAACAACGGGATGTTGATCTTCACCTGCTTGAAAACCTCTAAAATTTTTAAGTTTTTGTCTAAAGGTTTGGGTGAAATCAACCTTTGGGGAAATAGGGCAACCGGCTTATATTGCCTTTCCGGTTCTTTCTCTTGTGGAGTGTTATTTAAGCTATCATCCTCTTTGGAATTTTTCAGATCCTTAGGCTTTGGGGTCTTCATCGGATTAGATTTATCAATTATTTTCCCACTTCTCAAAGTGGTGATAGCTTGAACATGCTCCGTATGTTGGGAGGATGAGCTTGCGTCTTGTATCTCAAATTGGGCTCTTGGGTTAAGAAGAGGTTGGGCAGGAAGTGTGCCTTTCTCCCTAACACTGAGGTGAGATTCAACTTCTAGCCATTGAGGTTTTCAAGTCATTGATGGCTTGAGTTGAACTTTGATTAAATTTCAATTGCTCTTGTATGAACCCATCTATTTTCAGAGAATTAGTCTTGTTATATTCAGCTTGAACCAATACGAATGCAGCCAACATCTCCTCTAGCGTAACTTTTGGTGTAATGACTAGGGATGGACCTAGTAAAGGTTGAGCTTGAGGGATATTGTTTGCATTCGTAGTGGGTCCATTCCTCCAACTGAAGTTGGGATGGTTCTTCCAACTAGAATTATACGTGTTAGAGTTTGGAGCACCAAATTGCCGTTGATAACTGTTTATGGCATTTGATTATTCTTGTAAGATGTCTTGGACTGCTGAAATTGTGGGACAATCTTGTGTTGTATGTTGATTTCCGGCACAAATTCCACAAACAGTTTCAATGTCTTTTAAGTTGATCGTCTCTCCTTTCTTTAATTCCATGGCCTCGACTTTTCTTGTGAGGCTAGCCACACGTGCACTTATGTTATCTTCTTCTAAGAGGACATAAATTCCTCCTTTTTCCTTTTGTTGGCTAGTCTTGGAATTTGTTGGTTTAGATGTATCCTAAGAATGTGCATTCTCGGCCAATTCCTCCAAATAGTCCTTCCTCGGCTTCCTTATTCATGAACTCCCCATTACACATCATCTCTACGAATTGGCGCATGGGTGAAGTCAATCCTTCATAGAAAAAGCTTATAACCCATCAAATTTCATAGCCATGATGTGGGCATGCATTTAACAAGTATTTAAACCTCTCCTAACATTGGAAAAAGGTTTCATCCTCCTTTTAGGCAAAATTCATGATAAGGCGCCTCAACATATTTGTTTTGTGAGTAGGGAAGAACTTTTTAATGAACTCCCTAGACATATCAGTCCATGTGCCAATTGATCTTGGCCTTAATTCATGAAGCCAACCTTTAGCTTTATCTTTAAGGGTAAAAGGAAATAATTTTAAGTCTCACCACATCATCAGTTACGTTTGCAAAGTGCATGGTGGCTATTACCTCATCAAATTCCGTAAGGTGTTAATAGGCACTTTTATTGTCTAATCCATGAAATCTCGGGAAGAGTTGGATTACTCCCGGTTTCAAATCTACATTCCCTGCATTTTATGGAAAAATTATGCATGAGGGAGTGCTCGCTCTTGCTAGTTGCAAGTAATCACATAATGTTCTTGGTCGGGGAACATTCTCAACTACATTCTCTCCCATTTCGGTTTGGTTTTGGCCTAGATTTTGATTGGCCATAGGATTGGGTTGATTTACAGCCATACTTTTAGACAAAATTAGAGAATTTAGATGTCTCCTATTACGTGGTTCTCTGTCAATTCCTTCTACTATTCCCCCTTCACTAATGAGTCGGTTATTAGAATCCCGAGCCCAATGTGGCATGCAAATCCTAAAAGAATGAAAAAAAAAGAATTCTTTCTTCCTTCCTTTACTTCTCTCTAAGACCGAAGCACAAGGTGTCTTACAATGGCTGAGCCAGAAGCAAGGATAAAGACCGATTTCTCCTCGTCAATAGGGGTTCAGAGAACTCCCCACCCACTCTTTGAATCTTTTGAGAAAAGTGCAGAAAAAGAAGAAAGAGGAATAGAGTAGAGTTGAGAAAAGAAATCTTTGAGCATAAGGTGATCCAAGACAACAGTGCTGACCAATAGGAATCAAGGCGGCACAAGGCCAACCTATCAGAGATAAAAAAAAAAAAAGGAGTCTCCACCCACTCTACAAGAGATGAATATGATAGGAATGAATATGGGAAGAAGAAGAGTAAGGTTAGAAAGATAAAACTTGATTTTAGAACTTAAGATCCTTAACTTCTTCTTCAACTTCCTAAAATCCCTGCAAAAGAAAAAGATCAAAATAAAACAAACTAAGTTAATATTATTCCTAAAAATTTCAATGGAAACTCTCTTCAGAAATTCTATTAAAACTGTCAAAGTCCCCGGCAACGGCGCCAAAAACTTGTTCGCTTCCCCAAGTGTAGGGTTGTGATGTAGTAATAATCTCGGTAAGACCGAGGTCGATCCACAGGGACTTATGTAGGAATTTACAAAACACTTCCAATAGTTCTACTGAAGAGCTAACTAACAGATTTGTAGAAGATTAATGTAGATAGTAACTTTGAATTAAACTGAAGGTAAGCAATTAATAAAAGGCACTAGGGGTTCAAGGAACCACTTGTAGCAATCCTTGATGCTCAATTCATTGTGGTTTCTTACTTTCTCAACTAGAATCAAAATTAAGTTCTATCTAGCCGGATGATAGAGCAGTTAAACCAAACAATCTGTCATATGTGTGAATCATGTACATGATTCTCTCAATTCAAGCTAGAACGTGAGCACACTCAATTGCATAGGTCAGTCCCAATTCCAACAGGTTAAGATCACAATCATAATCAACATTAAACTCTATCACTAAGCATAACTATATCATGATTTGAACTTGATCCAAATCACATACACAGTCTCACATACTTCAGAATTTTCAGAAAAGTTAGACTTTTGGTATGAAGCTCCCACATGAATATCATAGATCTAGAGCGTATTCCAATTCCTCGGATCACACAGGTCTAGACTAGCTCAAAACAATTAAGAACTCACGCAATTCTTCCAAACATCCATGAGTCATCATTAGATTAAGAAAAACTACTTAGAACTTTATTTAAACTTCAAACCATTGTTCTTCAATAGAAATCCAACTTAAAACCAAATCAAATGAATTGAAACATCTTAGATTCACTACAAGCTTCACCGCTTATCCCTAGCTAAGAGGTTTAGCCGTTCATGATCCAAGGAAACATGAAAATAACTAAACAAAGCATAAACTAGAAAACCAAACTAGGAGGAGTTGTAGAACTCCGAAATCGACTTCCGTCATCTCCCACCATGCTTAATCCCTTCTAGGATGCCCTAGGAACGATCCCTAGATGTCCTTTTATAGTGGGGAAGCTCTGCTTCGTCGGAATCATCTAGAAATTGCATAAGGTTACGCAGTGCGCAGAGAAAATCAGAACCCAGAATAGAAGTTGTCTGTTTTTGCATGTGGCCGACAGGTCACGATCGGTCGGACCTCTCTGTTTGACAATCCAGGGAGTATAGATGGGTGGCCGACCTGCTGGCCGACCGGTCTTGATCAGTCGGACCTAACTGGTCCTTCATCCAGCGTCCTTCAAAGGTGGCTAGTGGAGTGGCCGACCAGTCACGACCGGTTGGACCTTCTTCCCTTTACATTTTCTTTCATCCTTTCTTCTTCTCCTCCTCTCCTTGCTTTCTTCTTTCTTTGGACCTCCTTCAAACTTCATCCAATTGTTCTACATGGATCCTTTTGGTCTCCAATTGGCGAAGTTCATTCTCATTCCTACAATCACGTAACATGCGCTAGATGGGCCTTTTAAGCATGAAAACCATGCATATAATGTGATGTAATGGCCAATGCAATGTATAAATTGGAGGTTCAACATTCATGTGCTTAGGACATGAGTTCCTTGCAATTCTCTGAGATTATCATGTTTGGATTGATTAGATTCGAATTGTAGTGACCCTAGAGCATACCATAGTCCATTGGCATGGTCGTTACTTCAAAGGCTACATATTCGACTTCTATGGGCTTTATTAGAACTAGAACCTTGTTCTTCAACTTGAGTAGAGATTGTTTGTGTTTGAATGCCATATCTTCCAATTAGAAGAGAGATAGAACTTCAATTCTAGTTGTGTTATGCTTGGATGAATGAATTCACATGAGAGCTATCACAAGTGGATCCTCAAAAGCCTTAGTTCCCTTTAATTACAGATTTTTACAATTACTGTTTTAAGTTAATTTAGAAACTTGAAATCCTTAATTCATTGAATCTGAAGTTGCTGGAACAAGTTGAATTGGTTTACCTTATTCCCTGTTGATTGACCTCAATCTTACCGAGATTTATTACTACATCGCAGCCTTGCACTTGAGGCGAGCGAACAAGTTTTTGGCGCTGTTGCCAGGGAACTAGGTTAAATGGTTCTAAATTGTTTTAGTGGCTATAGAGTAGAAGTAGTTAGGTTTTATTGTTCTCTTAGGATTAGTTTTTTTGAATTATAGAACTAACAAAGTTTGTTTTGTTTTGTAGGAAGTTCTTCTAGTTCAAGCAAATCGGGTACTATCCTTCCAACTTGAACTTTTTAGTTTTCAGTTTTATTTTCAGATTTTAGGATTTAGGTTTAGTTTAGATTTTGGATTGTGTGGTTTATGTCCCATTGGGAATGTGACCACAAAAATCGTCTCCAATCCAAAGATGGTTTAGTTGGACCACTCTCCGTTCATAGACGAGTCCGAAAATCTATAGGACATCGTGAAAATTTGGGAAGTATGAATCAAATTCCATTAGGGAATCCCCCCCCCCCCCCCCCCCCCCCCCCCCTACTCCAACCACAAACGCAAATCAAGAGGGAGTATGAGAGAATGAGGTGCACAATGCTCCTCTAATGAGATCTTTACGGGATTACCTACAACCGGCCCGTGCAACTACACCCTCGTGCGTGGTCTTACCACCAACCGGGGAAACATTGATATAAAGTCGGGTGTAATTCAACTCATACCAAGGTTCCATGGGCTAGATCCTGAGAGCCCATACTTACACTTAAAGGAATTTAAAGAAGTGGTGGCTAGGTTACAATATTAGAATGTCTCAGAATATGCCATCAAACTTAAACTCTTTCCATTCTCATTGAAAGAAAGAACCAAGAGTTGGCTCCACTCTCTTAGACCACACTCGATAGGGTCATGGAATGAGATGACTCGAAAATTCTTGAAAAAGTTCTTCCCGGCTCATAAAACAAACACCCTTCGAAGAGCCATAATGAACTTTTCGGTTAAAGAGAATGAATCATTCTTCCAATGTTGGGAAAGGTTTAAGGACCTCCTACTGGCTTGGCCACATCACGGCTACGAAAGCTGGCGAATCATAAACTTCTTCAATGATGGATTAAGTTCCAATATGCGCCAATTCATAGAGATGATGTGCGACGGCGAGTTTATGAGCAAAAATCCAGATGAAGCTTGGAGTTACTTGGATATGTTGGCTGAGAATGCCCAATCATGGGATACCTCAGACAAATCTAATAACCTCAAGCCTTCTCAAGAAAAAGAGAAAGGAGAGATTTATATCCTTAAGGAGGAAGATGATGTGAATGCAAGGCTAGCCAGCCTCACAATGAAGATCGAAGCCATGGAACTTAGTAAGAGTGGAGTTGCAAAGTCGAATGAAGCTATTGAGACCACATGTGGGATTTGTTTCACTAATATACATGCTATGCAAGATTGTCCTACAATTCCTGCGTTTCAAGAGGTGTTACATGAACACGCAAATGCCACATATGGTTATCAATGGCCTTTCAATGGACCGGTGGGTAACACGTACAATTCTACTTGGAAGAACCACCCGAATTTCAGTTGGAAGAATGCTCCCACGGGCAATCCAACCAACTCTCAAGGAGGGCCACCCATGCAAAATATAGCCCCACCTCAATTCTCAATGGAGGATATTTAAAGACGTTTATCCAAGGGAAAACGCAAATTAATCAATCAAATCAGCAAATGTTCCAAGAGATTAAAGTCTTGGTCGATGAGATTAAGGGACGCTTGAATGCTAGGGAAGGGACCTTTCCAGCCCAACCTCTGCCCAATCCAAAGCAAGTACATGAAGTAAGCATTCCTAATCCCTCTAACCAAAATATGGAGCAAGTCAAATCCATCACCACTCTTAAAAGTGGTAAATAAATTGACAAAACTATTCCGGTGAAGGCCGACAAGCCTAATGATCCGATAAATTCTGAGGATGAGGACGGATCTAACTTAGCCCCACAAGAAACGGAACGCGTTTATAAGCTCGTAGCACCATTCCCTTCGATATTAGTTGCTCCAAAATCTCTCCCAAACTCTCATGACATTTTAGAGATTTTCAGACAAGTCAAGATCAACATTCCACTATTTGAGCCATCAAACAAATCACGTCTTATGCCAAGTTTCTAAAGGACCTATGCACAACTAAATGCAAATATAATGTGCAACAGAAGGCCTTTTTGAATGAGCAAGTGAGTGCCATTCTCACTCAAAAGAACCCTCCAAAATTCAAGGATCCCGATAGTCCCACAATTTCCTGCATCATTGGTGACTACCAGATTGAGCGTGCATTGCTAGACTTGGAGGCAAGCGTAAACTTGATCCCGTACTCGGTATATGAGCAATTGGGTCTTGGTGAATTAAAACCCACCAAAACCACGTTGCAACTAGCTGATAGATCCATCTGTGTACTGAGAGGGATAGTTGAGGATGTTTTAGTCCAAGTTGACAAATTCTACTACCCGGTGGATTTTATCATCTTGGACACACAACCGGTTATAGATGCTAGACTCAAATACTGGTGATTTTAGGCCGCCCGTTCTTTGCTACATCAAACGCAATCATAAATTGCCGGAACGGGGTGATGCAATTATCTTTTGGGAACATGACATTAGAGGTGAATGTGTTCCAAATGGGTAAAAGGCATAGGGATGTTGATGACGACGAGCTCTTCAAGGTAAACATGCTCGAATCTTTTGAAGAAGAAGAGCTCCTCCAACTTGAACCACTAGAAAGCTTGGAGATATGTTTGGCACATTTCGAGGATTCCAAAGACCCCATCATTCATGAAATTGTGCAAGCATTGAATATTGAGAAACTGGTAGTTGGTACTAACCAGTGGAGGCCCTATTTTAAAAGATTGCCACCAACCACATCAAGGCCTCTACCGTCTAACATCAAACCACCGAAGCTTAACCTTAAGCCATTGCCATCCGAGCTTAAATATGTATATTTGTGTCAAGAAGAAACATTTCTGATTGTCATTGCCTCTCACCTAGGGAAAGACTAAGAGCTCAGGTTGATTGAGCTACTAAAAGAACATAAGGGAGCCATAGGATGGACAATAGCAGATCTCAAGGGGATAGACTCTTCAGTTTGTACTCACCGTATACACCTTGAAGAAAATGCAAAAACGACTAGACAACCTCAAAGAAGGCTAAATCCAAACATGATGGAGGTTGTTAAAGCAGAGGTGTTAAAGCTACTAGATCTGGGTATCATCTACCCTATCTCGGATAGCCAATGGGTGAGTCTTACCCAAGTTGTCCCTAAGAAATCCGGTATTACCATAATAGAAAACGCCAACAACAAGCTTATACCGACTAGAGTGACCACCGATTGGCGTATGTGCATTAATTATCAGAAGCTAAACATGGTCACTAGGAAGGACCACTTCCCTCTCCCATTCATGGATCAAATTTTGGAGAGGTTGGCGGGTCATTCCTATTATTGCTTCCTAGATGGTTATTCCGGTTACAATCAAATTGAAATAGCCCCAGAAGACCAAGAGAAGACCACTTTTACATGCCCGTTTGGCACCTTTGCATACCGAAGAATGCCATTTGGGCTATGTAATGCACCCGCCACATTCCAACGATGTATGTTGAGTATTTTCTCAGACATGGTGGGTGAATTTCTCGAGGTATTCATGGACGATTTTTCTATTTTTGGTTGTACTTTTGATGAGTGCCTTAATCACTTGAGGTTGGTCTTGACAAGGTGTGAGGAGAAAAACCTCGTCTTAAACTGGGAAAAGTGTCATTTCATGGTACAAAGAGGAATAGTCCTTGGACATATCATCTCGTCCAATGGAATAGAGGTAGACCGGGCTAAAATTAATATTATTTCCAATCTACCACCACCCAAAAGCACACACGATGTGCGGTCCTTCCTTAGGCTTTTACAAAAGGTTCATAAAGGATTTCAGTCATATCTCTAGGCCCTTCTATAACCTTCTCCAAAAGGAGAACCAATTTGAGTGGAATGCCGAATGTCAATTAGCTTTTTCAAAGCTGAAAGACATGTTAACAACCGCTCCTATCATGCAACCACCGGATTGGTCCATACCTTTTGAGTTGATGTGCGATGCGAGCGATTACGCTATTGGGGCGGTGTTAGGCCAAAAGAAGGATAAGAAGCCCCATGTTATCTACTATGCTAGTAGGACTTTAAATCCCGCCCAAGTCAATTACTCGACTACGGAGAAGGAGCTCCTAGTTATCATTTTTGCCTTGGACAAATTCAAGCCTTACTTAATAAGATCCAAGGTCATTGTTTACACGGATCATGCAGCGCTGAAGCACCTTCTTTTTACGAAGGATGCTAAGCCTTGTTTGCTTAGATGGATCCTACTCCTTCAAAAATTCAAGCTGGAAATCAAGAACAAGAAGGGAGTAGAGAATGTGGTGGCGGATCATCTATCCTGCCTAGTTCTACCTAATTCCATTGACGAGTCACCTATTGAGGACTCATTCCCTGATGAGCAACTCTTAGTTGCTATGCATCCACTTTGGTAAGCTGACATAGCCAATTATCTTTCCACAGGTACGATGTCGATTCATTGGACTGTGCAGGACAAACGAAAATTTTTAAGGAAAGTGCGCAGATTTTTCTAGGATGAACCTTTACTTTTTAAATATTGCCCAGATCAAATAATTAGGAGATGTGTCCCTGATGATGAACATAATTCTGTCATCTCCTTTTGTCATGATCAAGCAGGTGGGGGTCACTTTTTCCGCCAAGAAAACCACTGCTGAAAATTTTACAGTGTGGTTTTTATTGGCCCACTCTATTTAAAGACACCCACGAGTTTTGCAAAGCATGCAAGCGCTGCCAGAAGCTAGGAGGGTTTTCCCGTCGGAATATGATGCCCCTTACCCCAATTCAACATCTTGAAGTCTTCGACTATTGGCACATCGATTTCATGGGACAGTTCCCCTCATCTTTTGGACATGTCTATATATTGCTTGCCATAAACTATGTGTCTAAATGAATAGAGGTTATTCCATGTAGAACCAACGATCATCGTACGGTTCTAAAGTTCCTTAAAGAAAACATACTTTCTAGATTTGGAATGCCTCGAGCTATCATTAGTGATGGTGGTTCTCACTTTTGCAATAGTCCTTTTGAAGCCTTAATGAAGAAATATGGCATTAGGCATAAGGTGAGTACCTCATACCACCCACAGACGAGTGGGCAAGCTGAAATTTTCAATCGGAAAATCAAACAGATTTTGAAAAAGACGGTGAGGTCGGATCGTAAAGATTGGTCATTGAGATTAGATGATGCGCTTTGGGCTCACCGTACCAGCTTACAAGACCCCTATTAGAATGTCCCCTTATAGACTTGTCTATGGGAAAGCTTGCCACTTGCCTGTGGAGATTGAACACAAAGCCTATTGGGCAATTCGGGCATTGAATTTTGACATTGACAAAGCTATCTCGCTTCGCAAACTCCAACTTAATGAGCTTAATGAGATCCGGAACGATGCTTATGAGAACTCGAGGATTTACAAGAGTAGGATGAAGGCCTTTCATAACAAACATATCTTTAGGAAATCCTTTCATGGAGGTCAGAAAGTGCTCTTGTACAATTCCCAACTTCATCTTTTTTTGAAAAAATTAAGATCTCGATGGACCGGCCCATATATTGTTAAAGAAGTTTTTCCTCATGGGGCTGTCGAGATAGAGAATGCTACAAAATGGTAATTTTTTTAAAGTGAATGGACAATGCCTTAAACCATTTGTCGAGAAATTTGATTCAGTGGACATGTCCATCACTCTGAATGATCCTGTGTATCAGGATGATTGATCTCTTAGTCTGACAGAGGTATAGTGTAGGTAAGTTTAGTTATTTTAGTTTTGCTTGCTTAGTAGATTTAGTTGTCGGAGTTGTAGACTTCCATGATCGACTCTCTGAGGTACTATTGTTCTCACTCTCTTGTATTTTACCATTGCTCTCATGTTTATGCTCATTGCATATCTTTTTCCATTGAGGACAATGCAAGATTTGATTCGGGGGTGAGATGAAATTCCTCATCTATCAGTTTGTAACATTTCGAGCTTCATATGTGCAAATTTTTTTCGAATTTTCTGAAAATTCAAAACTCGTTTAGAAAACCTTGTTTCTATGCACTCGGGATGATATGGGTATAAGAAAAGGATATATGAAGTGATGAATGTTGCAAGTCTTAAACTACTCTTAATATAATTGTTTTATATGTGAATTCCCCTATTTATGTGATTGATAGAAAATTTGAACACTCTTACACCTAATTCACATTACACGATTTTTATGGTTGAAGGGATTAAGTGATTTGTGGATTGGTTAGACTTAGATTTAAGGTGTTGAGGAACCAAGCCGGGGTACTTTGTCCATCCTTGTCCATGGGAAAATAACGAAAGATATGGATTTCTAAAAATCCTATCTAATGTAAAAGAAAAGGAAAAAGGAAGGATGAAAATTGGGAATGATGGAGAAAATGGTGGAAAATTTCGAAAAGGGCTGCCTATTTACCAACCGGGGGATGGTCTACTCGTAACCAAAGCCGGAAATGGGACGTAGTGTGAAAGTCGTCGGAAGGACGGTAAGGCAAATTCCTGTCATAGGCTTGTTGTTGCTCTGTACACCTTAAGATCCATAGTTTAGTTGATCTATGAAGAAGATAATCCCAAAAACTCATGAGATGAACTTTCACTATGCACACTAGGTTGAATTTGTTTGAGTTCCTCTATTTATCAATCAATCAACGGGAATTTCATATGGACACTTATTATGTTTTGAGAGTTTAAGGTTTCAACTTCTATCACCTCATTTTTCTAAATTTTACACTTGTATGTCTTGGAATGGATAGAAACATAGTTTATGAAGGAGAGTTGGTTTTTGGAGGTTTGAACGTGTTTCATGCATATTTTGCTCGGAACTAGCAAAAAGCTGGTTGGGGGTATGTTGAGCTCCCATTTTATACATTTTCTAGCCCATTACATCACATTACATGATGGTTTGCATGCTTTAAAGACCCATCTAATGCTTGTTTTGTGTATGTAGGAATATAAGAGAGAAGTCATGAAATTGTTGCTAAAAGGGGCCTTTAGAACCACATTGAAGACATTGAAAAGAAGCCTAGAAGAATCACGTTAGAAAGACCTGGATTGGCCAGAAGAAAGAAGAGTTTAGAATAATGTCAGAAGGCCACCGGGCGCCCGACCAAAACATGGCCGGGCGCCCGAAATTGGATGATAATCTGTTGAAATTGCTGGGCAGTTCTGGACCTGACCGGGCACCCGACCAACATATGGCTGGGCGCCCGATATTCAAAGTGGATTTTATCATTAAGTTGCTAACTGAATTGAAGCACGGTCGGGCGCCCGACCAAAATGTGACCGGGCGCCCGACCAACGTCCGACTGCCGATAAAAGTGCGTAAGTTTTTACGCAATCAGAGGCGGTTCATGGTTTTTCCTATAAAAGGACATCTTGGCATCCTTGCTAGGAAATCCTAGAACAATCCTAAGTTCGTGGGGAGCAAGGGAGATCATCGTGGAGCGATCGCAACTCCTCTGATTAGGGTTCTAGTTTTTCATGTTTTTGTTTAGTTTTTCTTTGAATTCTAGTTGAAGCATGATAATGCTCGGCTAGATACTCTTAGCTAAGGTTAAGAGGTGAAGTTTGTGAGTATTTATCATGTTGGATTCGTTCTAATTCAAGTACCTTGCTTAAAGTTTTGATTTTTAAGTTCTAGTTTGAATAAAAGTGATATTTTTGGATATTTTATGAGAGTTCATATGCTTAGGACATGAGTTCCTTACAATTCTCTGAGATTATCATGTTTGGATTGATTAGATTCGAATTGTAGTAACCCTAGAGCGTACCATAGTCCATTGGCATGGTCGTTACTTCGAAGGCTGCATATTCGACTTCTATGGGCTTTATTAGAACTAGAACCTTGTTCTTCAACTTGAGTAGAGATTGTTTGTGTTTGAATGTCATATCTTCCAACTAGAAGAGAGATAGAACTTCAATTCTAGTTGTGTTATGCTTGGATGAATGAATTCACATGAGGGCTATCACAAGTGGATCCTCAAAAGCCTTGGTTCCTTTAATTACAGATTTTTACAATTACTATTTTAAGTTAGTTTACAAACTTGAAATCCTTAATTCATTGAATCTAAAGTTGCTGGAACAAGTTGAATTGGTTTACCTTATTCCTTGTGGATCGACCTCAGTCTTACCCAGATTTATTACTACATCGCAGCCTTGCACTTGAGGCGAGCGAACAGATTCTCGAGGGTTCTTCATCGGTGGGTGACTTGTGCTATAAAAGGACACCTCCTCTTCATTCCCAAGGCATGCTAGGAAGTGAGGAAAATCAAGGAGACTTCGAAGAAGGATTCCTTCCTATTTTCTTCTAGTTTCTAGTTGTTTTTCATGTTTTTTAAGCTTTTAGTTTAAGGATGTTAGAGATGAACTAAAACCTCTTAGTTAGGGCTAAGAGGTAAAGCTTTTGATTCATTTTTTATAGATTGATGTAACCTAGGTTTCCTTTTTAAGATTTAATTGATGAATTTGATTTGATAAAAGTTTGAATAAAGTACTAATTTAGTTTTTCTTTGATCTCTTGATGACTTCGGGCTCATGTGTTTCTTAGTGAATCTAAATCTAGTAGCTTACGTTTCTGCACTGTTTATACTTGTGTAGTTCATTGATCTATCATCGATTCCGAGTATGATAGACTCTTTGATTTCCTTGTGTACAATGACATGATCTTAATATGGGAACTAGTTTAAACTAAAGTTTTATTCTTTTTATGTCAATCTGAGATATTTATTTTGCTGATTGATTTTGATTTAATTGAAGTTCAAATTATTGGTTGTACTAAAGTCTAGTGATAGGATTTGATGAAAGTTATGATTATGAGCTTAACTAGATTGGATAAAGGCTTGGCATATGCAATTGAGTGTGCCCAATGCCTGAGCATTGTTGTGGGAATCGAATCAATGAACAAGCAACTATTTTAAATAGTGTTGATTGAACCGCTCTATATTCCGATCAGATAGAGATATAAATTCGATTCCGATTGAGTTGTGAGAGGCCTAGTTATGTTGATGCATTAAAAATAATCAAAAGTGGATCCTTGGCGCTTTAGTGCCTTTTAGATTATTATTACTTCTCATATTCACTGTTTTATTCCAAATCCTTATTTTTCAGATTTAGTTCTTAATATGATCTCAATTCTAAGTTATTTTAGATAAATTTTGAGAATATCCACATACAAATCTCTGTGGGATGATACTCGGTCTTTCCGAATTTATTACTACTTCGCAACCCTATACTTGGGGAGTGAACAAAAATAAATTTTCAAATTCAACGTGCACAACCGATCGATCGTGTCTTCTGGTTGACCAGTCTGACAATCAATTGCGACTTATCTGTTTCAGTCCAGCAAGGTTCGACAAAAATCGACCCATGCTCAAGAAAATTCGACCGATCAGACGACCGGTCTGGGCAATGGACGACCGTTGGACAGGCTATCTTTTTTAGAATTTTTCCTTCTTCCTTCTCTTTCTTCCTTGCTTCTTTCCTCCACCTCTTGACTCTTCTTCCATTAAACTTCAATGTGTGCTAAGAAGGTTCTTTTATCATAGAATTCATGAGGTTCCTCTCTCATTCCTACAAACACAAAAACACATACAAGGTAAGTCTTTTAACACTTAAAGTATGCATAATGTATGAATTAGGGTTAGAATATGCACAATTCAGAGCTCCACTCAAAGTGAACCTATGAACATAATGGTTAACAACAGAGTCCTTTTCATAACGGATTAGGTCTTCAAGGAACTTAACATTCTAGAAGGTATGTTGGTCAAGAAGGGCTATAAACTGAGAGCCGAACAAATCTCACATATGCGATTTTTTAAGCTAAATTATGATCCTCATCAGCTCTTTCCTACCCATTATTTCCAGACTTTGAAACAATGATTTCGTGCTCCCGATACTTCCAACCCTTGGGGTACTGAGGAGTTCCACACTCGCAGTTTCTTTGGGCTCCGTTCAAGCCCTTATTATTCTGCTTGAGCAAATACAATCATCGAAAGGCACACCAATATTTTGATCAAGATAGGTGTTATTGTTGAGTGCTTAAATGTGTATATTCTAACCCCATTTCATCACTAACTATGCAAGGTTTTCAAGCTTAAAGACTATTCTAATGCGTGGTTTTGTGATTGTAGGAATGAGAGAAAGTTCACTCGATTGATAGCTAAAAGATTGTATTTAGGAGCCTTGGATGAAGACCCAAGGTGGGCCAAAGAAAGAAGAAAGTAAGGAGAGCAAAGAGAGAAGAAACGAAGAAGAAAAATGAAGAAAATAAGAGCCCACTGGTCTTGACCGGTCAGCCAAGGGGGCCACGACTGGTCTTGACCGGTCGGCCAGCTTAAAGAATCACTCCAACGTCTACTGGAGGTTGCTGTACAAAGACTCCGACCGGTCTTGATCGGTCGGCCAGAGCCTACCCCCCTCACTTATGCACGCTGGACTATCCACAGAAGGGTCCGACCCGTCATGACTGGTCAGCCAGTGTATTGCAATGGGAATTCAACAGCTTCTCATAGAAGCTCCAATTTTTGTGTGCAAGTGCGTAAATGCTACGCAAATCTAGAAGATTCTGAGGCTGTAGGACCTCTCCACTATAAAAGGAGACCTAGGGATTGTAGCTAAGGCATCTTAGAAGAGATCTACGAAGGTGGGAGGCGGAGAAGGATGGAATCGGAGTTCCACAACTCCCTCTAGTTTGTGTTTTCTAGTTCATGTTTTTAGTTGTTTTCATGTTTCCTTGGATCATGAAAGGCTAAACCTCTTAGCTAGGGCTAAGAGGTGAAGCTTGTAGTGAATCTGAGATGCTTTAATTCATTTGTTTTGGTTTCAAGTTAAATTTATTGAAGAACAATGGTTTTTTTAGAAGTTTGAATAAAGTTCTAAGTAGTTTTTCTTAATCTTATGATGGCTCATGGATGTTTGGGAGAATTGCTTTAGTTCTTAATTATTTTGCATAGTTCTAGACCTGTATGCTCCGAGGAATCAGATTCAATACACTCTAGACTTGGATTCTCATGTGGGAACTTCAAACCAAAGTTCTACCTTTTGTTCTAAATTCTGAATTATGTGTTGATTGTGTATGTGATTTGAATGAAGTTCAAATCATGATCTAATTATGCTTTGTAACAGAGTTTAATAATGATTATGATTGTGAGCTTAATCTATTGGAACTAGGATTGACCTGTGCTCAAGTCCCAACTTGAATTGAGGGAATCATGTATATAAATCACACATATGATAGATTGTATGTTACAACCGCTCTATCAACCGACTAGATAGGATTTGATTTCAATTCTAGTTGTGTAATTGGTAAACCGCAGCGAATTATGCATCAAGGATTGCTACAAGTGGATCCTTGAACCCCTAGTGCTTTTATATTGATTACATTCACTTTTAGTTTAAGAACTCTATCTATGTTCAATTCTAGAAATCTTTTTAGTTAACTTTCAATTAGAGAATATTAGAAGTAATTTTATGAATTCCTAACAAGTACCTGAGAACGATCTCGGTCTCTACCAAATTATTACTACATCGCAACCCTACACTTGGGGAAGCGAACAAGTTTTTGGCGCCGTTGCCTGGGATTTTTCTATGGTTTTTACAAAATTTCTGAAAATAGATTCTATTTGAGATTTTTAGGAGTCGTACTAACTTAGTTTATTTGTTTTGTTTTGTTTTTGCAGGGATTCTAGGAGTTGAAGTAGTCACTTCAATTAAGTGTTTCTAACCCTTTTTAATCTTTTACTTTTCTGAGATTTGCATGCCACATTGGGTTCGGGATTCTAATAATCGACTCATTAGTGAAGGGGGAATAGTTGAAGGGATTGATAAGGAGCCACGTGCTAAGAAATGCTTAGACTCTCCAATATTTTTTACAGTATGGCTGAGAATCAACCCAACCCTATAGCCAATTAAAATTTGGGCCAAACCGAAATGGGTGAGAATGAGGTTGAGAATGTTCCTCGACCTAGAACTTTACGTGATCACTTGCAACCTGCAAGAGCAAGTACTCCCTCATGCATAATTTTTCCATTAAATGTAGGGAATATTGATCTAAAACCGGGAGTAATCCAACTCCTTCCCAAGTTCCTTGGTTTAGATAGTGAGAGCGCGTATCAACATCTTAAGGAATTCGATGAGGTGATAGCCACGTTGCACTTTGCAAACGTATCTGATGATGTTGTGAGACTTAGGTTATTTCCTTTTTCTCTTAAAGAGAAGGCTAAGGCTTGGCTTCGTGCATTAAGGCCAAGGTCAATCAGCACATGGACTGAGATGACTAGGGAGTTCATTAAAATGTTTTTCCCTACTCATAAAACAAACATGTTGAGGCGCCTAATCATGAATTTTGTTCAAAAAGAGGATGAGACCTTTTTTCCAATGTTGGGAGAGGTTCAAAGACTTATTGAACACATGCTCACATCATGGCTATGAAATTTGGCGGGTAATAAGCTTTTTTTATGAAGGACTGACTTCGCCCATGCACCAATTCGTAGAGATGATGTCCAATGGAGAATTCATGAATAAAGAAGCCGAGGAAGCATGGGACTATTTTGATATTCTAGCCGAGGATGCACAATCTTAGGATACAACTAAACCAGCAAATCCCCCGAGGATGCACAATCTTAGGATACAACTAAACCAGCAAATCCCAAGCTAAGCCAACAAAGAGAAAAGGGAGGAATCTATGTCCTCTCCGAAGAAGACAACATAAGTGCACGCATAGCTAGCCTCACAAGAAAAGTTGAGGCCATGGAATTAGGGAAGGGAGAAAAGACTAAGGAAGTTGAGAATATTTGTGAATTTGTTCCGGTAACCAACATGCAACACAGGATTGTCCTACAATCTCTGCATTTCAGGAAGTTCTACAAGAACAATCAAATGTCATAAATAATTATCAACGACCATTTAGCAATCCAAACTCGAACACATATAATTCTGGTTGGAGGAACCATCCCAATTTCAGTTGGAGGAATGGGCCATCAGAGAATGCAAACAATAACCTAAAAGCTACGCTTGAGGAAATATTGGGTACATTCGTCTCGGCCCAAGCTGAGTACAACAAGAATAATTCTCACAAAATCGATGGGTTCATGCAAGAACAACTAAAATTCAATCAGAATTTATCTCAAGCCATCAATGATTTGAAAACTTCAATGGCTAGAGTTGAATCTCATCTTAGTGTTAGGGAGAAAGGCACACTTCCTGCCCAACCTCTCCCTAACCCAAGAACCCAATTTGAGATACAAGACCTCAGCCCATCCTCCCAAAATACGGAGCATGTTCAAGCTATCACCACTTTGAGGAGTGGTAAAACAATTGATAAATCCAATCTGGTGAAGGCCCCAAAGCCTAATGATCCAAAAATTGCCAATAAGGATGATATCTTGAACAACACTCCACATGAGAAATAACCGGAAAAGCAATACAAGCCGGTTGCCCCGTTACCCCAAAGGTTGATCTCACCCAAACCTTTAGATAAAAATTTGGAAATCCTAGAGGCTTTTAAGCAACTGAAGATCAATATTCCTTTGTTGGATGCTATAAAACAAATACCATCTTATGCCAAATTTCTAAAGGAATTATGTACAGTCAAAAGGAAACACAATGTTCACAACAAAGTACTTTTGACTGAGAATTTAAGCGTCATTATTAAACAAGAGGTGCCCCAAAAATACAAGGATTCAGGTAGTCCTACCATCTCATGCATCATAGGTGACTACTGGATTAACTAAGCTTTACTCGATTTTGGGGCAAGTGTTAACCTCATCCCATACTCGGTCTATGAACAACTTGGGTTAGGTGAATTAAAACCCACTAAAACCACACTTTAACTCGCTGATAGATCTATTCATATACCGAGAAGGATGATTGAAGATGTCCTTGTCCAAGTCGATAAATTCTACTATCCAGTAGATTTTATTGTCTTGGATACACATCCTGTGATGGGAACCGGTGCTCAAATTCCTGTCATACTTGGCCGCCCTTTCTTAGCCACTTCAAATTCGATTATCAATTGTAGAAATGGGTTGGTACAAATGTCCTTTGGAAATATGACACTCGAGCTGAATATCTTTGATTTATGCAAACAACCACGAGATGTTGATGACGAGGTCCACAAAATAAATCTGATTGAATCATTCGTGGAAGAAACATCCCTCCTAACATTCTATTCCAACCCCTTGGAGGCATGCTTGGCCCATTCTCATGAGATTGATGATGACATGATAAGAGAGATGGACCCCATTTTGGATTCTAAGCTGGTACTTGATAATAAAAGATGGAAGGTACCATTTGAGCCTTTGCCCTTAAGTGAGAACAAGCCGCTTCCATCTAATATCAAGGCACTAAAGCTCGACCTAAAACCATTACTCACTAATTTGAAATATGTTTATTTAGGTCGAGATGAGACATATCCGGTGGTGATTTCTTCCCACTTGGATGAGGAACAAGAGAGTAGGCTGATAACCACTCTAATAGAGTATAAAAGTGCCATTAGATGGTCAATTGCGGATCTCAAAGGCATAGACCCCTTGATTTGTACTCATCGCATACACCTTAAGGAGAATGCGAAAACATCTTGGCAACCACAAAGATGCCTCAATCCAAACATGAAGGAGGTGGTTAAGGCCGAGGTGTTGAAACTATTGGATGTAGGTATCATTTACCTAATATCCGATAGTCAATGGGTGAGTCCAACTCAAGTAGTGCCTAAGAAATTTGGAATAACCATTGTAGCCAACGCCAACAATGAACTCGTGTCAATCAGAGTCACTACCGGTTGGAGAATGTGCATGACTACAGGAAGCTAAACACAGTTACATGGAAAGACCATTTTTCCTTACCATTTGTTGATCAAATTTTAGAAAGGTTGGTAGGTCATTCCCACTTTTGCTTCCTTGATGGGTATTTAGGGTATAACCAAATAGAGATTGCCCTAGAGGACCAAGAGAAGACAACATTCACATGTCCATTCGACACTTTTGCCTATCGAAGGATGCCGTTTGGACTATGCAATGCCCCTGCCACCTTTCAGCGTTGTATGTTGAGTATTTTTTCTGATATGGTGGAGACGATTTTTGAAGTCTTCATGGACGATTTCTTTGTATTTGGTTGTAACTTTGATGAGTGCCTTGTGCACTTAAAAACTATTTTAAAAAGATGTGAAGAAAAGAACCTCGTGTTGAATTGGGAGAAATGTCATTTCATGGTTTAAAAAGGAATTGTCCTTGGTCACATCATCTCACAAAAAGGAATCGAGGTGGACAAGGCTAAAATCGATCTTATCTCTAACCTTCCATACCCCAAAAGCGTACGAGATGTGCGGTCCTTTTTAGGACATGCCGGATTCTATAGACGATTCATAAAGGACTTTAGCTCACTCTCTCGCCCTTTATATAACCTCCTTCAAAAGAAAAACTCATTCGAGTGGAATAAGGATTATCAAAATGCCTTTGACAAATTTAAAGGTATGTTGACATGTGCTCCCATAATGCAACCACCTAATTGGAGCATTCCTTTTGAAATCATGTGTGATGCAAGTGACTACGCTATTGGGGCTGTGTTAGGCCAAAGAAAAGAGAAGAAGCCATGCGTCATCTACTACGCAATCAAAACCTTAAACTCAGCTCAAGCAAACTACACTACTACAGAAAAAGAACTTTTGGCCGTAGTTTTTTGCTTTAGACAAGTTTAGGTCCTACTTGATCGAATCCAAGATTATCATATTCACCGACCATGCTGCGCTTAAGTACCTTCTCTTTAAGAAGGATGCTAAGCCGCGCTTGTTAAGATGGATCCTCCTACTCCAAGAATTTGACATAGAAATACGTGATAAGAAAGGAGTAGAAAACGTAGTTACTGACCATATTTCTAGACTTGTTCTCACCATTCCCCTGAGATGACCACGATCAATGACATGTTCCCTGATGAACAACTTTTTAAAGTCTCCCATTTGCTATGGTAAGCGGACATTGCTAACTATCTTGCTACAAGTACAATTCTGACACAATTGGAAAAAGCAAAATAAGGATAAGTTCTTTAACGAGGTGAGAAAATTCCTATGGGACGATCCGTATTTATTCGAGTATTGTCCCAATCAAATCATAAGGAGATGTGTGCCGGATGATGAACAACAAAGTATCATCTCCTTTTGTCATCCTCAAGCGTGTGGTGGCCACTTTTGGGCCAAGAAGACCACTGACGAAAATTCTACAATGTGGGTTTTATTGGCCCACTATGTTCAAAGATACCCATGAGTTTTGTAAAATGTGTGAGCCTTGTTAGAAATTGGGAGAAATATCCCGTAGAAATATTATGCCACTCAATCCCATCTTACCAATCAAAATTTTTTTATTGTTGGGGCATCGATTTCATGAGTCCATTCCCATCTTCCTTTGAAAATTTATATATCTTGCTTGCCGTTGATTATATTTGAAAATGGGTCGAGGCAATTCCATGTCAGAACAATGACCATAAAACAGTCATTCGTTTCTTAAAAGAAAATATCCTTTCCCGGTTTGAAACACCTCGAGTCATTATAAGCAATGGACGATCTCATTTTTGTAACTGCCCGTTTGATGCTTTAATGAAGAAATATGGCGTAAATCACAAGGTGAGCACTCCCTATCACCCACAAACAAGTGAACAAGCTGAGATATCCAACAGGAAAATTAAACATATTTTGGAGAAAACGGTGAACCCCGATCGCAAAGATTGGTCGCTTCGACTTACCGATGCACTCTAGGCTTACCATACTGCTTTCAAGACCCCCATTGGAATATCTCCCTATAGACTTGTCTATGGGTTAAGCTTGTCACTTGCCCGTGGAGTTGGAACATAAGGCATATTGGGCAATAAAGAAGATAAATTTTGATTCTGACAAAGCAAGCTCGTTGTGCAAACTTCAATTGAATGAACTTGCGGAACTCCGAAACGAAGCTTATGAAAATGCAAGAATTTATAAGGACAAGACAAAGGTATTTCATGATAAGAACATCCTTCGTAGGACCTTCACGATTAATAAAAAAGTCCTTATGTATAATTCTCGGTTACATTTATTTTCGGAGAAATTGAAGTCTCGATGGACCGGTCCTTTCATTGTGAAAACTGTTTATCCATATGGGACAGTCGAGTTGTTGAATCCAAGGAACAATACTATCTTTAAAGCAAATGGTCAATGCCTAAAGCCATTTTTTGAGAATTTTCCATCAGAAGGTATGTCCATACCTCTGACTGATCCTATGTATCAGGAGATTTGATCTCCTAGTCTGATGGAGGTATAGAGTAGTTAGGAATAGGATTTTGTTGCTTTTAGTTTGCTTTTTCATAGGTTTGTTAGAAGGAGGTAGAATTTCAGTCTTTGTTCTCTCAGGTACTCTCATTCCTCACTCCCTTTATTTTATAATTGCTCTCATGTTTTGCTTATTGCTTATCTTTTACATTGAGGACAATGCAAGATTTGGTTGGGGGTGTGGGATCACTAGGATGAATCTAGTGTTTTGTAACATCTCGAGCAATATGAAGAAGATTTTTCAGATTTTTTTCTAAAAATTCGAAACTCCATTGGACAACTTTGTTTCTATGCATTCAGAATAGTGTAAGTACAAGAAAAAGAGAGGCGAAGTGAGTAATGTTGAATACTTTGAACATTCTTTAAGGTACTAGTATTGTATGTGAATTACCCTATTTTTATGAATGATAGAACTTTTGAACACTTTTAAACCTAGTTCACTTCACACGATTCTCATGTTTTGAAAGGATTATTAAATTTGTGGATTAGCTAAGTTTGGATTTGAGGTGTTGAGAAACCAAGCCGGGGTACTTTGTCCATCTTTGTCCATGGAAAAATAACGAAAGATACGAATTTCTAAAAATCCTATCTAATATGTATAAAAAGGAAAGGAATGATGAAAAAATGGGAATGATTGAAAATATGGTGGAAAATTTCGAAAAGGGCTACCTATTATCAACCGAGGGATGGTCTACCCGTAACCAAAGCCGGAAATGGGAAGTAGTGTGAAAGCTGTCGGAAGGATGGTAAGGCAAATTCCTGTCAAAGGCTTGTTGTTGATCTGTACACCTTGAATTCCATACCTTAGCTGATTTATGAAGAACATAATCCCAAATTTCCATGAGATGAGCATTCACTGAGCACACTAGGTTAAATTGTTCAAATTCTTCTATTTTTCTATCAATCAGCGGGAAATTCATATAAGTACTTGTTATGTTCTTGAAAGTTTAATGTTTTAACCTCTATCACTTAGTTTTGCTGATTTTTGTACTTGCATGTCTTAGAGTGTATAGAAGCATAGTTTCTGAAGGAGAGTTGGGTTTTGGAGGATTGAACTGTTTTATGCATGTTTTGCTTGGGACTAGCAAAATGCTGGTTGGGGGGCGTGTTGAGTGCTTAAATGTGAGTATTCTAACCCCATTTCATCACTAACTATGCATGGTTTTCAAGCTTAAAGACTATTCTAATGCATGGTTTTGTGATTGTAGGAATAAGAGAAAGTTCACTTGATTGATAGCTAAAAGATTGTATTTAGGAGCCTTGGATGAAGACCCAAGGTGGGCCAAAGAAAAAAGAAAGTAAAGAGAGCGAAGAGAGAAGAAAGAAAGAAGAAAAATGAAGAACACAAGAGTCCGACTGGTCTTGACCTGTAACGCCCCTGATTTTTAGGATTTAATGGAGAATTTTTCAGAATTTTTGTCGATTTTATTTTAACTAAAATATCAAGTGCTTATCTTGTTTTAAAAATAACGGACCATCCGTAGGAGATCCGATAGGGGACCCTTTACAAAAGTTGCTTAGAATGATCCTATAAACGTCATAAAAAGATCGGATTTTGAAAATCTCGCAGTTTTTAGATAATTACAAAAATGCCATTAGTTAAACTTAAGTTAAAGTGACACTTTTAAGTATTTTAGTTTCAGACAATCATTTTCACACAAAATTTCATATAAGAGCTTTTGGGCATATTTTACCGTACATGTCGAATTTCAACCCTCCGATCATCCTACAAATGCCCTAATCAGAAATCGGGCCATAAGTGGCCCATCTTAACTCGGATCTGCCTCATTTTTCTTGTCAGTGGCTATTTTTGCATTGCCCATATATTGGACGGAGCAAATGGTCCAAATACACCATGGTGGACCCCACCTGTTGAACTCAACCAAACGGTGGGTTCCGTACCACGTAAAAAAAAAGGGAATATTTTTCCTTCTTTCCTACTTCTCCACATTGCTGTGAGCGACAGCGGCTCTCGCTGCAGACGTGAATGCTCCACGTCGTCCATCAACTAGGCCCCACTTCTCAGATCCAAGCCGTCCATCATGACGGCACCCCACCCAAACCCACTCCTTTAATGTCTTGCTCCCATCCATCGCCCATGCGACCCATTCCAAACTACCATTCAAATCAAGATATATCAAGATCGGGCCCATCGCTTCACATGGATGCCCAGGAATCATTTCTAGGACTTTCATGTGGACCCCACCTATCCTTTGGACGGTCCCCATGTGACAAAGACTGCAATAGATGGGATCCAAATCCCTCTCCAATGCAATCATTCCTTCTCCGCACGCACCGCCTATCCACTGACCTAGGGTACTATATAACCGTCCATCCACTCCCCCTTCTTCCGCAAAACGCGAGAGTTTTACGTCTAGAGAGAGAGAGAGAGAGAGGGGTGGGACATTAAAGAGAGAGAGGGCGGCTGTGCCGCTGTTGCTATTGTTGTTACTGTTGCTATTTCTGTCGTTGTTGCTGCGCCGCTGCCCTGTTGGACCCCGCTCCAGATCAGAAGAAGAAGAAGAAGAAAGAAAGAAAGAAAGAAAGAAAGAGGAAGGAAAGGAAAGAGGTAGAAAAACCAAGGCGAGTCAAACCGAGTCAACTCGGTTGGGTTTTGCTAAGTTGCATCGATGCTGATAGAGGTAGGTCCTCGTAAATTTGATATTTCTTCCAAAATCCATTCCTCGTCCTCTAGCCTTAAATGAAAACTAACCCTAAACTATCAAATTATGAAAATCACGCCAAAACAACACCCTAACCTTGTGATTCCATTAACATGTTAGGGTTAGGATCTAAGGAGGAGTGCACAACTCTATCAACATCTCGAATCGATCCAACTTTCAGATATGAGGGTTTCTTCTAAGCCTAGCTACAATAATATCTCTTTGCTTGTCGGTTCCATGTTTAGAATTTGTATTTTGTTTTGTGATTGCTTAGAACATGTTTTTTGAAACCTCTCTATGAAATCATGAATTCTTACGATTTTCTTGGATGTGTTTACGTTTAATTCTTGGATTGTTATGGACCATGTTTTATGTCAAATGATGGTATACATGCTTATGTGAGAATTATGTGAAATATATGCTTAGTTTATGATTCCTACATGCTTATGATGAACATGGTGAATAATGTGTTATATGATATAGGATTACGTGTGTGGATGTTACGTTAATGAACGCCCCTTCACCTCACACTGATGTAACCGTTGATGTAAAGAGATGAAGCCCGTATGGGCCATATTGTTAAGAATTAAGTGTTGGCATTATCGTGTATGTGATGTTGATTTTATATGCCATAATGTTAAATTGGGCACTACCGTGTGCATTGTTGGATACGTGTCAAGGTATCCTTGTTTGATATGTTACCTGTGATGGACCCTGTTGAGGAATGAGATTGATGAATATGCGAAGTTTCATGAGCCAGGGTTGGTGGTATGGGACACTAAGCCTGAGCTGTCGACCTATGCTCAATGACGAGCCCCCCATAGTGACCTTGAGCTTCCTTGAACTAATTGGGGTAAGGAGTGGTCATTAGCTGTGTACATCATTAAATTGGTTGGATGTTAAACTACTTAATTAAAGGTTAAACTAATCATGTATTCACTGGACTCGACCTGGTGGGTCAGCCCTGCAAGCGCTGTGGCGCTAGCTTGTGGTAGGGGTTGGGTGGCCATCACCTCTATTGGCTGGGTTGGTTGACATGGAGTTGTGGAATTAGCCGCTTCATCGTGGACTCTGGTGACTAGTGGCTGGTGAGAAGAGTTAGAATAAGTCCCGTCTCATTTAATCAGGGTGCCTTAGCCAGAGCATCCATATCATGCATTGCATTAAATAATATTTTCTCATGTATATTTTGTTTGGGTATGATTATTATATGTAGATATTATTGTGCTAATCTTAGGGGGTAACCCTCACTGAGTTGATCGCGAGCAACTTACTCCCTCCTGGGATGGTGTTATAAAACACCACCAGCTTGTTAGAGGTGACGATCCATTAGATGAACCCGACTTACAGGTTAAAGAGTATGAAGTTTCATGGCGGTCAATGATGGAAGATGAAGACGTATCAGCTTGAGGATGAATTATGTTTATTGTATTCATTTTCATATCATAGATTTATTTTCATGTAATTCGAATTAAGTTTCTCATGGAGACAAAAAGTGGAATATTAATTATATATTTGGTATGATTTAAGGACATTATATTTGATAACGTAGAGTAGAAGAACATGGAATAAGAACTTTAGATTCCGTCATTATGCTATGAATGCCATGAATATGTGAAATAAAGAGATATGGGGAAATATATCCCTAATATATTCAGGTTAACACCCGAAAACTCAGCCCATCGTGTTGTCCACGAAAGTCGAAATCTCAGGGCGTTACAAGTTGGTATCAGTGCGTAAACGGGACCTCTGGGCGTGAAGCCCAACCCATCACATAATGAATTCACCCTAAGACTTTGGCCCCTAAAACTAGTAATAAACCAGCCTAAGGACACGAATGGTTGTATGTAATGTTACGAACATAGAAACTCATACTTAGGCCCCTTGAGATTATTATGGTAGCCGATAAACGTAGAAATCTAAAAATTTTAAGGTGTTTAGGAAGTGCATTCCCACTTTTGTTTGTAGATTGGGGCTCTCATCTATTCCCTATATTTAGTTTAACAAGTCGCTGAATTTCGTGATTTATCTCCCTCATTATAAGGTTAGTTATTTTATTTTGAATTTTCACGGTTAGGCCAGACTTTCTGACCCAGCAATAGTAACACCATTGGAAATCATACTTTTAGAATTAGAAAATTTTGGTAAATTTTAATAAAGACTCCTAACTGATTCCCCGGCACCTCCATAAAATTTTCAAGCCAATCCGATGAATGGATAAATTAGAAAAATTCTGAGAGTAGCTAAAATCCTTGCATAAAACCTTGCTGACCTACTACATTTTTCGGATTTGATTAGGGCCAAAACAAATGTTATCATAGGAATTTTGACCTGAGAAAAATCAAAGTTATTTTACACCTAACTTACAGCTTAACTACAAAATTTCAAGAGGAACCGACTTCCGATTTGAGAGAAAGAATTCTAGGAGCGCTTGTAGGTCCTGCATTCCAGATTCGGCACCACCCTAGTTCCCTTAGCCTTGAAACCCTGGAACCCCCTTTGATTACGTTTAATTTTCGTAAGCTTACACCCGTAGGAGTGTTCCTTGACATTTGACTATACGTCCTTACAAATTTTCGGCCCAACTCAGTACCTTAGGTAAATTATCACAACCATAGAATGCCACTTAACGACCCCCACATAGATCTCTGACCATTTTAGCGACAAAAGTAGATAGAACCTCGTAAAGTTTTTATTTGTTGTATTGATGGATGTTACTTTGTATGATCTTGTTGATAATTTATTTATACACATTTTGGGAGAGTACATCAAGGCCCCGACGATGTTAGACTAATCGGCCACACGAAAGGACGAAACCGTACCTGACATATTGTGTAAACGATTAGGTCCAAATTCAAATCCCGAAGGTCGACACTCGGAATCTTGAATGGATACTAACGAACTCAATGCTCCATGTGAGTAGAAGATCTAAGTATCAGATCCAAATTTACTTAAACCATTGAACCGTGATGCCGACACTATATTAACTGCACATATCGCTTAACTTGGGGATATTTGTGCATTCTCTTGAGAAGTGTGTATGTGTATTTTATTTATGATAACTCGTGTGAAGTAGAAGAAACCATAGGTCATGGAAACTAGGCCGATTAGACCTTAACATGAGTTAAAAAATAGTACCCTTAATATCATTTTTGCGTCGCACCTTTAGTTGTTCAACAATCATCGAAAACATCTCATTCACTTAGCCACGCGCTCATCTATCTACTCTCCACTCAACCATTTGACCATGTCAACCTAATCAACTAAGATCTATCCTCTAAACTCCCGATCAACCATCCCGTTAGTGATTAAGCATCCCTGATAATTATCTAACCTGATCACCTTCGTAGACCTTTGGTTTTAAGTGACCTGATGGATATTAAGGCATTAGATGATTGATAGGACCCATCGATATAAAAAGGATCATTTAGGAATCAGAGTGCGCAGTGGAAGCATTCCAGATCAGGGATTTAGAAATTAACCTCTAAGGCGGGACCTTGTTTTTAAGGGGGTGGAGCGTGACCGCAATTAATCCTGAGTAGGATCAGGGTAGCTAGAGATAAGGGAAATAGATGGAGAATGCTCACGATCGACGTTGATAAGTACCTAATATTGTATAATTAACCCTGGTTGTTAAGGGCATTATTAATATTTTTCCAGGTTAATTATCCCTCATTAGGTGAATTTTCTATCTTCAAGAGATCAGGAGAGGTTGCGCAAGATCCAAGCCAATCAGGGCACTTTAGGACCCAAAAGTGGTCAAACTCAAGCGTGATCGTGGCCCTGGAATAATCAAGCTGAAAAGATCAAAGGCTGGACCACTTTCAACGGTGGAGATGAAGATAGCTTAGAAGACCTCATCAAGGCCACACTTTGTGAGGTCCGTGTTGGATATGTTTTGATGGACGAGATTGGGCATTCACGGAAGATTGATGGTCAAAACATCCACTTATGGGACTGACCATGCATCAAGTAGATGGTTGACATGCTCGCCTCCACACATGTAACAAGTGCAGCCCACCAATCACAGTGCCGATTCATCTCAGCCTTCCATTTCCACCATCCATCCAAGCTGCAACACGTGCAAGCCCACTCAAGTTGCATCCAAACCATCCAATCTTCCTCCACCATCTGCACCATCAGTCACACGTGTGTAAAACACTCCAGCAACCCTTACCCGTCCACACAGATGCATCATCAACCATCCATCCAGAATCCACATCCTCCAGAATCCACATCCAGTAGAGCCATCTTCAACATCCATCCTCCAGCCTCCACACGTGTGTTGCCCTTCACACGTGCAGCAACTCCAGCGTCAGGTGGGACCCACATCACGTGCAACAGTGGACGTCCGTCCAGATGGGGATGATCTCTCCAACTTCGCATCGGCCATCCAATAAAGGTGGACGTCTTCCACCCCACACGTGCAGCACATGCAGAGCAGTCCGTCCATCAAATGCAACTCCAGCCGTTCATTAGATTTTCATCAGTCCAGCCACTGGACCCTATCATCATCAGCAACCGTCCATTTATTGGATGCATCTGCCAACAGTCGTCCAACAGCAGCCCACCATCCACATGTGCAGCCTGATCTCCAGCCGTCCATCAGTTCAGCAAATGGACCCCACCTGCAACAGGGCAAGACGTCCCACTCATTCTCCAACACGTGTAGAAGCCAAGCATCATCGGCCAGCATCAAATGGACCATCCATCTCCAGCGTCCAACCCGTCCAGGAACATCCAGTCGTCCATCAGTTCCACCCTTCAACGTCAGCAAACTCCACACGTGTGTTGCCATCCACACGTGCAGCTCAAGCACTTCCCAAGATCAATCCACATCGTTAGTCCATTTTCTAGCCAGACAACACCAGAACATGGTGTGTCATCTGCATATGGTGTATGGTCTCCATCTCCACCGTCTGGCTGCTGATCATCCAACTGCTGGACATCCATCTCACCCATCGTCCATCTTCAAAGTAGTTGGACATAGTCCAGCAGCTTCCATCACCTTTCTTCAGCAACAAATCCACCGTCCACAGCAACTTCATCATATGGATCAATGGCCAATAGTTGTGGACTCAAGCAGCACCGTCAGCCACAAGCTCTAGATAGGCGTCCATCTCAACATCCAAACACTATGGGACCCACCTCCAGTTAACATGAAAACTTCTAGCAGCTGGAGCCGTCCATCCAAGGAAACACATAGAAAAAACAGCAATTGGATGAACATCTCCACTCTAACATGCAAGAACTAGATGGGCTGGATCCGGATGCATCTCTCTCTCTCTCTCTCTCTCTCTCTCTCCACACATGTAAGGCTTACATGCCACCTCACCACTCCAAACCTAACTCCAAGCCCAAACCTAAAGAAAAATCACTTCTAGGCTTAGAGTACTTTCCATGCCACATAGGTTTGGAGTGCCACATGTCATCCCAAGCCTCACTCCAAGACCAAACCTAAGGAGAAGTACTTTCCAAGCCTAACTCCTAACCCAAACCTAAAAAAGCAAATCTATAGGCTTGGAAGTGCCACCTCATCATCCAAGCCTAGCTCCATTCCCAAACCTAAAGAAACTTTTGGTTTAGGCTTGGAGTGCCACCTAGGCTTGGAACCTCCTAAAAATCTATAAAAGGAGTTCCTCTCCTTCTCATTCTCATCATCCCATCTAAGAGTTCTCTCTTCTTTAGTTTTCTTTCTTTCTTTCTTTTGTAGTATAGAGTAGTGTAGAATTTTCTCAGTGAGTTTAAGTCTTCCATTGTAGCATGGTTGGCTAAACCTCTAGCTAGGGCTAGGGGTGAAGCCTTTGAAGAAATTTGCAAGCTTTGGTTATTTTCGTTCAACATTGTGTGGTGTAAATGTTGGAGTTCTATTTGGTTGACTAGTTCGGTTATGCACCTCGGCGGATGCTATTGTTGTGTAAGCCCCTTGATCCATCGTCGACTCCGGGCACGTTGGATGCTTGAGATCCCTTAAACACCAATTAGCTAGTTTGTGATCGATAAAGTCTCTTGATCCATCGTTGACTCTAGGCAGGATGGATGCTTTGGATTCCCTACGGTCATCGAACTAGTGCAGGTAAAGTCATCGATCTGTAAAATCCCTTAATCCATTATAGACTCCGGGCACATTGGATGCTTTGAATTCCCTGCGATCGATAGACGAGATCTTAACGGTTGGATTAGTCAATCAAAGCCTCCTATCTTGTAAGTATGCATTTGATCATATGATTTGTGATCTTATCGGTTGACTTGTTGGAAAAGTTGTTAATCTATACAATTCCTTGATCCATTGTCGACTCTGAGCACAGTGGATGCTTGGAATTCCCTGCGATCAACTAACGAGTGCTTCATGGTAAAATCAATCGGTTTAGATCACCATCTGTTATGAAATATGCAAGTAGTTTAACCATTTTATCTTTCGATTAGAACGGTTCTTTATTCAATTCTAGTTGAGTTATAGTTGGACCAATGAATCAAATATTGTGGATAAATCAAAGGTGGATCCCTAATGCCTTAGCCCCTTTTTCTATTTTTGTCTTTTATCACACACAACTTGCTCCACTCTCGTGAATAATTCAGATTTCATCTCTCACACCTAAGCTAATTTCTCTAAGTGTTCTTAACCCCAATCCCTGTGGTTCGAGCTCGGCTTCACCGAGTATTTTACTACTTTGTTACCTGCACTTGGGTGTGCGATCTTCGGATTCTAGTAAACGCCTACAAAACTTTGGGGACGAAGTTTGTTTTTAAAGGGGGTGGATTGTAACGCCCCTGATTTTTAGGATTTAATCGAGAATTTTCCAGAATTTTTAGCGATTTTATTTTAACTAAAATATCAAGCGTTTATCTTGTTTTGAAAACAACGGACCTTCCGTAGGAGATCCGATAGGGGACCCTTTACAAAAGTTTCTTAGAATGATCCTATAAACATCATAGAAAGATCAGATTTTGAAAATCTTGCCATTTGTAGATAATTACGAAAATGCCATTGGTTAAACTTAAGTTAAAGTGACACTTTTAAGTATTTTAGTTTCTGACAATCATTTTCATGCAAAATTTCATATATGAGCTTTTGGACATATTTTAACCGTACATATCGAATTTTAGCCCTCCGATCATCGTACAAATGCCCTAATCAGAAATCGGGCCATAAGTGGCCCATCTTAACTCAGATCTGCCTCATTTTTCTTGTTAGCGGCTATTTTTGCATTGCCCAGATATTGGACGGAGAAAATGGTCCAAATACACCATGGTGGACCCCACCTGTTGAACTCAACCGAACGATGGGTTCCGTACCACGTAAAAAAAAGGAATATTTTTCCTTCTTTCCTTCTTCTCCACGTTGCTGTGAGCGACAGCTGCTCTTGCTACCGACGTGAACGCTCCACGTCGTCCATCAACTAGGCCACACTTCTCAGATCCAAGCCGTCCATCGTGACAGCACCCCTACCCAAACCGACTCCTTTAATGTCTTGCTCCCATCCATCGCACATGCGACCCGTTCCAAACTACCGTTCAAATCAAGATAGATCAAGATCGGGCCCATCGCTTCACATGGATGCCCGAGGATCATTTCTAGGACTTTTGTGTGGACCCCACCTATCCTTTGGACCGTCCCCATGTGACAAAGACCGCAATAGATGGGATCTGAATCCCTCTCCAATGCAATCATTCCTTCTTCGCACGCATCGCCTATCCACTGACCTAGGGTATTATATAACCGTCCATCTGCTCCCCCTTCTTCCGCAAAAAGCCAGAGTTTTACGGCCAGAGAGAGAGAGAGTGTGTGAGAGAGAGGGGTGGGACATTAGAGAGAGAGAGGGTGGCTGTGCTGCTGTTGCTATTGTTGCTGCTGTTGCTATTGCTGTTGTTGTTGCTGCGCCACTGCCCTGTTGGACCCCGCTCCAGATTAGAAGAAGAAGAAGAAGAAAGAAAGAAAGAAAGAAAGAAAGAGGAAGGAAAGTAAAGAGTAGAAAAACCAAGGCGAGTCAAACCGAGTCGACTCGGTTGGGTTTTACTGAGTTCGTCGATGCTGATAGAGGTAAGTCCCCGTAAATTTGATATTTCTTCCAAAATCCATTCCCCGTCCTCTAGCCTTAAATAAGAACTAACCCTAGACTATCAAATTATGAAAATCATGCCAAACAACACCCTAACCTTGTGATTCCATTAACACGTTAGGGTTAGGATCTAAGGAGGAGTGCACAACTCTATCAACATCTCGAATCGATCCAAATTTCAAAGGTGAGGATTTCTTCTAAGCCTAGCTACAATAATATCGCTTTGTTTGTCGGTTCCATGTTTAGAATTTGAGTTTTGTTTTGTGATTGCTTAGAACATATTTTTTGAAACCTCTCTATGAAATCATGAATTCTTACGATGTTCTTGGATGTGTTTACGTTTAATTCTTGGATTGTTATGGACCATGTTTTATGTCAAATGATGGTATACATGCTTATGTGAGAATTATGTGAAATATATGCTTAATTTATGATTCCTACATGCTTATGATGAACATGGTGAATAATGTGTTGTAAGATATGGGATTACGTGTATGGATGTTACGTTAATAAACGCCCCTTCACCTCACACTGATGAAACCGTTGATGTAAATAGATAAAGCCCGTATGGGCCATATTGTTAAGAATTAAGTATTGGCATTATCGTGTATGTGATGTTGATTTTATATGCCATAATGTTAAATTGAGCACTATCGTGTGCATTGTTGGATATATGCCAAGGGATCCTTGTTTGATATGTTACCTGTGATGGACCCTTTTGAGGAATGTGATTGATGAATATGCGAAGTTTCATGAGCGAAGGTTGGTGGTTTGGGACACTAAGCCTGAGCTATCGGCCTATGCTGGGTGACGAGGCCCCCATAGTGACCTTGAGCTTCCTTGAACTAATTGGGGTAAGGAGTGGTCATTAACTGTGTACATCATTAACTTGGCTGATGTTAAGCTACTTAATTAAAGGTTAAACTAATCATGCATTCACTGGACTCGAGCTGGTGGGTCAGCCCTGCGGGCGCTGCGGCACTATCTTATGGTAGGGAGATGGGTGGCCATCACCTCCATTGGCTGGGTTAATTGACATGAAGTTGTGGAATTACCCGCTTCATCGTGGACTCTGATGACTAGTGGCTGGTGAGAAGAGTTGGAATAAGTCCCATCTCATTTAGTCAGGGTGCCTTAGCCAGAGCATGCATATCATGCATTGCATTAAATAAGATTTTCTCATGTATGTTTTGTTTTGGTATGATTATTGTGTGTGAATATTATTGTGCTAATCTTAGGGGGAAACCCTCACTGAGTTGATTGCGAGCAACTCACCCCCTCCTGGGATGGTATTATAAAACACCACCAGCTTGTTACAGGTGACGATTCATTAGACAAAACCGACTTACAGGTTGAAGAGTATGAAGTTTCGTGGCGGTCAATGATGGAAGATGAAGTCGTATCGGCTTGAGGATGAATTATGTTTATTGTATTCATTTTCATACCATAGATTTATTTTCATGTAATTCGAATTAAGTCTCTCATGGAGATAGAAAGTGGAATATCAATTATATATTTAGTATGATTTAAGGACATTATGTTTGATAACGTAGAGTAGAAGAACATGGAATAAGAACTTTAGATTCCGTCATTATGCTATGAATGCCATGAATATGTGAAATAAAGAGATATGGGGAAATATATCCCTAATATATTCAGGTTAACGCCCAAAAACTCAGCCCATCGTGTTATCCACGAGAGCCAAAATTTCAAGTCGTTACATGATCGGTCGGCCGAGGGGGCCACGACCGGTCTTAACTGGTCGGCCAGCTTTAAGAATCACTCTAGCGTCTGCTGGAGGTCGTTGTACAAAGAGTCCGACCAGTCTTGACCGGTCGGCTAGAAACTACCCCCCTCACTTTTGCACGCTGGACTATCCATAGAAGGGTCCGACCGGTCGTGACCGGTCAGCCAGCCTAGTCCGACCGGTCTAAACCGGTTGGCCAATGTATTGCAACGGGAATTCAGCAGCTTCTCATAGAAGCTCTGATTTTTGTGCGCAAGTGCATAAGTGCTGTTCAAATTTGAAAGATTCTGAGGCAGTAGGACCTCTCTACTATAAAAGGGGACCTAGGAATCGTAGCTAAGGCATCCTAGAAGAGATCTACGAAGGTGGGAAGCAGAGAAGGACGGAATCGGAGTTCTACAACTCTCTCTAGTTTGTGTTTTCTAGTTCATGTTTTTAGTTGTTTTCATATTTCCTTAGATCATAAACGGCTAAACCTCTTAGCTAAGACTAACAGGTGAAGCTTGTAGTGAATCTGAGATGCTTTAATTCGTTTGTTTTGGTTTCAAGTTGAATTTATTGAAGAACAATGGTTTTTTAGAAGTTTGAATAAAGTTCTAAGTAGTTTTTCTTAATCTTATGATGGCTCATGGATGCTTGGGAGAATTGCTTTAGTTCTTAATTGTTTTACATAGTTTTAGACCTGTACGCCCCGAGGAATCAGATTCAATACGCTCTAGACTTGAATTCTCATGTGGGAACTTCAAACCAAAGTTCTACCCTTTTGTTCTAAATTCTGAATTATGTGTTGATTGTGTATGTGATTTGAACGAAGTTTAAATCATGATCTAATTATGCTTTGTGACAGAGTTTAATGATGATTATGATTGTGATCTTAATCTATTGGAACTAGGATTGACCTATGCAATTAAGTGTGCTCAAGTCTTAACTTGAATTGAGGGAATCATGTATATAAATCACACATGTGACAGATTGTATGTTACAACCGCTCTATCATCCAACTAGATAGGATTTGATTTCGATTCTAGTTGTGTAATTGGGAAACCACAGCGAATTATGCATCAAGGATTGCCACAAGTGGATCCTTAAACCCCTAGTGCTCTTTTATATTGATTACATTCACTTTTAGTTTAAGAATTCTATCTACATTCAATTCTAGAAATCTGTTTAGTTAACTCTCAATTAAAGAATATTAGAAGTAATTTTGTGAATTTCTAATAAGTCCCTGAGAACTATTTCGGTCTCTACCGAATTATTACTACATCGCAACCCTACACTTGGGGAAGCGAACAGTTATAGATGTCATTGAAGTCACGTCTGATCACTTATACTACAACATCATGATCTTCAAAAGATTCTTAAGTCATTGGCGCCCCACCACCAACTCTTTTCATCTGCCAGTCAGTGAAGTTAGTATCACTCTTTGGGACCTCTTCAGGATGGAAGGCCTTCCAATTATTGGCTATTTCTTCGATGAATTTATACCTACTAATGAAGAATTTGCACATTTTTCTTTGATAAATCGCAAGAATAAGATCACTGCAACTACCATCGAACTCTTTGAAGAGATGGCCAAATTTTAGATGTTTGAAAGTTACTTCCCTTGCATGGCTTGCGCATTTCACATGTCATCAACGGTAGGTCTCGCACTTGCCTTAAATATCTTTTTATTTCTCATTCATTGTCTTTAGAGCTTTTACCTAATTACCTTTTTCTTTTCAAAGTTTTTTGGGTAACCACGCAAAGACCTGTGACATCAGGCAAAAGATTAGTCATTCTGGTGACTTCTCCAAATCATGTGAACTGACTGCTTTTCTTGTCTACTGGTTGAGCTTAATGGTACTTTTGAGTTTGAAATGCGCCAGACCTACTTTATTTGCAATAACTGGAGCAATGGTGAAAGGCAAAAGATACTCGCTGGCTCCCCTGGTACTTTTCTCTTTATGCCGGGCTTTCAGAGATGCAGCAACACACTGTAAGGTCCTATTGTCGGAGCTTCCTTTACATTTACTCCTTGGCATTACTTGGCGGGATAGCTAGGTATATACTTCCCTTGGACTTATGAGGACCCAGAGAAGGCATATATCAATCCCGACCATCTTCTTTTGTGGTATTATTAGAAAAGAGAGATGAACAAGAGGACATACAATTAGGTTATGGACAAATTCGAAAGCATGACAGCTATCTCTTTCTGTCAATTCCCAATTTTCGATTGCACTAAAGATAGAGATGCCATTAATGATGACTCTTTGAAGCCAGTCGAACAATATTTCTTCATCTCTATTAGATCCAACATCTTACCCTTAAGAGTGAGCGTATTTTGGCGTGAGCCTTATTACCCAAGTCGATTTGCGCACCAGTTCGGCTTTGATCAAACGGTGCCAGAGACTTGTGAGGTAGTCACCCGGCCTATGAGAAGCTATGAAGTAGGTCCATATAACTAGGCTTTAATATGGAAGCAACTATTAACGATGTATACAGAAGCTCACTTTATCTTACTGGGCTTCAACCATTCTGTCCAAGCTTCATACAACTGGACACACTGGTGGGTTCACCAGTATTACTTAGTACGCCACAGCCACATGGTGAACTATTTAGTTTAGATTCCTCCACCCAAATTCAAGCATTATAAGTTTGATCAAGGTATTGTTTACATAGTGGAGAAAGATAATGCTCCTTCTTAGGGCCAAATCCACCTCAAAATATCTGAAGATGAGCCCATCCGTCGTGTTAAAGATGTCACCACTCTAGAAGGTTGAATTTGATATGGTACCCCTCTAAATATAAGAATACTTAAAGATCTAACAAATGAAGGCAAACCCAAAGATGGATCGACTACAGAGGTGGTCCCTAAGATTCAAAGAGAAAGCGGTGAAGCATAACCACAGGCACCTACCACCACTCTTCATACCCAAACCAAGGAAACTCTGGCTGTGTACAAGTTGAGACCGATCCTCCGCGACCAGCCTTATCTCCTATTGTGAGGTCTTTAGGACAAAGCACTTAATCAACTACCATAGAAACAAGAGTGCTAACTACACCCCCCACAACCAGGTGAGCTAGTCAAGTTGTTTCTTCATCCCTGCCCAATTACAAATGCCAATTGTCTCTCTTTTGAGTTGGGTGATTAGGCAAAGTGCTTGTGCAGCACTCACTGAATCGAAAATGCATACTAGTGAAGCAGGTCTTTCTGATAAGGGAAAACAGATTGTGGTAGAAGCCCCTGCTCAAGAGACCTACACTGAAAATGAAGATGAAGACAAAGGGTTGTCAGAGGACAATGTTCATAATGAAGAAAGTGGCAGTACTCCCGTGGACTCTGATAGAGAAGGGGGGATGATTATGTAGATGTTGGCAATGATGTCACTGAGAACATTGAAGCTATAGGAAATGATGGTGGTTCTTATTGGAAATGGCGGAGGCTAGTGCAGAACATCTGAGGGCATAGTCATTGCTCCTTCCATTACTCTTCCTATAGTTGCTCCTGCTATGATGCCTGAACTTGAGTTAGTAACAATTCGTAGAATAATGGATTCGAGTACTATAGTTGGGCCCCCAACTTTTAACGTTGTCCCCTAGGCTGTTATGCTCAAGGACCTTGCTGCCTCCAGTGCTGCTGGGTCTTCTAATGCATCGGTTGCTTTATTATTGGTGCCTTTGTCAGTTGGTATAATTATAAGTCTCGAATTTCTTCTTTACACTATGATTCCTTTGTTATCTTATGTGTTCATATTATGTCACCCTTTTCAGCTGCATCAGCCCCAAGTTCATTAGCCGGTATTGGCTTTGTAGTCATGGCTTCTAATGCTCTAGCCTTGAAAAATGTACCTTCGTAGAAACTTATCTTGTTAAAGCATGCTCTTACAAAAGTGGTATGGATCTTCAAGGACCAAGAGCAATGGTCTTAACTCAACGATGGTCTAGATATGTTGAATCATGCTACCAAACTCGCCAAAGTGACTATCTCCTGACTTCACAACTCTTTAGCTTAGCCCTGCACTTCCCTGAAGTTTCTCGAATCCGCTTAAAGTGTAGAAGTTAACCCTGAGATAAAGTGCTGACAAGAAAAATTGCTACTTCTCAACAGTTATATATCCAAGCAATCTTCCATCTTTTTTAATACAAGGCCACATACAGTTCCTTGCAAAAATAAGCAAAATCTTCTAAATAGGCCTTGTCTATTATTAATGAATAGATCGACTACAAGCCTTAAAGCAGGTGGAAGAGAAGAACCTGAGTAAGATTCAAATAGATATTGCTGAAAATATGAGCATTGTAAAGCTCGAAGTGTCTGAGTTATCACAAAAGAAGGCCAATGCAGCTGCTCTGGAGTAAGAATTGGTCAGGATCCCAAATCGTGCCACTCTTATCACTGGTTGAAATAAATATTGCTACAACCCAAATACAATGTAGCTAAGATCTGCAGAGTGACACGTCTACATTAGGCATCTTAGAATGATGCAATCAGTTCATGTAATTTTAGAATGATGCAATCAATTCATATAATTTTGTGAAGCTATTTGGAATATTGTGTGATATTCAAAACTTGACATGATTGTTTGTATTCTGTTTCTCTTACTAGCACATGTTTTATTTACGCATTTCTTATTTACAATATAGTTATAGAGTATTGTCAGCATCTATTCATCTCGTTTTGATATTCATGCTTGGCCATTACATTGATAGGCAGAGCTACCTTGGAGTTTTATTAGTATAACCTAAAGGCACCTTGTTATTATGGACATAGTTTAGGCTCTTGGGTATTTAGAGCATCCACAGTTGAGGCTCTCGAATATTTGGAGTAAATAGGGCTTACACGTTGGATCTTGTAGCACACACTGCAGGCTTAAAGGGTGAGTCCACACATCGTGGTCCATCAAAGGGGCCCTTGAAGCGACTAGGGAGGTGAACTCAGTAGGATTTACATGCAAGGTTGGCCTCAATAACTCTCTTGAGTTCACGGAGCTCACAAGCTACCTTAAATAGTACCAAATCTCGGGTTGCCAGTCCATCAATGGGGAGCTATTCCACTTTTCACATTTCCCATCAATCAGCGAAGAATTACCCCCACATGACAATGGGGAGTTATTCAGCATTCGCTCCTCCCACAAGTTACTACTGGAAATAAACCCGAAAATGGGGGGGGGGGGGGGGGGGGGGGGGGGGGGGATCTTATTCATGGTTGGCAATGTGGATCACCCATAAAGCATACATGGAATCCCTCTTTTTCTTCATCTTTATGACCCGAGTCCATGTCACAGGGGGTGTTTCCTTTCACCCTCCCTATGAAAGCTACCAAGAGTGACAAAAACAACATGGGTCTTAGGCGTGGGTGGCTCTCTTTGGCTCTCTCATGCAGCCTGAATAAGACTGTCATTCACAGGGGGCACTTTCTTTCACCCTTCCCATGATGAAGTAATAGAGAGTCCACTCATAGGGGGCATTTTCTTTGACTCTTGCTATGATGGAATAATGGAAAGTCCATTCATAGGGGGCATTTTCTTTGACCCTTCCTGTGTTGCTTCGGTAGGTCTTACGCATGGGCTCATTGAGGACTCTTCGCAACCTACATAAAATTGGTGATGATAGGCGATATTTATAGATGATTATCATCTATGAGAATCGACAAATCTCTTTTAAAAAATTGATGAATTTTGATGAATCTTTTTAGATAATCTCATTTTGGAGAAAGAACTCTATTTTGGTGAATTGCTAATCGACGATTTTCTTTTGGATAGTCAGCGATCATTATCTTGGATGGTCGACAATAATTGACTCATAGCTTTGAAGAATTTGGAGAGTTAGCTATAACTCTTTGTCGTTCATTTTTGCTCCATTAAAAAGATACTCTTATCTTTACATAGCATTTTTCCATCTTTATACGATATTTTCTCTCTTTTGTGAAGTATACCCTCTGCCCCCTTTTGATTAGGCTAGATTTTTCGTGAGGAATCTTTACAATCAAAACTTAGTCGTTATTCTCTTCAAGGGTCGAAAAGACCATCTTGTTCTGGGTCAAATTTGCCCCCAGGCTTGAGTATAACCACGATGGTTGTTTAAGCTTTAGGAACATGTCTCCTTTGTTAAAGGACTAAATGTTGACCTCGTACAGTAATCATACTTTGCATGACAATATCTAGAGAGCCTTATCTCTTCGTCTATTTTGAGAATCTTCCCGTCTCTTTCCTTTATTAACGACATTTGTTGATGTTCAACTAGAGCTCCGGCATGGTGGCTTTGTTTGAAAGATGACGTTTTCTCAACCATGATTTCGAAAGCATGAACCTATGTAGCGAGATCATCGAAAGTTCGTATGTCAGCCCTTGTTAACCTAAACACCTCTTCTAGTTCCATATAGCCTAAGCACAGTTTAACCTGTTCTGACTCTCCTGGAAGATGTCGACATGATGCTCTCCTTTGATACCATAATCTTCTCCTTTGATCCTATACCCTTTCTAGGAGAACAATTTCAAAAACTATTTTCCAAATTTCTTCTTGTGTTATGGTTTTAGCGACAACATGCATAGATCCATTAAACCCAACTCTTTGTGGCTGTGATGCTTCCACTTGTTATTCATTATTGTTCATAATAGCCATCATTGGCGGAACAATAGCCTGATCTGCGTTGTGGGTTACTGCTACTAACGCTTCTCGTAGGTTTCAACATTCTTCAATTAAAAGAATTTGCATGCATGCCATCTCAGCTACATGGTCATCTGCTAGAAGTTAGAGGCAGGTTAGTCGAACTGGTGCCTGCCATAAAGACCGTTGCTTTCTTGCTTCTTGGTCGACCTGATTCTGGAGGAGAAGACGAGTATATCGTCATTGGTGATGTCAAAGAAAATGAGCCGCTACTCAATCCGAAACTAGCACATTGTCATCTCGGAGAACTAGTCAACTCAGACCTCACCGAGTATTGGTGGTAATGACATGGGCAAAGGGTCGCTTATCACAATCGCCTTCCCTTTCTCCTTCTAAACTTTAGGAAAAATGGGCGTGCTCATGCTTCCTATTGTACCTGTAAGAGCAGGAAAGTCTTGTGAAGTGAAGAGGGGCTTATTCCTTCTTGGGAAAAATGGAGGTAGAGCTAGAGCAGGATTGCACTTGGCAATGTTTCATGTGATCAGACCTCCTCTCATCCTCAACGAGACTGGACTTTGAGAAAAAGAGGGTCGATTCTTTCTCCTCCTTAAAGCTACTATCGTCCACTCTTTCCAAATGTCCTCTGCAAGGGGTGCAGCAAAAACTACCCCTGTTATTGCTCGTGATTGCTTGTAAATCCTATGATTGCAGATGGTTCGAGTATCAGTCGAGTTCATTTTCTCCCCAACTTTCTTTGATAACGCCTTGTCCTTATCCACATAGGTCAAGGTGAATCCATTGGGCATGAAATAAATGACCACTTTGAAAGGAGGAAGTGTGATAACGATTGCAAGCGAGTAATTTACTTAACATTTCAATATATCAAAATTAGATATCTTAATTAACTGTACCATATCTTATTTTAGAGATGAAGGGTGGAATGTTCTTGACTAGAGTCACCATTTTGGCACTTTTATAGCATCTGCTGATGGCGAACATCTCCTGATCATTCCAATGTTAATAATAGAGTGAAAGTATTCTAACCAGAGATGTTGGGTTTGATTTCCAGCACAGTTGCCACTTTGTTAAATCAAAATGTGGTTTGGTTGGTCGAAACATTTGAATTCCAATAAATAACAAGGAGGATTTGAATGGAGGACATTCATCATCAATCAATTTATTAATATGACTTCTTTTACATTCTGTTAATTACATCCTTTGATTCTAAAATAAGGTACAATTAATGTAGAACATGGAATGAACTATTGAAAGTTAATTCTAATAGTATTTCGGCTTTATTTATGGCCCATCGAAATGATGAAAGAGTTGTACGGGCTCAAAACCCCTTCAGGGCACCTCAGACCAAAAGTTAGACTATTCTGGATCCAAAAACCCTAGAATGCTCATGGCAAGAATGAGTTCTTATGGTGGAACAGAGTACTCATAGTGAGACAGAGTTCTCATGGGACCACATGAGATCTCATGCTTTTCTCCCCTTCCTCCAAATTCCATCTTCCTTGGTACCTTCTGTAGAGCTCTCTATTCTCAAAAGTGGAAGTACTAAATGAGAAGGCCGAGGGGGTATTTATAGCCATCTACACATGCGAACCCCATTTCCGCATGGAAATCCGACCTATATCCTCATGCAACTTGAATTCTCATGTGATTTCTAGTCTCATGCGATCACATGAGATTGCTTTCTCATGCGGTCACATGAGTTTCCTTTTAATCATCTATGTGCTCGAACTTCAGTCTTTTTCCTTCTTTTTTTTCATGTTTGGCTTTTGTTCAAGTCCGTTCACATACGATCACATGAGACTGTATTCTCACGCAGTCCCATGAGACCTCTCACAGCCAATTTTCTACCTTAGTCAATCTGTTATTTTGCTATAGTTCTATGTGCTCATTCAATCACATAAGGTTGTTTCTCATGCAGTCGCATGAGACTGCTTCCAATTATAATTTTCCTTTTTCTCCTTCTAATCTTAAAACTTTTCTTCAATGCCCCTTACTCATGTAGTCGCATGAGACCTCTCTACACTGAATTTCTATCTTAACATATTTTTCTTAGGAAGCTCAAAATGAAAAACTTACTCTCTAGCATTAATATTATTGACGATAATGCCTATGTATTTTGTCAAAATGACGTTGAACTTATTAATCATTTATTCTTCTCTTGTAGGTTCATTGGTTAGTTCTGGAAGAACATGCACTCTAAAATTTTCATTCTTTTTATTTCTCATCTTATAATTCTCCAAACAATTTCTTATTTTATGGATAATGCTAATGATGAAATCTCTTCCTCTCTTAGTAGGCTTTCTTTTTGGCACAACGTAGACGAAGTGAGATCGATTACTTTCTCTCTCACAAGGATAACTACTCCGAATCCACGAAGTTATTGGGACTCCTCAACCAATCTTCTTCGAATCCACGAAGGAACACTCAAACCAACAACCAAAATAGAGTAAAAATAAAATAATTTCTATCAATCAAAGGATGAATATCCTAACAATGAATTTAAACAACTATTTATAGAATAAACTAACCCTAGAAACCTTATAAACGTAATGGAGAAGAGTTCTAACTAACACAGAAATAAATCAGGCAAGAATCATAAATTTTTGTGCAAATCTACGAAATCTAGTAACCTGTCACAGGGGGTCAGCGAGCAATGACCGGTCCCTGGCCACTGCTGATCAGTTGCCTAGGACCCCAAACAGTCCAATGAGCATGCCCCCTTTTCAACCAAAATTCTGTCAGTCACAGGTGCTATTTAACCGGTCGCTTGGGGTGTGCGACCGGTCGATAGGGCTTGTCGACTGGTCATTTTTCTGAGGAATTGGCCACCTCTTTTGATCTTTCCTTTGGCTCCCTTTCGCCCACGATCAGGGGGCCTCCTCACTATATCAGACTCCCCCACTTAAAAGAAACTCGTCCTTGAGTTTCTCTTTGGTCTTGGATCACGAGCCATTTTTAGTTTCACCAATGAAGGTGTAGCAGTAATCTTTTCTCGTGGCGCATACGGTGCACATCCTTCCTTCCTCCATTAGGGCTCCTTGGACATTTTGCAAACCTCCTTAGGGAGGAGGAGTAGAAGAAGTAAAGATGGAGAAAGAGAAGAATTTAAGAGGGAGGAGTAGGAGAAGTAGATATGGAGAAGGATTCTCCATTAAAGGAGTTTTCCTCCCACATGCGAGGTATTTGAAGTCCTCCCTTATCATACTCAAGAAATACACCATTTGGTCATGTGTAAGACCCGTACCCTGAATTGCCCTCCGTACGTTTAGTTTCCGGTACCGGTACGTCCCGGACGGACCAGATTAGAGAGCCTTGATCGCGACCCTGATTTAGTACCGCAACGACCCCAAGACTTGTACCCTTGCGACCGCGCGGGCGCCACGATTCCAACGCCGCGCGGCACGCCCCATTGCGATACCCGGTGTGTAAGATGCATACGTTCGTGCAATTCGAGGTGGGCCACGCAACGCGCGTGTGGCGTGGGCCCCACTTGCACAATTTCCAACAACATGTCAAATCTATCAACATCACCCTCACCCATACCCCCATCATTATCTAGCCATCATCACCATACCCACCCCATCCTCTCTCACCAAAAGTCAACTCTAACCCATTCCCCCATGTCCTCTCTCATCATCATCATCATCATCATGACATCATGCACCCCCCCTCTTCCCATACAAGAGCCATACGTGGGGGGGGTGGCTTCTCAATTGCAAGATTTGAGAGAGAGAGAGAGAGAGAGAGAGAGAGAGAGAGAGAGGGAGAGAGAGAGAGAGAGAGAGAGAAGAGAGAGAAGAGAGAGTTAGAGAGATTGAAGGTGAAGATCAAGCTTGGAGGACCCCGATCATCATCCGGACCGTCCGATCGGCAATCCAACCGTCCAACCATCATTGTGAGTGCATACCTTTCCCCCCTTTTTCTCGTTTACTTTTCGTTTTCTTTCCTTGGTCCCACCTTGTGATGGGCAATCAGATGGATGGGCTGGATCGTCCATGAATGGGTCCCACCCTTTGATGGTGTGGATCCCACTTTGGGACCCATTTTGTGGCATATTTAGTGTGGCCAACAGCCACCATGATGTATGTAGTTCACCCACGCTGTCCACCCTGTGGACCCACCATGCGATGGTCCAGCTGTTAGATGGAGTGGATCTTACACATGTGGGCCCCACTTGAATTTATAAAAAAAAAAAAGAAAAGAAAAAAAAAAGTGAAGAAGAAGGCCGCTGGACAGCCAGCGTCCAGAGGACGCTGCTGCCCAGCAGCGCTGGGACGAAGCCCTTTTGGGCATGACCGTGGGTTCCCACTTGTGGGACCCATCTTGATGCATGTATTCGATCCACACCGCTCATCAGTTTCTCCAGCTCATTTTGGGGTTGGACACCAAAAACGAAGCAGATCCAGATCGCAGGTGGACCACACCATAGGAAAACAGTAGAGATAATGATGTGGACTGTTGAACTTCCGTGGCCCACCGTGATGTTTGCAGGCGGAATCATCTGCCCAATATTGGGCTCATTTGGTCCCTAACGAGCTGGAAAACGTGTTGAATGGATTGGATTTTACCTAAGTGGGCCCCACCTGAAATAAGCTTAGAAAAAAAAAAAAGAAAAAAAAAAAAAAGAGAACGTCCAGCGCTGGACGTTCACAGCGTCTGGGACGCTGGAACCGTCCAGCGCCAGGACGGCTGGAAGGGGTCCCCACTCGTGGGACCCACCTTGATGTTTGTGTTCCATCCACACCGTCTACCTGTTTTCCCATATCATTTTAGGGCCAAGGCCCAAATCTGAAGCCGATCTGAATTTTAAGTGGACCGCACCGTATGAAACAGTGGGGAGACGATTTGTACTGCTGAACTTCCTCGGCCCACCTTGATATTTGTAGCCCCCAAAACGTACCCAATATTAGGCTCTATGAGTTCCCCTTGAGTCGGAGAACCTGATGAACGGAGTGGATCAGTCCCATGTGGACCCCACCGGATATGAGTGCAATAAAACAAAAAAAAAAAAGAAGAAAGAAAGAAAGGAAAGATGAAGGCGTCTCTGACGCTGGAGTGCCAGCGTCCGTGGACGCTGACTCGTGAGGCCATCTGGTGGCCCACTCGTGGGTCCCACCATGATGTATGTGCTGTATCCACACCGTCCATCCATCTGGGGAGATCATTTTAGGACATGAACCGAAGAATGAGACAGATCCAAATCTCAGGAGGGCCCTACCAAAGGAAACAGTAGGGACAGTGACCCTACCGTTGATACCTTCCTACGGCCCGCCATGATGTTTATCTGAGATCCAATCTGTTCATAAGTTCACACATGCATGTAAGAATGGAAAACAAAAATATCAGCTTGATCGAAAGCTTCTGTGGGCCCCACTTAAGGAGAGAACAATATAATAAAAAAAATAAAATAAAAATAAAAATAAAAATAAAACAAGAATGTGGGCGCTGGACAGGCAGCGTCCAGGGGATGCTGCTGCCCAGCAGCCCAGGCTCTCTCGGCTTGCCAATGGGCCCCACTCGTTGGGCCCACCTAGAATGTATGCCCTTTTATCTATTCCGTCCATAGGTTTTTCCAACTCATTTTAGTGGCTGAGCTAAAATTGAAGCATATCCAATTGTCAAGTGGACCATGTCACAGGAAACAGTGGGAATAATGATCTCCACCGTTGAAATCTTCCCAGCCCTACAGTGATGTTTATTTGTCATTTAACCTGTTCATAAGATCACATGGATATGGGTGAAGGGGGAAACAAAATATTAGTTTGATTCAAAATGCTTGGGGCCCATTTGGGTGCTACGCTCTATGGGTCCCACCACGATGTATCTGTTTTATGTATGCCGCCCATCTGTTTTTCCATATTATTTTAGGGCCATGGGCCCTCATAATGAGGTAAATCCCAACCTCAAGTGGACCACATTGTAGGAAACAGTGGTCATTGATGCCCACCTTTGAAACCTTCCTTAGGGCCATTGTAATGTTTATTTATCCATCTAATCAAAGGTGATGGGGCCCAACTTTGGGTCCCACCTTGATGAATGTTGAGTATATCGTGTCGTTCTTCTTGGCAGGGGTGTGGGCCCAGTTTTAGGTGGGCCACACGTAGAAAATAAGGGTGATTGAATGCCTACCATTGGAAACTTTTCAAGACCCATCTGTTATGTTTAATTTGCCATCCTTCTTGTTCATAAGTCACCCAGCCATGGGTGGGGTTCCACACGTGTGGTGTGCGGGCCCCACCATGGTGTTTGATTGCCATCTCACTTGATTAGTGGTAAAGCACAAATATCGGGTTGATCCCAAACTGTTGTAGCCATTGATGTATATGGCTTCCCCACTCCTTTGTGCGGTTATACCCAACCCCGGGTCCACCTTGTTATGCATGTGTTCTATCCACGTCAGCCATTGGCCTCCATGGTGCGATATGTATGTTGGCCATCCATTAGGACTGCCTTAATTTTGTGCTTGATCCAAACCATCCAAATGAATGGACCCTAGCATGTTATGTACAAGATGGCTTTGGGACCACCTTAGTGTGTATGTTCGAATGACCGCGTTGTCCATCCCGTGGACCCACCTTGATGATTAGTTGTGTAAACCCTTATTGAAAGGTCATCCTTAGAGTTTGCTTGATCCAAGTCACAGGGCTACCTTCTTAAACTCACCCTGTGGAACCGTCTTGTCAATTCACCTTGTTAACTCACCATGTTGACCTGCCTTGTTGACTCGCCTTGTTGACCCGCCTTGTTGACTCACCTTGTTGACTCACCATGTTGATTGACCCTGGTAACTCAGCTTGTGTATACTCATATGACTCACCCCTTCTACCCTTGTAAAGACCACCATATTGTGTATATCTCATCCACACCGTCCATTTACCTATAGGACGAGTATGGGGCTCATCCTCGACGTTCGTACGTCATCTAGGCCATCCATTATATGGAGCCTATCTTGTAGTATGAGGTTAGACCTGTCGTCTCTTTTGGACCTCATCGTATTGATCATCTGTCTCAGATTTCCCTACCATTTATGATTCTCTGTCATAACCTGTCTATCTTTCAATCCGTTCTATAATATTCCTTTTTTGGACCATTATTGTGTTTATCCCAACGATACTACAGGATTATGGGTCTCGGCATGACTTTGGGTATTCTACTCTTGCCGCTCCAGTAGGTTCTACCTTTGATGTGTCGGTAGTGTTTTCAATTATTTTCTTTCCATTTGGGTTATCTAAATATTGAAGGTTAATCCACACCGTTCAGTTGTTGGACCATCTGTGTTGTTGTATACCATCCATTTAGAGTCTTTTCTCTTTATGTTTCTTTGTATTATAAGTGAATTATCTTTTATGCTATTTTTAGTATGTCTGTTGCCACACGTAGTGTTATTTGGAATACTCATATGTGATCTTTATACTATATGCTTCGACGACCACCATGCATGTGTAATGAGTATGCATCCCGAATCACCATTGTTAGTTGGGGACCACTAGGGCATAAACGCATTCATAAAGCATTCGAGATGTAGTCGCGCAAATGTAATTCCTGTGCTCTCTATCGCAAACCTCTCCAATAGGTATGGGACTATTCGAGGACAGGAATCTATCATCCTGACTTACACTGTATGGTAGGAATAGCTTAGCATACCTTGTAGCCCTTGGTGCGAGATTCCCTGGCTAGCGACATCCCGCACTATGACTCGATCATTCATATGTGTCCCCTCATCTTAATCATATCTCAAATAGGTTGGACTAGATTGATTTATTGCCATCGTGGTAGATGGGCTACTTGTTGGCACTCATACTGTATACTTGACTCATGCATCATGAATGCTTGGCTCATCTGATTGTCTTGTATCAACCGGCCATATCGGTCGTGATTGTCGTGCAATTCATTACCAGCTGACGGTGACATTGTGTTTGAGACCTTATAGTTTTATGGTGCTCTTTGGAGACTTGCACGGGCATGTCGTCCCACGTTTGTATGCATGGTTGCATTTCGCACCGTCTAGCATGGTTACTACGTTGCAACCACAGCTCCATCGTGGTTTGCAGAACACCGGAAATATGTGATCTTTAAACTGGATGCCAAAGATGTCCCTGGGTGAAAGTCCCTGATCCCGTTGGTACCAAGGTGGGTGCTCCATTCAAGGACCGGGTGGTTTAATCATACACCAGTATGCCGAATACCAAACGGCGGTGTTATCCACTGCACGTGGTCAGTTTGGAAGGAGGTCTGACCTAACCTGCCGGAAGAGTGTTGGCAAAGGGGGTTGAGTTTGACCAGCTGTAAGTAGGTCCGCTATTGCACCAGATAGGCTTTGGCATTCTACTGGTGAGTAGTGAGGTCTGTGAGACCCCGGTGATGTTCCGTTTCAGAGATGGTATTGGTATCAGTGATGTGACTGATGTTCTGTATGGTGTGGGACGGACCTGATGTGGGCGGGTGTGATGTGGGCGAGGCTGTAAGCCTGGGCGAGCTACCACACTGGGCGAGCTACCAGTTCCGAGTCCTGCATTGCTTACGTGACTGCGTTATGACTGTTCGTATCTGGACCACTGTACTGAGAGGTGGTGATTTGCATACATGCATTGGATCATTGTATGTGACATTAGGCCCTGTAGGCCATTGCATAGTATGAGTTTATGGCCTTGGTAGGCTGGTTACCTGTATTGCACGCTTGCATAGCCATGGTAGGCTAGTTATCTGTATTGCATGCTTGCATAGCCGTGGTAGGCTAGTTATTCATATCACATGATCGTGTAGCCTAATTGGGCTAAGTTTTGGTTTAGTCTTCTCATCATGCTTTACTGCTTACTCTGATATTTATCATGTTTCTCATACGCATTGTGCACGCACACACGCACTCACGAAGCTTCGTTCGAAGCTTATGCGCGTTTGTTAAGCTGCAGGTTCTACCAGAGTATATCAGCAACGTTGAGTTGGAGTTAGGAGTGCAGTAGCAGGAGGTGCCGGATTGTGCACAGTTTTTATATTTACGCATTGTGTATTTACTTTTCAGTACTGTATATAAACGAAAAGATTTAGTAGAAATATTGTGTTTGTCTTTGATGGTACTCATATTGTGATGCTCATGTTTTCAAAAAAAATTCAGACCCTAAAATCCTCCTTGTGGTATCCCAGGATCGGAACCTGACGTGTAGGGTTAGGATCCGAGATCGGGGTACTACGGAGGCTGCCACCTCTGAATTCGGGTTACAGCGAATGGACTTCGAGAACCGAATTTGGGGCGTGACATCATGACACGGCCAAATTCAAAATTCGAGAAAGACTCTGCTAACTCAAAACTTGGGGAAAGGAAAAGACAAAGTTAGGCATGACCTGACACTGCTCAATTGATTTGCTATTTATAATTTTAGATGTTAAATAATATTTGAAAATATGAGAAAAAATGGTACAAGTTTTTTGGAAAACCGGCCCATGTCTTTTATTCAACCTAATTGGGTTACAACTGAATCAAATTTTTGTGTTTTTAAACTATTAAGTAAAAGGGGGTTTTACCTGAAAATTCCTCAAAGCATATGATATTCCCGTAAGATGCTTCGACACTCCATATTTTCCAAAACATTCCTCTAACAGTATAAATGGAGGTTGAAAAGTCCAAATTACCCTTGATAGCAAGATTTTCGAATACTTAGAAGCTTTGTGCGGAAGGAAATTACGCTTTGAAAAACCAGAAGCTATATTGGGCCTCATTTTTTGTGTTTTCAAAAATCCAATTCGAACACTAGTTGCATGACTTAGGTGTAGATATAAAAAAACGAGCCCCATACATGATTTAGGTGGACCATATGATTTGAAACAATGTACACAATGATGACCACCCTCTAAATTGTTCCCTTCTATATGACCCACCTAAATCATGGATTGTCATGATTATTGGGTCCTATGCCTAAATGTTTTTTTTTTCCGGAATCAAATGATTGGAGTGGATTTCTTATAATATTCATGGTGGGCCTTGTAAAAATCAATGTTAAAACTCTCTCCCCACTGCTTCCTTTAGTGTGGCCCATCCTTTAGTGTGGCCCATCTTAATCATAGGCCAACCTGGTTTTTTGGCCGTCGACCTAATGTCATATTACACAACTAATGATCAGAGTGGATTTCACATGCACATCACGATGGGCCCCACCAAAAATTAGTGGTGATGTCCTCCCCACAACTACTACTTGAAGAGATTTAGCTTACGTATATGTCGTGGCATCAAAAGCAGATTGCATGGTGTGTCACGCAACACCAACCTAGGTGATGTGTTGACATCATCAAGTTCTATGGGTCCCACCATGACGTATATGTTATATCCAAATTGTCCATCCATTTGGCAAGATATTTTTAGGGCATGGGCTAAAAAATAAGGTAGATCTAAATCTCAACTTGACTACACTACAAAAAGCAGAGGGGATTGAACACTTGTGGTCATAAATGGGATTCTTTTTTATCCTTGTACCTAAAATTAGGTCATGCAAATAGTGGTCAGATTGGATTTTAGTAAACATAATAAGTTAGGGCCAACATAGCCTCTGATATTTTTGGAGCATAATTTCCTTCGAAAGACATGCTTTTGGTTTTTTCGAAAATCTTTCTATTAAGGAAAATTTTGACTTTTTATCCTCTATCCATATGAATAGTTAAAGGAACATTTTGATAAATATGTAGAGTTAAAATATGTTACAAGAATATTACACATTTACGCACTCTCATTAAACTGTGTAATTACTACGCTAAGTAAAATTAAACTGCTTAAAGTTATTGCTCTCACTTAACATTTATGATGGACCAAAAGAAAAAATTACCCTTAGTTGATTATCAGACAATTAAAATGAAAAACATTCAACAGTAATATTTCACAAACACGTGTCCTTGCATCACATGAGACACCAGCTTCGCATTTTATCGGTTTAATTTCATTTGGTTTATGAAACATACGAGAGTATCCGCATATCAAGCTTCATACACTGTCTATCATATATGTAGCTCTACATCATCCTTTATTCTGTTTATATATACGAATGTAGAAATCCATCTGGTTTCTCAAAACAGGTGGCGTGCAGTACTTGACACACGTGGCTTGTTATCTTCATTACACGTGGCATGACACGATTCTTCCCCTCCTTTATTTTTTACGCATTTAGGAATATCATACGTTCCTACGAAATTAAATAGTTGCACCATCTCCTTCTTTGTGCAAAGATAATGCAAACTTGTATTACTTCATTACCAAAATAATCATCTAAGTGCATGCATATCAATTGAAGCAGGTGACAATATCAACTCAGAGGAGAGAAAGAGATAGATAGTGGATAAAAAATATATAAAACTACAAGTTACAGAGAGAGGATAAAAAATATATAAAACTACGAGTTGGAATATGATAATCCATTAAAAGAATCGGTACCCAAAATCAATATCTCCTTTGCGGAGTGCCCATGTTCAGTCAGGGCCCACTTCTAAATAACCCTAGCCACAAAACTTCCGGAACTTTCCTCTCTATCGATCCTTCTTTGAAATATCATAATAAAATAGTGAAAGTGTAAGTTCATTGGGCTTGACTATAAGTTATGGTCCACCCATCAGACACCTTACATTTGTAAAGTGATTGGCAACATCCAAACCATCAGATAAGCTGGCCACATCATGAGGATTACTCCTTACAAAGAAAATGGTCACATCCACTTAGAGCATCTGGTGGTTCTATTTTTTCTATTTATCAACTACTTAGACATTGTATTTTTATGGTATGGCCCACTTAATGAGTAGACAAGGCTGATTTTTTGCATAAGGTGGTCTCCATGGTGGGGCCAACCTATTGGAAAGGTTGGATGTTACATGTACTTTAGAAAAGAATAAGTTGATAATCACTTGCGGTCCAACTGATGAGGCTGGAGATCTTCTCATAAAATAATAAAAATTGTAAAATAAATTGTAATAATAATTGCCAACTGTTCTAGAACTTTCCGTTGGAAACCTCTCCTCTTCCCTACCCTTTAAAACTCCCACTTCCACTCCCACTCCACAGCCTCTTTACTTGTGGGATATTGGTCTCATCTCTCATCTGCATTTCCTTAAAAAAAAAAAATCAAAGGCTAAAATGTCTTCTTCTTCTTCTTCTTCTTCTCTATCTCTCTATCTCTCTCTCAATTCTCAAAGCTGCAATGAAAAATATCTTAGCGTCTTTTCTTCTTTTTCTCAAGGTATCTCTTTCCATTCCCACCTAAAGAAGCAGCCTTCTTTGCATTTCTTGCATTGCCCATTTCTGTTTTCAGAGCGTTTTCTTCTTCTTTGAACTGCTGTTTGATAAAAATCAACCTGCTTTTCTGGCTGAGAAGCTTCGATTTTCTTCACTTCCATTGAATGTTCTCCCTCTGTATTCCAATCAAGACATCTGGGGAAAATTAGCATTTTCTTCTGTACTGCTTTCGCTGAAAACTGATGCCTTCTTTATTTTCTCTGCTTCTTTCCAATCTTCCAGCATTTCCATCAAAGCCCATATCTGTTTTCCAATAAGAATCAATTCACTGAGAAGGATCTCATTTTTTCTCTAGCTTTCCTCTGTTTTTCTCTTCATCTGACTTCTTAACTGCCTTGCCTCTGAAATCTTGTATTTCCACCAAAAAACAATTTCAATTTCGATATCGAAAATTTCAGCTACTCTGTTTTGCAGCCATGAATCCACCTAATCCAGTGAAAGAGGAGTTCGCAGGAGCAAGCTTCTCCTCATACTGGGTTGATGAAGCTTCATTGATGGTCCTTCCCCGGCCGATGGAGGCCTTGCACGACGTGGGGCCACCTCCCTTCCTGACCAAGACATTCGACATGGTGGACAACCCGAGCACTGACCAGGTGGTCTCTTGGAGCAGGGGAGGAAATAGCTTCATTGTGTGGGACCCACACACCTTCTCCATGAATCTCCTCCCAAGGCACTTCAAGCACAGCAATTTCTCTAGCTTTGTCAGGCAGCTCAACACATATGTAAGTATCCAAAACTAGTTTATAGTTTGCTCTTGATTTCAGGTGCATAAACTGGAAACAGATTCAAAAAAGAGGAAATAGAAGTGACGATGATGAAAGATTGAAGGACTTGAAGATTTAAAAAGTAGGATTCTTCATTGCTTTATTGGATTCTTTTATTCAGCTATGAATCTTCGTCGATTCTTTGATTCGCAAGTTTTCTCTCTTTCTCCTCTTCTTTCCTTCACCAAATCTCTTTCTTGTGATTGGCCGGTTTTATTTTTATTTTCACCTTTTCTTTGTCCTCTTTCAGGGGAATTTGGTTACTAGTGACTTCATTTTATTGAAAACAGCTAGCAAATTACAATAATAAGTTTTGATTTGGTTTTCTTCCTTCTTTTTCTTTTGATAGGATTTATGACAAACTGTCTATTGATTGTGTTTTGATTTGGTTTTCTTCCTTCTCTTTCTTTTGATAGGATTTATGGCAATCTGTCTATTGATTTGTGGATTTTTTTAATTTTTTTTTTGGAGTTTTTACCAGCTAAATCCTTCTTTTTTCTTTTTTTTTTTCTTTTTTTTTTGATATTTACCCAATAGGAGATTGTCAATTCCATCTGCATCTTAGCATTTCCTGAAACACCCAACTCTAATGGGGCTTTGTTATTTTAAGGGTATCTTGATTGTCATTTCTTTTCTGTCTATTTTTTATTTTTTTCAACTCTTCTGATAAATGACTTTGTTGAGATATCTTGGATTTCAGAAATAAAGAATGAAATGTATGATCTAGGGGAGACAGCTGTTTTGTTATACACAGACCCACAACCATAAACTAATAATTAATAAGAGGCTGCTAGTTTGGTCTTATCTTACTTTGATTTTTTTTCCTTTTTTGGTCAATCTATGTAATGATTTGGGGCAGGATTTGGATTTGTTCCATCTCCATCTCAAACAACACCTCTCTCTCTCTCTCTCTCTCTCTCTCTCTCTCTCTTCTTCTTCTTCTTCTTCTTCTCTTCTCTTCTCTTCTCTTCTCTTCTCTCTCTCTCTCTCTCTCTCTCTCTCTCTCTCTCTCTCTCTCTCTCTCTCTCTCTCTATTGACAGTAGAATTTGAATCCTTCAGGGCTTCAGAAAGGTGGATTCAGACAGATGGGAGTTTGCAAATGAAGGATTTCTGAGAGGGAAGAAGCATCAGCTGAAGAATATCAAGAGGAGAAAGCCGCCTTCTCAACCCCCATCTCAGCAACAAGCTCTAGGACCATACCTTGAAGTTGGAGGATTCGGATTGGACCGAGAAATCGACTGTCTAAGACGAGATAAGAATGCTCTAACGATGGAATTGGTGAAGCTCAGACAGCAGCAACAGAACACTAGAGCCCATCTCCAAGCCATGGAAGAAAGGCTACAAGGAACAGAGCAAAGACAGCAACAGATGATGACTTTCTTGGCTAGAGCTATGCAAAACCCCACCTTCATACAGCAACTGATCCAACAGAAGGACAAAAGGAAGGAGCTTGAAGAAGTGATGACAAAGAAAAGGAGGCGGCCGATTGATCAACAGCCTGATGGCAGCAGTGGCGGCGATTCAATCGGGAGCCATGATCATGAAACAAAACTCAAGTTCGATGGTACGGATTTCAAAGAACTCTATGGGTTCGAAGTGTCAGAGCTAGAGGCTCTTGCATTGGAGATGCAAGGAATGCAAAAATCTACCAGCGATGGAGAGGAGGAAGAAGACAATGAAGAAGAGAATGAAGATAAAGATATGAATGATGATTTTTGGGATGAATTGATGAATGAGAGATTTGGAGAAGATGTTAGAGGAAGCGAAGATGAAGATGTGAATGCCTTGACTGAGAGGTTGGGGTATTTGGGTTCTAGCCCAAGATAGAAAGAGGTGTTTGTTCTGCTTACATTTTCTCCTTCCAATTCAGTTTTTTGGGAGGTTACACATTCCTTCCTCTGGTAGGAGACTTTCTATCCCTAACTGAGCAATGTTACCTTCGTTGTTGTGTCGTGGGTTCTCCATGTTTCATAAGAGAGCCATAAATAATCTTGTGTTGTGTAGTGTTTTGGTTGTTTTATTTCTATGATTTCGGTTTTCCAATGCTGGGAAGCTGGAAACTTCATCTGGGTTTCTTGGCTTTTGGCAGACGATCCTGAAACTTCCTTTCTGTAGTACTGTTGGGTGTTTAATATCTCTTAGTTGCTTTTCTGTATTGCTAGAATAATAGAAAGTCAACTGGGTTTTTCTTTTCCTTCTCCTTTTTTTTTTTCTTTCTGGCAGATGACTCTGAAATGGCGACTGGTTGTTTTGTTTCTTTGAATTTGGCTCTGCAATGCTAGAAAACTGTAACTTCCATTTTGGGTTTTTGGATTTTGACAGAAGATGTTAAAATTATACTCTGTACCCTTGAAATGAAAGAGCATGTGAGGGAACCAAGCAACTGAATCCAGTGGGCTCTCTCTCTCTACATATGGCAATGAATTCGTACAGTTGTTATGTTTCTTTCATCTGAATTTCGTGTTTTGATTTTTCTTCAGCGGCATAATGGGGCTCGAAAGTCGCTGGCTCCAAAATTCAAACCATAATGGTCAGACGATATCTTTGAAATTCTGTTATTAGAAGTTGGATATTTTTGTACTTTTGCAGAGTGACATTCTGTTATTAGAAGTCAGATATTTTTGTACTTGTGAAAAGGTTGGTAGAGTGGCGTTGATGCCTTTAAAAAGGCTATATGGTGTTGGTGATGTAACGTTTGTACGTGCACTCTGTGGCAGGTGTAGCTTTGTCATTTATGCCTTCATAAACGATTTTGTGGTGCATGTGTCATTGACGAATTGTGTGGTTCCAAATCAAAAGGATTTTGGCCGTGTTTTTTGGTGTATACAGTAGGGGCCGCGGCTTAATGGTCCATACCATTTGTTTTTGGGCGCCATTTTGGATGGATCCTAATCACCAATGCTGGTGTCTTTTCCATCTGTATATTCTGAAGAAAAACATAGTTCAGGAAAAAGTTGAATAATTTTTATATTGTTGAATAGACAGCAATTTAGAGTTAAAAAGACCTCAGGATTTGAGATCAGCCACAGGGGCATTCCAATTCCCCCACCGAATCCCTCTATATAAATGGATCACCCAGGCTTAACCAAGGCGGTGGCAAAAGAGAGGGAGTGAGATTAGAGGCTATATAGAGAGAGAAGAAAAGAGAGAAGGGGGAAAAAGAAGAAAGAACAGAAGAAGAGAGAGGATAGCCAGGCCCAACTCAAAACATGGGATTTTTTAATTTTTTGAAACATCTAGCTCTTGTTCATTTATTTCTTAGCACTTTACATTTCAACAATTTACATTCCATTACTTCTACTGTTCTCATATTAATTTTTTTTCTTTTCTTCACCAAGAGCTCTTATATCACTGGCATTCATAACGTGGAGCACCACCCCACTGCGTAGGAACCTATCCGGGCCCATACGGGATTCCGATCATGTCATTAAAAAGACCTCCCGAAAGGCACCACCCCAAGCATGTACCCCAAGACCCGTTCATCCAACTTAAGAGGTATATCATTTATGGAATTTGTTTGAAATTGAGAAACCTAGTAGCATTCATACACCCGTATGCTCCTTGGTATATTCCGAAATCTTAAAAAGAAAAGAAAATACCTAAAAACAAAGAAAAAAAACAAAATGCAAGAACACCCATTGCTATCATTGGGCTGCTAAGAGTTTGTGTCTAATGCCTCTAAAAGTTTGCGATTGCCATTTCTCGTAATCCATTCTCACTTTATCCTATGCAATCATAACCAACTCAAGAGGACATGCTTGCATCCCTCCCAGATCCAAAGTCATCCATCAATACAGCCTATGAAATTTTGATGACCCCTTCCATAGTTGACATGACCCTCAGTATTAAAAGGTTGATGGACCTAATGACACGATTTCTCCAATGCGGGGCCATCCCCTTGCCCAAAATGTGCTGGCACAATTACCGAGAACCTCAATTGACCAACGAGGACAGTCTCTACCAATCTTCATTCTTCCCCTACTTCCACTTAAGTTTAAGCTTTCCCCCTACTCAATTCTAATCATAGCATCCTCCCAAAATTGGGAGCCAGTTACAGCATCCTCCCCCCAATGAGAGTCGGTTTAGTATCCTACCACAAGAGGGAGCCACTTCTAGTCATAACCTCCCCCTAACAGAATTCAATTAAAAAATCCTCCTCCAATCAGGAGCCACTTCCAATCTCAATAGTTTCCTAACGAGAGCAATTCCAACATCCAATCACAACTGGGAGCCACTTCCAACCTCAACCTCTCCCTAGCAGGAGTCAATTTTAGCATCCTCTCACAATCGGGAATCATTGCCAGTCTTAACCTCCCCTTAATTAGATTCAATTCCAGCATCCTCTCGTAGTGGGAAGTGTTAGCGTTTTCCTCCTCATTTAACGGAGGAGAGAAAGAGTTCACTTCCCTGTCCGACCGGTCGGTGCCCCTGGCCGACCGGCCGGACAAAGTGGCTGGAAACCACAAAATTGCTGGACAGTTTTTGTGAAGGCCGACCGGTCGTCCGACCGGCCGGCTGACCGGTCGGCAGACAGGTCGGGTTATGTGTTTTCTAACACAGATTTCTCTCTAGACCAATTTTGGTGGGTTCGACTAGCCGGTGGTTTTGGCCGACCAGTCGGAGGTGTGCATGGACTGCTACTGCAGTTTTCAAATCGGGCTAGGACTCTTGCAAATCAATAAATATGGAGTTCTAATTCGGGATTTGTGATTCCCACAAGTTGTTCTACTCCTAGGTGAGAGAGAGAAAAAGAGAAAGAGAGGAAGAGAGGGAGAGGAAGCTTGTTGGTAGAGGAAGCATTGCTCAAGAAAGGAATTTCTGGTGCAACGACGTCTCGGCTCTTCAATGTCCTCATGCTCGGGTGAGATCTCTCAGTTTTCTTGTCCTTTCATTGTTATCCATCCCTGTGTGGGTGAAGAATGTTTGATCCAAGCAATGTGTGCTTATGATCAGTTGTAATAGTTCTCTGAGATAATGGATTGTTGATCTGGACTAGGTCCCGTGGTTTTTACCTCTTTCGAGGGTTTTCCACGTAAAACTCCTTGTGTGGTGTGGTTGTTTGTTTACTTTTGATAATTGCATTATCTTAGTCCATAATTCTAGTGCATTGGGGGGCGAGACCCTCAGGCTTGTGTGAAACGCACCCAACAAAGTGGTATCAGAGAGTTCAGGTTGATGATTGATTCTGAATTATGAAAGGTGGCTCGTCAAGGATGATTAGTCTCAATGGATCCAACTGGACCATATGGAAGGCTAAGATGGAGGACTTGCTCTATTGCAAGGACTTGTATGCTCCAATTCTAGGCATATCGGCGATGACAGATGATATGTCAGATGATAATTGAAAGAAGTTGGACCGAAAGGCGGTGGGGTTTATTAGACAATGGTTGGATGATTCGGTTTTCCACCATGTGTCTACAAAGACTTCAGCCGCTAGCCTATGGCAGAAATTGCAAGGGCTGTATGAGAGGAAGACAGCCGACAACAAGATATTTCTGATTAGAAGACTTGTAAATCTCAAGTTCAAGAATAATGGTTCTGTGGCTGAGCACATGAATGAAGTCAGCAACATTGTGAACCAACTCTCCGCTATGAAGATGGTCCTGGATGATTAACTACAGGCTTTGCTATTGCTTAGCTCATTGCCTGATAGTTGGGAGACATTGGTGGTGTCTCTAAGTAAGTCCGCACCAGGCAGAAAGATATCCATGGAACAGGTAACAGGTTGTTTCTTTAATGAAGAGACAAGGAGGAAGTCTCAAGGGTCTACTCAGCAAGAGGCCCTTGTGACACAGGATCGGGAAAGATGAAAGAACAGAAAGGGCGGGAAAGCCCGAGAGAAATCCAGAGGCAAGTCTAGTGTCAGGAAAGATGTTGAATGTTGGAACTGCGGCAAGAAGGGCCATTACAAAAGTGAATGTCGCAAGAAAAATGATCAGAAAGGAAAAGGGAAGGAAAAAGATGATGAATCAGATTCTACTGCGGTCGCCTCAGATGGTGACATTGTAGTCATTCTCTCAGCAGATCATGATGTTTGTCTCACGGCTGCGAACCTTGACACCGATTGGGTGGTCGATCGGGAGCATCGTTTCATACAACTCCACGAAGGGATTTCTATACAAGTGACAAGCAAGGCAGCTATGGTACAGTGAAGATGGAGAACTCTGGAGTGTCCTAGATTGTGGGAGTTGGTGATATTTGTGTGAGGATCGATATAGGCCGTACATTGGTTCTAAAAGATGTGAGACATATTCCAGACCTTCGCCTCAACTTAATGTCGACGGGAAGGCTGGATGTAGCCGGCTATGAGAGTCGGTTTGTTGGTGGGCATTGGAAGCTCATCAAGGGTTCGATGATCGCAGCAAGAGGGAAGATGTGTTGCGCCCTATATAAGACTTATGTCAGTATATGCAAGGGTGAGTTGAACGCAGCAGAAGATTCAGCGACAGACATTTGGCACAGACGGCTCGACCACATGAGTGAGAAAGGGCTTCACCTACTAACGAAGAAGCATCTCCTTCCAGAGTTGACATGTACACCTCTTAAAACTTGTATTGATTGTTTATTAGGGAAACAGAATAGGGTTTCATTTGTAAAAACTGCTTCTCATGTTAAGAAAGTGCATCCATTAGATTTGATTTATTCTGATGTTTGTGATCCTATGAGGACTAAAACCTTGGGTGGGGCATTGTATTTTGTCACGTTTATAGATGATACATCTAGGAGGGTTTGGGTTTATGCTTTGAAATCCAATGACGAGGTCTTTAGTGTGTTTAAAATATTTCATGCCGTGGTCGAGAGGGAGACAGGTAGATCATTGAAATGCATTCACACTGACAATAGTGGTGAATACATTGGTGACTTCCATGAGTATTGTAAGTCCCTAGGTATACGGCATGAACAGACTGTACCCAAGACCCCCCAGCACAATGGTGTCTTTAAGCGTATGAATCGCACCATTGTAGAGAGAATCAGGTGCATGTTATCCCATGCGAAATTGCCCAAGATGTTCTGGGGAGAAGCAATGCACACAGCAGTGTATCTGATAAACAGGTCTCCATTAGCTCCTTTGATTGGAGAAGTACCTAAGAAGGTATGGACTGGACATGATCCTTCGTACAGTCATCTCAGGGTATTTGGATGCAGGGCATCCGTTCATGTACCAAAGGACGAGAGGTCCAAGCTCGATACGAAGATCAGGCAGTGTGTGTTCTTGGGGTACGGTGATGAGAAATTTGGCTTCAGGTTGTGGGATCCGACCGAGAAGAAGCTCGTCGGGAGCAGAGATGTGGTTTTCATTGAAGATTTGTGTTGAACCTCAAATTTATACATTGCATTGCCCATTACACGATAAGGTTTGCATGATTTTCATGGTTTAAAGGCCCACCTAACACGTGTTTTGTACTTATAGGGATGAGAGCGGACTTCATTCAATTGCGAGCCAAAAGAATACATTTGTAGCTTTTGGATGAAGGATGAAAGAAGACCAAAGAAAGAAGAAAGCAAAGAGAAGAGAGAGAAGAAGAAAAAGGAGAAAAAGAAGAGAAAAAGAAGCAAATGGAAGAAGGCCGACCGGTCATGACCGGTCGGCCATGAAGCCTGATCAAAGAGAAGACAGGCTGACCGGTCTTGATCGGTCGGCCATGAACACTGGAAGCTGGACATTGGAGCCCGACCGGTCTTGACCGGTCGGCTGTATATACTGGACAAAGCCAAAAACAAAGCCCGACCGGTCATGACCGGTCGGGTATGCACGCTGGAAGGTTGGACAGGTCTGTCCGACCGGTCTTGACCGGTCGGTAGCACTCCCTGGAATGTGTAAAACATCAGTCCGACCGGTCACGACCGGTCGGCTCTGCGTATGGAGAGTCCTTTCTAAATCTAGACTCCGAAAATTGCTGCGCAATGCATAGTCTTTCGTAGAATCCGACGCAAGGGAGGTTGCTTGCTATAAAAGGACACCTAGGGGCTCTCCCTAGGGTATCAGAGAGGCTAAGGAACGTGAGTTTAGAGAGTGAAGGCGATCGTGGAGCGGCTGCAACTCTTCTATTCGGGTTTTTCTGTTTTTATGCATTATTTCAGAGTTTTTAGTTGTAGCATGACAATGCTCGGCTAGAACCTCTCAGCTAAGGCTGAGAGGTGAAGCTTGTAGCTAATTCTATGTTGATTTCGGTTTAATTCAAGTAATTTACATTCAAGTTTGGATTTTTGCATAGTTTAGTTCCAAATAATGGCAGTTTGAGACGTCTTATCTGAGTTTATGTGCTCCGGACATGAATTCCTTTTAATTCTCTGAGATTATCATGTTTGTTTATCTAAATTCGGATTATAGTAATCCTTGAGCAGGCCATAGTCCAGAGGCATGGCTGTTACTCCGCAGGCTATAGTTCTGAGTTTTGTATTGATTGAATGGAACTAGAACTTGGAAGTTCAGTTTGAATGTGATGGAATGTGTGTGAATGCTTTATTCTCCAACTAGATGAGAGATAGGACTTCAAATCTAGTTGTGTTTTCTACTTGGATTGACTGAATTGGCATAGGATTGCGACAAGTGGATCCTTGAAAGCCTTAGTACTTATTATCTCTGATTTTCCATTAAGTTCCTGTTTTAAGTAAACATTCAATTAAATCTGATTTCTTTTAAAAACTGAGTTGCTGGAGTGATTTGGTAGCTTTAACTATTTCCCTGTGGATCGACCTCGGTCTTACCGAGTTTTATTACTACATCGCAGCCTTACACTTGAGGCGAGCGAACAAGTTTTTGGCGCCGTTGCCGGGGAATTAGATAACGGTTTCCAAATAATTTCAGTGGCTGTAGAAGTAGCAGTAGATAGTTTTTCTGATTTTCTTAGAACTAACAAGTTTTTCTGTTTTGTAGGAATCTTTCCCTAGTTCAAGCGCATCAGGTGATACTCTTTTAACTTAGCTTCTGCAGAATTTTCTTTCAGAATACTCTCAGATTTCAGATTTTTAGGATAAGATTAGTTTCAGTTTCTGGTTGAGTGGTTTATGTCCCGTTGGGAACGTAATCACTCAAATCGTCTCCAATCTGAAGGTGGTTTAGTTGGACCATTGTCAATCCATAGACGAGTCCGGAATTATCAAGAGCATTGTGAAAGTTTGGGGAGTATGGATCAAACACCTTTAAGGAATCCTCCCCCCCTACTCCAACTACAAACGCAAATCAGGAAGGAGTAGGGGAGAATGAGGTACATAATGTTCCTCCAATGAGATCACTACGGGATTACTTACAACCTGCCCGTGCAATTACACCTTGCTGCATAGTTCTACCAGCAAACGGTGGGACCCTTGACATAAAACCGGGTGTAATTCAACTTTTACCTAAATTCCATGGGCTAGACTCTGACCGCCCATACTTACACTTGCAAGAATTCGAAGAAGTGTTGCCCACCTTGCATTATCCCAATGTTTCTGAGGATACAATCAGACTTAAACTTTTTCCCTTCACTTTGAAAGAAAGAGCCAAAGATTGGCTTCACTCTCTTAGACCACATTCGATTGGGTCATGGGTTGAGATGAACCGGGAATTCCTGAAAAAGTTCTTCCCGGCTCATAAAACAAACACTCTTCGAAGAGCCATAATGAATTTCTCAGCTAAAGAGGGTGAATCATTCTTTCAATGTTGGGAAAGATTTAAGGAACTCCTGCTTGCTTGCCCACATCATGGCTATGAGAGTTGGCGAGTTATAAATTTTTTCAATGATGGATTAAGTTCTAATATGCGCCAATTTGTGGAAATGATGTGCAATGGCGAGTTTATGAGTAAAAATCCAGATGATGCTTAGAGTTACTTGGACATGTTGGCTGAAAACGCCCAATCTTGGGATACCTCGGATAAACCCAAGAACCCCAAGCCCACTCAAGAGAAAGGAGGGATATATGTCCTTAAAGAGGAAGATGATGTGAATGCAAGGATAGCCAACCTCACAAGGAAGGTTGAGGCCATAGAACTTAGCAAAAGTGGAGTTCCCAAGTCCAAGGAAGCTGTTGAAACCACATGTGGGATTTGCCTCACTGACTTACACGCTACGCAAGATTGTCCCACAATTCCTGCATTTAAGGAAGTACTACAAGAGACAGCCAATGCCACATATGGTTATCAACGGCCCTTCAATGGACCGGTAGGCAATACGTACAATGAGAGTTGGAAGAACCACCCAAATTTCAGTTGGAAGAATGCTCCTACAGGCAATCCTACCAACTCTCAAAGAGGGCCACCCATGCAAAATATGGCCCCACCTCAATTCTCATTGGAGGATACCTTGAAAATGTTTATGCAAGGGCAAGCGCAAATAAATGAATCGAATCAGCAAATGTTCCAAGAGCTGAAAGTCTCGGTTGATGAGATTAAGGGACGTTTGAATGCTAGGGAAGGGACCTTTTCGGCCCAACCTCAGCCCAATCCAAAGCAAGTACATGAAGTGAGCATCCCTAATCCTTCCAACCAAAACATGGAGCAGGCTAAATCCATTACCACCCTTAGAAGTGGTAAACAAATTGACAAGACTATTCCGGTGAAGGCCAATGAGCCTAATGATCCGGTAAATTCTGAGGATGAAAATGGATCTAACTTAGCTCCACAACAACCAGAACGCATTTACAAGCCCGTAGCACCATTCCCTTCGAGATTGGTTGCCCCAAAATCTCTCCCAAACTCTCAAGATATTCTAGAGATTTTTAGACAAGTCAAGATCAATATCCCTTTGCTTGACTCCATCAAACAAATCCCCTCTTATGCCAAGTTTCTAAAAGACCTATGCACAACAAAACGCAAATATAATGTGCAGCAAAAGGCCTTCTTAACTGAGCAAGTGAGTGCTATCCTCACTCAAAAGCCCCCCCCAAAATTCAAAGATCCCGGTAGTCCCACCGTCTCATGTATCATTGGAGACTACCGGATTGAACGTGCCTTGTTAGACTTGGGGGCAAGTGTGAACTTGATCCCATACTCGGTATATGAACAATTGGGTCTTGGTGAATTAAAACCCACCAAAACCACGTTGCAACTCGCTGATAGATCTATTCGTGTACCGAGGGGGATAGTTGAGGATGTTCTAGTCCAAGTTGACAAATTCTACTACCCAGTAGATTTTATAGTCTTGGACACACAACCGGTTTTGGATGCTAGCACCCAAATACCGGTAATATTAGGCCGCCCATTCCTTGCCACATCAAACGCAATCATCAATTGCCGGAATGGGGTGATGCAACTATCTTTTGGAAACATGACACTAGAGGTGAATGTGTTTCACTTAGGCAAAAGACATAGGGATGTTGATGATGATGAGTTCTTCGAGATAAACATGCTTGAAACTTTTGAAGAAGAAGAACTTCTCCAACTTGAACCACTAGAAAGCTTGGAGACATGCTTAGCACATTTCATGGATTCTAAAGACCCCATCATTAGTGAGATTGTGCATGCATTAAATATAGAAAGACCGGTAGTTGATACTAGCCGGTGGAGGCCCCATTTTGAAAAATTGCCAATGGGTGAGTCCTACCCAAGTTGTCCCTAAGAAATCCGGTATTACCATCATTGAAAACGCCAACAACGAGCTTATACCGACTAGGGTGACCACCGATTGGCGTATGTGCATTGATTATAGGAAGCTCAACACGGTCACTAGAAAAGATCACTTCCCTCTCTCATTTATGGATCAAATTTTGGAGAGATTGGCAGGCCATCCTTATTATTGCTTCCTAGATGGCTATTCTGGATACAACCAAATTGAGATAGCTCTGGAAGACCAAGAGAAAACCACATTTACATGCCCGTTTGGTACCTTCGCTTACCGAAGGATGCCATTCGGGTTATGCAATGCACCCGCCACATTCCAACGATGCATGTTGAGTATTTTCTCAGACATGGTGGGTGAGTTTCTTAAGGTGTTCATGGATGAATTTTCTGTTTTTGGTTGTACATTTGATGAGTGTCTCGAGCACTTGAAGTTGGTCTTGATGAGGTGTGAGGAAAAGCGACTTGTACTAAACTGGGAAAAGTGCCATTTCATGGTACAAAGAGGAATAGTCCTTGGACATATCATCTCGTCCAATGGAATAGAGGTAGATCGGGCAAAAGTTGATATAATTTCCAATCTACCACCACCCAAAAGCATACACGATGTGCGGTCCTTCCTTAGACATGCCGGTTTCTATCGAAGGTTTATAAAGGACTTTAGTCACATCTCAAGGCCTTTATGCATCCTTCTACAAAAGGAGAACCAATTTGAGTGGAGTGCCGAATGTCAATTAGCTTTTTCAAAGCTAAAAGACATGTTGACAACTGCTCCTATCATGCAACCACCAGATTGGTCCATTCCTTTTGAGTTGATGTGCGATGCGAGCGATTTTGCTATTGGGGCGGTGTTAGGCCAAAAGAAAGATAAAAAGCCCCATGTCATCTACTACGCAAGTAGGACCTTGAATCCTGCCCAAGTTAATTATTCGACTACGGAGAAAGAGCTCCTAACTGTCATTTTTACCTTGGATAAATTCAGGCCATACTTAATAGGATCCAAAGTTATTGTTTATACGGATCATGCGGCGCTGAAATACCTTCTTTCTAAGAAGGATGCTAAGCCCCGTTTGTTAAGATGGATCCTACTCCTTCAAGAATTCGACTTGGAGATCAAAGATAAGAAGGGGGTAGAAAATGTGGTGGCGGATCATCTATCCCGCCTAGTCCTACCAAATTCCATTAACAAGTCACCTATTGAGGACTCATTCCCTGATGAGCAACTCTTTGTTGCTATGCATCCACCATGGTACGCTGATGTAGCCAATTATCTTTCCACAGGTGCGATGCCGACTCATTGGACTGCGCAAGACAAACGTAAATTTCTAAGGGAAGTGCACAGATTTTTCTGGGATGAACCTCTATTGTTTAAATATTGCCCAGACCAAATTATAAGGAGATGCGTCCCCGATGATGAACACAATTCAGTCATCTCCTTTTGTCATGATCAAGCATGTGGGGGTCATTTTTCAGCCAAGAAAACAACTGCAAAAATTCTGCAATGTGGTTTTTATTGGCCCACGTTATTTAAGGACACCCACGAGTTTTGCAAAGCGTGCGAGCGCTGCCAGAAGCTAGGAGGATTATCCCGTCGAAATATGATGCCTCTCACCCCAATTCAACATCTTGAAGTCTTTGACTGTTGGGGCATCGATTTCATGGGACCATTCCCCTCATCTTTTGGGCATGTCTATATTCTGCTTGCCGTAGACTATGTGTCTAAATGGATAGAGGCTATCCCATGTAGAACCAACGATCATCGTACGGTTCTCAAGTTCCTCAAGGAAAACATACTCTCTAGATTTGGGACGCCTCAAGCCATTATTAGTGATGGTGGTTCTCACTTTTGCAATAGACCTTTTGAAACTTTGATGAAGAAATATGGTATTAGGCACAAAGTACCCCATACCACCCACAAACAAGTGGGCAAGCTGAAATCTCCAATAGGGAAATCAAGCAGATTTTGAAAAAGACGGTGAGACCAGATCGCAAGGATTGGTCCCTAAGATTAGATGATGCACTTTGGGCTCACCGTACTGCCTACAAGACACCCATTGGAATGTCCCCTTATAGACTTGTCTATGGGAAAGCTTGCCACTTGCCTGTGGAGATAGAACACAAAGCCTATTGGGCAATTCGGGCTCTAAACTTTGACATTGACAAGGCTAGCTCGCTTCGCAAACTTCAATTAAATGAGCTTGATGAGATCCGGAACGATGCATATGAGAATTCGAGAATTTACAAGAGCAAGATGAAGGCTTTTCATGACAAGCACATCTTAAGGAAATCTTTCCATGAAGGACAGAAAGTGCTTTTGTATAATGCCCGACTTCATCTTTTTTCGGGAAAATTACGATCTCGATGGACCGGCCCATATATTGTCAAAGAAGTTTTCCTCATGGGGCTGTTGAGATTGAGAATGCAGTGAATGGTGACTGTTTCAAAGTTAATGGACAACGCCTTAAACCATTCGTTGAGAAATTTGATTCAGAGGACATGTCCATCTCCCTGAATGATCCTGTCTATCAGGATGATTGATCTCCTAGTCTGATGGAGGTATAGCATAGGTAGGTTTATTTTTGTTCTTCTGTTTTAATAGGTTTTAGATGTTGAGTTGGAGAATTCCATGATCGCTCCTTCAGGTACTATTGTTCTCAATCTCTCATTGTTTACCATTGCTCTCATGTTCATGCTAATTGACTCTCTTTTTACATTGAGGACAATGCAAGATTTGGTTGGGGGGTGAGATGAGATTCTTCATCTAGCATATTGCAACATTTCGAGCTTCATATGCACAAATTTTTTTCGAATTTTCTAACATCTCAAAACTCTGTTAGAAAATCTTGTTTCTATACATTTGAGATGCTATGAGTATAAGAAGAGGAGATACGAAGTGTGTGATGTTGTAGTCTTGATTTTCTTCCAACATAATGGTTTTATATGTTAATTCCCCTATTGTTATGATTGATAGAAAATTTGAACACCTTTACACCAAGTTCACATTACACGATTTTCATGAGTGACAGGTTTATGTGATTTGTGGATTAGTTAGACTTTGATTTAAAGGTGTTGAGCAGCCAAGCCGGGGTATTTTGTCCATCCTTGTCCATGGGAAAATAACAGAAGATATGGATTTCTAAAAATCCTATCTAATTTAAAAGAAAAGGAAAAGAAAGGATGAAATCGGGAAGGAAAGAAAAATGGTGGAAAATTCCGAAAAGGGCTACCTATTACCAACCGGGGGATGGTCGAACCGTAACCAAAGCCAGAAATGGGACGTAGTGTGAAAGCCGTCGGAAGGACGGTAAGGCAAATTTCCTGTCATAGGCTTGTTGTTGCTCTGTGCACCTTAAAATCATTGGTTTACCTAATCTATGAAGAAGACGATCCCAGGAACTCATGAGATGAATTTTCACTATACACACTAGGTTGAATTTGTTCGAGTTCTTCTATTTATCAATCAATTAGCGGGAATTTCATGTAGACACTTCTTATGTTTTGAGGGCCCAAGGTTTCAGCTTCTATCACCAAATTTTTCCAAATTTTATACTCATATGTCTTGGAACGGATAGAAACATGGATTCTGGAAGAGAGTTGGGTTTGGAGGTTTGAAATTGTTTCACGCATGTTTTGCTCGGAACTAGCAAAAAGCTGGTTGGGGGGTGTGTTGAACCTCAAATTTATACATTGCATTGCCCATTACACGACAAGGTTTGCATGATTTTCATGGTTTAAAGGCCCACCTAACACGTGTTTTGTAATTATAGGGATGAGAGCAGACTTCATTCAATTGCGAGCCAAAAGAATACATTTGTAGCTTTTGGATGAAGGATGAAAGAAGACCAAAGAAAGAAGAAAGCAAAGAGAAGAGAGAGAAGAAGAAAAAGGAGAAAAAGAAGAGAAAAAGAAGCAAATGGAAGAAGGTCGACCGGTCATGACCGGTCGGCCATGAAGCCTGATCAAAGAGAAGACAGGCTGACCGGTCTTGACCGGTCGGCCATGAACACTGGAAGTTGGACATTGGAGCCCGACCGATCTTGACCGGTCGGCTGTATATACTGGACAAAGCCAAAAACAAAGCCCGACCGGTCATGACCGGTCGGGTATGCACGCTGGAAGGTTGGACAGGTCTGTCCGACCGGTCTTGACCGGTCTGTAGCACTCCCTGGAATGTGTAAAACATCAGTCCGACCGGTCACGACTGGTCGGCTCTGCGTATGGAGAGTCCTTTCTAAATCTAGACTCCGAAAATTGCTGCGCAATGCATAGTCTTTCGCAGAATCCGACGCAAGGGAGGTTGCTTGCTATAAAAGGACACCTAGGGGCTCTCCCTAGGGTATCAGAGAGGCTAAGGAACGTGAGTTTGGAGAGTGAAGGCGTGGAGCGGCTGCAACTCTTCTATTCGGGTTTTTCTGTTTTTATGCATTATTTCAGAGTTTTTAGTTGTAGCATGACAATGCTCGGCTAGAACCTCTCAGCTAAGGCTGAGAGGTGAAGCTTGTAGCTAATTTTATGTTGATTTCGGTTTAATTCAAGTAATTTACATTCAAGTTTGGATTTTTGCATAGTTTAGTTCCAAATAATGGTAGTTTGAGACGTCTTATCTGAGTTTATGTGCTCCGGACATGAATTCCTTTTAATTCTCTGAGATTATCATGTTTGTTTATCTAAATTCGGATTATAGTAATCCTTGAGCAGGCCATAGTCCAGAGGCATGGCTGTTACTCCGCAGGCTATAGTTCTGAGTTTTGTATTGATTGAATGGAACTAGAACTTGGAAGTTCAGTTTGAATGTGATGGAATGTGTGTGAATGCTTTATTCTCCAACTAGATGAGAGATAGGACTTCAAATCTAGTTGTGTTTTCTACTTGGATTGACTGAATTGGCATAGGATTGCTACAAGTGGATCCTTGAAAGCCTTAGTACTTATTATCTCTAATTTTCCATTAAGTTCCTGTTTTAAGTAAACATTCAATTAAATCTGATTTCTTTTAAAAACTGAGTTGCTGGAGTGATTTGGTAGCTTTAACTATTTTCCTGTGGATCAACCTCGGTCTTACCGAGTTTTATTACTACATCGCAGCCTTACACTTGAGGCGAGCGAACAATTAGTATATAGAAGACATTGGAAAGCTAGAGAAGACCCAGCCCAGTTCAGATGAGCTGAAAGATTTGGATCCTACTACTCCTCCCGTGGCGCCTGATGATGGGGGAGTACAGCAAGGTGCAGAGGACGAGGGAATTCCTACAGAAGATGGACAAAGGGAGCAGCCCCCACTTGATCCACTTGTTAAGCCACAGGTGAGGAGAACATCTAGGGACAGGCACCCGTCCAAGAAGTACTCGCCGCATGAGTACATTATGCTTACTGATGGGGGAGAGCCAGAAGATTATTCTGAGGCTCTAACCGACGAGCATAAGGGGCAGTGGTTGAAAGGTATGTAAGAGGAGATGGAATCCTTGCATAAGAACCACACATATGACATGGTGAAATTGCCTAAGGGCAAGAAAGCTCTGAGCAACAAGTGGGTGTTCAGAAAGAAGATTGAGCAGAAGAATTCACAAACAAGGTACAAGGCCAGACTCGTGGTGAAAGGTTTTGGTCAGAGGAAAGGAATAAACTTCGATGAGATATTTCACCAGTGGTGAAGACGACATCCATACGGATGTTGCTTGGGTTGGCGGCTAGCATGGATCTGGAGATAGAGCAGTTAGATGTTAAAACTGATTTCCTTTATGGTGACCTGGAAGAAGAAATCTATATGCGACAACCAGAGGGGTTCGAAGTCAAGGGCAAAGAGCATATGGTGCGTAGGATTAGGAAGAGCTTGTATGGGCTGAAACAAGCTCCTAGGCAATGGTACAAGAAGTTCGACTCGTTCATGTTGACACATGGGTATAATAGAATGGAGTCGGACCACTGTGTATTTACTCGCAGGTTCTCAGATAGTGATTTCTTAGTTCTGCTCTTATATGTTGATGACATGCTCATCATGGGAAAGGACATCAAGAAGATTGACAGGCTGAAACAGGAGTTGGGCAAGTCGTTTGCAATGAAAGACTTGGGCCCGGCCAGACAGATCGTAGGAATGGAGATAACCCGTGACAGAAGCAGCAGAAGGCTTTGGTTGTCATAGGAGAGGTATATTGAGAAAGTCCTAGAGCGGTTCAATATGAATGCAACGAAGCCGGTCAGTACTCCACTGGATGGTCACTTCAAATTGAGCGAGAAGTAGTGTCCCAAGACGAAGGCAGAAGTGGAAGAGATGCAGAAGATACCCTACGCCTCGGCAGTAGGAAGTTTGATGTATGCTATGGTGTGTACGCGCCCAGACATAGCATATGTGGTTGGTGTTGTCAGCCAGTATCTTGCCAATCCTGGCAAAGAACATTGGGCAATGGTGAAGTAGATACTACGGTATCTGAGAGGCTCATCCAAGTTGAGCCTATGTTATGGTGACGGGAAGCCTGTGTTAGAGAGTTACACAGATGCAGATATGGCAGGTGACATAGATTCGAGGAAGTCCACATCGAGTTTCATGTTCACGTTTGCTGGGGGAGCGGTTTCTTGGCAGAGCAAGCTACAGAAGGTCGTAGCATTGTCGACTACAGAGGCCGAATACATTGTAGTCACAGAAGCATGCAAGGAGATGCTTTGGATGAAGAGGTTCCTACAGGAACTTAGCCTGAAGCAGGAGAAGCACGTGGTCTATTGTGATAGCCAGAGTGTGATACACTTGAGCAAGAATCCAAGTCAGCATTCCAAGTCGAAGCACATTGTTTACGTCGAATTTTGTAACAGGTCCTCCGAATGTTCACCTTCTCCAAGCAATTTCCTCCTTGGACCTGAAAGGAGACAGAAAGCAATTAAGGGTGGCCGGCGTCCAGCCGTTGGCCCTCCGATGCTTAAGTTAGATAGGATGAGGTTGAAAATAGAACAAATAACCAACGAGGGTTAAAGATTGAGTATTCTGTACCTTCTCATTGATGAAACCATCTATTTATATAGATCTGAATGTCCCATTCTGTTACGTAACATACCGAGATCTACTGATTTCATGGGATAAGGTGCTTATCCTGCTTATCCTCAGATAAAGAAATAATCTAATCCAGTTACTCATCTGGTCAATTACGTTCCTTGATAACGATCCCTTCAGACTCGGAGCCATAGACGAAGATATGCCCAAAATCGGCCTATACGGGCTGCTGGTACTAAAGGCTAAGGGATGTCATCGCTGATCATCAGTAAAAGCTGCAAGCACGTCGGAAGATGCTCGCGAGACCAAGTGCTCACATATTGAGATGTGACGCCTTTTAACGACTTACGAGAAGGACTGCTCGCAAGTCGAGAAGGATATTTCCCGCCTTGTAATATTCGACTATTGACCATAAGAGCTCAAAGCCTCGGTAACTGTGTTCCGTATTTATCTAATATGCGAGACGTGAGCATATGATCTCGAGAGTCGAATAAATGTGCTGCAGGATCAGGACATCGTGAGATTATGCGAGCCGCGAGCAGATGATCTCCGCTATTTTGACTATAACAGATGCCCCCCAAGTCCTTACCTCCAAGAATTCTAAGGGAAGGACTTACTCACTGTCATGCGTAACCGCCTGCTGCCTTTATCAAGAATGAAACCGTACATGATTGGGCTGGAATTAATGAGCGCCAGCCTTTCGTAGCCTTTCCATAGATAGGAAATGAAGAGACGCTCGCCACGTGTCTAGGGAATTAATGGGCGTGCCTGCTCGACTGCCGTGCCGAACGAAAGGCAGCCACGTGTCACCATATACGGCGGAATGATTGCCTATAAATATACGAAGTCCGCCATATCTCCGGAATTTCAGAAGCTTTCGAAAAAAGAAATTCTTCCTTCAGTCATCTTCCTCACTGGTATTCTGTTCTACCTTCGGTGTCCTTCCCCTTCCCTTTCTCGTACTTGGTACATTCTTTTTCCTTCTTTTTTCTTCTTTAACACTCTCATGGCTGGAGACTCTGATGAGACCATCGTCCCCCTGGGAGATGCTACCCCGGAATCTTCTGCCTCCAGTAACTCGAGAGTTCCGGCAGGCAGATACACATCATCTGGGTATCCCTCCATTTTATCGGAGGACCGGCTGCTTGAGTTACGGGAGAGATATTTAATCCTCGACTCAATCGTTCTCCGGCTATCCGGAGATGGAAAGACACCGGATTTCCCTCCCCCAGGGTGCGTGGCCTTTTATGAGTACCAGCTCATTCTTGGGGTACGCCTTCCTCTCAACCCCTTCGTCCGGGATGTTCTCCGGTGTTATAAGATTGCCCCCGGGCAACTCATCGTGAACGGATGGAGGGTGGTTCTGACTCATTCGCCCTCTGGGCTCAGGCCGGCAACGGGGAGCTCACAGCTGAAGAGTTTCTCCGTATGTTCCGTCTGAAGAAGGCGCCCTCTAGCGAAGGCTGGTACTACCTATGCTATTGGCACCGGGATAATTTCGTGCTGGGGAAGCCCTCTTCGAATTATCCCGGCTGGAGGAAACGATGGTTCTACGCTTCCGAGAACTGGGAGTCTGCTTCCTCCAGGGGCCCAGGAGTGAACCGTTTTTTCTGTGAAGGTAGGCACAGTTCCACATTATACGATTTTTCTCCAGTTAGACTTAGGGTTTTATTTTTATTTTTATTTTTTTTAACCTTTGTTCGTGTTCGCAGGTATCCCGGCTTTGACAAAGCCAAATTTGAAGGGAGGAATTCACGAGAAGATCGTGAAAATATACAAGCTGCCTGCTCGCGACAGGCATATCAAAGCTTGTTTATCCTCCTCGCGACTCGCGGTGGCAGGGCTAATATCCGACGAGGAGATCGCAATGACGATGGCTAGAGAGAAGAGGGGTCTGCTACCTCGACTCAAAGGCACGAACCTGAAAAGGCAGAAGAAATCATCTGCCGGTCCTTCCCAACCATCCACCAGTAAGGGTGCCGACCAATCTACCCATCTCGCGAGCACGGTGGGGGCGCCAGCAGCTCCTGTACCCGTCATTCCCTCGCTGGTGGTCGCACCTGGACCACCAGTGATTAATATTACTGACAACTCCCCGAGGGATGATGGAGCGGGGTCCAGCTGCCCCCCAGTCGAAGAAACTCGTGAGCCGACAGGACCTTGGGAGTCGGCTCCTGCTCGCGATTTGGCTCCTGCTAGCGAGGTGGCTCCTGCTCGCGAGTCGATTGTCACTCCCGTTGCGAGCACGGCTGGGCTGGTCGTTGCCCAGCCGTCTGGCAGTGGATCATTCACTGTCCCTCGCCACCTCCATCCAATATGCAAATTTCTCTTCGACAACATCTCCCCCAAAACCTTTGGCACCCTCCCCGAGCCAAGCCCTGAAAGCCTCTTCCTCGAGGCGGGAGTGACGATGGTTCAGGTAACATGTTTTTTTATGTTTGTTTAACTTGCTATCTTTGTGCTTCCAAGTATTTATCTCACTCTCTTCCATTTTGCAGGGCTTGGACCTCATCTTACGGACGAGGCGTGATATTGTTGCCGCCTGTCGCGTGATTGATGAGGCGGACGGGAAGAGGATCGCCTTGGAGAAGGCGGTCCAAGGAAGGGATCAGCTCCTCAAGTCCCGCGAGGCGTTGATCTCGAAGAGAGATGAGGAGAAGAAGATCCTCATAGAGAAAGTCCAAGTCCTGACCGATAGGTACCAGGCTCTGGACTCCAACTTCGCCAAGCTCGCGGAGTTGAAGGAGAAAGCAGAGAGAGAGAGAGATCTTCCGCCAAGATAAGATCTCACTGGAGGAGCGGCTCGCGGAGGCCAAGTCGCAGCTCAAGGAAGTCATCAAGAGTCTGGATAAAGAGCGCTCCACTCTCACGCAGCTCAAGGACGACTCGATCCATTGGGACGAGGAGAGGGTCGCCCTTGTCAAAATGCTCTCTGAAGAAGGAACTCGGGCCATCACCGAGTTTCGAACTTCGCCGCTGTATGACGAAGAAAGATACGAGTCATACGATGCTGGTCGGGACTTCGCACTAAGAGTAGTGCAGCAGATGACCCCATCTTTCGACATGGGAGAATTCGAACGGGTCGCGACCATCATAGCTGCGGAAGAGCAAGTAGCTGCCGAGAACGAGGTGATCGAAGTCACTCAAGCTGGAGGGGTTCCCGATGCGGGCCCTGAAGTCGAGAGTGCGGCTCCTCCTCCAAGAGATTAATTTACCTCTCCTGTATCTTTTGTACTCATGATCAAATATTTGTAAACAATTACTTATTAATGAAAAGAAACACCTTTTGATGGTGATGTTTGTCCTTTACTTGCCTTTGCTTTGTTTTTGCTCTGGATGTCTTCATATTTAAATCAGCAATAATGATCTATGTTTAATCCGGGGGGTCGTGATGACAATACCCTCGTGGAGATAGACTGATCTATCGATTGAGACTTTGATTCTACCAAGGGTAGACATTCAATCCGGGGGGTCGTGGTGACCATACCCTCGTGGAGAGACTGATCTATCGATTGAGACTTTGATTCTACCAAGGGTAGATAGTTTGGCTAAGAGAATGAATATTCTCTTCGGGGATATCCTGGTCCAAGTAAATGGAATAGCGACCAAAATATAGAACTCAACCAAGGGTAGACAGTTTGGCCAAGAGAACGAATATTCTCTTTAGGGCTATCCTGGTCTAAGTAAATGGAATAGCGACCAAAATATAGAACTCTACCAAGGGTAGATGTTTGGCCAAGAGAATGAATATTCTCTTCGGGGCTATCCTGGTCCAAGTAAATGGAATAGCGACCAAAATATTTCTTCAATCCTTTGTCATTTGAACGTCGTTAAGAGTTACATCGAATCAAGGAAAATATTGTAACAAGTGTTCCACGTGCCAAGGGCCACGTACGGGTCTTCCCTGCATATCTTCAAGATAGTAAGTGTCGGGTCGCACAACTTTGATGACTCGATACAGGCCTTCCCAATTTGGATCAAGCGACCGAGCAGGAACTCCGAGGTTCTGTCTGAGGACTAAATCAACGAGATGGAAAGATCTAGGCCGAACCTTAGCATTTCGATAGCGAGCAATACATTGTTGATATGCGGCTGCTCGCATCTAGGAGGCATTTCTCCGTTCTTCCAAGAGATCGAGATGAAGTCGCAGACTTTCCTGATTACGTGCGAGGTCACACTGCTCGATTCGATACGAGGGCACTTGAATTTCAACTGGTACTACTGCGTCGACACCAAATGCTAGGGAGAAAGGAGTTTCACCTGTTGATGTACGAGTTGTAGTTCTATATGCCCATAATACTTCTGGCAGAAGTTCTGGCCATATACCTTTACATTCACCAAGCTTGGTCTTTAAGTGGTGTTTAATGATTTTATTCACTGCCTTAACTTGCCCATTTGCCTGAGGATGATACGGAGAGGTGCGGATGTTGCGTATCTTCCACTTTTCACAAAATTCATCGAAAGCTGCGTTGTCAGTAATTATAGTGTGGGGGAGTCCATAACGGCATATGATATTTCTCCATATGAACTTAGTAGTTTGTTTCTCAGTGATTTTGGCTAATGGATCTGCTTTGGCCCATTTGGTGAAATAATCGACCCCCACTATCGCGAACCTATTTTGTCCTTTTTCAGTAGGCAAGGGCCCGATGTTATCGACCCCCCATTGAGCGAAAGGCCAAGGGATATCAACTGGAGTCATTTGCTCGGACGGTACATGAGGTATAGGAGAGTATCGCTGGCACTTGTCACATTTTTTAGAGAATTCAATTATGTCTGCCTTCATAGTGGGCCAATAGTATCCTTGCCTCATCGCTTTATACGCTAGGGATCGCTCCCTTGGGTGGTTACCACATGCCCCCTGGTGTATTTCATCTAGAACACGATGTGCTTCTTCTGGGTGAAGACACCTTAAATAAGGCAAAGAAAAACTCTTACGTAATAGGATCTCATTCTGTAAAGTGTACCTGGCAGATCGATATCGGATTTGTCGTGCGGTTTCTTGTCGTCTGGAAGAACTCCATCTCTAAGATAAAGAGTGATGGGATCCATCCAACATGGAGATGGATGTATCGCAATCACCTGCTTGAGAGTTGCTTGGTCGATACTCAAGTTCTGAAGATACTCGATAGGAATTGAATATGATAACTCAGATTCTGGTGCAGAGGCGAGTTTTGCCAACGAATCAGCAAGTTTATTCTTCTCGCGAGGGATGTGGATTATTTCGTAATTCTTCAGTTTTACAAGCAGAATGAGCACTCGAGATTTATATAAGGCCATCCTTTCTTCTTTTGCTTCGAATTCACCAAGTACTTGATTGACTATGAGCTGAGAATCACTGTGAATGAGTAGGTTTTGAATTGAAAGGACGTTTGCTAGTTCGAGGCCAACGATCAGGGTCTCATATTCTGCATCATTATTTGAGATGCGAGAATCGAAACGTAAAGCGTATTGAAAATGCTACCCGTCGGGGGCGACTAGAATAAGGCCCGCTCCACTACCAGTGGCCCGTGAGGACCCGTCCACGAAGAGTGACCAGGAAGGCTAGTCGCTGATCGCGGCATTTTCATCGAAAGAGGAATATGTGAATTCACCGATAAAGTCAGCTACGTCCTGGCCCTTGATTGCAGTCTTGGGGCAGAACGATATGTCGTGCTCACTGATCTCGACCGCCCATTTAGTTAATCGTCCGGAAGCCTCAGGTTTTTGAAGGATCTGTCGTAGCGGATGATTTGTTGGTACTAAAATAGCGTGGGCTTGAAAGTATGGTCGCAGCTTTCGAGCTGCCGTGACTAAAGCCAGAGCCAGCTTTTCCATATCAGAGTACCGAGTTTCAGCGTCTACCATTTCTCGACTGATATAATAAATGGGCCTTTGTATCCTGGAATCTTCTCTTGTTAAAGCGGCGCTAACGGCCGTGGAGGATACAGATAAATAAAGGATGAGTTGTTCGTGCAGCACAGGTTTAGATAAAACAGGGGGTCTGCTCATATATTGCTTCAGTTGTTGAAAAGCTTCTTCGCACTGTGATGTCCACTCCCAATCAGACTTGGCTATGGCACGGAGGAGCTTGAAGAAGGGTAAGCACTTGTCAAATGCTCGCGAGATGAACCTATTCAACGACGCAATGCGACCAGCCAGACGTTGGACGTCCTTAAGAGTGGTCGGGGATTTCATCTCTATCAACGCTTTTATTTTTTCAGGATTTTCCTCAATTCCTCACTGGCCGACCATAATCCAAGAAATTTTCCAGCAGACACTCCGAACGCACATTTTTCTGGGTTTAGCTTCATCTGATATTTCCTCATCAGGTCGAAGGCTTCTCGAAGATCTGAAAGGTGATCGTCTTCTACGACACTTTTCACGAGCATGTCATCCACATATACTTCCATATTCCTGCCAATTTGCGTGGCGAATATCTTGTTGACGAGACGCTAATAGGTGGCCCCTGCATTTTTAAGACCAAACGGCATTACCTGGTAGCAATATAGACCTCGGTCAATGATGAAGGCAGTATGCTGGCTATCGGGTGGATGCATCATGATCTGGTTATAACCAGAATAAGCGTCCATAAAACTGAGCAGAGCATGCCCAGCTGTTGAGTCAACCAACTGGTCGATTCGCGGGGTCGGGAAGCTATCTTTGGGGCACGCTTTGTTCAGATCTAAATAATCGACGCACATTCTCCATTTGCCATTGGATTTTCGAACGAGAACTACATTCGCGACCCATTCTGGGTAGTCAGCTTCTTTTATGAAATTGACCGTAAGCAGCTTCTCGACTTCAGCCTTGATCGCCATTTGCCTTTCTGCAGTGAAGGCACGTCGGTGCTGGTGGACGGGTTTATACTTCGGGTCGATGTTCAGACGGTGTGCGATGACACTAGGGTCAGTGCCAGGCATGTCTCGGTGAGATCAGGTAAACACATCTTGATATTTAGTGAGGAGGCAGATCAAATCTGCTCGAATGACATTCCTCAAAGAGGATCCCACACAAACAACTTTGGATGGGTCATCTTCATTTAAGCGAATCGCCACTATCTCTTCCCCGGGAGTTCCTGATTGGAGAGCATCCTCTCTTGGGTCCAGCGAGGTATCCGCTGGGGAGTTAGATGAACCTTGTGCTACCATCATAACTGGCGTCGCTTGTGCTTTCTTCCGATCTTGTAGGGCTATCTCATAACAAGACCGAGCCTCTTTCTGGTTTCTTCGTACAACCCCAACGTCATTCGATGTAGGAAATTTGACGCACAAATACAAAGGATGTAAGGCTGCCCCAACCTTATTAAGAGATGGCCGCCCCAAAATGGCGTTGTATGCTGATCTTCGGTCCACCACGAGGAAATTTATCAAGATAGTCGTCTTCGCTGGACTCTCCCCAAAGGTGACTGAAAGGTCAATGCTTCCTTCAGGTGTCACCACTTCGCCCCCGAAGCCGATGAGGGAAGTTGAGACTGGCTTGAGTAGGCTTCTGGCGAGTGCCATTTTGTTGAAAGCCTCCAGGTATAGAATATCAGCAGAGCTACTTGTATCCACCATAATACGATGAGTCAAATAATTTGATACCTTTAGTGCGACCACGATGGAGTCTTCGTGAGGGAAGTGAATTCCCTCAGCATCTTCGAGGGAGAAGGAAATTGGAGGATGACTGGTTTTTTATGCGTTAGGCGTCTGTTCCAGCCAATAGATATGCTGGGGCTTCTTGGACGCCTTACGAATGTATGCTTTTCTTGAAGCTCGAGAATCTCCCCCGCAATCCGGTCCCCCGGCGATGGTCCGTATCTCCCCAGTGGGCTCAGTGTCTTTTTGCGGAGTATGTCGATGAGGTGATTTCTTCTGTTGTAGCGAGGCTTCCCCCTTTTCGGCGAGCGACCTTGCCAGACAACATAATCTTGAAGATGACCTTTTCGAATAAGAGCCTCAATGTGGTCATGTAAAGATATACAGTCTTGGGTAGTGTGCCCATGATCTTTATGAAAATAACAAAACTTGCTCTTGTCTCTTTTCTCAGGGTCAGATTTTATTTTTGCGGGCCATTTCACATATGGTTTATGCTTCATCTCCATTAGCACCTTTTCTGGAGGCCGATTGGGGGGTGTAATATGGTACTTACTAGAGTAAACTTTCTTGGGAGAGCGATCTCGCCGATCGCGCATGTACTTCTTATCCGAAGAAGAGACTTCCTCCGGCTTGCTTTTCTTGCCTTGTATATCATGACGTGCTAATGCCACCTCTTCTGCATTGATATATTTCTGAGCTTTAGCTTGGAATTCTGTCATAGTTTTGGGAGGATTCTTATCCAAAGCGAATCTGAATTTTTTGCTGGTGATCCCAACTATTAGGGTGGTGAGGCCTTTCTCCTCAGTATAACCTTCAGTTTGGACTGCTTCAATTGTGAACCGCACCGTAAACTCCTTTATTGTTTCCTCATGCTGCTGTTTCAAATTCATTAGGTGAGACGCCGATTTTTTGGTACGGATGCTTCCCATGAATTGGGAAAGGAACAGCTCTGATAGTTGTGAAAAGGATCCGATAGATCGAGGTTTCAACCCCCGAAACCAAGTACGGGCTGCTTCTTTTAAGGTTAGGGAAAAGGCCCTACACATGATTTCTGACCCATGTCCCTCCAGCTCCATAAGAGACCTATAAGTTTCCAGATGTTCGAGAGGATTGCCGGTACCTGTATATGAGGTGATGACGGGTGTACGATACTTTCTTGGTAGAGGTGCTTCCATGACTTCGCTGGTGAAAGGGGACTCGGATCGATGTATCGACGCCACAGCGGCTGATGGTCGATTCGCCTGATATCGTTGCTCCATATCATCAAAACGATCATGGATCTTCTTGAGATCTCCTTCCTATGGTAGAGTATGACCAGATGCTTCAACGGTGGACCCATGAGATTGTTGTTGGCGGGAAGCACTGGAATGTACGGAATGTGGGGATAATATAGGGGGTTGGTTGCCGACTGGCATTCGGTTCGACGGAGGTTGATTTGGTTGGACCTGTGGCTCGTCAATAAAATGTCTGGAAGCCACTGGTATGGGTTGCGGTGGCAACCCTTCAGAAGGTTGTCTTTGCGGATCCAGGAAATGCTAATCAAGCCGATTAGACAGGGCTTGAACTCCGACGTTGAGGGTTAGAAGGGTATTTCCGAGGAAACGCATGATGTCTTCCTGACTTCCGAAAACCTCAAATAATGGGCTCGCTGATGGCACATTTGGAGCTCCTTGAGGGATGTTTATTGAAGTGGTTTGAGGAACAGGCATTGATTCCGTAACGTCAGGCGGAGGTAATGCTTGCCTTGATGTGGAAGGATGAACAGTTTTTAGGAGGCATGGTGGAAGGATTTTGATCAGTGGGACTGTGATGATCAAATCGTTCCCACAGACGGCGCCAAACTGTTTACGTCGAATTTTGTAACAGGTCCTCCGAATGTTCACCTTCTCCAAGAAATTTCCTCCTTGGACCGAAAGGAGACAAAAAGCAATTAAGGGTGGCCGGCGTCCAGCCGTTGGCCCTCCGATGCTTAAGTTAGATAGGATGAGGTTGAAAATAGAACAAATAACCAACGAGGGTTAAAGATTGAGTATTCTGTACCTTCTCATTGATGAAACCATCTATTTATATAGATCTGAATGTCCCATTCTGTTACGTAACATATAGAGATCTACTGATTTCATGGGATAAGGTGCTTATTCTGCTTATCCTCAGATAAAGGAATAATCTAATCCAGTTACTCATCTGGTCAATTACGTTCCTTGATAACGATCCCTTCAGACTCGGAGCCATAGACGAAGATAAGCCCAAAATCGGCCTATACGGGCTACTGGTACTAAAGGCTAAGGGATGTCATCGTTGATCATCAGTAAAAGCTGCTCGCACATCGGAAGATGCTCGCGTGACCAAGTGCTCGCATATTGAGATATGACGCGTTTTAACGACTTGCGAGAAGGACTGCTCGCAAGTCGAGAAGGATATTTTCCGCCTTGTAATATTCGACTATTGACCATAAGAGCTCGAAGCCTCGATAACTGTGTTCTGTATTTATCTAATATGCGAGACGCGAGCATATGATCTCGAGAGTCGAATAAATGTGCTCGCAGGATCAGGACATCATGAGAATATGCGAGCCGCGAGCAGATGATCTCCGCTATTTTGACTATAACACACATAGAGATACGGTATCACTGGATCAGGGATACTTTGGAACAGAAGGTGTTACAACTTGAAAAGGTCCACACGGACGATAACGGGTCAGACATGATGACCAAGGCTCTGCTCAAGGAAAAATTTAAGGCTTGTAGAAGCCGGGCTGGTTTGAAGATTGTGAACTCCTCCTGAGTCGGAAAAGGGGGAGATTTGTTGGCGTTTTCCTCCTCATTTAACAGAGGAGAGAGAGAGTTCACCTCCCTGTCCGACCAGTCGGTGCCCCTGGCCGACCGGCCGGACAAAGTGGCTGGAAACCACAAAATTGCTGGATAGTTTTTGTGAAGGCTGACCGGCCGTCCGACCGGCCGGCCGACTGGTCGGCAGACAGGTCGGGTTACGTGTTTTCTAACACAGATTTTTCTCTGGACCAATTTTGGTGGGTCCAACCGGCCGGCGGTTTTGGCCGACCGGTCGGAGGTGTGCGCGGACTGCTACTGCAGTTTCCAAATCGGGCTAGGACTCTTGCAAATCAATAAATATGAAGTTCTAATTCGGGATTTGTGATTCCCACAAGTTGTTCTACACGTCCTAGGTGAGAGAGGGAGAAAAAGAGAAAGAGAGGAAGAGAAAGAGGGAGAGGAAGCTTGTTGGTAGAGGAGGCATTGCTCGAGAAGGTGATTCTCGGTGCAACGACGTCTCGGCTCTTCAACGTCCTCGTGCTCGGGTGAGATCTCTCAGTTTTCTTGTCCTTTCATTGTTATCCATCCCTATGTGGGTGAAGAAGGTTTGATCCAAGCGGTGTGTGCTTGTGATCAGTTGTAACAGTTCTCTAAGATAATGGATTGTTGATCTGGATTAGGTCTCGTGGTTTTTACCTCTTTCGAGGGTTTTCCACGTAAAACTCCTTGTGTGGTGTGGTTGTTTGTTCACTCTTGATAATTGCATTATCTTAGTCCATAATTCTAGTGCATTGGGGGGCGAGATCCTCAGGCTTGTGTGAAACGCACCCAACAGGAAGCCACTTCTAATCTCAACCTCCTCCTAACGGGAGCCAAGTCTAGCAACCTCCCCCTAATGGGAGTCATGTTCAGCTTGTCCCTAACAAAAGCCAAAGGAGAGTCGACAAGGTTGATAACTATGAAGAAGAAGTGATCCACATAGTCTAGTTCATCCGAAATCGAACAGATCTGAGAGCACTTCCAAGAGTAGCTCCGTGTCATGGAAAATAAGTTGCAAATGCAACAATTGGTGGATCTCCCATCCACAAAGTTTTGGAACCTTTGTCCCTTTCTAAATGCTCGGGTACCCAAAAATTTCAAGGTACCTAAGTTCAAGAGATATGACAAGAACGAGTATCCCATAGCCCACCTCAAGGTGTTCTGTGGTGAGCTTGTTGTTGTGAAAGAGTAGTAATGGTGAGGCATTAACTTTCATTTTCTAGAAGTCCCTAAAGGACGGTGTGCTTGATTGGTACACGTCATTCAACAACTTCCAAATCAGGACCTGGGAATAGTTAGTATAGGAATATGAGACGAAGTATAAAAAAAGAATCGCATTTTCCAGGTGGAAGACCATGGAGATTTTCTCCTCATCTTCAATTTCATTATGGTGGCCATGGCTACCAATACCTAACATAGGCTCATCATTCCTTTGTATCAAGGCAACTAGATCTCTCCTAGGCATTATATTTAAGTTGTATGGGAAGTGGTCGACAAAGGCATGGGAAAGCTATTCCCACACAACTTAAATATAATGCCTAGGAGAGTGGATCTAGTTGCCTTGATACAAAGGAATGATGAGCCTATGTTAGGTATTGGTAGCCATGGCCACCATAATGAAATTGATGATGAGGAGAAAATCTCCATGGTCGTCCACCTGGCAAATGCGATTATTCTTTTATACTTCATCTCGTATTCCTATAATAACTTCACTTAACTCAATCGTGCTAGGAAACAAGTCAAAGAAAGAATAAAGACTGGCACAATCTCCCCTTAGCCTCATTAGGCCACTCCCACATAGAAGATTTAAATCGAAGGAAGGCCTCTTGGGTACATGAATGAAAACAGAAATGTCCATATCCAACGTCCAACAAAAGTCAACAACCTTTTCACTGCCACTTAACGTCACATTTGGATTCAGGTTACAGCGAATGGGAGCTAGGAGCCAAGATTGTGGTATTATAGAGGTTGTTAGCACTGGATCAAAGGTAAAAAATTTGGTGAGGCTGATCCTCGAGTTTGGGGCGTGACACTTAAGGCACTGCATGTGCTCCCCAATAGGGCAACGACAGTAGAGGGAGAATGCACGATATCTCAACTTGATTAGGGAAGCAAGGATGACATAGGAGCCTAGGATATTCACACAATTGGCCCATCCTAACATCGAGATACTATGTTGGTATAAATAAAAATCCTCATCCTACTCCAACTTAGGCGCAATCAAATCCTCTGCCTCCTAACTACAATGTGAATACTGCTCATTCCACCAATCTAATGATCACACGATGGATTGATGCTTCACTTTGAAGTATGTGATCCAAAATTTAATCAATAAAAAGAAGATCATGATCACGACCCCTACTATTGCTAATAACATTCTTCAGAATCTCTTGCTATAGCATTATGAAAGCACTAGTTCTTCAGTTCCCGATACTATTAATATGTTTGAGGCCGGAATTTGTTTACCTCAACTAGTCTCCCATCTAGTTTATTGATGACATCACCTCTAATCCAACACCTAAACAATTTGCTCCACTAGTCTTAAAAGGGGCATCACTTTCTAGCATGGTGCATACTCTTGTCAGTATACTCCAATGGAGAGCACCCAAGCCCATAACAATGCCCCACTCTCTATCCAGATTAGGGCATTCCTCCAATCAACCAGTATTCCTCCATGGTAGGAATCTAGCTCCCCACTCCGATCCGGCAACATCCAATCCGCCCGTTGTCCTCCAAGAGAACCTTCCCCGGTCAAATCAGGGCCCAACTACAATCAGCTGGCCACCCTCTAAGGAAATAACCATGTCCCTCAGTCTTACTCAATTGGTCTTAGACAACCCGTGGTGCTCCAAGGAAGAGGTCCAATCTTATAATATGATCCCCAAAGCTCATTGTTCCAAATCTACTTAGAGAATACCACCTTGTTCACCTTATTTGATCCCACGTCCTCAACTTTAGAGCTCATTGTTCCCAATCTATCTGGAGGAGAAGGCCACCTCAATTTCCTCCAAGGATAGATAGTTCTTCCTTACGATGAGTAGGCAATCCCTTGGCACTACCTGGAATGTGCCGATGTGGGCAACATGAACCCCAACAAGTGATGTTTTTGAAGAGAGACAATCGAAACGATCCTAAGTGACCGTTGGCAGGAATAACATCAAAGGGTGAGGCTACTCCAGCTGAAATTTGTCCCTCCTCAAATCTCTACTTAGAAATTGTTGTGCACCTCGCATGCACACCAGCTAATGTTCATCAAGACACTTAACGATGCACATCTCTCTTGGGAAACACTGTCCAAAATGGTCACATACATGGTCATGAAGCTCCTTGCATCGCGAGCAATCATGTTCACTGATCAGGAGCTCTCACCCGAAGGCCGCGACCATGGACATTCATTGAACGTAGTTGTACATTATAAGGATCTCAAGATCCCACTCTTACTCATTAAAAATGACTCAAGCCTGAACGCTACTCATACTGATTAATAATGACTTAAATCCTGAATGTTTGCACATTAAGAATTATTGCGTACCTAGGAATCAAACCACCCACCTTCAAGCTCGTTAACATGAACGTGAGAGCCTTTAACAACTCCAGGAGATAAGTCAAAGCGAAAATTGACATCAAGGTCTAGATTGGTCCAAGCACATAAACCATCATTTTTAGGTCTTGGAAATCTCAACCTCTTTTAATCTTCTTCTGAGAAACCCTAGTTAGACAAAGCCGGGCCATCTCATCGACCCTTAACCAAAGGGTCAAGTATCTCTCTTCTCCATTTTAATTGAGCCCGAAATGATCCTTCCATTTGAGCCAAGAAATTCTCAGGAGCCAAATATCCTAGTTAACACTTGCATGAGAACTTTTGATACCATAGTTTTGAATTTGAAACTGTAAACTACATTCCCTCTCTATGTACCCTTGGATTGAACCATGGCATTCCCCTAACCAAGGCCAAATTTTCCACTTCCAAGACCAGTATCAAGACAAAACAAAGATAATAGAGACTTGGGAGAACTAGGAATGGTAGGACTAGGATATCAGGCACTTGAAGGGGAAAATTGAGGCGACGGGGTTGTAAATGAGGACGTGGGCATTAGGATGAGGATGATGGCTTTGTGTGCAAACTCATCAAGTTCATTAATGCTAAGGTCATCTATCCTGACTATAAGCTGAAATCCAAGTTGGAGAACTAGTTCTAGGAGTTAGGCTATCAGACCCACCCAACGAGGACCAGAGCAAGGGGAAAAAGCTACCCTCAATCAACTGGACTAAGGTCCAAATCCCACTAGATAAAGAAGAGCCCAAGAAGCTCCAATGCACTAAGAATGATCGTGGGAAAATCGATTCCGACTTGGATTTAGAGCCTAGCCCTGCAACCATAATGATAATTAGGTATGATGGTGAGGGCCTCTTATTAATTCTAGCATCGTCTCCCTAGGGGAGGGAGTTCAAGGCAATGTGTGGTTTATAATCCCCATGATAGTTGAATAAGATGGTGAATCCACAATCCTTAACTTAAATCCTTAGTTGTAGACCAACCACAAGAGTTATTCAAGTGGGGGAGTTCTATTCTTCAACTCATAACAATTCTATGATGTATGACAACTCCAAGTCAACAAACTCACTTTCTCAAGCCAAGATTATACCCCATTCCAAAAGCAAGAGAGCAAGAAGGGAGCTCGAATGCGGAGCGTACCATTGTATCATGTCTATCTGGATAATCTAATTGAAGAATTTAATAGGATCACCTTCATGTACATGCCAATCTCAAAGAATCAATTTACAAACGTGCTAGGCACCCTTGCATCCATTTTAAAAATTACAAGGGGGCTTTTGGATGGGATCTCAAAGTGAAATTATAGGAAGAATCCACCTTTTCCTACAAATTGAATAAGCCAAAACACCACGCACTTAGTATGCTAACATCAAACAGTACCCCAAAAGACCAGACATCCTAAAATAGTAACACCAACAGATCTCGGCACCATTCAGTGCCTAGCATGCAGTTCATTATCAGTGACAACATCCTATACAAGCGGCCCTTCAACTAGGTCATGTTATGGTGCATGGACGAAATAAAAGTGACTAAGATCAGGTTAGAGGTCACAACAACGTGTGCGATCTACACATAAATGGGGATATGATGGTAAAAAAAAAAAAAAAAACTATGACTTAGTTATTATTGGCTAATGCTGGAGACATTACTACCGACACGTTAGGAATTGCCTCAAATGTCCAGAAGTTGTTGGGCTATGAAAAATTCTAGGTCTTTTGAGAAAATACGAAAATACTATGTTTTTCAAAAAATGTTCTAAGTATGATGATAACACGGCCAATTTCAGTGCATTTAAATGTTAGCATGGCCCGATTTATTACATTATTAACACCTTGGCCATTCTCCATGTGGGGTATCGACATTATCAAGAATGTAAACTCTAAAGTATCCAATTGTTAATGTCAAATTTCGTAACGAGATCCTCCGGCTTTTCTCCTTCGCTCCAGTAGGGATTTCCACCACCAGACCTGAAGCAAGACAGCGAATAAGGGTGGCTGGGGACCAGCCGTTAGCCCTCCGATGCTCAAGTTAGACCACAGAAGAGAAGCCAAGCAAAACGGGACCAAGATTGAATGATGTCTACCTACCTGCTCTCAATGGAGCCACCCCTTTATATAGATCTGAAGCAATATATAGATCTGAAGTAATCCAATCTGTTACGTGAGATGTCGAAATCCCGTTGATGTCGCATACGATACTGAGAATTCGCTGATTTCTTGGGATAAGATCCTATCTTTTTAGTAGATCCAACCCAATGACTTATTCCAACAATCACGCCCCTAGATGGTAATCCCTTGAAATCCGGCTGGATCCGGCTGGAAACCATAGTTGGAGTCATGACCTCCGAAAAGGAAGGAGACGCCCGTAGTTGGAGTCATGGCCTCCGAAAAGGAAGGAGACGCCCGTAGTTGGAGTCATAGCCTCCGAACTGGTCGCAACCCGTAGGAAAGCTGCTCGCAGGTTAAAATGTGGTCGCGAGTCCAAGTACATATTTTGGATGTAACATCTTTCAACGACTTGTGAGAAGGTCTGCTCGCGGATCGAGCTTTGCCGTATTTGACTATCGGTTATGAAGACTCGAGACTTGCGAATAGCTGCTCCATATTTTTCAATCTATGACTCCTGATCAGGTGAGCTCGAGAGTCGAATGGTCGTCCCGCACTTATCCAATATTCGACTCTCGATCATATAATCTCGAGAGTCGAATGGACGTCCCGCACTTATCCAATATTCAACTCTCGATCAGATAATCTCGAGGCGAGAGCGAAGTGGGCATTTCCGCGTGAAATCTCATCTCCATCATTTTGCCTATAACAGATGCCCCCCAAGTCCTTGCCGCCAAGAATTCTCAAGGAAAGGACTTAGCTCACTATCACACGAAACCGCTCGCTACTTTCATCGAGAACGGCACCCCTCATGATGGGCTGAAATTAATGAGCGCCAGCTTTCCGCAGCCTTTTCGCTGATGGAAAATGAAGGGGCGCTCGCCACGTGTTTGAGGAGTTAATGGGCGTGCCTGCTCGAGCGCTGTGTCCAAAGAGGGACTGCCACGTGCCATCAGATACGGCGGAATGATTGCCTATAAATATACGGAGTCCGCCATTTCTTTGATTTTCTACAGAAGTTTTTTCGAAAGAAGCCTGCAATCCTTTCTTTCCATTCTTCTTCCTCTTCCGGTGCTCATTCTTTCCTTTTTCCGGTATACTTCCTTTTTCTTCTTCTTTTATTTTCATCTCCCCATGGCTGGGAACTCTGACGAGACTACTGTCCCCCTTGGTGATGCCACTCCGGAGTCCTCTGCCTCCAGCAGTGCAAGGGTTTCGGCGGGGAGATACACAGCAGCCGGATATCCTTCTGTTTTATCGGAGGACCGGCTGGCTAAGCTACGGGAGAGATACCAAATCCCTGACTCTGTAAGTCTCCGCTTGCCCGGAGGTGGAGAAACACCCGACTCCCCCCCCCCCCCCCCCCCCCCAGGATGCGTAGCATTTTACGAGTACCAGCTCATCCTGGGGGTACGCCTTCCCCTCCATCCCTTTGTTCGCGATGTACTACGGTGTTACAAGATTGCCCCTGGGCAACTCATTGTGAACGGGTGGAGGGTGGTTTTGGGCTCCTTTGCCCTTTGGGCTCAGGCTGGCAACGGGGAACTCACGGCGGAGGAGTTCCTCCGTATGTTCCGTCTGAAGAAAGCTCCATCCAGCGAAGGCTGGTATTATTTATGTTACTGGCACCGGGATAATTTCGTGTTGGGTAAGCCCTCCTCGAACTATCCCGGCTGGAGGAAGCGGTGGTTCTATGCTTCCGGGAGCTGGGAGTCTGCCTCCTCCAGGGATCCAGGAGTGACCCGGTTTTTCTGTGAAGGTAGACACAATCCCGTATTGTGCAGTTTCCTTAGAATAATTTTTAGGGTTTTGCTTCGTTTGACCATCATTTGTGCTCGCAGGTATCCCGGCATTGCGGAAACCGAATTTGAAGGGTGGGATCAACGAGAAGATCGTCAGAGTGTATAAGGTGCCTGTCGGAGATAGGCATATCGAGGCTTGCTTATCTCCTTCGCGACTTGCAGCAGCAGGCCTCATATCCAGAAGAGAAGTCGAAATGACGAAGGCTGGAGAGAAGAGAGGCCTACTGCCCCGTCTGAAGGGCACAGGTTCCAAAAGGCAGAAGAGAACCCCTGCCGAACCGTCTCAATCTTCCATCCGCGCGGGCAGCGATCAGCCTGCCCTTCCCGCGAGCATGGCGGGGGCCCCAGCTGGGCCAACTATTCCTTCACTGGTGGTCGCACCTGGGCCACCAGTGATCAACATTGCAGATAATTCCCCAGATGGGGTGGGGTCCAGCTGCCCCCCAGCTGAAGAGGCTCGAGAGCAGGTAGAGCCTCAAGAGCCGACTCCTGCTCGGGAACTGGTCCCAGCTGCCGAGCAGGGACCTGCTCGCGAGTCCATGCCTCCACCTCGCGAGCAGGCCGGTTTGGTCGTTGCCCAACCGTCTGGGAGCGAGACGTACTCGATTCCACGCCACCTCCACCCTGTATGTAAGTTTTTGTTCGAGAACGTCCCGCCTCACGCCTTCGGCTCTCTCCCCGAGCCAAGTCCTGAGAACCTTATCCTTGAAGCGGGGATGAGGATGGTTCAGGTAAGACTTCGTCAAGATCTGTTTCGACCTGTTGTTACGTTCCAGAAATCTTATATTTTCCATCTCTTTGCAGGGTTTAGATCTTATTCTGCGAACGAGGCGTGATATTGTTGCCGCCCGTCGCACGATAGAGGAGGCCGAGGGAAAGAGGACTGCTTTGGAAAAGGCAGTTCAAGGAAGAGATCAACTGCTCAAGGCTCGTGAGGCAGTGATCTCGAAGAGAGATGAGGAAAAAAAGATCCTCATCGAGAAGATCCAAGTCCTGACCGACAGATATCAGGCCTTGGACTCAGACTACGTGAAGCTCACGGGTCTGAAGGAGAAGGCAGAGAGAGAGAGGGAGATCTTCCGACAGGACAAGATCTCGTTAGAGGAGCAATTCGCGGGAGCCAGGTCGCAGCTCAAGGAGGCCTACGACAACTTGACTAGGGAGCGCACCGCTCTTGCGCAGCTTAAGGACGACTCGATCCACTGGGACGAGGAGAGAGTCGCCCTTGTAAAAATGCTCTCGGAGGAAGGTACTCGGGCAGTTCCCGAGTTCCGGACTTCGCAGCTGTATGACGATGAACGATATGAGTCATACGATGCTGGTCGAGACTTTGCACTAAGAGTAGTGCAACGAATGATCCCATCCTTCGATATGGGGGAATTCGGTCGAGTCGCGACCATCATAGCTGCAGAAGAGCAAGCTGCTGCCGAGAACGAGGTGACCGAAGCCACGCAGGCTGGAGGGGCTCCTGAAATGGGCCCTAAAGTCGAGAGCGTGGCTCCTCCTAGCGATTGATTTCCTTTATTTTTTTTTCTTGTATCTGCGCTCATGTATATGTAATCATCTGATTATCAATAAAAAGATATTTTTGGAAGTGTTGCTGTTTCGTTGCTGTTCTCCCTTCATCTTTCATTTTTTGCTTGTTAATCTTGAATGGATTCGTCAGAGATGTGACCCTTTAATTCGAGCATGAGCTAAGCTGCTCGCGATCAGGATGTGACCCCGTTTGCTGCCCTAATTAGAGCACGAGCTGTGGTGCTCGCATTTTGGAGTGCGATCCCTCCTCTCACCAATCGCGAGTAACTAACTCATGAAAAAATGAATTAGACTCAATCCGGGGGTCGTGAGACCATGTCCGCGTTGAGATAGACTGATCTATCGATTGAGATTTTGATTCTACCAAGGGCAGAAGGTTGGTCAAGAGATGGTATTCATTCTCTTCGAGGCTGTTCAGGTCCATGCGAATGGAGAAGCGACCAACTAGTAATGATTTCAGTCCCACCAAAGGTAGGTAATTGGCCAAGAGGACGTGTAAGCACTCTTCAGGGCTATTCTGGTCCATATAAATGGAGTAGCGGCCAAAAGATATCTTTTACTTTATTCATAAAATGTTATGATAAACTACATCGAATCTAGGGGTAGTATCTTAGCAAATGCTCCACGTGCCAAGGGCGACGTACAGGCTTCCCTTGCATGTCTTCAAGATAATAAGTACCGGGTCGAACAACCCTAATAACCCGATACGGGCCTTCCCAATTCGGATCCAATGAACGAACAGGAATTCCAAGATTTTGCCTTAGAACCAAATCTCCGAACTGGAAGGATCTAGGTCGAACCTTCGCATTCCGATAACGAGCAATACGTTGTTGATATGCCGCCACTCGTACTTGGGAAGCATTTCTTCGCTCTTCCAAGAGATCGAGATGAAGTCGGAGATTTTCCTGATTGCTCGCGGGATCATACTGTTCGATCCGATATGAGGGCACTTGAATTTCCACTGGTACCACTGCGTCAACACCAAATGCTAAGGAGAAAGGAGTTTCACCTGTCGATGTACAAGCCGTGGTTCTATAGGCCCATAACACTTCTGGCAGAAGTTCTGGCCACACCCCTTTACATTCACTTAGCTTGGTCTTTAAATGATGCTTTATAATTTTATTCACTGCCTCGACCTGCCCATTCGCCTGTGGATGATATGGAGAAGTGCGGAGATTACGTATCTTCCATTTGTCGCAAAATTCATCAAAGGCTGCGTTGTCGAACTGCGTTCCGTTATCGGTAATTATAGTATGAGGAAGTCCGAAGCGACATATAATATTTCTCCACATAAACTTAGTAGTTTGTTTCTCAGTAATTTTGGCTAATGGTTCTGCCTCGGCCCATTTGGTGAAATAATCAACCGCCACGATCGCGAACCTATTCTGTCCCTTTCCCATAGGTAAGGGTCCGATGATATCGATCCCCCACTGAGCAAAAGGCCAAGGGCTGTCGACTGGGGTCATCCGCTCAGACGGTACACGAGGTATAGGTTGATATCGTTGACACTTGTCGCATTTTTTAGAAAATTCTATGGCGTCTGCTTTCATAGTAGGCCAATAATATCCTTGCCTCATCGCTTTATATGCTAGAGATCGCCCCCTGGGATGATTACCACATGCCCCCTGGTGTACTTCATCTAGAACACGATGTGCTTCTTCTGGATGAAGACACCTCAAATAAGGCAAGGAGAAGCTTTTTCGCAACAAGATTCCATCTTGTAAGGTGTACCCGGCAGCTCGAAGCTGAATTTGTCTTGCAGCTTTCTTGTTTTCTGGTAGGTATCCATCTCTGAGATAAAGGATGATAGGATCCATCCAGCATGGAGACGATTGTACCGATATAACTTGCTCGGGAGTCACTTGGTCGATACTCAAGTGTTGACGGTGCTCGATGGGGATCGAATGTGATAGTTCTGATTCTGGTGTAGAAGCGAGTTTTGCCAAGGAATCGGCAAGTTGGTTTTGCTCGCGAGGGATATGGAATATTTTGTAAGTCTTCAGTTTGGCGAGCAGGATGAGGACACGAGACTTGTATAAGGCCATTCTTTCTTCTTTGGTTTCGAATTCGCCAAGAACTTGGTTGACAATGAGCTGGGAGTCGCTATGAATTATCAAATTCTGGACTGCGAGGACAACGGCTAGCTCGAGGCCAACAATAAGGGCCTCATATTCTGCTTCATTATTGGAGACGCGTGATTCGAAACGCAGAGCGTATTGAAAATGCGACCCGTCTGGAGCCACTAAAATCAGGCCCGCTCCACTGCCACTGGCCCGCGACGACCCGCCACGAAGAGCGACCAAGGAGGCTGGTCGCTGGTCATGACGCTATCTTCAGAAGAATATGTAAATTCGGCGATGAAGTCAGCCACGGCCTGGCCCTTGACTGCGGTCCTAGGACAGAATGAAATATCATGCTCGCTGATCTCGACCGCCCATTTAGTTAAGCGCCCGGAAGCCTCAGGCTTTTGAAGGACTTGACGTAGTGGATGATTTGTTGGTACTAAAATAGCATGGGCTTGAAAGTATGGTCGCAGTTTTCGAGCTGCCGTGATTAAGGCTAGGGCCAGTTTCTCCAAATCAGAATACCTAGTTTCTGCATCAACCATTGCTCGACTGATATAATAAACGGGCCTTTGTACCCCGGAATCTTCTCTTATTAAAGCGGCACTAACGGCCGTGGAAGACACAGATAAATAAAGAATGAGTTGCTCATGTGCCACAGGCTTAGATAAAACGGGGGGAGCGCTCATATATTGCTTCAGTTGTTGAAAAGCTTCTTCACATTGAGGTGTCCAGTTCCAATCAGACTTGGCCGTTGCACGAAGGAGTTTGAAGAAGGGCAGGCACTTGTCAGATGCTCGCGAGATGAACCTGTTCAATGATGCGATGCGACCAGCTAGACGCTGAACGTCCTTCAGAGTCACTGGGGATTTCATCTCTATCAATGCTTTAATCTTTTCGGGATTTGCTTCAATTCCACGTTGGCCAACCATGAACCCAAGAAATTTCCCTGCAGATACTCCAAACGCACATTTTTTTTGATTTAATTTCATCTGATACTTCCTCATCAGATCAAAGGCTTCTCGAAGATCAGGAATGTGGTCATCTTCATCGATGCTTTTCACGAGCATATCGTCAACATATACTTCCATATTCCTACCGATTTGAGCAGCGAATATTTTGTTGACAAGACGCTGATAAGTGGCCCCTGCATTTTTGAGACCAAACGGCATTACCTGGTAGCAATATAGTCCTCGATCTGTGATGAAGGCAGTATGTTGGCCATCAGGTGGATGCATCATAATCTGGTTGTAACCAGAATAAGCATCCATAAAACTGAGGAGGGCATGTCCAGCTGTCGAGTCGACCAACTGGTCGATTCGTGGTGTCGGGAAGCTATCTTTGGGACATGCTTTGTTTAAGTCTGAATAATCGACGCACATCCTCCATTTGCCATTAGCTTTCCGGACGAGAACTACGTTGGCGACCCACTGTGGGTAGTCAACTTCTTTTATGAAATTTGCCGCGAGCAGCTTCTCAACTTCAGTTTTGATCGCCATTTGTCTTTCTGCAGTAAAGGCACGTCGACGCTGATGTACGGGTTTATGCTTCGGGTCAATGTTGAGACGATGAACGATGACATCAGGATCGATGCCCGGCATATCTTTATGAGACCAAGCAAACACGTCCTGGTATTCAGTGAGGAAACGGATCAAATCTTCACGGTGGATACCGTTTAAGGAGGAACCGATGTACACGATCTTAGACTGGTCGTCTTCGGTCAAGCGGATCGCCACTGTTTCCTCCCCTGGAGTTCCTGATTTCAGAGCATTTTCCCTTGGATCCAACGCGGTGGCGAGAACGTCGGATGAACCTTGAACTATTTCCATGACAGGTGTCGCTTGAGCCTTCTTTCGATCTTGGAGGGCTATTTGGTAACAGGACCGTGCCTCCTGCTGACTTCCTCGCACGACCCCGATGCCATTTGGGGTCGGAAATTTAACACATAAATATGAAGGGTGCAAGGCCGCTCCAACCTTAGTTAGAGACGGTCTCCCCAAGATGGCGTTATATGCTGATTTTCGATCCACGACGAGGAAGTTTACGAAGACGGTGGTCTTCGCTGGACTCTCCCCAAAGGTGACCGGGAGATCGATACTTCCTTCAGGTGTTACCACTTCTCCTCCAAAGCCGACAAGAGGGGTCGATACTGGCTTGAGGAGGTTTCTGGCAAGTGCCATCTTGTCGAAAGCCTCCAAATACAGGATATCGGCCGAGCTACCTGTATCCACCATAATTCGATGAGTCAGATAATTTGATACCTTCAGTGTGACTACGATGGAATCTTCATGAGGGAAATGAATTCCCGCTGCATCTTCGAGGGTGAAAGAAATTGGGGGATGGCTAGCCTTCGATGAGTTGGACGTTTGTTCCAGCCAATAGATCTGCTGGGGTTCTTTGGACGCCTTTCGGGCGTATGCCTTTCTTGAAGCTTGAGAGTCACCCCCGCAAGCTGGACCCCCGACGATAGTGCGAATTTCTCCTGTGGGCTCAGCATCCTCTTGGTCGGTTTGATGATGAGACGGTTCCTTTTGGCGAGATGAGGTCTTCGCCCTTTCTGGTGACCGATTCTTATGAGCAACATAATCTTGGAGATGGCCTTTTCGAATAAGGGCTTCGATATGGTCTCGTAGAGAGATACAGTCCTGGGTCCTATGCCCGTGATCTTTATGGAAGTAACAGAACTTACTCTTATCTCTCTTCTCGGGATCGGATTTAATCTTTGCAGGCCACTTCACATATGGCTTGTGTTTTATCTCCATTAGAACCTTTTCAGGAGACCGATTAAGAGGAGTGTAATTATGATATTTACCAGAATAAGGCTTCCTGGGAGAACGATCGCGCTGATCGCGATGGTATTTTTTATCTGTAGAAGTTCCTTCTGGCTTGCGTTTCTTACTCTGTACTCCATGGCGTGTCAATGCGACTTCTTCTGCATTGATATATTTCTGAGCTTTGGCTTGGAATTCCGCCATAGTTTTCGGTGGGCTCTTATCTAAGGCAAACCTAAATTTCTCGCTCGTTATTCCAGCAATGAGGGCTGTGAGACCCTTTTCTTCAGTGTAACCCTCAGTTTGAACGGCTTCGGCAGTGAACCGTACTGTGAACTCTTTTATTGTCTCCCCATGTTGCTGTTTCAGATTCATCAGATGGGAGGCTGGCTTTTTAATGCGAATACTTCCCATGAATTGAGAAAGAAATATCTCCGATAATTGGGAAAAGGAACTGATGGAAAGAGGCTTTAACCCCCGAAACCACGTACGAGCCGCTTCCTTCAATGTAAGGGGAAAAGCCCTACACATGATTTCTGAACCATGTCCCTCCAACTCCATGAGGGACCTATAGGTTTCCAGATGTGCCAGAGGATCGCCAATACCTGTATACGGAGCGATAACAGGCGTTCGATACTTTCTGGGCAACGGGGCTTCCATGACCTCGCTTGTGAAGGGAGATTCAGATTGATGTATTACCGCCATGACAGCAGATGGCCGATTTGCCTGGTATCTCTGCTCCATGACATCAAAACGATCTTGGATTCTTTTGAGATCTCCTTCCCATGGCAAGGTATAGCTAGACGTTTCGGCGGTGGAGCCTTGCGGTTGAGGTTGTCGAGACGAACTGGAATGTATAGAATGTGGAGACGGAACAGGGGGATGGCCGCCAAGTGGTGGGACCTGTGGTTCATCCATAGAATGTCTGGAAGCAACTGGTATGGGTGGCGGTGGTAACCCTTCGGAGGGTTGTCTTTGCGGTTCAGGGAAGTGCTGATCAAGCCGATTTGACAGTGCCTGAACTCCGGCGTTTAAAGTTAGGAGAGTGTTCCCGAGGAATCGTAGGACATCATCCTGATTTCCAGAGGCCTCCAATAATGGATTTGTTGATGGTATATTTGGGGCTCCTTGAGGGATATCCGTTGGAACAGGTGGGAGGGCAGGTGCGGATTCCGTCTCACCGGGCGGAGGTGGTGCCTGCCTCGAAGTTGAAGGATGAACAGTCTTTTTAGGAGGCATCACCGAAGGATTATGATCGATGGTTAACACGATTGATTTTGATGATCAAGTCGTTCCCACAGACGACGCCAAACTGTTAATGTCAAATTTCGTAACGAGATCCTCCGGCTTTTCTCCTTCGCTCCAGCAGGGATTTCCACCACCAGACCTGAAGCAAGACAGCGAATAAGGGTGGCTGGGGACCAGCCGTTAGCCCTCCGATGCTCAAGTTAGACCACAGAAGAGAAGCCAAGCAAAACGGGACCAAGATTGAATGATGTCTACCTACCTGCTCTCAATGGAGCCACCCCTTTATATAGATCTGAAGCAATATATAGATCTGAAGCAATCCAATCTGTTACGTGAGATGTCGAAATCCCATTGATGTCGCATACGATACTGAGAATTCGCTGATTTCTTGGGATAAGATCCTATCTTTTTAGTAGATCCAACCCAATGACTTATTCCAACAATCACGCCCCTAGATGGTAATCCCTTGAAATCCGGCTGGATCCGGCAGGAAACCATAGTTGGAGTCATGACCTCCGAAAAGGAAGGAGACGCCCGTAGTTGGAGTCATGGCCTCCGAAAAGGAAGGAGACGCCCGTAGTTGGAGTCATAGCCTCCGAACTGGTCGCAACCCGTAGGAAAGCTGCTCGCAGGTTAAAATGTGGTCGCGAGTCCAAGTACATATTTTGGATGTAACATCTTTCAACGACTTGTGAGAAGGTCTGCTCGCGGATCGAGCTTTGCCGTATTTGACTATCGGTTATGAAGACTCGAGACTTGCGAATAGCTGCTCCATATTTTTCAATCTATGACTCCTGATCAGGTGAGCTCGAGAGTCGAATGGTTGTCCCGCACTTATCCAATATTCGACTCTCGATCATATAATCTCGAGAGTCGAATGGACGTCCCGCACTTATCCAATATTCGACTCTCGATCAGATAATCTCGAGAGCGAGAGCGAAGTGGGCATTTCCGCGTGAAATCTCATCTCCATCATTTTGCCTATAACACCAATGATCATAAAAATAAAAATAAAATAAAATAAACAAAAAAAAACATACTTGTGGTAGTCAACTGCTTCACAAAGTTGTTGGAGGTAGTATCCTACACTATCATCACAACATCTCACGAGCTGAAGTTCATGAAGAATAATATCATTAGTCACTATAGGGTCCCACATGCCATCATCATCAACAATGTGATGCCCTTCATAAATCGAAAGGTGAACAACTTCCTTAAGCATTTTAAGATCAAAAGGCAAAGGTCAAGCCCCTATCATCCACAAATAAACATGGGAGTCGAGGCCACAAACAAGACACCAATCCACATACTCGAGAAGATGATAAGACTAACCACGACTAGTCAAAATTGCTTCCAAACCCACTTTAGGCCTATCAGACAATCGTACCCACCGTGATGGGTGCAACTCCTTACGAGATGACATTCTTCTTGTTGTTCTTATTCCCTCTCTCTCTCTCTCTCTCTCTCTCTCTCGATTCTTAAAGCTGTAATGAAAAAAATATCTCAGCATCTTTACTTCTCTTTCTCAATGTATCTCTTTCCATTCCCACCTAAAGGAGTAGCCTTCTTTGCATTACTTGCATTGGCCATTTTGGTTTTTGAGAATTTTCTTCGTCTTTGATACTCTGAATTTCAGTCCCTTTTGGCCATTCTGGTTTTTGAGAATTTTCTTCTTCTTTGATCCACTGCATTTCAGTCTCTTTGATAAAACTTGACTGGATTTTCTTGTTGAAACTTCCATTTTCTTTACTTCCATTGAATGTTCCCTTTCTCTGCATTCCAAACAAGACCTCTAGGGAAATTAGCATTTTATTCTGTACTTCTTTCACTAAAAAATAATGCCTTAATGATTTTTCCTCATCTTTTCAATCTTCCAGCATTTTCATCAAAAGCCCATATCTATTTTCCAATAAGAATCAATTCTTTGAGAAAGATCTAAATGTTTTTGTAGCTTTCCTCTTTGTTTTCACTTCAACTGACTTCTTAACTGTGTTGCCTCTAAAATCTTGTATTTCCACCAAAAACGAAATTTCTATTTCAATATCAAAAATTTCAGCTACTCTGTTCTGCAGCCATGAATCAACCTAATCCAGTGAAAGGGGAGTTCATGGGAGCTTGCTCCCCATCATACTGGGGTGATGATGCTTCATTGATGGTTCCTCCCCAGCTGATGGAGGGCTTGCACAACGTGGGGCCACCTCCTTTCCTGACCAAGACATTCAACATGGTGGACGACTCCCACACACTGACCAGGTAATCTCTTCGAGCAGGGAAGGCAATAGCTTCATTGTGTGGGACCCACACACCTCCATGAATCTCCTCCCAAGGCAGTTCAAGCACAACAATTTCTAGCCTTGTAGGGCAGCTCAACACATATTTTAGTATCCAAAGCCATTTTAAACTAGTAAAAGATTTCAAAAAAAAAAAGAAGAAGAAGAAATAGAAGTGAAGATGATGTAAGATTGAAGGAGTTGAAGACTTAAACAGTAGGATTCTTCTTTGCTTTGTTGGATTCCTTATTCATCTATGAATATTTGCTGATTCTTTAGATTCAATATAAATTCTCTCTCTCTCTCTCTCTCTCTCTCTCTCTCTCTCTCTCTCTCTCTCTCTCTCTCTCTCTCTCTCTCCTTTCCTTCCCAAATCTATTTCTTGTGGTTGACCTGTTTTATTTTGCTTTCTACCTAATCTTTTTCCTTCTCATACCTTTTCTTTGTTATTCTTTAAGGGAATTTGGGTACTAGCTACTTCATTGTATGAAAAGCATCTACAAATTACAATAATAGGGTTTTCATTTGGTTTTTTTTCCTTCACTTTCTTTGATGGGATTTATGACAATCTGTCTATTGATTTATGTATTTTTTTTCTACCAACTAAATCCTTTCTTTTTGTTTTTTTGGATTTACCCAATTGTAGATTGTCAATTCCATTTGCATCTTAGCATTTCTTGAAACACCTAACTCTAGGCTTTGTTAATTGCAATTTCTTTTCTTGGTTTTTTTTTTTCAAAACTCTTCTGACAAATGTCTTTGTTGAGGTATCTTGGATTTCTGAATTAAAGAATGAAATGTATATCTAGAGGAGACAGCTGTTTTATTATACGCAGATCCACACCCATAAACTAATAATTCATAAGAGGCTGCTAGTTTGGTCTTATCTTACTTCTATTTTACATTACCTTTTTTTCTCTTTTTTGGTCAATCTGTGTGATAATTTGGGGCAGGATTTGGATTTTGTCCATCTCTCTCTCTCTCTCTCTCTCTCTCTCTCTCTCCATATGGCAATGAATTAGTACAATCATTTCATCTGAATTTCATGATTTGGTTTTTCTTCAGCGGCAAAATGGGGTTGGAATGTGGGTTGGCTCCAAAAGCCAAACCATAACGGTCAAGACGGTATCTTTGAAATTCTGTTATTAGAAGTTAGTTATTTTTGTACTTTTAAAAAAGTTGGTAGAGCGGCATTGATGCCTTTGAATAGTGTTGGTGATGTAATATTTGTTGGTGCACTACGTGGCAAGGGTATTTTTGTCTGTCCTTTATGCCTTCTTCCATGGAGATTTTGTGGCTCATGTTTCATTAACGAATTGTGTGGTTCCAAGTCAAAAGGAATTTGACATTGTTTTTGGATCATACAATAGGAGCCGTGGCTTAGTGGTCCATATCATTTGTCTGTGGGGTCCCATTTTGGATGGATTCTAATCACCATACCTTTGATAGCTGTTTGTAACTGATCAGTGCCCCGATCTACCATCACCAATTGACTGTCGAGATTACCGTCGACTGATCTCTGCAGTACATCACCTCTATGCCCATAATTATCACAGTCATTGTGTAACTATTGTGATCTCTGCATGATTACTGGCCCAATGTTGATTGATGGCCCGTCGTTTTTTCATCTTTATTGGTTGTTGAACCAAGATTATTGGGCCATGCCGATTATCGCTTATCTCGCTGTTCACTAGGGTCCACATTACTTGATCACTGGTGGCTGCCTCATCAGTGTCATCAACACCATTGTGTTCATTAATCTTAGAGGGGGAGCTCTTATTGCTGATTAATCACCAGGCTGTGGGTACTATATTTACAAGTTGGGGATCCACAATGTGTGTCGCATACGCATTCACTGCGGGACATGGGTTGTGGGCCTGTGCCACACCTATGTAAGGACAGCTTGTACATCCTAGCCCTGTGGGGCCCACTGTTATGGGCTTGTGTAATCCAATCTACGTGAAGCGCATTAGATTCACCGTGTATTAAAAAAGAAAAAAGAAAAAAAGAAACTCCATCCCAAATTAGGTGGGCCCCGCACACAAGCCTATGGTCAAGCGTCCTTTTCCTATTGTTCTGTGTTGTGGCCTGTTGGAGAGCCTTCAAACTGTCCGTCCGTTTTGTGTTGTGGCCTATAGTCAAGCCTAATCGCATGTATGTGTTGATGTAGTTGTTTACCTTGAGGATGACTGAGGGAACGGAAGTGGAGGACCACTTGAGCACGTTCAATAGGCTGGTTTGCAAGTTGGTGGAGATCGATGAACCGATAAAGGATAAATATCAAGCATGCATCCTGTTGAATTCTCTTCCAGATTCATATGAGTCGTTCAAGGATTCTGTGTGCGCGGGGAGGGAAACCATAAACGTCGAGATCGTTATCTCGGCCCTCCAGTCGAAGGCGATGAGAAAGAAAAGCGGTGACGTGGCTATCCGTTATTCCTTAGAGGCACTGGTTATGAAGAGAAGAAGTTCTAAGCATGGAGGATATTCGAAGTCGGGATTCAAGGCCAAGGGCAAAGGAAAGGCTAAGGTTAAGTGCTGGAATTGTGGTCAGGAGGGCCACATAAGAGGGGATTGTCAAAATCCTAGATTGAAGCAAGAGAGGTATGAAAATTCTTCTGGAGAGGAAGCCAATACTGTAGAGGACGGTGGCGATCTATGTGAAGTTCTGACTAATTCTAGCAAGGGATCTCACGGTAGTGAGTGGATCCTGAATTCAGTGGCTTCATGTCATGTTTGTCCTGACCGGAGTTCATTCACGGCATACAGGGAGTATGGTGGTGAATCGGTGTTTGTGGGCGATGGCTAAGCTCATAAGATTGTGGGTATTGGTACGGTACGCATTAGGATGTTTGATGGGGTCGAACGAGTCCTGGAAGATGTGAAGCACGTTCCTAAGATGAAGATGAATGTGATTTCTCTTGGTACACTCAAAGCGAAAGGGTGTGTGTTTATCGGCCGCGATAGTTGTTGTGAAGTGATGAAGGGGGCACTCGTGTGTATGAAGGCATGGAGGTGTGGCCATCTTTACATGTTGATCGGGAGCATAATTCATGGTGGAGCTGCGGGATCGGCAACGATATCCATGGTTGCTCGTATATGGCAAGTGCCCAAGGGCCACATGAGAAGAGCAGAAAAGGGCGTGAATGTGCAAGGTTAGAGTCGATGGTGGCACGAGAAGCGGTGAAGCTATGATTGAAGATTAGATGACATTGTGAAGATGGTTTTGATTTGGCATTTGAAGCCTCAGTGGAGATTGTTAGAGAGCCTTCAAACTATGCGTCCGTTGAGTGCTCAGATCGGTTGGGCGACCGGTCTAACTGTTTGGACAGATTGCGTAGCAAGGCTGCTGGACAATGTTTTAAGTACCCAGACTGGTCGGTCGATCGGTTTGCAAGGGGCTCCGACCGGTCGATGGTGAGGCAGCGTGGATCTGTTTTGGCTTTTTCTCCCTGGATTGTTTTTGTGCAATGTGTGACCGGTTGGGCGACTGGTCAACTATTCACACGTTTTCTTGCGCATTACGCGGTAGTGCGTAAGATTCTTCTATTTTCGAGATTCTTGCTATATATATGGCATGTATCCGGACTTAGATGGTATCCTAAGGTGTCCAAGGTTTCCTAATCGTGTTAGGAAGAGGGGAGAGAGTTGTGTGAGAGAGAACTTGGGGTTCTCTATAATCTTCTCTTTATTCATAGTGAGTCTCTTTGTGCCATGGTTTTTTACCCGTTGAGGGGTTTTTCCACGTAAATTCGGATTCTCTTATGGTAAATGCTTGTGTGTGGCTTGATTTCATATTGTTTCTCGTTTGATCTCGCATTGCTCGGCGCATTTCGGCTTACGCTTCCGCTATCGGTTTTCCCAACATGGCCCACTTGAGTTGCACATCTTTTAGATTTTTTACACAAGTTCATGATAAGAAGGAACTAAATTTCACACCTTACAACATGGTGGGACCCACAGATCTCAGGTATTAGTGATGCATAAATTTATCAGCGATTACCTATAGGCTCAGATAAATATCTTTATTGAAGATCCTCTGTTTCTAGGGCTTCGGAATTCCCTTTGCCCGAGTATTTCATTGGACCATGTCATCTATGTTGAGGTCAGTGTAATAATTTTAAAAAATAAAATTAAAAAAAACAATCAAATAAATATACATTTCTGTATGTTTCTTAAAAAGGTTTTTAAAAAGCTACCTCATTACCTCCCCTTCATAAAGGTTTTTAAAAAGCCACCTCATTATCTTTCCTCACAGCCTCGTGTGGGCAAATAAGTTGAAGGCTCTGAGCCTCACCATGATATTTATGTAAAAGCAATGCTAACCCTATGCGCATCGCTCCATGTTAGACCAAGGGCCTAAAAATCAGCTCCATCTATGATTCAAGTGGACTACATGATTGACAATATTGTAGAGGACAATGCTTGCCCTCTAAATAGGAGTTTCAACACAGAGGTCATGGGTTGAGTACCCATTGTGGTGTGTATGAAAAAAATGCGCACCCTCCAAATGATTTCCATTAGTGTGGTCCAAGTGATTCATTATGTATGATTTTGGGCCACATGCCTAAATTTTTGTGTAATATAATGGTTGGATTGGATTTCATATAAGTATGACAGTGCACCCTGCAAAAATCAAGAGTAGACATTGTTAATGTCTAATTTTGGTAACAGGATCCTCCAGACGTTCACCCTCCTTGTTGCAAGTTCTCCTCTAGACCTAAAACCCAAAGAAGAGAAACTAGGTGGCCCTCCGAAGCTTAAGTCAGAGATGATTTAATGGTAAGGTGAAGTATGTACTGCAGGCTTAGAGATTGTGTACCTTTATCATCTATGGGGCCATCTATTTATACAGATTTGAGTAATCCGGTTTGTTACGCAAACCATTAAGATCACTACTGATTTCAAGGTATAAGGTGCTTATCTTGTTAATACTTAGGTAAGGGGATGGCCTAACTACTTTAGACGTCAAGCTGATTACGTCTCTTGATGGAGATGTTCGGAGTTATGAATAGAGACGAGCCAAAATTGATCTATACGGGCTGCTGGTACTAAAAGCGACGAATGTTCAGGATCGAAGATAACCTCATTTAACAACCTCGAACCGAGCTGCTTGCACGCCGAGATGCGACCCTTTTCAACGACCACGAGCTGAGCTGCTCGCATGCAGAAGTGCGATCCCTTTCGACGACCACGAGCTGAGCTGCTCGCATGCGGAAGTGCGACCCCTTTCGGCCACCACGAGCTGAGCTGCTCACATGCGATCGGATGGTGTGGTCGACGGTTTGAGATGAAGTATGAATGGGGAGGGCTCGTGATTAAGCAGGCTGGTCGCGACTTTTATTAAGAGGCACTTCTTCGACGACCAACTTTATTCCACAACAGATGCCCCCCAAATCCTTAGCGCCGAACACAACAGCTGAGCTGGTCGCGACTTTTGTTTGTATATATAACCGCCTATCGGAGGAGAATTCATATATGACTGACCGAGAATGACCCTGCATTTATGAGCGCCAGCTTTCCACAGCTTTTCGGCTAAGAGAAATGAAGCGGCGCTCACCACGTGTCGCAGGATTTAATGCTCATGCCCGTTCGACTGTCGTGCCAGACGGAAGGTTGCCGCGTGTCACCCAAATCAAACGAAATGATTGCTTATAAATATCAGGCGCCTGCGGAGGTTACTTCATTTTTTAAATCTCGCTGGAGTACACCAGAAACCCTCCTCCTTCTCTTCTTCATGTATTTGGCGTAACCTCTTCATGGAGGTATTTCTTCTTCTTTCCTTTTTTCTCTTTCATCTCTATTTTTCTTGGCTATGACAGGGAATTCTGATGAAGAAGTCGTTCCTTTGGGAGATGATACTCCCGATTCATCCCAATCAAATAACGTCAGAGTGCCAGTAAGGAGGTATTCAGCCGCTGGTTACCCATCGATAATGACAGAGGAACAGCTTTTGAGCTTACGAGAACGGTACTAGATCCCTGACTCCGTCATTCTTAGGCTGCCCGGGAGAGGAGAAACCGTCGATTCCCCACCACCGGGCTGTGTCGCTATGTATGAATATTTTTTCCGACTCGGTATACGCCTTCCCCTTCATCCCTTCATCCGTAACGTCCTCTGTGTCTATAAAATTGCCCTCGGCCAACTCATAGTAAATGGCTGGAGGGTGGTTATGAGTGCATTTGTCCTCTAGAAGCAGGTGGAAAATTAGGACCTAACTACCAATGAGTTTTTTAGAATGTACCAATTAAAAAAGACCCCATCCATTGAGGGTTGGTACTATCTCTGTTTTTGGCACCGGGATAACTTTATATTGGGGAATCCTACCTCAAATTATCCCGGATGGAAGAAAAAATGGTTTTACGCCTCCTGCAACTGGGAGTCCGATGTGGCTCTGACCCCAAAGGCCACAACGTCAACCGTTTCTTTGGTGAAGGTGGGTTGAGTTTTACCCCTTTGCTCGAGGATAAGTAAACTTTGATTTTTGTTGTTGACTAACCTGCTCTTTTTTATGTCTCGCAGGTATTCCCATTGGGAAGAGGCCAAGCTTGCAGGGAGGACTCGACGAGAAGCTCACTAAGGTTTACAAACTCTCGGTGGCCGCCCGCAATGTCAACGCTACTATAAATCTTCGCTGTCTCTCCGCTGCTGGTCTTATCTCTCAAGAGGAGATGACGAACGTATGGGATAAGAGGGGAGCGTTGGGGGTACTTCCCCGTCTGAAGGGCATGGCCTCGAAGAGGCAAAAGAGGACAACAACTGGTCCTTCCGCCGCACTTGCACAACCAAAGGAGCCTGCTCGCGGCTCGCAGCCACATAGTGCTCCTCAAGCAGAAGTGGCTGCGACCCCCCCAGCTGGTCCCCGTGGCTAGCCGATAATTGATGTTGCCGATAACTCGCTGAGAGGCGATGAGGCAGGGCCAAGTCACCCTTCGAACGAGGGGGGATGCGAGCCCAACACAGCTCGCGAGTCGGCTGCTCCTGTTCTGGGGCCTCTGGCTGCTCGGGAGATAAGTTCTTCCGAGATGGTCGTAGCCCAACCCTCGGGGGCTAAAGTCTACAACGTCCTTACACACTTGCATCCGATTTGCAAGTTTATCTTTGAGAATATAACCCCTAACTCCTTTGGGGCTTTCCCAAAGCGTAGTCCAGAGACTCTCTCCACAGACATTGGAGTGAGATTAATTCAGGTAACAATCCTTCCCCTTCTTTCTCTTTTCTTTGCTTTTTGAAGACCTTATATGTGAAATGATAATACTTCTAGTTCTTCGAGCAGGGTCTGGACCTCACGCTACGAACAAGGCGTGACATCGATGCTGCTCGCCGCATCATCGACGAGGGGGAGAAGAAGAAGAAGGCGATGGAGGGCGAGATCCAAGGGAGGGATCGTATAATAAAATCCCAACAAGCCCTAGTTGCCAAGTTAAACGAGGAGAAGCAAATCCTCATTGCCAAGGTCCAAGTTTTGACTGATCGTTATCAGTCGTTGGACCTTAATTTTGCAAGGCTCTCGGAGGTACATACGAAGAGCGAGAATGAGAAGAAGATCTTACGCTAAGAAAAGATCTCCCTGAAGAGTAGCTCGGGGATTATAAGTGTCACGCCTCGAAATTCGAGACTCGAGTACAACAACCTAAAGCCCGAGTTCCAGAGTGTGAATTGAAAATTTGAGCATAGATTCCTTGAGATTCAATCCCACAAATTATATATCTAAAATAAATTCCCAAATATAAAATTTCTTTTCTACTAACGTCTTATTACATGAAATTTTACAAAATAAAATAAATCTGGCACGATTGACGCTCGAGAAGGATGAGACCCCCTGAATACTCTCCTTTGCCTATGTCTTGTCCTTCCTGAAAACCTGCAAGAACTGTGGTGATTTTGGTGAGCTAAAAGCTCAGTGAGATCATTTCCATCACAGATAATATTCCAGTTAATAATAGATAAGATGCGAATCATCAACAGATAGAATTGTATGAAATATACGAGAATGAGGTTATGATTTTACACTTTATGATTTATTATCAATGAAATATGATTATCATGATGTCATGTATGTTATGATACGTGTGAGAGCAAAAAACGTCTAGGAACTCGCTGCCACTGAACATTAAGAACCTGTCGCAAATCACCCATGCTCACCTAACCGGTACAGCGAGGCGGCAAATCAACCATGCACGCCAGTGGGCAAATCAACCATGCACCACTGATCCAACCGAGCAAATCAACCATGCTCAATAAGTGAAACGACCAGAACTCGCTGCTACTGAACATTAGGAACCTGTCGCAAATCAACCATGCTCACCTAACTGGTACAGCGAGGTGGCAAATCAACCATGCACGCTAGGAGTTAAATCAACCATGCTCCTGTTCTGTCGCAGTGTATAAGTGTATGCACATGTATGTATTTATGGAAGCAGTCATCAAGCATACAATGCGTATCAAAATTCAAGTCCAATCACGCCATGCATGTGTTTACTTTATTCAAGTAATTCTTTGTCTCAATTTAGTTATTGTCAATCGAGGAATTTAAGAAGATCATCGCATAAGGTTTAGTGTTACGAATAACTAAGGTTGTTCCAAGAGTTATGTATTGTACATTATCTAAACCTAAGTTGTTGTTGATTAAGAAGTTTAAGAATAATGTCACGTGGAATCTTGAGAATACTACGTGTATCTAGGGGTGCATGTTGGCGACATCACCTGTATGAAATCCTACGTTGAATTGTCGTGGAATTCTGACATGTGCATTAAAAAGGAAAACTTGATAAAATTAATTCAATAAGAAAAGGATAATTGACAGGTGAAATTTAAGGATATAGATCGGAGGTGGATGGATCCCTTACCTAGGATCAAGTTTATGACTTTACGTTAAAGTTAGAAAGAGATCGATGGATGGATCGTTACCTACGAACCATGTTGAAGGATAACATGGAAATTGGACATCATACTTGGGAAGAAAATAAATAAAATGGAAAAAACATTAACTAGAAATTTCTATGATGAATCACTCACAGATATGACGATCTCTAGGCTCCAAACAAGCCCAAACTTGAATGTGAGTTGGCTCAGCGAGTCGACTCGGTTTAGAGAAGAAGTTTCTTCTTCTTTCTTCTTCCTTTCTCTTTCTTCTTTTCTTTCTTTCTTTCTTTCTTCCTTCCTCTTCTTTCTCTCTCTTTCTCTGATTAATCTATGAAGGAGGGAAGGGAAACGGATGGACGGTTTTATAACTCACCTCAGTGGGTGGAAAAACGTGGTGCGGACGAAAGTTAATTTCCCGGTTCGAGTGGGAGATGTAAAAGAATAGTGACTTGGCATTATTATACAAAATAAACCATTGAGAAGTTAGGTGGGGTCCACATGGTGTTTTGGGAGAGGTTTGGACCGTCCATGCAAAGCGACGAGCTGGATCTTGATTTCCTTGTGTTTGGACGGTGGTTTGGAATGGGCTGAACTATTAATGAAGCGAAACCAAACTTGGTCGAACAAGGTTTAGGACGGGCTTAGATGTAATGGACGGAACAGATTGGGTGTGGGATCATGTTGATGGATGGCTTGGAGGCCACCAACAAGGGCAGCGGGCGGACGCTGTTACGTAGAAGATGATGAAGAAGAATCGTGCTTGGATTCTTCTTTTTTATTTTTATTTTTATTTTACGTGCACGTGTAATAGACTTTTTATGCTCCACTTGTAAGTGGGGGTCCACTTGTAGTGAATTTAGCTAGTTTCCTCCGTCCAACTAATGACCAACATAAAGTTAACCGTCGATGAGAAAAATGAGGCAGATCCGAGTTGAGGTGGAGATGTGCATGATGTGGATCTTGGCGTTCTTGGTTTTAAACGGTTGATTGAAATGGATCATAAGATCAACTTTTAGGATCAAGGTTTAAAAGTAATAAGTTTATGAGGAGGAGAAGACGGATGGACAGCTTGGATCAGCAAGGTGGGGTCCAAAAAATGGACAGTGTGAGCTGCATGGATCGTCAGTAACGGACGCTGCACAAGAAGACTTCTTCCTTTTTTTCCTTATATTACGTGCTACGCACGTAAACACCTTGACTACCGCTTCCTTCACAAGTGGGATCCATTTCAGGTGGATCGGGACCACCCGATCCATTCAACAGGTAAGCAACCTATATTTAGCCGTTAACGTGAAAGGTGGAATGGATCCGAATTAAGGTGGGCCACTTATGGCTCGATTTCTAATTAGGACATTTGTAGGATGATTGGAGGGATGAAATTCGACGTGTACGGTTAAATTATGTACTAGAACTAGTGTATGAAGTTTCGTGTGAAAGTGAACGTTAGAAATTATAATACTTAAAAACGGAGGTGTAACTTAAGTTTGACTGATGGCATTTTCGTAATTATTGTAAATTTGTAAGTTTTGTGGAATCTAACACTTCTACACTATTGCAGGGTTTATTTTGAGCAACTTTAATAAGAGACCATACTAAAATTTCATACGGATTATTTAATATTAATTTACCAATATTAAAGTTATTTAATTTATTAAATAATTAACTAAATTATAACTTAAATGATTCTAAAATTCTAGAGTTTTATAAATATGCCTGATGAGTTTCATAGGGTTGAAAAATCAATGATCTAAGAAAATACTTGGTGACGGACAAGATATTTGGATCAGATTTATGGACAGACATGTGTATAGGACGGTGTGAAGATCGTACGGCGAATTTATATTGATCGTAGAATTCGAAATCGAAATGGATGGTTAGATCATTCAATCTAGCAACGATAAATCCTTTTAATAGACAGTCTATTGACTTAACTAACTACGCTAAGTTTTTCAGAGGTCTGAAATGTGTCAGAATATGTATAAAAAGTGTGACGTGTGTGTATGCGTATGAACGACGCGGCCTAAAATTTAAATTCTAACTTGTGAACTATAACACTCATGTACCTACTCGCGTACTAAATTTTTGGGGTATTACAATAAGGCTCACCTTGAAGATGCCAAAAAGATCCTTGAACAATTGAAGGATGACTCCATTCATTGGGATGAGGAGAGGACAGCTTACGTCAAGATGGTAGTCGAAGAGGGTCCCCGTGCTATTCTGGAGTTCCGGACTTCTCAACTCTACGAGGACGAGCGTTATAAGGCATACATCGTTGGTCGCGACTTCACGGTCAGAGTTATGCAACAAATTTCTCCGTCCTTCAGTATGGAGGAATTCGATAGAGTTGCTTTCGAGGTCGCAATTAGAGAGTGAGTTGCAGCCGAGAATGAAGTTACAGAAGCTACAAATGCTGGGCGTGCTCCTAAAGCGGGTCCTGAGGCAGAGAGCCGAGAAGCTCCTCCGAATGAGGAGTGAATGATTCCTGAGTTACTCCATTTTTCCTCTTCTGACTCAAAATACATGTATCTTCTCCCATCTATTGTAATTCAAAAGACTTTTAATGAAAATAGGCATTTTTTTTACCTCTTTGTTGTGCAAGAATCAATAACCATTTAGGTGCTTTACTAAATTCATGAAAATAAATTAGGCTCAATTAGGGGGGTCTGAGTGACCGCGTCCGCTTAGAGATAGGTTGACCTATCAATTGAGTCTTTGATTCTACCAAGGGCAGAAGATTTGATCAAGAGAATGTTTATATTCCCTTCAGGGCTAGTCGGGTCCAGCAAATGGAGTAACAACCAAATTTGTGAATCAGTTGACCACGCGAAGGAAAGAGAATCCATCTTTATTCGGATATTTAAATTTACATCAGATTACGAAAAATATCGAAGTAGATGCTCTAAGTGCCAAGGGCGGCGTAGGGGTCTTCCTTGCATGTCTTCGAGATAATATGTACCTGGTCGCACAATTTTGATAACCCAGTAAGGGCCTTCCCAATTAAGATCCAACGAACGAGCAGGTATTCCGAGATTTTTTCTAAGGACCAAATCGCTGAGCTAAAAAGCTCTAGGTCTGACTTTCACGTTATGATAGTGAGCTATACGCTGTTGGTAAGCTGCTGCTCGAAGTCGGGATGACTCCCTTCTCTCTTTTAAGAGATCGAGATAAAGCTTGAGGCCCTCGTGGTTGCTCGTTGGGTCGTACTGCTTGATACGATACGAGGGTACTTCAACTTTGACGGGAACGACCGCGTTAATGCTGAATGCCAAAGAGAAATGAGTTTCTCCAGTTGACGTGTCTTTCTATAGGCCCATAAGACTTCAAGTAGAAGCTTCGGCCACATACCTTTGCATTCATCGAGTTTAGTTTTCAGATGATGTTTGATGATCTTATTGACTGCTTCAACTTGTCCATTAGCCTGGGGATGATATGGGGAGGTTCTTATGCTTCGTATCTTTCATTTTTTGCAAAACTCCGAGAACGCGGCGTTTTCGAACTCCTTTCCATTGTCGGTGATTATAGTGTGAGGGAGCCCATAACGGCATATGATGTTTCTCCACATGAACTTAGTAGTTTGCTTTTCGGTGATTGTGGCTAGAGGTTTTACCTCAACCCATTTGGTAAAGTAATCGACTGCTACAATTGCAACCTATTCTGGCCTATCCCGGTGGGCAACGGTCCGATTATATCAACTCCCCATTGGGCGAAGGGCCAAGGGTCGTCCATCGGCGTCATCTGCTCAGATAGCACATGAGGGATCGGAGAATATTGCTGGCATTTATCGCATTTCTTGCAAAATTCGATTGCGTCCACCTTCATGGTGGGCCAGTAATACCCTTGCCTCATTGCTTTATATGCTAAAGATCGCCCCTTAGGATGATTACCGCATGCCCCCTGGTGTATTTCATCAAGAACGCGATGTACCTCTTCTGGATGGAGACACCTTAAGTATGGTAAAGTAAAGCTTTTACGTAGTAAAATTCTATTTTGTAAGGTGTACCTAGCAGCGCGATAACGAATTCGTCGCGCGGATTTTTTATCATCTGGGAGTTGTCCGCTTTTAAGGTAAAGGGCGATGGGATCCATCCAACATGGAGAGGAATGCACTGTGACCACTTGCTCTGGGGCAGATTGATCAATACCCGGAGTATGGAGATGCTCGACGGAAACAGATCGTGTTAAATCAGATTCTGATGCGGAAGTTAATTTTACTAGGGAATCTGCGAGCTTATTCTTCTCGCAGGGAATGTGAATTATTTCATATTTTCTTAGCTTTGTAAGCAGGATAAGCACTCGAGATTTGTACAAAGTCATTCGCTCTTCTTTCGCCTTAAATTCGCCGAGCACTTGGTTAACTATGAGCTGAGAGTCACTATGAACAAGTAAATTCTGTATCGCGAGCATATTTGCTAATTCGAGGCCGACGATCAAGCCTCGTATTCGCTTCGTTGTTAGAGACATAAGTATCGAAGCGTAATGCATATTGAAAATGTGACTCGTCAGGAGCAATTAAGATCAAGCCGGCTCCGCTACCAGTGGCACATGAAGACCCATCCACAAAGAGCGACCAGGGGGTCTAGTCGCTAGTCGCAGGGTCACTGCTAGAGGAGGAATCTACTGGGGTTGAATACGTGAACTTAGCGATGAAATCAATCACGACTTGACCCTTAATGGCAGTTCTCGAACAGAACGAAATGTCATGCTCACTGATCTCGATTGCCCATTTAGTCAATCACCCTGATACATCAGGCTTTTGAAGGACTTGTCTTAATGGATGATTCGTAGGTACCAATATAGAGTGGGCTTGGAAATATGGTCGTAATTTTCGAGCTGCAGTCACTAAGGCGAGAGCTAATTTCTTCATATCAGAATATCGAGTTTCGGCATCCACCATCGCTCGACTAATATAGTAAATGGGCCTCTGGACCCCGGAATCTTCTCTTATTAATGTGGCGTTAACGGAAGACATAGATAAATAAAGAAGGAGCTGCACATGTAAAACAGGTTTTGATAAGATAGGAGGCGTGATCATATATTGCTTTAATTGTTGAAATGCCTCTTCGCATTGTTGAGTCCATACCCAGTTGGTTTTTGCAGTAGCACGGAGAAGCTTAAAGAAAGGAAGTCACTTATCAGAGGTATGCAAAATAAACCTATTCAGTGATGCATGTGACCAGCCAATCGTTGGACGTCTTTGAGAGTGGATGGAGACTTCATTTTGATCAAGGCCTTTATTTTCTCGGGATTTGCTTCGATTCCCCGCTGACCAACCATGAACCCCAGAAATTTTTCGGCAGAGACTCCGAAGGCACATTTTTCAAGATTTAACTTCATCTGGTACTTTCTCATCAGGTTGAAAGCTTCCCAGAGATCTGTGAGATGATCATTTGCCGCACGACGTAAACTTCCATACTCTTGCCAATTTGTACGGCAAACATTTTGTTAACCAAACTCTAATAAGTGGCTCCCGCATTCTTGAGACTGAAAGGCATTACTTTATAGCAATATAAGCCTCGATCGGTGATAAAGGCAGTGTTTTGACGATCATGTGAATGCATCATGATCTGGTTTTAACCAGAATAGGCGTCCATAAACTTAGCAGGGCATATCCTGCTGTTGAATCAACCAGTTGGTCGATGCGAGGAGTTGGGAAACTATCCTTTGGGCACGCTTTATTCAGATTAGAGTAGTAAACACACATCCTCCATTTACCGTTGGCTTTGCGGACAAGAACCACATTCGCGACCCATTCCGGATAATCGACCTCTTGAACAAAGTTGACGGCCAATAACTTTTCGACCTCAGCTTTAATCACCATTTACCTTTCTGCTGTGAATGCTCGTCGATGCTAATGAATAGGTTTATACTTCGGTTCGATATTCAGACGATGAACCACAACGTTGGGCTCAATACCTGGCATGTCTTCGTGAGACCAAGCAAATACATCTTGATATTCGGCTAGAAAATGAGCCAGGTTTGCCCGAAAGACATCGCTTAAAGAGGATCCAATGTAAACCTTCTTGGATGGATTATCTTTGGATAAGTGGATTTCAACCATCTTCTCCCCCGGGGTACCTGATTGATGAGCACCTTCCCTCGGGTCCAACGTTGTCGCTATCGGGAGGTCCGCTAAGTCTCCTGTGATCGCCATAATGGGAGCTGCTTGGTCAATTTTTTGATCTTGTATGGCAATTTCGTAGCATGCTCGAGCTTCCTTCTGATTTCCTCATACCACCCCGACTCCGCTCGGAGTAGGGAACTTGATGCATAGATATAGGGGGTATAAATCTGCTCCTATCTTAGTGAGAGAGGGTCGACCCAAAATGGCATTGTACGCCTATCTTCGATCCACCACGAGGAAATTAACGAAGACTGTAGTTTTGGCTGGACTTTCTCCAAAGGTGACAAGAAGGTCGATGCTTCCTTCTGGTGTTAGCCCCTGAAGCCGATGAGGGGAGTGGAGATAGGTCTGAGTAAATTTCTAGCAAGTGTCATTTTATTGAAAGCTTCCAAGTAAATAACACCAACGGACTACCTGTATCCAACATAATACGATGAGTTAAATAGTTTGATACCTTTAACGCGACCACGATGGAGTCCTCGTGAGGGAAATGAATCCCTTCAGCATCTTCAAGAGAAAAAGAGATTGGATGATGGCTAGGATTTGATGTATCGGATGATTTTTCTAGCCAATAAATATGTTGAGGCTTCTGGGACGCCTTGCGATCATATGCTTTTCTTGAAGCTTGAGAATCTCCCCCGCAAGTTGGACCTCCAGCAATGGTCCGGATTTCACCAGTGGGTTCTGCATCTTCTTGTGGAGGATGATGTTGAAGTGACTTTTTCATTCGTGACTAGGCATCGATTCTTTTAGGTGACCGATCCTGTCACTGCAACGTAATCCCGGAGATGTCCCATCCGAATAAGAGCTTCAATGTGATCTTTCAGGGATATACAATCTTGGGTGTTGTGCCATGATCTTTGTGGAAATAGCAGAACTTTCTCTTGTCTCTTTTTTCAAGATCGGACTTGATACTTGGAGGCCACTTCACATAAGATTTATGTTTTATTTCCATTAATAATTTCTCAGGAGATTGATTGAGAGGTGTATAGTTATGATATTTACCGGAATAAGGCTTCTTAGGGGAATGATCCCGCTGATCGCGCCGGTATTTCTTATCAGAGGGAGAGATCTCGTCAGACTTACGTTTCTTCCCTTGTATACCGTGACGTGCCAAAGAAACTTCTTCTGCATTAATGCATTTTTTAGCCTTGGCTTGGAATTCAGTCATGGTTTTATGAGAGTTTTTATCCAGGGCGAACCGAAATTTTTCGCTGGTGATTCCTGTTATAAAGGCAGTGAGGCGTTTGTCTTCAGTATAACCTTCAGTCTGGACGACTTCTGCAGTGAACCGAACTGTGAATTCCTTAATTATTTCCCCATGTTGTTGCTTTAGATCTGTTAAATGAGTGCATGCTTTTTGGTACGGATGCTTCCCATGAACTGAGAGAGGAAGAGATCCAATAATTGGGAGAAGGATTCGATAGATCAAGGTTTCAGGCCTCAAAACCATGTACGTGCTGCATCCTTTAGAGTTAAGGAAAAAGCCCTACACATAATTTCTGAACCATTTCCTTCTAGCTCCATGAGAGACCTATAGGTCTCCAGATGTTAGAGAGGATCACTGATACCTGTATACGGGACGATGCTAGGCATTAGGTATTTTCTAGGCAAAGGGGCCTCCATAACCTCGTGGGTGAAGGGAGGTTTAGATCGGTGGATGGATGCAAACGCAACAGGTGGAAGGTTAGACCGATACCGTTGCTCCATATCGGCGAAGTGATCTTCGATTCTCTCGAGATCTCCTTCCCAAGGTAAAGTATAACTCGAGGTTTCAACAATAGATCCCTGAGATCGTTGTTGCCAAGAGGTACTAGAGTGTATAGATTGTGGAGGAGGTACCGAAACTTGATTGCCGAGTGGCATTCGATTTGAAGGAGGATTTTGCTGAGTTCGTGGCTCACCTGCAGAATGTCTGGAGGCTACTGGTACAGATCGCAATGGCGGCCCTTCTAGAGGTTGTTGTGGCTTAGGAAAATGCTGATCAAACCGATTGGATAAGGTTTGAAGCCTAGCTTTAAGGGCAAGGAGTTTGTCTCCGATGAAACACATAATGTCATCGTGACCGCCAGATACATCGTGAAACGAATTCTGTGACGGCAGGTTGTACTCTATCGGGGGAATGCCCGTCGAAGCGGTCTGAGGGAGATTGGACGTTGGTTCAGGGATGTCAGGAAGAGGTAACATCTGCCTTGAAGTGAAAGGATGAACCATCTTTTTAGGAGGCATAGTGGGAGATAACGATCAGTGACAAGAATGGATTGAATTCTGAAAGAGTTCCCACAGACAACGCCAATCTGTTAATGTCTAATTTTAGTAACAGGATCCTCCATAGGTTCACCCTCCTTGTTGCAAGTTCTCCTCTTGACCTAAAAGCCAAAGAAGAGAAACTAAGGGTGGCCGGCGCTTGGTCGTTGGCCCTCTGAAGCTTAAGTCAGAGATGATTTAATGGTAAGGTGAAGTATGTAATGCAGGCTTAGAGATTGTGTACCTTTATCATCTATTTATACAAATCTGAGTGATCCAGTTTGTTACGCAAGCCGTTAAAATCACTGCTGATTTAGGGAAAAAGGTGCTTATCTTGTTAATCCTTAGGTAAGGGGATGGCCTAACCACTTTAGACGTCTAGCTGATTACGTCTTTTGATGGAGATGTTCAGAGTTATGAATAAAGACGAGCCAAAATTGATCTATACGGGCTGCCGGTACTAAAAAGCGACGAATGTTTGGTCTCATAGATAACCTCGTTTAACAACCTCAAACCGAGCTGCTCGTAAGCCGAGATGCGACCCTTTTCAACGACCACGAGCAGAGCTGCTCACATGCGGAAGTGCGACCCCTTTCGACGACCACAAGCTGAGCTGCTCGCATGCGATCGGATGGTGTGGTCGGCGGTCTGAGATGAAGTATGAATGGGGAGGGCTCGTGATTAAGCAGGCTAGTCGCGACTTTTATTGAGAGGCGCTTCTTCGACAACCAACTTTATTCCACAACAAACATCTCTCTCTCAACTGCTTCCTTTGGTGTGACCCATTAGAATCACAGGTTTGCCTTTTTTATCTCTAGGCCTAATATGGGGCTCAATATCTAATAGTCCAAATCAATCTTACATATGCAACATAGTAAGCTTGTAAACACCCCACCCCAAGCCGACAAGCTGATTAGATTAGACCAACCCAACACCATAAAATCCAATAATTAAACAAAACCCTAGTTCAAACCCTAATCCTAAAACCTAACCCAAAAGCCCTAGAAGCTTAACCACGAAGAGCCATTAAGCCTAACTCATCGAGTCGACTCACTGAGTCATACCGAATCGATTCGCTCGATCAAACCCGATCAACCCACCTAGTCAAAACCAACTCTAAGCCAACTCAAAACCAAGTCCAGGCCCAAACCCATGGGCCCATTAGAGATCCAGAACAACTGTAGCAAGTTATCCTCAACAAAACCAGAGCTCCCACACACTTGTGGGAGACCACCTGCCAAAGCCGGAGGAAGGGCGTGGCCTTGGTGGGCGAGCTACCCACCACCTACTACGTGGCATGCCTACAATTTCATCTGAAGGTCTCCAACACATGTGGACTCCCCTTTTGCAAGGGGTAATTGTGTGGGAGGTACAAAAGGTCTTTTGTACCTTTCACGCCCCAAAATTTGGCACAAAAGTACAAAGACTCCGATCCCGAGTTCCCGGGTATGAACTTATTAAAAATGCACGTGGGTGAGTTCCTATATGTCCACACAAATCGGTTAGCATTCATCCATGATCAATAATCAGAGTAGTTTCTAATCAACGACATCAAAAGTTAAGCAGAAATAACTAAACCCAGAAATATAGGACTAAAATCTAAAACGTACAAAACCAAAAGCGGTGTCCACCCAGATGGGCACTATACAAGCCACAATACATATTCATCATGTAAAAATGATGCATAATAAAATCCGTGCGCAAGGCTCCAAAAAAATGGCAACGAGGCACTCTACCTACACCTGCCGGTTTGAAAACTGGAAGTACAGTGCATTATCAACAGGGTCCACATATGACTCATCTAATGCGGCGGTCTCGGTGGTACCTGCGTCAATAAAGTCATCTGATTGGTGTTTTAAAACACTGTCCCAAGTGAGAGTGAGTGATCAACTCAATAATACCATTTTCATAAGTTGCACATATTATCAACACAATCAAGCACAGATAATGAGAGCATAACAAAATAACAGTTTCCTAATCTGGTTATTAAGTACACGGAAGGCATGGTATGCGGATGCATGTCTCGAGAATAACAACTCCAACACTTCTCATCACCAACAACAATTCCAACACTTCTCATACCAACAACATCCACAAAATATATATCCTATTGTAATGTGACTCGTCACCAACATTACTAACAAGTGCTATGATATGCATAATTAGCCAAGTATTTATTAATACCGATTCAAAACAGAATATTATCGAAGCTAGAGTACTGTCATTATATCATGAGTCTAACTGAATCACGTGGCTTGTTGTGGCACATAGTGGCTCATCGCCAGTGCCCCTTGATCCAACCTTTTCTTGGGTTTGACACTCGATATACATTGAAATGAACAAATTCAAAGGTATGGCATGATTGCCTAATAATGTACATGTAAACGATACCGGTCGTTATCCAATCATCAAATATAAAAAGGGTTCGTCGCCCAATTCCATCAACAACATGGTAGGCTCATCACCTTCATCAGTGTTCAATGGTCACTAGGGGGCTCATCACCCAGTGTAGGCTGACAGCTCGTACACGGTGTCTCATACCACCATGCCTGGCCCATGAGTCTTTAGTAAGATCGTATCGTGCTAACGGTTATGAATGGACTCAATTCAGTAGAAATAGTGGTATTCTAGATTCTATAGAGTGTGATTCAACAACAAACATATAAACGATCAGTCCTGCATTAAACTATCTGATTGACTACGGAGAACCTCGAATAAACCGACATTGGATACAAAGCATCCTGTGTAATTCCAACTATTGTCAGTCATCTGTGTTCAACCTCAGTTGATCGAATAAGCCTGGTGTAACCGACCCAAGGCGGGCCGCCTGCTTACTTAGACAATTTACATAGTTGACTTTACAAAGATTTAAATTCATATTATGAAGCAAATTGTACCTAACAGGGTAAATCAATCGAATGTACATATGAATCAATACAATCAAATTTAAATCAAGCAACTTATCACATGACATAGTCAAGTTCTAAAATTGAAATTTTTATTCATTCAAGTATTTCATCGAGCACCAAACACATCAAGGTTGCAATAACGTAGCAAATCTAGCAATAGTAGCATACGAAATCCTAATAATAACATAGATTCATTATCTAAGACCCTCAAGGGTTGATAAAGGAAACCTAGAAGGAATGGTGCACACCTCAGAGAGGGATTTCTCAATCTTCAAGCACTTTCGGTTAGGGTTTTAGGGAAAAACTGATTCCTAAATCAAATCGAAATGGCTAATGTAAGATTCGTGGAATTTTACACTAAAGGGCTTGAAATCGGAAGGTAGGATGCATTTCTTACCTCTAATTGCAAGTGGAGGTGGATTTAATGAAGGATTAAAAAGTAACTAAGGTTTAATCGAAGAGAAATTGACAAAAGTAAGTGCAAAGATCTCCTTCTCTCTCTCTCTCTCTCTCTCTCTCTCTCTCTCTCTCTCTCCCCTTGCTTTTCTCTAAGGCAAATTTGTATAGAGGGAAGGAGCTACTCAAAAGGTAGTGTCCGATTATGTTTCTTTGGCCCTAAAAATTAGGTAATTGGTATTATAACCCTACCCTATGGTAGGTTAATTCTAGCTTCTGAGGTCCACTATGGAGTGTATGGGTCGATCTCTTCCATAGGATAGATGTCCTTAATAGTGATCTACGTAAGACTTATGATCGCCCCGCAATTCGGATGCGATGATCAATAAATATGTTCGAGAGACCAATTCGACTGTTACCGATCATCGATCGGGGACACGGCTTTAAGGATGTTTGTAGAACGATAGTTAAGGTTAGTGCGCTTAATTTGATCATGAACTAATGGTCCAAATGCCAAAACTCAAAAGTGGACAATTAAATTTCTGGTTATTTCTAGGGAAACTCACACATCTCATGTGTTCACTTGTGGACCCAAGTTGTACGATTCGGCAGCGATCTCCACTTAATGTTCCACGAAGGATGTCCAGCCCACTAAGATGAATGTCGTTCTATGGTTTCGAGTTCAGCGGCCCACTAACGAACGGTCTAGAGCTTGTTTGGTTAATCCGGCCATTTCTGAAACAAATTGGATAACGAGATTTCTTAGGCATTATAGGTAGGGTCTGGGTTAGCTAGATTCATAGTGTATCCTATTCACAATTAGCAAAAATGGCGATTCGTCTTAAATTACCCTAAACCATTTATTTGAAGGTTATAGGGAAATTTGTCAATATGATTTATGTGTATAGGATGATTAAGAAATAACCCATTAGTTATCTTGGCTTTGGGTAGATCTTCATTAAGTTATGGTTATCTTGATTAATTGACCATAGGTTTTCAATATCTAGGCCCCAGATGAATAGATCACAAGGTTACGCCCAAGGTTTTGGTGTTTGAGAGTATTCATTAGCTTCCTACAGTTAATTAATTGAATTTGTGCGGTTCTTTATCGGTAATACTCATGTATAGGTTAGGATTGAGTATTAAAGGTCACCAGGTGATAAAATAAAATAATTATAGGGGGAAAAATCGAGGATTTTTTTATTCCAAGTTGGGAAAAATCTGGGGCACTACAATACCCCTCCCTTGAACCCAAAATTACCATTTTACTAGTTGATCCATCCATCCAGATCATGCCACGTGGCAATCTAGAATCTCAATCATCCAACCCAATTTCAACCTTGAACTTCCCTGAAATTACCCAAAAATTGGGTTTGGGGCTATAAATAGTCCCCTCCCCTCCTCATTCCATTCATTCAGGAAAAAAAAATCTAGAAACATGCTAGAAAATCCAAATTATCCAGTTAACTTAGAAATCCCTTAATCTTCTCCCCTTAGCCACCCATCCCTCTACCAAGGAGAGGTGAGAGTAACAGAAAAGAATCCAACCCAAGTCGAGCCCAGTCTTCACCCTCCTGAGCCATCCAGTTTTTATCCCAGTTGCTCAACCCAATCCTTACGACACAATCGTTCATCCAACCAACCAACTTTAGTCACCTTCGTCTAATCCTCAGCATTAGCATTGTGCAACACTTATTCCCTTCTCAACCCCCTTCTAATCTCATCCATCATCATTGGCATCGAATAGCATTTGCGCACTTAATCTACTTGAGCATATGTTATGTGGCTTGCCGATATAATCAGATCTTGCCCATCAAAAACTTTAGTCGATTAGTTTACGCTTCAACAAGTGGAGAAGTCAGGGGGGATTTATCCAACCCGAACCAAAGCTTGTCATAAGCATTGCATTTAACACCGCATCACATATATACATCATACGCATCGCATCGCATCCCATCCATATCACTCGGACCCAATCAGTACAAACGCATGCTCTAAGGCTTGCCAATGTAGTCAAACCCTACCTATTAGAAATTTGAGCTGATTGGCTTATCGCTTCGGTAAGTGGAGAAGTTAGGGCAGTTTATCCAACCCAAACTAAAGTTTGTCATAAGCATTGCATCTAACACGACATTAAACACATACTACGTGTGACAATTAATCCCAACCCTCAAAAGTTAGTCAGATCTTGTGAAGTAGAGTCGTACGTATGTATGAGCAAAGTGGGTTCCTAATACTTTCCTTCTTTGTAACCTTGGTCCCTTACCTCGAATCTTCAGTCACAGATTAAGGAGTCATTCTAGGACTAAGAACCTTTACATTCATTGTCTTAACATTTCTACAAGTTCTAGCTAATCGTGCAAGTGGAGTAATTAGATAATGGTGACCCCAGTCAAACATGATATCATTTAACACACAATGAGAAACCTTTAAAAAAGATAACCTGCAGAACAGCGTGATCCACCCCTCCATGAATCCAGCATCCACAGAATGGTGACTCCACTGGGGATGTGTGGAATTTTTTATTAGTCTCACTAGTCGCAACCCAACTTGTAAACAAGATCTTACAAATTTCTAATGGTTAACAGTTCTCACGCACCTACATCTGTATTTAACATTCATTATCTCAAAAACCCAAAAACAATAAAAATTCCAAAATCATTGCTCTTTTACAAGTCAAACACCCTTAAATAAACCTTCCCTTTCATAGCATAATCTAGACCAGGTCTCAAATAGCCATGGCCAACCATAAGGAGGATGGCCATCCCTTCTCCGCTCTCAACATGAAAGAATTTCAGTCTACATGACCATAGTAGGTGAAGGCGTGCCAATTACCTACATCCAGGAATTGACATAATGAATGAAGACGATACAAGAAATGCTCCTTCAATTCATATAGGCATAAGCAACCGCAGCAAACAACCAAGTTGGTCCCATTCAGCAATAGTCATCACCAGCTCCAGTTTTATTTCCAACATCCAATTCAAATCAAGCACAATCGCTTAAGTCTGCAAAGGATTTCCAACATTAACCAGTGCAACCCTTGACCATGGGGCATTTCTTTCAATACCCAACCGCAACCGGGAGTTAGTCTCGGAACAACCTCGTAGCCGGGTTTTTAGTCAATTTTTAGCACATCACACAACTGGAATTTCAAATCAATTTTTAACAACGGCAGCTTCCCCAACTAGAAGCCCTGAGACAGCACTGGTGGATGCTTACAACAAGGGTTAGTGTCAAGCCTAGTTTAATCAACGAAATGTGGTGAATACCCACCAAGAGGGTCACTTCCCAATCTCTCAGCTTCCCCCAACCTAGAGCGCTCTTCAATTTCAGCAATTTCCCACAATCGAAAACACAATCACCTTCCAGCAAGCTCCCCCTAACAGGAGCTATAGGGTCGAAGAAATCGGCCATTATGCCAAAGAAGCAGAATAGGCCTTGCCGCAAGAGACATCGGTCTCTTAAACAAGACGAACAAAAATGGAAGAGTTACGAGAGCAACTCCAGATCATGCAAAACCACCTTCAACGACAGCAAGGGGTAGACCTTCCCTCATCAAAGTTCAAGGACCTATGTCCCTTTCCAGATGCATGGTACCTCAAAATTTTAAGGTGCCCAAATTCAAAAAGTATGATGCAGTGGCTGCCCCACGACACATCTCAAGGCCTTTTTGTGAGGAGCTAAATGCAGTAGTAGGGAATGATGGAGCCCTCATCTGATTATTTCAATAGTCTCTGAAAGGTAATGATTTGGATTCGTACACTTCTTTAGATTGTCACCGCATCAAGACTTAGGAACAACTCAAGCTTTTGTCGACAAAATTACATACAATCTCAACATGGCTCCCAGGAGAGTAAACCTAGCAGCTCTTAGTGTAACATCATGATTTTCACCACTCGAGTATATCAATCTCTCAACGAAAACCCGAGGGTCACACTATGAAATACCAAATGTGAGTGTGACTCCCACATTTGCGCATATTAAGTTAACATTAGCAAAAATCAGAGTAGCATCATCCAAACAATAGATATTAAAGATAAGTAAAGAAACTAAGTTGAAAATCATCAAGGCTAACATCTAAAATATACAATCCAAAAGAATACCCTTAGCTGGGTGTTCTCAACCCCAAGTATAGATCATGACGTAGTAATAACTCGATGAGACCGAAGTCAATCCACAGGGACTGAGAAAACACAACTAAACTAGTCTAAATTTAAGTTTTAAGATTAAAGATTCCAGTGGATTAAAAAGGGTTTAAATAATAATTAAAAACAACTAGGGATCCAGTTCTAATCAATTCACAATGCCTAGTTCATTTATTCAACTTTGATAACTCAATTGGAATTGAATAAGGATTCCTTCCAATCGGAAGATAAAACAATTAAACCATATATAATTCTCCAACAAAACATAAATTTAATTGAACAATTCTCTCATGAAATACTCGATAATTGATCGCATGGAATTCTAAGCATCTACTGTGCCTGGAGTCGAAAATAGATCAAGAGATTTTAAAGATTAATACCTTTTTTTATCAAGCCAATGAATTGCACTTCTAAGAATCCAATGTACCCGTAGTTAAGAATAGATCAAAGATCATATAACTTAAGAGCTTCTAAAGTAAAATTCAAATCAATTAAACTAAAAATCATCATTCAAACCAATGTATTGAATCAAATAAACTAGAACATTAAAAATTAACTAAGAGTTTCGACCTCGGTCTTATAGAGAATTATTACTACATTGCAGCCTTGCACTTGAGGCGAGCGAATAAGTTTTTGGTGCCGCTACCGGGGAATTTAGATAAACGGTTCGAGATTGTATTAGTGGCTGTAGAACTAGAAGTAGATAGGTTTTTTTTCTGATTTCCTAGGACTAACAAGTTATTTTATTTTGTATGAGTTCAACCGAATCGGGTAATATCCTTCTAACTTAGTGCTTGTTATAAATTTTTCGATTTTCCGATTTTTGTTAAATTCTGTTTTATGACTTAGAGTAGTTTAGATCTTAGTTGTGTGGTTTATGTCACGTTGGGAACGTAACCACACCAATTGTCTCCAATCCGAAGGTGGTCTAGTTGGACCATTATCAGTCCATAGACGAGTCCGGAAATACCAAGAGCTTTGTGATAGTTTGGGGAATATGGATCAAACACCTTTAAGGGATCCTCCCCCCCTACTCCAACTGCAAACGCAAATCAAGAGGGAGTAGGAGAGAATGAGGTACACAATGTTCCTCCAATGAGATCTTTACAGGACTACCTACAACCGGCCCGCACAACTACACCCTCGTGTGTGGTCTTACTACCAACCGGGGGAAACATTGATATAAAGCTGGGTGTGATTCAACTTTTGCCAAAGTTCCATGGGCTAGACTCTGAGAGCCCATACCTACACTTAAAGGAATTTGAAGAAGTGGTGGCTACTTTGCAATATGCTAATGTTTCAGAAGATGCCATTAAACTTAAACTTTTTCCCTTTTCATTAAAAGAAAGAGCCAAGAGTTGGCTCCACTCTCTTAGACCACATTCGATAGGGTCATGGAATGAGATGACCCAGGAATTCTTAAAAAAAGTTCTTCCCGACTCATAAAACAAACACCCTTCGAAGAGCCATAATGAACTTTTCGATTAAAGAGAATGAGTCATTCTTCCAATGTTGAGAAAGGTTTAAGAACCTCCTACTTGCTTGCCCACATTACAGCTACGAAAGCTGGTGAATTATAAACTTCTTCAATGATGGATTAAGTTCCAGCATGCGCCAATTCGTAGAAATGATGTGCAATGGCAAGTTTATGAGTAAAAATTCAGATGAGGCTTGGAGTTACTTGGACATATTGGCCGAGAATGCCCAATCATGGGATACTTCGGACAAATCCAGTAATCTCAAGCCTCCTCAACAAAAGGACAAAGGAGGCATCTACATCCTTAAAGAGGAAGACGACGTAAATGCAAGGCTAGCCAACCTCACAAGGAAGATCGAGGCCATGGAACTTAGTAAGAGTGGAGTTTCAAAGTCCAATGAAGCTATTGTGAACATATGTGGAATTTGTGCCACTAATATACATGCTACGCAAGATTGTCCTACAATTCCTGTGTTTCAAGAGGTGTTACAAGAACATGCAAATGCCACATATGGTTATCAACGGCCTTTTAATGGATCGGTGGGTAACACGTATAACTCTACTTGGAAGAATCACACAAATTTCAGTTGGAAGAATAATCCCGCGGGTAATCCTACCAACTCTCAAGGAGGGTCACCCATGTAAAACATGGCCCCACCTTAATTCTCAATGGAGGATACTCTAAAGGCGTTTATGCAAAGGCAAACGCAAATCAATCAATCAAATCAGCAAATATTCCAAGAGCTTAAAGTCTCAGTTGATGAGATTAAGGAATGCTTGAATGCTAGAGAAGAGACCTTTCTGGCCCAACCTCAGCCCAATCCAAAGAAAATACATGAAGTAAGCACCCCTAATCTCCCCAACCAACATGTAAAGCAAGCCAAATCCGTCACCACTCTTAGAAGTGGTAAGCAAATTGACAAATCTATTCCGGTGAAGGCCAACAAGCCTAATGATCCGGTAAATTCTGAGGATGAGGACGAATCAAACTCAGCCCCACAAGAAACAGAATGCATTTATAAGCCTGTAGCACCATTCCCTTCGAGATTGGTTGTTCCAAAATCTCTTCCAAACTCTCATGATATTCTAGAGATTTTCAGACAAGTCAAGATCAATATTCCATTGCTTGACGCTATTAAACAAATCTCGTCATATGCCAAGTTTCTAAAGGACTTATGCACAACTAAACGCAAATACAATGTGCAGCAAAAGGCCTTTTTAAATGAGCAAGTGAGTGCCATTCTCACTCAAAAGACCCCCCCCCCCCCCCCCCCCCCCCCTCAAATTCAAGGATCCTGGTAGCCCCACAATTTCATGCATCATTCGTGACTACCGGATTAAACGTGCATTGCTAGACTTGGGGGCAAGTGTAAATTTAATCCCATACTCAATATATGAGCAACTAGGTCTTGGTGAATTAAAAACCACCAAAACCACGTTACAACTCACTGATAGATCCATCCGTGTACCAAGAGGGATAGTTGAGGATGTATTGGTCCAAGTCGATAAATTCTACTACCCAGTGGATTTCATCGTTTTGGACACACAACCGATTATGAATACTAGCACTCAAATATCGGTGATTTTAGGCCGCTCATTCCTGGCTACATCAAACGCAATTATCAATTGTCGAAATGGGGTGATGCAATTGTCCTTTGGAAACATGACATTGGAGGTGAATGTGTTCCATTTGGGCAAAAGGCATAAGGATGTTGATGACAATGAGCTCTTCGAGGTAAACATGTTTGAATCTTTTGAAGAAGAAGAGCTCCTCTAACTTAAACCACTAGAAAGCTTAGAGACATGCTTGGCACATTTTGAGGATTTCAAAGACCCCACTATTAGTGAAATTGTGCAAGCATTGAATAGTGAAAAATCGGTAGTTGATACTAGCCGGTGGAGGCCCCAATTTTAAAGATTGCCACTAACCACATCAAAGCATATACCGTCTAACATCAAACCACCGAACCTTAACCTTAAACCATTGTCATCTGAGCTGAAATATGTATATTTGGGTTAAGAAGAAACATTCCCGGTTGTCATCGCCTCTCACCTAGAAAAAGACCAAGAGCTCAAATTGATTAAGCTACTTAAAGAACATAGGGGAGCCATAAGATGGACAATAGCGGACCTCAAAGGGATAGATGCTTCGGTATGTACTCACTGTATACACCTCGAAGAGAACGCAAAAACGACTAGACAATCTCAAAGAAGGTTAAATCCAAATATGATGGAGGTTATCAAAGCCGAGGTGTTAAAGCTACTAGATGTGGGTATCATCTACCCCATCTCAGATAGCCAATGCGTGAATCTTGCCAAAGTTGTCCCTAAGAAGTCCGGTATTACCATCATAAAAAATGCCAACAACGAGCTTATACCGACTAGAGTGACCATCGATTGGCGTATGTGCATAGATTATCGAAAGCTAAATACGATCACTAGGAATGACCACTTCCCTCTCCCATTTATGGATCAAATTTTGGAGAGGTTAGTGGGTCACTCCTATTATTGTTTCCTCGATGGCTATTCCGATTACAACCAAATTGAGATAGCCCCGGAAGACCAAGAGAAGACTACTTTTACATGCCCATTTGGAACCTTCACATACCGAAGAATGCCATTCGGGCTATGCAATGCACCCGCCACATTCCAACGATGCATGTTGAGTATTTTCTCAGACATGGTGGGTGAATTTCTCGAGGTATTCATGGATGACTTTTCTGTTTTTGTTGTACTTTTGATGAGTGCCTTAATCATTTAAAGTTGGTCTTGACAAGGTGTGAGGACCGAGGTCGATCCATAGGGAATTAGGTTAACCAATTCTAATTATTCCAGCAACTTCAAATTCAATTAATTTAGGAATTCAAGTTCTTAAACTAACTTAAAACAGTAACTTGTAAAATTTGTAATTTAAACGGAACTATGGCCTCAAGGATCCACTTGTAGTAGTCCCATGTGAATTTATTCATCCAAGCATAAACACAACTAGAATTGAAGTTCTATCTCTCTTCTAGTTAGAAGATTCAACATTCAAACACAAATAATCTCCACTCAAGTTGAAGAATAAGATTCTAGTTCTAATGAAGCACGTAGAAGTAGAATATGTAGCCTTCGAAGCAACGACCATGCCAATGGACGATAGTACGCTTAGGGGTTACTACAATTCGAATCTAAACAATCCAAGCATGATAATCTCAGAGAATTGCAAGGAACCCATATCAGAAGCACATGAATTCTCATAAAACATCTAAAAATACCAACTTTTATTCAAACTAGAACTAAAAATCCAACTTAAAGTAAAGTACTTGAATTAAAACGAATTCAAAATGATACCTAACCACAAGCTTCACCTCTTAGCCTTAGCTAAGAGGTTCTAGCCGAGCATTATCATGCTTTAACTAGAAACAATGAAAAACTAACTAAAAGCATAAAAAACCGGATTCGGGAGAGTTGCAGATGCTCTACGACGATCATCTTCACCTCCCACGAAGTTCCTAATCTTCTATGATGCCTTAGCTTCGATCCTTAGGTGTCCTTTTATAGATTTAGAGTCTCACTGACTCTAAAACTTCCAAAATTGTGCAACACTTACGCACAGCGCATGGATTTTTAGAGCTTGCTGAAGAAGCTGTTGAAAATCAGCAAAAATACACTACCGACCTGTTGGCCGACCGTTCTTGACCGGTCGGACCTGTCTAGGGGGAGTCCAGAGAGCACAAGAGGGGGGCTAACCTATTGGCCGACCGGTTGGACCACACTGGTCCTTGGTCCATTGACCTATACAGAGGGGTAGGAGGGTGACCCACCAGTCAAGAACATTCGTGGCTCCCTTAGTCGACCGATCATGACCGGTCATGACCGGTCGAACCTCCTTTCTTCACAATTTCTTTCTTTCTTTCTTCCTCTCTCTCCTCTCCTTGCTTTCTTCTTTCTTTGGCCCACCTTGGGTCTTCCTCAAAGGTTCCTAAATGTGTCTTTTAAGCATCAATGGAGTAAAGTCTCTCTCTCTCAATCCTATATTCACAAAACATGCATTAGAAGGGTATTTTAAGCATGCAAACCATGCATATAATGTGATGTAATGGGTTGGCAAATGTATAAATTGGAGGTTCAACATCTGATCGACCGGTCTTGACAGATCGAACCCTCCAATATTGCTAAATTTTCATCCTTTCCTTCTTTCTCTTCTTTTCTCTTTTGTTCTTCATTTCCTTTGATCTTCAAGGGTGTTAGAAAGGTCTTTTAATCATCCTTTTGGTGCATTAGATATGTCTTTTAATCATAGGAAACGTGCATAATGAGTGATGATTTGGGGTTTGAATATGTAATATTCAGAGCTCAACAGGAAACAAGTACCGAAGTGGAGAATTGAAGATCAAAGTGCGTTGAAAAAAAGAGAAGAAAATCAACAATTTTCTATAGGACTTCGATTGCATCAACAATCTCTCAATGGGTCTCGATGGGTCTCAATAGGATTAAACATTAAATCAAGAAAATCAGGATTTTTGAGAATGCATACTGGATTATTTCTGCACTTCTTCGATTCCATTAAAGGAAGCTTCGATCCTATCAATAGGCCCTCGATGGGGCTTGATACTATTTAAGATTCCTATTTACAGATATGCAAATTCTGTGCAAGTCTACTATCTAAGACTCCTTTTTTGTGTTTTTCTTTTTCTAATTTTTTCGCTTTTTTGCTTTTTCTTTTTTTTTCTTTTTTGCTTTTTTCATTTTTTTAGCAATTTAAAATTGAATAATATAATGTACAGGTAGGAAAGTAAATGGACCAATGTAAACTGAAATGCATGCAAAAAAAGTAAATGGACCAGTATGTAATAGAATGTAGTAAAGTAAATGGACAAGTGGAAACTGGAATGCAGCATGCTCACAAGAAAGTAAAGGGACCAATTTGTACTGGAATGCACGATGTGGGTAGGAAAGTAAATAGAAAGTGTATATTGGGATGTTAGTACATTAGTTGGTTAACAAGTGACCAGTATTCACTGGAATGTTAGTTATTTTACCAGGAAAGTAAAAGGGACCAGTTTTACCAGAAATGAGAAAGTAAACGCGTCGAAATTGTGGAATCCCCAAAAACTGTAAATTCCCATGTTTCGAGTCGGGCCTTGGCTAGTAGTTAGATACTCCCTAGTGGAGTCATCATTCTATGAACGTCCTCCTGCACGCAAAGACGCAGAAATGCTTTCACTTCGTTAGCTTTTTTCTTTCTATCAGTTTGATTTGATTTAAATGTAGGGTTGACTCAGATATAAAGTGCATTTGATTTGGAGTCACCACTAGCCAAATGAAGCTTCAAATCTATGTCGGCTTGAAATCGTAGAATTTCTTAGCAATTGAGGAATCATAAGATTTTCCAACTCAAGTGACTCCTGCAGTTGGTCTCTGACCGTAGATTCCGAATAAGGACCTCGGTTACAGAAAGGAAGGGGCTAGGCACCATTTTTCACTCACACAAATGTGCGGTCTCTACTTTATTGAAATTTATGATTTTTCGTACTTCGCAGAGTTTAAGACTCCAAGTAGGGAAAAGAGAAAATAATTGACACCTAGTCTTACTACGCAGTGTTTAAGACCAAGAGTAGACAAAAAAAAAATGAATCAGATAGAAGATTGTAGAAGTAAAGTAAGAAGGTGAGGAAGTGTACTGCTAGTATCTTTGTGAATGTGTAGTTTAAAATGAAAGTTGATTTGAGATGTAAGAAGGAAAATGGGAGACCTGACACCCTTTTCTACAAAAATGGATGGTCAGATATGTTGGAATGTCTTCAATCTTGGACACCGGGGGGTGTCGGACGCCCGACGAGCTTAGCTCAAGTGCCCGAAATTATCCCAGACTGGGCTTCTGAAATCTAGACTGTTGGATCTATTTTTTGGGGGATGTGGGTGTTGAACCTCCAATTTATACATTGCATTGCCCACTACATGACATGGTATGCATGGTTTTCATGATTAAAAGGCCCATCTAATGCATGTTTTGTGATTGTAGGGATGAGAGCGGACTTCACTCAATTAGAGACCAAAAAGGGGCCATTTGGAGCCTTTGATGAAGGCCCAAGGTGGACCAAAGAAAGAAGAAAGCAAAGAGAGAGGAAGGAGAGAAGAAAAGAAAGAAGAAAAACAAGCAAAACTGGGTCCGACCGGTCATGACCGGTCGGCCAGCCCTGTCCGACCGGTCGTGACCGGTCGGCCATGCAAGTTTCAGATTCCAGATTCTAAAACAGCAAGGTATTCCTATACCTGGTTTTTCAGACTAGTTTTCTGGGCCCATTTTGATGATATTTGAAAATCCAACACATCCACGTCGAAGAGGAGCTCGACGCCGAACAAACTCAAGTGGTTTCGTGTTGATCGGAGCTACGGATTGACCGTGGTGGCCAAAACAATACGAACTATCCAGAAAGTTTCAGATTTCGCTGTTCAACTCTGGGCCGGTCCAGGTGACCCATCATTGATGATATGAAGAATCTACTTTGACCATCTTTTAGAACACATCCATATATGAATAAGCACAAAAGTTTCAGATCAAAAGGATGTGTGGTTTGATCATACCGGTTGAAGAAAGATGGACCATCCAGAAAGATCCAACTGCGCAGAGTTTATAAAATCCCTAAGTGTTTTAATTTTCGGACCACATTCTGGGATTATTTTGGACAATCTAATCCGTCTATCATGTAGAGGAGGAAGTTTTCTACCGATTTTCAAAATTTGAGATCAATCCGACCTCTGTACACTCCAGGGCGTTGAAAGCAAGATGACTGGTTCTGAAGATACCCAAAGTGCGCGATTTTGAGAGGCGGTCGGTGATATGATTGGTGGGACCATTCAGAGGATAATATTGGAAATCTAAATCATCTATGAGGAAGATCACATTACAAGGAAGCTACAAACCAAATTTGAAGGCAATCCGACCATTGGTTAAGCCATACCAGGCGAAACAAATTCTGCTATGTTGTTGTACTATTGCTGCACTATAAAAGGAGGTGCTCTCTTCTATTCCAAATCAACCAAGGACGTGGGAAGCAAGGAGTTCAAGTCCCAGGAGGCTACCTAGCCTCCTCCAGCTAGTTTTTCTTCCTTTTCTTAGTTCTAGTTCTAGTTTTAATATGCTTTTCCTTAGCTAACCTCTTAGCTAGAGCTAGAGGTGAAATTTGTAGTTGGTTCCAATGCTTTAATTCTTTTATTTCAAGTACCCTTTTTCTTAATTTTGGATTTTGAAGTTCTAGTTTGAATAAAGTTTGGTTTTTTTAGAAGTTTTGTGAGAGTTTGTGTGCTCCAGACATGAGTTCCTTGCAATTCTCTGAGATTACCATGATTGGGTTGTTTGAATTAGAATTGTAGTAACCCTTGAGCATGCCATAGTCCATAGGCATGGCTGTTACTCCGAAGGCTACAAGTTCAAGTTCTATGTGCTTCATTAGAACTAGAAATCTAATTTCCAGATTTAAGTGGGATTATTTGTGCTTGAATGTTATATCCTCCAATTAGATGAGAGATAGGACTTTGATTCTAATTGTGTTGTACTTGGATGAATGGATTGGCATTGGACTACTACAAGTGGATCCTTGATGCTCTAGTTCTTCTTATTTTCAGATTTTCCTATTTCATGTGAAAAATAACTTTCTTAAACTTATTAGATTCTAGTTATTAGAGTATTTGGAATTGTTTACTTCTTTCCCTGTGGATCGACCTCGGTCTTACCGAGATTTATTACTACATCGCAGCCTTACACTTGAGGCGAGTGAACAAGTTTTTGGCGCCGCTGCCGGGGAAAAAGTTAAACGGTTTTAATTGTTCTAGTAGCTATAGAGTAATCTTAGTTAGGTAGGATTTTCAGTTTTTATAGAAGTAGATTTTCTGATTTTTTTTAGATTACTAACAATTTTTTTTGATTTTGTAGGACATTGTTGCTGACATAGATCTCACTCTATTGGGTAACATCTCCCCATATCCCTTCTTTTTGTTCTTTTTTTTAAGATATTTTTCAATTTCTTAAAATTTCATCATGTATGATTGGACGAATGGTGCATATAAGCATCTTTTGGAAGATGAGATGTCAGACCATGAAATTGAAAGTCTTTATGATTGGAACCATTATAAGCATAAGTATTTTTCTAAGATTCAATCAACCTCCACTACCGCCCCACGTAAGACGATGCGTGATTACATTAATGAAAACAATACACATATTGAGACACGACGTAAGACGATGGGGGAATACCGGAACGAAGCAAAATTGGATAATCATCCGGGAAAAACATTACGTGATTACCGGATTGAAAATAACATGAGTGTTCCACCGGTTATGGTAAGAGGTGTGCAACAACAAAAGGAACAGGTGAATAGTAGCCAACCGGTTAAGACAATGCGTGATTACTTGTATGGATATGCCTATTAACCATCATATAACTTTTCATCCTATAATGCGTACGGTCTTAATTGGGAAAACCACCATTCTCCTTGTTCAAGGGAGGAACCAACCATGGTTATTAACAATCACCCTAAAACATCTTCCTCTTTTGATGATAAGTATACACAAATACTTGAGGAAATATGTAATGAGCATGTGGATGAACAATTAAATCAAGCTTCCTCACCATCTTATGAAGACGTTGAGCCCGAAATTGAGGGCATCGAATCAATCCCCTCTAATGAGGAGGATGGGGCTACCCAAGTCCCACCTCCTTTGGATTTAATGAATAGACTTTTAAAGGAGATTGATTTCGATGATCCCAATGTCATCATCAATTATGGTGAGTCCACTATCTCTTTTGGATGCTTTGAACTTAATGATGAAGAGATTTCAATGACGGTTGACGAACCCGAGGAATCCATTAAATTTGAAAGAGGTAGTGGGGTTGCCTACAATGAGGGTTTGGTGAATGGTTATGAACCTATGGTTTCTTTTTCCCAAGGGCATAATGATTATGAGTCTCTAGAGGATATGCATGCTAGAGAGATGGCCGAAGTCGATCTTTTTGAGTCCTTCCACCAACAACACATGCCAAATTCTAGTGTGGTAGACCTCCCTTTGATTGAAAATTCTATTCCTTTGGATGATGAGGTGGCACAATTTGAAATTTTCAAAGATCAACCAATGTTAGATAATGTGCTTACCACTGAATCTGAAGAATTCTCTTTGGAAGACCTCCTCTCTATAGAGGAGGAATTCCTTACCATTGAAACAGAATTTCTTCAATCATTAAGGGAGGATGAGGACCCTTCATCCGACTATCTCGATTTCCTAGAGGAATGCTTGGCCCACTCTTATGATCTTGATGATGAGATGATTAAGGAGTTGGATATTTTGTTAGACACGGTGTTGGTGCCTGAAGAACACATTTCCACTGATTTACACTCTTTACCATTGTTTATGGAAACACCGTACAATTCTGAATTTGTGGAAGAGATAACTTTAACTAATGAAAACTTGATGAATGTCTCTCCATCATCATGGGTCCTTCAGCCCATTGAAAATTCTGATTGGGATGACCCATTTTTAATCAATCATAACCCAAATCAGAATTTGAGGAGATATCTTTTTGCTGCTCTTATCTCCTCCTTTTATGCATGTGGTGCACAATACGATTGGACTTCAATGATAAGAAGCACACATGTTTACTGTCGAGCAGGACTTTGGATGGTCCTCATGAGAAATTTATTGAAATTCATGAAGATCCTGCTCAACTTTGATCATGTAGTTGATCGGACTAATCAAAGGTAGGTAGGTAGGTTAGGATTTATTTTTCTGCAATTAGGATTAAATAAGTCTCATCGAGGCAATGGAAGATGCTAGAATTGATCAACTGGCTATCTCAGATACTATTGTTCTCACTCTCTCATATTTTACCATTGCTCTCATGTTCATGCTAATTGCATATCTTTTTACATTGAGGACAATGCAAGATTTGGTTGGGGGGTGACATGATTCCTCATCTAGCATGTTGCAACATTTCGAGCCTCACATGCGCAAATTTTTTCGAATTTTCTAAAATTTCAAAACTCTTTTAGAAAACCTTATTTCCATGCATTCGAGATGATATGAGTATAAGAAGAGGAGATACGAAGTGTATGATGTTGTAAGTCTTGAATTTCTCCCAACATAATGGTTTTATATGTTAGTTCCCCTATTGTTGTAATTGATAGAAAATTTGAACACCTTCACACCAAGTTCACATTACACGATTTTCATGAGTTGAAAGGTTTATGTGATTTGTGGATTAGCTGGACTTTGATATAAAGGTGTTGAGAAACCAAGCCGGGGTATTTTGTCCATCCTTGTCCATGGGAAAATAATGAAAGATATGGATTTTTAAAAATCCTATCTAATTTTAAAAGAAAAAGGAAAGAAAGGATGAAATCGGGAATGAAGGAAAAATGGTGGAAATTTTCGAAAAGGGCTACCTATTACCAATTGGGGGATGGTCGAACCGTAAACAAAGCCGGAAATGGGACGTAGTGTGAAAGCCGTCGGAAGGACGGTAAGGCAAATTCCTGTCATAGGCTTGTTGTTGCTCTGTGCACCTTAAAATCCTTGGTTTACTTAATTTATGAAGAAGATGATCCCAGAAACTCATGAGATGAACTTTCACTATGCACACTAGGTTGAATTTGTTCGAGTTCTTCTATTTATCAATCAATTAGCGGGAATTTCATGTAGACACTTATTATGTTTTGAGAGTCCAAGATTTCAGCTTCTATCACCTAATTTCTCCAAATTTTATACTTGTATATCTTGGAATGGATAGAAACATGGTTTCTGAAAGAGAGTTGGGTTTGAAAGTTTGAACTTATTCACGCATGTTTTGCTCGGGACTAGCAAAAAGCTGGTTGGGGGGTGTGTTGAACCTCCAATTTATACATTGCATTGCCCACTACATGACATGGTATGCATGGTTTTCATGATTAAAAGGCCCATCTAATGCATGTTTTGTGATTGTAGGGATGAGAGCGGACTTCACTCAATTAGAGACCAAAAAGGGGCCATTTGGAGCCTTTGATGAAGGCCCAAGGTGGACCAAAGAAAGAAGAAAGCAAAGAGAGAGGAAGGAGAGAAGAGAAGAAAGAAGAAAAACAAGCAAAACTGGGTCCGACCGGTCATGACCGGTCGGCCAGCCCTGTCCGACCGGTCGTGACCGGTCGGCCATGCAAGTTTCAGATTCCAGATTCTAAAACAGCAAAGTATTCCCGTACCTGGTTTTTCAGACCGGTTTTCTGGGCCCATTTTGATGATATTTGAAAATCCAACACATCCATGTCGAAGAGGAGCTCGACGCCGAACTAACCCAAGTGGTTTCGTGTCGATCGGAGCTACGGATTGACCGTGGTGGCCAAAACAATACGAACTGTCCAGAAAGTTCCAGATTTCGCTGTTCAACTCTGGGCCTGTCCAGGTGACCCATCATTGATGATATGAAGAATCTACTTTGACCATCTTTTAGAACACATCCATATATGAATAATCACAAAAGTTTCAGATCAAAAGGATGTGTGGTTTGATCATACCGGTTGAAGAAAGATGGACCATCCAGAAAGATCCAACTGCGCAGAGTTTATAAAAGCCCTAAGTGTTTTAATTTTCGGACCACATTCTGGGATTTTTTTGGACAATCTAATCCATCTATCATGTAGAGGAGGAAGTTTTCTACCAATGTTCAAAATTTGAGATCAATCCGACCTCTGTACACTCCAGGGCGTTGAAAGCAAGATGACTGGTTCTGAAGATACCCAAAGTGCGCGATTTTGAGAGGCGGTCGGTGATATGATTGGTGGGCCCATTCAGAGGATAATATTGGAAATCTAAATCATCTATGAGGAATATCACATTACAAGTAAGCTACAAACCAAATTTTAAGGCAATCCGACCATTGGTTAAGCCATACCAGGCGAAACAAATTCTGCTATGTTGCTGTACTATTGCTGCACTATAAAAGGAGGTGCTCTCTTCTATTCCAAATCAACCAAGGACGTGGGAAGCAAGGAGTTCAAGTCCCAGGAGGCTACCTAGCCTCCTCCAGCTAGTTTTTCTTCCTTTTCTTAGTTCTAGTTCTAGTTTTAATATGCTTTTCCTTAGCTAACCTCTTAGCTAGAGCTAGAGGTGAAATTTGTAGTTGGTTCCAATGCTTTAATTCTTTTATTTCAAGTACCCTTTTTCTTAATTTTGGATTTTAAAGTTCTAGTTTGAATAAAGTTTGGTTTTTTTAGAAGTTTTGTGAAAGTTTGTGTGCTCCGGACATGAGTTCCTTGCAATTCTCTGAGATTACCATGATTGGGTTGTTTGAATTAGAATTGTAGTAACCCTTGAGCATGCCATAGTCCATAGGCATGGCTGTTACTCCGAAGGCTACAAGTTCAAGTTCTATGTGCTTCATTAGAACTAGAAATCTAATTTCCAGATTTAAGTGGGATTATTTGTGCTTGAATGTTATATCCTCCAATTAGATGAGAGATAGGACTTTGATTCTAATTGTGTTGTACTTGGATGAATGGATTGGCATTGGACTACTACAAGTGGATCCTTGATGCTCTAGTTCTTCTTATTTTCAGATTTTCCTATTTCATGTGAAAAATAACTTTCTTAAACTTCTTAGATTCTAGTTATTAGAGTACTTGGAATTGTTTACTTCTTTCCCTGTGGATCGACCTCGGTCTTACCGAGATTTATTACTACATCGCAGCCTTACACTTGAGGCGAGCGAACAGTGGGGGGGGGCAATGATTGTTGCGGGGGCCTGATGACTGTGTCAGGCACCCAACGATTTCTGTAGGGGGCACAAAATTCCCTGAATTTTTGCTAGAACTATCTGGACAGAATTTGGTTTTGTCGAGTGCCCGATGGTGTACGAACTGTAAAGTCGATTGCGCAGTTTTACATAAGATTTGTTTCTAAATCTAGTTATTTCTTACGTAAAGGGGTGTAATACAAGATTAGGGTAACACTAGGAGTCCTAGATGTGTTCGTGTGGGTTGAGAGAGTTCTAGGGTGAGAGAATAAGCTTGAGGAAGAGCTACATTGGTCTTTTCTCTGGGAAAGCTTGGGTTTCTCTATGGGGCTTTGGGATCCGATAAGTTTTCTTCTATAATTTCTTGTAACTTCTTATTCATAGTGGATTGTTCACTCTGTGCAGTGTTTTTTTTACTCATAAGGGGTTTTTTCACATTATATTCTGATTGCCTTCTCTTGTTTTGTCGATTTGCTTGGTGTATGCCATTATGTGATTGTCATCTATTTGATTCACGCTTCCGCAGTCCCAAAAAAATGGTATCAGAGCTAACGTTGGAGGGGTAGATCAGAATCTAAGATGAGGTTTCAATGGGGTCTAGCATGAGATTCAACATAAAGAAGTATTCGGGGAAAATAATTTTAAACTTTGGAAGGTTAAGATAAAGGGACTCTTAGTTCAACAAGGATTGGAAGAAACACTCCTTGGAGAGCGAACGAAATCTATGAAAGAAGAAGAGTGAAAGAAGGTGGATTAGAAAGCCATGATCTCAATCCAGTTGTGCCTAACAAATGAGGTCCTGTATAAAATTATTCGCTCGCCTCAAGTGCAAGGCTGCGATGTAGTAATAATTCGATCGTGAGACCGAGATCGTCCTCAGGGATGGTCATAACAATTCTAAACTATGTAACTAAGATGGACTAAATTCGGATTTATATTGATGGATAGATTTTAAGGACATAAAACTATCTACTTTTTAAACAAAAATAGGAAATAAAACACTAGAGCACCAATTTAACTATTCAAGCTAATAGCTCAATTGGAATCAGAGTTCTATCCCCAGCCAATCAAAATATAGAGCAATCAAATCATCCCAATACATCTAACATGGATGAATCATCTACTGATATGGTACTCTCATAACAACTAAGGCATTGGGCATATCTAATCACACAGCCCCATCCTTCACAAAACAAATGAGATCACATTCATGATTCTTCCTCAAGTCTTGCCACTAGACTTGATTTAGAAGCATGAGTTGAACTTCAATCAAATCAAAATCAATACATAAATGTCTATCTCAAATCAAATCAAAAGATAAGAACTTTTTGTTTAGTTATAGATAAGAACTTAGAAAACTTGGTTTGTAAGATCACCTAGCATCCAACATATCATGATGGATCTAAGATCTCTACAACCCAAAATTCTATCAACAACACCCTATTGATCAATCTCAGTAAATCAAAACATCACAAGTAAGCATAATCACAAGAGATAGAAGATTAAACTAAAAATATCAACTTTATTTCAAACTATAACTAGAAGTGCTCTTCATTGAATCCCAAAGTACTTGAATTGAATCGAAATAAGCATTGTAAACAACTATAAGCTTCACATCTTAGCCCTAGCTAAGAGGTTTAGCCAACCATTACGAAGTTGAACTAAAACTCAAAAGAAAACTACTAAAAACTAGAAAAAATAAATTCGACGGAGTTGTAGAGGCTCCACAACGATCCTCTCTACCTCCCACGAACTTAAATCTCTTCTAGGATGCCTTTAGATCAAGCCCTAGGTGTCCTTTTATAGATTCGATGCTCTACTGCCTCAGAATGTTCTAGAATCACATAGCAACTTACAAAGCGCGCAAAAAATTTCAGAACTTAAAGAAGAAGTTTGCTGTCTTCTGAATTTACAAGTGGCCGACCGGTCATGACCGATCGAACCTGGTTGGCCGACTGGTCACGACCGGTTGGACACTCCTGGTGTATGTCCAGCGTGCTTTATGAGGAGGGCAGCCATGTGGCTGACCGGTCATGACCGGTCGGACCTTATTTTCTTGCATTTTCTTTCTTTCTTTCTTTCTCTCCTCTCCTTGCTTCTTCTCTCTTTCATTTGGCTCATCTTCTATCGCCTTCAATGCATATAAGAGGTATCTTTTAACATCTATTTGATGAAGTCCATCTCTCATTCCTACAATCATAAAACCATGCATTAGAGAAGTCTCTAAACATATAATTCATGCATGAAATATGATGAAATGGGGTTATAATATGTATAATTTAAGAGCTCAATAAACATCATGAAGGAGAAGACTGCGACTGATACGTGGGCAAAGTTAGAGAACATCTATGCGAAGAACTCTCTTGAAAATCGTTTATATTTGATGATGCAGTTGTTCAATCTGAAGATGGTAAAGGGGACTGATGTTGAGAGACACATTAACAACTTCAATAGACTCATTTACAAGTTGTTGGATGTTGATGAATAGATAAAGGACGAATATCAAATATGCATCCTGTTGAATTCTCTTTCGGATTCATATGAGGCATTCAAGGACTCGTTGTATGCAGGTAGGGAGTCCACTAGCATAGAGATCATTACCTAGTCCTCCAGGCGAAGGTGATGAGAAGGAAAAGCGGTGGCGTGGGTTCTTTTACGGAGGAGGCACTGTTTATGAGGGGAAGAAATTCTCAGCGGGATGGTGGATCATCCCGATCTAAATTTAAATCCAAGGGCAAAGGGAAGAGCAAGGTGAGTTGGTGACATGTGAGGAAGAAGGTCAAATGAATAAGAATTGTCCGAATCCCAAGAAAAGTAAGAGAAATCTGAAGATTCTTCTAGGGGGCTAATACCACGAAATCCACGGAGGATGAGTGTGATATCTGTTATGTATTGATTGTGTTTGGTAAGGGGTCTCTCGGTGGAGTGTAGCTCTTGGATTCAGGTGCATCACGTCATGTATGTCCTGATCAAAGTTCATTCATGGCATACAGAGCATATGATGGTGGATCGGTGTTTGTGAGTAATGGCTACGCTCGCAAGGTGGTGAGTATTGGTATGGTACGCATCAGGATGTTTGATGGTATCAAATGAGTCCTGGAAAGTGTGAGGCATGTCTCTAGGTTGAAAAAGAATGTGATCTCTCTTAATGCACTCGAGGCAATGGGGTACAGGTTCATCGACCGTGATTGGTATTGTAAAGTGACAAAGGGGCACTCGTGATGATGAAGGCACGGAGGTGTAGCAATCTTTATAAGTTGATTGGGAGCACTTCTCATAGTGGAGCTACGATGGGTGTAACGGAATCCACGATTGCTCGTGTGTAGTGCGTGCACAAGGGCCACATGAGCGAGTGGGTCGTGAAGGTGCAGGAGTAAAGTCGATGGGGGCATGAAAAGCAATGAAGCTATGAAGTAGATGAAGTAGAGATGAAGAATGGAGCTTTGGAACAATGGAGTTTGAAAATTGAAGCCATGGTGGATATTGCCGGGATGTCTTCAATCTTGTACACCAGGGGTTGTTAGGCACCAGACGAGCTTGGCTCAAACGCCTGAAATTGCCCCAAACTAGGCTTCTGGAATCTAGACAACTGGATTTATTTTTTTAGAGATGTGGGGGGCTCGACGATTTTTGTAGAGGCTCAAAATTTCTCTGGATTTTTCCTGAAACTCTCTGGATAGAATTTGATTCTGCCGTGTGCCCGACGAAGTCGGGTAGGGCGCCTGATGGTGTGCGAACTGTAAAGTCGGTTGCGCAGTTTTGCGTAAGATTTGTTTCTAATTCCGGTTGTTTCTTACTTAAAGGGGTGTAATGCGGCATTAGGGCAACACAATGAGTCTTAGATGTGTTCATGTGGGTTGAGAGAGTTCTAGGGTGAGAGAATAAGATTGAGGAAGAGCTACGTTGGTCTTTCTCTGGGAAAGCTTGGGTTTCTTTATGGGGCTTTGGGATCCAAGTAGGTTTTCTTCTATGATCTCTTGTAACTTCTGATTTATAGTGGATTGTACGCTTCGTATCGTGATTTTTTACCCATGAGCGGTTTTTCCACGTTAAATTCGGATTGCCTTCTCTTAATTTGTGTGTGCCATTATGTGATTGTCATCCGTTTAATTTGTGCTTATGTGGCCCCAACAGGATATCCCCGTTTAATTTTCTTTATGTGTGCCATTATGTGATTGTCATCCATTTAATTTGTGCTTATGTGGCCCCAACAGGATATCCCCGATCACAATCCTGCTATTTTGATTTGAGTGTCTTCTTTGACTTCTGAAAATCCATGCTTTTTATTAGGCAGAGTAACGACACAGTCAGGCTTTTAAGGGAGAAGAGGAATGATGGAAATTTAGCATGTGTATCTTTTAGTGGACGACGGCATGCCGGCTTGGGCTCGGCCAGGCAAAGTTTTGATCACTCGAGAGACTTCAGCCACTCTGGCCCCTCTCCAGTCTCCACTCTCTATCTCCTCTCTATGTCACTCCTCTCTGTCTCTGGCCCCCTTCCTCCTTTTTGTTCGTTTGCAAATGGGGCCTTAAATAGACGTTGGAGGCATAGCCAGCTACAAATTTGGCCAATTAGGGTATGGCACACGCCTTCCCAACAAATCAAAGAGGGCCAACGCAGCATTTAACTAGGCCGGTTCTACATAGAATCGATCCTTGATAGAATCATTTTGCATGGAATCGGTCCTTCTTGGATCAACTCACCTAAAATCGGTCTTACGGTTGTTGTTTTGCCAATTCGGGGTTGTTTCGCCAATCCTGGTGCTCCACAGCTGGTTTTTAGAAATTCATCAGCATCCCGCATGTGGTATTTAGACTATACACCCATTGGGCCTGCCCTCTATATGCCCCTATAATGGCCAATCTGACCCGACAAATGCATCCAAGTGTGTCTTTATGCCATGCAGGTGTTTCAATCGAGACCCAATTAAAGTCGATGAGTAGGATTAAACTTGTTTAAGGGTGGGGTGTCTACACACACCTTATACAACGATAAAGCGAAGCAAATGAGAGTGGTGGGCACATCATGCTGTGAATAGCCTTCACATTGTTTAATCAAAATAGGTTATATATCACTCTTTTTAGTTCCTTATACAAGGCTAAACCAACAAGGGTCATTAATCCTTTATTGAGAATCCTAATCCCTAGAAGAACATAATAACCTAACTCACTGTGATCCATTTAAGAGGCTCACATATTGGTAAATCAAAGCAATTGAACAAATCCCCACTAAGACCCTAGGTCCTCTCAAGTCTAAGGATAAGTGTAACATGGATTGAAAGTGCAAGCTACTATTAGATAGTTAAAATTCTACTTGCCAATCTAGTCAATGCATATGCATGCACGTACCTATACATCTACCTATACATCTATGAGGACAATGTCTCGTCGTAGAGATTCACCTTACACACAACAGTCACACCATATACTCATGAATTATGTTATCCTAACTTATCCACTAGTTATGACAATATTTAGATTTATGAAGAATCGAATAACTAAAGACTCACAATTTATTTTACATAAAACTTGTTCTACTTTATTCTTAAAAATACAGAGGCATTGATTAAGGGGGTATTTGGCATCTCTACTCTAATTCAATAACAGCTTACTTCAATAAGCTCTTTTTGTTCTAGCTCTTGTTTTAAATAAGCCCGTTGGGTAAAATCTCCAAAAAAAAAAAAAAAAAAAGAAGCTCTAATTTAAAATAAGAACATTTGGTAAAACTTTCAAATAAGAGCTTTTTAAGGGTAGTTGACGTCATTTTTAAAGATTACAACAACTTAAATATAAGAGCAATCCAAATGGTTGTTTGGGTGGACAGTCCATTATGTAGGGCCCAGCATTAATGCTAATTGTCCTTTATGTGGGGCCCCTCAATGTCCACTACACATCACCATCACGTGGACTCCACATTCGATGTGTCCATAGTGTGGGCCCTACCTTTGAAGTGTATTATCCATCATGTGAGGCTCAATTTTGATATAGCATTCATCGTATGAGGTGCACCTTCTATATGGATCATCTATCATACGGCCGACGTTGGATATGGGTCATCCATCATGAGAGACCTTGGATGTGGACCGTCCATTAGGTGGGGGCCACTTGATGTCAACTGTCCATTATGAGGACCCACACTTTTATGTGAGTCATCCATCATGTGAAGCCCACTCCGTCCATTTTGTGGGCCCACCTTGATGTGGACCATTCTTTTTGCAGGGTCCCACCTTCATTTTAGGCCGTTCATCATGTGAGCTCATCTTTGATATCAACTGACCATCATGTGGGCCCACCTTCAATGACCATCATCCATCATGTGGATCCCACCTTTTACGTGTACTGCCATTTAAATGGGACCTACTTGATGTGCACATTCCATCATGTTAGGCCACACTTTGGTGTGGGCCATTTATCATGTGGGGCCTACCTACAATGTGAACCTTTCATCACCTGGGCCTACCTTGATGTGGGGCCTCACTTCAATATGAGTCATTCATTATGAGGGGCCCATCTTTGATGTCCACCATCCATCATGTGGGTCCTACCTTTGTTGTGGACAACTCATGTGGGGCCCATATCAAGTAAGTAGTCCATCATATAGGACCCATTTGATGTCCACCATCCATCATGTAGGTCCCACCTTGGATGTGGATTGTCCATCATGTGGGGTCAACCTTCAATATGGGTCATTCATCATGTAGGCCCACCTTTAATGTCAACCTTGCATCATGTAACGCCCCAGATTTTCGAGATTTATTTGAAAATTTTTGAAAATTTATTTTTATTTTATTTTAATTAATTATTATATATTTACCCTTGTTTCAAGAATAACGGACCATCCGTAGGAGATCCGATAGGGTACCCTTTATTAAAGTTGCTTAGAATAACCCCATTAACAACGTAGAAGGATTAGATTTCGCTAAACTCGGAGATTTACAATAATTACGAAAATGCCATTGAATAACTTGAGTTAAAGTATCATTTTTAAGTATTCTAGTTTTTAGAAATTATTAAGACGCAAAACCCCAGACTTTAGCATTTGGACACATGTTAACCGTACACGTTGAATTTCAGCCCTCCAATCATCCTACAAATGCCCTAATAAAAAAATAGATCATAAGTGGGCCACTTGATCTCAGATTTCTCCCAATTTTTGAGTCAACGCCTAAAATCACATGGCTCACCTGCTAGATGGAGTGGATTTAATATATACATCATGGTGGGGCCCATATGCATCACATGCATGTTTAGTGCACGGTCAAACCACGTTTGACCGCGCACCACACGACCAAAACGGAAGTTTCCGTTTCTCTTCCTCCCGCTGCCATTGCTGACCTCTCCACTCCTCACCATGTGGGCTCCGTTTCAATAATCCAAACCATCCATCCTCTTTGTAACCCATAAAAACCCCCTCCTACAAAAAATCTCTTCATTCCATCTCGTATCCGGCCTATTCTCTTCTTCCAAATCTACCGTTGGAATCTTAGAACTTTCAATCCGGGAATCCCCTTCGCATGGAAAGCCAGGGATGCTTCTAGAGGATCTTGAAGATCCCTCCAAGCTAACCAACGTAGAGAATCCCCTCCAAAATCGAGATTTTAAGTTTTTGAAGATTTTTCTCTAGAATCTTCTCATATGTAAAAGACATATCAAACGGCTGTAAAGCTTCGATTTGTGGACCCCAACTACCTAAATGGACTAATCTAAACCCATCCCAGGTGTCAGATTGTCAGATAAACCATCCGTTTGCAATTTTTTATTTTCATCCCATCTCTTTCCTTAAAACTTCACGCCGACCGTTCGATCGCGTGTGGACCTCATTTTAAAATCTACCATGTCCATTTTGTGTCCCATACCCATCATAGCTCATGTACAAAACTTCATTTCAATTCGTTACGTATACACTTTTCAAATCCGGCTTGAAATCTCACTTTAAACCACTTTCTATCGCAATCGCGCACATGTAGCCGTGCTACCCTCTTCTAACCCTAAAATCCGACCCTCTTAACCTAACTGAAGCCTTCTCTCAGCAAGGGAGCCCTAATACACGAATTTAGAGAGAGAGAGAGAGAAGAAAGAGAGAGGGAGAGAAAGAGAGAAGAAAGAGAGAGGGAGAGAAAGAGAGAAGAGAGAGAGAGAGAGAGTTTGTTTAGTTGTTCCAGCGACGTGCTTAACATATACGACTTCCAAATCAATTGATCTCTAAGGTGAGGATTTTCCTTCAAGCCTTTCATTAATAATATCACGATTATCATAAGTTTCTTTTGTGGCATGTGAAGTTATTTTGTTTTAAATTGCTGATCCATATAACATGAAGTTTAATGTAGGATTTTTAATGAATATCATTATATAATTATGTGATTCCTTGTTTAGATTTTTTACTAAGAAGCATGTGTATTTGTGTTTTTTATCTTTGTGAAATCTATGCCCTTATTTTCTTAGTCTATGTGTTACAAGTAACATTGATTTTCATATTGTGATATATATGAAATATGTGTATAAGATCATCATATAGACATCCCATTATTGTATACTCTTTGTCCCTAAGTTGGTAAAATTATTCTTTGTAGAGAGATGGAACCCGTGAGAAGTGTTCATGATGGAAGAATATCTCTTGACTTAACTAAGAGAATGAAGTGATTGTTTATGAATGGATCCTTACATGTACATGATGCTTGATTGGATCCATTTACATTACATGAGTATTTTAATGAATTTGGTCATAATGTACAACATTGGCTTTTTGGGACATGATAAAATCATAAAACGGGACAATGAGTGGACACTAATGGTATACAAATTCTCATGAGCCGGGGTTGGTGCTATGGACACTAATCCCATGCTGTCAGCCTATGCTGGGTTGCTTGCGACTCCCCATAGTGACCACTGAGTTTTATTTAAATCGGTTGTATGCGAAAATACTTAAATAAAGGTGAAACTAAAGTCATGCATTCACTTGGCTCCATGTGGGTGTACAGAATTAAGAATAGGATAGAGTGTCCTACTTCTCCCGTACACTGTCACGTATAGATTTAGGCTATGAGCGTCTTGTTTCTCACGTAGTCGGGCAAAACTATGGACTTGTGCGTCCCAAGAACCTCTGGTAACTAGTGGCTAGCATGAAGTAGTAACAGAGAGTCTCCCACTTCATGTATTGTGATTTTAGCCAAGGTGCCTTAGCCAGAGCATGCATTTCATCCATCGCATTAACAAAAAAAAATTTTACTTTATTGTTTTGATTTGATTAAATGATAATATCCTGCTTGCGTTTACTCTATACCGTTATTATTATTTTTTTATTATCTTGGAGGAAATATTCCCCACTATGATAGCGTTTAACGCTATCCCAAACACAATTTAGATGATGCAGGTAAAGATCCAGGTATTGAACCCGATTTTTAAGGAGAAGAGTTCGATGGTTTGTATGATCACATGGCGGATGACGATGTTGGAGAAACTTAGTTGATGTTTTCATTTATTAAATATTTCTTTTAAATAGTTGATACATTTATAGAATTGTAATAAGCATTCAAAAGAAGACATAGTTTTGTATTTTGATTAATCAGTATGGATATTGGTTGGTTCCCTTATTTAAACATTGATGATGACGTAGTAAGTTTGATAGAATAAGATGATAATTGTTTCCGCCATTGTGCTTAAATGTTATATTTCATTATTTGACAAATTAGTTACTCCATAAATTACTTGAAAATTCAGCTATCGTGTCATACACGAGAGTCGAAAATCTCGGGTCGTTACACATCATGTGGTCCCACATTCAATATCCATCATCCATCACTTGGATCCTACCTTTGATGTGGACCATCCATCATGTGGATCCCACCTTTGTTGTGGACCATCTATCATGTGGGGCCCACTTGATGTGGACAATCCATCATGTGGGACCCACCTTTGATGCCCACCATCCATCATGTAGGTCCCACCTTTGCTATGGACCATCCATCATGTGGGGCCCAACCTTCAATATGGGTCATCAATCATATGGTCCCACATTTAATATCAATCTTCCATCATGTTGTCCCACATTCAATGTCCACCGTCCATCATGTGGGTCCCACCTTCGTTATGAACCGTCCATCATATGGGGCCCACTTGATGTGAATAGTCCATCCATCATCTGGGGCCACATTTTAATGTGGGTCATCCATCATGTGGGACCCACCTTTGGTGCTCGTCATCAATCATGTGAGACCCAACCTTCAATATGGGTTGTTCATCATGTGGGCCTACCTTTGATGTCAACCTTCCATCATGTGATCCCACCTTCAATGTCCCCCATCCATCATGTAGGTCCCAACTTTGATGTGGGCATTCATCATGTGGGGCCCGCCTTTGATGTGACCATGCATTATGTGAGCCCACCTTGATATGGAAACCCACATTCAATATGGGTTGTTCATCATGTGGACCCACCTTAGAGATATTCTAAAGAAGAGAAGAAGGCAAGATGAGAATTACTTAAAAAGTTTAAGGACAACTTGTCCAAAAATTAATTAAAAATGTCTAACCCCTTAAGCTAAATAAGCTCTTAAAAAAAAAAAGTAATTTCCCTGTCACTTATTATTTAAGAGTTTTTTTACTAGTTTCTAAAAAAATAAGTTCTAAAATGAAAGATTTACGGAACGGTCCATTTTCTTAATAAGAGCTTATTTGTTTAGAATAAGCAAATAAGCTCTTCTTAATAGATTTGCCAAACGCCCCCTAAGACTCCCAATCCGCCCTGTACATCCATTCATACACATGACACTGAGTAATAAGTAAAGCATTAATGACGTGTGTCTATATATCTCCATTCCACGTATACAATGACACTAAGCAATAAGTAAAGCATTAATGACGTGATATATATATATATATATATATATATATATATATATATATATATATATATATATATATATATATATATATATAGACACACACACACACTCTAAAAGTTGATACATTCCGAGGGGTTGAACAATATAGATCTTGTTAAAATTGGTTTGATCACTAAAAGAATGGGGTTGAACACTAAAAGAATGGGGCCGCACCTATCATAACCCGGACTGGAATCGTCTAGAACACTTGTTAAATTGGTTTGATCGAATTATACACACCATGGTGCCCCCACGCACAAACCAATTATTGACATCCCATTCCTATTGTTCCTGTGGTGAGGCCCACCTGAGTATTGGATCTGTATGTTTTTTTTTTTCATGCGATCGAGGATGGAACCTGATGGACAGAGTAGATTTCACGTACGCAATGCGGTGGAAACCACAAAGCTTGGGCGTAAAACAGGTGCGGAGGACTCCAGTCCCGGTAAAGCTCATCCCCTCGAAGTGATTCTTGAGAGGGACGAACAATCCAATGAAGTCCAGATGGATGACTCAAAACCTTTTTGTTCAACCACTGACTTGATGGTTAGGATTGTTCAATCAAAGTGGTTTTTGAGAGGGATAGCAAATACACATTAGGTCCCATGGGATGAATGGTTAAGATGATTGTACCTTATATTCTAATAGTTGGTATGGATTAATCAAAGTAATCCATCCAAGTGATTTTTGATAGCTATGAAGGATGAACCCAGGAAAATTAATGGAAAGTATCTATTAAAATCAATTTGCAGTTTGAACCATCCATTCCGTTATTCGTAGGGGTGGCAGTGGGTCAGGGTCGTCCCAAGCCCTATACATTCACTAAATGGGCCATGAATTTTAACCAAACCCGGCCCATTACCCGTCCCAACCTATTTAATTGTAAATGGGACGGGCTTAACTGTACCAACCTGTTGAATTGTAAATGGAACGGGCGTAACTGTACCAACCTGATTCGACCCATTTAATTCTGAATGTTCCAAGAAGGAATATAAGGCTACCCAATCCACTCAGTATATATATATATATATGGGAAATGGTACTATAACGTCGACCTCATGGGAAGCTGTGTGGGCCCCACCGTGTTGTGGATCGGACATCTACCCCATCAGTCAGATGCATCATTCCATGGTGGACCACAGGCTTAAAATCCCGGTCAATCCATGACTTAGGTGGGCCACACCACCTACAACAGTTGAGAGGGGTTACCGCCCATTAAAAACTTCAAGATCATTTATTGGGCCAACCGAGTGTGGTTCACAAATCCAGCCCATCCATTGTGTGTGTCCTATTTGGATGAGGGGTCAGACCAAGTTTCAGCCGCATCTAAAACTCAGGTGGGCCCCACCAAGTGCTTTAAGATGTTTTGGGCACGTCTTCACATGGTTTTAGATGGTATGGCCCACCTGAGTTCTATACGGCTGATTTTTGGTATATCTCATAACCTAAAGGGGACTCATCAAATGTACAGTGTTGATGTCAGATCCACATCAAGGTGGGGCCATACAGCTTGGCCTCATGGGAAGTTCTCATGAGGTCGACCTTATAGTAACCCCCCCCCCCCCCCCCCCCCCCCCTCTCTCTCTCTCTCTCTCTCTCTCTCTCTCTCTCTCTATATATATATATATATATATATATGGAGTCGGATTGCATCCTTCCTCCATATCGAGTTGTGGAGGGGGCCACCGTGATTTATCTGTTTATCCACTCCGTCCATTCAGTTTCTAAGATCAGGCCTACCACATGAGACCAAGAATAAGGCAGGTCCAACGGTTAGATCGACCACACCAAATGCTGAGCTCGGCTTGCATTAAATGCACCAAGCATTAAATGCAAGAGTTATTTCTGGTGTGGTCGATCTGACTATTGGACCTGCCTCATTCTTGGTCTCATGTGGTAGGCCTGATCTTAGAAACTGAATGGACGGAGTGGATAAACATATACATCACAATGGCCCCCTCCATAGCTCAATATGGACACTTTGTGTCCATATTGAGGAAGGACGCAATCCGACTCCTATATATGTTAACGTCAGATTTTGTAACTGGATCCTCCGGACGTTCAATTTCTCTCCAACAGATACTTCCTCCGCCGGACCTGAAAGAAGACAGAAAGCAACTAAGGGTGGCTGGTGTCCAGCCATTAGCCCTCCGATGCTTAAGTCAGGCCGAAGCAAGAAGAAGAATAACCAGGCAAAAACAGGCCAGAGATTGAATATTGTGTACCTTTCTTTTAATGGAGTCATCTCTTTATATAGATCTGAAGCGATCCAATCTGTTACGTAAGATATCGAGATCCTGCTGATGTCGTGTACGATACCGAAATCCCGCTGATTTCGTGGGACAAGATCCTTATCCTTAGAGGCAAGATCTAACCCAATGACTTCTTCCGGCAATCACGTTTCTTGATAGCAATCCCTTGAGATTCGGAACCACAAGAGAAGATAAGCCCAAAATCGACCTATACGGGCTGCTGGTAGGCGTAGCAGTAGCGCTGATCACTCACGTAAAGCCGGAAGCCGTAGTTGGAGTCATAGCTGGCGAAAAGGAAGGAGACGCCGAAAGGGCGGAGACCACCGCCTTGGGTGTAGCCCTGCTTGGTGTCGCAGAGGGATTGGACAAGCTGCTCGACGGGAATCGGGTGATAGACTACGAAAACCGTCCAAACCAAAAACAAAGACTCATGATTGCTCTGATTCGGGAGCTGCTCGTGTCAGGAATGTTCGCATTCAGGAGATGCGACCCCTTCTGATGAGCACGAGCCGAGCTGCTCGCATCGGGAGATGCGACCCCTTTTAACGAGCACGAGCCGAGCTGCTTGCATCCGGGAGATGCGACCCCTTCTGACGAGCACGAGCCGAGCTGCTCTCATCCGGGAGATGCGACCCCTTCTGACGAACACGAGCTGAGCTGCTCGCACTCCAGATGTGCGACCCCTTATCACGAGCACGAGCTTGACTGCTCGCATTCATTATGTGCCGCGATCCTTCACTTCTCGCTAGACTATATTTGCCTACAACAGATGCCCCCCAAACCCTTGGTATTGAGGAACTATGCCAAGGGTTTGCTAGTGCTGACAGCTGGGTGCTGGGAGAAAATCGCACATGATTCACTTAACGTGCTTCCGCATTTATGATGGCCAGCTTTCGCGCAGCTTTTTCTGCCGCCAGAAATGAGGCGTCGGGTGCCACGTGTTTCCGTATTTAATGCCAGCGCCCGTTCGTCTGGCGTGCCGGATAAGAAGCTGCCGCGTGTCCATCAAATCAACCCGAATGATTGCGTATAAATATCGGACTTAGCCGAAAATCCTCCATTTTGAATTCCATTTGCTGCGAGGTTTCCTTCTTCTTCTTCCTTCTCTATTCCAGAGTAAAAAACCTCTTTACAGAGGTATCCTTCTTTTCTTTCTTCTTATTCATTTCTTCCTCCCATCTCTCTTTTATAATGGCGGAAATCTCTGATGAAGAGATTGTTCCTTTGGGAGATGAAACCCCTGATTCCTCCGAATCCAATAACGCCAGAGTACCGACTGGGAGATATTCCGCCTCCGGTTACTCTTCCATCTTGACGGAGGAAAGACTCTCTAACCTTAGAGAGGTATATAGGGTCCCAGACTCTGTTTCATTCAGATTGCCTGGGAGAGGGGAGACAGCCGATACACCACCACCTGGGTGTGTGGCTGTTTATGAATATTTTTTCAAAGTGGGCGTACGTCTTCCCCTCCACCCCTTCATACGAAACTTCCTCCGTCTCTACAAGATTGCCCCGGGCCAACTTATAGTTAACGGCTGGCGGGTTCTTCTGAGTGCTTTCGTCCTTTGGAAACAGGCGGGTAACGAGGAGTTAACCGCTGAGGAATTTTTGAGGTTATTCCAGCTGAAGAAGGCGCCAGCTAGCGAGGGTTGGTACTACCTCTGCTTCTGGCACCGGAATAACTTCATTTTGGGGAACCCTTCTTCCAACTACCCGGGATGGAGAAAGAAGTGGTTCTACGTTTCTGGCAACTGGGAGTCCGAATTGGGCTCCGACCCCAAAAGCCATAACGTTAATCGCCATTTTGGCGAAGGTGGGTTAAGTATTCGTTTTATCTGTCCGAAAGAAAGAAAACCTTTGCTCCATTGGAGTTTTAATGTGCGTTCTTTTTTGTTCGCAGGAATCCCAACTGGTGTGAAGTCGAACCTGCGGGGAGGACTCAACGAGAAATTAGTTAGAGTCTACAAGCTTCCTGCGACTACACGCCACGTCAACATCGTATTAGAGTCTCGTCATCTCTGTGCAGCGGATCTCATCTCCAGAGAAGAAATGACGAACGTTGGCGACAAAAGAGGTGCACTAGGGGTACTTCCCCGTCTGAAGGGCACGGCCTCGAAGAGGCAAAAGAAAAACGGGGGTCCCTCAAATGCACCTGCTCCCGCTGATGGGTCTGCTCGCTGTCCTCAATCGTGAGGGGTCGGCTCGGGAGGGGTCGCTACGACTTCTCGTACGACCACGACCCCTCCGGTTAACGCGACCCCTCTATCCGCCATGCCCCCTCTGGCTACTGCGACTCCACCGTCAGGTGCTCACGGTCAGCCAGTGATCGAAGTCGCCGACAATTCGCCGAAAGGCGATCGGAAGGAGGGAGGCCTCCCTCCTAAGGATATAAGATGCGAGCCTACTGGTGCTCGCGAGTCTGCGACACCTTCCGTGGGTGCCGTGGGTGCTCGCGAGACGGGCTCAAGCGAGATGGTAGTGGCCCAACCTTCCGGGTCGGGGGTTTTTGTTATCCCCCCGCACTTGCATCCTATATGCAAGTTTATGTTTGATAACATCCCCCCAACGCCTTCGGGGGTTTGCCTGAGCCAAGCCCAGAAGCTCTCTCCATTGATATTAGAGTGAGATTGGTTCAGGTAACAACCTTTTTCCTTTTTACCAATCTCTTCGGGATTTAATAAGATGACTAGCAATCTAATCCTTCTCTCTTTATTTATATCAGAGCCTGGATCTCACGCTCCGTGTTAGGCGGGATGTCGAAGCAGCTCGCCGCAGCGTGGAGGATGCAGAGAAGAAGAAAAAGACGATGGAAGCAGAGGTCCAAGGGCGGGACCGCTTGGTGAAAGCTCTGGAAGTGCAGATTGCCAAGCTGGATGAAGAGAAGAAAATTCTCCTCGTTAAAATTCAATCCCTGACTGAGTGCTTTCAGTCAGTGGATCTCCAACTCGCAAAGCTTCAGGAGCTCCATACCAAGAGCGAGAAGGAGAAGGAAATCTTCCGCCAGGACAAGATCCAGCTTGAAGGGTGGCTCAAGGATGCTCGGACCAAGCTCGAGGAGGCCCAGCAGCGACTTCAACAGTTGAAGGATGACTCCATCCACTGGGAAGAAGAGCGAGTGGCCCTCGTTCAAATGGTATCTGATGAGGGTCCTCGCGCAGTCCAGGAGTTCCGGACTTCTCAACTTTACGACGAGGAGCGATATGAAGCGTATATCGCTGGTCGCGATTTTGCGGTCAGAGTTATGCAGCAGATTGCTCCAACTTTTAACGTTGAGGAGTTCGACAAAGTGGCTTTCGAGGCTGCAGCTTAAGAACGGGCTGTCACTGAGAACGAAGTCACTGGGGCAACAGATGCCGCTCCTGCTCCTGAGGCTGGTCCCGAAGCTGAGAGCCGCGAGCCTGCGCAAGATGAGGATGACCAACCTTGACCTCGACACCTTCCTATGTCATGTATTTTTTTTTTTACTTTTGAGAAGAAATTTGTAAACCCTTTGGTCACCATTTTAATGAACATTTATCTCTTCAGTGTTGTGTATTCTCCTTATATTTCATTTTTGCTTTGTGTTGATCTCATGTTGACTCATCAGAGATGCGACCCCTTAATTCGAGCACGAGCTGCGCTGCTCGCAATTAGGTTGTACGACTGCGATCCCTGAATTCGAGCACGAGCTGCGCTACTCGCGATTAAGGTGTATGACTGCGATCCCTTAATTCGAGCACGAGCTGCGCTGCTCGCGATTAGGGTGTACGACTGCGATCCCTTAATTCGAGCATGAGCTGCGCTGCTCGTGTTTTGGAAGTGCGAACCCTTTCACCAAGCGCGAGCATCTAACTCATGAAAAAATGAATTATACTCAATCCGGGGGTCGTGTGACCGTGTCCACGTTGAGATAGACTGATCTATCGATTGAGATTTTGATTCTACCAAGGGTAGAAGATTGGTCAAGAGAGCACGTATGCTCTCTTCGGGGCTATTTGAGTCCAAATAAATGGGGTAGCGACCGAAAGGTGGTTTTAGCCCTACCAAAGGTAGGCAATTGGTCAAGAGAATGGTATGCACTCTCTTCAGGGCTATTTAAATCCAAGTAAATGGAGTAGCGACCAAAAGATATCTTCAACTTTATTCATAAAATGTCATTATGAATCACATCGAATCTACGGGAAGTATTGTAGCAAATGCTCCACGTGCCACGGGCGACGCACGGGTCTGCCCTGCATGTCTTCAAGATAATAGGTACCGGGTCGCACAATCTTAATAACCCGATAAGGGCCTTCCCAATTTGGATCCAACGAACGAGCAGGGACTCCGAGTTTTTTCCTCAGGACCAAATCTCCGAGGTGGAAGGACCTAGGCCGAGCCTTAACATCTCGATAGCGAGCAATACGTTGTTGATATGCGGCTGCTCGTAATTGGGAGGCGTTTCTTCGTTCTTCCAAGAGATCGAGGTGAAGTCGGAGGTTTTCCTGATTACCTGTGGGGTCATACTATTCGATCCGATACGAGGGCACTTGAATTTCCACTGGAACTACCGCATCGACACCAAATGCTAAGGAAAAAGGGGTCTCACCCGTTGACATACGAGTTGTAATCCTATACGCCCATAATACTTCTGGTAGAAGTTCTGGTCATTCACCTTTGCATTCACCAAGCTTGGTTTTTAAATGGTGCTTAATGATTTTGTTCACTGCCTCGACCTGCCCATTCGCCTGAGGATGATATGGAGAAGTGCGGAGATTACGTATCTTCCATTTTTCACAAAATTCATCAAAGGCTGCGTTGTCGAACTGCGTTCCGTTGTCGGTAATTATAGTGTGAGGGAGTCCGAAACGGCATATGATATTTCTCCATATGAACTTGGTAGTTTGTTTCTCAGTAATCTTAGCTAATGGTTCTGCCTCGGCCCATTTGGTGAAGTAATCAACCGCCACAATTGCGAACTTATTTTGTCCCTTCCCATGGGCAAAGGTCCAATGATATCGACCCCCCACTGAGCGAAAGGCCAAGGGCTATCAACTGGAGTCATCCGTTCAGATGGTACATGAGGTATAGGTGAATAACGTTGGCACTTGTCACATTTTTTAGAAAGTTCAATTGCATCTGCTTTCATAGTGGGCCAATAATATCCTTGCCGCATCGCCTTATACGCTAGGGATCGCCCCCTGGGGTGATTACCACATGCCCCCTGGTGTACTTCGTCTAGAACACGAAGGGCTTCTTCTGGATGAAGACACCTTAAATAAGGCAAGGAAAAGCTCTTGCGCAACAATATTCCGTCTTGCAAGGTATACCTGGCAGCTCGAAGCCGAATTTGTCTTGCAGCTTTCTTATCGTCTGGTAGGTATCCGTCTCTGAGATAAAGGATGATGGGATCCATCCAGCATGGAGACAATTGTACCGATATTACTTGCTCAAGAGTCGATTGGTCGATACTTAGGTTCTGACGATGCTCGATGGGGATCGAATGTGCTAGCTCAGATTCTGGTGCAGAAGCGAGCTTAGCTAGGGAGTCGGCAAGTTGGTTCTGCTCGCGAGGAATATGAATTATTTCATAAGTCTTCAGTTTTTCGAGCAGGATGAGGACATGAGACTTGTATAAGGCCATCCTTTCTTCTTTGGATTCGAATTCACCAAGAACTTGGTTGACAATGAGCTGGGAGTCGCTATGAATTAACAGATTTTGAATTGCAAGGACAATGGCCAGTTCGAGGCCAATGATCAGAGCCTCATATTCTGGTTCATTATTTGAGACGCGAGAATCGAAACGCAGAGCATATTGGAAATGTGACCCGTCGGGAGCCACTAAAATCAGGCCCGCTCCACTGCCAGTGGCCCGCGACGACCCGTCCACGAAGAGTGACCAAGGAGGCTGGTCGCTGGTCGTGGTATCATTATCGGAAGAGTATGTGAATTCGGCGATAAAGTCAGCCACGGCCTGGCCCTTGACGGCGGTCCTAGGACAGAATGAGATATCGTGTTCGCTGATCTCGACCGCCCATTTAGTCAAGCGTCCGGAAGCCTCAGGTCGCTGAAGGACTTGCCGTAGTGGATGATTTGTTGGTACTAGAATAGCGTGGGCTTGAAAGTATGGTCGCAGTTTTCGAGCTGCCGTGACTAAGGCCAGGGCCAGCTTTTCCATATCAGAATACCGAGTTTCTGCATCAACCATTGCTCGACTAACATAATAAACGGGCCTTTGCACCCTGGAATCTTCTCTTATTAAAGCGGCGCTAACGGCCGTAGCGGACACAGATAAATAAAGAATGAGTTGCTCGTGTGCTACAGGTTTAGATAAAATGGGGGGTGCGCTCATGTACTGCTTCAGTTGTTGAAAGGCTTCTTCACATGTGGTGTCCATTTCCAATCAGACTTGGCCGTTGCACGAAGGAGTTTGAAGAAGGGTAAGCATTTGTCAAACGCTCGCGAGATGAATCTATTTAACGATGCGATGCGACCAGCCAGACGCTGGAGGTCCTTCAGAGTAACGGGGGATTTCATCTCTATCAATGCTTTTATCTTTTCAGGATTTGCCTCAATTCCGCGCTGGCCAACCATGAACCCAAGAAATTTCCCTGCAGACACACCGAACGCACATTTTTCTGGGTTCAATTTCATTTGATATCTCCTCATTAGGTCGAAGGCTTCTCGAAGATCAGAAATATGATCATCTTCTACAGTACTTTTCACGAGCATGTCATCAACATAAACTTCCATATTCCTACCAATTTGAGCAGCGAATATTTTGTTGACGAGACGTTGATAAGTGGCCCCTGCATTTTTAAGACCGAACGGCATTACCTGGTAGCAATATAGTCCTCGATCCGTGATGAAGGCGGTATGCTGGCTATCGGGTGGATGCATCATGATCTGATTGTAACCAGAATAAGCATCCATAAAACTGAGCAGAGCGTGTCCAGCTGTTGAATCGACCAACTGGTCAATCCGCGGTGTCGGGAAACTATCTTTGGGGCATGCTTTGTTCAAATCTGTATAGTCGACGCACATTCTCCATTTGCCATTAGCTTTCCGGACGAGAACCACGTTCGCGACCCACTCTGGGTAGTCTACTTCCTTTATGAAATTGACCGTGAGTAGCTTCTCGACTTCAGCTTTGATCGCCATTTGTCTTTCTGCAGTGAAGGCACGCCGACGCTGGTGTACGGGCTTATGTTTCGGGTTGATATTGAGGCGATGTACAATGACATTGGGGTCGATGCCCGACATATCTTTATGAGACCAAGCGAACACGTCCTGGTATTCGGTGAGGAAACGGACCAGATCTTCATGATGGGCACTGGTTAAAGAGGATCCAATGTATACGACCCTAGGCGGGTCGTCTTCGGTTAGGCGAATCGCCACTGTTTCTTCCCCAGGAGTTCCTGATTTAAGAGCATTCTCTCTCGGATCCAACGAGGTGTTGGTGGGAAAGTTGGGTAAGCCTTGTGCTATCTCCATAACGGGTGTTGCTTGAGCCTTCTTCCGATCTTGTAGGGCTATCTGATAGCAAGACCGTCCCTCCTGCTGACTTCCTCGCACGACCCCGATACCATTTGGGGTAGGAAATTTGACACACAGATATGAAGGGTGCAAGGCTGCCCCAACCTTAGTTAGAGACGGCCGCCCCAAAATGGCGTTATACGCTGATTTTCGGTCCACCACGAGGAAGTTTACGAAGACGGTAGTCTTCGCTGGACTTTCTCCAAAAGTAACTGGGAGATCGATGATTCCTTCAGGCGTTACTACCTCACCTCCAAAGCCGACGAGGGGGGTCGATACTGGCTTGAGAAGGCTTCTGGCAAGTGCCATTTTGTTGAAAGCTTCCAAGTATAGAATATCGGCTGAGCTACCTGTATCCACCATAATTCGATGAGTCAGATAATTTGATACCTTTAATGTGACCACGATAGAGTCTTCGTGAGGAAAGTGAATTCCTGTTGCATCTTTGAGAGTGAAGGAAATTGGAGGATGGCTGGTTTTTTACGAACTAGACGTCTGTTCCAGCCAGTAGATTTGCTGGGGTTCTTTGGACACCTTTCGAGCGTATGCTTTTCTTGAAGCTTGAGAATTGCCCCCGCAAGCTGGTCCTCCGATGATGGTGCGGATTTCTCCCATAGGCTCAGCATCCTCTTGGTCAGTTTGATGATGAGGTTGTTCCTTTTGGCGAGACGAGGTGTTCGCCCTTTTTGGTGATCGATTTTTACGAGCAACATAATCCTGAAGATGGCCTTTTCGAATAAGGGCTTCAATATGATCTCGTAGAGAGATGCAGACTTGGGTTCTATGCCCGTGATCTTTGTGGAAGTAACAGAACTTGCTCTTGTCTCTCTTCTCGGGATCGGATTTGATCTTTGCAGGCCACTTCATATATGGCTTGTGTTTAATCTCCATTAAGACCTTTTCATGAGATCGATTGAGAGGAGTGTAGTTATGATATTTACCAGAATAAGGCTTCTTGGGAGAGCGATCGCGTTGATCACGACGATATTTTTTGTCTGTAGAAGAGGCTCCTTCCGTCTTGCGTTTCTTACCTTGTACCCCGTGGCGTGTCAATGCGACTTCTTCCGCATTGATATACTTCTGAGCTTTGGCTTGGAACTCTGCCATAGTTTTCGGAGGGCTCTTATCTAAAGCAAACCTGAATTTCTCGCTCGTTATTCCGGCTATGAGGGCTGTAAGACCTTTTTCTTCAGTATAACCCTCAGTTTGAACGGCTTCGGCAGTGAACCGTACTGTGAACTCCTTTATTGTCTCCCCATGCTGCTGTCTCAGATTCATCAGATGGGAGGCTGGCTTCTTAATGCGAATGCTTCCCATGAATTGAGAAAGGAATATCTCCGATAACTGGGAAAAAGGAGCTAATGGAACGAGGCTTTAATCCCCGGAACCACGTACGAGCTGCTTCCTTCAATGTTAAGGAGAAATCCCTACACATGATTTCTGATCCATGTCCCTCCAACTCCATGAGAGACCTGTATGTTTCTAGGTGCTCAAGAGGATCACCAGTACCCGTATACGGGGTGATAACAGGCGTTCGATACTTTTTAGGTAACGGTGCCTCCATTACCTCGCTAGTAAAGGGAGACTCGGATTGATGTATCGCCGCCATGATGGTAGATGGCCGATTTGCCTGGTATCGCTGTTCCATGACATCAAAACGATCATGGATTCTTTTGAGATCTCCTTCCCATGGTAGGGTATAGCTTGATGTTTCGGCAGTGGAGCCCTGAGGCTGAGGTTGTCGAGACGAACTAGAATGTATAGAATGTGGAGACGGCACAGGGAGATGGCTGCCAAGTGGTGGGACATGTGGTTCATCCATAGAATGTCTGGAAGCCACTGGTATGGGTTCGGTGGTAACCCTTCGGAGGGTTGTCTCTGCGGTTCAGGGAAATGCTGATCAAGCCGATTTGACAGGGCCTGAACTCCGGCATTTAGAGTCAGAAGAGTGTTTCTGAGGAAACGCAAGAAATCGTCTTGATTTCCAGAAGCCTCTAATAATGGGTTTGTTGATGGCATATTCGGTGCTCCTTGAGGGATATTCGTCGACGTGGGTGGAAGAGCAGGTACGGATTCCGTCTCATCGGGCGGAGGTGGTGCCTGCCTTGAAGTCGAAGGATGAACAGCCTTTTTAGGAGGCATCGCGGAAGGATTTTGATCGGTAGAACGATTGATTTTGACGATCAAGTCGTTCCCACAGACGGCGCCAAACTGTTAACGTCAGATTTTGTAACTGGATCCTCCGGACGTTCAATTTCTCTCCAACAGATACTTCCTCCGCCGGACCTGAAACAAGACAGAAAGCAACTAAGGGTGGCTGGTGTCCAGCCGTTAGCCCTCCGATGCTTAAGTCAGGCCGAAGCAAGAAGAAGAATAACCAGGCAAAAACAGGCCAGAGATTGAATATTGTGTACCTTTCTTTTAATGGAGTCATCTCTTTATATAGATCTGAAGCGATCCAATCTGTTACGTAAGATATCGAGATCCCGCTGATGTCGTGTACGATACCGAAATCCCGCTGATTTCATGGGACAAGATCCTTATCCTTAGAGGCAAGATCTAACCCAATGACTTCTTCCGGCAATCACGTTTCTTGATAGCAATCCCTTGAGATTCGGAACCACAAGAGAAGATAAGCCCAAAATCGACCTATACGGGCTGCTGGTAGGCGTAGCAGTAGCGCTGATCACTCACGTAAAGCCGGAAGCCGTAGTTGGAGTCATAGCCGGCGAAAAGGAAGGAGACGCCGAAAGGGCGGAGACCACCGCCCTCGGTGTAGCCCTGCTTGGTGTCGCAGAGGGATTGGACAAGCTGCTCGACGGGAATCGGGTGATGGACTACGAAAACCGTCCAAACCAAAAATAAAGACTCATGATTGCTCTGATTCGGGAGCTGCTCGTGTCAGGAATGTTCGCATTCAGGAGATACGACCCCTTCTGATGAGCACGAGCCGAGCTGCTCGCATCGGGATATGCGACCCCTTCTGACGAGCACGAGCCGAGCTGCTCGCATACGGGAGATGCGACCCCTTCTGACGAGCACGAGCCGAGCTGCTCGCATCAGGGAGATGCGACCCCTTCTGACGAGCACGAGCTGAGCCGCTTGCACTCCAGATGTGCGACCCCTTATCACGAGCACGAGCTTGACTACTCGCATTCATTATGTGCCGCGATCCTTCACTTCTCGCTAGACTATATTTGCCTACAACAATATATATATATATATATATATATATGTGTGTGTTGAGCTCTTAATTGTGTATATTCTAACCCCAATTCATCACTCATTGTGCAAGGTTTATATGGTTTGTAAGCTAATTCAATGCATGTTTGGTGACTACAGGATTGAGGGTAGACTCTACTCAATTGAAGACATAAAGAGCCCACTCGGGATCATTCTGATGAAGAATGTTTGAGGACCAAAGAAGAAAAGAAAGAAAGAACTAAAGAAGAGAAGAAAGCAGACGAAAGAAAGGAAGAAAATAAGAGGAAAATGAAGCTGACCGGTCGTGACCGGTCGGCCAAGGAAGCCAGACCGGTCAATGACCGGTCAGCCATGTATATTGGGTATTATTGAAGGGGACCGACCGGTCATGACCGGTCGGTCATTGGTGCTGGAAAAATGTCGAAGGCGTCCGACCGGTCATGACCGGTCGGACATGCTTGCTGGACCAAGAAGGAATAGGCCCGACCGGTCATGACCGGTCGGTGATGTTTGCTGGAGTGTTTTCACTTGAGGCCGACCGGTCTTGACCGGTCGGCCATGCGTATAAACTTAGAAACTGCTAATTTCTTCCCGATTTTCTCTGCGCTGCGTAAGAGTTTCGCAAATTCCCGATTATTCCGACGTTGTGGAGCTTCCAGACTATAAAAGGACACCTAGGGATCGTTCCTAGGGCATCCTAGAAGGGTTCAAGCGAGGTTGGAGGCTGTGGAAGTGAAGATTGGAGTTTCACAACTCCTTTTGGTTTGCTTTGCTGTTTTTATGCTTTTTGTAGTTGTTTCATGTTTCCTTGGATCATGAGCAGCTAAACCTCTTAGCTAGGGCTAAGAGGTGAAGCTTGTAGTGTATCCAAGATGTTTTAATTCGTAGTTAAGTGGTTTTCAATTTGGAATTCATGATTATGAACTAAGGTTTGAAGTTTATACAAGTTTTTAAGTAATTTCTCTTAGTCTTGTGATGACTCATGGATGTTTGGATGGATTACTTATCTTCTTAATTTATTTGCAACGGTCTAGACCTGTATGATCCGAGGAATTGGAGTGCGCTCTAGTACCAAGCTCTTCATAAAGGGACTTCATGCCAAAGTTCTAGTTTTGGTTGATTATCTGGAATATGTATGGACTGTGCATATAATTTGAATCCAGTTCAAATCATGATCTAGCCTTGTCTTGTGAGAAGACTTGAGGATGGTTATGGTAGGGAATTGGACCTATAGAAAAGGTGAATGACCTATGCAATGAGCATGCTCAGATCAGCCTAGAGTTGAGTGAACTTTATGCACAGAACTTACATGTTACAGACTTCTGGTTTAACAGTTCTATCATCCGACTAGATAGACCTGACTGGTAATTCTAGTTGAGAGAATGGGAAACCACAGCGGATTGAACATCGAGGATTACTACAAGTGAATCCTCGAACCCCTAGTGCCTTCTTATAATTGTTTACATTCAATTTAGCTTAAACTGTTAATCATACACATTCTATTCAAACTTTGATTGTTAGCTTCAATAGAAACTTGTGGATGAATTTGTGACATCCTACATAAGTCCCTGTGGATCGACCTCGGTATTACCGAGTTTATTACTACATCGCAACCCTACACTTGGGGAAGCGAACAAGTTTTTGGCGCCGCTGCCGGGGATTTTGACGGTTTTCACAAATTTCTGAAATTAGTATCTATTTAGGACTCTTTTAGATTATTAGAACTAACTTAGTTTGTTTATTTGATTTTTTTTTTTTTCAAGGATTTTTAGGAAGCTGAAGAAGATTCAAGGATTTCAAGTGCGAATCAGGTTCTATCCTTCTAAAACCTTACTCTTCTCCTTCTCCTAGTCATTCTTATTTTATTCATCTCTTGTAGAGTGGGTGGGGACTCCTTTTGGATCTCTGAAAGGTCGGCCTTTTTGCCACCTGGATTCCTATTGGTCGGCTCTGCCGTCTTGGATCACCTTGTGCTCAGGGATTTCTTTTCTCATCTCTACTTCTCTTTCTCCTTTTTCTGTGTCTTTTCTCAAAAGATTCAAAGAGTGGGTGGGGTGTTCTCTGAACCCCTATTGACCAGGAGAAATCGGTCTCTATCTTTGTTTTTGGCCTAGCCATTGCAAGACACCTTGTGCTTCGGTCTTAGAGAAGAGTAAAGAAAAAGAAGGAAGAATTCTTTTTCCTTTCTTTTGTTTCTTATTTTTGATTTTGCATGCCACATTGGGCTCGGGATTCCAATAACCGACTCATAAGTGAAGGGGGGATAGTAGAAGGGATTGATAGAGAGCCACGTGCTAGGAGACATCTAAATTCTCCAATTTTATCTGAAAGTATGGCTACAAATCAACCTAACCCGGTTCAAAATCAAACCGAAACAGGGGAGAATGTGGTTGAGAATGTTCCCCGACCTAGGACTTTACGTGATTTCTTGCAACCTGCAAGAACAAGCACGCCCTCATGCATAGTATTTCCACCAAATGCAGGGAATGTGGATTTAAAACCGGGAGTGATCAATCTTCTCCCTAAATTCCATGGTTTAGACAGTGAAAGTGCCTATCAACACTTTAGGGAGTTTGATGAGGTAATCACCACCATGCACTTTGCAAATGTGACTGAAGATGTAGTAAGACTTAAATTCTTCCCTTTCACTCTTAAGGATAAAGCCAAGGGTTGGCTGTATGCATTAAGGCCAAGATCAATCGGGTCATGGAACGATATGCACAGAGAATTTATAAAAAAATTCTTCCCTACCCACAAAACGAACATGCTTAAGCGCCTTATCATGAACTTTGCCCAAAAGGAGGATGAAACCTTTTCCCAATGTTGGGAGAGATTCAAGGACCTATTAAATGCATGCCCACATCATGGCTATGAAAATTGGCGGATTATAAGTTTTTTCTATGAAGGACTGATTCCATCCATGCGCCAATTTATAGAGATGATGTGTAATGGGGAGTTCATGAATAAGGAAGCTGATGAAGCATGGGATTATCTGGAAGAATTGGCTGAAAGTGCACAATCTTGGGACACACCTAAACCAACAAATTCCAAGATTGGCCAACAAAAGGAAAAGGGAGGAATGTATGTCCTATCAGAAGAAGATAGCATAAGTGCACGGTTGGCTAGCCTTACAAGAAAGGTCGAAGCCATGGAATTAAGGAAAGGAGAAACAATCAACTCTACTGAGGTTGAAACTGTTTGTGGAATTTGTGCTGGAAATCAACATGCTACACCCGATTGTCCCACAATTTCAGCAGTCCAAGGCATCTTACAAGAACAAACAAATGCCATAAACAGTTATCAGCAGCAATATGGTGCTCCAAACTCAAACACGTATAATCCTAATTGGAAGAACCATCCCAACTTCAGTTGGAAGAATGGGCCCAATGCAAATGCAAACAACACTCCAAAAGTATCACTAGAAGAGATGTTGGGTGCATTTGTATCAGTCCAGAATGAGCAAAACAAGACAAACTCTCTAAAAATAGATGGGTTCATGCAAGAGCAATTGAAATTCAATCAAAACTCAAACCAAGCCATCAATGAATTGAAAACATCTTTGGCTAGAGTTGAAGCTCACCTTAGTGTTAGAGAGAAGGGCACACTCCCTGCCCAACCTCTTCCTAATCCAAGGACCCAATATGAGATACAAGATGCAAGCTCATCCTCCCACCATACGGAACATGTCCAAGCTATCACCACTTTGAGAAGTGGGAAAGAAATTGATAAATCCAATCCGGTGAAGGCCCCCAAGCCTAAGGATCCGGAAATTCCCAAAGAGGATGATAGCCCAAACAATATTCCACAGGAGAAAGAACCGGAAAGACAATACAAGCCGGTTGCCCCATTTCCACAAAGGTTGATTTCACCTAAACCTTTAGATAAAAATCTGGAGATTCTGGAAGTTTTCAAGCAGGTGAAGATCAACATTCCGCTGTTGGATGCAATAAAACAAATACCATCTTATGCCAAATTTTTAAAGGAATTGTGTACAATCAAAAGGAAACATAATGTTCACAACAAAGTGCTTTTGGCTGAGAATTTGAGTGCCATCATCAAACAAGAGGTGCCCCAAAAATACAAAGATCCGGGTAGTCCAACCATATCATGCATCATAGGAGACTACCAGATTAAACAAGCCCTACTCGACTTGGGGGCAAGTGTGAATCTCATTCCATACTCGGTCTACGAACAACTTGGGTTAGGAGAATTGAAACCCACCAAAACCACACTCCAACTTGCTGATAGATCCATCCGGATACCGAGAGGAATGGTAGAGGATGTTCTAGTTCAAGTTGATAAATTCTACTATCCAGTAGATTTTATTGTCTTGGACACACATCCCGTGATAGGCACCGGTACTCAAATTCCTGTCATACTTGGAAGGCCGTTTCTAGCTACCTCAAACGCCATTATCAATTGTAGAAACGGACTGGTACAAATGTCCTTTGGAAATATGACTCTTGAGCTTAATATATTTGAGTTATGCAAACAACCGCGGGAAGTTGATGATGATATCCACAAACTAAACATGATCGAATCATTCGTGGAAGATACAATCCCCTTGTCACTATTTTCCGACCCTTTAGAGGCATGTGTGGCCCATCTCCATGATATGAATGATAATACAACACAAGAGATGGATGCCATTCTAGATGTGATGCTGGTGCGTGAAAATAAAAGATGGAGGGCCCCAATTGAACCTTTACCTATAAATGAGAACAAGGCCCTCCCATCCAACATTAAGGCACCAAAACTCGACCTAAAACCATTGCCAAGTGAGCTAAAATATGTCTATTTAGGTCGAGATGAGACATATCCAGTGGTGATTTCTTCCCACTTGGATGAGGAACAAGAGAGTAGGCTAATAGCCACTCTATTAGAGCACAAGAGTGCCATCGGATGGACAATTGCGGATCTCAAAGGCATAGACCCACTGATTTGCACTCACCGCATACATCTTGAGGAAAACGCAAAGACATCCCGGCAACCACAAAGACGACTAAATCCAAATATGAAGGATGTGGTTAAGGCCGAAGTGGTGAAACTATTGGATGTAGGTATCATTTACCCAATATCTGATAGCCAATGGGTGAGCCCAACTCAAGTGGTACCAAAGAAATCCGGAATAACCATCATAGCCAATGCCAATAATGAACTCGTACCAACTAGAGTCACTACCGGTTGGAGAATGTGCATTGACTACAGGAAGCTAAACACTGTCACGAGGAAAGACCATTTCCCCCTACCGTTTGTTGATCAGATTTTAGAACGGTTGGCGGGTCATTCCCACTTTTGCTTTCTTGATGGCTATTCAGGGTACAACCAAATAGAAATTGCCCGTGAAGATCAAGAAAAGACTACATTCACATGTCCATTCGGTACTTTCGCCTATCGACGAATGCCGTTTGGACTATGTAATGCCCCTGCCACCTTTCAGCGTTGCATGATGAGCATCTTTTCTGACATGGTGGGGACCATTCTTGAAGTCTTCATGGATGATTTTTCTGTATTTGGTTGTAACTTTGATGAGTGCCTCAAACACTTGAAATCTGTGCTAAAAAGATGTGAAGAGAAGAACCTTGTTCTCAATTGGGAAAAGTGTCACTTCATGGTTCAAAAGGGAATTGTACTTGGTCACATCGTTTCACAAAATGGAATTGAGGTGGACAAGGCGAAAATTGATCTTATCTCTAACCTCCCACCACCCAAAAGCATACGTGATATACGGTCCTTTTTAGGACACGCAGGATTTTATAGACGGTTCATAAAGGATTTCAGTTCACTCTCTCGTCCTTTATGCAACCTACTTCAAAAGGAAAATTCATTTGAGTGGAGTGAAGAATGTCAAAATACCTTTACCACCCTTAAAGGCATGTTGACATGCGCCCCAATAATGCAACCACCTGATTGGAGCCTTCCTTTTGAGATTATGTGCGATGCTAGCGACTATGCTATTGGGGCCGTGTTAGGCCAAAGAAAAGATAAAAAGCCATGTGTTATCTACTATGCAAGTAGAACCCTAAACTCAGCCCAGGCAAACTACACCACTACTGAAAAGGAACTTTTAGCAGTAGTTTTTGCCTTGGAAAAGTTTAGATCCTACTTGATTGGATCCAAGATCATCGTATTCACTGACCATGCCGCGCTTAAGTATCTTCTCTCTAAGAAGGATGCTAAACCACGGTTATTAAGATGGATCCTCCTACTCCAAGAATTCGACTTAGAAATACGTGATAAGAAAGGAGTAGAGAATGTAGTAGCTGACCACCTCTCTCGACTTGTCCTCACTGATTCCCCTGAAACGACTGCAATCAATGACATGTTTCCTGATGAACAACTTTTTGCTGTTTCCCAATTGCCATGGTATGCGGACATTGCTAATTATCTTGCTACAGGTACAATTCCTACATATTGGAAAAAGCAAGATAAGGATAGATTCTTCTCAGAGGTACGGAAATTTCTATGGGACGACCCATACTTGTTCAAGTATTGTCCCGACCAAATCATAAGGAGATGTGTCCCAGATAATGAGCAACAAAGTATCATCTCCTTCTGTCATTCTCAAGCATGTGGTGGCCATTTTTCAGCCAAAAAGACCACAGCGAAAATTCTGCAATGTGGGTTTTATTGGCCCACCATGTTCAAAGACACACATGAGTTTTGCAAAGCATGTGAACCTTGTCAGAAACTAGGAGGAATCTCCCGTAGAAATATGATGCCACTTAATCCCATTTTAATTATCGAAATTTTTGATTGTTGGGGCATCGATTTCATGGGCCCATTCCCATCTTCTTTTGGAAATTTATACATCTTACTTGCTGTTGATTATGTCTCCAAATGGGTCGAGGCCATTCCTTGCCGGAATAATGACCATAAAACGGTCATTCGATTTTTAAAAGAAAATATTCTTTCCCGGTTTGGAACACCTCGAGTCATCATAAGTGATGGAGGGTCTCACTTTTGCAATCGCCCTTTTGCAGCCTTAATGAAGAAATATGGCGTTACACACAAAGTGAGCACTCCCTATCACCCACAAACTAGTGGACAAGCTGAGATATCCAATAGGGAGATTAAACACATTTTGGAGAAAACGGTGAATCCCGATCGCAAGGATTGGTCACTTCGACTTACCGATGCGCTTTGGGCTTACCGTACTGCCTTTAAAACCCCTATTGGAATGTCTCCCTATAGACTTGTCTATGGGAAGGCTTGTCACCTACCTGTGGAATTGGAAAATAAGGCATATTGGGCTATTAAGAAGATGAATTTCAATTCTGACAAGGCAAGCTCGTTACGCAAACTACAATTGAATGAACTTGCAGAAATCCGGAATGACGCTTATGAGAATGCGAGAATTTACAAGGAAAAGACGAAGATATTCCATGATAAGAATATTCTTCGCAAGACATTCACAATCAACCAAAAAGTCCTTATGTATAATTCTCGCTTACATCTATTTTCGGGAAAACTAAAATCTCGATGGACCGGTCCCTACATTGTGCAAACTGTCTATCCGTATGGGACTGTCGAGCTGTTGAATCCGAGGAACGGCAACATTTTCAAAGCAAATGGGCAGCGATTAAAGCCGTTCTTTGAGAATTTTCCTTCAGAAGGTATGTCCATACCCCTGAATGATCCTGTGTATCAGGATGATTGATCTCCTAGTCTGATGGAGGTATAGAGTAGTTAGGATTAGGACTTTGCTGCTTTTGTTTTCGTTTTCATAGGTTTGTTAGAAGGAGGAAGATTTCCAATGTTCACTCTCTCAGGTAATATCATTCCTCACTCCCTTTTATTTTCAAATTGCTCTCATGTTTTGCTCATTGTGCATCTTTTACATTGAGGACAATGCACGATTTGGTTGGGGGGTGTAGGACCGCTTGGATGAATCCAGCATTTTGCAACATCTCAAGCAATTATGTGGAAATTTTTCGATTTTTTTCAAAAATTCGAAACTCTTTTGGAAAACATTGGTTCTACGCATTCGAGTTGATATGAGCATAAGAGGAGGAGATATGAAGTGTATAAGGCTGGGTGTCTGGAATCTCTCATTGCATAATGGTTTTATATGAGAACTCCCCTATTTTTGTGATTGATAGAAAATCTGAACACTTTTACACCTAGTTCACATTACACGATTTTCATGAGTTGAAGGGATTATGTGATTTAGGGATGAGTTAGACTTTGAATTAAGGTATTGAGAAATCAGGCCGGGGTACTTTGTCCATCCTTGTCCATGGGAAAATAATGAAAGATATGGATTTCTAAAAATCCTATCTAATTTAAAAAGAAAAAGGAAAAGGAAGGATGAAATTGGGAATGTGGAAAAACGGTGGAAAATTCCGATTAGGGCTACCTACTACCAGCCGGGGGATGGTCTACCCGTAACCAAAGCCGGAAATGGGACGTAGTGTGAAAGTCGTCGGAAGGACGGTAAGGCAATTTCCTGTCATTGGCTTGATGTGGCTCTATGTACCTTGAGTTCTATAGTCTAGTTAATCTATGAAGAAGATAATCCTAGAAACTCGTGGAATGAATTTTCACTACCCACACTAGGATGAATTTGTTCAATTTCCTCTATTTATCAACCAATTAGTGGGAATCTCATATAAATGCCTATCATGACTTGAGGATTTATGGTGCCAACCTTTGACGCCTAATCTTTCTGAATCTTACACTTATGAACCCTGGAATGTATAAAAGGATGGTTTCTGAAAGAGAGTTGAGTTTAGAAGAACAATTAGCTTCACGCATGTTTTGCTCGGGACTAGCAAAATGCTGGTTGGGGGGTGTGTTGAGCTCTTAATTGTGTATATTCTAACCCCAATTCATCACTCATTGTGCAAGGTTTATATGGTTTGTAAGCTAATTCAATGCATGTTTGGTGACTACAGGATTGAGGGTAGACTCTACTCAATTGAAGACATAAAGAGCCCACTCGGGATCATTCTGATGAAGAATGTTTAAGGACCAAAGAAGAAAAGAAAGAAAGAACTAAAGAAGAGAAGAAAGCAGACGAAAGAAAGGAAGAAAATAAGAGGAAAATGAAGCTGACCGGTCGTGACCGGTCGGCCAAGGAAGCCAGACCGGTCAATGACCGGTCAGCCATGTATATTGGGTATTATTGAAGGGGACCGACCGGTCATGACCGGTCGGTCATTGGTGCTGGAAAAATGTCGAAGGCGTCCGACCGGTCATGACCGGTCGGACATGCTTGCTGGACCAAGAAGGAATAGGCCCGACCGGTCATGACCGGTCGGTGATGTTTGCTGGAGTGTTTTCACTTGAGGCCGACCGGTCTTGACCGGTCGGCCATGCGTATAAACTTAGAAACTGCTAATTTCTTCCCGATTTTCTCTGCGCTGCGTAAGAGTTTCGCAAATTCCCGATTATTCCGACGTTGTGGAGCTTCCAGACTATAAAAGGACACCTAGGGATCGTTCCTAGGGCATCCTAGAAGGGTTCAAGCGAGGTTGGAGGCTGTGGAAGTGAAGATTGGAGTTTCACAACTCCTTTTGGTTTGCTTTGCTGTTTTTATGCTTTTTGTAGTTGTTTCATGTTTCCTTGGATCATGAGCAGCTAAACCTCTTAGCTAGGGCTAAGAGGTGAAGCTTGTAGTGTATCCAAGATGTTTTAATTCGTAGTTAAGTGGTTTTCAATTTGGAATTCATGATTATGAACTAAGGTTTGAAGTTTATACAAGTTTTTAAGTAATTTCTCTTAGTCTTGTGATGACTCATGGATGTTTGGATGGATTACTTATCTTCTTAATTTATTTGCAACGGTCTAGACCTGTATGATCCGAGGAATTGGAGTGCGCTCTAGTACCAAGCTCTTCATAAAGGGACTTCATGCCAAAGTTCTAGTTTTGGTTGATTATCTGGAATATGTATGGACTGTGCATATAATTTGAATCCAGTTCAAATCATGATCTAGCCTTGTCTTGTGAGAAGACTTGAGGATGGTTATGGTAGGGAATTGGACCTATAGAAAAGGTGAATGACCTATGCAATGAGCATGCTCAGATCAGCCTAGAGTTGAGTGAACTTTATGCACAGAACTTACATGTTACAGACTTCTGGTTTAACAGTTCTATCATCCGACTAGATAGACCTGACTGGTAATTCTAGTTGAGAGAATGGGAAACCACAGCGGATTGAACATCGAGGATTACTACAAGTGAATCCTCGAACCCCTAGTGCCTTCTTATAATTGTTTACATTCAATTTAGCTTAAACTATTAATCATACACATTCTATTCAAACTTTGATTGTTAGCTTCAATAGAAACTTGTGGATGAATTTGTGACATCCTACATAAGTCCCTGTGGATCGACCTCGGTATTACCGAGTTTATTACTACATCGCAACCCTACACTTGGGGAAGCGAACAATATATATATATATATATATATATATATATATATATATATATATATATTAGAGAGAGAGAGAGAGAGAGAGGGTGCTGGTCTCTGGGGAACTAGACCGCATGAGACCTTACTTACGGTCTTAAGTGGTGGACATTCCTCCCAGGTGTGTTGACGTCACCGAGTTCTATGGGCCCCACTACGATGTATGTCTTATATACGCACCGTCTATTCATTTTGCAAGATCATTTTAGAGCATGAGCCCAAAAATGATGCAGATCCAAATCTCAAGTAGACCACACCAGAGAAAGCATTGTGGATAATGATTCCCACTGTTGAAACCTTCATAGGGCCCACAATGATGTTTATTTACCATCCAACGTGTTCATAAGGTCATACGAACCTGGATGAAGGGAAAAATTAAAAAACAAATAACATATTGATCCAAAATTTCTGTGACCCTAAAGAAGTTTTCAATGTTAGACTTTCAAGGTGTGATTATTTTTCCCTCTAACAATTCATTTAATGGCCATAAATTGGATAGTTGGATGGAACTAGGATTGGAACAATTACAATTAGAGCATTTTTAGAGCTGTCACCGAACAGGCTTAAGGGCCTAGCTTGTTTGGGCTGAGATTGGATTAAAACTTCGCGGCTCAGCCTGGGCCTAAAATTGAAGGTCGTTTAATGATTTGGGAGGCCTAGAACAGACTGGGGGTAAAAGCCATTGGCCCATCTTGACTAATCCAGCCCATCCTTTCAAGATTTAAAGGCCATTTTGCATAATAGATCACAGTACATCTGTATTATATATAATGTGAATAGTATTTATGAGCCCTTGAGGCCCATTTTCCTATTATTTCCATGTGAGTAGCCCATTTATCGGGTCATGAATCACCCTCTGGATTCTGAAAATTGTATTAGAGGCGAGATTCCAGGTCTTGTTGATCCTTTTTTGTGCTGAAATCAATAGCACTAGAGTTGGGATCATTTTCTTTCCTCCCACTTCTAGAGCTATCTTCGAGGTTGACATTCATGGACCCAAAACCCCTATTTTTTGGGATTTTCAAATTTGATGTTGCATCCGTATCTAGTGCTTTGGTTGAAGTGCAAAATGAGGAAGACCTGGCTGCTGTTGAAAATCCCACTAGCTCTTCATAGGTCATGCGCCTATTTGCTCGCTCAATGCATTCTTATATTCCTCGCCTTAGTGGTCAGGTGAAGATTGGGAATAGGCAGCATAAAGTATCCATTTTGAAATTGGTTGGAGCTCCCTTGGGTGGTACTACTTGCATTATCCCTACAGGTAAGCCGCCCTTCCTTACTTGTGTTGGGTCCCTTCTCATGTTGAGGTGGAACCCACATGTGTGGGCTTAAGTCTTTTTGTGCCACATGTGCGAGGGGTGTGTTGGTCTTTTGGCTAAGCAAGTAAAATGAGAAAAGATGGTCTTTTACTAGTAAGAGGTAGCAACACGAAAAAGGTGGTTTTCTTTCTTCGAGAAAAAGAGGAGAAAGAAAAGAGAAAAGGGGTTTTGAAGAAAAGGAGATCAAGAGCCTTCTACCGCCGAAATCTCTACATTCGGATTCACGAAGCTCATCCACAACGCCGGTTTCTTCGATTATCTTCTCTAAGGATTTTGTTGGGGATTTTCTACAATCCCTAGTTAGTGAAAAACTCATCTCTTTCATGTTGCTTGTAATCTATCATTGGGTGATGTAGTTTGGATATCTAAGAGAGGTCTCTTAATGATTGTACTTCCATTATTTTCATTATAGTAGATTTATGTCAAATTAGGTCCCGTGGCTTTCTCCTTCACATCGGAGGGTTTTCCACATAAAAAATCTTACTGTCTCTTGCATCTTACATATTAGATCATTTGCTTGTTTGTGTTGGAAGTGATCATCATCCATTAATCTTTTCGTATAATTTTTTTTATGGGTTAGCTCACACACCCGTTGTTAGTACACCCACCCACCCCTGTTAGTCACATCACAATGTTAGCCACCCCCACTATGGGAATCGATACCATGACCTCAATGTTAAAATGAGGCTATTTTTCCATATAGTTAATCCCATTGATTTGCACATAAAAGGGAAAGGAGTATGTGGTTTCTCAACAAGTGGTATCAGAGATTCAAATTTGGTTTTAATTATTTCGTGTGTAAATTATAGAGGCGAGCACAAGTCAAATAAATAGATTGAATGGAAACAATTAGATAATTGGAAAGCCAAGATGGAAGACTTTGTAGGGAATCGTAGAGACAAACGCTGAATAGAATCAAATAAGCAAAAGGTAAAATGCAAACAAGCAATCCAGAGAACACATGAATTTACGAGTCTAACTGGCCCATCTGGAAGGCTAAGATAGAGGACCTGCTGTATTGCAAAGACCTATATGCACCGATCATAGGTGAAATTGCGAAATTAGCAGATATGTTCGTTGATGAGTGGAAAAGGCCGGACCATAAGGCAATGGGGTTCATCAGACAGTGGTTGGATGATACCGTGTTCTACCACGTATCTACAGAAACCTCTGCCTCTAACCTATGACATAAATTAGAAGGGTTGTACAAGAGGAAAATAGCCAAAAATAAAATCTTACTTATTAGAAAACTAGTGAACCTGAAGTACAAAGAGAATTGTTAGTAGCTGAGGACATGAATGAGGTGAGCAGCATCGTGAACCAACTCTTCACCGTGAAGATAGTCCCGAGACAATGAGCTACAAGCCTTACTATTACTTAGCTCGCTGCCTGATAGCTGGGACATATTGATTATGTCTTTAAGCAACTCCACACCTAAAGAAAAGGTGTTCATGGACCAAGTTACGAGTTGTCTTCTCAATGAGGAAACAAGAAGAAATTTCCAGGGCTCATCTCAGCAGGAGGCCCTGATGTCAGAAGAATAGGGGTGAAGAAAGCAAAGAAAGGGTTATAACCACAATAAATCCAGGGGTAAGTCGAAATCCAAAAAAGAAGTGAAGCGCTAGAATTGTGGCAAGATGTGCTACTACCAGAATGAGTGTCGCAAAGATAAGGAGAAAAAAAAACAAAGGGAAGGAGAAAGAAGAGACATACTCTACTATAGTCGCCTCTGATGGCGATATGTTTGTGATACTCTCGGTCAAATATGATGAGTGTCTCACTGCTACGTGTCAGGACTCATATTGGGTGGTTAACATGAGAGTGTCATATCACGCTACTCCACACAGACAATACTTCACAAGCTACAGGTCAAGTGACTACGGCATAATGAAGATGGAGAATTTTGATATATCCAAGATTGTGGGAATATGTGATATACATGTAAAGACCGATATGGGCTACACATTAGTGTTGAAAGATGTGAGGCATGTTTCCGACATTCGCCTCAACATAATATCAGCAAGAAGGTTGGATGATGATGGCTATGGGAGCCACTTTGTTGATAGGCATTAGAAGCTCATCAATGGTTCATTGATTGTAGCGAGAGGGAAGAAGTATTTCTCCCTATACAAGACAAGTGTAACCATCTACAAGGGTGAGTTGAACGCTGCAGAAAACTCGGCTATGAACGTGTGGCATAGGCGGCTAGGCCACATGAGCGAGAAATGGCTTCAGCTATTGACGAAGAAGCAGCTCCTCCCAGACATGATAAGTATACCTCTGAAAACTTGTTTTGATTATTTATCTGGAAAACAACATAGAGTATCCTTTGTTAAAACGGTTTCTCATGTTAATAAGTTAAACACATTAAATTTGGTTTATTCTGATATATGTGGTCTAATGAGGACTAAAACCTTGGGTGGGGCTACGTATTTTATTACATTAATAGATGATGCATCTAGGAGGGTTTGGGCATATGCATTAAAAACCAAAGACCATGTCTTTGAGGTTTTTAAAAACTTTCATGCCATGGTAGAGAGAGAAATGGGTAGACCATTAAAGTGCATTCATACTAATAATGGAGGAGAATACACTTAGGCATTTGATGAATATTGTAAGACCTGGATATATGAAATGAACAGACGGTACCCAAGACCCCCCAATATAATGGTGTAGCTAAGAGAATGAATTGCACCATTGCAAAGAGAATCAGATGCATACTTTTTCATGCCAAGCTACCTAAGATGTTTTGGGGGAAAGCAATGTGTACAACTGTATATTTGATAAATAGGTCTCCTTCAGCTCCATTAAATAGAGAGGTTCCTGAAAAAGTATGGACTGAACAGAATGTATCCTACAGTCATTTTAGAGTGTTTCGATGTCAGGCATCTGTTCATATTCCAAGAGACGAGAGGTCTAAGCTAGATAGAAAGATCAGGCATTGTGTCTTTCTAGGGTATGCAAATGAGAAGTTCAGCTATAGGATGTGAGATCCGGTTGAAAAGAAGATAGTCAAGAGCAGAGATGTAGTTTTCTTTAAAGATTAATGTGTTGAAGATATTGAAAAGCCAGACAAGACACAACCTAGTTCAAGTAAGCTGGTTGATACGAATCCAATCACTCCTCCCTTGGTGCCTGATGATGGGGGAGTACAACATGATGCAAGGGACGATGGTATTCCTACAGAAGATGAACCAGGAGAGTAGCCCCCTCTTAATCCACCTATTGAGCCATAGGTGAGGAGGTCATCTAGGGAGAGACAGTCATCCAAGAGGTACTCATCCCATGAGTATATTATGCTTACAAATGGGGGCGAGCCAAAAGACTACACTGAAGTCATATCTGATATGCATAAGATGGAGTGGTTGAAATCTATGTAAGAGGAGATGGAATCATTGCATAAGAACCACAGTACCAGTTGGTAAAATTGCCTAAGGGCGAGAAAGCTCTAAGCAACAAATGGGTGTTTAGAAAGAAGGAAGAGCAAAAGAGTTCACAGCAGAGGTTCAAGGCCAGACTGGTGGTGAAAGGCTTTGGACAGAAAAAAGAGGTTGATTTCGATGAAATATTCCCACCGGTGGTGAATATTAGATCCATTCGGATGTTGCTTGGTTTGGTTGCAAGCATGGACCTAGAGATAGAATAGCTAGATGTCAAAACAACATTTCTCCATGGTAATATAAAAAAGGAGATATACATGACGCAACTAGAGGATTTCAAAATCAAAGGTAAGAAACATATGGTGTGTAAGCTAAAGAAGAGCTTGTATGGGCTAAAGCAAGCTCTAAGGCAATAGTACAAGAAGTTTGACTCGTTGATGTTGAAGCATGGGTATGACAGAACGGAGTCAGACCACTGTGTGCTCACATGAAGATTCTTGGATGGTGACTTTTTCATCCTATTGCTATGTGTTGATGACATGCTCATCATGGGAAAAGACATAAAGAAGATTAACAGGCTGAAATCAGAGTTGGGCAAGTCTTTTGCGATGAACGACTTGGGCTTAGCCAAATAGATTCTAGGAATGGAAATCACTCGTGACAGAAGTAGCAAAAAGCTATGGTAGTCACAAGAGAGGTATATTGAAAAGGTCGTATAGAGATTCAATATGAAGACAACGAAGTCAGTCAGTTTCTCCACTCGATGGTCACTTCAAATTAAGCAACAGGCAATGTCCCAAGACCAAGGAAGAGTTGGGAAAGATGTAGAAGATACCCTACACTTTAACAGTAGGAAGTTTGATGTTTGTAATGATGTGTACACGCCCAAACATGGCATATGCGGTTGGTGTTATGAGCCGATATATTGTCAATACCGACAAAGAACACTGGGCAATAATGAAGTGGATACTACAGTATCTGAGGGGCTCATCAAAGTTGAGCCTATGCTTCGATGAAAGAAAGTCTGTATTGGAAAACTACATAGATGCAAACATGGTAGACGACATAGAATCCAGGAAATCTACATCGGGGTACTTGTTTACATTTGCAATGGGAGTAGTGTCATGGCAGAGCAAGCTACAGAAGTGTGTAGTATTTTTTACGATAGAAGCCGAGTATATTGCAGTCACAGAAACATGTAAGGAGATGTTTTGGATGAAACGGTTCTGACAGGAATTCAGCCTGAAGCAGGATAAGAACATGGTCTATTTTAATAGCCAGAGTGTAATACACTTGAGCAAGAATCCAAGCTACCATTTCAAGTCGAAGCACATTGAAGTTCAATAGCACTGGAGAAAAAGGTACTACAACTTGAGAAGATCCATACTGATGACATGGGTCAGTATGATGACTAAGGCATTGGCCAAGGGCAAATTCGTGGCTTGAAGAAGCCTGGTAAGCATGAAGACAGTGAAGCCCACCTCCTGAGTCGGAAGGGGGAGATTTGATGGGGTATTCCTCAGGATGTGAGGAGAGATGTGTAGTGCGGGGGTCTTCGGGCGACCAACCATGGTGGTTCGGGTAACTAAAACTCAACCAAATTTCTAAGTTACTCGCCGGACTGTTTTGAACAATGTCGAGCGATCAAAGATTTGAGTTCAGGCGACTCAAACTCAAAAGAATTTTCTCTGTAACTCTCTAGAAATATTTGGCCAAGTTCGGGCGACCGAACCCACTCGAGTCGGTCGACCTACGACCGTGCGACTGCTTTACACAATTTTCTATTTTGTTTCTAATTCCAGCTTAAGTGCTATATAAGCACATGTTAATGCAAAATTAGGGTAGAACAAGACTCTACACACGTTTTAAAATAAGAGAGAGAGAGAGAGAGAGAGAGAGAGAGAGAGAGAGAGTGAAGAAGAAGAGATTAGAGAAAGAGAGAGAGAAGATCGGGTTCGTGACGTTCATCCACGACATTGGATTTGTTTGTAGCCTCTTCAAGGTTCTCAGTTAGGTGAGATCTCTTTATTTATCATTCTCTTTTATTGTAATCCACCCTTGGGGGTGAAAATATTAGATACGAGCGTGTTCTAAGCTCTTAATCATTGTGTAAAAATTCTTACATAGTGCATTTGTTGATTGAACGAGGTCTCATGGTTTTTACCTCTATTCTTAGAAGGGTTTTCATTTAAAAAGTCCTTTACATCGTGTGTGGTGATTGTTTGTTCATTGTTGTCCATTTATATACATAATTCAGTTGGTTAGGGATTACTAGATCCATCATATTGTGCATCCTTTCCCAACACTTTCCATGTTCGTTGCATGTGCCATACCCCATATTATATATTTCCATATTTTGTTATCTCTGGCGTGCAACTTTTTTTCTTTTCACCCACACACCCACACCCACCCACCCACCCCACCATGGGCACCCAATCCCTAGTCTTAGTGTGTAGCCTAACAAATGATAAGGCTAGTGTTTAGGTCTTATTGATGGGGTTTTCCTCCTCAGGACAAAGGAGAGAACTATGCAGTTTTGGATCTCAAGATCGGTCGGCCCCCCTAGCCGACCGGTCTGAAAATCGGCCTGGGAAGGCTTTGCACATTAGACATTTTTGTCTGTCCAGACCGGTCGTCCGACTGGTCTGAAATTAGCAGTTTCTCTCGAAACTCTCTGGACTGTTTTAGGTCATTACCGACCGATCGACCACCCTGGCCGACCGGTCAGCGGTGCGTGCAGACTGCTATACGTTGTTTCCTATTTTGGCTCCAACTCTTGCGCAAAGCTATATAATAGCTTCTAATTCGATATGGAGGTATCCTAATAGGTGTTCTACACATCCAAGGTGAGAGAGAGAGAGAGAGAGAGAGAGAGGAAGAAGAACTGATGAAGAGAGAGAGAGAGAGAGAGAGAGAGAGGAAGCTTATAGGAAGAAGAGATTTATGTGCGTGTAAGGTGATTTATAGCGCAGTCGTCATCTCAGGTTCTTCTACGTGCTCGTGCTCGGTGAGATCTCTCAGTTTCTAATTCCTTTTTATTATTATCCATCCCTGTGAGGGTGAAGAAGGTTGGATCCAAACAGGTTTTGCTTGTGATCAAAGTGTGTAAATAGTTCCCTACATAGTGGATTATTTCTCTGGACGAGGTTCCGTGGTTTTTACCTCTTTGAGGGTTTTCCACATAAAAATCTTATGTTCGTGTGGTTGACGATTTGATCTTGTTTAGTATATTATCATATCACATAATTCACATAGTTGGGGTGTGAGATTCTAAAGTTTTGTACAACGCACCCAACACGTATTACATGTATGGTGGCTTAAAAGTCACAACTAATGAGCAACTCAGATCTGGCCACGTTGGTGAATGAACTTGCTGGCTCAGGCGCGCAGGCCAAGCATAGTAACATTAGTTTGGAATGGGCCTAGGTTCTATTCCTCGGCCTGAGATAGGACAGCCTTGGCTTAGCCCATACCTGGCACTTTTGCTCTCGCTCGGGGGCCAGCCGAGAATAGTTACTTGGACTTGGACTGGGCTAGGTTTTACTCAACCTTGAGCAAGGAAGGCGCTTTCATAGCCCTACGTAGATATGCTCCACATGTCAACTAAGGATTAAAAATCGGCTTTAGTGTACCATATAGGTCACGATCGTAAGGCTGCAAGGGATTCCTCCATCCTCCAAATCCAAACGCGTACGGCATCTTGGACAGTTTATTTTAAGACCTAGCTCTAACAATCAATCGTGTGTCATTTTTCTAACCATCCATTTTTCAATTGGTTCACCAGATTGGTGATCCAAGATGGGTTTTGTGGTAAGGTGTGTCCATGATAGCCGGCCCCTACCAGATGGATGACACCCATTTTGCGGATGTGGCACGTTGGCAGCAGAATCACATCTTGAAATCTCTTCCAAAAGGCGTGAAAAATAGCCAACTCCACGCATACTTCTACGAGGATTGAATAATCTTTTCGGAGAGGTCAATGGCTGAGAAGACACTCTTCTAGCATCTTTTATGAGATTCCTCCAGCCTCCGGATGCAAGCAATCTATATCCTCCAAAGTCGAAACATGCAGAGCACCTTGGACAGTTTTATTTTAAAGTTGACCAAGACTCCTTCAATTTTCAGGTCACCGATCAAAATGGAAGTGGATTGCATACTGCCACGCCTGGATGGAAATCTGTCCAGACAGGGGCTCTGTTGGGCCCACCGTGATGTATGGGTTTTATCCACGCCGTCCATGTTTCCAGATCAGTTTAGGATATGACTCAAAAAAATGAGGTAGATCCAAGGCTCAAGTGGACCACACCACACCAAGCAACAGTAATAATGTCATTCACCAATGAAAGGTTTCTAGGGCCCACATCCAACCTATTCATAAGGTTACAAAGGCTTGGATAAAGGGAAACACAAATTTCAACTTCATCCAGAACTTCTTTTTTAAGAAAATTTTATTAATCCCAACGGGCAATAGCCCAAAGTTTACAAAGACTGAAATACAGATGAAACCTACACCCCGAGCTAGAAGAAAAAATAAAAAAAGTGTGGGGGGAATCCATATCCCAAGCCAAGGAAAAAAGAGACAACATTCCGAGCAGAAAACCCAAAAAGAGTCTACACCCCGAGCCAAGGAGAGAGAAAATAGGTGGCCCCTACATGGCCAAAATAAGATAAACCTCATACTAAGAGAAGGCGCTCAAAGGCAAATAAAAGGCAAGCTCCGCATGAGAAACGGGAAGAGGGATTTGGCTAGAGGGGATACCGGCCATCCTAGCTATAAGAGACCGGCGCAGTTTAGAGATAATACGGACACCCACCGAAGTGCCTCAAATAATGGGCCCCATAGCACGCATAAAAGCACATGGCTCAGGAAGATGAATCTGGCCAATCAAGCGCAGCAACAAATCCTTCGTTCTGAAATTTGAGGGAAAAGCGTCCGATAGTTTTATTGCAATAGGCAAAACCTAGTAAGAGCAAAACAAGGAATACATAGGCATTTGTCTTTAGTCCCAGGGGCATCAACCATAGAGATTGTATCCCAGATAGCTCTTGTAGAGGAAGAGAAGCATAAGAAACCCACTAAAATAGGACTTATTTCAACATAGGCAAGGATCCAGTCATCCCTAGAAAGCAAGACCCTATCCACTCTAAGGAGAGAAGGTAAATGGATCTAAAGAAGGTGTAGACGTGGTAATGTCAATCACTGTCTTCCTTACTGGATAACTACTCTAAATCCACAGAGCCTCTGAAATCCTCAACCGAACTTCGTTGAATCCATAAGGAAAATACTCTCGAATCCACAAGAAAGAAGAAAACAGAAATTTTATTAAGTAATAATCAAAGTTGAATTACATAATAATGAAATTAAACAAGCTTAAATACTCTAACAAACCCTAGAAAACCCTAAGTGCGTAAGTAAAGAGTCTTATGAAGAAATGGAAACAAATATGTTAAAAATAAAAATAAAAATTGCACAAATCTGGAAATGCCTATCGTGCACTGTCATGCACCCGATGTAGTGTTTTCGGGTGACCAACAACCTCCAAAATAGTCCAGTGAGTAAACTTGTAAATCAGATGAATTTCGAGAGCCGGATATAGGTCTTATCGGGCGACTGACAATGATTAGGCCCCCGATGATGGTCGGGTAAGGCGACCGATATTAATAGAAATGGTCCAGATGGACTCTGGACTCCTTAGAGGAGTTTCGGGTGCCCAATGAAGCCAGTCGGGCGACCGATTATGCTGAATTCTACTAACATCTTTTATTGGCCTCCTTCTTTTGATCTAATTGGGTCAGGTATGCATCCGCGACCCGTTTTACATCACTCCCCTCCACTTCAAAAGAACTCAACCCCGAGTTCTCACTCAGCTTCAGCTCGTGATACTCGAACAAGTCCACAACATTAAACGTCCTTGATATCTTGAACTTTTTCGGGAGGTCAACAATATATGCATTGTCATTAATTTTGTGGAGGATCGGCACTGGTCCAATCTTCTTATTCTTCGGTTTATTATAAGTCCCACTTAGAAAGCACTCCATTCTCAGATGAATCATCACTTAATCACCAACTTCAAAGATCTTAGCACAACAATGCTTGTTAGTGTCCTACTTGTACTTTTCATTTAATTCTTTCAGTTTGTTTCATATATCTTCATGAATTTCCGTGATCCTTTCCACCATATGCTCAGCAACAACACTCATGCCCAAAATCTTGAGCAGAGGAACTAGATCCAAAGTATGACGGGGCACTCGTCCGTAGATGACCTGAAAGGGAGACTTCCCTTTCGAGCGATTCACCATATTATTGAAGCTGAATTCGACTTGAGACAAAGCTAAGTCCCACTATTTTGGCTTTTCTCTGAAAATACAACGAATGAGATTTCCTAACGTACGGTTCATAACCTCAGTTTTTCCATCGGTCTGCGGGTGATAAGCACTACTGAACTGAAGTTGTGTTTTGAAATAAATCAACAAAGTCTATCAAAAGTGACTAACGAACTTTGTATCACGGTTTGAAGTGATTGTCTTGGGAATCCTGTGCAATCTCACAATCTCCTGAAGAACAGATTTACCACATTCGTCACATCATGGGTCTTCTAATTAGAAGGGATAAAATGCACCATCTTGGAGAATTGGTCTACAACCACAAACACGGAGTCCATGTTGCGTTGTGTTCGTGAGAGACCCAAGTCCATAGAAATATCCTCCCAAGGGCCATCAGGAATTGGCAACGGGGTGTAGAGTCCCATATTATGCGATTGTCCTTTGGAGGATTAACGTACTTGACAACGCTGCACTATTCTTCCCACATCTCGCATGAGTTGTGGCCAATAGTACCTTTCCTCCACCATTGCTCTTATCTTGCCTCGTCCCAAGTGACCTCTAAGGTCACCACTATAAAGCTCAAGGATGATCAAATCTTGTAACAAGCTCTGTGGAATGTAAAGTTAATTTCCTTTGCAAAGGAACACTTCCTCAATATGAATTTCACTTGGGTGGCCCTCCCTTCATCTCACCCATGCACCCTTGAAATCTTTATCTTCGTTATACAGCTCCTTGAGGTGGTCAAAATCAACAACCTCATTGCTCTTCGTCACGAGTGATGCATGACAGCTTAGCGCATCCACAATCTTGTTCTGCTAACCTGATTTATGCTTCAAAACAAATGTGAATTCCTTAAAAAAGGATATCTATCCAGCATGCACATGATTCACATTAGTCTGGCTGTTAATAAACTTCAAAGCCCGGTGGTCAGTATATAGGAAAAACTCACTCTGAATGAGATAATAACGTCAATGTCACAGTGCTTGCACCACGACGTATAACTCAATCTCATACGTGGACCATTTTTTTCTTGCACCATTGAGCTTTTCACTATAGAAGGCTACTGGCTTACCTTCCTGAAATAAAACTGCTCCAATCCCCACATATGAAGCGTCAAACTCCACTTCAAACGATTTATCAAGACTTGGTAAAATCGGGACTGGGGTCGAAGACAAACTGTTGGGGTCCCAAAAGTCAGTACCCTCTAAAACAAATTAACTGGGCACGTGCTTCAAGGAAATCCCACAAAATACTACCCGACGCACCCAAATACCCAGATTTGCAAAGGATCCAGTACTTAGCCATTTTCTCCGGCGGGCCCCACGAATCACCGTGATCAAAACCAGCCCAGAATCAAGCAGACACCTTCTTTATGAATTATGATAAGCAGTGCATGACGATTCACCAAGAAGCGGGCCCTGCAAGCCCTTCGTTTCTCAAAACCCAATTTTGCAAAACACGAGTGCGTCAAGCGCACCCATTTATTCAGCCCAATGCACCCTTAAATTCATGAAAATTCAAGAAGTGTTTCAGGAGGTATTTCACCTCTGACGCATCCAAAAATGGCTTGACGCACCCAAAAAATACCTTCGACGCGTCCATAAATTCAGAAAATACGAAACTGCAATTTCAGGGTGCATTGGACCTTAACGCATCCAAAAATCGTCCAGCGCGTTCATAAAATAGTTCAACGCACCCATAAAATCACCAAGAACCAGCATAGCATTTTTTGGATGCATTGGATTCCAACGCACCCAAAAAATAGCTCGACGCACCCATAAAATCAGCACATTTCAGAATATCATTTTGGGGTGCAGTCGGAGCTCCCACGCGTCCATTTGGGGGTGCTGTCAAAGACTTTATGGGATGCGCCATACGTGGCAGCCCCTCATTGGTCGTTGTCCGGTATTTTTAGGTATAAATACCCCCTCCCACTGTTCATTTGTACAGATTAAGAGAGAGAGAGCCATTATCCCTTGAGTATTTGGGATTTATCGTCGAAAACCCTCGTCGAATCCTTTTCCGACCGCCGAAAAACTTTCTCGGTCACCGGAATCCCTTTCCGATCATCCGTCGGAAGATCACTCCGACCAATACCGCCGCAGGTCCGGATTATAAAAATCATAAGTGTGGGCGCGCACCTGAAAATAGCTCGACACACCCGAAACTTCAATATAATTAGTACTTGTATTTTCAAGGTGCATTGGACTCCCACACACCCGAAAATAGCTCGACGCACTCGAAAATTCAACATAATTCGGACTTGTATTTTCAGAGTGCATTGGACCCCAACGCACTCGAAAATTGTCCCACGCATCTGTAAATTCAACAAAAATCAGGCATTTAATTTATAGGTGCGTTGGAGCCAACGCACCTATAAATTAAGTCCCACGCACCCAAAAAATAGCCAATTCCAAAACATGTTCATGGGTGCACCGGACTCAATTTTAAGTGTTTTCAAGTGCCGCTTGAGCCTATTTTGGGTATTTCGAGCGTTCCGGACGCAATGGAATGGTCAAATGGATGTTCTAGGGTCTCTAAATAAGCAGAATTGCACATCTTCGAGGTTCGACCTGATTCGACACGATGAACGAAATGACTTCTCGGAAAAACGCCGCCAGCATCTAGAACTATGCAAATATAGTCATCATTTATATCTACTGTAAATATGTGATCTGATTTGGGTCGAAAGCTAGACAAACGGGACTATTGTTATCATGATAAATCATACCAAAGAGTTTCAATTCACTACAAAATAATTGTTATGAACTGCCACAACACAATAGTCGACGCCCTACCCATTTAAACGGCATCCATCGGTTGGGCTACGCAGGTATACACAACTGTAGAGTGGACTTCCCGAAGTCACCTATCCATACATTGACAGGCGCAGGGCCCAGAGTTGTCCTTCCCAGTCATAAACCCTGATAGTCTCAGCCCGGATCTCCGGCCAAAACATGGGACATAGACATCTGACTAATACAAAGATGGTTCAGTCCATAACAAAACAAATACAGGTCTCTACAACCACAAACTCTAAGACCATAGTCCTGCTGACTAGTCTTTTGCCTTTTAATCAAGGGTCATCGATCATTTGATGTAATTAAGGGCTCGTGCCAGATCACGGCCTGGAATGTACAAGACTCAAGATCTTTGGAATAAAATTCGCCTTGCGATATCTCTTCTCTTGTGTACTTTTGTGGATGCTTGTGATTGTCTATGAATGTTTCCATTACTCAGAACCCCAGAGCAACAAAATACCACATTTCAGGAAAATGTCCTTGGAGTTCATTTTCTAGTTCTAACAAACTGGCGACTCTGCTGGGGATCGAACCCAGAATCTCTGGTTAGCTCTGAGTATAGAAACTCTCTAAGATCAATCATTCAAAGACGCGAATGTGTACACAGGAGATTTATCGCGAGGCATAATGTTTCAGCGCCCTCGGGCGCCAAACTGGCGACTCTCAATGGGAACGTTCTTCCCTTCATCTTTAAGGCAATAAACGATAAAGTAAAAGGTTTTCAAACTCACGAACCCCCACAACTACATGTATTTAGTCTTCTTCTTGCCTATTCCTATCAGTTTATTCACTGCGATCGATGGGTTCACGCTCCCGACCGCATTTATGAACTGTTCTAATGATTTCCTAACACCGCAGAATTAGCAAGATAGTAACACAGACGGAAGAAATGACATGCTCAATGACAAGTTCGTGCACCTTCCTTACTGTTGGAGGCTTCAGCTTCCCCCGTTTCACCCCAATTGCAAGACCAAGCTTAGAGTAGCAGTTGGTTGAGACCCAAAGACAGAAGAAGGAACAGAAGAAAGCTGCCATCGTAGCAGCATATAGGAAGGCGAACGTTGCAAGACCTTGCCCCGTGATCAGGAACCGGTGGCAGCCGAAGTAGGGGCAAAAGATCCCTATCGACGGCCAGGTCATAGCAGCCAAATCCGCAGTACCTAAAATGACAGCCGAGCAGTTTCCACCGTTGTCCAAGGTCGCCCGCGCCTTTCGAAAACCTATCAGGCCCGCACATGTAAAGAAAGCCGAGCCTATGACAACCCTTGAACCGAAGCAGAGATCAGCTCAGAAAATCCCATTAGCACAAGTGGTGATGGTCCAGGTGGCCGAAGGAGAAGAAGAAGGACCGTATGAGGTAGAAGAATTGCCTCCATTCCAAGATCAGATCGACAGATTGGTCGAGGCTAACTGTGAGATGAACGATCGGATGAGGGCCATTCAAGAAGCCTTGACCACCTTGATAGCCCAGAATGCCACTTGAAGTATCGCACCGCTCACCCGTCAGTCGGCAGAGGAATCCTAAGGGGCAGCGGAAGGTCCGGCTGAGCTTGAACTGCCCGTCCAACTCAGGGTCACACCAATAGAGCACGCACCACTTTCCGCATCTCACGTATCGCGAGAAGAGTTATCCCAGACGATAGCCCACATGATGCAGCAAGAAAAAGAGAAAGAGAAGAGGGGCAGCTATAAATATCGGGTCCCATACCTGCCTAGAAGTGGAAGAGGTGCCGTTCCCAGCCAATTTCAGATGCCCAGACTTCGAAAAATTCGACGGAAGAGGATCGCCAGAAGACCACATCACCCACTTCTTGACTACGTTGGAAAATTGGTCCGCGGTCCCGCAGTATTGCATGCGGCTATTCGGATCTACCTTGACAGGGAAGGCGTTTCAATGGTACATGTCACTATCAGCCGGCTCTATAAGGACATGGGAGCAAATGCAGGACGCTTTCATCTCAAAATTCTTTGCGACCGAGAGGGAGATCTCGTTAACAGACCTAGCATTGGTCAGACAGAGGAATGGTGAACCAGTCGAGAAATTCATCAACCGATGGGAAACTACAGCGGCTCAATGTCGTGAATTACCTAATGAAGGCGAGCAGATGAAGATGTGCCTAAGGGCTCTAGACCCTATGATCTCGTACGGACTGTCAGGTAACACCTTCAACTCCTTTCGCGAACTAGCGACGAAAGCCCATCTGGTGGAGGAAGCAGCCTCCCGGGTAAACTTCAAACCCGAGAGACAGAAGAGAGAAACAGGAAGGGTGGTAGAAACCCACCAGGTTGACAGGAGCAGAGAACAGAAAGACCGAAGACGTCCCGCTGCCGATCATAGGCCGGAGATGAAGACAACAGTCATACAAGACAAGGGTAAGAGACCCTATGTACCTAAATGCGTATCAATAGCCGAAAGAGAAAGGGCTAATGGCCCATATACATTCAATATGGCCGATCTGATTCCGATCATGGAACAATTGATCGAGGAGGCTTAATGCGTCTACCAAAGCCCGTCCGTCCCCATGAAGTTGGACAAGTAAACGATCCCAAATATTGCAAATATCATCAATGTGTCAGCCACAAGACAGAAGATTGCTTCTCCTTGAAAGGAAGAATACAAGGGTTGATCAATCAAGGAGTCATCAGCATGAAGGTACCCAAAACAGCAAGGGAGATAGCTGGGGTAATTTCAGCAATCCCAATAGAAGGTGGCACCCACCGAACGACTTCATTCCCTGAGCCGAAGGAACCATGGACTCTAGTCAGTAGCAAGAAAAGACTAGAGAACAGACGGAGGCTCGTTAACCGAGGAGGGAACAGGGGGAGAGGAAGGAGAGAAATATTACAGAAGCGACCCGTGATGAGCGTGGCATATTGCGGAATGGTGTCGTTTGCCGAACAAGCACCATCCAAAGCTACCCCACAAGCGGCTGAGGGAGAAGTTAACACGGTCATCTTACGATCAGGAAAGCAAATGCCTAACTGTACCCCTCCAAGACCAGACGACCCAATGCAAGAAGACGATGTCCATGACAGGCCGCAAGAGAGACCTCGCATACAAAAGTTGAAAGAGAAGGTTGGTGAAGCCATGACTAGTCAGCCAAGCCCGAGACGAGTAGCGTATGATGTTGTGTCGCACTTACGGAAGGTTCCCACCCGGCTAAGTATATACGATGCTTTATGTCTCTCAAAAGTGTACAGAGAAATGTTAATCAATGCCTTACTTGACAATGAAGTCAGGGAAGTCATGATGATAGAGATAGAAGAAGAAATGAATATTACAGACAAATTTTGGGAGGGGTATATGCCAGTGTCATAAGTCATGCATGTCAACCATCATTCAACAATCACTTTCTCAGAAGAAGACCGCACGATCGAATTAATAGACCACAATCGCCCGTTGATGGTCACAGGAACAATCAGGGACACCGAGGTTAAAAGGTGCATGTTAGATGACGGGTCTGTCGTGAATATTATGCCATTGAAGACATTACAGAAGCTGGGTTATAGGCAATCGGCACTACGCTCGAGTCTCATGATGATTCAAGGGTTCAATCAAGACAGTCAACGCACACTTGGATCAATCACGGTGATGTTAGAGATCGAAGAACTGACGATGAAAGTAACGTGTCAGGTGATCGATGCGGTGACAACCTACAACCTCCTTTTAGGAAGGCCCTGGCTCCATCAGAATCGGATAATCCCTTGGACGTATCACCAGTGTTTCAAATATAACAAAGATGGTGTCCAATACAGGATAGCAGCAGATCCGAAGCCATACACGATAGCTGAGTCATTTTTGGCCGATGCGAAATATTACAACCCGTCCGAAAGCGATAAAACCAGCAAAAAGTCCGACGTAATGAAGAAAGGACAAGGGGCAAAACCTCGAGTTGAGAAGTGCGTGCAGAAAAGTAAACCTCAGCCCATCACTCAGGGAAGATCCCAATGTCAGCGGGAAAACCAACCTCAGCCGATCACGAATAAATTCTATGTAGTACCGCAGCACCTGCGTCAGCCAGGGCAGTCTGTGTTAAAACTGATCTCAGATCAGCACATGACTGTACTCAAGTCCAGCTTCAATATGCCGATACCCAAGATAGGAAGAACCAAGCCATTTTCAAAATCTCCAAGCCAATTCATCGTGCCGTCAAGAGATACCACCCAGAAAGATATCAAGTTCCACTCAGGGCCAAGTCAGCCAGTACCATCAGAAGAGAGAGAAGAGGGAAGAGGGTCTGCCCAACCCTGACCAATAGAAGAGAAGAGATATAGCAGAGCCAGCCGGAAGATTATGAGGAATATGGGATTCTTCGGTCAAGGCTCAGACATAAAGAAAAGACTGTTAGCCCCATTTGAAGAATATAAGTATACAGAAACGGAGAAGGTATAGGAGCCAAGGCAAGCGTAAACATGGTGACCATTGGCCCGGTAGAAGAAGTTCAGTCGCAAGATTCTATCGACATAATCCAGCCAAGTGTCACACCCGTGCAACTAGAAGACGGTGGACAACCGACGATTGATGAACTCGAAGAGGTGAATTTGGGCACCCTCGAAGAACCTAGGAATACATATTTGAGCAGAAACGTCCCGAAAAATGAAAGAGAGAGATACATGCAGCTATTGAAGGAGAATAAGGACATTTTTGCCTTGACATATTCAGAAATGCCCGGGCTCAGTCCGGCAATCGCCATGCACAAGCTGAGTATCATGAAGGAAAAGAAGCCAGTAAAGCAACCGCAACGACGATTTCATCCTGATGTTATACCTAAGATTGAAGAAGAAATCAAGAAACTAATTCAGGCAGGATTCGTTCGAGAGGTGAAGTACCCTCGATGGATCTCAAACATCGTGCCAGTCAAGAAGAAGATCGGACAGATCCGAGTTTGCGTTGACTTCCAGAATCTTAATGAAGCCTGCCCGAATGATGATTTTCCTTTGCCGATTCTAGAATTATTGATTGACAGCACAACGGGATATGCAGTAATGTCCTTCATGGACGGGTATTCGGGATATAATCAGATTCGCATGGCCCCGGAAGATGAAGAAGTTACTGGCCTTCCGTACAACTCTTGGCATCTACTGTTATCGCATAATGCCCTTCAGACTAAAGAATGCAGGGGCAACATACCAACTCGCAATGTACGTTATATTTTAGGATATGATGCACAAACACGTTGAATGCTATGTAGATGATTTAGTTGTAAGCTCGGCCGATCATAAGCAGCACAGAGAGCACCTAAGGCAAGTGTTCCAACGGTTGCGTAAGAAGAGTCTCCGTATGAATCCACTAAAATGCGCATTCGGAGTTGCGTCTAGCAAATTTTTAGGCTTCGTGGTTAGACACAGGGGACATAGAAATCGATCCCGCAAAGATCAAGGCCATCATAGAAATGCCGCCTCCGAAGAACCTGAAGCAATTGAAGAGTTTCCAAGGTCGCGTAGCATATCTGAGAAGATTCATTTCGAACCTAGCTGGTCGTTGTCAGCCGTTCTCCCGCCTCAACAAGAAAGATGTTAAGTTTGAATGGGATGCCGCCTGTCAGAAAGCTTTCGATTCATTAAAAGATATGCTCGAGAAATCGCCAGTCCTTGCCGCCCCAATCAAGGGAAAGCCACTGATTCTATACATCGCAGTAGGTGATAACTCACTGGGAGCACTCCTGGCACAGAGGAACGAAGAAGAGAAGGAGAATGCGCTATATTACTTAAGCCGCACGCTGTTGGGGGCCGAATTTAACTATTCAGCAATTGAGAAGATATGTCTCGCTCTCATTTTTGCGAAAAAGAAACTAAGGCATTACTGCCTCTCGCACCAAATAACATTGATATCCAAGGCAGATTCGATCAAGTTCCTTATGAACCGGCCTATGTTATCCAGACGCTTAGCAAAATGGGCCCTTCTCCTCTCTGAATTCGACATTACATACGTCCCGGCCCGAGCTATTAAAAGACAGGCAATCGCAGATTTTCTCGCTACATATCTGATCCCGAGCAGCGAAGAAATGGAATGTGATCTCCCAGATGATCAGGTTATGAGGGTCAAAGAACCACGACTCTGGCAGATGTACTTTGACGGAGCCTCCAGGTCGACAGGGGCAGGAGCGGGGGTTATATTTATCAGCCCACAAGGAGATTTACCGCCCTATTCATTTACGATCGTGCCAGCTTGCACCAACAACGAAGCAAAATATCAAGCCCTCATCATTGGGCTACATCTCGCATTAGAGATGCGAATCAAGGCAATACAGATCTATGGTGACTCCAGGCTAGTCATCGGACAGTTGACGACAGAATATGAGGTCCGCAAACCTGAGTTGTCGCCTTTCTGCCAACTAACGCAGTCACTATTCGACCAGTTTCGTAACAGCAACATTTCACAGTATACCGAGGCAGGAGAACGTACAGGCCGACGCATTGGCCAGCCTGGCCGCTGCTTTGGCTAACCCTGGAGGCAGCCCACTTCAAGTAACAATCGAAGAAAGGAGGATCATACCGACAGCCGTACTATATGGTGGCGGAACAAGCGTAAACCCCATCTGTTGCTTCGAAATGACAGAAGATAATGACTGGAAAAGGCCGTTCGTTGACTACTTGAAGTATGGATTCTTACCAGAAGAGCCCAAGATGCGCACGCAGGTTAGGAGACGTGCCGGGTCATTTATACTACAGAACAACGTCCTTTACAAACGCTCGTATGAGGGAGTATTGTTGCACTGCTTGGACCAGAATGAAGCATATGCTACGTTAAAGGAAGCCCATGGAGGAGAATGCGATGCCCACCAAGGAGGCAGGAACTTACATCACCGTGTCCGACACATGGGATATTATTAGGCCCACGATGGCAAAAGATGCGATAGAATTTGTCAAGAAATGTCATCAGTGCCAAATCCATGCAGATATCATACACTCGCCACCGGAAGAGCTTGCATCAATCAGTGATGTCCTGGCCTTTTGCAGCCTGGGGCATGGACGTGATTGGACCGATCAGCTCGCCCTCTTCCCAGGGGCACTAATACATCTTAGTCGCGACGAATTACTTTTCTAAGTGGGCCGAGGCAGTCGCACTTAGGAGCGTGAAGGTAAAACATGTCGAAAGTTTCATCCACCACACCATACTATACCGACATGGTATTTCTGAGAAAATCACCACCGACAACGGAACACCCTTCAAGAACGCTACCATTGACAAGTTATGCACAAAGTTCAAGATCAAGCACTGCTATTCAACACCTTACTATCCTCCTGTAAACGGACTGGCTGAAGCTTTTAACAAGACTATTGTGAAGATTTTAAATAAGATAGTAGCAGAGAGTAAGAAAGATTGGGACAAGCGTCTGCCCGAAGCATTATGGGCATATCGAACCACACACCGCACAGCCACGTGAGCTACACCCTACTCGTTGGTGTACGGCACGGAGGCGGTGGTCCTGATGGAGATACAAGTTGAGTCATTACGGGTCGCACTTCGACAATCCCTGACAACCGAGCGCAATGTTGAGATCAGAATGACCGAGCTAGATGATCTAGATGAAAAGAGACTGGTCATTCAGCAAAGGCTCGAAATGTATCAGAAACAGATCTCAGCCTCATACGACAAATGAGTTCGCGGTAGGTCGTTCAAAAGAGGCGACCTGGTGCTAATGATGAAATGCCCGGTGCTAGCTCAAGGCCCGAAAAGTAAATTCGACCCGAAGTGGGATCCAGTGTGCATCGTCGATGAAGTATACTCCAATGGAGCTTATCGAGTGATCGATTGCAAGGGGCAAGGCATTAGCTCATTGGTGAATGGTCGATTCTTGAAAAGATATTATACTTGACAGAGAATACCACTGTAATTTGTAAACGCCCCGCTAGAGGGAAAGTGTAATAGACAAACATCAAAAGAAATGATACCATACGATGATCAATGCTTACAATTACAGATACTAATCATTTATTCTGTGTGTTTACACAGGCATCAGGAAAGTCATTGAAACCCGAGACGTATCAGGCAGTCGCCACCCCGCCCGATCCGAGGTTATCAAGAATCGAATGAAAAGATGGACCTTAAGATCAAGGCTCGGTCACACCCATTCCGCATAAATATAGGTTTGAGTCCTGACAGGGGGACATTCCTTCCAAAATAACCTACGTTATATTCAAATTCAAACTCAAATGAAAGAAGTATCAAGTAGATAAAACACATAGCACGATCACATGAATAGTATACATATCATTACAACATTACTGTCACAACGTATCTCCACAAAATTACGGAATGAAACAATTACAAAGCTTAACCGTTCAAATTTCTTAAACATTGTTCTAGCAAATGAATTACAAACTCCTGGGTTGCCCTCTGTGTTGCCTCCGCTGCGGCTAAGACCTGTGCAGGATCGGGGACGCTTTGAAGGAACTCTCTCAGTTCTGCGACCTGATTTCGTATAGTGTTACGTTTGGCCTCGCGCTTTTCGACAGATAATTATAGACGAGCCTTCTGATTGCCAAATTTTGAGAGATTGAGGTGAATAACGGAGCGTTCAGCTTGCAGCCGTGCTATCTCATCGTCTATCTCTGCCAGCTGATCTGTGGCTCCCTGATGCCTGACAGTGGCAGCTTGGCAGTCGCGCCTCATCGCAGTTACATCTGCCTCGCACAACTCAAGCTTTGGCAGGAGGGATTGTAAATGACCGCGCCTCTCCTCAACAGAAGGATCGACTCTAAAGTGTCTCGCCTCGCTGAGTTGTGCCATGCCTTCCCTGAACAGGACTACATGGTTGATCATCAAAGAGACGTCAATCCCGAGCCATGCAGCGTTGCATTCAAGCGCCTGCAGCCCTTCATCCAAAATGGACCATTCATCCATATTCTTCAGAGAGGCGGCGATGTTCGTCAGAAGACTCTTCAAAAGGTCCCCTTCACCTTTGACAGTCCTCGGAGAGAAGAAATGAATGCCTCGGGCAAGGCGACAGGGGCTAAAGCATAAACAGGAGCGGCCGCTGATAAAAGAAATGGTAAAGTCAGTATAAAGAGGCCTCAGTAAGGAAAAAGATAGTCGAAGCGGTGAAGACAAGTAATATACCAGTGGCTTCAAGAATGTCAACAGTAGGTGCGTTAGTCGAGGCAGTAGGCGTAGGCAATACTGGGGCAGGTTCAGCAATCCCCTCGGTCGACAGGCTCAGGTAGTTCCGGAGAAGATAGCACTACGACCTCAAGAATGTTGGTGTCAGACGTTGGCATGGTAATAGGAAGGGGTTCCACAACGGGTTCAACTGACGACTATACAACAGTAGGAAGAGTTTTCGTGGCACATTTCGATGCACTTGTTCCTATACCAGAAACTTCAACCCCATGGGAAACCTCCCCGATAGGCTCAGCTAATGACGGTCCAACAATGGGAACAGCTTCCACAATAGGCTCAGCTGATGAAGGTTCGACGGTCGGAGATGCTTCCGAGGTAAGTTCGGGTATACTCGATGCAGCGACAGAAACCAGAATGCCCCGAGAAGCTAAATCAACATCCCCGACCCCAATATCTTCAACACGGGAAAGGGTCAGGGGAGGTGCAACCTCCACAGCAGGCAGTGGTCGTCGTTTCATGAACAGGACCCTGGTCATCTGCAGCTTCAGCCATGGGGATATCGGACATAAGAACAGTATCAGTGGGCACCTCGTCATCCAAGTTCATGAAAATCGCTTCAACATCCGCCTCAGGGACAAGCTTGTCATATATCGGTTCATCATCATTGCCTACTCCAGTATGACGATCCCCGCTCAAATTCTCCTGAAGGCTCAGATCACCCTCTTCCCTGACTGCACCCATGTCACCAATCAGAGTGCCACCAACAGCCTCAGAAATTCAGTTTCTGTAATCTCTCTTCATCATACCTCTTACAGCATCTCGGCAATGTTCTTCCCTCCATCAACTACCGAAGTACGATGAGCAGTCTTCACCCGAGGACCAGTCCGCTCAAGTGGTGTCTCATCACCACCACCATCATCATCACCACCATCATCGCCGTCGTCTCCACCACCAGCACCGCCATCATCACCACCCTCACTGCCATTGTCATCATCACCGTCCCCATCATTTTGATCGTGGTTACCCCTGGGAGCATCACCACCTTGATACGCCTCATCAATAGGCCCAAGAGATGGGAACTCTGGCCCCTCCCGCACGATACTCCTTTCCCTGTAAGCAACCCAACCTTCCAGGGTATGCTCGGGTTTCTCGTGATCAATTATCACATTCATCGAAGTCATTAGCCTCTGAGTACCCGGTAATAGCAGGATGATGAAGATGCTTCGCCACGTACCCTAGTCCATCGGCAGGGGCTGGGCTAACAATCGGAGGCGTAACAAAGATAGGGATCAGTAACATGATGACCATTCCGGATCAACGTATACTGATGAGCCCACCATCCCATCCACCCGAAAGATGCGCCAGTGACACTCCTTGTACCAGGGATGGCAAAAGAGCAATCGATCCCAGTCAGCAGAAGCTGCCGCCACATCCATTTCCAATGGATAGGCCCGATACCATATGCTCGCTACTCACGAGTCACTGGCTCCAATGTGGCAGGTACTCCTTGATCGTATCCAAATTGACAAGCGAAACGATTGGGGTAGTACGGCTCTCTCCAGAACTCCAACCCCTCACGTAAAGGAAGTGAGGACAGGCGGATGGCTATCAGGAACGAGCGTTCATTGTGGTCTATGCTGTCATCGTCCGTGCACAATATAGAATCTTTGCTCTAGGGTGCCCGAGAAGTGGAAAAAGTGGACATCGTCGTATCTAGCAATTCTCTCCATGACAGTGTTCAAGTTTTGCCTACCATCTTCCGCTTTTGGAAAAAGTATAACGGGACCACCCCTTGCTGAATATAATCCCCGGATTCAATACCATATACCCAGGGGAAATACACTCCGAGCCATCCGGACAGGAAATGCCATCCGCAGTAAGCCGAATTCATACCAAAGGCAGCACGGTCCTTATTGCTGATAACGTAACCAAAAGCCCGATAAAGAGAACATAATACGGCAGGAGCTATTGCATAACGGTGGCCATTAGCCAAGGCCCCCACGACAGCAAAACGAGATACCCTCACACTGTCGGCCTGTTTTGAGCTCGGCAAGACCACGCAACTCAACCAGTACGCCAAGAAGCCGGCCAACTCACAGGTCGGGGATAACTTGTTGGGACGAGGGAAGTTTTCCTTCATTCGATTCTCTAAAAAGGCCTTATCCCCGCGGTCTTCGTCATAAGCAGCATAGTCCAGACTGAAATGAAGAAAACAAAGCATTAATGGAAGAGAGAAAGACGGAACAAAATAATGACTTACAGCTTGCAGTTAAGTGCTTACTCTAAGCCATGGCTGAAATAAACTAGCCAGACTTCGAAAGGAAGTTTATCCTTGAAAGCCCAGAATTGCAGAAGCTCCGCAAATAGCTCGTAACAAGCCGGGGAGAAGAAGCCTTCGCTCACCCCCTTTTTCTTCCGAGATAGCTCCTCATCGCCCGTAACCCACTCATCGTATATCCTCCCGCGAATCGGGAGACCAGCGATATGGTTCAAGTCCCATAGCGAGATGCTCATCTCTCCATATGGCAAATGAAAGGTGTTAGTGATAGAGCACCAGTGGTTCAGAAACCCCTTGAGACCCACGGTTCGCGGCAAAAGTAAATCGAGGTCGCCACAATAGCCTTAAAGAGGCCTACCGCTTTCAAGGTCTCCCTATGGCGTTCCAAAATCCGGTTCGCCCACGTTTCATATCCGGGATGAGCGATCAAATGACGTCGGGTCCGAAATGCGCCCGATAACCAGATTTCTGTATCTCCCAGGTGTTGAAACCTTTGCCGAAGGGTCTCGAAGTAGTGTGTAGGGAAAGGCCGATGGGGGTCCTGGTTCGGCTCTAAAAATATCATAATCTTTGGGTCCAAGACAGCTTGACGTCTGCCATTCTCAAACAGGGAACAGTTGAGGAAAGGGCCAGGAGTAGATGTCCACGTTTCCAAGCTAAAAAAAGAATTTGCGCGGCACACGTCTGAAGGCTCGATACTGGGAAGAGAGCGGTGCCGCTGGAAACTTCTAGTGGACCTAATGTACCCTCACGTATAAGGGTTCCGAATGGCAAGAGGAGAAGTGACTAGCTTTACAGTTGACCAAATGATCTTCATTTTATCGAACTTAGACCGGGTCTGCTTCTCCAGGTATACCTGCTTCGCGCCCTTGCCGGCCCTCTTTGGGCGACCGCGTCTAGCAGATTGGGCGGGGGCCAACGAACTCGCCTCGCCCTCTTCAGAACCCGTTGTCCCGTCACTTCGGAAACCCCGTAAAGGAGCAAACCAGGTGTCCCATTGTTCCTGCGTGCCCCTGTCTGGAGGGGGTGGCACAACCCGATCATAGAGAATCTTCTTTTGCATGTCCTTGGACAGCGTCAGTATACGTTCATAGAAGTTGAAAGTTTCCGGAGGCAGGAACCATTGGGGGTTTTGATCAGACGGGCGAATAACGTTCTTCGAAGCCGCCCGTTTGCGCTTTGATGGAGTCAATGAAGGACCCGAAGGACCAACCTCAGAGGGGTCGCTAGCCATCACAATCTGCAATGGCACATGGAAAGCTTAGATATAGCTCAAAGCAAGAGAAAATGCACACAAAAGAAATCGATATTTTCAAAGTTCAAGAGGATGCAAAGCAGCAGGCAAGGGAGGCACAAGCACCAATAAACGAATTAAGGTCACAGTAAAATACATCCGAACTAGCAAAGAAGGAAATAACACGACAGCGTTCGCAACCACGACATCATCATCACATACAAGCAAGAACGGATAAAAGAAAGAGGAAAAAAAATGATATAATCATCATTCATTAACTAAGACAGGCCCAAAATATTCGAACTGTCATATCAATTGTTTAAATATTGAAATTAAAAGTTTGTCACAAGATGACACAAAATTGCGGGGGCCCCTCCCCATGGATAGAAAAGGATCTCAATCCTGCAACAGCGGAAGAATCCGAGCCTTCAACTCGTCCACCTTCGCCTGGACCCGTGCTTCCTTAGAGATCAGGTCTATTAAGTAGGAGATGCATTACTGCACAAAATCAAAGTTCAGATATTCGGAGTTAGCCCAGTTCCTCAGGATAGATATGTCGATCGCGAGTCTATCATGTTCCCTCAAGGCCTCTCCGATCATTCTCCAGATGCTGGCGCAACGATCTTGAAACTCGGCCTCCGCCAGCGGGACCGCTCAAACAAGGAATCGACTATTCTTCCTCTTCTCCTTCTTTAAGGAGTTAAGCCGGCTCAATAAGGCCAAGAAAGAATCAGCCAAGGGAGGCTCCGCCGCCCAAGGAGCGCCAGCTCTTCTGGGAACGAGGAGTCGCCAATGAAATCAAGAATGGCTTCTCTGTGCTCATCAAAAATGGAGGCCATAAGTGAAACATTTCGGATAGTCTGTAGTATGGGATAAGAATCTGCACCAAGTCTGGATAAAGCCTCGGACACCTCATCATACTGAACATGGAGGGATGACCAAGCTTCCAGACGGTTGAGGGAGTCAAAGAGCCGTTGCAAGTAGTCATGGGTCGGGCGTAAGGAGGCACGAGTTACAACCATTGTCTGCTGGAAAAAACAAGACTAACAACCCGATTTGAGAACCGTGGCAATTCGATAAAAAGGAGTAAAGAAAGGAAGAATATGAAGATTATTTACATCAGATCCAAAGTCAATGGAGGCATGCGCAGGTACGTCTAAACTCTATCTAAATTAATCATTATAATTCCTAGAAAATGCCATTTTTGACCAAGCATAGCCCAAGATTTAAAGTATATGAGACCCGACACAAGCTTCCGGATAACAATAAATGCACATGAGAATTTAAGATGGAAGTGCGGGACCCCATATCCTTTAAAGTAACGATCCCTGTCACCACGGGAATAGCTTTGCCCACCCAAAATGTGGATATGATGGGCAGTGTTGGGCCAAATTTACACATGAAAGAGCCCCCAGAAACAAGAAAATTCCAAGTCCTGGAAACTGGATTCGTTAAGACTTCACGCACCCCTAAAAATGATCCAAATTCTGCAAAAGATGCAAAGTTGCATATTTAGATGCGTCGGGCTCAACACACCCCAAAAATGTCAAAAATGACAAAATTAAATACATGGGTGTGTCACCCCCAACGCACCCTGAAAATACCAAAATTGGCTCAAGTCTGATACATGGGTGTGTCACGCCCGACGCACCCGAAAATTCAGTGATTTTTTCCAAGTACAATATTTGGGTGCGTCAAGCGTGACGCACCCTTAAAATTTAAGGGTTTTCCCCAACTTATGACGAGGGGTGCGTTAAGCCCAACGCACCCTTAAAATCCTGAAATTCAACCAAGTTCGAATACTTGGGTGCGTTAAGCTCAACACACCCTTAAAATCGAAACTTCACTTGGGTGCGTCACGCTAGACGCACCCCAAAAATCCAAATATTTGAAATAAAAGGGTGCGCTCGACCTTTTTTGGGTGCGCTGGCGACAATAAAAGGGTGCGTTGGTGAATATTTGGGTGCGTCAAAGGCAGAGCGAATGCACAGTAAAAAGCAAGGAATGAAAGAAAATCAGGCTATCTTATCTATTTATAGTGTGGACCCGGGAATCCAATGCATTGCGTTGAACGGTCGTAGGTCCATCGCAATGCACCGGAGGGGCATCTGTTGGGGTCCCAAATGTCAGTACCCTCTAAAACAAATTAACTGGGCACTTGCTTCGAGGAAATCCCACAAAATACTACCTGACGCACCCAAATACCCAGATTTACAAAGGATCCAGTACTTAGCCATTTTCTCCGGCGGGCCCCACGAATCACCGTGATCAAAACCGCCCAGAATCAAGTAGACACCTTCTTTATGAATTATGATAAGCAGTGCATGAAGATTCACCAAGAAGCGGGCCCCGCAAGCCCTTCGTTTCTCAAAATTCAATTTTGCAAAACACGAGTGCGTCAAGCGCACCCATTTATTCAGCCCAACGCACCCTTAAATTCATGAAAATTCAAGAAGTGTTTCAGGAGGTATTTCACCTCTGACGCATCTAAAAATGGCTTGACACACCCAAAAAATACCTTCGACGCGTCCATAAATTCAGAAAATACGAAACTGCTGTTAGAACTAGAAAAATGATGAACTCCAAAAGGGACATTTTCCTTGAAATGTGGTGTTTTATTGCTCTAGGGTTCTGAACAATGGAAACATCATAGACAATCACAAGCATTCATAAAAGTACACAAGGAGAGATATCACAATGCGAATTTTATTCCAGAGATCCTGAGATCTTGTACATTCCAGGCCGTGATCTGGCACGAGCCCTTAATTACATCGAATGATCGATGACCCTTGATTAAAAGGCAAAAGACTAGTCAGCAGGGACTATGGTCTGAGAGTTTGTGGTCATAGAGACCTGTATTTGTTTTGTTATGGATCGAACCATCTTTGTATTAGTCAGATGTCTATGTCCCATGTTTTGGCCGGAGATCCGGGCTGAGACTATCAGGGTTTATGACTGAGAAGGATGACTCTGGGCCTGCACCTGTCAATGTATGGATAGGTGACCTCGGGAAGTCCACTCTGCAGTTGTGTATACCTGCGTAGCCCAACCGACGGATGCCGTTTTTAATAGGTAGGGCATCGACTATTGCGTTGTGGCGGTTCATAACAATTGTTTTGTAGTGAATTGAAAACTCTTTGGTATGGTTTATCGTGATAACCATAGTCCCGTTTGTCTAGATTTTGACTCAAATCGGATCACATCTTTACAGTAAATATAAATGATGATATGTTTGCATAGTTCTGGATGCTGGCGGCGTCTCTTTCGAGAAGTCGTTTCGTTCATCATGTCGAATCAGATTAAACTTTGAAGATGTGCAATTCTACTCATTTAGAGATCCTGAAACGTCCATTTGACCATTCCATTGCGTCCGAAACGTCCGAAATACCCAAAATAGGCTCAAGTGGCACTTGAAAACACTTAAAATTGAGTCCGGTGCACCCATGAACATGTTCTGGAATTGGCTGATTTTTGGGTGCGTGGGACATAATTTATGGGTGCGTGGGAGTCCAACGCACCTTAAAAATACATGTCTAAATTATGTTGATTTTACAGATGCGTGGGGTAATTTTCGGGTGCGTTGGGGTCCAATGCACCCTGAAAATACAAATCCGCTTTTTGTTGAATTTTCGGGTGCGTAAAGCTATTTTCGGGTGCGTGGGAGTCCAATGCACCCTGAAAATACAAGTCTACTTTTTGTTGAATTTTCGAATGCGTCAAGCTATTTTCAGGTGCGTGGGAGTCCAATGCACCCTGAAAATACAAGTCTGTTTTTTGTTGATTTTACGGATGCGTCGAGCTATTTTCAGGTGCGTGGGAGTCCAATGCACCCTGAAAATACATATCCGCTTTTTGTTGAATTTTCGGGTGCGTCAAGCTATTTTCGGGTGCGTGCTCACACTTATGATTTTTGATAATCCGGACCTGTGGTGGTGTTGGTCAGAGTGACCTTCCGGGGGAAGATGCCGGCGATCGGAAAAGAATTCCGATCACCGGAAAAGTTTTCCGGCTGTCGGAAAAGGATTCTGGCGAGGGTTTCCGGCGACAAATCCCAAATACTCAGGGGATAACAGCTTTCTCTCTCTCTCTTAATCTGTCCCAATCTGTCTAAATGACCAGTGGGGGGGATATTTATACCCGAAAATACCGGACAGTGACCAATGAGGGCCTGCCACGTATGGCGCATCCCATAAAGTCTTTGACGCACCCCCAAATAGGCACGTGGGAGCTCCGACGCACCCAAAAATGATATTTTGAAAAGTACTGATTTTATGGGTGCGTCGTGCTATTTTTGGGCGCGTTGGAGTCCAATGCATCCAAAAAATACCATGCTGGTTCTTGGTGATTTTATGGGTGCATCGAGATATTTTTCGGATGCGTCAAGCAATTTTAGGGTGCGTTGCAGTCCAATGCACTTTGAAATTGCAGTTCCGTATTTTCTGAATTTATGGTCGCGTCGAGGGTATTTTTAGGGTGCGTCAAGCCATTTTTTGGATGCGTCAGAGGTAAAAAAAACATCCTGAAACACTTCTTGAATTTTCATGAATTTAAGGGTGCGTTGGACTGAATAAATGGGTGCGCTTAACGTACCCGTGTCTTGCAAAATTGGGTTTTGCGAAACGGAGGGCTTGTGGGGCCCGTTTCTTGGCGAATCGCCATGCACTGCTTATCATAATTCATGAAGAATGTGTCTGCTTGATTCTGGGCGGTTTTGATCACGGTGATCCATGGGGCCCACCGGAGAAAATGGCTAAGTACTGGATCCTTTGCAAAATCTGGGTATTTGGGTGCGTCGGGTAGTATTTTGTGGGATTTTCTCGAAGCACGTGCCCAATTGATTTGTTTTAGAGGGTACTGACTTTTGGGACCCCAACAACTGCAATTTCAAGGTGCATTGGACCTTGACGCATCCAAAAATCGTCCAGCGCGTCCATATAATAGCTCGACGCACCCATAAAATCACCAAGAACCAGCATAGCATTTTTTGGATGCATTGGACTCCAACGCACCCATAAAATCAGCACATTTCATAATATCATTTTACTGTGCATCGGAGCTCCCACGCGCCCATTTGGGGGTGCGTCAAAGACTTTATGGGATGCGTCATACGTGGCAGCCCCTCATTGGTCGTTGTCCGGTATTTTTGGGTATAAATACCCCCTCCCACTGTTCATTTGTACAGATTAAGAGAGAGAGAGAGAGCCATTATCCCTTGAGTATTTGGGATTTATTGTCGGAAACCCTCGCCGGAATCCTTTTCCGACCGCCGAAAAACTTCCCGATCACCAAAATCCCTTTCCGATCATCCGTCGGAAGATCACTCCGACCAATACCGCCGCAGGTCTGGATTATAAAAATCATAATTGTGGGCGCGCACCCGAAAATAGCTCAACGCACCCGAAAAGTCAATACAATTAGTACTTGTATTTTCAGGGTGCATTGGACTCCCACGCACCCGAAAATAACTCGACGCACCCGAAAATTCAACATAATTCGGACTTGTATTTTCAGGGTGCATTAGACCCCAACGCACCTAAAAATTGCCCCACGCATCCGTAAATTCAACAAAAATCAGGCATTTTATTTAAAGGTGCGTTGGAGCCAACGCACCCATAAATTAAGTCCCACGCACCCAAAAAATCAGCCAATTCCAGAACATGTTCATGGGTGCATCGGACTCAATTTTAAGTGTTTTCAAGTGCCTCTTAAGCCTATTTTGGGTATTTCGAGCGTTCCGGACGCAATGGAATAGTCAAATGGACATTCTAGGATCTCTAAATGAGAAAAATTGCGTATCTTCAAAGTTCGACCTGATTCGACACAATGAACGAAATGACTTCTCGGAAAGACGCCGCCAGCATCTAGAACTATGCAAATATGTCATCATTTATATCTACTGTAAATATGTGATCCGATTTGGGTCGAAATCTAGACAAACGGGACTATGGTTATCACGATAAATCATACCAAAGAGTTTCAATTCACTACGAAACAATTGTTATGAACTGCCACAACACAACAGTCGATGCCCTACCCATTCAAACGGCATCTGTCGGTTGGGCTACGCAGGTATACACAACTGTAGAGTGGACTTCCCGAGGTCACCTGTCCATACATTGACAGGCACGGGCCTAGAGGCGTTTTTCCCAGTCATAAACCCTGATAGTCTCAGCCCGGATCTCTAGCCAAAACATGGGACATAGACATCTGACTAATACAAAGATGGTTCAATCCATAACAATACAAATACAGGTCTCTACGACCACAAACTCTAAGACCATAGTCCCTGCTAACTAGTCTTTTGCCTTTTAATCTAGGGTCATCGATCATTAGATGTAATTAAGGGCTCGTGCCAAATCACGGCCTGGAATGTACAAGATCTCAGGATCTCTGGAATAAAATTCGCCTTGCGATATCTCTTCTCTTGTGTACTTTTATGGATGCTTGTGATTGTCTATGAATGTTTCCATTACTCAGAACCCCAGAGCAACAAAATACCACATTTCAGGAAAATGTCCTTGGAGTTCATTTTCTAGTTTTAACGCAAACGCCGCTTGATCTCAGCAAAACTTTTATCGGCCTCTTCAGTCTATTGGAATGACCCATTTTCATACAATCTGTAATGGGCACAACAAAGGTGTTGAAATTCTGGACAAACTGACTGTAGAAAGTCCCTAGTGGATGAAAAATCTATACTTTGTGAATGTTCGTCGAGGTTGGCCAATCACGGATGGCCTTAACCTTTTCTTCGTCCATATGGATGCCCGTGGACATCACAACAAAGCACAAAAATAACAAATAGTCCGTCAAGAAGTTACACTTCTTCAAATTCAGATACAACTTATTCCCATGCGACACATGAAGAACTTGACTAAGGTGACTCATGTGTTCTATCTCGTCTTGGCTATAAATTAAAATGTCATCAAAATACACAACCACAAATAATGGCTTTAACACTTAGTTCATTAGGTGCATTTAACACACCAAAGGGCATAACAAGCCATTCGTAAAGCCCTTCCTTAGTCTTGAAAGTCTTCTTCCATTCATCACCAGGTTGGATACAAATTTGATGGCACCCACTCCTTAAATCAAGCTTAAAGAACACTTTGGTGCCTTCTAGCATATTGAGCATGTCGTCTAGTCGAGGTATCAGAAACCGGTACTTGATTGTTATTTTATTAAAGGCTCAGCTATCGTTAAACTCTTTCCTCGGTGTTAACAACGCCGGCATAGCCACATTGGCTCATAGTTTCCCTTAGAAGGCCCTTCCGAATTAGTTCTTCCACATGCCCCTGGAGTATCTCACATTCTTTTGAACTCATCCGATAATGTGGACAGTTGAGCAAACTAGCCCCGGGAATGAAATCAATGTGGTGTTGGATATCTCTCATAGTTGGCAAACCATCTGGGAGTTCCTCAGGCCAAATATCTAGAAATTCATTCAACAAGGGTTTAATGGTCGGAGGGATATTGGTGGATTCTATTTCTTCACCCTTCACTACCATTGCATAAACCTCACCGATTTCTTTTAATTTGCCGACAAATTCCCAGATAGCAAGGCGAGAACTCCCCTCTACTTTAAAAGCTTTGAGGTGCTTCTCCAATGCCATAGGAGATAAAATCATCTTTCTACCATCCTTGAAAAATATGTAAACATTATCTCGTCCGCGATGGGTCACATCCTGATCTGACTGCCATAGTCGACCGAGCAACATGTGGCAAGCCTCCATGTCCACCACATCACAAAACACTTTATCTTTATAATTTTGGTAAATCAAAAAAGAAAATTAAACACTGATCTGTTACCTTAGTTTTGCTGACCGTTGGATGTTTCATAGTTAGTAGCCGCAACTTGTCCACCATCACCTTGGATACGATATTCTCGCTGCTACCACTGTCAATGATATCGTCACAAACTTTTTTGTTCAGGGTGCACCGCGTGCGGAAGATATTGTGTCGTTATAGGTGCACTTCCTTTCTTGGGGTACATAATCGCCTGACAACTAAGGATTCAACATGATCCTCTATCATCCATTCCTCTCCCTCTGCTTCCTCTTCAATGGCCTTTTCAAACTCCTCATTCTTCGGCTCTCCTTCTGTTAATTCTTCTTTAACACCCCTTCATTAGTGGCCAGATTTTCCATATTGGACAAGTGGCCCGATTGGCCATGGCGGAAACAATTGTTCGGCCTTGGTTGAGCATATCGATTTGGAGCTCGGCTTGGACCTGCTATTGTAGGCGCAGTATGTTGAGGTCTAGGAGGACCGTTACCCGAGTCACGATTTACGGTCATTGGAGGCTAAACACACCCTCCAATAGGTTCCTTTCCTTTTTACACAACCGAATCTTGCACCCGTTGCTGTAGGCCGAGCCTAAGGGTAGGAACGTATATGGATCCTTACCAGCTATGTCTCTACCTGACCTACTAGTTAAACCGTTTCCTCCACATTCCAAACCGGATGCATCTGAACTTAGTCCTAGATTGTGGGCCGAAGACCACCTATGAACCTTGCAACCATCTGTGAGTCTATCTCTAGTAAACCATTACGCATTGCTAACCTTTCAAATTTTTCCATGTACTCTACGACGATTCGATTCCCTTGCCTGTAATTTTAGTATTGTTGGAACAACAACAGCTTATAGTCGCTAGGAAGGAATCAAGATTGAAGAAAATGCCTCATCCGTGGCCATGACCGAATGGACTGTTTATTCTTACGAGCGTGTGTGAGTTAAAGCTACTCTCACCACTCATAAGCGTCTAATTTCAACTTGTATGCTACCAGCTTAACTTGTTTATCTTTAGTACATCTATGTAATTGAAGTATCTCTCTACTTCTGCTAACCGATATAGGAAATCTTCAATGTTAAGTAAACCATTGAAACTAGGAAGATCACCTTTAGCCTGGAATTCTCTATCGGCATGATCTACATGACCGTTCCTGTAAGTGAGTTGTCACACAATGAAGCCCTCGATGTCCTCATTGTTGAAGTCCGAGTCCTCTGGGGTAGCCTTGTGATTTTTCATCGACTGCGCTCAACGGAATACGGGATTGTTGTTAGTGCACTTTTCTGTGGCATACTAGTGCACCTTGTTTATCAATCACTTAGGTCAGTGAGTCCAGTGTCAGTTGAGCTTAGTGAAGACGAAGACCGAAGACTCAAGTGGCCCTGCTGCATAAGGAAGAAGAAACAGGTAAAAGTGATGCCTTAGTGTGCCTTAACCATGACCAAAACCAAACCCTTAACCTCTTGATGACCTTTACTATATTAGGAAAACCTCTAGGTGTCCCAAAAGATCACCCATACTATGGCCTAAGAGGTTGGGTTGTGACAGAATGGGTCAGCAAAATCATTTGGCTGAACCCAGGCTTGTCCGACCGGTCGGCTGGACTCGACTGACCAGTCAAGATCAGTCGGACTAGATCCTAGTCCAGACAGCAAACTGCTGTAGTGTGCAGGCCATTGGGCCGACCGGTCATGACCGGTCTGTAGGTCTGGTCCGACCGGTTGGACAGACACCCCTCCTAGACAGTGTGCTCACTGTCTAGCCTGGCCATTGGCCGACCGGTCGGGACAAGTCGGGACTAGCCATTTTTTTCCCACTTTCTGTTCGTTTATACCTCTTTTATAAAAGGGCTTGGGGTATTTGTTGAGCTAAGTAGAGGGATTTTGAGAGGAGTGAAGCCACCATTGTTGGAGACCATTTGAGGCTCATTCCCAACCTATACAAGGCATCTTCCTTGTGCTTTAACAAAGATTGGAGCATTCCAAGCTCATGAAGAAGATGACATCCATCCCCTCTTAATCTCTAGAGTTTGGATCGTTCTTGATAGGCATATCCTTATCCAAATCTCTAAGATGAGATCGTTGTAGGTGATCAACTCTAGGCAACACATTCCTATTAGTTGTAGAGTTCTCAAACCTACCCTCCTATCACCTTGGGCATCTCAAACGCATCACAAGCAAGGTGATTGATCAAATGTAGCTGAGGCATTGGCGACACAACAGCAACACGATCGGGGGAGCAAGGGAAGCTGATTGAAGCACGGAAGAACGAAGATCAAGCAACCCGAACCGGCGCTGAACAAGGGGCTCATCCGACAAGTAAGGTTGTTTTTGTTGAGAGTCCATCCACTCAATTTCCTGTGGGAGTTGAGTGTAGAATTTGTTTGTCAAACTCGAACTAGGGACTTTGGCTGTTCCTTGGCCTGTTTGTCGGCCTAAAGACTAGGGTTTGTTTGGCACTCATTGGCTCGTTTGCCGGGCCTAAACAAAGTCTCCAAGGGGGAGCCTCCGACATGAGGGTGAACGTGCGTCGGGTTGAGAGTTAGCCTATGTCCAAAATTCCGTTTGGGTTAAGAGTTAGCCCTTTGTCCAAAACTCCAGTTATGGTTGAGAGGTGAACCGGTAAAACCTCCGTGTAAAGGTTGAGAGGTGAACCTCATTTAAAACCTCTGATAGTGAATGCCAGTGTGCTCAAAGGAGTTGAGTACTTGAATCGGGAGTAGAGTAAACCCAAAGTCGAACCACTATACATGCTTGTGTTTATAATTGATTTAAGCACATTGTTATCTTAGCATTGTATGTTTAATTGTTAATTATGTATGCTTGGTAGGAATGTATGCTAGGCATTAGATAGGCTCATCCACACACAAGATGTACTTTCACTAGTAGTGTAGACTTGAGCTCATTGATCCATTCTCATAAGTCTACATAGGTTACATAGATTAGGAGCTCGATTAGTTAAATCATTTGATTATCTATGCATGCTTAAACTAGGTTGTTTATTGCTTAAACCATATGCTAGTGTTTTGATTGGACCCACTTAGGCTTGGAAGCCGAAGTGTTCTTGCTTACTTAGTTTAATTTGTTAAATTGTGTAAGTAGGCGAAAAGAATTTTAAAAGGTCTTAATCAGCCCCCTATAGGACTTAGCCATAATTCTAGTTGCTCTTTAAGCTTCTGCACATACGAAGGTGTCGTGTTAGACTACCGACGTAATTTCAACTGTTTCGTACAGCGACCACCGATGGTCGAGCCTCACCTTGAGCTTGGGGCGAGGCCAACGATGCCATGATACGATCTAGAGTCGCTTGCATCCTTTGCATAGACAACTGATTCGACCGTTGAAGAGCATCTATCTTCTCCGCAAGATATTGAATCCCTTAACCAACATCAATAGGATTGTCGTCATTGTTGTCATTAGAAGCCATTGTCCTAAGGGGATTTCTCGCTCTGATACCCCTTAACACGGGCGTAGACATGGTAAGGTCGATCACCGTCTCCCTTACTAGATAACTACTCTGAATCCACAAAGCCTTCGAAAATCCTCAATCAGACTTCCTTGAATCCATAAGGAAAAAACTCTCGAATCCACGAGAAAAAAAAAATCGAAGTTTATTGAGTAAAAATCAAAGATGAATCGCATAATAACAAAATTAAACGAGTTTAAATACTCTAAACAAATTCTAGAAAACCCTAAGTGTGTAAGTGAGGGTCCTAGGAAGAAACGAAAACAAATATGTTTAACATGAATTTTTTTTAGCAAATATGTAGATGCCTATCACGCATTGTTGGGCGCCGGATGTATTGTTGACAGGTGACTGATAACCTCCAAAATAATTCGGTGAGAAAACTTGTAAATCAGAAAATTTTGACGAATTTCGGGCACCCAATATAGGTCCTGTCGGGCACCCGATAGTAACCAAAATGATCTAAAGGGTCTCTGGACTCCCTGGAGGAGTTTCAGGCAACCAATAATATTAAATTCCGCCAACATCTTTTGTTGGCTTTCTTCCTTCAATCCAATCAAGCCAGGTATGCATCTGCGACCCGTTCTACATCAGGATCAGGAAGCAAACGGTTGGAGGTCCCAAGCAACAAAAATAGGCTTCAAGTCACGAAGCACACTCGCAGGCCCAAAAATAAATTAATATAGCTCTAGCTTTAATATCTTGCAAATTGAATCTAAGGTTTATCCCCTTTCGAAGGAATTTGTTGTAAAAAATATAATTATTTCTTTCTTTCCAAATATGTCAGGTCAGTGAGCAAAAATAAAGTCTGCCAATCAATGAGCCAACTAGATCCCCAAAGCTTTCTACTAAAAGATCAGCGGATTGAAAGAGAGGAAGGTCTAGGGTGAAAGGGTAACTTGTCTTAAAGTGAAGTTGCTCCCAAATTCAGGAAATATATAAGAAAATCCAAAAAATAGACAATCAATAGTCTTTATAGCACATAGAAAAAGAAAAAAAAAAAAAAAAGCCCTCACTGACAATTCCAAATTTCAGTAACTTGTCTTTAGTTTTCAATTTGTCAAGAAAAGCCATCCAAATCATGAAAGAGTGATTTGGAATATTGCCTTTAAATCATTCATTATTGCAAATGAAAGTCCAAACCCTAATGTACCTGAAAGTCCAAACCCTAATGTACTGGCCTATCTGAAGATCATGAATGGGCTCCCGGCCAAAGCAATAAAAGACTAGACTCACCCAACCATGAATCATACCAAAAACTAGTCAATCTTTCATTTCCAACAAGATATTTAGTGTCGCGCTTGGCAGGAGTGTCAACCTCCTCATGGATCTCCCTCTCGCATATATTTTTTTATGAACCCATCTACTCTAAACACTATTCCCGTATTGTTAATCCAAAACTTCTGTGCCCCAAGGAGGTTTTTATGGCCCGTTTGGATACTACCAAGTAAGTTACTTTTCAACTGAACTTAAGACGTTAAGTTACTTTTGGCACTTAAGTTCATTTGGTAAGTATAATTGAAAAGTAACTTATCGCTTAAAAATTACTTATCTTAATAATTTTTTGTTTTAGCTTTTTGACTTTTGACTATTCAACTTATCTCTCTCCTGTCACGCTTTTGCTCCCCTTTCTTTCTTTTCTTTTTTTTTTCTTTTTTTTTTTTGGGGTTAATACATACCCACACTGTCAGTTACACTCCAATGTTAATTAACCACCCTCCAATTTGGCTTTTTTACTTATCTCTCTCAAGTCACGCTACATATCAAAGTTCTATCTCATGGTTCACTCAATTACTGCTCTCTCACACCGTCCATATCAAAGGAGGCCCCACATGATGGACTGTACCATCAAAGGTGGGGCTCACACAGTGGACAGCCCACATCAAAGATGGGCCCTACGTTAATTAGTGCAAGGTCCAATCCACCAATCAGGTTGATCTGAACTTCTACATCTTTCCCAAAAATGGTTCTAATTCACTCACCATGTGGACCGACTATTGGAAACAAGTGAATGGGTTAGAATACTTCAGCCAAGTCTTCCAGAGCTGCACATTTGTTTTGCCGACTGTGGCCCACCTGACTAGTGGATCAACCTGATTCTTGTGCCAAGGCATCCATATAGTGTTCCCGTTCTGATGGATGGAATGTATCTCAAACCAACACATGCATGGCATGTACATGAGCTTTATTGCACGCATGTGGGATTAGAAAAATTCATTCTATTAGGAAAATTGCCTGCTTAGCTTTTTCTTTTCAAGTTAATATGTTGCTTATTATATGCAGATTTGAAATTTTCTTAAGAAAGGTTACTTATCAATGTGTTATTGCCAAACATACTTATTTACTTATTGGCTGATAAGTATGTTGTTTACAAAACTCACTTATCTGCTTAATAAGTAAAAACCAAGATAAATAACTTATCTAATAAGTAGCTTATCTTAAGTAACTTACAATCCAAAGGGCCCTTAGGGTCCATGTTTAACCCCCATAGTGTGGTCCACTTAAGCCATGGATTTGCCTCATTTGTACGCTCATACCCTAAAATGATATGAAAAGATAGACAAGCAGCGAAAACCATACATCATGGTAGGCTCACTGGGCCCTGCCTGACCGATTCCATCCAAGCATAGAAGCCAACATGACACCGCCATAGTGTTCTGTGGGCCCACAATGATGTATGTATTTTGTCTGGATGGATGGCATGACCTAAAAAAATGAGGCAGATCCAAATCTGACGTGGACCACACCACAGGAAATCAGTGTTGATTGAACACCCACCCTTAAAAACTTCCTAGGGTCCACTGTAATGTTTATTTTCCATTTAGGCTATTGATTAGGGAACAAAGACCTGGATGAAGGGAAAACACAAATATTAGCTTGATCCAAAATTGTATGGCCCCCAAGAAGTTTTCAATTACTACTGTTTCACGTGGTGTGGTCCACCTGAGATTTTGATCTGCCTTCGTTTCTTGTCTCATGCCCTAAAATGAGCTGGAAAAATAGATGGACCGCATGGATAAAACGCATACATGAGGGTGTGGGCCACCGAGCACCATCCAGTAGCGAGTTGTTACTGGCAGCGTGCAATCCGCGTCCGATCAAAATGGTTGCTATCCTACCATCAAAAAAGCTTCTTGAGGTGATTTGCGAAGCTTACACGCGTGAACTGAGGATCCAAATTAGCGCACATGTGTGAGATATCAAGCTGCATATCAGGAGGGTCGCACCATGTAGATGACCTTAGAACCGTACGTGTGGCACAAATGCAAGTGTGGTAATTCTGGTCTACTCATCCACTGGGGCAACCATGAATATATGATGTTGCGGAAATAGGCGGATCCATTCATCAGGTGGCAGGGCAAGACCGCTCCATTCTAACAATCAATGTGTCATTTTTCTAACCGTCCATTTTTCAACGTGGCCAACCAGATCTGGGTTTTGTACCAGTGTGTGTCCATCAAGCCCCCTACCAGATGAATGACACCGATTTTATGGATTTGTGCCACGGTAGCAGTACAATTGAGTCTTCAAATCTCTTCCAAGAAGCCTGAAAAATCGCCCAAGTCCCATGCATACTTGGGATTGAAGAATCTATCCATGCGGGGAGGTCAATGGCTGAAAAGTCGTGAGATTACAAGCACCAGTACAAGCTGCTGCACGCGCCAAACATTGGAAGTGCAGGACATCTGAGCCGTGTATCAGGTGGAGCACGTGGTACAGATGATCTAACTAGCAATCTATCGGGCGTGTTAACTTTCTGGCAGACCACACGTGTGCAAAATGTAAATAATAATAATTATTATTATTATAGCCCTTATAGGTCGTCCATTGTTTTACCAGATGTCTGTGGAGCGCCATGTGAACGAGCAAGAGTTGACAAAAAAAATCAGAACTCAAAACTCGCGCAAAACGATTCCACTTCGGTACAACTCTTCTATGGTAGATTACAGTGTGCGCTTATCACCCCACAATCGCGGGTCGCAACTCATCGTCAGTGAATATCGCATGCAAATACGTCCATCCATGTCATCAACTCAACAACGCGCGCGGATTGGTTACTACCCTACCAGGATCTAGCTAGAGACCCACGGTCCTGTCAGGGGCTCCGTGGGGCCCACTGTGAAGTATATATTTTATCCACACCGTCCATCCATTTTGAAATATCATTTTAGGGCACAATCCTATAAGGGAGGTAGATTGATGGCTCAAGTGGACCACACCACAGGAAGCAGTGGGAATTGAAATCTTACCGTTGAGAACTTCTTGGGAGCCACAGAGGTTATGGATCAAGCTGATATTTATATTTTACCTTCATACTGATCTATGCGACCTTATGAATAGGTTAGATGGCAAATAAACATCACGGTGGGCCCTAGGAAGTTTTCAATGGTAGGAGCTAAATCCCCACTGCCTCCTGTGGTGTGATCCACTTGAGCCTTATATCTGCCTTCTTTTCGGATCATGCCCTAAAATGGTCTTTCAAAATAGATGGACGGCCTAGATTAAACATATTCACCACGGTGGGCCCACAGAGCCCCTAACATGGCCATCTGGTCCTGGTGCGGGTCGTAACCAATCCCGCCCTAAAAATGGGAATTTTAATGTAAAGCCATGAGGTGTGCTATTTTTACTAAAAGTCCAATGTCTTGTAGTCTCATATTTTTTAGTCTTTTCACGATAAATTGCAAAACTTTCTATCGGAAATGTCCCTCTGACCACCTGCGTACGTCCATGAAGAGGCGGAAGGCCTCTGGGGTGTGGATTGGTGGTCCACTCGTGGGACCCACCCTAATACATATGTCCATCCATTTGAAGAGATCATTCTAGGGGATGAGCCAAAGAATGAAGCAGATCCAAAGCTCAAGTGGACCTCACCAAAGAAAATAGTAGGGATTGATGTCCTACCATTAAAAACTTCTTAGGGTCATAGAAGTGTTTGATCAAGCTGATATTTGTGTTTTCCCTTCTTCCATATCTGTGAGAACTTATGAATAGGTGGGATCTCAAATAAACATCATGGTGGGCCTTAGGAAGGTTTCAACGGTCACGTCACTATCCTCACTGTTTTCTTTGGTGGGGTCCACTTGAGAATTGGATTTGTCTCATTCTGTAGATCATGCCCTAAAATGACCTCTTCAAATGGATGCACGATGGGGATATAACGCATACATCACGGTGGGGCCCACAGAAGTTGGTGACGTCACTCTCAGTAGAGCGGAAGCCCTCTAACCACCTATTCCTTGTACTTCCATAAAGAGACACAAGCCCTCTTGGGCATGGACGGGTGGTCCACTCCAAGGACCCACCATGTTGTATATGTTTCATCCATGTCATCCATCCTTTTTCAAGATCAATTTAGGCTTTGGGCCCCATTTTGGGCCAGACTAAAATCTCAGGTGGGCCATACCACAGCAAACAGTTGGGATCACCTTGATGGACTATCCACATTAAAGGTAGGGCTCACATGGCGAACAATCCATATAAAAGATGGGCCCCACATAATGGATGACTTGTATTAATGTGGGCCCCATGGAGTTTTCAATGTTAGGCATTCAATCACCATTATTTTATGAGATGGGACCTGTTAATGCAAAGATTTGTCAATTACCATGGTTAGTGTGTCGTCGAGTCTCCTTGCGGCTGAAGACAGAAGCTACTCAAAGAAGATCGCTCATCCAGTCAGTTTCAAGCCTCTCCATCCAAACCTTTGATCCCAAAACCCTTCTATAGATGGTCCAATCCTTCCTAGTTACATCCTCAACACCATCTATAGTCCACCTTCCATAAAGATCAGCTATGGAAGGGTCCATTATAGCAGATGTTGCTTAAAAGTTGAAAATCAGTATGTCTGCTGTCTCCGATAGGTGTCCGATCCATCGGAGATGAGTCCGATAGGTGTCCGATCAATCGGACGATATGTCCGATCAATCGGAGAATTGTCCAGCAACATTGAAAACTTCTCTGGACACTTTTCCGATCACTCGAAGGACTGTCGGATCAATCGGACAGGGTGCTCCGATCCATCGGACATACATCCGATCCATCGGAGGAAAATCCAGAAAAAATACATAAACTCTCTGGAAAGAATTTCGATCAATCGGACCATTTGTCCGATCAATCGGACAGGGTCTTCCGATCAATCGGAACTGAGTCCGATCAATCGGAGAACATGTTTTTCAGCAAAATTCAAAACAAGTTAAAACTTATGTCCGATCGATCAGATCCTATCGAGGTGACCGTTTTCTGACCGTTGAATGTCATCTCTATATATGGAACTTGGTTGGATCTTGTATATATCACCTCGAAAATCATCTAAGGTTTGTTTGTGCCTTCTCCCTTAGATCCCCTTCTCTCATACCCTAAGATTTGTTGAGTTCATACTTCAATCCATGTTGATCTGACCAACATTGAAGAAGCATTCAAAGCTTGGATTGAATCATGAACTCAACCCCTCTTTAATGGCATCTTGACCTACCTCTCAAAGATATACTCTTGTCATCAATGCCATTAATGGTGGTTTAGGTAGAAGCTCTCCTCATATAAAAGCCATATCCCCATATAGCCTCAACCTAACCTTAATGCCTCTCCTTGGAATCTACAAGAAGTCATCCGTAGCAAGGTTGCTGATCGAGGGAGCTGAAGAAGGTATCTTCTGTGCAAGCCGAAGCTTCTTCAACAAACGCATCATCATGGTGGGCCTTAGGAAGGTTTCAACGGTCACGTCACTATCCTCACTGTTTTCTTTGGTGGGGTCCACTTGAGAATTGGATTTGTCTCATTCTGTAGATCATGCCCTAAAATGACCTCTTCAAATGGATGCACGATGGGGATATAACGCATACATCACGGTGGGGCCCACAGAAGTTGGTGACGTCACTCTCAGTAGAGCGGAAGCCCTCTAACCACCTATTCCTTGTACTTCCATAAAGAGACACAAGCCCTCTTGGGCATGGACGGGTGGTCCACTCCAAGGACCCACCATGTTGTATATGTTTCATCCATGTCATCCATCCTTTTTCAAGATCAATTTAGGCTTTGGGCCCCATTTTGGGCCAGACTAAAATCTCAGGTGGGCCATACCACAGCAAACAGTTGGGATCACCTTGATGGACTATCCACATTAAAGGTAGGGCTCACATGGCGAACAATCCATATAAAAGATGGGCCCCACATAATGGATGACTTGTATTAATGTGGGCCCCATGGAGTTTTCAATGTTAGGCATTCAATCACCATTATTTTATGAGATGGGACCTGTTAATGCAAAGATTTGTCAATTACCATGGTTAGTGTGTCGTCGAGTCTCCTTGCGGCTGAAGACAGAAGCTACTCAAAGAAGATCGCTCATCCAGTCAGTTTCAAGCCTCTCCATCCAAACCTTTGATCCCAAAACCCTTCTATAGATGGTCCAATCCTTCCTAGTTACATCCTCAACACCATCTATAGTCCACCTTCCATAAAGATCAGCTATGGAAGGGTCCATTATAGCAGATGTTGCTTAAAAGTTGAAAATCAGTATGTCTGCTGTCTCCGATAGGTGTCCGATCCATCGGAGATGAGTCCGATAGGTGTCCGATCAATCGGACGATATGTCCGATCAATCGGAGAATTGTCCAGCAACATTGAAAACTTCTCTGGACACTTTTCCGATCACTCGAAGGACTGTCGGATCAATCGGACAGGGTGCTCCGATCCATCGGACATACATCCGATCCATCGGAGGAAAATCCAGAAAAAATACATAAACTCTCTGGAAAGAATTTCGATCAATCGGACCATTTGTCCGATCAATCGGACAGGGTCTTCCGATCAATCGGAACTGAGTCCGATCAATCGGAGAACATGTTTTTCAGCAAAATTCAAAACAAGTTAAAACTTATGTCCGATCGATCAGATCCTATCGAGGTGACCGTTTTCTGACCGTTGAATGTCATCTCTATATATGGAACTTGGTTGGATCTTGTATATATCACCTCGAAAATCATCTAAGGTTTGTTTGTGCCTTCTCCCTTAGATCCCCTTCTCTCATACCCTAAGATTTGTTGAGTTCATACTTCAATCCATGTTGATCTGACCAACATTGAAGAAGCATTCAAAGCTTGGATTGAATCATGAACTCAACCCCTCTTTAATGGCATCTTGACCTACCTCTCAAAGATATACTCTTGTCATCAATGCCATTAATGGTGGTTTAGGTAGAAGCTCTCCTCATATAAAAGCCATATCCCCATATAGCCTCAACCTAACCTTAATGCCTCTCCTTGGAATCTACAAGAAGTCATCCGTAGCAAGGTTGCTGATCGAGGGAGCTGAAGAAGGTATCTTCTGTGCAAGCCGAAGCTTCTTCAACAAACGCATCATCAAGGGGCTCAATCAGCTAAGTATATTTAGTCTTTCGAATCCAAGAAACCTCCTCAAGTTGAGATTTGGGTTTCAGAGTTTGAAGACCCAAACTCGTTAGAGTCCTTGCGTAGGACAAGTCCTTGAGTAGGACAAGCCCTTGTGTAGGACAAAGTGGTCATGGATTAGTCCTATGGAAGAATGAATCCATGTGTTGAGTCTTAAGTCCTTTTGTAGGTTGTTAAGGTTTATGGTTAACCTCATTTAAAACTATAGTGATAGTGAAATCCGGCCACTCAAGGAGTGAGTAGATCAGCCGGGAGTGGAGTAGGTACATAACCGAACCACTATAAAAATTTCTTGCTGTGTGATGAATGGATGAACTGATTTACTTCTTTCACATGTGTTTTTATTGATTTATATTCTGCATATTTTGTGCTTGAAGAAAGTTCTCTAAGAATACTTTGCATGATTACAAGTGTGTAATTGGGTAATTTAAAAAGTGTCCTATTCACCCCCCTCTAGGACAAGGTAACTTGTTTCTTGCTTCTACAAAAGCGGTAATCAAACTTATACCACATTTTCAGGACCCACTTGAGTTTTGCATTTGCTTCAAGTGTGGGCTCCACCCACGTCCAACTCTGTGGACCCCACCACAGAAAAAGTGGGGACAGTGACGCCCACTGTTGAAACCTTCCTAGGGCCCACCATGATGTTTATTTGAGATCCGACCTGTTTATAAGTTCACACAGACATGGACAAAGGGTAAAAACAAATATCAGTTTGATCAAAAAGTTTTGTAGCCCCCTAGAAGTTTTTAATGGTAGGCATTCAATCCCCACTATTTTTGTGGTGGGGTCTACTTGAGCTTTGGATCTACCTTATTCTTTAGCGCATGCCCTAAAATGATCTCTCCAAATGGATGGACAATGTGGACACAACACATACATCATGGTGGGCCCCTTAGTTTGATGACAAAGAAATATCATAGTGAGGCCCGCTATACTGTGAGGTTCCCCCTGAGCACTCAAGATTCCCTCTGGCATTGTGAGTTCCCCCTGAGAACTGTGGAATCCCCCTGAGCATTGTGGATTCCCCCTTGCACTGTGGTTTCCCCTTGGCACTATGGAATTCCCCTGAGCATTGTGGAATCCCCCTGAGCACTATGGATTCCCCCGGCACTGTGGGTTCCCCCTGGCACTATGGAATCCCCTTAAACACTGTAGAATCCCCCTGGCACTGTGGGTTCCTCCTGGCATTATGGAATCCCCCTGAGCACTGTGGAATCCCCCTAAGCACTGTGCATGGGAGAGCCATGCTTCTCATCAGAAAGCCGTGTGTATCATCGGAGTGCCGTGTGTTTTGTGGGAGAGTCATGTGTCTCATCGGAGTGCCATGAGATTGTCTCATGGGAGAACCATGTGTCTCATCGGAGTGTCATGAGACTGTCTCATGGGAAAGCCATGTGTCTCATCGCAGAACCATGTGTCTCATCGGAGAGCCGTGTGTATTATTGGAGTGAAATGAGATTATCTCATAGGAGAGTCATGTGTTTCATCGGAGTGCCATGAGACTATCTCATGGGAGAGCCATGTATCTCATCGGAGAGCCATGTGTCTCATCGGAGTGTCATGAGATTGTCTCATGGGATAGTCATGTGTCTCATTGGAGTGCCATGAGACTGTCTCATAGGAAAGTCATGTATCTCATCGGAGAGCCATGTGTATCATCGGAGTGCCATGTGTCTCATCGGAGAGCCATGTGTACCATCTGAGTATCATGTGTCTCATCTCACCGTTTCCAGTGTTGGCCGTTCAATCTCCACCGTTTCCCATGGTGTGGTTCACCGGAGTTCTGAATCTAGCTGATATTTGTGTTTTCCTTTAAATAAGGCCATGTGGGCCTCTGCCTAAGGTTTGATGGAAAAGAAATAGGCTTGATGGAAAAGAAACATCATAGTGGGCATAGCAAGGTTTCAACAGTGGATGTCACTATCCCAACTGTTTCATATGGTGTGGACCACCTGCGATCTGGATCTATCTCGGAGTTGGGGCCATGGCCTAAAATGATGTCGGAAAAAGGATGGACTGTGTAGATGTAACATATGTATCATGGTGGGACCCACGGGTAGAGCCCCTTTAAAATGCCCAAGAGGGCTTCCGCCTCTTCTGGACATACACAGGATAGTAGAGGGTCAGAGGGGCATTTTGGACCTAAGAATTTTCAATTTCTGTGAAAATGCCAAAAAAGATGAGCCTTAGACTTTTAATAAAAATAGCCACACATGGGGGATATTGCAGTAAAAATCCCCTCAAAAACTGCATTGTCTTGTATGGACACAAATTGCATCCAGGGGTCAGATCTTTAAGCGTCCAATCAAAACTGTGTGGGCACCACTGTGATGTGTCTATTTATTTAATTCATCCATCCCTTTTCTAAGATTATGTTAAGGCGTGGGCCCAAAAAATAAGGAAGATCCAATGTTGTAGTGGACAACACTAAATAGTAAGCTTGGTTGCATTAAATGCATATTAAATGCAAGAGTAATCTCTGGTGTGATCCACTACAACATTGGATCTGCCTCAATTTTGAGCACACACATTTAAATGATCTTAGAAAAAAGATGGACAGCATGGATGTTCGCTCGCCTCAAGTGCAAGGCTACGATGTAGTAATAAATCTCAGTAAGACCGAGGTTGATCCACAGGGAATAAGGTAAACCAATTCAAGTTGTTCCAGCAACTTCTAATTCAATGAATTGAGGATTTCAGGTTTAAAAACTAACTTAAAACAGTAATTGTAAAATCTGTAATTAAAAGGGAACTAAGGCTTTTGAGGATCCACTTGTGATAGCCCTCATGTGGATTCATTCATCCAAGCATAGTACAACTAGAATTGAAGTTCTATCTCTCTTCTAGTTGGAAGATATGGCATTCAAACACAAACAATCTCTACTCAAGTTAAAGAACAAGGTTCTAGTTCTAATGAAGCCTATAGAAGTCAAATATGTAGCCTTCGAAGTAACGACCATGCCAATGGACTATGGTACGCTCTAGGGTTACTACAATTCGAATCTAATCAATCCAAACATGATAATCTCAGAGAATTGCAAGGAACTCATGTCCGAAGCACATGAACTCTCATAAAACATCCAAAAATATCACTTTTATTCAAACTAGAACTTAAAAATCAAATTTCAAAGCAAGTACTTGAATTAGAACGAATCCAACATGATAACTACTCACAAGCTTCACCTCTTAGCCTTAGCTAAGAGGTTCTAGCCAAGCATTATCATGCTTCAACTATAATTCTTAGAAAAACTAAAAAAAACATGAAAAATTAGAGAAAACCCTAGTTGGAGGAGTTGCGATCGCTCCACGATGATCTCCCTTGCTCCCCACAAACTTAGAACTCTTCTAGGATACCTTAGCAAGGATGCCAAGGTGTCCTTTTATAAGAAAAATCCACCCACCGCCTCGGATTGCGTAAAGATTTACGCACTTGAATCAGCAGTCGGACGCTGGTCAGGGCCCCCGGTCACGTTTTGGTCGGGCGCTCGGCCAAGTCCAGAAAAGTTCCAGCAATAACTGGATATTTTTGTCAATTTCGGGCGCCCGGCCAAATGGTGGTCGGGCGCCCGAAGGTCAATTTTTACATTTTTTCTGATTTATAGGGCCATCTGCTGAATTTTCTGCATTTGACTTTTCTGGCCCTGCAGCTCTGCAATATGACTTTTCTGGCCATTCCAGGTCTTCAACTTGATTCCTTCAAAGCTTTTTCTCCACTTCTTTGGCTCTTCAAAGCTTAGTCTTCTAGTCATTCCAAATCCTTCAAATTGGCATTAAATCCATGTCATCTCTCTCTTCTCCTTGCTTCTTTCTTCCATTCCTTTGGCTCATCTTCTTTCATCATCAAGTGGGTTTAAAAGCATTCTTTTAGCCATCAAATAGGTGAATTCTCTCTCTCATTCCTACAAACACAAACATGCATTAGATTGGTCTTTTAAGCATGCAAACCATGCATAAGATGTGATGTAATGGGCAATGTCATGTATAAATTGGAGGTTCAACAATGGATAAACAGATACATCACAGTGGGCCCCTACATAGATCTAGTTGGATGCTTAAAGGTCCAACTAGGGTCAGACGCAATCCACTAATTATCTAATTGGCCCATCGATTAAAAGGGAGAATAAAAGGGTTTTTTAACCTTAGTCCAGGGTTTGTGGATAGACCCAAAATAATCATCTCTTTTAAAAGCTTATATTTTAGCCCTCTAACACCTTTTTGAATAATTTTGAGATAAAAATGCCCCTATCATTTATCCTTGTGCTTGTAAAGGTGCTTGTCAGCACAAGCTTGTCTGCAGAGATGATTTGTGGGGCCCACGCCAATGTATGATATGGACCACCATTGAAACCTTCCTTAGGTCCACTACACAGACGATCCAACAAGTTCATGAGGTCACACTAGACCTGGAGATGAAGGGAAAACATTAATTTTAACTTGATCTAAACCTTTTATAGCCCATAAGAAGTGTTCAATGGTGGGCGTTCAATCCCCATTCTTTTCTGCGGTGTTGTCCACCTGGATATGCCTCATTATTTTGCCCATGCCCTGACTTTAAAAACAAAACGGATGAATAGCGTGGATTGGACACATGCCGCATGATGGGCCCCATAAACAATGACCCAACATGACTTAGTAGGGCCTCATGGACAACTATCGATCCTCAAAATGTCATTTTTAACTTTTGATGATGAAAACTAAAACATATTGATCTTTGAAGCTTCCTCGATGGGCTCATATGTTTTTTCAATAGCTCCCCAACAACACTCTCTTCTCCGTCTTACTCACTTCGACCACTACTCTTCGACGTTCTCACACTCCGGCATACTCTTCTCTAGAAAAAAAAAAAAAAAGACTAATAGAGTACTTTGTACTCAGTCTGAATACTCTATCAACATAATAAATGAGAAGATAAATGGTTATAGGTTCATTTTAATGGAACAATATTGAAAACAATTCCAAAAAACCTAAATCACATGCCAATTTTTTTTCAACCGTGATTACTCACTCGTACCTTCCACAAACACTCTGTTAGTGCACTTATTCATGGTATACGAGTGCACCTTATTTATCAATCATGTGCATCAATGTGTTGCAATGTTGGTTGAGCCTTGGCAAGCAGAAGACTGGAGATTCAAGTGGACTCAAAGCATCAATGAAAAAGAAACAGGTAAAAGAGGTGCCTTGGTGACCCTAACCTTAGAACCAAAACAACTCATAACCTCTAAATGACTTGGGTCTTATAGGAAAACCCTTGGTCATCTTCTTTAGCCTTAGAATACTTAGAAAAACATGATAAGTTAGGCTAATAAGAGGTGGAAGCTGTTGTAAAACAAACAGCCCAAACAATAGTTTTCAGTAAGACTTCAATCCCATCGAAGTCCTCATCAATAGGACTTCGATCCCATCGAAGATTATGTTGATACCATCAAATATTATGTCCAGCAACTATTTGAACTCTCTAGATACTTCTTCGATTCCATCAAATGAAGCTTTTCGATCCCATCGAAGCGTGTTCGATGCCATCAAACATTATGTCCAGCAACTTTCTGAACTCTCTGGACAGTTCTTTGATGTCATTGAGTGCGGTGTCAATTCCATCGAAGAGGCCTTCGATCCCATCGAATTGTGATTTGATTCTATCGACAGAGCCGTTTTTTGCTCATTTTTTTATCGTTGGAGCTTCAAGTCTATATTAAGGGCATTCAGTTCTTGAGCTTTTTTAGGAGATTTTAATGCATTAGAAGTCACCACTATTGCAAACCACACTAGCCTCTAATCCTAAGTCATTCAAGCCATTCTTTGTGATTCATCACATTTTGGAGCATTCAAAGATCAATTAAAGATAAACTTGTTCCCCTTTGATCTTTGAAGTTTAGACACCATTCTTTATAGGCAAAACCTTGTCTAAATCCTCTAAAAGATCCATCTAGGTGAATCTTTAACCTTAAATCAAATCCTATCCTTAGGTTGTAGAAAATTCACCAACTCCCATCACCTTGGTCACTTCAATGTAGCATATCACGCAAGGTGTTTGATCGTGGAGTTAAACCATTCGGCATCACAAATCGGGGGAGCAATGAGAAGCTAATTCTAGCATAGGAGAGCAAGAAGAAGTGACTCAAGAACGGCACATCAACGGAGCTCAAATCCAACAAATAAAGTTATTATTTGTTAGAGTACATCCACTCATTTTCCATGGGAAATTAGGTATAGAGATTAAATTGTCGAACTCGACAGATTCGAGTGTAGGACCTTGTGTAGGGCCAAATTAAAATCTCCAAGGGGAGCCACCGATGAGAGTGTACATTAGGTTCTTGTGTAAAACCAGGGTTATTGGTGAACCTTAGAAACCATTGTAGGTTCCTATGTAGGACCGAAGGGTTGTAACCTTTAAACTCTTAGGTTAGGTGGAACCTATAAAAACCTAGGTTGGGTGAAACCTATTGTTGGGGCTCAATTTTGTACCCATTATAAAATGGTATTCAACGGTCCATCTACGATGATTCGGACTGATTTCGAGATCCGAAATACTCGAAAAATGTCAGTGCAGCCCTAACATGTGCAATCGTGACTGAAACCTATGAATGGTATTTCGGGGTGGAATCGGACATGCGAATTACCGCCAAATGATCCGGAACGCCCTAAAACCCTTAACCTGCAAGTTTCGAGATCGCACGATGCATATCTTTACCCGCGCACTTCCAAATGCATTTTGCCCTGACTGTATCCGACTATAAGGGCCCAAAAGCCTATAGGTACCATTTCGGGCTGGAATCAGACATGCGGATTACTACCAAATGATCCGGAATGCCCAGAAAACCTTAAGTAGCAAGTTTGAAGTCGTTGCGGTGCATATTTCCATATGCATTCGTTCACTCTCTCTCCACATGCATTTGTTCACTCTCTCTCCACATGCATTCGTTCACTCTCTCTCCACATGCATTCGTTCACTCTCTCTCCACATGCGGATGTCATAAGAAACATGCATTGGCTCTCTCACCACATGCGCATGAGAGCTCTCTCTCTCCCTTTTCAATATTCTAAAATTACAAAAATCATGAAAATATGCTAAGTGGGGTCACATGCGGCCAAAACAGAGGCCACATGCGCCCATACCAGTGGCACATGCGCCCATGCTATGCCACATGTGCCTGGTGCATGGGGACATGCGCATGATCCCATAGCATACGCATGACTCGTCTCTCCAAATATTTCCATGCGCATGATCCCCACAACATGCGCATGACTCGTCTCTCCAAATATTTCCATGCACATGCCCTCCCTTTTGCAAACAACATGCGCCCGGTACCCGATACCCGATTAACACGCTATAAATACCCCTCCACTCGATAAGACAAAGGGGACAAGATCATCACTCCCAGAGCACTCTTCTTGCAGAGGTAAAAATTCCTCACCGGAATCCTCACCGGGAAAGGCACATGCGCCCATGCTATGCCACATGCGCCTAATGCATCTGCAACATGCGCCCAACCCAACCTCCCATGCACCTGGACGCTGATGGGGAGGTGGGGCCTTCTGTGATGTGGCCCGCCTTCGACGTGGCCCGCCTTCCGATCATGTCAGCACTCCTAGACAGACATCAATGCCCTCTATCCATCCCCCGGATCGGATTCGCCAACGGTCGATGTTAAGTGGGCCAAATCAGCAATTTGATCAAAAAGGCCTACACTTAGCTAATATTGCAAACCTCGGAAATCCCTCCGAAAGAGCCAGAAATGGCCGAAATCGAGAGGAATCGGGCGGAATTTGACCGAACCCAAGAGGGAGACTTCTCTCCGCCATAACATGATACACCATAATCATGCATTATAATGAGATTACCTGATCTCAGGATCTCCGAGAAACCTTGATCAGACCATAAACAGGTCCACTACTTAGTCGTTGTTAGCCCTGGGAAGTGCCTTGTTGGCTCGGAAATCGACTTACACTAAACAAATCGAAATGCGATCGCACTGCGACCCTCGTGGACATAATCCACCTCTATCCAAAGACGATCGTGATAGGTATTCACCAAATCCTCCGATCAGATCGTAAACAGGCCCTGGGAAGTGCCCTGATGGCCCGAAAATCTACTAATGCCAAATGAAATCAATCGCGATCTCAAAGACGCAAGGGCAACATATTGATGACATAAAGATATATACGAAGCCGATTGATCGAATCAAATGCATAATTTGTCCGATACACTGAACATCTAGCATAATTGCAATCCTCTCTCGAGCATGCATAAAGCATAGTTACTTTGTACTGTACTCATTTGCATCCATTGTATGAATTCATTTCATCCCGGATCGAGATACGAAACTAAATCAAAGTGGACTATGGTTATCATCGAAAACCATAATGAAAGAGTTCTAAATGTCTGAAATACTTCATCGTTAAGACCAGTTGATGTGCGTCCTGTCTAAGGTGGGATCCGTCAGTTGAGTGGCTAAGGGAATGAGTGCCTTCCAGTAAGTCACCCGTCCAGCAGAGACGGTCACTCGCCCTGGTTGCAGTAAGTGGACGCCGTGGAGTGTATTTCTGAAAGTCATATCATCCATAGAGACGCGTCATAACGTTGAGATATACGACTCGGTCGAAACCCTGTTTGCACAAAGACCCAATGGAGTGCCCTCCAGTAAGTCACCCGTCCAGCAGAGACGGTCACTGGCCCTGGTTGCAGTAAGTGGACGCCGTGAAGTGTATTTCTGAAAGTCATATCATCCATAGAGACGCGTCATGACGCTGAGATATACGACTCGGTCGAAACCCTGTTTGTACAAAAATCCCATGGAGTGCCCTCCAGTAAGTCACCCGTCCAGCAGAGACGGTCACTGGCCCTGGTTGCAGTAAGTGGACGTCGTGAAGTGTATTTCTGAAAGTCATATCGTCCATAGAGACGCGTCATGACACTGAGATATACGACTCAGTCGAAACCCTGTTTGCACAAAGATCCCATGGAGTGCCCTCCAGTAAGTCACCCGTCCAGCAGAGACGGTCACTGGCCCTGGTTGCAGTAAGTGGACGCCGTGAAGTGTATTTCTGAAAGTCATATCGTCCATAGAGACGCGTCATGACACTGAGATATACGACTAGGTTGAAACCCTGGTCGCACTAAGACCCCATGGAGTGCCTTCCAGTAAGTCACCCGTCCTAGCAGAGACGGTCACTGGCCCTGGTTGCACTAAACGGAAACCGTGAAGTGTATCCCTGAAAGTCATATCGTCCATAGAGACGCGTCATGACACTGAGATACACGACTCGGTTAAAATCCTGGTTGCTACTCAACTAGGAATGCCCGAAGAGTATGGGACCAACATCTAACCAGTCTTAACGGTGAAGTATTTCACAATAAATCCTAGACTTGGTCTCGGCGACCATGAACTCGAGACTATAATCCCTGACGATTTAAACTACTTGCTCGATCTATCCGAGCTTTATCCCTTTAATATTTCATCTATTGTATAACTGAAATTCATAGTGGAATCTTGTCGCTTTATGCCGTGGATTTCTCCCGTAAGGGTTTCCACGTAAAAATCTCTGTATGATCTATGTTGTGCTTTATTTATATTTATGCTCGTTTAATTCTTTATTTAATTCATTTATGATACATGCATGCATTTACTTTTGCCTTTTAATCAAGGGTGATCATCCGTTGATGTAATTAAGGGTTCGTGACCAGTTCACAGCCCAGAATGTAAAAGATCTCGAAATCTCTGGAATAAAATTCACCTCGCGGTGCTTTCTCGCGTATACTTTGTGGTTGTTTATGATTGTCTATGAATGTCTATGAATGTCTCTATACTCAAAATTCCCCCAGAATAAAAGGAACAATATGGAAAAGAAAAAGATTGCTGACGAGCAGTTTTGATTTTTTTTCTTTTAGTTCTAACACCTATTGAAACACCTAGTTTGGGAGGAACCTGATTTAAACTTCCTTGGTGAAATTCAGGATATTCATGGGTTGGGTATGACAACCGGGATTGGAGTAAGGAAACCGAACCACTATACATGCTTGTGTTTGTGATTGTCATTTAAGAACATTGTTATTCTTGCATTTTCTATTTAATTGTTAATTATATGAATGCTTGAATGGAATGTATGTTATGCACTAGATAGGTAGATTCACACACAAGATGTATTTTCACTTAATAGATTAGTTTATTGTTTCATATTTTGTAATCTATATGATTGGACCCGCTTGGCTTGGAAGCCTAAGTGTTAATGTTTTAATTCAGTTTTATTGTTAATTAATTTTAATTAAGGTGTGATTTTCTAAAAAGGTCATAATCACCCCCCCAATACTTAGCCATGATTCTAGTAGCTCCACTTTAACTTCCATAAAGCGCAAGTGCATCAAGTGTGAGTAAAAGACGCAATTTCACACTCAATCTTTACAACCCCGATTGCTTGCTTGTACTGAAATAACCCAGATTTTTCATATTTAGGTTTGGAAAATGCAGATTATTACGTAGAAATTTTTTGATAAAATGCGCTATATGATGTTTATACTTCCGTCAGTATGAAAGATAACTTATATAGCCTTCGTTGTTAAGAATTAAGAGAAGTATCTTTTATGGAAGTTACTCAGAACGTAAATTCCAATCAAAATAATACATTCCTTAAATATGAGTTTAGATTGCAAAAACTATGAAAATGCCCTTATAGACCCAACGTTTTCTAACCAAACTGTGGATAACCAATTCTAAAGTTCGTTGAATAAGTGTAGAATAGCTTAAGGAAAAAATTTGTAAAACCAAAATCTCAAAAAGACCCCTAAATCATGGAAATCTATTGTAATGACACATCGTAGTTGTCGATCAGGAAAGGTGGTCCCCAAAGTAAACCGACCATTCTCTTTGCCACGTTGATAAACCCTAAACCCACCATTAGAATTTCGAATAGAGAGATATGAATGTGATTTCCAAACTAACTTAAGAGTTATAACAATTCACATTAACCTAGACCTAGAATGATTAAACGGACAACTTTTGGTGATCCATCGAACCAAAATTTTAAACCTAAACTATTGGGCACGATTTAACTATACAAACCAAACCTCCACTCTTGGATCATTGTGGAAATACTCAAACTAAAAATCATCACCTAAACCCTTCATTTAATGTCCCATGATTATAAAATTATTTTTTCTAGACTTGGGCCAATGGACTTAACTTAATGAAGGTCTTGGATCGCATCTTTCGTGGGAAAATTATGAAAATCTAATAAATCATTTCGATTTAGTTCAAAGTCAACCTAATTCAAAGTTTTCTAATCCTTTTAAAACTAAGTTACCTTAAGGCCTAAGTAAAAAATAAAAAATTGCTTAAGGCCTAAGTAACTTGGAGTGGGATGTCAAGTTGGACAATTTCCTACCATCCGTTCGTGATGAAAATTCCCATAATCGCTAGAATCATCCGACTACGAGTTTGTACAAATTTTGGGACATAATTGTCAAGGAGGAACCATACATGTCATGAATAGTCTAAAACACATCCTAGGTGTCCATACATCATGAAAATTACATCTTTGGTTGTTGCTCATCAAAACTATGCAAGACAAGCTCATCGGATGGTGGAAACACCACACGAACGAGACCGAAATCAAGTTCCGCCTCGAATCCAAAAGGGAGATGACACGCTGTGGACCCTCGTCGTTCCGCGCTCCCGGACTTTCTCCCTTTCCTTTCGAAAAAAGAAGAAGAAGAGGTGCGTGTGTTGAACCTCCAATTTATACATTGCGTTGCCCATTACATCGCATTATATGCATGGTTTTCATGTTTAAAAGGACCATCTAATGCATGTCTTGTGATTTTAGAAATGAGAGCGGAATTCACCCAATTGGAGACTAAAAAGAGCCATTTGAAGTCATTGGATGAAGGTTGAAGAAGGATCAAAGAAAGTAGAAAGAGAGGAGAAGAAAGGAAGAAAGAAGCCAAAGGAGAAGAAAGGAAAAAAGAAGCCAAGACCGGTCGTCCATAGCCAAGACCGGTTGTCCGACCGGTCCGACTACTCAACAGCAGAAGACCTCCTTGCAAGGCATGCTGGACCATCCACGACCGGTCGTGCGACCGGTCGTCCACTGCTCAGACCTGTCGTACGACCGGTCCTTGAATTAAAATTTTAAGGTCGGATTTCGGCAACACTCTCTGGACTGTTTTTGCGGTTTTGAGACCAGTCGTGCGACCGGTCGTCCAAGAGCTCAGACCGATCGTGCGACCGGTCGTCTGCGTAACAGAGTTTCTCCGTGAAGCTCCGATTTGCTCTGCGCAGTCCGGGATTTCTTGCGCAATCTGGAACCTTCCATGCTATACTATAAAAGGACACCTAAGGGCTTTTCCTAGGGCATCATAGAAGCCAAGGGACGTCGTGGGAGAGGAAGGAAGCCGTCGTGGAGCGTCTGCAACCCTCCAAACTCCGATTTTTCTAGTTTTTATGTTTTCTTATTTGAGTTCTAATTGTAGTATGACAATGCTCGGCTAGAATCTTTCAGCTAAGGATGAGAGGTGAAGCTTGTAGCTAATTTTATGATTTGATTCAGTTAATTCAAGTACTTTCAATTCAAGTTTGGATTTTTATCTATTTTAGTTCTTCAAGTTAATAGTTTGAGATGTTTTATGAGAGTTCATGTGCTCCGGACATGGATTCCTTGCAATTCTCTGAGATTATCATATGGTGCTTGTTTAGATTCAAATTATAGTAATCCTTGAGCAGGCCATAGTCATAGGCATGGCTGTTACTCCGAAGGCTATGATTTTGAATTCAACATTGATTGAATGAGACTAGAACTTGGAAGTTCAACTTGAATGAGATTGAATGTGTTTAATGCTTTATTTTCCAACTAGATGAGAGATAGGACTTCAAATCTAGTTGTGTATCTTTCTTGGATTGATTGGATTGACAGCGTGTGCGCGAATCGCTGTTTATGCCACTGGCTTGCCTCGTTCTCGAGGGCTTTGTTTCAGTTGTCGTGTTAAGCTGGATGTGTTTGAATGAGTTCGTATAAGACCAGAGTCCCCACTAGTCAGTTACTTCGAATCTACAGTCGGCTCGACCCCGTAGAAACGTTGGAGAAGGGAATTCAAAGATTTCTTCCTCTAAATGACTCCTTTTGATCTGCGGTCAGAGATTCGAGGTAAGGGATCACAGTTACAGGGTAGGAAGAGGTTAAGCACCCCACACACTGCCTGTACGGAAGTACGGTCTCTACTTCACAGAATCGAACTAATACTTGAAAGTCTTATTTAATCCTCGTACATTCTCATAGATGACATGATGCATGAATGCCGGTCTGAACAGTAAGAGTTTTTGATGGGCAGGTTTCCATTAACGGGCAAGCCCAGAGCATACGCTCGAACTGACAGGTGCTTTATGCGGGATGCATGCTGTGTGTTTAAATAATCAAGGTGCTTGTAGTGATATGTACATGAATGCAGGTTTGAACAGTAAGAGTTTCTGATGGGCAGGTTTTCATTAACAGGCAAGCCCAGAGTATACGCTCGAACTGACAGGTGCTTTATCCAGGATGCATGTTGTGTATTTGAATAATCAAAGTGCTTGTAGTGAAGCAAGGGGGTTGGAAGAAAAGTAAATGTTGCACTTATACTAGATGCGAATGAGATGATGCTGATGATAAAGTAGCTGGATGGACGGAGGTGTCACAAGGATTGGCTTCGAGTGGCTGGATCAAGACTTGGATGGCTTGGGAGACTTAGGCCAAGGTCAGGCTGGGCTGGACCAGGGCTAGGCTCTTCTCACTCGGGCTCTCCTTGGTGGAACAGATGGGCTATAAATGGGGTGGAGGTGGGCTCAGAGCTCTCGGACTGAAGAGAGGGGAAGTGGATATCAAATATGAAGGGGAGAGGGGGTATTTATAGCAGTGGGCAGTGACAGATTGCGTAAATAGGTTTGGGCGGCACCCTAGGGGGCCGCCCGTACGGACATTCTCGGGATTCAGCGGGCAGTACGGACGTGCTCCGGGGCTGCTGCTTGGAACTCAGTGAGTTGATTGGGTTTGGGTTGACACGGTGAGTTGACTCGATGGGTTGACTCAGTGGGTTGACCCGGCGATTTGACTCAGCGGGTTGACTCGCCGAGTTTGACTTTTTAGGACTTTTTTGACTGGTTTTTCTTCTGGGGGGTTTTTCAGGCTGATGTTTAGGAGCGAGTTGACTAGGTTCAGGCTTGAGTTGGGCTATGGATTGGGGCTTACAAGGGTGAGTTTGGATGAGTTTGGACATGGGATTTGGGGGAATGGTCCTCCATTCATTCAGCTGTCCCTACCAACATTGTAGCCGAAGGTGGGGTGTCTACAAATGCCTCTCTTTGGCAGAGGTTACGTGCAATCGAATGCCAAAGCGAGTGGACACCCCACTTCTGACCCGGTCATTCATAGATCGTGGTCTAAAATCTTTGCTTGCCTTTGCATCTGTGCCAGTTGATCGTCTGGAAATTGATCACTCGCACATACCGTGGGAGTTTGGAGAAAACGTTGTGATTGTCCCTGTAGTGTACTGCAACTTGGGTACCCAATCGCAACCCTTCCATTCTCGATCGGTACTAACATCGAAAAGGTACAGCAAAGCCTCTACGTCGTAGTCTTACGAGGTTACTGACCCTGAGATTGATTGTGATGTTTGATATTTTTTCGGATCACTCTAGGAGTACTTGTTTCGCTTGACTGTCAAAGTGGTTAGCTGTCCTGCGTCATGTAATCTTACGGGAGTCTACTACGCCGACTTGGAATCAGTCAAGGTACTTCAGGCATCCACGCCTAGGTATGTGCGGGTGAACTCTTTCTACCCGATCTGCTGGTTTTGATGCTTGGTTTGCAATTCATTCTTTCCTAGATTATGGTCTGGAATCCTTGTTTTCCTTTATATCTGAGTCAATTGACTTGTTTGGAGATTGATAACTCGCACATATAGCGAAGTTTGGAGAAAACATTGCGATTGTCCCTGCAGTGTGCTGCAACCTGGGTACCCAATCACAACCCTTCCATTCACGATCGGTACTGACATCGGAAAGGTACAGCAGATCCTCTGCGTCGTAGTCTTACGAGGTTACTAACCCTGAGATTGATTGTATGATGTTTTCCCGAAAAGGTACAGTAGAGCCAGGAGTACTTGTTTCACTTGACTGTCAAAGTGGTTAGCTGCCCTGCGTCATGTAGTCTTACGGGAGTCCACTACGCTGACTTGGAATCAGTCAAGGTACTTCAAGCATCCATGCCTAGGTATGTGTGGGTGAACTCTTTCCACCCGATCTGCTAATTTTGATACTTGGGTTACAATTCATCATTTCCACCTGTTCAAATGGTTTCTTTGACCGAGCCTTTTGGCTTTCATCTTTTCGTATCTTGGCATGTGGTACGACCGCACTGACACTGGAGTTCAGTTCAACCGTACTTTGAGTGCATTGGATCCGATGGTCTCCAGGGAAACCGTGAGACATCGGATCTTATTTGATTTTTGCGTCGGCTCCTACCCAGAGATATGGAAGATCTCTTGGTGTTTTGGAGGTAGAACGCTCTACTGGAAAAATGTTTTTGAATTTTTGAAAAGATACCCACTCTTGGGAGTGATACTCCGTGGGTTTTTATTTGCAAATGGAAATATTTTTTTGTCTTTTTGAAATGGAAATCTGGTTTGCACGCGCCTCCATTAGAGATGCATGTGGGGTCTTTGGCTAACCGACTTTTATTTTGAAAGCAGGTAAAACAAGATGATTGATGCGATGCATGGAGATGCATATTTGATGATGGATGCATGGTTTGGCTCATTCCTTTTCAGTTCGATGATTTTGCTTTTGCTGGAGATGCAGAGAACTTTGAGCTTATTACTTGCAGGGTTGTGCTCCCCTGGGGATTTTCCTTTCGATGCGGATGTTTGGTCAGCGGGTTGGTCAAGATCCCAACCCGTGGTCGATCAGGTCCATTGTCCCAAGATGCTGTTTCTTTTGCTAATGAGAATGGACGAAGGATGTTATCAGACTTCAAGATGTTCTTCTGTGAATGGATGTGATTGAGACGGTGTTTGGTCGCCAGTTTTGGTCAAGATTCCAAGTTGTGAGCGATCGGATCTGTCATCCCAAACTGCGAGATGAGTGAGTGGAGTTCAGGACTTCTGAAGTGCGGTGCTGGGGATAGTGACACTTTTTGTGATTTTTGCAAATATTTGGTTCGAATCTTTTACCCGAGCAGTCAGGATGGAGATTGGTTATTGAAAACAAAGGAAATATTTTTATGATTTTGAAAATATTTTGTTTGAAAACAAGGGAAATATTTTTGTGATTTTTTGAAGATATTTGGTTTGAAAGCAAGGGAAATATTTTGTGATTTTTGAAAGATGATTTTGCAATGTTTTGGTATTTTTTCTGATTTTTCTGAAATGCAAGGAAAGGTATGGAATTTTCATCCATTTGCAGCGTCTACTGCTGGTAAGGCACCCGATCCATTTTTCGTCAACGAGCAAGACGAGTCTCACACAGTTAAGTGCTGTAGTTTTACATTTTCGGATGAGGAGATTTTGAGGGTTTCCAGTCAACATACCCACAAAGTTGCATGTTCCTCATGTGCAATGCACATAGACCACATATTGTCCGACGGACTTCTTCAGCTACAGAATGAGCCACATCCTCACATTTCCCTTTGTCAATCCAGTTTGGGGCCTTATGTTGCTCACGATTCCGTGAGGGTGCGCTTCACCTCCCAACTGCCTTAATCCCCATATGAGTTTTAGGAACAGGGAACATCCGTCAAATTCAACAGCGACTTCCAAATCAAGGTTGTCTATCACGGTGCGTTCAACACAAACAGGATTGCAGGGTTCTGCCCGCTTCAGCCTTTACCAGTTTAGGAGATTTCAGACACCCATACGATCAAGTGTCAGCCATGTCTGGAACAGGTTAGGAAAGAAAGCCCCCGAGAAGTTAATCCCAACGTAGTTTTAGGTCTTCGGACCAAAACTTTGTACAAGCGATGCTGGAAATACACATTTTTTTGTGATTTTTGAAAAATGTCCAGGTATCGTCGGATCTTGATTCGGACGATCAAGAACGCTACTGATTTTTATTAAAAATCTCTCGGGATGTTGATCCCGATGTAGTTTAAGGTCTTCAGACCCAAAACTTTACAAGCGATGCTGGAAATACACATTTTTTTGTGATTTTTTAAAAATGTCCAGTGTCGTCGGATCTTGATTCGGATGATCAAGACCGCTACCAGTTTTTATTGAAAATCTCTCGGGATGTCGATCCCAACGTAGTTTAAGGTCTTCGGACTCAAAACTTTACAAGCGATGCTGGAAATACACATTTTTTTGTTATTTTTTAAAAATGTCTAGCGTCGTCGGATCTTGATTCGGACAATCAAGACCACTACCGGTTTTTATTGAAAATCTCTCGGGATGTTGATCCCGACATAGTTTAAGGTCTTCAGACCCAAAACTTTACAAGCGATCAGCAATCAAGGTTGGAGATTCCGGGGATTCTTCTTAGAATGGTTCAGATCATCAGGCCATGATTTTGGATGGTTAAGATCACTGTTTGACCAAGTCAATTCTCTTTCTTTTCTTGAAAATTCCATGGAACTCTTTCCACATCATCAAGCCAACTTCTCCCCAATTTCTCACAAGATGAGATTTTGGTGAGATTACTTACTTTTTCTCACCCTTCTCTTCCATCACTTCATTCTTACATGGAGGTACAAGATTCACTTGCAACCACCCTTCCCAAGGAGGAGTTCTTCCTAAGGAGAGAGGGTGAGGGGTCGTTTCAACTAGGTGGGAGGCAGGACGGCCCCCTGGGTGCCGCCCAAACCGTCACTGCCCACTAGTCTGTCCAGTGGGTCGGGTAAAGGGGTGCCCTCTCCTTTTCTATATAACATGGGGCACCCTTGGCCCCTCCAACGTGCAATCTCTTTGTTCTCTTTCTCATACTCTCTCTTTCTTCAAGTTTTTCTCTTTCTTTTGGTGGTCCCTTGCTCCTTTCAAGTGGTGGGCCTTAGTGAAGCTTTGGGACAGCAAGGTGGTCCCCCTTTGGTGAGTGGTAAAGGTATGGACCACTCCCTTTTCTCTCTTGTCCTTTTTCTTCTTCATTGTCTCTTCTCATGTTTCCTTTCTTTTTTCATGTGTCTATTCCAAAGGAGTCAAGGTGGGCCCAAGTCTTTTGGCCTTTTTCTAGATCTCTAATCTCTTCTAAAGGTGGTGCATGGAGAAGGACATTGCAAGCTTCTATTTCATTCTTTCTTTTCTTCTTTCACACTCCCTTTATGTGTATGTAAAAGGTAATTTTGCCATGTCCATCAAGTGTACATGGCAAAATATCTTATCTTTCTTCATGGGAGTTGGGCCACTTTTCATGTGTATCAAATGGGCTCAAAGTGAAGTCATGGCCCTTGGTGTATTTGATGGGCCCAATACTTCATTTTGGGCTCCCTCTTGCTTTCTCTTTCTTGCCATTTCCTTTGGAGCTTTCTTTTCTTTTACATCTTCTTTTCAAGGTTTGGGCCCATCGGAATGGTAGGGCCCACCTCAAGTTTTGGGCTCACAGGGCTCACTTTGGGTGGCCTCATCTTTCTTCACATGTGTATGGACAAAGGTGGCTAGCCCATTCAAAGGTGACTAGCCCATTCTTCACTTGGATCTCAAGTGGGCTAGTTTTTCTAGTTGGGCTTTTATGAACAAGTAGCCCAAATCTTCCACCATTTCTTGATTATGATGTACATCCTTACGCACAAAGTGTGGTGGGTTCCTTAGAATTTTTCCATATGGATGGGCTTTTGGGCCCTCATTGAAACTTGTGCATTTCTTTGGACCATGTGTGCACCACTACACTTTGTTCATGTAGGATTTTTTTCCTTTCATGCTTTTTTTTTTTATGGATGGAGGACTTGAGTTACTTGATCATCTACAAGTCCCATGAGTGCGTTGTTTCAAAAGTCTTACTAAGTTTAAATGGTTTTCTCATGTTGTGGGAAAGTGGATCTCAAGAGCTTCCTTTAATACCACCAACCTCAATAGGATGACTCTCATCAAGTGGGCTATCCACACATCCATAACTTCTTGAACCTCCCATGGGGTGCTTGGGGGGTCATCCACTATCATCCTTAAAGATGAGTGATTTTTCTTTCAATTTGTGGGAAAGAATGATACCCATAAGTTGCCCAATTTTGTCCCATGTTTTGGGGCATTTTGGATTTTGATCTTCAAGTGGGCTATGTATATCATTCTTAGCCATTTTCATGATGGTTGGGTGACTCATCAAGCCACACCCTCTTGTGCTCAAATGGTCCCCTTTGGTAAAGCAATTGGTGCACATAAGTTGCCCAAACTTGTCCTTGCATGGACATTTCCAACTTTGATTCTTCATGTGGGCTATGTGCATCAAATTTTTACCATTGGCTTCTTTGATTCATATATTTGTGGGTAGACCACCATGTTGTACTCTCATAGTCAAAACTTTCATCAAGATGATACACATAGGGTTGCCCATGGTTACCCATGAATGGGTCCTCATGTTCTTCAAATGGGCCATGTGCTCCCTTCAATCCATTGACGTGAGGCATTTGGGTTGCTCTTGGGGGCCCATTTCCTTTCTATTCCCCACTTGTACATGTACATGTGTAAAAAGATGGGAACATCTTAAATGAGAATCATGGCCTTGGTATAAAAAGTGAACCAATCCTTGGCCACATATGGACTTTAAAGAAGGACTTCTCATGTGAAGTTGGATCTTTATCCCTTGTTGATCTTATGGCACTTAAGTGCATTTGTTGTCCAAAATGTGTCCTTGGATGATGGACTTTCCTTTCCTAGACACGGTATGCAACCTTCTTTGAGGTGGGCCTTGCTTTCTTCAATGGGCCCAACACATATCCTAGGTAACACATGGAGTTGGACTTTGGATCTTTGCATTTGAATGTGGGTCCAAACCCATGGGTTTCCTAGATGATAATTTGGATCTTAATGGGTAAAGAATAATGACTTACCTTGCCAAGCTTGTAGGATTCAATGGCGGATGGTACAAGAGGACGACGGGTGATCGATGAGGACGATCCGGCCTTCATTATCCGCCGAGGGGCCCATATGTGCTCCTTGGCTAAGGAGCACCAACCTCTTCCCTCCATCAAGGGTCGAGGTACTAGAGATCATTGGGATGACTGGGCGAAATACCCACAGCCTTTGCTTGAACGAGTTCTGACTGACACTCCTTTTGCTGGCCTTCTTACCTTGCGCTTCCATAACAACAATGCCAACCGCATGCTTCTTGCGGCTCTTTGTGAGAGGTGGCGGGATGAGACCCACACCTTTCAACTCCCTTGTGGCGAGTGGGGAATAACTCCCCTGGATATATATATATATATGCAAATCGGTTTTCCATTCCATGGGACAGTTGTTCCCCAGGTTGGCTCTCTCGCTCCCATCACTTCCACTGACTGGCTACGGCTTGTAGGTGATGTCCCACCTGAGGATGAATTCCAGGGCCATCAAGTAAAATTGCGATGGTTCTACAACACCTTTGCTACCGTCACCCCTACTACCGAGCTAGAGGCCCTCCACAAAGAACGGGCCATGATTGCTTATGCCTTCGGGTCCTTCCTTTTCTGTCACGCAAACGAGAGGATTGATCCTAAATTTCTTCGTTTGGTTGAGGATCTTTACCATCCCTACAATTGGAACGGGGCTATCTTGATTCATGTTTTCCTGGGTTTGGACAAGACCTCTCGGAATAGCCGGTCCTTCACAGGTTTCTAGCCTGTCGTAGAGGTATTCTTTTTAACCTTCCCTGCAGACATTTGCCTTCTTTCTTTCTCTGATCGTTATGTGTGACCTTGCCCAGACTTGCTTTTATGACCATTTTACCCATCTCGCGCCGAGGATACTGAGATGACATTGAGCCGTCTTTGTATCGCCACATGTACTGGCATCAGCAAAATCGTCAGCGGAACTCTCGAGTCTCTGGGGACAACTAGCGTGCTGACATAGATGGATTGACCGTTGAGGATGTAAGTATCTTGCTTTCCTTATCCCTTAAAAATCCTATCTAATTTAAAAAGAAAAAGGAAAAGGAAGGATGAAATTGGGAATGTGGAAAAACGGTGGAAAATTTCGATTAGGGCTACCTACTACCAACCGGGGGATGGTCTACCCATAACCAAAGCCGGAAATGGGACGTAGTGTGAAAGTCGTCGGAAGGACGGTAAGGCAAATTCCTGTCATTGGCTTGATGTGGCTCTATGTACCTTGAGTTCAATAGTCTAGTTGATCTATGAAGAAGGTAATCCTAGAAACTCGTGGAATGAATTTTCACTACCCACACTAGGTTGGATTTGTTCAAGTCCCTCTATTTATCAACCAATCAGTGGGAATCTCATATGAATGCCTATTATGTCTTGAGGATTTACGGTTCCAACCTTTGACGCCTAATCTTTCTGAATCTTACACTTATGAACCTTGGAACGTATAGAAGGATGGTTTCTGAAAGAGAGTTGAGTTTTGAAGAATGAGATTAGCTTCACACATGTTTTGCTCTGGACTAGCAAAATGTTGGTTGGGGGGTGTGTTGAGCTCTTAATTGTGCATATTCTAACCCCAATTCATCACCCATTGTGCAAGGTTTATATGGTTTGTAAGCTAATTCAATGCATGTTTTGTGACTACAGGGTTGAGGGTGGACTCTACTCAATTGAAGACATAAAGAGCTCACTTGGGATCATTCTAATGGAGATTACTTGAGGACCAAAGAAGAAAAGAAGAGAGAAAGCGAAAGAAAGAAGCAAGGAAAGAAGGAAAAGGAAGAAATGAAGAAGTATGAAGACTGCCGACCGGTCATGACCGGTCGGCTAAGGAAGCCAGACCGGTCAGTGACCGGTCAGCCATGCATAGTTGGATGTGCTGAGGACGTCCGACCGGTCATGACCGGTCGGACAAGGCTGCTGGAACTTCAATGAATAGGACCGACCGGTCATGACCGGTCGGTCAGTGCTGCTGTAATATGGATGAAAACATCCGACCGGTCATGACCGGTCGGAGGGGCTTGCTGGACTGAAGATAAATAGGCCCGACCGGTCTTGACCGGTCAGGCATACTTGCTGGAATGACTCTCTATTGAGGCCGACCGGTCAAGACCGGTCGGCCATGCGTACTGAGTTAGAACTTTCTAATTTCTTCCCGAAATTCTCTGCGCTGCGTAAGTGTTACGCAAATTTCCGATTCTTCCGACGTTGTGGAGCCTCCAGACTATAAGAGGACACCTAGGGATCATTCTTAGGGTATCCTAGAAGGGTTCAAGCGAGGTTGGAGGCTGTGGAAGTGAAGATTGGAGTTTCACAACTCCTTTTGGTTTGCTTTGCTGTTTTCATGCTTTTAGTAGTTATTTCATGTTTCCTTGGATCATGAGCAGCTAAACCTCTTAGCTAGGGCTAAGAGGTGAAGCTTGTAGTGAATCCAAGATGTTTTAATTCGTAGTTAAGTGGTTTTAGTTTGGAATTCATGATTATGAACTAAGGTTTGAAGTTTATACAAGTTTTTAAGTAATTTTTCTTAGTCTTGTGATGACTCATGGATGTTTGGATGAATTACTTATCTTCTTAATTTGTTTGCAACGGTATAGACCTGTATGATCTGAGGAATCGGAGTGCGCTCTAGTACTAAGCACTTCATAAAGGGACTTCAGGCCAAAGTTCTATTTTAGTTGATTTTCTGGAATATGTAAGGACTGTGCTGGTGATTTGAATCTAGTTCAAATCTTAATCTAGCTTTGTCTTGTGAGAGGAGTTGGGGATGGTTATGATTGAGAACTGGACCTATAGGAAAGGGGAATGTCCTATGCAATTGAGCATGCTCAGCTCAGCCTAGATTGAGTGGATCTTATGCATAGAACTTACATATTACAGACTGTTTGGTTTAACAGTTCTATCATCCGACTGGACGGACAGGAATGTCGATTCTAGTTGAGAGAATAAGAAACCACAGCGGATTGAACATCAAGGATTGCTACAAGTGGATCCTTGAAACCCTAGTACCCTCTTATAATTAATTACTCTCGATTTGATTCAGCTTTTGTTATTCACATCAACTTTATACAACAATCTGATTAGTAAACTTCAATAGACACTTGTGGATGAATTTGTGAGATCCTACATAGTCCCTGTGGATCGACCTCGGTCTTACCGAGTTTATTACTACATCGCAACCCTACACTTGGGGAAGCGAACAGTGGCTCGAGTCCCTTGTTCTTTACCTCCTCCAACTGCTCAAATCCCAGCTGAGGAGATAGCTGATGCTCTTGTGGGCCAACCCGGGTTTCATTTCACGATCCCGAATCACAACTATGACGAGTGGTACTTGTTGTACGGACAGGGGCCCCTGCTTCCTCCGCTCTATGTTCCAGGGGGTCGTCGCAGATATGCTGGCGGATCGGTGACAGCTCCTCTGATGGACCTTCATCGTCGGGAGCGGGATGAGAGGAGAGGTGACGACGACTATGTTGGTGACCTGTAGCCTGCTTCTGTACTTAGCTTTGTATGGCCTTCTTCTTTTTGCTTTTATCCTCTTCTGTATCAAAATCTTCTAAATGAATATACAACCTCTGACTTGTCTCAAATTACTTGATGATGCCTATATGTTCTGAATGATTTGTGGAAGATGAGACCTCTTAACTGCATGGATGATGACTTGAACGGCTCAGATTGCTTGATTTGGCCCCGTGGACCCCTTCCAGACCTCAACTTTGCTTTGGAGCACCTTTTCTTGATGTTTTGTGAAGCTAAGAAGGCTTCTCATGGTGTGGATGATAACTTGAACGGTTCAGATTGCTCCTTTCAGCCATGGGGGCCCACTTGATGATCAGATCTTGGATTCTGGTCCTATTTCTTGATGATCAAGCCTTCGATCTTGCTATTTGATGACTTGTGCAAGCTTTTCCATGGTTTAAATCATGATGATCTAGTCTTTGAATGGCTCAGATTGCTTGTGGGCCCCTCTTGATTAGTTTTCCTTCTCTTTGATTTGATCAGGCCCCTGTTGGCTGTAACACTTCATAATTGGATGGGTGGGGTACCTTTCAGATGATTCCGATCATCTTCAAACGAAATCTGGAGTGAATTAGAGCCTTGGGCGGCCCTCAGGGTGCCATCTGCTGACATGGACTGTCAGCCTCACCTACCAATGACCATGGAGCCAATCTCGCGGAGAGAGAGGGAGCGCGTCTGTACGGGCAGCCCACAGCGGGCCGCCCAAGGCTCGCCTCTTGTGTGGTCTGGGCTGGCTCGTGCTCGGACATTCTTTGCAGTCTATTGTCCCTGTCCCATATTCTCTGTACGCCCAGGTTTGATTCCTAGTCATGAATATTCTCCTTGTCTCATCTTTCCTTCTCCTTTTGTCCTCTTCTTGGTTTGTCCTTCCTCATGCAGCCCTTCATGATGGCTTGGGGGCCCTTGTGGGAGAGATTGGTGGGTCCCACACTCCAAAAATTGGTGAAGACTTTAATGATGGAGAGATTTCTTTAATGGATGGTAGAGATGGAGTATTGAATGGGGGCATTGATGGGGATTTAAGGATGGTGGTTGGTGGAGCTTTAAATGGCCCCATTAATGGCAAGCCATGCTGGAAATTCATATTTAAATGGGGCATTGATTATGGGAGAAATGGATGGTATGGATGGGATGAGGAGATGGGACATAGGTGACGCTATGCATCCCTTGAGTGTGGGCCACATGGATGATGTGATTGATGGTGGTGATGGGGGTATGATGGACATAGATGGGCTGATCTCATGTTTGAATGGAATGGATGGTTCAGATGATACCTTTGACGGTTTGGATGGTCTTGATGATGGCCGAGATGTGCAGCACACTTGCTTGGGTGGACTTGATGTGATAATTGATGATGTCCCCTTGATGATGGACTGTGTGGATGCCTCGATGATCCCTTTGATTGGTCAGGATGATGTTTGGATTCACGACTTAATGTTGGAGAGGGCCGCAGGTCCAGATCTGACCGTTGATTCTTCGATCGGGGTTACCGGGACCCTTCTTGATGGTTCAGATGCATTTTTCGACGATCAGATTGGTTAGTATGTCACGATGTGCGGTGTGATCTTTGCTGATAGCCCTTTTGATGGAGAGTACCTTCCTTCTCCTGATCGTCGATCCTTTGCGCACTCCGTTCATGAGGTAGGCGAGTCTTCTCATGCGGCTGAGGTCGTGACAGTTTCAGACAGCGATGCGACTATATCAGACATAGCCGTTACTGGGGACAGGTCAGGGGCTGTTAAATCTGCAGAGGTCCCAGCTTTTCCTTCTCCTTCGCCCATTTATCTTCCGATCCTCGATGAGCTGTCATTGATTTCTGGGCCTTTTGTCCTGGAGGGGATTCCTGTGAGGACTTGTCAGCTGCTTCCTTGTCTTTCTTGCTCGCCACGGCTGCTTGCTTGGCTTGACAGTTTGTCAGCTTATGAGATTCGAGACTTGGAGTCGTATGGTTTTGGCGGCCTGATCCATATGGCTAGAGTTGACATTGACTGGAGGATGCTCGGGGCTGCGCTGATTGACTGGGTCCCCTCGTTGAACTTGTTTGCGTTCAACGACATGGAGATGGGACCCTCTTTGGAGGAGCTTGCGCGCTTGATCGGCCTTCCTTGGGATTATACTTAGTATTTTTCACCGAAGACATTGCCAAAGACTGCCACACCACAGAACTGGTTCGGGATCTCCTATCTAGTTCAACCTGCAGCTGCCGGTCAGGATGCTGTGGTGTTCTCCTTGGATTTGCTGTATGATCTTTTTTCAGGTCCTCGGAGTGTGGCAGGGTCTATTCTTGCTCGGAATGCACTGATGTTCTGCTTGATAGCTGAGGTGCTATTCTCGGGATGGCGGAGGTCTCAGACTCCTTTGCTTTTTCCAGGTGATGAGCCAAGTTGTTCGACAGCAGGGGATCATTTCTCTCGTCTTGGCAGAGTTGTTTAATGGGCTGACTAACTGTGCCCTAGGCCGCACTCGTGTCCTCCGCGGCTGCTGTGCGTTTCTTCAGGTATCTTTTCTGCACTTCCTTTTTCCTTTTTGTCTTTTTGGGAATTTCTCTACTCTAGCTGAATTTCTTCTCTTTCTTGTGATCAGGTCTGGCTATGGGAGCGTCTTTCGCTGACTGTTCCTGTACCATTTCCTAGCACCCGACGCCCAGAACTTATGCGACACATCATAGAGTTTCTTCCACATGTGGCTAGGATGAGTGAGCCCTTATATCAGCCGAATGTTCGCTGAACTTCGTGATTGGAATGTTCGTTGGGAGTCATCTTGGCTTTCACTTCCTCCAGTACTCTGTGATGCGCACCGCCTTCCTTTGATGCTGGTAGGCTTTCGATCTTACTTTTATTATCACCTTATCCGGTTCCTGTGGCAGTTTGGGTATGAGCAAGATGTTCCCCTTTTTGCTTTTGCGGGTATCGGGCGCCGAGCACTTCCATCTAGATTTAGGACGCGAGTTGACGGATCCTGGGCGAGTTACCTGACTGCTGATCTTCTAGGTTTTGAGCTGCGGGCTTTTCCGATGGCGACTGCCCTATATCAGTATTGGGTTGCTGAGCAGTCTCTGTATCGACGTATCCCTTGCTGGCACCAGACTGCCGATGAGGATGAGCAGGATATCCTTGGAGATGCCGGCTCTTCATCTGGTTCATATGAACCTTTTGAGGAGCGCCCATTCATCGATCCTGGCTTCCTTTTGGCCACTCATGGCCATTTGCTGTCTGAGATTTCTGCACTTCGGTATCATTGTGAGATGATGTCGAGGAGATTGGTTGTCGATCAGATGTTGTCTGATGAGGAGACAGCGATCTGTATCCATGAGTGCAATGAGGTGCATTACCTGCGTATGAAGGTGAGTAGGTTGAGAGCGAGGCTACTTCATTATGAGTCAGAGGACTTACCTGATATGGCCGAGGAGGAGGGTAGGGATTGATTGTGTTGGCCATCTTGGCATCCCTTTTGCATGACTGGTGATGATGCATTTTTTTGTATTTTTTAAAAAAGATGAATGATATATGTAAAAGAAATATGATGCATTTTAATGAAAAAGGAGAAAACTTTTTTAAAAATCTATTGTGCCATGAGTTGCCTTGTGAGTGTGTCTGGATTTTGTATCGGGATATAAGAATCAGAACTGAGGCTCGGCCAATGCTTTGACCGATGTCTCGAGATTGACTTGCGAGGTCCCTTTGGTTCCCTAGAGATATAGGCAATGGAAACCGTTGCTTCCTGAGATTGTCAGAGTTTGTAGAGTTCTTTGTTCCCGACTGTACTTCTTCTTGTTCTTGAACTGTAACTACTTGAACCGATCTGGACCATCTAATTTCTTGGTATCTGCACTTTTAATTTTTCTTTTTCTATTCGAGCCATTTTTGTCTGCAGCGCTCTTTCGAGTTTTCACTACAGCCGGCCTTTTCCAGTCATTTTTGCCCGTGACGCCCTTTCAGGTTTTCACCACGTCCCGGGTGTTTGATCTTGCCTGCCCCTTGGCAGCAATGCTGTTTTTACCCTCGGCGCCCTTTCGGATTTTCACCAAGTCCGCTGTATGCCCACTGTTTTTACTCGAAGCGCCCTTTCGAGTTTTCACTCCTGCCCCCTTTGTTTAGGCACACATTTTCTTTTTTCTTTTTTCTGGATCTCTGGATAACTACGGCGGCTAGAGGTTAGGAATCCTGTCGTTGCCGGCCGATGACAGTCTTCCAGCCCTTATCTTAAGTTACGATGACGGAGCTGTCGGTCTTAGCCATAGACCCTTCTGAGATGAATGGATGGATGACTGTGTTTCCTTTTGGGTTGATTTTTCTCGAGTGCCTTGTTTTGGCTTCCCATTTTCTTTCTTTTTCTTTTTTTTTTTTGTATTCTTTTTCCTTTCCCCTCTTTTTTTTTGTATTCCCTTTTTTTTTTCTTTTTTCCTTTGAATCCCCTTATTTGAAACACTTGTTGGTGGACGGAAACGATTTCTCAGAGGTTTTAGCTTCGACCTCTTGACTTCAGCTCTATTAAAGTAACTTTTAATAAGGTCAAAATGACTTACCCGTGAAAGATCTTCACCTTGTCGGCGTTGATTGGCTCAGGAAGATCCACCCCTCTCATGCTGGTGAGTCTGAGGGCACCTCCAGGAAGTACTTCTCTGATGTCAGCGGCCCGTCCCACGAGGGTTTGAACTTTCCTCTGGGATTCTGAAGGTGCGACGGTAGAATCTTCTTCATGACCATGTCGCCCACCTTGAAGCTTCTTTTTCAGACTCTCTTGTTATAAGCCCGAGCGATCCTTTTCTGATAGCACTGTGAATGACTTAGCGCATGCATGCGCTTCTCATCTGCTAGCTGCAACTGATCGAATCTAGCCCGTTGCCATTCTCCTTCTTCAATTCTGCACTCTAGTAACACCCGTAGTGACGGTATTTCCACCTCGACCGGTAGAACTGCTTCCATTCCGTAAGTAAGCTCGAAAGGAGTAACGCCCGTAGCAGACCATACAGACGTTCGATAGGCCCAAAGTGCATATGGGAGCATATCTGACCAATCTCGATAAGTCATGACCATTTTCTCGAGTATCCTGACGATTATTTTGTTAGCGGCTTCCACCCCACCACTCATCTGAGGACGATAGGGGCTTGATCGATGACGTTGAATCTTGAACTTGCTGAGAAAGTCATCCATCTTTTTGTTGACGAACGGGGTCCCATTATCTGTGATGATAGCATTAGGGATTTCATACCGGCATATGATGTTGTTCTTCATGAATTTGATCACCTGGGATGCTGCAATCGTGGTGTAGGAGGCTGCTTCTACCCACTTGGTGAAGTAATCGACTGCCACAAGTATATACTCATGACCGTTTGATGCTTTGGGACTAATCTTCCCAATGATGTCAAGTCCCCACATAGAGAAGGGCCAGGGAGTCGTCAGGTTGTACAGTTCTGATGAGGGGGCATGAATTTGATTTGCATGCTCCTGACACTTGAAGCATTTTCTGACGTGCTGGCAGTAGTCTGTCTCCATGGTGAGCCAATAGTAGCCGAGTCGTAGAATCTTCTTTGCCATCATGTGCTCGTTCATGTGTGGGCCACAGATTCCTTCGTGTATTTCTTTCATGATCTTTGCAGCTTCTGTTTCATCAACGCATCGAAGGAGAATGTGATTATAGGATCGCTTGTAAAGGACTTCACCACTGATGGTGAACTGGCCGGCCAGACACTGGATGGTTCGGCGAGCTGTTGCTGTTGCCGAATCCGGATACTCCTGGGTTTCGAGATATTGCTTGATGTCAGCATACCAGGGTTTGTCAGGGACAGCTTCGGCTTCATCTATTTGCAGGCAGAAAGCAGGTTCATCTTGAGTTTCGACTGTGAGCTCCTATTCCGAAGCTCCTTTCGAGATCATGAGCATTGATACGAGCGTAGCGAGAGCATCTGCAAACTAATTCTTGGCTTTGGGCATGTATGAGAAGGTGATTTCTGCGAATTCTTCGATCAGGTTTTCAAGATACACATGATATGGTATCAACTTCTCGTCCTTGGTTTTCCATTCGCCATTGGTCTGATTGATGATAAGCTGTGAGTCTCCAAATACTCGTAGCTTCTTGACGCCTAAGATTATGGCTTCCCTTAAGCCAGCGATGCATGCTTCGTACTCTGCCATGTTATTGGTGCACTCGAATGCTATGCGCCTTGAGATAGGAATAAGGACATCGTCTGGAGAGTAGAGGATTGCTCCAATACCACTCCCTTTAGAATTTGCTACGCCGTCGAAGAATAATGTCCACTCATCTTTCTTCTTCTTTTCTTCACCTTTGATAAGCAAGAGATCTTCATCAGGGAAGAATGTCGTGAGCGGTTGATAATCCAGGAGAGAGTGAGTGGCAAGATGATCGGCAAGGGCCTGCCCCTTAATTGCCTTCTGAGTGACATAGGTGATGTCGAATTCAGCCAGGAGTAGCTGCCATTTAGCTATCCTTCCAGTGAGTGCCGGCTTCTCGAACAGGTATTTGAGCGATCCATGTGAGCGAGGAGGAGAATAGGGAACACAATCATGTATTGACGAAGTAGCTGAGTTGCCCAGACTAAGGCAAGGCAAGTCTTCTCGATCGAGGAATACCTGGTCTTGTAGTCGATGAACTTTTGGCTCAAATAGTATATTGCTTATTCCTTCTTCCCGGTCTCGTCGTGCTGGCCGAGAACACAGCCTATGGCTTTTGCAGCTATCGAAATGTATAACAATAGTGGTCGTCCGGGAGTGGGCGGTACTAGGACTGGAGGATTCATAAGATATTTCTTGATGCGGTCGAAGGCGACCTACAAATTGGCGCATAGGCGACCTACAAATTTCTTGATGCGGTCTTCCAAATAATCCCATGCTTCATCAGCTTCCTTATTCATGAACTCTCCGTTACACATCATCTCTACAAATTGGTGCATGGGTGAAGTCAGTCCTTCATAGAAAAAGCTTATAACTCGCCAAATTTCATAGCCATGATGTGGGCATGCATTTAATAACTCCTTAAACCTCTCCCAACATTGGAAGAAGGTTTCATCTTCCTTTTGGGCAAAGTTCATGATAAGGCGCTTCAACATGTTCGTTTTGTGAGTAGGGAAGAATTTTTTTTATAAATTCTCTGTGCATATCAATCCATGCACCAATTGATCTTGGCCTCAATGCATAAAGCCATCCCTTGGCTTTATCTTTAAGAGTGAAAGGGAAGAATTTTAGTCTTACTACATCTTCAGTCACATTTACAAAGTGCATGGTGTTAATTACCTCATCAAACTCCTTAAGGTGTTGATAGGCACTTTCACTGTCTAAACCATGGAATTTAGGGAGAAGTTGAATCACTCCCGGTTTCAAATCCACATTCCCTGCATTTTGTGGAAAAACTATGCAGGATGGGGTGCTTGCTCTTGCGGGTTGCAAGAAATCACGTAAAGTCCTAGGTCGGGGAACATTCTCAACCACATTCTCCCCTGTTTCAGTTTGGTTTTGGCCCGGATTAGGTTGATTTGCAGCCATATTTTCAGACAAAATTGGAGAGTTTAGATGTCTCCTAGCACGTGGTTCTCTGTCAATTCCTTCTACTATCCCCCCTTCACGTATGAGTCGGTTATTGGAATCCCGAGCCCAATGTGGCATGCAAAACCAAAAAATAAGAAACAAAGAGAAAGAAGAATTCTTCCTCCCTTTCTTTACTTTTCTCTAAGACCGAAGCACAAGGTGTCTTGCAATGGCTAAGCCAGAAGCAAGGATAGAGACCGATTTCTCCTGGTCAATAGGGGTTCAGAGAACTCCCCACCCACTCTTTGAATCTTTTGAGAAAAAGTGCAGAAAAAGGAGAAAGAGGAGTAGAGATGAGAAAAGAAATCTCTGAGCACAAGGTGATCTAAGACGGCAGAGCCGACCAATAGGAATCCAGGTGGCAAAAAGGTCGACCTTTCAGAGATCCAAAAGGAGTCTCCACCCACTCTACAAGAGATGAATAAGATAGGAATGAATAGGAGAAGGAGAAGAGTAAGGTTTAGAAAGATAGAACCTGATTCAGCACTTGAAATCCTTGTATCTTCTTCAGCTTCCTAGAAATCCCTGAAAAGAAAAATCAAATAAACAAACTAAGTTAGTCCTGAAATCCTAAAAATCCTAAATAGATACTAATTTCAGAAATTTGTGAAAAACCGTCAAAATCCCCGGCAATGGCGCCAAAAACTTGTTCGCTTCCCCAAGTGTAGGGTTGCGATGTAATAATAAACTCGGTAAGACCGAGGTCGATCCACGGGGACTTATGTAGGGTTTCACAAACACATCCAAAAGCGTCTATTGAAAGCTAATAATCAGATTTTGAATAGAATTGATGTGAATAATAATTTTAAACTAATTTGAATGTAGACAATTATAAAAAGGCACTAGGAGTTTAAGGATCCACTTGTAGCAATCCTTGATGTTCAATCCGCTGTGGTTTCTCATTCTCTCAACTAGAATCGATATTAAGATATATCTAGTCGGATGATAGAGCTGTTAAACCAAACAATCTGTAATATGTAAGTGTAATGCATATAATTCACTCCATGTAGGCTGAGCTGAGCATGCTCAATTGCATAGGTCACTCCCCTTTCCAAAAGGTCTAGTTCACAATCATAACCATCCTCAAGCCCTGTCACAAGACAAGGCTAGATCAGGATTTGAACTTGATTCAAATCACATGCACAGTCCATACATATCACAGAAAATCAGAAAAGTAGAACTTTGGTAAGAAGTCCCTTCATGAAGATCATAGTACTAGACCGCACTCCGATTCCTCGGATCATACAGGTCTAGACCGTCACAAACCAATTAAGCAATTAAGTAATTCTCCCAAACATCCATGAGTCATCATAAGACTAAGAAAAACTACTCAAAAACTTGTATAAACTTCAAACCTTAGCTCATAATCATGAATTCCACACTTAAAACCACTTAACTACGAATTAAAACATCTTGGATCCACTACAAGCTTCACCTCTTAGCCCTAGCTAAGAGGTTTAGCTGCTCATGATCCAAGGAAACATGAAACAACTATAAAAACATGAAAACAGCAAAAACAAACTCCAAAGAGTTGTGGAACTCCACAATTCACTTCTGCCGCCTCTAAGCTTGCTTCCACCCCTCTTTGATACCCTAGGAACGATCCCTAGGTGTCCTTTTATAGTAGGGAGGCTCCACAACTTCGAAAAGATCGGGAATTTGCGTAAGAGTTACGCAGCGCAGAGAAAATCGGACTGAATTTGGAAGTTTCTAAGTCCTCACGCACAGCCGACCGGTCATGACCGGTCGACCTCAATGGACAGCCACTCCAGCAAGCATGGCCGATCGGTCATGACCGGTCGGGCTTGTCCTAGCCTTGGTCCAGCAACCATGTCCGACCGGTCATGACCGGTCGGACGTCTTCATTCATGTTCCAACAGCCATGGCCGACTGGTCATGACCGGTCGGCCTTGTTCAATACCATTCCAATGTTCATAGCTGGCCGGTCAAGACCGGTCTGGCCCTCTTGGCCGACCGGTCTTGACCGGTCGGCTTCTGATGTTTCTTCTTTTCTTCCTTTCTTTCTTCTACTCTCTTCTTTCCTTGCTTCTTTCTTTACTTTGGCCCACCTTGGGTCTTCATCCAAGGTTCTAACTATGCTCTTTTCATCTTCAAATGGGCGGAGTTCATTCTCAAACCTGCAATCACCAAACACGCATTAGGTTCGTCTATAAACCATGCAAACCTCGCACAATGAGTGATGAATTGGGGTTAGAATTTGCACAATTAAGAGCTCAACAGCGATGGCATTCACAGTCTCGAATTCAAAACTACGAAATGGGACGTCTTCTTCAGAGTGCTGGATATCGATGACAGGGATATCTGGTTCAGTGGTAGCAGCATTGGAAGGAATGATGAGCTCCTTCTCTGCATGGATAGAGATCACTTGATTTCCACAGATGTATTTCACCCATTGATGTAGGGTTGATGGCACAGCTCCCACCTTGTGCAGCCAAGGTTGTCCGAGCAACATGTTGAAAGAGGCTGATATATTCAGGATTTGAAATGTGATGGTGGAGATTTTCGGACCTATCTGTACCTCTATGTCGACCTCCCCTTCCACTGATCGGCGGGTGTTGTCGAATGCTCTGACGCATATGGTGCTGGGTCGAAATGAAGAGGGACTGATTCCCAGACGTTCCGCAGTCTTGAGTGGGCAGACATTTAAGCTTGAGCCATTTTCGATAAGGACCAGTGGGACACAGAGGTCCTTGTATCGTAAGGTTATGTTGAGGGATCGCCCATGGTTGTGCCCTTCTGGTGGCAGCTCATTATCGGTAAAGGTTGAAAGTACATCGGGTAGTCTAACACGACACCCACGTATGTGCGGAAGCTTAAAGAGTAACTAGAATTATGGCTAAACCTATAGGAGGGGGTGATTAGGACCTTTTTTAAAAATTATTTTCGCCTACTTATATAATTAAACAAATCAAACTAAGCAAGCAAGAACACTTCGGCTTCCAAGCCTAAGTGGGTCCAATCACAAGACTAGCATATGATTAAGCAATAAACGGCTTAGTCTAAAGCATGCATAGGTAATCAAAAGATTTAACTAAACAAGCTCCTAACCTATGCAACCTATGTAGACTTATGAGAATGGATCAATGAGCTCAAGTCTACACAACTAGTGAAAGTACATCTTGTGTGTGGATGTGCCTAATTAGTGCCTAGCATACATTCCTATCAAGCATTCATAATTAGACAATTAAACTAACAGTGCTAAGATATTAATGTGCTCAATTCAATCACAAACACAAGCATGTATAGTGATTCGATTTTGGGTCTACTCCACTCCCGGTTCAAGTACTCAAATCCTTTGAGCACACCGGCATTCAGTATCGGAGGTTTTTAATGAGGTTCACCTCTCAACCTTTACACGGAGGTTTTATCGGTTCACCTCTCAACCATAACCAGAGTTTTGGACAAAGGGCTAACTCTCAACCCAAACGGAGTTTTGGACATAAGCTAACTCTCAACCCGACGCACGTTCACTCCCGTGACGGAGGCTCCCCCTTGGAGACTTGGTTTAAGCCCGCCAAACGGTCCAAGGAACGACTAACGTCCCTAGATCAAGTTTGACAAACAAACTCTAAATGGACTCTAAAAAAGGACAACCTTACTTGTCTGATGAGCCCCTTGTTTAGCGCCGGTTTGGGTTGCTTGATCTCCGCTCTCCCGTGCTTCAATCAGCTTCTCTTGCTCCCACGATCGTGTTGCCGTTGCGTCACCAATGCCTCAGCCACACTTGATCAAACACCTTGCATGTGATGCCTTTGAGATGCCCAAGGTGCTAGGAGGGTAGGTTTGAGAACTCTACAACTAATGGGAATGGGTTGCCTAGAGGTTCTCTCCTACAACGATCTCATCTTAGAGTTTGGACAAGGATTTGTCAATCAAGAAGGTTCCAAACTCTAGAGATCAAGAGGGGATGAAGGTCATCTTCTTCATGAGCTTGGAATGCTCTAATCTTGTGTTAAAGCACAAGGAAGATGCCTTGCATAGGTTGGGAATGAGCCTCAAATGGTCTCCAACAATGGTGGCTTCACTCCTCTCGAAATCCCTCTACCTGCCCCTCAAAACAAGACAAGCTCACTTATAAAAGAAGGTGCAACGGATACAAAACAGGCAGAAAACGGCTAGTGCCGACCGGTCGGGCGTCCACGACCGGTCAGGACCGGTCGGCCATAGCAAAACAGGCGGACAGGGGCTGCTGTGATGAAGAATGGTCTGCCCGACCAGCCACGACCGGTTGGCCCTAAGCCTGCTCAAGACAGCGTGCTTGCTGTATCAACTGGACATACGTCCGATCGGTCATGACCGGTCGGACAGGCCTAGGTTCAACATATTTGCAAGCTGACCCACTAAATCACAACCCTCCTCGAATGGCCAAGGTTTGGGTGCTCCTTTGGGACACCTAGGGCTAATCTATGATGACAAGGGGTATCCTAACATGGTCAAGGTCATCAAATAGGTTAAAGGGTTGGGTTTTGGTTAAGGTTAAGGCACATCAAGGCATCACTTTTACCTGAATCTTCTTCCTTGATGCAGCGGAGCCATCTGAGTCTTCGGTCTTCGTCTTCATTGGGCTCAACCGACACTAGACTCACTGACGTAAGTGATTGACAAACAAGGTGCACTAGTATGCCACAGAAAAGTGCACTAACAAAGGTGACGGCGCACGGAGCCAGGAGTTGTCCGATCATCAATGCTATCATTTCTGGTGCCGTATCGGAGGAGATGTGAGCATCGCTCAAGGTTTTAGCAAACATTTCTCGGTGTATGCGCGATGTGCAGAGTAACTCCCATACTGATATTTGAGCGGGGATTGACTTAAGCTGAGTCGCTACATCATATGCGGCTTCATTCTTGTTGCTGAGGCCTGAGAGAGCGGCTTTGGGATCTCCTCTGTTCTGATTATCTTTTCGGATGCAACGCCCGTTGGGATTCATGTTTCCCACCTCCACACATTCTGGATAGTGCCACGGGACTTCTTTATAATTTTCCTCTCCTTTGCCTTCTAGGACCACTGGTTCTTGTAACGGTGCTGGTGTGGATATCAGATCTTCCTTGTATGGAGCTTTTGCCTTGAGGACTACATTGTTGCCTGTGCTGAAGGGAAAATATCGAGGCTTGTCTTCATAGATCACATAAGGTCTCGGTCCTGGTCTGATCGTTCCTGGAGCGGGAGGCTCCCATGGAATGAACACTGGTCCTCTTGATATGGTAGGGGGTTTCTCTGTTCGTCCCAGCTGTCGTAGCGTGATTGACACGCTTCTGGGATTTGCCCCTTGTAGTATGACTGGCTCGATTGGAGGAGCTCCTTCTAAGACAATGGGTTCTTGTTGCTGATGAGTATAATTCCTCCATTGCGGATTGGATTGTTCTTGAACTGGAGTTGCCCCTTACAAAATGACAAGTTCATACGCGGGCTCGATGTATGCATGTGCTCCTTCCAGGATGACTGGCTCCCAACATGAATAGTTGTGAGGGGCCCCTTGAACAACTGGTACATCATATGGAAGTGCTCCTTCGAGTATTACTGGCTCGGAGACCGAAGGAGGAAAGGGACTTGCCCCTTGCAGAATCGGAGGAGGATTTGTTGGCCCATAAGTGTAAGCATGAATAGACTGGATATGGGAGAAGAAGCGATCAAGACGCTCTCCTTCTTCTATGCTGCTGACGGCAGGGCCACGAGATGAGCTGGGGTCCGTCGGATGCTGCGGCAGAGGATTCTGAAGGATGTTGGTGGTAGCTGCTGGAGGAGTTTCGAGGACCGAGATGACGATTTTGCGGTCGTCAATCAGATCTTGTATGGCATTCTTCAAAGTAAAGCATCGATCAGTGGTGTGGCCACGCCCTTGATGGTAGGCACAATACTCATTTTCTCGGTAAGTTGGAGGTAGAGGATTTGGAAGAGGCCTGGGTGTCATCAGAGTGAGTAACTGCTTCTGTACCAGCATAGCCATGACTTTACTAAGTGGTTGAGTGAGTGGAGTGAATTTCCTGAGTTCCCTGTAATTCTGCCTATTCTGGTATGAGTATTGGCCGTTCCCTCTGAACTGCTGCTGTTGTCGAGGTGGTTGTGGCTGTGGTTGAGGATTCGGTTGCGGCTGATACCGCTGAGGTTGGTGCTGAGCCTGATTCTGCTGATATTGTTGACATCCCTGTGGGGAGCATATTGATTACCCTATGCAGTGGTGCTGATGTTGTTTACCTCTGTCGGGCGGGGAGGAGAACCGTTGCGGTTTCCGTTCCCATACCCGATAAGTCTTCCTTCCACTCTGTTCCTTTTGATTGGAGTGGCTTGATGAGGCCATGGGGAGATTGTCCCGGCACGGATTCCTGCTTCGACTTGCTCTCCCGCATGGATCAACTGTGAGAAATTCGCATATGGATGCGAGATGAGATATCCAGATATGCCAGGATATGATGAATGAACAATCATGGAGATTTATTCTTCGTCGTCGATAGGTGTCCGCATTCTGGCTGCCATAGCTCGCCAACGTCCCACATAAGCTAATAGCGTCTCATCACTCCTTTGCCTGAGGGCCGCGAGGTCAGCTCTTCTGGGTGCCATGTTGAGATTGTACGCGAATCTGTCGACGAAAGCTTGGGAAAGTTGTTCCCAAGTCCTGATGCGGTGGCAGTCCAATGAGGTGTACTAGTCGAGGGCATTGCCCTTCAGAGATTTTTGGAACAAACGAATGAGGGCACCTTCATTTCCTGAGATTGCACTCAGCTCTCCACAGAAGGCCTTGAGATGTGCTGTGGGACAACCGCTGCCATCGTATCTTTTAAATTTTGGTACCTCAAAGTTTTGAGATACTTGAGCATCTGGGAAAGGACACAAGTCTCTGAACTTAGTCGAAGGTAGATCGATTCCTTGTTGTCGCTAAAGCTGATTTTGCAAGATCTGGAACTGCTCCCGCAACTCGTCCATTCCTGAGTGATCTGTTCGAGCGACTGGTGCCTCTTGGAGTAAGGCACGTTCTTCTTCGACATAGTGGTCGATGTCTTCGACCCTATGGGCTTGCTGAAAAGCAACCGCGGGTTGCTGAAATTGATTTGATGACTGGACTGGATTCTGATGAACTTGTGCTTGAAAGGATTGTAACTGAACTGGAGATTGTACTGAAGGTTGAACTGGAACTTACTGGAAATTAACTGGAGATTGCTAAATTGAAGATTGCTGGAAATTAACTGGAGTTTGCTGAATTGAAGATTGCTAAAAATTAACTGGAATCCCATCGGCGGGGATGTGCTGGAATTGAAAAGTGCTCCTGTTTGTAGGAGGCTGAGATGTTGGGAAGTGACCCCCTTGTTGGGTATTCGCCACTGTCCGCTGATTGATGTGGGCTTGACACTGACCCCCATTTTGGGCATTCGCCAGTGCTATCCTTGTTGCTGGAAATTGAATTGAAATCCCATCGGCGGGGATGTGCTGAAATTGGAAAGGGGTCCCATCGGCGGGGACATGCTGAGAAAGGAAAGGAGTCCCATCGACGGGGACATGCTGAGATCTACTGAGATTGTTGTTTGTCAAATTGACTAGAAGCTGACTGGAAGTTCCTACGACAGGAGTGCTCTGATCTGGTCTTGTCGTCGCGGGAAGGTACTGAGGAGGATGCCCCATAGCGAAGGGCTGAGACGGCTGCTGTCGGAAGTCTTGGGCAGACTCCGATGGTTGTGCTTGATTTGAACTGGAGGCCGGAGGGACCCGGCATGGCTACTGAGATTGCCGAACTGGGCCAACCTGATTGTTGGCTGCTGCGGTAGCTTGTGCTTGCATGAATTGCAAGAGCATTTCTTGCATTGCTTTCATTCCTTGTGCCAATTCTTGTATGATTGGCGTATTATCAATTGGCTGTTGCACTGGAGGTTGTGCTTTGGTCATTTCAAGAGCGGGGAAGAGGTGAGTTTCCTCTTCGTGGTCGGACATGGCTTGCTGAGCCCGAGTGCAGATTATGCTACGGAATGGAAGTTGTTTCCGAATACGTTGAGCCCGAGGAGGCGCAATGGTGAGGACTATACTCTACTCTTTTTTGGGTTTGGGGATTTTCTTTTTTTTTGGGTAGAATGCTATGCAAATGAGATTGTAGGAGGACTAATGACTTTCAAGTATAGGAGGGATTCTGTTTTTCAAGTTGGATCACAACTAGTGGGATGAGCTTATCCCCAGTGGAATCGCCATTCTGTGGACCCTCGTCGTTCCACGCTCCCGGACTTTCTCCCTTTCCTTTCGGAAAAAGAAGAAGAGGTGCGTGCGCGCGAATCGCCGTTTGTGCCACTGGCTTGCCTCGTTCTCGAGAGCTTTGTTTCGGTTGTCGTGTTAAGCTGGATGTGTTTGAATGAGTTCGTATAAGACCAGAGTCGCCACTAGCCAGTTACTTCAAATCTACAGTCAGCTAAACCCCGTAGAAACGTTAGAGAAGGAATTCGAAGATTTCTTCCTCTAAAATGACTCCTTTTGATATGCGGTCAGAGATTCGAGGTAAGGGATCACGGTTACAAGGTGGAAAGAGGTTAAGCACCCCACACACTGCCCGTACCGAAGCACGGTCTCTAGGGTTGCACATCTGCCTCGTTAACCCGCCCGACCCGACCCGGTAGAAACCCGATCCGTCCCGACCTGACTGAGAAAATGGTCCGGTCCCGAGTAGATGCGGCTGGACCGTTTTTAATTTAGGTACGGTTTAGGGTACATGCCAAACCCACCCGACCCGACCCGTGTATCCCGACCCGTTCCACCCGACTCAAACCGCCCCGTTTATACTAGTTTATTGCTTTTAGAAATTTCTATATAGCATTATCAATAGGTTGAACGGTCAATAAACATTAGAGTGGACTCTAGAATCTTTTAATGGTGGGAGTTCAATGACCACAAATATTGGTGGTGTGGTCTACCTAAAGCTTTTATCTGCTTCCTTTTTGGGACTATGTCCTATAATAATTTGGAAACGTAGATGGACGACATGGATTAACACCTCATGGTTAGGGTCTCACCCACATGGCTGGTTCCAGCTCACCGACTCTCACCTAAGCTGCGCTCATCTCACACTCACAGGGAGCGGATTAGGTGACATCCAGGATCCAACAAGGTGGGTGGCCCCTGACTATGTTCTTAAATCCACACCGTCCAACTATTTTGAAAGATCATTTTAGGATATGATACCAAAAATGAAGTTGACTCAAATCTTAGGTGGACCACACCATAGAAACATAGTCCTAACCCAACCCGACCTGACCCGACCCGGTTTAACATATAGGGTAGGGTAGGGTTAGGGTTAACCCTTTTGCAAGTAGGGTAGGGTTAGGGTTGGGTCAACCCAACCTGGTCACGACCCGGACCGAAACCCGGACCTTTAAATATATTTAGGTTCGGTCCAGGGTTGGGCCCAACCCGACCCTAACCCGACCCGTGTGCAAGCCTAACGGTCTCTACTTCACAGAATCGAACTAATACTTGAAAGTCTGATTTAATCCTCGTACATTCTCATAGATGACATGATGCATGAATGCCGGTCTGAACAGTAAGAGTTTCTGATGGGCAGGTTTCCATTAACAGGCAAGCCCAGAGCATATGCTCGAACTGACAGGTGCTTTATGCGGGATGCATGCTGTGTTTTTTAATAATCAAGGTGCTTGTAGTGATATGTACATGAATGCAGGTCTGAACAGTAAGAGTTTCTGATGGGCAGGTTTCCATTAACAGGCAAGCCCAGAGCATACGCTCGAACTGACAGTTGCTTTATGCAGGATGCATGTTGTGTATTTGAATAATCAAAGTGCTTGTAGTGAAGCAGGGGGTTAGAAGAAAAGTAAATGTTGCACTTATGCTAGATGCGAATGAGATGATGCTGATGATAGAGTAGCTGGATAGATGGAGGTGTCTCAAGGATTGGCTTCGAGTGGCTGGATCAAGACTTGGATGGCTTGGGAGACTTGGGCCAGGGTCAGGCTGGGCTGGACCAAGGCTAGGCTCTTCTCACTCTGGCTCTCCTTGATGGAACAGACGAGCTAAATGGGGTGGAGGTGGGCTCAGAGCTCTCGGACTGAAGAGAGGGGAAGTGGATGTCAAATATGAAGGGGAAGAGGGGGTATTTATAGCAGTGGGCAGTGGCAGATTGCATAAATAGGTTTGGGCGGCACCCAGGGGGTCGCCCGTACGGACGTTCTCGGGATTCAGCGGGCAGTACGAACATGCTCCGGGGCTGCTGCTTGGAACTCGGTGAGTTGACTGGGTTTGGGGGATGGGTTGACACGGTGAGTTGACTCGATGGGTTGACTCAGTGGGTTGACCTGGCGATTTGACTCAGCGGGTTGATTCGCCGAGTTTGACTTTTTAGGACTTTTTTACTGATTTTTTTTATGGGGGGTTTTTCAGGCTGATGTTTAGGGGCGAGTTGATTGGGTTCAGGCTTGAGTTGGGCTATGGATTGGGGCTTACGTAGGTGAGTTTGGTTGAGTTTGGACATGGGATTTGGGGGTATGGTCCTCCATTTATTCAGCTGTCCCTACCAACACTGTAGCCGAAGGTGGGGTGTCTACACACGCAAACTAGCCATTGGCATGCGAAACCATCCAAGGGGCTGACCGACCACTCAAAGTGGGCCTCCCTCTTGTATAGTGTCAAATCTACTCCGTACACTAGCACCCTTCATCAAAACTAGCTAATATATAAAAATTTAAAAAAAAATCTAAGTGAAATACAACCTAAGTGAGCCATCTACATAAAAAGGTAGATGACCCTTGGTTAGAAAGTGGACCTAAGATGGTCTGATGGTTACACAAAAATACACCTTGAAAAGGGATCGAAAAACTTAGTTTCGTAAACATTTTAAATCCCAAATACAATAGGTGGGCCATTCTTACTCCCATATTCCACTGCACAAAGGGAACACCCTAGCCTTCCCCTTTAAGAGGGAAGTGTTGGACATTCAGCCCTCCCACGTGAAAGAGAAGGAAAGAGAGAGGAGAGAGAGGAGAGAGAAAGAGGAGAGAAAGAGAAGAAAAGATCTAGATAAAGAAGGGCGGGTGTCCCAACGTCTTCAAAGGTGTTTTCCATCTTTTTCTTCCTTATCATTATCCATTGATCTTAAGGTAGGTTAGCCTCAATTTAATTAAATTAGGAATTTTTAGTTTTATTTTTTCTAAACCGCTCGATCGAAGTTCTAGTTACGATCCACGCGTACATGTGAAATCTAAGCCGTTCAAAATCTGAATTTTTGTTTTAGATTCTTATTTTTCTACTTAGATAAGCCCTATAGTGATTTAAAATTTGAGGTAGGGGATTCATTTGATCTTACACCAATTTAAGTTGAATTTATACATAGTTTCTCTTATTTTTACCTTAAAACTATGCAAAGTTTGATTTTTACTATGATTTTCATGCTACTAAGTTGATGGATTGTTATGAATTATTTATTCATGTGGAAATTATGTTTAAAATGTAATTTTAATTATGTTTGATAGATATTGTGGGTTGAATCACAAAATTATGCTTTAAATTGCAAAATCAACACGTTCGGTTCTCAAACAGTGCATAGTTTGCGCATCTAATGGACCAGATGATTATATCAAAAAAACTATGATTTTATTGATATTAATCTAACTTAAAATCCATATTTAAACCTTAGGGTAGTGAGACTTACTTTTGGGGTATTTTGGACCTACCGGGTGACTCGTCTAACTCGAAATCGCACTGTTGTGCTTATTGATACACTTTACAATATCTAGACTATTTTTTACTGTATTGTGGTTTATTTTATTGTAATTTTAGATTGATTAGTCCATGAAAACACTACTGGAATTTTTATGAATTCATGAGTGATGGATACAAGCCTTACCATTTGTGGATTTGGAAAGCGATTAGTATTTCCACTCTGTATTAAGTTGGATTTTACTCATCTCCCTTATTTTTTATTGAGTTAGCCTAATGCTACTCTTTTCTTTCATTGATTTAGTCTATTACTACTCTCTTTCCATCTATTAGGATAGCCTTGTGTAACTTTCCTTATTTTATTCCTTGTTTTATGGCCTAGGTGTGTATCTTGGAGTTCTAAAACTCTCATGGTTCAATTTAATTCTCTATTAATGCAAGTGATGTGTTGAATGACTCATAACTAATGACTTTTATATATATTGTGGACATATTGCGCTCTATGTAGTGACCCTCTTGGTTGACGTGTAAATTCTTGAATTTGATTAATGTTGCACACATCGATGTACGTAATTTCGCTAGGCATGGTACATCACTTCTCAGGATTGGGTGTCATAATTAGTCGCTCCATGAACAAATCATGCGCGTAATTTCTTCCAATGCATGAATTGTGCCATCTCAAGGTGTTCACGTAAATCCACAATAGTGTCGAACATGCCAACGAGTGAGTCAGGACTTTTATGAATTATATTCCATAATGCGGTGGTCACTAAGTATGATGAGCCACACACACTATGCTAGGAATGTATTCATGTAGATTGGTTACACATACCGATACCAGTCGTAGTGGTAGAATACGAGATGTATCGAAACCTTTATATTATCTCGATGTTGTGAACTACGTGAATTGTTGTTAATCTTGGAGGATGACCATTACTATGAATATGGCATTGACTCTCTCCAACCACATAGATGATGCAGGTAATGCACAGGTGGAAGATGTGGGTGTGATCTCTGTACATAAGACATTCTGAGTGATGTGGGATTACATCATTAATGCTCTTATTTTAGTTTAGTTTTATTTACGTTTCATGCCGCGAATATAGATTATTATAATAGGCTCCTGTTAGTGCATTTTTTTGTGGCATACTAGTGCACCTTATTTGTCAATTATGTAGGTCCTAGTGTTTAGGTGTTGGTTGAGCCCAAATAAGATAAAGATCAAAGACACAAGTGGACAATTGCATCAAGGAAGAAGAAACAGGTAAATTATTAACCTAAACTAAAATTAAACCTCTTGATGGCATGACCCAATAGGTAAACTTTTAATCATCCTAGAATGGCCTTAGGTGTCCCAAAAGACCACTCATAGTAAGGCCTAAGAGGTTCCATGAGCTGCTGAAAATAAAACAGCAAATAGTAGATCTCATGTGTTTGGAGACCGGTCGCCAGAGGCCAAAGATGGGTCAACAAGCATAGCTTGATCAGGCCAAATTAGACATACCGCTGATAGGTCGACTAGTTCATGCAACCAGTCGCCGATCTTGGTGAGACCAGTGCAATTGGACAAAATTGAGATAACAAATAAAACCCAGTCCCATGTCTAATTAGACATGTCGCAGCTCAGCGTGCGACCTATCGAGAGGGGCTTGCGACCAGTTGTCAAGAGCATGAGATCAGTCATCAGATGCCCGTTAGCTGTTGTTTTCTAGTCATTGGAGCTTTTGCTTTATTTATATACGGCCCAATTTTAACCTCTCGGGAGAGAATTTGGTGCATTAGAAGCCATCCCCATTGCCCAGATCATTAGGCTTTTAATCCTACCATACCCAAGTCATCTTCCTTATGATTCATCACAAGATGGAGCATTCAAAGCTCATACGAAGTTGAACTCACTATCTCTTGATATTTAGATATTTTAGACACCTACACTATAGGTATATCCATAGTTTAAACCTCTCTAGCAATCCAATTAGGTGGAATTCCTCTAGGCAACCAAATCTTACTAGTTGTAGAGAATTTGCCACCACCTCCTAGCACCTTGGGCATCTCTTTAGAGCATCACATGCAAGGTAGCTGAACATTGGGGCTAAGGCATTGGCAATGCATTGGCAACAAGATCGAGGGAGCAACGAGGAGTTGATTGAAGTATGAGAGAGCGGAGATCAAGCAACGCAAGCAGTGCTGAACAATGGTCTCAGTTCGATAATTGTCATTATTGAGAGTTTGGTTGCACTCTTTCCTTGTGAAGGATTGAGTGTGAGAGTTTGCAATCAAACTCGAACAAGTCTCCAAGGGGAGCCTTGTTAAGCTCTTAAAAGTGTTTATTCTAACCCCATTTCATCACTAACTATACACAATTCATACGTTTAAAGACCTGCCTAATGCATGATTTTGTGATTGTAGGAATAAGACAGAAGCCTCACTATTTGGATAATAAAGGACACTTCAAATGGACATTAAAGAGTCAAGGAAAGGAAGGAGTGGAAGAAATTAAGTAAAGAAAGTTCGAAGAGAAAGCAGAGGAAAAAGAAGAAAATACTAGTTCCGATGGATCGCTGATAGGTCCCCGATCAATCGGATGATGTTTCGATGGATCTCCAATCAATCAAACCACCCATCGGATATACCAGAAAAACTAAATTTTGAATAAAGTCTCTGGACATATTTCCGATCAATCGGCACATCTCCGATCAATCGAAGAGAGGTGTCCGATCAATCAGAATCATGTCTGAACAATCAGAATAAGCGGTGGAAAATAGCAACTATCTGGACTCTTTTACAATCAATCAGTCAATCTACGATCAATTGGAGACTACATTCCGATCAATCGGAGGGAGCTCCGATCAATCGGACCTGTGTGCGCAAGCTGAGTAAGGAGTTACACAATTTCAGAAGTTTTCAAGCGAAATGCAGATTTGTGCTATAAAAGGGGACCTCTACATCCTTCCTAACCTATCCTAGAAAAGATCTACTATAGCGAGAGGTGGAGAAGGATGAAATTAAAGTTCTACAACTCCCTCTTTCTAGTTTTCTTTCTAGTTTTCATGTTTTTATTAGCTTTCATGTTTTCTTTTAGTATGATAGGCTAAACCTCTTAGCTAGGGCAAAGAGGTGAAGCTTGTGGTTCATCTAAGTTGCTTTGATTCATTTTAGGGTTTCATGGATTGAATTTTAATGTTGAACAATGATTTGCTTAAGTTTGAATAAAGTTTAAGTTAGCTTTTCTTAATCTTATTATGACCCATGGATGTTTGGAAGAACTATGCTTAATTCTTAATTGTTTTGCTAAGATCTAGACCTGTACGCTCTGAGGAATCGAATTCAAGACGCTCTAGACTTGGATCTTCTTGTGGGAACTTCAAACCAAAAGTTCTATCTTTTTCAGAAATTCTAAATTATGTGTTAATTGTTTATATGATTTGAATCAAGTTCAAATTATGATATTAGTTAAACCTAGTGATAGGGTTTGATGTTTATCATAGTTGTGATCTTAATCTATTGGAACTAGGATTAACCTATGCAATTGAGTGTGCTCAAGTCCTACTTGAATTGAGGGAGCCATGTTGATGAACAACACATATGATAGATTATTTAATGATATAACCGCTCTATAATCCACTAGATAGGATTTGATTTTGATTCTAGTTGTGTAATTGAGAAACCACAGCGAATTATGCATCAAGGATTGCTACAAGTGGATCCTTGGCACCATAGTGCTTCTTTTAGATTGTTAAATTCATTTTTAGTTATAGATTACCTATCTACCTTAAATATTCAATTTTGTTTAGTTCGATTTCAATGGGAAACTATTGGAAGTAGTTTTGTGAATCCCTGAGTTAGTCCCTGTGGATCAACCTCAGTCTTATCGAGATTATTACTACATCACAACCCTACACTTGGGGAAGTGAACAAGTCTCCGACAGGAGTATACGCTAGGTTCTAGGATTGAAACTGAAGGGTTGGGAGGAACCTTTCAAACTCTTGGGTTGGATTGAACCCATAAACATCTTGGTTGAGAGATGAACCAATAAAATCTCCATCATAGGTTGGGAGGAACCTTGTTAAACTCCTCGGTAGGGTGGAACCGATTTAAAACACTTAGGTTGGGAGGAACCTAATTTAAATTCCATAATGAAATCTGGTGTACTTAAGGGATGAGTATGGTAATAGAAAGTGGAGTACGAAAACCAAACCACTATACATGCTTATGTTTGAGATTGTCATTTGAGCCATTTCTATTCTAGCATTATCTATTTAATTATTAATTATATAAATGTTGGATTGAAATGTATGATATGCATTGATAGGTAGATTCTCACACACATCTTGTAGTTTCACTTCTAGACTAGTTGTTTAGGTAGTTATACCATTAGTAGTCTAGATAATTGCACATTGATTAGAAGCTCAACACGTTGCATTATTATAATCTATGTGCTTAGGTTAGTTTTCTTAATTGCATTATTTTTGTGGCCTTTGTGATTGGACCTACTTTAAGCTTAGAAGTTAAGTGTTATTGCTTAACTAGTTTAATTAGGTAAGAGGTTTTTAAAAAATTTTAAAACGGTCCTAATCCCCCCCCCCCCCCCTTTTTGGACTTAGCTATAGTTTTAATCTCCGCTCTATAAGCTTTCGCACGTTTAGTATTACAAGTCTGAGCAATGGACGCAATTTCAATTGGTATGAGAGCGAGTTGCTCTTTAAGGACTTAACTGTCTAGAGTAAGATCTGGTACCGGAACTTGAGCCTATGTCTACCCAAGAGGAGAGACTAAGAGTCCTATGAGCTAGCCTCATGCGTGAGACCTGTCATTCTTATTATTACAACAACGCCATGGGAAAGGCCTATATAGCCTCTCATGTATGGACTTAGTGGTATAAGAGCGAAGAAAAAGTGGGTTGCAATGCGCCACCGCTAATCACGATCAACCATGTATAAGTCCTCCCAGATTTTTGTGCTTGTTTCCAACAGTAACGCATAGGATGGTCGAGATTCTCCCCTATTGTCGAACCAACAGTCATGGATTTAGTACCGTGGTAGCCGTGAGAGCCAAAATGGCCAACCGTGCACGTGAAACCTCTAAGTTCACCACCTGATAGCTTCATTGGGCCCCTCTAATGGACTAATGGTATGGAAATTCCTAGGAAATAGAGTGTACTCCATGAGGGCTAACCACGTTTCCCTAGCAGCAGTGTGCACTCCATGAGGGCCAACCACACATAAGGCCATTGTTGGCAGTTTGCTTGCAGTGGAGTGCGCTCCATGAGGACCAACCAAGCTTCTTTGGCAGTATGGTGCGCTCAATGAGGACCAATCCCGCATAAGACCATCGCTCCAACTACTTACGAGCTAAAACTGTGATTGCTCCAACTACTCATGAGCTTAAACCGTGATTCTATTAAAGGCACCTAATAACAGCACCCTAGGGCAGTACCGTCAATAGTGAAAAAAATTTAAATAAATTTTCAACATGATATATGTATGCATGAAAGCCACGAGCTGAATATCGAAATTGTAAAAAGAACGAGTATACAATAAAAAAAAGATCATTCATTCATAACAAGTTTAATGATTTAAGCATGTGATATATTGCTCAAATATTTGATTACCCATTATATGTTGAAAAAGAAAAAGAAAGTAGCCATGATCATCCATTATATGATGGAATACTAGCACAATCAAAATATGCTTATTGCTAAAAGTTGAATGTTGTCATATATGCTTGAACCTCCTGGCTAAATTGATCATGATCTTTGGATAATGATAACTTTGCCACTGCCACTATTTTCTGTCGATCAGGAATATTGGCCAGATCCTGCTCCAATAAAGCCACAGTTTCCTTGTGGTTGTATAGCTCCGTCTCTTGAGAATTTATTGCATTCCTATTAGCATGGAGACCGACTTTCACTGCCTTTAAGGAAGCTTCTTCCTTTTACCTCCTTTACGCTCTAACTGATAATGAGAAATTAAGGAAGACTGCTGAGTGATTTTATCCTGACTGCGCTTAAACTCTTCCTACTTCTGTTCCACTTCAGGTATTATTTTTATGCCTTAGGCCTCATCCAAACAGTGGATGGATTCAAAGAGAATCGACTGCCTTAAGGGAGAGAAGTCGATCTTAGCTAGATTGGCTGCGAATTCCAGGAGGGCCCAAGCAACATTCAACTAGGCCCATTGATTATGGTCAATCGTTGATAAAACAACCACTTCAAGAACATTTTGCATCGTGTTTCTCTTGAATTTGGGGAGATCTTGAATAGATTAGTCATCGAAGGGAAGATTGAGTCGAATTCCTTTAGCAGAAACGCTGGGACCAGGACCTGTTGAAAAAGAAGAGGATGAGAATCATAATAAAGAAAGCATGTACAAACAATAGAGGAAGACAAATAAAGTGCCCCAGGACGTACCAGCTGTAGGAGTGGAAGAAGGTTCTTAAATAGAGGCAGTAGAAGATTATGTTGCGGTGTCCCCTTGAGGGTTAATATTCAGTGTAAGTTCTTCGCCCGTGGAACTAAACTCCATGGTAGGAGGTACTACTCTTTGAAGCAGGTATATCTACTACTGAGGCAGGAGGGATTGCTTATACGTTGACTCTCTTGATATTATCTCCCGTTCAGATAGAAATATCGACAGCTTGACCACCCTCTTCATCTGGTTAGGAAGGAGCATCAACCTCTCTAAAAGTCGACACCTCCATAATGGTGGGCAATAAGTTTTGTGTGGGAGGTGCTTGAGATGATCCGCCCGTAGGGAAATCCTTCATTAAGGAGTACCGCTGTTAATAAAATGGGGCGGAGGATGCGTCCGAAGAATAGAGGAATGATTCGTATAGCGGCCCTGACCCCTCTGCTAGAAAGTCTGGAGGAGATTGTGGAGATCAACCTTATGGAGGAGTATTATCATCCGTAATATGTCATCCCTATCGGGTTCCCTGTTTGCCTCATCATGGTCCTCAGGTTGACCTGACCCCTTTGCCAGAAAGGCTGGCGGAGATTGTGGAGATCGATCTTGTGGAGGCGTATTATCATCCGTAATATGTACATCCCTATCGGGTTCCCTGTTTGCCTCATCATGGTCCTCAGGTTGACCATCTCCAGAACTAGCAGAGAAAGAGGTATCATCATTATCATGCCCTCCACTAACACTTTCGTTGATGTTCCTGCTGCTTGTGTTACTGTTGCGCTTGCTACTTGTACTACTACTCATCGACAAAGATTCCACGGCAGCCACTTATTTCTGCTTGCCGGAAGGACTGGCTTCACTGACGACTGTTTTATCCTGAGGGGGAGACGAAGTAATTTGGATGGAAGTCTGCCTGGCAGTGGGTAAGACTATAGCGGTCCAGTCTGATGTACTAATTGGAAAGTTGCCCCCTAAGGTGTCTAGCACACCCTTATGTCTAATCTGGCTCTGAGGACAGGTGGGAGATTTTGTTCTAGTCTCATGAGGAGAAATTTCTACCTTCGCAGTTGGAGTCGGCGACGATAGATCGGTTTGCACAGACTCTCTTTTACTTGGCCTTGAAGATTCTGCGACCGACGACTTCTTCTTCCTCCTCTTATCTTGTTGTTGGGGTAACCCTTGGTAGTCCCCGCTAGCGATCCATCCCTCTAGAGTTTCAAACCCCTTGCTCTCTCTGATGGGCTCCTTGGTAGAAATTAAAATGTGTTCTTAGCTTGGAGCGCGAACCCTTTCCTCTTCAGTAAAATAACCGACATTGTCTACCCGTTTATTATCCTAAACCTTTAAGGGTGATACCCATATGGGGCGGTCGGCAGGATATCTGTTTCTGACCAAATGATATTGATGGGCCCACCATCTCATCCAAGAATATGAGTTGTGTACACGTCGGGTGCGGCCTAGGATGATGAAACGGGTGTCAGTGTTCCTCACCAGAAGTTGCTTCCAGATAAATACCCAATTAAACGGGCCCACGTTGTAGCTTTACATGATGCACATGGCTCCGTTGATTGGGGCATGGTTTGGTCAAATCTGAACTGGCGGCAAAATTGGCTCGGATAGTATGGCTCACACCATAATTCATTACTTTCTTTGAGTGGGAGGGTGCCAGATCTTATTAATATAAGAAAGCATCGCTCAAGAGGGGAGAGAGACTCATCATCCACTGAAGCTTTATCATTTGTAACGGACGAGATTGGGAGATTAATGCTTACGTGGCGTCAATCTTGTCCATAATCCAAGTATAGGTCAGCTTTGTCAGTTGGCGCTCCTAAAAAAACCAAAGTGGAAGATGCTCGGGATGCACATATGAAAGATCACAGACCGAGAAGACCCAGGAGAAATATACCCCCAACCATCCTATCAAGTAATGCTAGGGGGCATATGCTTAGGATACACCGGTGGTGGGGGACTTACAGTGTGTTGTCGCATCACCCAGAATCGTGTAAGAGTGAACATAGAACTGGTGGGGCAAGAGAGTACTTCTTGCTTTCCGCCATGGCACCAGAAAATCACCAATACAGATGGTTTGATACCATCTGCATATTTTGAGCTTGGCAATACTACTATATTCAACCAGTAGGCTAGAAAACCTCTGAACTTGCAAGTTTTAGAAGAAAAAAAATTCAGTATGGGGGACGAGCTTCCTTAGAACTATAAAATCAGTGTCGTCGTTCTTTAGAAACCTGGTGAAAGGAACATATTCTCTCAGTGAACTAGTTCTGGAAAGCATATGTTTGAAGTAAACAAGAGAAGATAGAGGAAGTTTTGGGTATGTACTTTAACTCCCTAAAGAAATGGGCGATCCATTGCTGGAAAAGGATCTGCCCTGGAGATGGAAACTCTGCAAATTCTTCAAAAAGCTCAATAGTAGTCTTGGATATCAAGGCTTGATGAGTAATTGGGTGAAAGAAAGCAAATTCTTCATTCGTCGGAACAAACTCATCATAATATGCTCCAAGGATAGGTAGGCATGCCATCTGGTATAGATCCCATAAAGTGATACTGATCACTTCACCGATTGAAAAATGGAACGAGTTGGTGGTTGGACACCAAAAGTTGAAGAAGCCCTTTAGCAATGTCGAATCTTTGCCAAGGTCGCAGAATATAGACCAAGGCGAACAGATGCCTCAAATACTTCTTCAAGATAGCACCTACGCAGTTCTTATAGTGCTTGCGCTCTAGATGAAGGCCACGGAGTCTGAACTCCTTGCCCCAAATTGTATTATCTTCTACGGGCATTGATCGGAATCGTTCCCATAAGATTTCGTAAAACCTAGTCGCATACATGACCCGAGGGTAGTAACAAGGCATCAGAAATACATAGGCCGAATGTGACCCGCCTGCTGATGGGTTCCCTTCTTCGATAACCAACCCTCTAAGATGTTGTTCTCACAGTTCACCAAATTAGAGTAAAAAACTATACGGCTACATGAGGATACAACCATAGGCTTTAAATAGAGCATTGACTGGTGGTGATGGATTGTTAGAGCAATGATAGTAAGCTCATCTTTGTGGGGGTTACAGAATTTGATGTTTTGCTGTTAAACAAATGGATAGTGGTCCGGTAGTTCGACAGTTTTTGTTTCTTGTGCTCGACAATCTTGTCTTGTAGTTGCTCATATTTACTCTTCCTTCTCCTCTTCTGTGGTCGAGAAGGAAGCGGACTGGTTTCCCGAGCTGGAGCTTGGACACTATCTGTACGGAAGTTTTTTGTGGTCTTGCGCCACCTGTTCCATTCTGACTGCTTGCCCTTATGAGGTGGTCTTTCGACTTCTCCGATGGCAACGGCCATCTTGATATCTATGGAGAGTTTGCCTATTTTCTCCTGAAAATCTATCCCTGGAGAATTTGGTTGGCAGAGGAATTTCGGATGGCTTACAACCATCTTCGTCTTCTTGGAAGGACGATTTACAACAGATGGAGAAGGTTGGGAAGTACCAACGAGAGCCAGACTCGCTGTAGCTTGACTCCTGGTGACCCTAGAAGGAGTCAGAATTGGAGATGGCTGACTCCTAGTTCACTTCGAAGGAGTAAGGGATGATGGAGATGGACTGTCGGAGGGATGAGGTGAAGAGAAAACCTTAACTAGCTTCCTACAAGGTGGTATGATGACCTGTCAAGAAGAGAATCGTAATTAAAACAATCTAAAGAAATAAGACATTTCTGGTATATTTCAAGTCTTGAAGAAATGAAGTTTTTGAACCAAGTTAAAGAGGGTTGGTAGCTGAGGAAACAATGCTAAGTACCCTTTAGAAGAAAGACACAAGTCTGTAAAAAATCGGCAGAAGTTCGGCACTTAAGAAAATTTTCAGCTCCAAAGAGCTTTCATGCGGCTCACGTAGAAGGGCAGAGGCGCAACAAGGCTCCGCTACTGAAAGAATGAAGTGAGGAAGGAAGATCCTATTTTGCCTTATATAGGCGCAGGGCCGAGTAGACCCACAACCCGGGTGGGCAGGGGACTTCCACTCACGTGGAAGGTCTCAGGACTAAATGGTGTTGACAGGATTCTAAAATTGCATGGGGTAATCTCACACAATACCCTACGCTTTACGGGTGGAAGCCTTCGGAGCTACTAAAACTATGGCTAAGTCCTAGAGGGGGGTAATTAGGACCATTTAAAAATTCCTTTTAAGAACCTCTTGACTAATTAAACTAATTAGCAATTATAAACTAATTAAGCAAGAATACTTAGCTTCCAAGCTTAAGTGGGTCCAATCACAAAGCTAGCATCAGGTAAGCATATAAACAATCTACCCTAAGCATACATAGATAATCAAATGATTAGACTAATCATGCACCTAATCTATCCAACCTATATAGACTATATGAGAATGGTTCATATAAGCTCAGGTCTACACAACTTAGTGAAAGTACATCTTATGTGTGGATGTGCCTATCTAGTGCCTAACATACATCTAATTAAGCATTAATAATTAGCAATTAAAAGAAGAATGTTAAATTAACAATATGCCCAACTCGATCACAAACACAAGCATGTATAGTGGTTCGGTCACCTTACTCCACTCTCGGTTCAAGTACTCACCCTTGTGAGCACACTGGCATTCACTAGGGAGTTTAAATCAGGTTCCTCCCAACCTAAGTGTTTAAACGGTTCCACCCTATCGAGGAGATTAACAAGGCTCCTCCTAACCTATAACGGTGGTTTTATGGGTTAACCTCTCAACCCAGGAGTTTGATAAGGAGTCTCCAAACCCTTTGGTTCCAATCCAAGAACCTAGCATATGTTCCCACCGGAGAATCCCAACGGAGACTTGTTCGAGTTTGTAGATCTAAATTCTCACACTCAATCCTCACTAAGGAAAGAGTGTAACTGGACTCTTAATATGACAACTTACTTGTCGGATGAGCCCCTTGTTTAGCGCCGCTTTGGGTTGCTTGATCTCCGCTCTCCCGTGCTTCAATCAGCTCCCCTTTGTCCCTTAATCGTGCTACCGCTGCGTCGCTAATGCCTCAGCTTCACTTGATCAATCACCTTGTATGGATGATCTTAAGATGCCCAAGGTGATAAGAGATGGTGTTAATTCTCTACAACTAGTGTGAGTTGGTTGTCTAGAGGAATTCCACCTATTAGGATCTTTAGAGAGGTTTAAACAAAGGATCTACCTATGGTTGAGATGCCTAAAACATCTAAAGATCGAAAGAGAGCAAGGACATCTTCAATGAGCTTTAAATGCTCCATCTTGTGATTCAATACAAGGAAGATAGCTTGTGTTGAGCCATGAATTATACATATTCTAACCCCATTTCATCGCACATTATGCATAGTTTCTATGTCTAAAAGACCCATCTAATGAGTGCTTTTGTGATTATAGTAATGAGAGAGAGATTTCACCGATTGGTGCTTAAAAATCCACGTTAATATACATTGAAGACCAAAGGAAGAAAGGACAAGTAGTGGAGTGAAGAGGCAAAGAGAGAAGAGAATGAAAGAAGAGAAGAAACAAGCAAATGGAGTGGTCTAACCGGTCATGACCGGTCGACCACTATGGCTACCCTCTCTGGGTGCTTGCTGTTGAGCTCTTAATTGTGTATATTTCGACCCCAATTCATCACTCATTATGCATGGTTTTCATGTTTAAAGACTATTCAAAATCATGTTTTGTGATTATAGGAACGAGAAGGGGACTTCACCAATTCAATGCTTAAAAGGTCACTCTGTACACATTGAAGATTAAAGGACCAAGTGCTAAAGAATGGAAGAAAGAAGCAAGGGAGAAAGAGAAGGAGAAAAGGAAGAAGTGCAGAAATTTATACTGAAGATCGGTCATCCATAGCCCAGGACCAGTCGTCCAACCGGTCCGAACACTCAACAAGAGGACCCCTGCTGCCAACCTTGCTGGACCAATCATGACCAGTCGTGCGACCGGTCGTCCACTATTCAGACCGGTCGTAGACCGGTCGTTGAATTAAAATTTTGGGTTCAAATTTCTAGAAAACTCTCTGGACAGTTTTTTGTCTTTTACGACCGGTCGTCCATGAGCTCGGATCGATCGTCTGCATAACAGAGCTTCTTCTACAAGCTCCGAAATTTGCTGCTCAAAGCGCAGTTTTTACGAATTTTCTCAAAGTTTCTCCGCATCTGGGGCCCTAACCCTATAAAAGGACTCCTTTAGCTCGTTTCTAAGGTATCCTAGAAGAGATTTACTACGGTGGGAGGCGGTGGAAGTCGGATCTGGAGTTCTACAACTCCTCCTACTTTGTTCTTCTAGTTTTTATGTTTTTCTTAGTTGCTTTCATGTTTCCTTGGATCATGAACAGCTAAACCTCTTAGTTAGGGCTAAAAGGTGAAGCTTGTAGTGAATCTAAGATGTTTTAATTCGGTCGTTTTAGTTTCAAGTTAGATTATTAGTGAAGAACAATGGTTTGAAGTTTGAATAAAGTTCTGAGTACTCTTTCTTAGTCTTATGATGTCTCATGGATGTTTAGAAGAATTGCTTGAATTCTTAATTGTTTTGAATGATTCTAGACTTGTACGCTCCGAGGAATCGTATTTAATACACTCTAGACTTTGGATTCTTATGTGGGAACTTTTAACCAAAGTTCTACTTTTCTAAATTTCTGAGTTATGTGTGGTTTTGTAAGTGATTTAAATGAAGTTCAAATCATCATCTAGCTATGCTTTGCGATAGAGTTTAATGATGATTATGATTGTGATCTTAACCTATTGGAACTAGGATTGACATATGCAATTGAGTGTGCTCAAGTCCTAACTTAAATTGAGGGAATCATACACATGAATCACACATATGACAGATTGTTTGTTATAATTGCTCTATCATCCGGCTAAATAGGATTTGATTTCGATTATAATTGAGTAATTGCGAAACCACAGCGAATTAAGCATCAAAGATTGCTACAAGTGGATCCTTGAACCCCTGGTGCTCTTTATTATTATTACATTCAGTTTTAATTCAAAATATCTATCTACATTCAATTTCAAAATCATGTTTAGTTAGTTATCAATTACAAACTATTGGAAGTGTTTTGTCGGTTCCTACACAAGTCCCTGTGGATCAACCTCGGTCTTACCGAGATTATTACTACATTGCAACCCTACACTTGGGGAAGCGAACACTTGCTGGACAAAACAAGGTGGGTTCGACCGGTCATGACCAGTTGGCCACATATAGTTACGCAAAAACGGAATTTTTTATTCTGATTTCAAAGATTTCGAAGTGCGGAAGGACTCTCTGTTCTCTAGAATCTTCCAAGTTGGTGATGAATCTAAGCTATAAAAGGACACCTCCACTCCCTTCCTAAGGCATCTAGCAATGTGGGGAGTAAAGAGATCAAGACCTAGGAGGCTACCTAGCCTCTTACAAATAGTTCTTCTTCCTCTTCTAGTTCTAGTTCTTTTATGTTTTATTCTAGTTAATTCTTAGCTAAAGTTGAGATGTGAATCTTCTTAGTTTTTAATCATGTTTTAATCCTTTGATTTCGAATTATGTTTTAATTGTTGAACACTTCATTAAGATTTGAATAAAGTTGATAGTTTTAGAAAATTCAGGGAGTTTGTGTGCCAAGTACATGAGTTCTTGTTGGATTTCTGAGATTAGTCAGATTGGTTTATGGGTTATTGATTGATGGAAGCCTTTGATTTGTCGTGATTTTTGGATACGGTGAATGCTTCGAGTTCTCCATGGATCAAAAAAATTGGATCTCTATTAGAACCTATGATGGATAGTTTATGTATATTTTGTAGAATCTGAGATAGGTGTTATTGCTTGTTGAATTGGTTTAATTAGAGTTCAAGTCATTGGTTGTAGTCAAGTCTAGTGACAGGATTTGATGAAAGCTATGATTGTGATCTTAACTAGGTTGGAAAGAGGCTTGGCCTATACAATTGAGTGTGCCCAAGGCCTGAGCTTTGTTGAGGGAACCAAATCAACGAACACTCATTTATTCTAGATAATTTTTAAAGCTTTGATTGCCATACCTTCCGGCTAAATAGAGATAGAAATTCGATTCCAGTTGTGCTTTGAATCGAATAATTGGATTGAGCATGATTAAGACTATAAGTGATTCCTTGACGTTCTAGTCTTTCTTAATTCTCAGAATTTCCTTATTTGATATTTCTACTTAGTTTTTAAAATTGATTTCCTAAACTTCTTAGATTCTACTTATTAGGATAGTTTAAACTTATTTACCTCTTCCCTATGGATTAACCTCGGTCTCACCGAGCTATTACTACATCACAGCCTTGCACTTGAGGTGAGCGAACAGCTTGGAATGCTAAGGATTAAAGCCTAATGGTATGGGCAATCAAGGTGGCTTTTAATGCACTAATATTTCTCTCCTCACCCAAAAAATCGAGCCTAGCCTTTATATAAATAATCCCCCAATGGATATAAAACAACTAAAAATGGCTAGTAGCCGACAGGTCGAACCTCACACCAACCAGTCAGATAGGGTCCCCAATCGGTCAGCCAAAGGCCTGGAGGAACATTTCTTGTTGTCCGCACTGGGGTCGGTCCAACCGGTCGGATTAAGGCCTGGGAGTCCAGCAACATGCTGACCCTTCTTGGGGTCTGACGACCTGTCGGCCAGGGCCCCAGACCGGTTGGCAACTCTTCTCTGCATGCTGTCTTGAGTATTGTTTGCAGCAGCAGAAGCAACCTCTTTGGCCAAGGTTTAGGTGGTCTTTTGGGACACCTAAGACCATTCTAGGATGACTGCAAGTATGGCTAAATGGGTCAAGGTCGTCTGGAGGTTATGGGTTTTGGTTTGGTTCAAGGTTAAGGCTTTACCAAGACATCTCTTTTATCTATTTCTTCTTCCTTGATGCAGCAGGTTCGCTTGAATCTTCAGTCTTTGCCTTCTTTAAGCTCAACCGACACTAGACTCATTGACCTAAGTAATTGACAAACAAGGGGCACTAGTATGCCACGGAAAAGTGCACTAACAGATTCGACCCACTCCATCTTAGTAAGCTTCACCAAAGCGGCTCGAATGAGGGCATTTATTGAGGCATTTTTTAAGGCCTCTATTAAGGCTTGGAATGAAGGAGAAATAAGGAAGAGAAGTTTAGAAAGAATGGGAAAGAAAGAAGGAAGAAATAAAGAAGAATGGGAAAAATGAAGGAAGAGCTGCCCTTTGGCACCTTTCACACAAGCCACGTGGAAGGTGTATCACGCGAAGGTGATCCACACCGCGAAAATTCGACCCTCACCTATAAATACCCCCCTCAGGTCCTCTTTTTAACATTGACAGAGTTTCAGAACTCCTTTTCTGAAGACTTCGGAGGTAGGAGAGAGGCCTTGTGCATCTCCTTCTTCCCGAGTTGAACGCACAAGGTGCGGACCTTGGGAATTGAAGAAGAACGACAAGGAAACTCTGCTGAAACGGAGATCGAGGGGTCTGAGAACCAGATTTCATGAAGTCTGTAGGCCAGACCTTCCATGTGACTCACGTGGAAGGACTTGGAGGGCTAAAATTTTAACAATGCTCTCCTTTTGTCAAAGATGTCAGGGGTATTTTCTATTACCGTTTCCCTTTCAAAAGTGAAGATTGATGAAGAACAAGACCAGAACAACGCTTGAATGTATAAGAAAGAGAACAACCATGGCTCGGAAGCCCATTTCTCTGTCCTTCAAACAAAATGAAAGAAGAACGGGGCGAAGCTCTGTCGAAATTTCCTTATGCAATGCATTGTATTCAAACACATGTACTTTCTATTCTAAAATCAAGGGATGAAATGTAAATGGAATGTAAAAAAACCCAAGTATAATGAATAAAATACACTAAGTGATGGATGCCCCTCTCTTTCTCTTGTAAAAGAACTCAAGTATAATGACAAAGGGATGAATTTTATGGAGAAAGGTAGATTGGGAGAACTGCTCAAGGACCAAGGCAAAGATTTCCTCCAATAGGCACTATGTTTGAGCATAAAATACTAATGCAGGAATAATGGCTGAAGTCTCCCAGTGAAGAATTCAAGTATGGAAGGATTTACATTAATGAAAGCACGACAGGATGCATTTATAAGCGGTATGTAGGAAGTTATCTTTCATGGCTGAGTGGTTATGACAGTTATTTTAACTAAATTAAAGTAATGGCACCATTTTGATTTCCTTTGAATCCGGAATGTGTACAGGAAGATAAGTGTAGAAGTTTAGTAAACATATGGTATCTAATTTCAACAAACAACACGTACAAGTTCATTAGCCCATCATATGACCAATCATGGCCAAGCAGAAGTCTTAAGGCAATTTTTTAGTATGAATCGGCCATTTAGCATGTGTATTGCTCAATCAAAACGAAATGGATGGCTTATATCTGACAGCCGCATAATAAATATTAATGGCAAAAAGTGCTCAAGATTCAGTCAGTATTTCATGATCAAGCAGTAAAAGGAGAGAATCTGTGCACAAAGGATGAATAAGAAAGACAAATTCATTAAAAGATGGGTGAGCCCTAGGCCAATTTACATAAGAAAAAAAAACACATGGCCCTATCAGCCGAACAACAAAGCATAGAAAGAAAAGAAAGGATAGAAGGGCTTAGTCGAGAGGATCATTTTATGCCTGAGTTACCTGGAGTTTTTCGAATTGATAGATGGCTTGCGCCAAGGTTTGCCTCTGACACCTCCAGTGGGAGCCCTCAAACATAAAAATGAAATTACGTCTATCACTCACACTTTGTAGATGTTAAGCATGCAGAAGCTTAGAGCGGAGCATAGAACTATGGCTAAGTCTTAGAGGGGGGGTGATAGAACTGTTTTAAAATCCTTTAAAAAACCTCTTGCCTAATTAAACTAGTTAAGCAAGTACACTTAGCTTCTAAGCTTAAGTGGGTCCAATCACAAAGGCTACAAAGATAATCCAATTTAAACAAACTAGCCTAAGCATATAGATTACAAATGATATAACTATCACACAACTAATTTATATACAATATCTAGACTACAAATGATATATTAATCAGGCACTTAGTCTATAAAGTGAAACTACAAGATGTGTAAGAGAATCTACCTATCATGCGTAGCATACATACCATTCAAGCATTCATATAATAAATAATTAAACTACAATGCTAGAATAACAATGTGCTCAAATGAGAATCTCAAACACAATCATGTATAGTGGTTTGGTTTCCCTACTCCACTCCTGATTACCGTACTCACTCCTCAAGCATATTGAATTTTACTAGGGAGTTTAAATCAGGTTTCTCCCAACCTATGATGTAGATTTTACCGGTTCATCTCCCAACCAAGATGTTTACGGGTTCTATCTAACACAGGAGTTTAAACAAGGTTCCTCCCAACCTAGGAATTTTGACGAGGTTTCTCCCAACCTTTCAATTCCAATTCAGGAGCTTACAATGGTTTCTCAGGCTAACCAATAACCAGCTTGGTTTCTCAACACCTCAAATCTAAGTCTAGCCAATCTACAAATCTACAGTCCTTTCAAACCATGAAAATCGTTTAAGGTGAACTAGGTGTAAAAGTGTTCAAATTTTCTATCAATTACATGAATAGGGGAATTCACATATAAAACCATTATATCGAAGGTAGTTTAAGATTTGCAACATTAATCACTTCATATCTCCTTTTCATATACTTGTATCATCCCGAATGCATAGAAACAAAATTTTCTAAAAGAGTTTTAAATTTTCAGAAAATTAAAATTTTTTTTTACATATATGGCTCGAAATGTTACAAAACACTAGATTCATGTAGGAATCTCACCCCCCAACCAAATCTTGCATTGTCCTCAATGTGAAAAAAATGTGCAATGAGTAAAAACATGAGAGCAATGATAAAAATAAAGGAGAGAGAACGAGATCACCTAAGAGAGTCAATCATGGAAGTTTACCTCCGATATCTAAAATCTACAAAAGCAAATATAAAAAAAAAAACTAAACCTAATCTACTCTATGCCTCCGTCAGACTAGGAGATCGATCATCTTGATACACAAGATCATTCAAAGTGATGGACATGTCCTCTGAATCAAATTTCTCAACGAATGGTTTAAGGCGTTATCCATTCACTTTAAAATAGTTACCATTCGCCGCATTTTCTATCTCGACAGCCCCATGAGGAAAACCTTCTTTAACAATATACGGGCCGATCCATCAAGATTTCAATTTCCCCAGAAAAAGATGAAGTCAGGAAATTGTACTAGAGCACTTTTCTGACCTTCATGGAAAGATTTCCTGAAGATGTGTTTGTCATGAAAGGCATTTATCTTACTCTTGTAAATCCTCGAGTTCTCGTAAGCATCATTCCGGATCTCGTCAAGCTCATTCAATTGGAGTTTGTGAAGCAAGCTAGCCTTGTTAATATCAAGGTTCAATGCCCGAATTGCCCAATAGGCCTTGTGTTCAAGTTCCACAAGCAAGTGACAAGCTTTCCCATAGACAAGTTTATAGGGGGACATTCCAATGGGGGTCTTGTAAGCAGTACGGTGAGCCCAAAGAGCATCAACTAATCTCAGCGACCAATCTTTGTGATCCGGTTTCACTGTCTTTTTCAAAATTTGTTTAATTTTTCGATTGGAAATTTCAGCTTGCCCACTTGTCTGTGGGTGGTATGGGGTACTCACTTTGTGTCTAATGTCATATTTTTTCATTAAGGCTTCGAAGGGCTTATTACAAAAGTGAGAACCCCCATCACTTATGATGGCTCGAGGCGTTCCAAATCTGGAAAGTATGCTTTCTTTAAGGAACTTTAGAACCGTATGATGATTGTTAGTTCTGTAGAATAGCCTCTATCCACTTGGACACATAGTCTACGGCAACAAATATGTAGACATGTCCAAAAGATGAGGGGAATGGTCCCATGAAATCGATGCCTCAACAATCGAAGACTTCGAGATGTTGAATTGGGTTAAGGGGCATCATATTCCGATGAGACAATCCTCTAGCTTTTGACAGCGCTCGCATGCTTTGCAAAAGTCGTGGGTGTTTCTAAACAAAGTGGGCCAATAAAAACCACATTGCAGAATTTTTGCAGTGGTTTTCTTAGCCGAAAAATGACCACCGCACGCTTGATTATAACAAAAGGAGATGACAAAATTTTGCTCATCATCAGGAACACATCTCTTGATTCTTTGATTTGGGCAATATTTAAAAAGTAATGGTTCATCCCAGAAAAACCTGCGCACTTCCCTTAGAAATTTTCGTTTATCTTGCGCAGTCTAATGAGTCGGCATCACACCTGTGGAAAGATAATTTGCAATATCAGCGTACCATGGTGGATGCATAGCAACAAAGAGTTGCTCATTAGGGAATGAGTCCTCAATAGGTGACTCGTCAACGGAATCGGGTATGACTAGGCGAGATAGATGATCCGCCACAACGTTCTCTACTCCCTTCTTATCTTTAATCTCTAAGTCAAATTTCAAAAGGAGTATGATCCATCTAAGGAAACTGAGCTTAACATCCTTCTTAGAAAGAAGGTTTTTCAGTGCCGCATGATCCGTGTAGATTATAACCTTGGATCCTATCAAGTACGCCCTGAATTTGTCCAAAGCAAAAACAATGGCTAAGCACTCCTTCTCCGTAGTCGAGTAATTGACTTGGGCAGGATTCAATGTTCTACTCGCATAGTAAATAACGTGGGGCTTCTTGTCCTTCCTTTGTCCTAACACCGCCCCAATAGCATAATCGCTCGCATCACACATCAACTCAAAAGGGATGGACCAATCCGATGGTTGCATGATATGAGGGGTTGTCAACATGTCTTTTAGCTTTGAAAAAGCTAATTGACATTCGGCACTCCACTCAAATTGGTTATCCTTTTGTAGAAAGTTACATAAAGGCCTAGAGATATAACTAAAATCCTTTATGAATCTTTTGTAAAAACCTGCATGTCTAAGGAAGGACCGCACATCGCGTATGCTCTTGGGTGGTGGTAGGTTGGAAATAATATCGATTTTAGCTTGATCTACCTCTATTCCATTGGACGAGATGATATATCCAAGGACTATTCCTCTTTGTACCATAAAATGACACTTTTTCCAGTTTAAAACAAAGTTCTTCTCCTCACACCTTGTTAAGACCAACTTCAAGTGATCGAGGCACTCTTCAAACGTACAACCAAAAACAGAAAAATCATCCATAAAAACCTAGAGAAATTCACCCACCATGTCTGAGAAAATACTCAACATGCAACATTGGAATGTGGCGGGTGCATTACATAGTCCGAATGGCATCCTTCGGTATGTGAAGGTGCCAAATGGGCATGTAAAGGTAGTCTTCTCTTGGTCTTTTGGGGCTATCTCAATTTGGTTGTAGCCGGAATAGCCATTAAGGAATCAATAATAGGAGTGACCCGCTAACCTCTTCAAAATTTGATCTATGAATGGGAGAGGGAAGTGGTCCTTCTTAGTGACCGTGTTTAGCTTCCGGTAATCTATACACATACGCCAACCGGTGGTCACTCTAGTTAATATAAGCTCGTTGTTGGCATTTTCCACTATCGTAATATCGGACTTATTAGGGACAACTTGGGTAGGACTCACCCATTGGCTATCAGAGATGGGGTATATAATACCCACATCTAATAGTTTTAACACCTCGGCCTTGACAACCTCCATTATATTTGGATTTAGCCTTCTTTGAGATTGTCTAGTCGTCTTCGCATTTTCTTCGAGGTGTATACGGTGGGTTCATACTAAAGCATCTATCCCCTTAAGGTCCGCTATTATCCATCCAATGGCTCCCTTATGTCCTTTAAATAGCTCGATTAACTTGAGCTCTTGGTCTTTTCCTAGGTGAGAGGCAATAACGACTGAGAATGTTTCTTCTTAACCTAAGTATACATATTTCAGTTCGGATGACAAAGGTTTAAGGTCAAGCTTTGGTTTAATGTTAGACGGTAGAGGCTTTGATGTGGTTGGTGACAATCTTTTAAAATGGGGCCTCCACCGACTAATACCAACTATCGGTTTCTCAATATTCAATGCTTGCACAATTTCACTTATGATGGGGTCTTTGGAATCTCAAAATGTACCAAGCATGTCTCCAAGTTTTTTAGTAGTTCAGGTTGGAGGAGCTCTTCTTCTTCGAAGGATTCGAGCATGTTTACCTCAAAGAGCTCATCATCATCAACATCCCTATGCCTTTTGCTCAAATAGAACACATTCACCTCCAATGTCATGTTTTCAAAGGACAATTGCATTACCCCATTCCAGCAATTTATTATTGCATTTAATGTAACAAGGAAGGGGCAGCCTAGAATCACCGGTATTTGATTGCTAGCATCCATAACCAATTGTGTATCTAAGACGATGAAATCTACCGGACAGTAGAATTTATCAACTTGGACCAAGACATCCTCAACTATCCCTCTCGGTACATGAATGGATATATCAGTGAGTTGCAACGTGGTTTTAGTGGGTTTTAATTCACTAAGGCTCAATTGCTCATATACCGAATATGGGATTAAATTTATGCTTGCCCTTAAGTCTAGTAATGCACGTTCAATCCGGTAGTCACCAATGATGCATAAAATTGTGGGACTACCAGGATCCTTGAATTATTTTTTTTGGGGGGGGGGGGGGGGGTCTTTTGAGTGAGAATGGCACTCAATTGCTTATTTAAGAAGGCCTTTTGCTGCACATTGTATTTGCGTTTAGTTGTGCATAAGTCCTTTAGAAACTTGGCATAGGACGGGATTTGTTTAATAGCGTCAAGCAATGGAATGTTGATCTTAACTTGTCTGAAAATCACTAAAATGTCATGAAAGTTTGGAAGATATTTTGGAGCAACCAATCTCGAAGGAATGGTGCTATGGGCTTATGAACACGTTCCTTTTCTTGTGGGGCCGAGCTAAGTTCGTCCTCATTCTCAGAAATTACCGAATCATCAGGCTTGTCGGCCTTCACCGGAGTAGATTTATCTACTTGTTTACCACTTCTAAGAGTGGTGATGGACTTTGCTTGCTCCACATGTTGGTTGGGAAGATTAGAGATGCTTACTTCATGTACTTGCTTTGGATTGAGCTGAGGTTGGGTTGAAAAGGTCACTTCCCTAGCATTCAAGCGTCGCTTAATCTCATCAACCAAGACTTTAAGCTCTTGGAACATTTGCTGATTTGTTTGGTTTATATGCGTTTGCCCTTGTATAAACGCCTTCAGAGTATCCTCCATTGAGGATTAAGGTGAGGCCATGTTTTGCATGGGTGGCCTTCCTTGAGAGTTGGTAGGATTGGCCGTAGGATCATTCCTCCAACTAAAGTTAGAATGATTCTTCCAAGTAGAGTTACATGTGTTACCTACTGGTCTATCGAAAGGCCGTTGATAACCATATGTGGCATTTGCTTGCTCTTGTAACACCTCTTGGAATGCAGGGATTGTAGGACAATCTTACGTAGAGTGTACATTAATGGCACATATTCCACACACATTTTCAATAGCTTCATTGGACTTTGAAACTCCATTCTTACTAAGTTTCATGGCCTCAATCTTCCTTGTGAGGCTAGCTATCTTTGTGTTTACATCATCTTCTTCTTTAAGAATATAGATACCTCCTTTTTCCTTTTGTTGAGGAGACTTGAGATCACTAGATTTGTCCGAGGTATCCTATGATTGGGCATTCTTGTCCAACATATCCAAGTAGCTCCAAGCTTCATCTAGATTTTTGCTCATAAACTCACCTGTTACACATTATCTCTACGAATTAGCACATGTTGGAACTTAATCCATCATTGAAGAAGTTTATGATTTGTCAGCTTTCATAGCCGTGATGTGAGCAAGCATGTAGGAGGTCCTTAAACCTTTCCCAACTTTGGAAGAATGATTCATTCTCTTTAACCGAAAAGTTCATTATAGCTCTTCGAAGGGTATTCGTTTTATGAGTCGGGAAGAACTTTTTCAAGAATTCCCAAGTCATCTCTTCCATGACCCTATCGGCTATGGTCTAAGAGAGTGGAGCTAACTCTTGGCTCTTTCTTTTAATGAAAAGAGAAAAAGTTTCAGTTTGATGGCATCTTCTGAGACATTCGCATATTGCAAAGTAGCCACCACTTCTTCAAATTCCTTTAAGTGTAGGTATGGGCTCTCAGAGTCTAGCCCATGGAACTTTGGTAGGAATTGAATTACACCCGGCTTTATATCGACGTTTCCCCCGGTTGTTCGAATAATCACACATGAAGGTGTTGTTGTACGAGCCAGTTGTAGGTAATCTCGTAAGGCTCTCATTGGAGGAGCATTGCGCACCTCATTCTCTCTTACTCCATCTTGATTTGCATTTGTAGTTGGAGTAGGGGAGACGATTCCTTAAAGGTGTTTGATCTATACTCCCCAAACTATCACAAAGCTCTTGGTATTTTCGGACTCGTTTATGGACTGATAATGGTCTAACTAGACCACCTTTTGATTGGAGACGATTAGTGTGGTCACATTCCCAACAGGACATAAACCACACAACTAAGATCCAAACTAATCCTAAGTCCTAAAACAGAAATTAACAAAAAATCTAAAAATCTATAAAAGGTACTAAGTTAGAAAGATATTACCCGATTCGCTTGAACTATGGATGAGTTCTACAAAATAAAACAAGTTGTTAGTCCTGGAAAATCAGAAAGCTCTATCTACTTCTACTTCTACTTCTACAACCACTAAAATAATCTAGAATCGTTTATCTAAACTCCCCAGCGGCGGCGCCAAAAACTTGTTTGCTCCCCTCAAGTGCAAGGCTGCGATGAAATAATAAATCTCAGCTAGGGCTGTCAACGGGTCAAATACGGGCCGGATCAGTGATGATCCGTATCCGATCCGATTAAGGATATATCCGACCCGAATCCGATTCGGATCACAAGTATATGATTCGAACCCGACCCGTTTAAATATTTTGAAATCCGTTTCCGATCCGAATATGATCCGACTCGATATCCGAATATGATACAGCCCATGGTTGCGTGCGTAGAGAGTAGAGATAAAGGAGACGACTTTTTCTTTTTTAATCGGGTTGTTAACGGACTGGATCAAGGTTTATCCGAATCCGACCCGAATATTAAACGGATCATCTTTGGGTATCCGAATCTGACCCGATGATCCGATTATTGATCTGAATTCAATTAAATCGGAGCGGATCTGGATCGGATACGGATCATGATCTGTGCCGTTGACAGCCCTAATCTCAATAAGATCGAGGTCGATCCATAGGGAATTAGGTAAACCAATTCAAGCTATTCTAGCAACTCAAATCTCAGCAATTATAGGATTCAAATTTGGAAACTAACTTAAAACGGTAACTTATAAAATTTGTAATTTAATCGGAAATAAGGCCTCAAGGATCTACTTGTGGTAGCCCCATGTGAATTCATCCATTCAAGCATAACATAACTAGAATTAAAGTTCTATCTCTCTTCTAGTTAGAAGATATAGCATTCAAACACAAACAATCCCCACTTAAGTTGAAGAATCAGATTCTAGTCTTAATGAAGCGCGTAGAATTCGAATATGTAGCCTTTGAAGTAACAACTATGTCAATGGACTATGGTACGCTTAAGGATTACCACAATTCGAATATAATCAATCCAAACACAATAATCTCAGAGAATTGCAAGGAACCCATGTCCTAAGCACATGAACTCTCATAAAACATCAAAAAATACCACCTTTTATTCAAACTAGAACTAAAAATCCAACTTAAAGTAAAGTACTTGAATTAAAACGAATTTAACATGATTACTACCCACAAGCGGCTAAGAGGTTCTAACGAGTGTTCGCTTCCCCAAGTGTAGGGTTGCGATGTAGTAATAATCTCGGTAAGACTGAGGTCAATCCACAGGGACTTGTGTAGGAACCCATAAAGCACTTTCAATAGTTTCTAATTGAGAACCAACTAAACAGGATTTTCGAATTGAATGTAAATAGATATTTTGAACTAAAACTGAATGTAATCAATAATAAAGAGCATTAGGGGTTCAAAAATCCACTTGTAGCAATCTTTGATGCTTAATTCGCTGTGGTTTCATAATTACACAACTAGAATCGAAATCAAATCCTATCTAGTCGGATGATAGTGCAGTTAAAACAAACAATCTGTCATGTGTGATTCATGTACATGATTCCCTCAATTCAAGTTAGGACTTGAGCACACTCAATTGCATAGGTCAATCCTAGTTCCAATAGATTAAGATCACAATCATAATCATCATTAAATTCTGTCACAAACATAACTAGATCATGATTTGAACTTCATTCAAATCACTTATAAAATCACACATAACTCAGAAATTCAGAAAAGTAAAACTTTGGTTAAAAATTTCCACATAAGATTCCAAGGTCTAGAGCGTATTGAATCCGATTCCTCAGAGCGTACAGGTCCAGAACCATTCAAAATAATTAAGAACTCAAGCAATTCTTCTAAACATCCATGAGCCATCATAAGACTAAGAAAGAATACTTAAAATTTTATTCAAACTGCAAATCATTGTTCTTTACTAATAATCCAACTTGAAACCAAATTAAACGAATTAAAATATCTTAGATTCACTACAAGCTTCACCTCTTAGCCCTAGCTAAGAGGTTTAGCCATTCATGATCCAAGGAAACATGAAAGCAACTAAGAAAAACATAAAAACTAGAAGAACAAATTAGGAGTTGTAGAACTCCGAATTCAACTTTCTGCACCTCTTTCTTCTCTCCTTTGCTTTCTTTCTTCCACCTTTTGGCGCTTGGTCTTTTGATCTTCAATGTAAAGAGCGTCTCTAAGCCTTCAATTGATGAATTCTCTCTCTCATTCCTACAACCACAAAAACCATGCATTAGATTAGTCTTTAAATCATGAAAACCATGCATAGTTAGTGATGAAATGGGGTTAGAATATACACATTTACGAGCTCGACACCGAGCATTATCATGCTTCAACTAAAAACAATGAAAAACTAATTAAAAGCATAAGAAAACTAGAAAAACCCTAATTGGAGGGGTTGCGAACGCTCCACGATGCTCTCCTTCAATTCCCACGAACTTAGAATTCTTTTAGGATATCTTAAGAACGTGCTAAAGGTGCCATTTTATAGCAAAAGACGGCCACCAACTTGAAATCTTCTGGAATTGCGTAACTCCTTATGCAGTCGCGCAGATAGATCTGATTGATCGAAGCTCCCTTTGATTAATCGGATTATGATCTTCGATTGATCGGATGACGATTCGATTGATCGTAAAAGTGTCTAGAGAATTGCTCTTTCTGTCGCTATTTTCGATTGAGCAGGACATGATTTCAATTGATCGAAAACCTCTGATCGATTGATCTGAGATCCTCCGATTGATCGGAATTATGTTCAGTGAGATATTCAAAATTCAATTTTTCTGGTAAGTCCGATGGTGGTTCGATTGATCAGAGATCCATCGGAACATCCTCTGATTGATCGGGGACCTATCAGCGATCCATCGGAGCCTTCCGTTTCTTCATTCTTTTCTGCATTCTCTTTGGACTTTCTTCGTCATTCTTTGGTCCACCTTTGATCACCAACAAAAGGCTTCTAAGTGAGTATTTTAAGTATCAATTGAGTGAAGTCTCTCTCTCATTCCTACATTAAGGAAACATGCATTAGACGAGTCTTTTAAGCATGCAAACCATGCATATAATGTGATGTAATGGGTTAGAAAATGGATAAATTAGAGGTTCAACAGTTGGCACCTCATGTATGGCCACTGATTCAGTAGATCGAGGCGTTGAGAGTTGATTGACTTGTATCCCCACAGCCGAAACTTCTCAAAGGACTGCAAATAGAACAAAGAAACAATTGAAAATTAGTGGTTTGAATAAAAGAAGAAAAAGATATAAATGAGGGAAAAAAAAGAAGTCCACTTAAATTAGAGCAGACAATTATTGTTGTAAATTAGTTGTCTGTTGACCAAGAGTTTTAAATAATTGTTCAACAAGGCGAGTAGTGGTCGAGAATGACGGCGGATTCAGGCGATAAGGCTTTTTATATTTCTTATCAAAAGGTAACCTTATATTGTTTAAAGCTCTCATATCTACCCACCATTTTTTAAACATCGATCTTCATGAGCCTCTTTATGCTTCTTAATGCCCTCCTCTATTTTCCAAGCATAATCTTTGATCGTAAGCCAAGGAAATTTTTTGGTGTTGAAATAAGTTTCCTAGACAATTACGGCATCGACCGAATAGGTACCTGATCTTTTCGAGATGGCCTGCCTGCATGTGCTGGTAGATGATGGCTGGATCACTAGAGCTGATGGATTGACTAGATCAGCTCTAACACCAGGAGCGGTGGGTGGTCTTGGGGCAGGACCTATAGCAAGTCCAAGAAAACTGATCCTTTTGGGGATGACCAAAGCTGTTGTTGGTGGAGAGCTATGGCAGGGTCCAAGATCATTGATCCTTTTGGGGATGGCCAGAGCTATTAATGGTGGAGAGATATGGACCAGGAGGAATAGCTTCTTTGGTCTTAGTCTTTCGTCTTTTGGGCTTTGGAGCAGACTCAGCCGTTGGATCAGACATTGTGGCCGATGCCTTTCGAGCCTTGATAGTGCGACGGCTGACTGTTGTGGTTTCGGTTTTCTTTTTCTTTTTGGGTGGCTTTATTAGAGCATAAAGCTGAGCAGTAATGACCCCAGTAGACTGAGTGATAATTCTCTTAAAATGGTCGATCCACCATTCAGAAAAGGTTTCCAACAAATGTGGTCGATTGGTGAACTTGGAGAGTTCAAAAGTAGCTTTAACATCTTCATAAGTGGTGTTAATGCCATAACAATCTACAACTGTATATACAATTATAGGCCGAGTATAGGGGGTTGGTTAAGATTTTTCTGGATAATTGGGCTAGGGATGCCTTAGATAAGACCAAATTGGCGGGCCAGTATATTTGGGCTGTATGGTTCGATTCTGACTTTAGCATTTTTGTCAGATTCCACCATGCTGCCATATGGAAGATACCTAGCAAGAAGATAGCTTTCCCAAGCCTCATTCATCAGAGAAAGCATTCCTTGGTCATTTTCATCAAAGTCGCCCATAAACCAAGCCGGGCCAAATTCTTTCAAATAAAAGGGGGGTGAAAGAGTGAGGGATTTTGTAGGTCGTCAAGGGGAAGAACATGGTATTCATGTAAGTGGGGAATGTATTAACGTCTCTTGGGTAATGAATGTTGTGATGGCCATATGAGGTGTAGATAATATCATCTGGAGGACCAGTTACTAAAGTTGAGCTAAAATACTAAAAAATCCACATTTGGACGAGCCATAGGGGTCCACCGCTAGTGTAAATACCCTTGGTAGTGAGGTCATACGTACCTCTATACAAATGACCTAAAACAAATGGAGCAAGAGCTAGTTTCTGACCTTGGGCAAGTGCTTCAGCTAAAGGAATGTACTCATAGGTGATGTAAAGGGCACTCACTCATAAAAGATGACAACATATCCAGAGTAGTAGAAATGCTGTAAGTTCTTCTTAATCAATTGAGCTGCTATCTTTCGGTACATTGCCATGAAAAAAGAATACGCTTTGCTACCACGGATCGTGAAGTATCTTTGCTCGTTCATGGTGAAACTGGAAAAAACAATTTTGCTTAAGGGTAGAAGATGGGTAAGAGCACAGATGTCCAGGACAATGGGACTCATAGGACTATACCCAAAGAAGAAAGTGTTGGTGGATTTATTCTAAAACGTTGAGGGGGGAACTAGAAGGGCAGGCTCTGCATTGTAATTAAGCTTGGATAACTTGATATATTCGTAGATGCCCATTTCTTTCCACATAGTTGCATGATTCTTAGCAATGCACTCAAACCAATCTTTCCACCTAGTGGTTTTAGCCAAGCCTTAGGAGGTTTTAAAGCAGTCAGAGGTTCCAGAATTGTTATAGAACGAAGTAAAATTTCTTCGCCTGGACAGATCGAAAAAAAGGGATCTAGAGAACTAATCTCTTAAGGGGTGACCCTGGGAAGGAAGGATGGGCCGAGATGGAAAGAAGTTTCATAATTGATAGTGGTGGTAAAGATAATCTCATGAGTGATTTTTTTGAGAGATTATCCAGAGTTTCAATTAATTCATCCTAGTTAAACGGAGAAGTGAATGAAGAAGAGGCAGCCATTAAAAAGGAAAATGAGTAGAGAAGGCTTGAAGAGGTGGAAATGTAAGAAATAGAAAAAGTTTTAAAATCATGTTTTTATCGGCTGATGTTCATGATGCCTCGTTCGGTTTGAGGGAGAGACACACGTCGATATAAGGTTTTTTAATGTCAAATTTCGTAACGAGATCCTCCGGCTTTTCTCCTTCGCTCCAGCAGGGATTTCCACCACCAGACCTGAAGCAAGACAGCGAATAAGGGTGGCTGGGGACCAGCCGTTAGCCCTCCGATGCTCAAGTTAGACCACAGAAGAGAAGCCAAGCAAAACGGGACCAAGATTGAATGATGTGTACGTACCTGCTCTCAATGGAGCCACCCCTTTATATAGATCTGAAGCAATCCAATCTGTTACGTGAGATGTCGAAATCCCATTGATGTCGCATACGATACTGAGAATTCGCTGATTTCTTGGGATAAGATCCTATCTTTTTAGTAGATCCAACCCAATGACTTATTCCAACAATCACGCCCCTAGATGGTAATCCCTTGAAATCCGGCTGGATCCGGCTGGAAACCATAGTTGGAGTCATGACCTCCGAAAAGGAAGGAGACGCCCGTAGTTGGAGTCATAGCCTCCGAACTGGTTGCAACCCGTAGGAAAGCTGCTCGCAGGTTAAAATGTGGTCGCAAGTCCAAGTACATATTTTGGATGTAACATCTTTCAACGACTTGTGAGAAGGTCTGCTCGCGGATCGAGCTTTGCCGTATTTGACTATCGGTTATGAAGACTCGAGACTTGCGAATAGCTGCTCCATATTTTTCAATCTATGACTCCTGATCAGGTGAGCTCGAGAGTCGAATGGTCGTCCCGCACTTATCCAATATTCGACTCTCGATCATATAATCTCGAAAGTCGAATGGACGTCCCGCACTTATCCAATATTCGACTCTCGATCAGATAATCTCGAGAGCGAGAGCGAAGTGGGCATTTCCGCGTGAAATCTTATCTCCATCATTTTGCCTATAACAGATGCCCCCCAAGTCCTTGCCGCCAAGAATTCTCAAGGAAAGGACTTAGCTCACTATCACACGAAACCGCTCGCTACTTTCATCGAGAACGGCACCCCTCATGATGGGCTGAAATTAATGAGCGCCAGCTTTCCGCAGCCTTTTCGCTGATGGAAAATGAAGGGGCGCTCGCCACGTGTTTGAGGAGTTAATGGGCGTGCCTGCTCGAGCGCTGTGTCCAAAGAGGGACTGCCACGTGCCATCAGATACGGCGGAATGATTGCCTATAAATATACGGAGTCCGCCATTTCTTTGATTTTCTACAGAAGTTTTTTCGAAAGAAACCTGCAATCCTTTCTTTCCATTCTTCTTCCTCTTCCGGTGCTCATTCTTTCCTTTTTCCGGTATACTTCCTTTTTCTTCTTCTTTTATTTTCATCTCCCCATGGCTGGGAACTCTGACGAGACTATTGTCCCCCTTGGTGATGCCACTCCGGAGTCCTCTGCCTCCAGCAGTGCAAGGGTTTCGGCGGGGAGATACACAGCAGCCGGATATCCTTCCGTTTTATCGGAGGACCGGCTGGCTGAGCTACGGGAGAGATACCAAATCCCTGACTCTGTAACTCTCCGCTTGCCCGGAGGTGGAGAAACACCCGACTCCCCCCCCCCCCCCCCCCCCCCCCCCAGGATGCGTAGCATTTTACGAGTACCAGCTCATCCTGGGGGTACGCCTTCCCCTCCATCCCTTTGTTCGCGATGTACTACGGTGTTACAAGATTGCCCCTGGGCAACTCATTGTGAACGGGTGGAGGGTGGTTTTGGGCTCCTTTGCCCTTTGGGCTCAGGCTGGCAACGGGGAACTCACGGCGGAGGAGTTCCTCCGTATGTTCCGTCTGAAGAAAGCTCCATCCAGCGAAGGCTGGTATTATTTATGTTACTGGCACCGGGATAATTTCGTGTTGGGTAAGCCCTCCTCGAACTATCCCGGCTGGAGGAAGCGGTGGTTCTATGCTTCCGGGAGCTGGGAGTCTGCCTCCTCCAGGGGTCCAGGAGTGACCCGGTTTTTCTGTGAAGGTAGACACAATCCCGTATTGTGCAGTTTCCTTAGAATAATTTTTAGGGTTTTGCTTCGTTTGACCATTATTTGTGCTCGCAGGTATCCCGGCATTGCGGAAACCGAATTTGAAGGGTGGGATCAACGAGAAGATCGTCAGAGTGTATAAGGTGCCTGTCGGAGATAGGCATATCGAGGCTTGCTTATCTCCTTCGCGACTTGCAGCAGCAGGCCTCATATCCAAAAGAGAAGTCGAAATGACAAAGGCTGGAGAGAAGAGAGGCCTACTGCCCCGTCTGAAGGGCACAGGTTCCAAAAGGCAGAAGAGAACCCCTGCCGAACCGTCTCAATCTTCCATCCGCGCGGGCAGCGATCAGCCTGCCCTTCCCGCGAGCATGGCGGGGGCCCCAGCTGGGCCAACTATTCCTTCACTGGTGGTCGCACCTGGGCCACCAGTGATCAACATTGCAGATAATTCCCCAGATGGGGTGGGGTCCAGCTGCCCCCCAGCTGAAGAGGCTCGAGAGCAGGTAGAGCCTCAAGAGCCGACTCCTGCTCGGGAACTGGTCCCAGCTGCCGAGCAGGGACTTGCTCGCGAGTCCATGCCTCCACCTCGCGAGCAGGCCGGTTTGGTCGTTGCCCTAACCGTCTGGGAGCGGGACGTACTCGATTCCACGCCACCTCCACCCTGTATGTAAGTTTTTGTTCGAGAACGTCCCGCCTCACGCCTTCGGCTCTCTCCCCGAGCCAAGTCCTGAGAACCTTATCCTTGAAGCGGGGATGAGGATGGTTCAGGTAAGACTTCGTCAAGATCTGTTTCGACCTGTTGTTACGTTCCAGAAATCTTATATTTTCCATCTCTTTGCAGGGTTTAGATCTTATTCTGCGAACGAGGCGTGATATTGTTGCCGCCCGTCGCACGATAGAGGAGGCCGAGGGAAAGAGGACTGCCTTGGAAAAGGCAGTTCAAGGAAGAGATCAACTGCTCAAGGCTCGTGAGGCAGTGATCTCGAAGAGAGATGAGGAGAAAAAGATCCTCATCGAGAAGATCCAAGTCCTGACTGACAGATATCAGGCCTTGGACTCAGACTACGTGAAGCTCACGGGTCTGAAGGAGAAGGCAGAGAGAGAAAGGGAGATCTTCTGACAGGACAAGATCTCGTTAGAGGAGAAATTCGCGGGAGCCAGGTCGCAGCTCAAGGAGGCCTACGACAACTTGACTAGGGAGCGCACCGCTCTCGCACAGCTTAAGGATGACTCGATCCACTGGGACGAGGAGAGAGTCGCCCTTGTAAAAATGCTCTCGGAGGAAGGTACTCGGGCAGTTTCCGAGTTCCGGACTTCGCAGCTGTATGACGATGAACAATATGAGTCATACGATGCTGGTCGAGACTTTGCACTAAGAGTAGTGCAACGAATGATCCCATCCTTCGATATGGGGGAATTCGGTCGAGTCGCGACCATCATAGCTGCAGAAGAGCAAGCTGCTGCCGAGAACGAGGTGACCGAAGCCACGCAGGCTGGAGGGGCTCCTAAAATGGGCCCTGAAGTCGAGAGCGTGGCTCCTCCTAGCGATTGATTTCCTTTATTTTTTTTTCTCTTGTATCTGCGCTCATGTATATGTAATCATCTGATTATCAATAAAAAGATATTTTTGGAAGTGTTGCTGTTTCGTTGCTGTTCTCCCTTCATCTTTCATTTTTTGCTGGTTAATCTTGAATGGATTCGTCAGAGATGTGACCCTTTAATTCGAGCATGAGCTAAGCTGCTCGCGATCAGGATGTGACCCCGTTTGCTGCCCTAATTAGAGCACGAGCTGCTGGTGCTCGCATTTTGGAGTGCGATCCCTCCTCTCACCAATCGCGAGTAACTAACTCATGAAAAAATGAATTAGACTCAATCCGGGGGTCGTGAGACCATGTCCGCGTTGAGATAGACTGATCTATCGATTGAGATTTTAGTTCTACCAAGGGCAGAAGGTTGGTCAAGAGATGGTATTCATTCTCTTCGAGGCTGTTCAGGTCCATGAGAATGGAGAAGCGACCAACTAGTAATGATTTCAGTCCTACCAAAGGTAGGTAATTGGCCAAGAGGACGTGTAAGCACTCTTCAGGGCTATTCTGGTCCATATAAATGGAGTAGCGGCCAAAAGATATCTTTTACTTTATTCATAAAATGTTATGATAAACTACATCGAATCTAGGGGTAGTATCTTAGCAAATGCTCCACGTGCCAAGGGCGAAGTACAGGCTTCCCTTGCATGTCTTCAAGATAATAAGTACCGGGTCGCACAACCCTAATAACCCGATACGGGCCTTCCCAATTCGGATCCAATGAACGAACAGGAATTCCAAGATTTTGCCTTAGAACCAAATCTCCGAACTGGAAGGATCTAGGTCGAACCTTCGCATTCCGATAACGAGCAATACGTTGTTGATATGCCGCCACTCGTACTTGGGAAGCATTTCTTCGCTCTTCCAAGAGATCGAGATGAAGTCGGAGATTTTCCTGATTGCTCGCGGGATCATACTGTTCGATCCGATATGAGGGCACTTGAATTTCCACTGGTACCACTGCGTCAACACCAAATGCTAAGGAGAAAGGAGTTTCACCTGTCGATGTACAAGCCGTGGTTCTATAGGCCCATAACACTTCTGGCAGAAGTTCTGGCCACACCCCTTTACATTCACTTAGCTTGGTATTTAAATGATGCTTTATAATTTTATTCACTGCCTCGACCTGCCCATTCGCCTGTGGATGATATGGAGAAGTGCGGAGATTACGTATCTTCCATTTGTCGCAAAATTCATCAAAGGCTGCGTTGTCGAACTGCGTTCCGTTATTGGTAATTATAGTATGAGGAAGTCCGAAGCGACATATAATATTTCTCCACATAAACTTAGTAGTTTGTTTTTCAGTAATTTTGGCTAATGGTTCTGCCTCGGCCCATTTGGTGAAATAATCAACCGCCACGATCGCGAACCTATTCTGTCCCTTTCCCATAGGTAAGGGTTCGATGATATCGATCCCCCACTGAGCAAAAGGCCAAGGGCTGTCGACTGGGGTCATCCGTTCAGACGGTACACGAGGTATAGGTTGATATCGTTGACACTTGTCGCATTTTTTAGAAAATTCTATGGCGTCTGCTTTCATAGTAGGCCAATAATATCCTTGCCTCATCGCTTTATATGCTAGAGATCGCCCCCTGGGATGATTACCACATGCCCCCTGGTGTACTTCATCTAGAACACGATGTGCTTCTTCTGGATGAAGACACCTCAAATAAGGCAAGGAGAAGCTTTTTCGCAACAAGATTCCATCTTGTAAGGTGTACCTGGCAGCTCGAAGCTGAATTTGTCTTGCAGCTTTCTTGTTTTCTGGTAGGTATCCATCTCTGAGATAAAGGATGATAGGATCCATCCAGCATGGAGACGATTGTACCGATATAACTTGCTCGGGAGTCACTTGGTCGATACTCAAGTGTTGACGGTGCTCGATGGGGATCGAATGTGATAGTTCTGATTCTGGTGCAGAAGCGAGTTTTGCCAAGGAATCGGCAAGTTGGTTCTGCTCGCGAGGGATATGGAATATTTTGTAAGTCTTCAGTTTGGCGAGCAGGATGAGGACACGAGACTTGTATAAGGCCATTCTTTCTTCTTTGGTTTCGAATTCGCCAAGAACTTGGTTGACAATGAGCTGGGAGTCGCTATGAATTATCAAATTCTGGACTGCGAGGACAACGGCTAGCTCGAGGCCAACAATAAGGGCCTCATATTCTGCTTCATTATTGGAGACGCGTGATTCGAAACGCAGAGCGTATTGAAAATGCGACCCGTCTGGAGCCACTAAAATCAGGCCCGCTCCACTGCCACTGGCCCGCGACGACCCGTCCACGAAGAGCGACCAAGGAGGCTGGTCGCTGGTCATGACGCTATCTTCAGAAGAATATGTAAATTCGGCGATGAAGTCAGCCACGGCCTGGCCCTTGACTGCGGTCCTAGGACAGAATGAAATATCATGCTCGCTGATCTCGACCGCCCATTTAGTTAAGCGCCCGGAAGCCTCAGGCTTTTGAAGGACTTGACGTAGTGGATGATTTGTTGGTACTAAAATAGCATGGGCTTGAAAGTATGGTCGCAGTTTTCGAGCTGCCGTGATTAAGGCTAGGGCCAGTTTCTCCAAATCAGAATACCTAGTTTCTGCATCAACCATTGCTCGACTGATATAATAAACGGGCCTTTGTACCCCGGAATCTTCTCTTATTAAAGCGGCACTAACGGCCGTGGAAGACACAGATAAATAAAGAATGAGTTGCTCATGTGCCACAGGCTTAGATAAAATGGGGGGAGCGCTCATATATTGCTTCAGTTGTTGAAAAGCTTCTTCACATTGAGGTGTCCAGTTCCAATCAGACTTGGCCGTTGCACGAAGGAGTTTGAAGAAGGGCAGGCACTTGTCAGATGCTCGCGAGATGAACCTGTTCAATGATGCGATGCGACCAGCTAGACGCTGAACGTCCTTCAGAGTCACTGGGGATTTCATCTCTATCAATGCTTTAATCTTTTCGGGATTTGCTTCAATTCCACGTTGGCCAACCATGAACCCAAGAAATTTCCCTGCAGATACTCCAAACGCACATTTTTCTGGATTTAATTTCATCTGATACTTCCTCATCAGATCAAAGGCTTCTCGAAGATCAGGAATGTGGTCATCTTCATCGATGCTTTTCACGAGCATATCGTCAACATATACTTCCATATTCCTACCGATTTGAGCAGCGAATATTTTGTTGACAAGACGCTGATAAGTGGCCCCTGCATTTTTGAGACCAAACGGCATTACCTGGTAGCAATATAGTCCTCGATCTGTGATGAAGGCAGTATGTTGGCCATCAGGTGGATGCATCATAATCTGGTTGTAACCAGAATAAGCATCCATAAAACTGAGGAGGGCATGTCCAGCTGTCGAGTCGACCAACTGGTCGATTCGTGGTGTCGGGAAGCTATCTTTGGGACATGCTTTGTTTAAGTCTGAATAATCGACGCACATCCTCCATTTGCCATTAGCTTTCCGGACGAGAACTACGTTGGCGACCCACTGTGGGTAGTCAACTTCTTTTATGAAATTTGCCGCGAGCAGCTTCTCAACTTCAGTTTTGATCGCCATTTGTCTTTCTGCAGTAAAGGCACGTCGACGCTGATGTACGGGTTTATGCTTCGGGTCAATGTTGAGACGATGTACGATGACATCAGGATCGATGCCCGGCATATCTTTATGAGACCAAGCAAACACGTCCTGGTATTCAGTGAGGAAACGGATCAAATCTTCACGGTGGATACCGTTTAAGGAGGAACCGATGTACACGATCTTAGACTGGTCGTCTTCGGTCAAGCGGATCGCCACTGTTTCCTCCCCTGGAGTTCCTGATTTCAGAGCATTTTCCCTTGGATCCAACGCGGTGGCGAGAACGTCGGATGAACCTTGAACTATTTCCATGACAGGTGTCGCTTGAGCCTTCTTTCGATCTTGGAGGGCTATTTGGTAACAGGACCGTGCCTCCTGCTGACTTCCTCGCACGACCCCGATGCCATTTGGGGTCGGAAATTTAACACATAAATATGAAGGGTGCAAGGCCGCTCCAACCTTAGTTAGAGACGGTCTCCCCAAGATGGCGTTATATGCTGATTTTCGATCCACGACGAGGAAGTTTACGAAGACGGTGGTCTTCGCTGGACTCTCCCCAAAGGTGACTGGGAGATCGATACTTCCTTCAGGTGTTACCACTTCTCCTCCAAAGCCGACAAGAGGGGTCGATACTGGCTTGAGGAGGTTTCTGGCAAGTGCCATCTTGTCGAAAGCCTCCAAATACAGGATATCGGCCGAGCTACCTGTATCCACCATAATTCGATGAGTCAGATAATTTGATACCTTCAGTGTGACTACGATGGAATCTTCATGAGGGAAATGAATTCCCGCTGCATCTTCGAGGGTGAAAGAAATTGGGGGATGGCTAGCCTTCGATGAGTTGGACGTTTGTTCCAGCCAATAGATCTGCTGGGGTTCTTTGGACGCCTTTCGGGCGTATGCCTTTCTTGAAGCTTGAGAGTCACCCCCGCAAGCTGGACCCCCGACGATAGTGCGAATTTCTCCTGTGGGCTCAGCATCCTGGTCGGTTTGATGATGAGACGGTTCCTTTTGGCGAGATGAGGTCTTCGCCCTTTCTGGTGACCGATTCTTACGAGCAACATAATCCTGGAGATGGCCTTTTCGAATAAGGGCTTCGATATGGTCTCGTAGAGAGATACAGTCCTGGGTCCTATGCCCGTGATCTTTGTGGAAGTAACAGAACTTACTCTTATCTCTCTTCTCGGGATCGGATTTAATCTTTGCAGGCCACTTCACATATGGCTTGTGTTTTATCTCCATTAGAACCTTTTCAGGAGACCGATTAAGAGGAGTGTAATTATGATATTTACCAGAATAAGGCTTCCTGGGAGAACGATCGCGCTGATCGCGATGGTATTTTTTATCTGTAGAAGTTCCTTCTGGCTTGCGTTTCTTACTCTGTACTCCATGGCGTGTCAATGCGACTTCTTCTGCATTGATATATTTCTGAGCTTTGGCTTGGAATTCCGCCATAGTTTTCGGTGGGCTCTTATCTAAGGCAAACCTAAATTTCTCGCTCGTTATTCCAACAATGAGGGCTGTGAGACCCTTTTCTTCAGTGTAACCCTCAGTTTGAACGGCTTCGGCAGTGAACCGTACTGTGAACTCTTTTATTGTCTCCCCATGTTGCTGTTTCAGATTCATCAGATGGGAGGCTGGCTTTTTAATGCGAATACTTCCCATGAATTGAGAAAGAAATATCTCCGATAATTGGGAAAAGGAACTGATGGAAAGAGGCTTTAACCCCCGAAACCACGTACGAGCCGCTTCCTTCAATGTAAGGGGAAAAGCCCTACACATGATTTCTGAACCATGTCCCTCCAACTCCATGAGGGACCTATAGGTTTTCAGATGTTCCAGAGGATCGCCAATACCTGTATACGGAGCGATAACAGGCGTTCGATACTTTCTGGGCAACGGGGCTTCCATGACCTCGCTTGTGAAGGGAGATTCAGATTGATGTATTGCCGCCATGACAGCAGATGGCCGATTTGCCTGGTATCTCTGCTCCATGACATCAAAACGATCTTGGATTCTTTTGAGATCTCCTTCCCATGGCAAGGTATAGCTAGACGTTTCGGCGGTGGAGCCTTGCGGTTGAGGTTGTCGAGACGAACTGGAATGTATAGAATGTGGAGACGGCACAGGGGGATGGCCGCCAAGTGGTGGGACCTGTGGTTCATCCATAGAATGTCTGGAAGCAACTGGTATGGGTGGCGGTGGTAACCCTTCGGAGGGTTGTCTTTGCGGTTCAGGGAAGTGCTGATCAAGCCGATTTGACAGTGCCTGAACTCCGGCGTTTAAAGTTAGGAGAGTGTTCCCGAGGAATCGTAGGACATCATCCTGATTTCCAGAGGCCTCCAATAATGGATTTGTTGATGGTATATTTGGGGCTCCTTGAGGGATATCCGTCGGAACAGGTGGGAGGGCAGGTGCGGATTCCGTCTCACCGGGCGGAGGTGGTGCCTGCCTCGAAGTTGAAGGATGAACAGTCTTTTTAGGAGGCATCACCGAAGGATTTTGATCGATGGTTAACACGATTGATTTTGATGATCAAGTCGTTCCCACAGACGGCGCCAAACTGTTAATGTCAAATTTCGTAACGAGATCCTCCGGCTTTTCTCCTTCGCTCCAGCAGGGATTTCCACCACCAGACCTGAAGCAAGACAGCGAATAAGGGTGGCTGGGGACCAGCCGTTAGCCCTCCGATGCTCAAGTTAGACCACAGAAGAGAAGCCAAGCAAAACGGGACCAAGATTGAATGATGTGTATGCACCTGCTCTCAATGGAGCCACCCCTTTATATAGATCTGAAGCAATCCAATCTGTTACGTGAGATGTCGAAATCCCATTGATGTCGCATACGATACTGAGAATTCGCTGATTTCTTGGGATAAGATCCTATCTTTTTAGTAGATCCAACCCAATGACTTATTCCAACAATCACGCCCCTAGATGGTAATCCCTTGAAATCCGGCTGGATCCGGCTGGAAACCATAGTTGGAGTCATGACCTCCGAAAAGGAAGGAGACGCCCGTAGTTGGAGTCATAGCCTCCGAACTGGTTGCAACCCGTAGGAAAGCTGCTCGCAGATTAAAATGTGGTCGCGAGTCCAAGTACATATTTTGGATGTAACATCTTTCAACGACTTGTGAGAAGGTCTGCTCGCGGATCGAGCTTTGCCGTATTTGACTATCGGTTATGAAGACTCGAGACTTGCGAATAGCTGCTCCATATTTTTCAATCTATGACTCCTGATCAGGTGAGCTCGAGAGTCGAATGGTCGTCCCGCACTTATCCAATATTCGACTCTCGATCATATAATCTCGAAAGTCGAATGGACGTCCCGCACTTATCCAATATTCGACTCTCGATCAGATAATCTCGAGAGTCGAATGGACGTCCCGCACTTATCCAATATTCGACTCTCGATCAGATAATCTCGAGAGCGAGAGCGAAGTGGGCATTTCCGCGTGAAATCTTATCTCCATCATTTTGCCTATAACAAGGTTACTTTTGCAAAAGGCATTACTATCATCCGAAATCGTATCGGCCATGCATAGTCAATGAAAAGGTAACACGTGGATAGAAGGGTGACTGCATTTAATGTAATATCAAACGTTACTTTTACCTTTTCCCAAAGGTAATGCGACGTGGGGGGCAATGTTATGCCCTATTTTTGCACGACTCCTCGAGGGCGAATTAGGATAGGACAAGTGTAATTATATAGGTTTATGAAGTAAATTTATGAAGCGACGGATGAGGTTATAACAAGATTCATGGTGACACAGCTTGTAATAGTCGATGGCACCAACAAAGCAAGAGCGGACGAGTTAACGCGGATAAGTTAGCAAAGCGGTTATGAGGACAGGTGGCAAGAGAAGAAAGATCTAGAAGGGCGATCGTGTTGAGTAGGGCACCAAAGAGCCTCAGATCGTGTAGTCACTAAAAGCTATAAATAATGAAGGAAAATGACAGAGTAAGGGGTTCAACACCAACTAAATCAAATCAAATCCAATTTACCTTTCAAATTATCATGCTCCTTAGCATTTTATTCTTTACATTCATTAGTGTAATCAACAGTTCTAGTTTCATTAGCGTAATCATTTTCTTTGCATTTCTTAGGGGTTGTTTGGGCAGTGGTATTCCATGGGATTGAGTTATATTAGATGGGATAAACATCATTTATTGCACATTAATTACATGTTTGGCAATACCATGGTATTAGATGGGATTAACATCATCCTTTGCTATGTCTGGGATCAAGTCCTTCCCCTGGCAAATATAATGTATTATGTGAATTATGCGTTTGGTGGACCATGAAATTATTATCAATGAACCACATTTCACAACTAATTTTGGTCACCTATGCACATATGCGTTTAATTGTCATGTGTAAAAGGCATGTATAGCTGAACGGTGTTGTAAAACACACGTATCAATGTGGGGCCCACAACTGTAGAGAATTTTGAAATCCACGAGAAATCCAACAGTTTCCACCATTGGTATTGGGATACGTGATACTAAGATTAATTCAAATCTTCCTGTTATTATCAAACACCCGATGAAAATGACACGGGGCCCAATGCAATTCCATACCACCTAAACCTATCTAATACAGTTGCCCAAACATGGCTTGTGTTAAAATGGTGTATTTACATGTAATTGCGTGTATTATCTCTCACATCATCAATAAATGCATACACCACTTAGTTTGAAAGCAATGAGGACTTGCTTTTATTACATAAAACAAAATTCTAAGCAAAAACTTAGTGGGCCCCATCATGAAATATGTGTTATATCCATGCCATCCACTCGTTAGTAGAGATCATTTTAGGGCTTGAGCCAAAAAACGAGGCAAATTCAAATCTCAAATGGGCCACACTAGAAACCAGTGAAAATTGAATGCTAACCATTTAAATATTACTTCCTACAATATGGTCCACTTGAGCTTCGAAGCCATGCCCTTTTGATGGCATACCTTAGAATGACATGGCCAAATGAATGGACGGCATGGATAAAACATGTACGTCATAGTGGGACCCACATAGTCCCATCTTATTTTCTGTATAAAAAAGTGGTCGTTGTACTACCTCTTGATATCTTTGGTAAATAATAAATGCAGAAAAGGTAAAATACACTACAAATACTATGGAATACATCATTGTAAACATGTCCTTATTGTAAGTGGCAGTTTCATTCTCATTAGTATAATTATGTTCTTTACATTCCTTAGTGTAAGTTGTGAATTTACATTCCGTAGCGGTAAATCTATAGTGGTAATCCATTGGTTAATAATTGTAGCTGTACTCAAAGTTCATACTTATACACTGGACTTACCTTAATGAAGTGTTTTATTCAAAAATGTGATCTGCAACCTGTTCTAGGTGATTGATTGTAAGTGTTTTCTTTTTTATGTTCTATCTATATTTAAAGTTCTTTCGCACGAAAGACAGACGTATAATCTATTATTGGAGGATGATCTCCACCCACCAAATATGACTTGATCATTGAAAAACAACCATGCCAGTGAATGAATAAGTAATTGATCTATACAAGTCCTAATCATATACTGCCGATCCCAATATCTTGGCACTTGGGGTAAATATTATTGAATCAAGACATATCATCGGTGCATGCTTGCGTACACCTCACACACGTGTGGCAAAAAAAGGGAGCAACACCTACCGTACACTTGGTCTGCCCTCCAAATCCAGGACGCAAAAAGGATGTAAACAACTATAGATTGCTCAACTTCTCAGAATCATATTGATCGGCCTGTTCAGACCTGTGACTGGTGGACATCCACCTAACGATTATTCAGATCAAACTCTCACAATGGACCCCACAGTCTTGGCGGTTTGGATTTTGACGCCTCACCTTAATCCCTGCAATATGAAAATATAAAAACTTAGATATAGGATGTGATGTATGATCCGCATACACTTTGACATTGCATACGTAGCACGCAAGTAAATCAAACTAAGCCGTCCAAAATAGGGTCTTGGTTTAGACATACCATGCACCAAAAATTCCTCTCATTTGATGATCTGACCATATATTGGTGCGAATTCATTGGATGGTTAAAAGCGACAAACATCCAACGGTCCTATTTCAAATAAAAAAACTCTTCACGAATCAAAGGTTAGGATTGCAACAAGTGGGTTCCACATGTTAGTCGGTTCAATTTTAGTTGGGCTTTGGCACGTTTTCAACTTTTGAATTCTGAGTGCCAGCGTATCTAGCAGCGTACTATGCCAGAGTATCAAACAACTCCTGGTGTCCTGAGGACGCATGGCAATTTACACCTGGTACGTTTTGCCTCTTTCGCAACTCAGTGCCGAGCATGGGTCGCTGCTTATTGTGGCCCACATGCTAAGTCTTCCGATGATCGGAACCGTCCATTTTATGAAATATACTATAAAGGTGATTATTACTATAATTTTAGATGAATTTAGAGCAATAAAAAGAGTATTTTTAATGGATCAGATTCAACACTAAAATCAAAGTTCAGGATCATCAATAAATTGTCAATATGATAGAATATATTATCTAAGATAGCAACGAGAATATGGACGGTCTAAATTATTGGATGTCTCAGAATGTGGGCCCCAGTGGCCGTCGAAGCGGGCTGGTCCCTGAGATGCGACCGAGGCAAAACGAACTCATTTACAGTCAGGAGTCAGGAAGGCCAGTTTGGTAATTTTGAGTAGAGAGGTGAACTTTTAACATCCCATCACAATCAGCAGAAGAATTCCAAAAACAAGAAAAATCCCCCATTTTCAAAACCTCGTTCCCATTTTCAAATCTCTCTCTCTCTCTCTTTCTCTCAGATCTGCTCTTTCGTCTCTCTCCTTTCGATTTCAGCTCCTTTTTCCTTTTCCATGAAGATGTCTTCTTTGATTAGGAGTAGGAGCTTTGGATTTGAGTTCTGAGAAGAGGAGAATATAAAAGAAGAAGAGATGGGGGCCGTGCCTTCAACGCCGCGGACGAACGCACGGCCGCAGGACACGGTGGAGTACCTGATCGGAGTTTTCGTTGGGAATAAACCCTTCCCTCTCTCCTCTTATTTCTGGCAGAAGCTTCTCGAGCTCCCTCTTACCCTCCGATGGCCCACTGACCGTGTCCTTGATGCCTGCCAGATCTTTGGTCAGCATCGCAATCTCCTTCTCCTTTTCCCTTCTTTATGTTCTTTTAGGTTGTAGATTTCGGCATGCCTGAGCTTGATCCGCACCATTTCTGGGTGGATCACGGTTTTGGGTTGGGTGTGGTGGGAAATTGGCTTCGACCTGATGTTCCTGACCGTCTGATTGATGACCCACAAGTTGACAGTGGAAATGGGTATTGGCCATGGCTCTTGGCATTGAATGTGGTAAATTCCATCAGTTGGATGGATAGGATCATCCGGCCTGATGGGTGTGGTCTGCCAATCATGGATTGTGATTCTTAATTTCACTATCGTGGTCGGAGAAGGAAACTGTTGTGCTGTGCTTGGCATTGAGATTCCTCTTGGTTATTTATTGTTGCAATATTGCATTTTTGGGCGTGTTGCTTCCTATCTATTCCTGCTTTTAGCATATTTGGTATTTCTTTGGTATAGGTGGATTTAGCATTGATGAAATTATTAGATACTCCCTACAGTTTGTAACCCCCAACTTCGTTCGGGTGGGACCCATAATTGGGTGATCCAGACTGTTTATTTGATGGGCCACTTTGCTGAGTGGCGATGCTGCAGTTCAACATGCAACAGGAATGCGTTTCATGAGATGTGGAAATCAATAGGACGGCTGTGGGGAGCTTGCACTGATTACAATGAATGCGATAACTGTTGGGATAACAATCCTGTCACAATGGAGTTGAATGTTAAAAAAAAGAAAAAAGAAATAAAAAGAGAACTTCAAAGTAAAATATCTGTGGGGAATGACTCGGCCTTGGGCATGCATCCTAGAGATGTTCGTAGTACAAAGCCACATGGGTTAAATCTGCCAAGGCAATGGAAGTCATTGGGCAATGATTAGAGACTGAGCAGACATTGAAGGAAAATGCCGTGTGTGAAGGAAGCACATATGGTGCAGCAGCCCTGTGCTTGAAGGTCTTTAAATAGGTTCGAGGCATGTCACCCATGGGAAGTGGCCGTGTTAGCTAAACAATCTCCATTCATAGTTCTAATTTATCAAATGAAATTGGAATAATCCAATAATTGGTCTCTGTACATAATTGATTTTCTAGTTGAGTCGTTCTTCATATTATTGAACACAATGCCAATTGAAGAATACATACATCCAAATGTTTTTTCTTGTTGCTTGTGAGGTTCTTAGAATATTTCCAAATGCATGGTTCATCACTTCTGTTTTCCTATTGGTTTGAGGATGGCACACACTTCTGTGCTATTATTTTGTCTTACAGTGCTTCCACAAAATCCTCCATAAATAGCTAAGGAACTTCATCTCAGCAAGGGGTGATTCAGAACTCCATGCAAGCACATAACTTTTTTAGAAAGAACAAATTTGAGGTCAGGAAGGAAGATTAATTAGGATTTTTTCTTTTTCTTTTCTTTTTCTTGAAGGAGTTGCTTCATATGATACCGTGTTTCGTTTAGCTTTTCTTCTTCTTCCTCTTCTTTCCTTGCCGTAACCGTTGCATACTTGCACGTGAAGTTTCTCCCACCATGTTGACACCAATCCATTGAATTTGATAGCCACCAACTTTGTGTTTCAATCACCATGAATTTCCATGTTATCAAAAACCTCTCTAGTGTTGCGAACTAATCAAGGAATTTTATGATGTGACCTGCCTGTTAAAATTTGGGTGAATCCACTTTGGTTTGGAGTTCTCTGTCACGGCTTGTTGTTTCATCATCATTGATTTCGTGTGGATGCCATCCGGTCAAGGTTCAAATTCCTCATTACTCGACTTTCCAGGTGAAGTTCCTGATGCGGAAGTCGATGGTGTGGGAATTAGTTAGTGATCGGCTCACGGGGATCATGCAAACCCATCATATCTATCTTTCTAGTCAATTGGCTCAGATCCTAATTTTGTTCTTAGATAGTTGGAGCTGTTGAAATTTTATTTTGGTCACATACTGCTTCAAAATCCCTTGACATTGCCTTGAGAATGATTCACTCTTCAACCTTTGTTTCCACCATGATCGGCCTCGGGATTGTTCTGGAAATCTATGCGGATTGATTTGGATCAAATCCAATTATTGGATTTTTGTAAGACACCTCAGATCAACTTGAAGCAATTATGGACCTAGGATCTAGAAAGGGAGTGCTTTGATACCATTTAACACAAAAAGATTGAGGGGAAGTAAAACAAAGACTTAACAAGAGGGTTCAATTGCAAATTGATATGAGTTCCAAGTGGCCAGTATCGATCTATATAAAGGGATGAAAAGAAAAAGAAACTCTTCTCATGGTTGCCAATCTTCCATAAATGAAATATAAAATTCATTCCATTCTCCCAATTGTATTTCTCATACTTATACCCTAGAACTTGCTTCCCATATGAAGAGTATTAAAGTATTAAAAGTAGAGCTTTGCTAAGGGCCTGTTTGGCATTGCTTCTAGCAATTGCAGAATTGGTTCTTAGGAAATGATTTTCTGAAATTGTTTCTTGAGAATTGCTCATGTGAAGAAGGGTATGTTTGGCAATGTGTAAGAAAACAATTTCCCCATACCTTTCCACAAAAAAAAAAAAAAAAAAGAAAAAAAGAAAAAGAAGAAGAAGAAGAAGAAAAAAACGAAAAAAATTTCTCCATGAAGGTTTCAATGGCGAGCATTGAATACCCAGTGTTTCCTGTGGTGTGGCCCACTTAAGTCTTCGCTCTGCTTGATTGTTTAGAGTCATACCCTAACATGATATGGCCAAACGGATGGATGGAGTGGATGCCACATGGTCATTGCGGTGGGCTTCACAATGCTGTAGGTGGGTGTTTTAGGAAAGTCACATCCATCCAACTTCTCTAGAGATGAGATTTACTGAGCCCACGCATGTGTGCGATACAACTCATGTACACACCACACATTTGCCATCATGTCACGTAGGTCTGAGATCCAATCCCATCCCCCCCCCCCCCCCCCCAACAAAAAAAAAAGAAAAGAAAGAATGATAGTGCAAGAATTACGTTGATCCATTTGTCAAGTGGGGCACATTTTGCCAAACAAGTGTATGGCTCTAAAACCAGTTGGCTAAAGTTTTCTAACCCATCCACCTATTTCCAATATCGAGGCTCACCTTCTGAGTGGATTGGAATGCTTTTAGGGAAAACATGGTCAGACCAATAAGTGGATGGTTTGATCTTGGACCTACATGCCATGATGGCACATATGTCGAGGTGTACGGTTCTATGCTCATACAATTAACAAATCTTTTAACACGAGAAGGATCTTCGCTTCTATGAGTGATTTTGGCAAGTTTGTCAAAGTGGAAATAACTATAGGAAAAGGGGGGCTAGGCATTCTGGAAAAAGCGTAAGTTTGGAAAATTGTTTTTCGAAAATTGAGTAATTAGGTGGCCAACCAAACATACTTAAGAGCCTAAAAACAAAGACACTTTTTTTTTTTTTTTTTGTTTTGGCAAAGCCAAACAAGCCCTAACTCTACACGCATTTACATGATAGCTTATTTACACGCTTCTCATTTGCTTGCGAGGCACATTGGCATGAGATCTAATATTCATTAGAGCAGTTCCACTATGTAGATGCTCTTGCCTAAGAATCAGGTCGGTCCACTCATCTTGTGGGCCTCAATTTATGAAACAAATATATGGCTGAAAAAACTTGTCTAAAGTTCTTTAACCCATCCAGTTGCTTCTAAAATCATGGCTCACCTGCTGAATGGACCAGCGTTATTTTCATGTAAGAACATCCACACAGTCAAACCTATGTAATGGATGACTTGGATATGGCGCTAGTATGCCATGCTCGGACATGGGCCGATCATTCTCATGGGGCAAAAGACATGGACTTACCCAAACTATGCTCATCTTGTACCCTAGAGATTTTACATAGAGAGTAGAGAATTCTGGATAGGGTTACAAGCATGTCAAGAGCTGTAGAGAATACTAGATTTGTATACAGTTGTATGGAGGCCTTTAGAATGTTCTATAGTTCTCTAGTGGTTTCTTGTAGCTAGAGTAATTTAGTATCCTAAAAAGTTTCTAGATTATTCACAGCCGTTGGATGATCATCACATGGGGTAATCTTAGCCATCTATGTAAGAGATTGAGGGTTCTTAGGTCAATATAAGGAATTTAGAGCTCCATTTATAACCATGTCAACAAAGTTTCAAGCCTTGGAGCTCTAGGGCAATAGAGGTATTCTTCCATTCTCTTGTGTCTCTCTTGGATTCTACTGAGTCTTGGTGCATAGGCGCCGTGCTGACTTGTTCACAGCGGGATTGAGATGTCTACCATGCTTAGGTGAAGCACTTGGGCCATGACAATGAACTGCCTTATGCACATGTTTGACAAAGCTCTCACAAGCAATATGATTTTAGTTTTAAACCATTTTGACAACTTTTACCCATTAGGAATAGGTCTTACCTTGCCAACCATTGATGGACCTTTAAAACTTTATGGGCTTATAGTTTTCACTCAGGGGATCCTCCTCGTACTCTCCCAAAAAATAGACTTCTTAGTAACCCCCTCCTACCAAAAAGACTCCTATATATGTATCTTTTCTAAAACAGAAGATATGTTGTTTAACTTCCTAGACCCCTTCCTAAATGCAACTTATCTTCTACTTAATCCTTTCCCCAAACAACCCTTGCTGAATCTTTTTTTTTTTTTTTTCTCAAAGGTTAACCCCTTGCTGAATCATGTAAACCCTTTCTACAAAAAATTCCATGTGTATCCTTCTAATTTCGTATCAAATGGATCTATACTAGAAAAAGCCTAACCCAAGGCTACACATGTGTGGGGCTCACCTGGACCTCAATGCTTGCGTCTTCTCAGGGTCTCCTTTTATGTTGATTGGGGAGTACATGGTCCTACAAAATCACGCTCTCTGCCATACTTGACTCCTATAGCTGTACTGGGAGAAAAACCGTTTGTAGAATTGTGCAAGTTTTATACTGTAGACCTGCATCTGCATGCTTGACATGTAATATTCCCTTTTGTGTTGGACACTTGTCAAGCGGTGATGCAACTTTATTTACCTTGTTAGATTAGAATGTTTGTAAAGATTACCTTGGTCATGGTTTGTATGCCCATGCATAGCTTGCGGCTTGCAAATGCAGAAGAGGTATCAAGCTCTACATCAAGTCATGTGAATTTTCTTCCGGATCTGTATATACTGTAGTCGGTATGGTAATGTTTTATCACCCCCTTAGTCGTTTCCTTGGGGTCGCCTTAACCTCTTTCTCAGTCACTTTGCATCTTCAATGTAGAATGATAGAGAACTTTGAAGACTCGGATATTGATTTTGTTGTTTGGTCCCTCCAAGAGTGTGATCATTCACATTGAAACATGAAGTATGAATTGGGAGGGTTGATAAATATGATAAGCCATTTCTAGAATTAACGCTTCTTCTATAAGCTAAACCATTTTACCATCATCTTGATGTATACTGATAAAAAAAGTACCTTGATATGGCAATTCTCTAAGGCTACAGATGCCAGTTTTGCTCATCTTCTGCGTTTTTCACTTTTCATTCTTTACTGCTTGTTTATATGCAGGATTTGGTGTTGAAGTAGCTTCTTCAGTGGTCCTCATTTAGTTTTCTTTTGTTATGCTTGTGCAGCGCAGAACAACTATTATACAAGGCACCTTGCAAAGATTTTGATTCATCTGGTACGGTGTTTGCAAGAGTCTATTTCAACTTCGGCTGGGTCATCAACAGTTTCTATGAAGGCCATGAATGCAGCATACATATCGTCCATATTTCTTAAGTACTTGATTGAGAATGCAAAAAGTGATAATTTTGAGGAGTTGTGTCTCTCCCTTGATGAAGGTGAAGCAGAACAACATGGCTTTCCAAAGGGTATGACCCCATCTTAGTTCAAAGCTATGAATTCTCAATCAAGCTGGTACCATGTGTAAACTTGTAATCCACTATCATTATTCATTAGCATATGTGGCTTTGTGGATGTAAATAACAGTCCTTTTATGCTTCAGCAATATAATGCCTTTTGTCTCTATCATAATCATCTAAGCCGTATGCCAATTAATTGGGGTTGGCTACATGAATCCTGTTTTGCCATTCCACTCTATCAAGGGCCATACCTTCAGTTAGACCATAGGACATCATGTCTTTTCTTACTGCATATATCCACGTCCTTTTTGACCTTTCCCTTGCCCTTTTAGAGCCTTCAACTTGTACCAACTCACTCATAACCGATGCGGTTCTTGGTCTCCATTGCACATGACCAAACCATTTGAGTCTACTTTCTCATCTTGTTACCTGTTGGTGCTACTCCTATGTTCCCTTAAGTGCGTTCATTTCTAAATTTCTAATCCTGTCTTTTCTCGTCTTGCAACTCATCCATCTCAGCATCCTCAATTCTATCTTTCCTCACCTTTTGTCTCTATAGGACCATTAAAGTTGGTTTCACCTTTCCATTTTCTTTGAAGTTCATTCTTGCCCCGGTCCAAATTACATAAAACAGAAAAATTATTTTGGGCTTTGGGGCCTTCTGATGAAGATGGTACATAGTTATAGTATTCTCAGTTCGATGTGAACCAATGTTTCAAAACCACTATAATTATCTAATTTTAACCCTCATGAAATCACATGAAAGGTTCTTTTGACTAGATGTATCTGCTCATCTACTGTTATTTGGTTTCACATGGTGAGTGGTGAAGCTCCACTGGGATGTTGACTTTTCTCAATTGACTTGGTATTCTGCAGTTCAGGACCATATCTTGAAGTATTTATCTTAATAATTTCAGTTAACTTTTATCTTTCTGAAGGATTTTTTTCCCGATTTTTAATTTTTAAGTAATTATTATTATTATTATTTTTATATAGAATGTCTTATGTTTGTTCTTCTGAACATTACTTGATTTTTTTTTTTTTTTTTGAATAACTTGCATTGATATCTCAGTATTGCCTGTTTGTTAATGTTGAACTCAAGTTGGATGGTTTTATCCATGGACCATGTTGTTCACAATGACACTCCTCCAGCACTAGTCCATGGAGACCAAGGTATTCCGTAACGGTAACGGTGGCCATAACGGGCAAAACTGTTACCTTTATGATATGGGTTGTAACGGCTGGCCATTATGGTCTTTTTTCTTTTAATTGAAAAAAAACCCGAAAAACCTATATTTGCCTCGTAATGTTGAAAAAAATAATAATCCAAAAACATATATCTACCCAATAACAAACCATTATGGGGCTGTTAAGCCTTTACAAGGGGCGTAACAGGTCGTTAATGACGGTTATAGGTTTTTTTTTTTCTTCCTTTCATAATGGCTATTACGGCCATTACAACCTTATAAACGACCTTTACGACCCCGTAATGACCTTTACGGCACACCATGATGGAGACCTATCTTCTTGATTGGCTATGTTTTTCCTCCAACTTTTGGTCATTTTAGTGATTTTGGATCTTTATTTATTAATTCATGAGTCTCACTGTTTTTCGTTTCTGTCATGCAGACCAAAGTATTGAAAGTTTTGTTGTGCATGGTGTGGTTAGTTTTATCAGCACATCAGATGTAAGGTATATCCTACTTTCTCTTCAAAATTACATATTCCTCAGTTGCTTCTTCTGCCCTCCTGATTTTCTATAATATCTTCGTGTCAAGTCCCCACACGTGCCTCCTTCATTATGAACTGCTGAATTTGATGCTTGTGGCCATGTCTACTCAACTTTGTTCTGGGCCATCTCCGGGGGTGAAAGATGTGCATCCATTCATTGATGCAGCAATGATTCAGGTAATGTCAGAGTGATTCCAACCTTTTTTGTCGGTCAAGAATTCACAAAACATGGCTATAGTGGTTTCACATTGCTAATTTTCTCTTCAGGAAGGTGCTTTGGTAGGTTCTGTTGTTCGTAGATTGCTGCTTAATTATATCACACGACCACGGGTTCCTTTAAATGGTTCGTCTTATACCATTTTTTCTGAAGGAAGTCAGCCTGGCGTTTTACAAAAAGTTGGCTCTGCTGCTGGTATGGTGTTTCCTTCTTTTGTTGTGCTCATTGCTTTCAAGGAATTCTTTTTTATTCCTTTTGCAAATTTGAGTTAGTTTGAGTCGCAGTTCATCTCATCAAATGCTAGTCTCAATTTCATTGGATCCTACTATAGTAAACATCCTAGTGCAATTTTTTTTTTGCTGAAGACACCCTGCACATGAATTTTAACCTATGGTTTATGTGCTTATACTTTATATATTCAAGCAAGGGGAATTATACGAATCAAATCGAAGTCTCCTAAAATAGAGCATTGTACTGGTCTAATGAACTAGGCCAACCCAAACTATGAATCAAATGAATTGACAAAAGAACAAAATGAACCTTTGTCATTTTGAAAATTATCAAACTGCAAATTACGATTTCAAACTCGAATTGGTTGAATTGCGATTCAGGTAACGATGTAAGACCTATTCTCTTGAATATTCAAAGAGAGCTCTTCATTTCTCTTTTGCTGCAGACTTTCTAAGGGGTTGGTTTGGGATGGTGGAATCCTCTTCTCCATGGATCTCAGAAATCCATTGATTATTAAGGCAAAACCCCTAACCCCATTTTTCTATGGATTTGGGTCCATTCTAGATCCCTAACAAACTAAAGACTTCCCAAATCCATCTCTATTAAGGATTTGCCCTTTCACACTTTTTTCCCATATAATGTCTGCTCCTGTGGCTTCCTCTTTGATCGTTTGGGTGTGGTGTGGGTAAGATGAAGAATGGGAAGATGAAGAAAAGAAAAGGAGAAGGAAGAACTATTGATGGCAGGCACACACTCTCTATCTCTCTTTGGCCTTTGATCTTTAGGTCCCAATTTTCCATTAGTGGATGATCCGGGCCCCTAGATGGGGCACATGGGACCAAGATTGGTGGCTATAATTTGAGCTATTTTTGGGTGATGGTCTATCATGGCGGGGCCTAATGGTTGTTTCGTTAATCTACCACAACGGAAAATTCCATCGTCTGGGCAGTTTCTCTCTTCATGGCAAGATTTTGCAAAGCAATTTATTGGTGGGGCCCACATACACCTTGGTTAGGTTGGTAGCTGAAGCTTTTAGTGTCTGCTTTTCTTTTCTTGTGATACAAGGAGAGCTTTCTAACGGGCATAGGGGCCCATGGTTTGGTGATATAGCCATTGATCTGACAGACTGTGGTGGAGGGACCATGACTAAAAAATCTACTACATGAGGTAATCATGACCTTTACAATCATGTTCTATGGAGGGAGAAAATACTTCAATGGTCCACATTCAATTATATGTCAAGTATTGGATGGTTAGGTTCTTCCAATCTAGGAGATCAATAGAGCATGGTCCATCATGATGGAAATTAAAGTTTGAGCCTATCTTACTCTCTCTTTTTTTTTTTTTGAGAGGCAACAAATAAATTTATTGAAAAGCCGCCCGAAGACGGAAAAGAATACAAAGGAAAGGAAACACAAAAAGAAAGAGACAAGCAGTCCTAATGAGAAGTAGCAAAAGGGGTCCAGCTTTTCACGAGACGATAGACATCTCCAATAACCTTCTCCACGGAGCAACCCCCACTATTGAAGCATCTCTCGTTTCTTTCTTTCTAGATGGCCCAAAAGATAGCTATCAAAACGAGGCCCGCCATAGCTTTCTTGGCTTTACTGCCACCGCTCCCATGCCATGCCCAAAGAAGCGTATCCACCGAAGCTGGCATAACCTAAGGCATCTGCAAGTCGTCCAATAACGCGTCCCACACCGAACGAGAGAAAGGGCAATGGATGAAAAGATGATCAATAGACTTTGCATCCCTAATGCAAAGAAGACAAATATTAGGGAGAATGAGACTCCTTCGTTGAAGATTATCAATAGTTAGAAGCTTCTTCCGACCAACCAGCCAGACGGAAACTACCACTCGAGGAGGAGCACCATAGAACTAGTGGTGAAAAGGGTGCGACGGGCCGGAAGGTCTCTGTTGCGATATGAGAGTCCTATAAAAGGAGTGGACAAAAAAATTACCAGAACGGTGACCTTTCCACTTCAAAGCATTAGGATGCAAGACATCGGGGGCGATCGACTTGAGAGAAAAGAGTAGTTCTGAATATTCCTTCGCCTCGATATCCGAAAGGTTCCTACGGCAAGGAGGACACCACACCACCGCGGAACCAATAATCTCATAGCAACGTGAAACCGCAATAGATCTGTCCGTGGCAAGAGCGGTTATCCTTGGGAACTTTTCCTGAAGGACCGAATCCCCGTACCATCTATCTTTCTAGAAGCTAATCCGATTCCCATTCCCGACTTGGAAGAAACAATTGTTTTGAATCAAATGTTCAGTAGCCGCTTTACCTTTCCAAACATAAGAAGCCCAGTAAAGAGATGATCTTTTCACGAACCAACTTCCAACCCGAGTGTCGTACATGTCAGCTATAACCTTTCTCCACAATTTGTGATCTTCTGAAGCAAACCTCTAAATCCATTTCCCTAGGAGAGCAACATTCATTTCCCCCAACTTCCTTATACCAGCACCCCCTTCATTGATAGGCTTGCAAACCTCTTCCCAGCGAAGAAGATGAAATTTCCGACCCTCAGAATTTCCTCTCCAAAAGAAGTTCCTTCCCAGCTTTTCCAATCTATCCAACACTGAAGCTAGACATTTGAACATAGACATAAAATAAAGAGGCATATTGGAGAAGACTACTTTGATAAGGGTGAGCCTCCCACCATAAGATAGGAACTGCCCTTGCCATGTAGCAAGCTTGCTCTCTTTCCTCTCAATAACCTTGTCCCATAAATGCTTAGGAGGCTTACCAATGCAGAGGGGAAGGCCGAGATACGTAGAAGGAAACTCCCCAACCTTACAACCAAAGACGTTTGCCAAAGAGAGAAACTCCTCATTAGAAACGTGCACCCCTAACATTTCACTTTTAGCGACGTTGATCTTAAGACCTGAGACCGCTTCAAAACATAGGAGAATTTTTCTGAGATCGTCTACCACATTCACATTCACATCACAAAAGAGAATCGTGTCGTTCGCATATTGAAGTTGACTGATTTGATTCCCTCCTTCTGCCACTTTAAAACCAGTTACAAGGCCCCCTTCTTCGCCTTTATGCATCATTTTGCTGAGGGCTTCCGCAACAATCACAAATAGATACGGGGAAAGCGAATCACCTTGTCTGAGACCTCTCAAAGAACTAAAAAAACCTTTGGGAGAACCATTAACCAAGACCGAGAAAAAGGCTGAGCCAACACATGACTTCATCCAAGCCCTCCACTTGCGTCTGCAGCCCATCCGATTCAACATATAATCTAAGAAGCCCCAATCGACGTAATCATAGGCCTTTTCAAGGTCTAACTTGCACACCACCCCACTTCATTTCTCCCTATGCCTTGAGTCAATGCATTCATGAGCAATGAGGGCCGAATCAAGGATTTGTCTCCCCAACACAAAAGCCCCCTGATTGTCGGCAATAACCTTAGTCAAAACCCCCTGGAATCTTAGCGACAAGAACTTAGCTAGAATCTTGTAAGGACTTCTGATCAAACTGATAGGCCTGAAATCCTTAAGCTTTTTCGCTCCTTCTTAGGGATGAGCACTAAGAACGTAGCTCCCATATCCATAGAAATTCGATTCTGATCGTAAAACTCTAGCATGAAATCCATGAAGTCCTTTTCAATCAATGTCCAAAAAATCTGGAAGAAGGCAATGGGGTACCCATCTGGACCCGGGGCTTTGTCCCCACTCAGGGAGTCAATGGCCGCTTTAACCTCTTCAACTGAAAACGAAGCTTCTAAAAAGGCAACATCCTCCTCCGAAAACATGTCAAAAGACATGAAATCCAACTGCGGCCTGTTCCAATCTTCCCCTGATAGCAATTTATTGAAATATTTGATGGTGGAATCGCAAATCCTCCCCTTATCGGTGGCTGTTTCTCCCTCAATTAGAAGGCTGCAAATCCGATTCTGTCTGGCCCAAGCACTAGCAATATTATGAAAATACCGGGTATTTTTGTCACCATCCTTGAGCCAAACTGCTTTAGAGCGCTGATGCCACTTGATTTCTTCTTCCTTAGCCTTGGCGGTCAAAGAATTACGAAACAACTCTCTTTTGGCAAAATCTTCCTCCGATAAAGGCGCAACTTCCTCCGCAATGTCTAAATCGTGAATTTCCTTAGACAACAAATCAAACTCTGCTTCCCGAGCTCCCCACACCTCCTCCTTCCAAGACTTCAGTTTTTCTTTCAACATTTTTAATTTCTTGCTTAGCCGAAAATCAGCATAGCCAGCTGGATCCATAGCATTCCACCACTATGCTATCAAATCTCTGAAACCTTCAATTTCCAGCCATGCCAGCTCGAATCTGAAAGGCCTCGGCCCCCAATCATTGATAGAAATATCTAGAATAATGGGCCAATGGTTCGAAACAGGTCTTGGCAACCCCCCGCTGAGAGACCATTGGATACAAATCCAATCAATCAGGTGAGACCAGAAATCTATCAAGACGCCGCAATATAGCATCCTGTTGCCCGTTAGACCAAGTGAACTTAGCCCTTGCATTGGCAACTCCACCAGCTCCTGTTTAACCACCCAATCCGCAAAGTTCCTCATGCTGGTAGTAATATGGCCACCATTAGATTTTTCACAAACAAAACGCACCATAGTAAAGTCGCCTCCAATGCACCACAGTTCAGCCCACCCAGCTTTGATTTGGTCCAGCTCCGCCTAGAACTGCTCCCTACCGGAATTGGAGGACGGCCCATAAATAGCAGTGAAGAGCCACTGTTTCCCAGATGAAGGATGACGCAAGACAACAAAGGCTGAAAAAATCCCCACCGTCGTATCAACTTTTTGCCAAACATCGCAATTCCAAACTACTAAAATGCCACCCATTGACCCTTGGGCATCTGAAGAAACCCAATCGACATTAGAAAAGGGACACAAAGAATGAATTGTACCTTTATTGATGGATTGCAGCTTCGTTTCCTGCAGCTCAATAATCTCTGCTTCCGCCTTCTTGCAAACCTTTCTGACTTGGACTTGCTTGCTGTTGCAGCCAGGCCTCTCACATTCCAAGAAAGAGCTAACATTGAGGAACGACTTTACCCAATGTTCCCCGCTTGCCTCCAAAGCTTTTTTCTGTTGAGTTGTAGTTAATCGAACATTCCAGACTGAGGAGTTCCCTCCACCCCATTGGAGATTTTCTGTTCGTCGTTAAGATGGAATCCTTCTGCCTTTCCACTGCCCTCCTTTTCACAAAATGAAAAAAATCAGTAGCGTCTTTGTTCCGCAATCCAAAGGACATACCCATCTGCCCAGCAACCCGTTCAAGCACATCCTTTTGACCATTGAAACTGTTTTGCGGAGATATCCTTATCTGCAAGGTGAGCTTCCTGATCGATAGAGGATAAAGCATTGGAAATCGACAAGTTTCCAGAAACAGTTATAGGAATCGATGCCCTCAGAGGAGTTATGGCAATAGCCTCCTCCAACAACGCCTCCGACTTCGAGGTCCCTGAGGGGAACCCTCCTAATTGGCCAGTTTCTATTGTCTGCGCCTCAAGCGCCTCCTTTGAATCTTGATTGCCTATTGCTTCTGCGTCATCATCCTCTGTCCCGTCATCATTAGACAAGAAGCTGCAGTTGCTGACCGTATCATCGACGCTAGCCTCCTCTACCGACGCTAGCAGCTGAAGGCAATTGCTCTGAGGAGCGGGACACAGAGATAACCCCTCCTTTATTTCGGAAACACGTATCGATAGGGAAGAAGTGATAAAAATTTGCAGGTTTACTTCCCACGTGTTACTGTAAGTCACACGCTGCAGAGATAAAATAAAATCCGCACATGAGGGCGAGTCGCGTGCGAGGGGGATTTCTACATTTGAAGCTCGACTCGGTGCCAGTTGTAGTTGCAGGAAGCATTTGTCGCTCTGAGTTTGCCAGCTGTCCCGAACCTCCCCCAGAACCGACTCTGAATCAACACACGTGAGAGCGGGATCGTTTGGAAGAGGCTCGGAACCCGAACCTGAGACCCTTGGGCCAGAGCACTCTTCAAAGAATGGTCCCGCAACGTACCGATTAACTCATGTTTTTTTTTTCAGCTTTTACGAATGGTTCAGTGACCCAAACCATTGACATGATGGGCCTCATTGTGAATGTCCTGGGAACCAAAAATCTCCTACTAGGAAGATCGTAGGCATCTTTGGCCTTTCTTCAGAATCTCAGATGAAACATGGACCAATTTCAGAGGCCTTGGATGGTTGCTGAATTTCAGCCCTTATCTTTTGGAACGCCTAATAATCATTTCATGTGCTTGTTAAGGTAGGTAATCTATGATTTTCAATCTCCTACCCATTGCCTCAATGGATTTTATATCCCTTCTCTTTTTTATGTAATAAGATTTTTTGGTGGTATTGATCGGAAAAAATTTGGAGGGTAGTTGGTATTGGAAGCCAAGTTCTATGGGGAGTTTTATAGTGAAGTTTTCCATCAATTCCATTGCAGTGGTGATTTGAGGAGCATGAGCACCATGCCACTATCCAGGCCCTCCCGGGTTGATTGCTTTTGAGCTGTTACTGGTTAAAATTAAAGTTTTAACCATTTATCAGCTGCAAAATAGGATTACGATGATTGCTAATGTTTGTATAATGTGCCTCAAAGCTGCGGGGTCGGTTGATCGATCACTTATGATATCCATGTGAGGTGGCTTCTGAGCGAAGGGAAAGTTCTTAGATCTCTCTGCTTTTTGTTGGGTCATACCAGGATTGATTGGGAAGATGGCATATGCTTGGAGGGGGGAGCCCAGGGTAAAAGGAAGAGATCTCTTTGGAGGTTTGCCTGTTGGTGGTATGTGATCTGGAAAGCATGAAGCAATCGTACTTTTCACATTGTCTTTAATAAACAGTGGCTGCGTTCCAAAAGGCTAAAAGTAGAGTTAATTCTTGGGCTGTGGGTCTTGTACGTTTTGTGGATTGTAATAGAATGTTCTTATCAACGTGATGCAATTTTGAGCTGGTTGGGTTCTTTATTGATTTCTCATCATCCTTGGCCCCTGCCTTGTTCCAGCGCTATGCTCATTTGTTTGGTTTAAATAGAGTCGTGTCACCGTTCAAAAAGACAATTGATAAAAAAATGTGTTTGACTACAAGTTTTAACTATCTAAACTTTCTGTCCCACTATCTGTAAATTGAGACTACAGGCTATCGGGACTATAGGTCATGATGCATTGGTTGGTCTAGTGGTGGATGGACCACTATGTGTAAATTGCTGGACTGAATGATGCCACTTGTTCAAATGGTTAAGATGGCTTGATTAGTATGATTTCCCTCGGTGGCTGATCCATGCTGGGACTCAACCCATGAGGAAAATGGATGGTTTAAAGTTGGGGGGCCACATGTTGCCTGGAAAATATTTTCAACATGTTAACATGGGAGGTCACTGTAAATTCCTTCATTCTTGCTTGTACCTCTTCAGTGTTTCCTCTTCCATCACTTAGCTTATTATCTCAAATGTTGCCTTTGGAATGCCCAAGGATTTTAAAATTATGACCATTGTTGAAAGTAGGAGGGTCCCTTCATCATACACATCCAATTTCGACTCCACTAGACTATTGCCATTGTAGCAATGCCAAGAAGGCAAACACATTGAATCATGGGTCTGAGGGAACGAGAGACAAGCAAAGAATTTTTTTTGAAGTTTCAAGACAATGTAAACAGTGTTTCTATAGTGGGCCATCAACAGGGAAATCTTTAGTGTCTCCATTGTGAACATGACACTCTCCTGAGGTGATCGGGGCCATTAATTTAGTGGGCCACTGCTTGAGGTAGGTGGGGGATATATTTATTAGAATCAGCATATTTTGTCAATTCAGTTATCAACACCCATGCACATGGGTATAGGGTGATTAGGGCTTTTGATCTGGTTGGCCAGAATGTGGGTTGGATGATGGTCGTCATCTGATCTACAACATTCAGCCTTTAATTATTGATTGTCTAAAACAGGAAAATGGATGGCTTTGGTTCATAGGTGTCTATAGAAGAGGCGGTGGGCATTGAACTTTTTTAATAGTCCCATCAAATGGGTCCAATCCTTTTGGTTCTCTAGCCAAAAAATCAGGCCAACCCACACAATTTTCTTCCACGCTGGTGGGCCCTACATCAGGTTGGGCCTATGTTTTGGATGGCTTGGATCTCATGATTGTGTGCTGTGCTGGTACATGTGATAGAGCGTAGGTGAACTGCGTTGCACATGTATTTGGGCCCTCGTTCAGAAATAACTCCTCTTTACCTAACAACCAACTGATGAAAAGTTATTTCAGCATTTCTTTCATTCTCATAGTTCAATTCCAAGCTTCATGCCTTTGACATCTAGTTACTTACATGTTGATGTGGTCTTTTACTCCATATTCCTAGTGCATTTCCCCCACTGATGATACTTAACATCCATTTAAACATTACATACATAGTCGTCATCATCTTAGCCTCCCAACAATTTTGGGTCACATTCTGAATGGTTGATTGGCAAGATTTTTACAATAGGCTGCCCACTAGACATCAACCTTCCCGTTTTACTTGGGCTCTGAACTGGCCATGGTAGAGGCTCGCATTGACAGCAGTCGCATGCCAAATTGCTTTCACCCAGTGCTAAACCATGTGGGGACAGTTGCCAGGTATACCGAGCACAAGGCGTGTACGCACATGAAATTACCTTGTATTTGCAAATAAGTTAGCGCAGAGTTGCACACATGTACTGCCATTGGACCAAAAGTGGAAAGGACCTCTTCAAATGGATTTGCTGCAAAGAATAGCCCACTATACATATTTACTGAACACACATGCTTAGATGATCATGCCTAATACTGCATTTTAGCCCTACTATTGATGATATAGATGTGTTATATATCTGCACCAATGTTGTCAAAATCGTTATCGTATCGTAAATCGTAATGGGGGTTGAATTGTATCAAATCACAAATCATATTGTACATTGTAAGATTTTTTATGATTTTCTTAAAAATATAAATAAATCAGAAAAAAATTAAAAACTCAGCAATCATCCTTTTGCCATCAGTATGCACCAAGTAATACGCATGATAGTGTTGAAGGATACTTATCTTTCCATTTTTTTTTTCCTTTCAAGAATTTTTTCCTTGAAAAAGATACGAGGATCCTTTAATAATTTATGTTCTTGTTAACTTTCTTAAATGTACAACTATGTTGGAAAAGCAACATTTGATTTTGTAGACCAACAAAAAAAGATATTTTGATTTCTAACCATGATTCCACAATGCATATAAGTCAAGATGATCGTAACCATTCATTAAAACATTCTAGATAAGTCGTATATGAATTTGGTGTTTCGACCAGTTAAGAAGTAAGATATCATTAAAAAAAGCTCTACGATTTGACGTTGAAAAGAATATATACCATTTAATTTCTTATAAAGAACAAAAAATTCTAAATGATTTTTAAAGCCCCCACCAATTTAAAAACATAAAATGAAAGCCAAGTGAAGCTTAAAATAGAAGAGAACTAGTATAATTTGCATCCTAAATCGGGATTTGAATTGTAAATTGTAGGATTCAAATCATAAAATCGTAGGATTCATTTAAAACGGGATTACCATCGTTTTACTTGAAATTTGATTCAAATCGTAAATCATAAATCGTAAATTGTAGGATTTTGACTACATTGATCTGCACATAGATCTCTACCTGGTAGTTAATCACCAGCCAGTCCCTAGCCTGGGTAAAGGAGGTGATGCTAGGGAGCATGTGGACTTTAAGCTTTTGCCCATAAGCTATGAGAATTCCTGTTTCTTATGATGATATATTTGTGCATGTGGCATCATAAGAAAGGCTGATGGGTCAAAGAACTATATGAAACTGGATTATTCTTTATCCAGCAGGATTTTTCTTTATTCTTTTCTTTCTTTTCTGCATCCGAACTATGGTTTTTAAGGTTATGCTTCTGTAAACTATTTTGGGGGACTAACCTGATTTCTCTATGTGTGCGCTTGTGTAGTGAAAGAAACTGATGACCTCCATTTTTTACTTTTGGTTTGGCAGCAAGTTTTGTACTATTGCCATATTTCACTTTCAATTATCTTGTCAGTTCAAGTGGTGAAGGTTCAAGAAGCCCGTTGGCTGATCACAGTCTACTTGTTTTACTTATTCTCATTCACTACCGAAAGTGCGTTTTGGTGGATGAGTTGACGACAAATAAAACTGATGACAGTGCCAACTCCAATTCTTATCTGAAAGAGGAAACATACTTCTCTAACAACCCTTACCGCAAGGCCTTAGAAAATGCCAGGGATATCGAATGTAAGATAGTCTCTCCTTTGTTCTTTCAATTATTTGGGATTATGTTCATTCTGCAATATCCAGCTTTGATCAAATGCATCGTCTGCTTGCAGTTGATCGTGTTGATATTGAGGGCAATGCTCACAGTGGACCACTAGTGAGATTGCCTTTTGCTTCTTTATTCGACACCCTTGGGATGTAAGTGTTTATTATGCCTGCCTTAGGTCAAATTTTTTAATGTTATTTTACATGTTGGTTTTGTAGATTTTGCTGTCAAATAGGCAACAAAACTAAAATCTTCTGTGTACCTGTTTGGTTTTCCTTCACATTTGCCAGCCACTGGAATTTCTGTCGTTTACCTTAATGGTTACAGTTATTGCCCAATTTATGTGAATGTGTTATCATCGTTGTATCTGTCAGTCAGGATATCAATCCCATGTTTCCTGCTTGATTTGCTTCTAGCAGTAGCATAGAGTCTTGTTGGAGTCTCTTCTTTTATGTTTGTTCGATTAAATTGCCTCGTAAATGTGCATAAGCATAACCTAAATGTGATCCGAATCTTCAGTTTTTTTTTTTTCCTTTGTGTTTTGCAAAAAAATAGAACCAAGAGGCCTAAAGAAAAAAAAAAAACGTAAAGCCAAGAGCCATGAACCATTCAGAACAAAGAAATGCTACAATATGCTAAAATCATGTTTCTGCTTATGCCAAATGGGTTGACTGTTTTGCGTGCTAGGAAGTTCCTTTTTTTCTTAAGTATCAGAACATGTTTGGTTTCATCTGGGTTTAAATTGTTCTCATTCACAGGCTGTTTTGTTTTGTTCATTTGTTAGAACCAGATTAAATCTAAGTGGAAGCATGGGTTGAATTTATATTTATGCAAGCTGTTGTGAAACAAGATTCATGTAGCTGACCCTAATTAGTTGGGATAGGCTTAGATGATGATGATGATGTCAGTGTTGCGAAACATGAGCTAATTTTGCAAATATTTAAGAACAGAAGTCAGCCGTGATTCTTGCAAACATGGTACTAATTGTCTCCAACGAGCAGGTTAAAGGCTTACTCTTGAGTTCTCTACTCCATAAACCAGTCAAGTAACAAATCAGTCACATATTTCGGGAAGAGAGAAAAGGTGTTCTATACTCTTGCTAGTAAACCATATAGGTGTCAAAGACATTGATAACCCTTATAAAAAATTTAAAATGGGAGATGGAAGACTACCAAGAGGCATTGAGCCTATTGGGGGAAGAATGATCAACCCAAATGAAGAAGGCTTCAGAATTTGGAAAAGGGATCTAGGGCTGCAAGTTTGGTTTGGGTCAACCTGAATCAATGGACCCAACCCTAGTTCCGGTCGGGTTGGGTCAGGTTGTCAAGGTCTTCGAGTCAGATTGGGGTTGGAATACTCAAACCTGATTTGCAATTGGGTTGGGTTCGGGTTGAGTAAATTCGGTTTGGATCAGGTTGGGTTGGGAATAATCACATGTTTTGGGTTTGGTTGGGTTGGGTCAAGTATAGAGGAATTCGAGTTGGAATGGTCTAGTCGTGTCGTGGTTTGGGTCCTGTAAGGTTGGGTTGGTCTCAGCTTGATTCTCAATCCAAACCAACCTGCTCGAGTTGCACGCTCAAAGGGAGCCCTTAGGGTCATTTTCAGCAAGATGGTACTCCCAGTGCCTCCAAGACTCAACAATGAGCCAATGGCCCTGTTGGCAAGCCAGCTGTGGAATCATTTCCTATAAGTCTTTTGCATGAAATGGCCCTTGAGGCAGTCTGTAGTCTAGGAGGTAGCTATTATGTGTAGTTGTCTGTTTATGAAGGAAGGCAGAGTTTTGAGGAGTGGAGTCTTCTCCCTTTTGCTCTTTGCTGGGAATTTGGAGAGAAATATTCGAATCTTTTGGGGATTGAAAGTTCGGAGGAAATGCTCACTAAGGGCTCATTTGGGAGCTTGTAAATGGGAGTAAATAGGAAATGGATTTGAAGGCAAATGAATTGGGAGTAAATGGCTTTACATAGTTGCGTTTGGATGGGAGTAAATGAAATGCATTTGAAATCAAAATATTCTGTTTGGATGGGAGTAAATGGGAGGAAATGCATTTGAATTTTTCAATATATTCACAGGAATATATGTGATATCCCAAATCAGCTTTAATATCTTAACTTAGTGTACATATGCGATATTTAATAGAATGATTGTAATAAGCCCATTGAAATATACACTTAGCGAAAAATGAGGAAATTTCGAACCTCGGGTAGGCCACAAACGTAAGGATCACAAACAAGCAACTTGTGAACGTTTTTTAACTGTACATTTAGATGGCCATCCTTCGGATGGTTTGGATCCTTATTTTGGTGTGATTTTAGTGATGTAGCCGATATTTGGATTGTTGGGGAGTATCATTAGCATGACATGTATATGGTGGCAGTGTTTGCATTGTCGACGAAATATCGACAATATCGCCGATATTATCGGTATCGCCGGACTTGCGACAACGAAACCCCCGTTATTCGTTTCTCTTCCAAATATCGCCGATAATTAGGCGATATTGTCGATATCTGCCGAAAATCTCTGTCAGAGAAAGGAATGTCGCTGTAGCCAGTGGCTACCCTCCACGGGACTTCTGTAGCCACCTACCCTCCACGGGACTTCTGTAGGCTACAGACTGTAGCCAACAACCCCCTATTATCGATAAAAGGGCCGATAATGGGGGGATTGCGAAAATACCCAAAAAATCGACAGAAAAGAGGAGAAAAATAGGGATTTCCATACCTTGAAGGAGGATCGTTCATCGAACGTTGCAGTGGGCCAATCCAAGCTTCCGTGCGCTGTAAGTGCTCGATAATCACCACCTTTTACTTCCTTTTTCGCAATTGATCCGTCCACCGTACATAATCAGCGAAGGAACAGGGAACTTCCGACGAAATTGGGGGGATTTAGGAGGAATTTTAGGGATTTCACGAATCTCCCCCTCTTTCGCGGAACCCTTTCGTCTGCAGTGAAGAGAAGGGGCGGTCGAACCCTTTTGTTGAAACTTGAAACAGCGCACCGCACGCTCTTATCGTGCGGAGTAAACTCTGTTGGGCCCACCTAGAATGTATGTGCTTTATCTATTCCGTCCATACGTTTTTCCATCTCATTTTAGTGGTTGAGCCCAAAATTTAAGCATCTCAAATCTCAAGTGGACCATGCCACATGAAACAGTGGGAATAATGATTTCCACCTGTTGAAACCTTCCCAGGCCCCACAGTGATGTTTATTTGTCATCCAACCTGTTCAAAAGATCACATGGACACGGATGAATGGAAAACTCAAATATCAGCTTGATCCAAAACTTCTGTGTCCCCTGCGAATTTTTCAATGGTAGACATTCAGTTCACACTTTTCCAGTGGTGTGGTCCACTTTAGATTTTTATATGCTTCATTTTTTTGCACCATATCTAAAATTATCTGTTAAGGTGGATGGACGGAGTGGATAAAATAAGTAAATCACGGTGGGCCCCACAGAGTTTACTCCGGACGACACAGCGGAGCGGATTACCGTGACCCCTGGAACAGCTTAGTGGGTGTTACCCTAACCGTGTGGGGCCCATATTGATGTAGTTTTTATATATCTACGCCGTCTATCTATTTTTTCATATCATTTTAGGATGTAATCCAAAACTCTTAGAAGATCCAAATCTCAGGTGGACCATACCACTAGAAATAGTGATGAAGAACCATTTAAAATGTTTTGTGGGCCACAAAAGATTTGGATCAATCTGATCTTTATATTTTCCGTTCATCAATACCTTATTGACATTATCAAGAGCTTCGATTGAAAATAAACATTACCAAAACCTTACAATGGGCTCTTTGGATTTTTTAATGGTGGGGCACTCAATCACACTGTTTCTAGTGGTATGGTCCACTTGAGATTTGGATCTGCATGATATTTGGTTTAATGCCATATAATTATGTGCATAAACAGTTGGACGGTGTGGATACATAATATATACATCAATGTGGGCCCCACGGTGAACCTACGTAAGGGCCGCACCGTCTTGCCATGAGTCCCGGTCGCACCTAATCCGCTCCCCACACTAGCTAGGCGCGACTTGGGTGAGACCCTGGAACCAGCGTTGTGGGTGGGATCCTGAACCTAGGGCCCACAGCGATGTATTAATTGTATATCCATGCCGTTCATCTTCTTCTTTGGCTTATTTTATGACATGGTGTAAAAAATAAAGCAGATGAAAATTTCAGGTGGACCACACCATAAGAAAAACTGGTTAATGACCATTAAACCCCTTTTGTGGGCCACAAAAGCTTTCTATCAACCTGATATTTGTTTTTTCCTTTCATCCCTGCCTACGTGACCTAATCAACATATTGGATGGTCAATAAACATTACGGAGGACTCCAAAAAATTTTTAATGGTAGAAGTTCAATGAGCACTGCTTCCTGTGTTGTGGTCCACCTAAAATTTGCATGTGCTTGAATTTTGGTACTTCGTCCTAAAATAATCTGAAGAAACAGATGGACGGCATGGATATACAACAAATACATCGATGTGGGCCCTAGTTTCAGGATCCCACCCACATCGCTCGTTCCGGGGTCTCACCCAAGTCGCGCCCGGTTTCTGTGCCGGGACGTGGCGGACGCAGAGTGATTGCGCAGTCCTCGAGCACCGTGTTTGTACGAACGGTTCAAATAAGATTAAGGCTATGTGGACCCCACAATGATGTATTTAGTACATCCAAACCGTCCATCCATTTAGAGAGATCATTTTAGTGCATGATACCTAAAATGAGTAATGTCCAAAACTCAAGTGGACCACACCAATAAAGATAGTGGGGACAATGGTTCTCACCGTTAAAACATACCCAGGTCCACCATGATGTTTATTTGTCATCCAAACTGTTCATAAGGTCACACGGACCTGGATGAAGGGTAAAATTAAATATCAGACTGATCCAAAACTTCTGGGACCTCCAAGAAGTTTTCAATGGTATACGTTCAATCTTCCACTGCTTTCTGCAGTGTGGTCCACTGGATCCTTGGATCTTTCTTATTTTTTGGTTCAAGCCTTAAAATGATCCCAAACCATGGACGGACGGTTTGGATATAACAAGTACCTCATGGTGGGACCCACAGAACTTGATGACGCACTGCAGCACCAACTGGATGATACGGTATGGCCCACATGGATGATATTTTGTGGAACAGCTTAGTGGGTGATACGGTATGGCCCACATGGATGATATTTTGTGGAACAGCTTAGTGGGTGTTACGGTATGGCCCACATGATGATATTTTGTATATCCACTGCGTACATCCTTTTCTACAGCCCATTTTAGGAAGTGGTTTAAAAAATTATACAGATCTAAATTTCAGGTGGATCACACCACTAGAAACAGTGTGATTAAGTGCCATACCATTAAAAATTCCAAAGAGCCCTTCTTAAGGTTATTAATCACTGTTTCTAGTGGTATGGTCCACCTGAGATTTGGATCTTCTTAAGGTTTTGGATCATATCCTAAAATGACATGAGTATTTGATCCGGCACATTTTTTGTCGCATATGTTTTTTAACATAAAAGCTTCAAGTGTACATTTTTTGTTCCCATATGGCCATTGATTCCAATGCTAGTGCAAGTATTTTTTCATTTTTGTATGCTACTAGGGATCAAAATGTCGTCTGGATCCGGAAAAGGAGGAGCAAGGGATATTGGGTGGAAACATGGACGACCATTGGAGGGGAATAAATATGGGGCCATATGCAACTACTGCGGCCAAGTTATACGGAGTGGGGGGGTGTCTAGGCTGAAGGAGCATTTGGCAGGGGGGTTCAGAAATGTGAAAGACTGCCCAAGTGTAACAAAGCCAGTTAGAGAGGAGATGAGAAGAGTTTTGGCTGAGGCGAAGTCACACAAGCTGCAACAGAAGGATTGGGAGAAGGATTTCAGGAAACAGCTGCGGGGTCCTGGACAGGGCCTACGTACTGTTGAGGAGCAAGAGGACGACGACGACGACGACGAGGGGATTGCATATCCCGATGACTGTGTTACGACGCGGGAGAAGAGGGAGTTCAGAGAGGCGATCCACGAGTCTCGGGCATCAGGGTGGGAGGGGGAGCAGAGGAGAAGGCTTAACGAGACTAGGCCGTCATTTGGGGGCTCCCGTTATGAGGCCGGTGGGAGCAGCAGAAGGTTTGGGGGAGGCAGTATGGGTAGCGGTGGTTCTGGCGGGCATGGATTACAGCGCACACAGAGCGCCCGCGTTACAGATGCACCCATTGCGGGTGTTAATCAGAAGAGGTTAAAAAATATATGGAACAAGGGGATCAGAGAGAGTGGGTAGCGCCATATCTAGATGGTTCATTTCGAGCCACATACCAGCCAATGCAGCTGCCAGTCCTCACTTCACAAATATGATTGAGGAGGTGCAGCGACATGGGCCCGGTGTGAAGCCCCCGACTCCAAAAGAGATTCTTGGTGTTTACCTTGATCAGGAATACGAGGAGATGCGTGCTTGGGTATGTGCACTCACTCCGAACTGGAGGCAGTATGGGGTGACGATCATGTGCGATGGGTGGACAGGACCCACGAAAATGTCCATTATCAATTTTATGGTGTACAGTAAAGGGCAGTCCGTTTTCCTCAAATCTATTGATACATCTGCCAAAATAAAAGATCATGATTACATATATGATCTCTTGAAAAAAGTCATCATAACTGTTGGGCCTGAAAATGTCATCCAAGTTGTGACAGACAACGGTAGTGCATTTGTTAAGGCAGGAAAGAAATTAATGACAAGGTACCATCTCCATTGGACCCCTTGCGCGGCACACTGCATTGATTTGATGCTCGAGAAGATAGGCCAAAGGGACTCGATCAGGAAAACCATCGAGGATGCGAGGAGAGTGACGAACTTCATATATAATCACTCTTGGTTGTTGGCTGCAATGCGCGAGTGTTGTAGAGGGGACATCGTTAGACCAGGTGCAACACGGTTCGCCACGAACTTTATTGCACTCGACAGCTTGTATAGGCACCGTGTGGGTCTTAGGAATTTGTTTAGATCTGAGAAGTACTTGGAGTGGAATCAGAGGAAGACCGATGGTGCAAAGAATACATCGAAAATAGTACTTTCTGATTTCTTCTGGGATAGAGTTCATGATGTTGTTTCCCTTCTAAAACCGATCTACAGTGTCCTACGCGCCGTAGATAGTGAGATGTGTCCTTCAATGGGGTCAATGTACGAGCTTATGAGAATTATGAAAGAAGGGATACGGACTGCTCTCCCTAATGCACATAAGTGGGTGATCGATATCATCGATGAACGATGGACCAGGACCCTTGATCATGAACTCCACAAGGCTGGTAAGTTTGTTACGTTCACCTGTATTTTTTACCACTTGCACTTGCACTTTAAGCATCACTTATGTTTACAAGTTAATGCAACTGAGTAAATAATATTTGAGTTTCAGCATACTATCTGAATCCTAGATTCCATTACAAACGCCGACTTCATGAAAATAGTGATTTGACGATGGTCGTCCACGAGGTGTTCGAACGGTTGTTCCCTGAATCGCCAGCACGATCAGAATTTGGTAACCAGGTAATGCAATTTGAGTAGATCTCGCTGATGGTAATCGATAGAATATATTTTCTTCCTCATAGTCTTTAGATATATGGGTACTTAAAATGGTGACATGTGAATCCATATGTTACAGTTGTTGCGGTTTAAAGATGCTAGGGGTACGTTCTCATCAGCACTAGCCAAAGCATCTAGATAAACGATGATGCCGTGTGAGTATAATGTTTTATTGGGTAATATGGTATAATATTAGGTAACTGCATTATAAGTCCGTATTTCAAACTAACACAAGATGCTCATGGATATATAGGTGAGTGGCGGGCGATGTACGGAGTCGACACACCTGCACTACAAGTACTTGCAGTCCGTATTCTCGCACAGACTGTATCCTCCTCCCCGTGTGAGAGGAATTGGAGTACGTGGTCACTCATACACACGAGCAAGAGGAACAAGTTAGCATACGAAAAGTTACAGAAGCTCGTTTACTGCCATTACAATATGAAGTTAAGGGAGAGGCAGTTACGGGTAGACCAAGACATGGTGGAAAATCCGGACCCGCTGGACCTGTTGTCGATAGGTACCATGGCACAAATTGGTGACGATGCTGAGGACCCACTTTATGAGTGGGTCAATCAAGTCAGCTGATTTAGACGATGCAGATGGAGGCCTTGCACCGCAAGTAGCCGAGGGAGCAGCGTCTCTTGGTATCGATGTCGATGAGGTAGTAAGCCAACAGAGGGCAGATACAGACTCCTTTGATCCTTTGATGAGGAGTTCGACACGTCATGATGATGGCGAGGAGGCATCTTCACGGCCGCCTCGTTATCATCAAGTCGTAGTGAGTGATGATGATGAGACTCAACCCCCACTTGACACTGGTCGTGGGGATGACAACGACGATGACGACGACAGTGGTGAGGGAGGTGATAGAGGCACCGACACTGATGTAGGTGGTACTAGTGGGGGTGGAGGTGGCAGTGGTGGGGGGTACATGACAGGTCAGAGCCAGTGATCCATTGGTCAGTTCACTGAGGAGCAGTACTTTGACCATGCAACTCAAGACGAGGACCATGGATCTCGTCCACCCTCGCGTATGAGAGCATCAGAGCCCACACATATGTTTGAGCGTCGTTCAAAGAAAAAAGCCGGACGTGCCGCGGCGAATGCTCTCGCACGTAGCTTGTCATCTATGGACATCAGTTCAGAGCGGGGGAGCTCTACTTCCGTCCCACCTTATATGCATGGGGGATATCACGAGTATGGGCATGGCAGCTCTGACATTCAGTCGCATTCGTCTACTCGTGGATACGAGCAGCCATCAGATAGCTCTTCGAATTATGGTCATTTGATAGGAGGATATTCGGGGTACCCGTATGACTGGCAGCAATACTATCAGGGAGTCGGGGTTGGACTTGATATATTCCCTTAGGACCCTACTCAACCAATGCCGTCGATGTATGTCACGCAGTACCCACGTTTGGGCTATCTCGTACAGTTTGGGGAGGACGACTATCAAAGATACATAAGAGAGTACCTCCATTGGTTTGAGCAGAGGATGACATGGGAACAGTACTGTCAATATATTGGTGAACAACACTACAACCAACGGGAACGGGATCCGGATGATGACTATGAGCCACCTCGTCACTCCATGTGGGGATGAAATATGGCAGAAAAGTATTATTTTCGAATTCATTTAATTTAATGTCTTAATTATTATATGGTGGATGCATTTGTATTATATAAACTCATTTTCGTTACTATTGGAGTAATTTCTTATGAACGCATGCCTTTTTGGGCCCCATTGAATGAAAACTTATTATTTAATGCATTCTTTTTGCAGTTTTTTTATTCCTGAATATGCAAATATGTGTATTTAGGCATTTCCTGAAGTTTCACTGAAAAATTCCACAATTTTCATCATGTTTCCCCCTTTTTCCTCACATTTCCGGTTATCGACGATATTATCGACGATAACGATATTATATCTTTATCTTTGGCCAGCGAAACTTGTAGCGATACCGACAATGCGAACACTGTATGGTGGACATGTGTATAGTGGCACTTTTGTTTACACGTGCAACTCTCCAAGGGAGCTCAAAAAGGCATTTCACCCCATTTACTTCCAAATCCTCTCTCGGAGGGAGGATTTCATTTACACGCACATTTACTCCCATTTCATTTTATTTCATTTACATGCATTTACTTCCATCCAAACACACGCCAAATACCATTTACCTCCATTTACTCACAATTCTACCCATTTACCTCCATTTACTCCTATCCGAACGGCCCCTAATAAGATTGTGTTGCAGTTTGGGTCCTCTAGAGGTTGGGTCAAGCTCAGGTTGACCCTCAATCCAGCCCAACCTGCTCGAGTAGCGCATTCAAAGGGAGCCCTTAGGATCAGTTTTAGCAAGATGGTACTCCCAATGCCTCCAAGACTTAACAATGACCTTGTTGGCAAGCCAACCTTGGAATCACTTCCTGGTAGTCTTTTGCATGAAATGGGCCCTAAAGCAGTCTGTAGGTTAGGAGGTAGCTAGCAGGTGTAGTTTTCCTTTTATGAAGGAAGGTGGAGTTTTGAGGAGTCTTCTCGCTTTTGCTATTTGTTGGGAAATTTGGAGAGAAATAATAGGATCTTTAGGGGATAGAAAGTTTGGAGGAAATGCTCATTTATAAGATCAAATACTCGATTTGAAGTTGGCTTCTTACCTAGTTTCTAGAATCAGTTACATCAGGGCCATATCATCAATTACATAACTTTATTGCTCACCCCCATTATGCATTACGTGGGTGAACCAGTTGGATTTCATAAAAGGGGTGTAACGCCCCTTTGGCCTTATTGGAACTATTACACATGTTCCATAATGGTGGGTCAACATTGTTGTGTTTGATTCAACCACATTCTCATCTAAATACAAGAAGATCGAAAGAGGGGATTTGGGTGTGAATCGTAGGCCTAAAGGTGTGTCTTTAGGAAGAGTTGGGTCTTCTTTCTCAATAATCCACTCATCATCAGAAGCATTATGGTCGACCAATATAGAGTCTATTTTAACTCTCCTCTTCATGCTTCTCTTCTTTAACTTCGTATTGTACATGACATAAACCAAAGAATTCAACTTTTTTTGCTCCAGTCTATTCCTCTCTTTCATATGGACCTATTATATAATGATTCATGTCAAAAACTTGCTAATATACTAAATTCCTAATTACTAAATAGCTAATTTTGATTTTAGAATATATTAAAACTAAAAGGGGAAAAAAACTGCTCAAAAGTATCCCGTTTCGCTCACAGCCTGAAGCACTGTGTGTGAGACGTAAAACTCAGATGGGAAATCTCTTCAGCTGTGTTCTTTCTCCAAAGCGTGCCCACTAATCAGCTACACAATAATTAAAAAATAAAAATTATTAAATGCTTTCATCAATCACACAAACATATTACACATAAAGAATATAAAAGTGCAAATATAAAATCACCCGGTGAATGATGCATCATGGTATCCATCACTAACTCAGAGCCAAAATCCCCTCTTTTAAATTCATATTCATCCAATTAAATATTGGTAGTAGCACGATTTTTCCTATCAGGAATCATCCTCAACATGCACTCATATACGCGCTTTTTATCTCGAGGTGCGAAGAGAACTTGTCCGAATAATGTATATGAGGATTCAAAATGTACCCGGTTGCATGTAAAGGGTGATGAAGCTGTGGAGTCCATCTTCTTGTTCTAAATTGGAAGATATTTCTTATTTACTTGATTGTAATTGAATCAATATTCTCCTTTGCAGAGTCCATCAGTTCATAAATAAAGCCCATTGCAGGCCTCTCTTCTCAATCTACTTCTCTTAACACACTCACCAATGGCATAGTGCTCTTCACGCACAAGGAAATCCGGGCCAAAACTTCGTATCAAACATTATGAGGGCTCTACTTTCACTCATTTTGGCTTTTTAGCCCAAGCATAAGATGACCACTTCTTTGACGAAAACATTGCTTGAAGAGCTTTTTTGCTTATAAAGACTTTTAAGGGTGAGGTACGTAGTGGCAAAATGTGTCATTGCTGGTTGTAGAAGCTCAATATTTTTTGTAAAGCTTCTCATCATGCTAAGAACTATCCCATGCCCATAAATGAACTTTATAATTTCTCTTCCCTAAAGTGTCTCGGAGTACATCTTCATCTTTCCTATATCTTCCAACATTAAGTCTATGAAATGGGCTGCACATGGAGTCCAATTTAACATTTTTCTCCTCTCCATCAATTTCTTCCGGGCACTCACATAGCTTGAATGATTATCTGTAATAACATGCACCACATTCTCTCCCCTGATTTTTTCTACAACATCATCAAGATACTTGAACAATAAATTGCCATATTTTATAGAATCTGAAGCATCAATGGACTTATAAAACATTGTTCCATCTGGGCAATTTGTTAAGAAAATGATGATGCTTCTATTTTTACCATACGTCCAACTGTCTGACATAATTGGCGCAACAATGTGTTTTCCAAGATTCTTTATACCCTTTCATTAAATTTTCAACATTATTTGCTTCTTCCTGGAGTATCCATGTCTTCATCTTATGCATAGATGATAGCTTTAAACCAGGTCCAAACTTTCCAATAGCCCCACACATAGCAGGAAAGTATAGGCTATTGCACTAGTTGAATGATAATGCATTCACATAAAAAATCTTCCAATCGCCTTACAAACTTCTTTCTGTCTTCCTTCTCCACTTCGAATTTAATGTCACCTGTCGTCCTTTGCTACTTACAAATTGATCTATTGGACCTCGTGCTCTTATCGGTTGACTTACCTTGCCAGCACTAGAACCGGTACCACTATCAACCTTATATATGTCATTACCACCACCCTCCACGCTACCAGACTTGGATAACTATGCTGATCCCTCTATCCCAATGTCACGGAACACCTCATTATTTATTTATTTATTTCTTCATGATGATCCTTAAGAGCCTTTGCACACTCCAAACTTACTTTTTTCTGTTACTTTTGGGCATGGCTTAATCTTAACATGGGTTCTGGCCAAGCGATGCTTTAAGCGCATCACCCCTCCTATACACATTTGCCCACAAAACTTGCGTAGTACATAATTCCTATGCATTCTTGATCAAGGTGTCCCGTAGCGGTATCAGTGGGCGTAGCGGTGCCCACCGTTACCGATACGGATACGGGACGTATCGGCCGATACGACCCCCGTTTTTGATCCCGTATCGCGTAACGGGCCGGCCGTTTCCGATATGTGTATCGGCCGATACGAATCCGATTTGGGATACCTTGTTCTTGATTGATCATCAATAACATATTTTGATGCAAAATCTCTTTCCCTTTGCCTTCTAACATCTCTAATCTCAGATTCTTAATTTACTGAAACACCACAAATTCACATATCAACAAATATACACAACTTTTTGTAGGGCCATAGCCACACTATAGAAAATAGGTGAATAAACATTATGCAACTAACAATGGCTGTATGGAATGTAACAATGAATAAGTAGTAATAAGAACTCAGTCATTCAGTCCTAAAACAGTGGTTGTAGTGTATGCAACACTAAAACAGGACATTTCGAATTTTCCATGCAAAGCGGGTCTCTACCTGGGCCATTTTCATGCAAAATGGGTCTACATGTGGGCCATTTCCATACAAAAATAGTAAAACAGTGGCCTCATGCAACCAATTCTTGTCAAACAAGCTTATTCTACAGAACCGACATCCCAAGATGGAAAAAAAATTAAAAAAGGCAATCAAACAGGGAAGAAAAAAATGGCAATCAAATAGGGGAAAAATGAAAAAAAAAGCATAACAATATAACTAAATGAGGTTAATAGTAATAAACATACCTTTAAGCTCTTCCAATCAAGAAAAATCTCAAATCGGAAGGTCTACAGCTGCACGGATGTCAGATTGGGGACATCCTTATTTGTCCTTTGTTTCTGGTCCAAATGCCTATGAAATTCCACCTGTAGGATCCTTTGATTTGGCCGATCAAACCCCTAAAATCTTGCTTCAAACGGATGTGCATGCCGAGAGAATAAAAAATCCCAATTTATTTTTCTGCCGGAAGCAACACCATTGGAGTTGGGAGAGTTTTTGAAGATGTTCAAGTTATAATTTTTTTTCAACTCGTGAGTCCGATACTAGTTATCAGACCTAAAGTTTATCCAGTGGTACAGTTTTGAGCTAAAATCAAATGGTTAAGATTGTCCGATTGGTGTAACTGTATGAATGGAGAATGACCATGATAGGGACCACAATTTGGATGGTCCATATTGATGCAAGGTACTGCCATGTGTGCTGTATATGAGTCATCACCATTTCCAAAAGAGCCAAAAGTCTACTATTTTAAATAACTTGAAAAAAAAAAGAACGATACATGCTACGTACACCATAGTGCACGCTACATGGGAGCCACTCTACGTAGCGTTTTAGCTTCGCTACGTTACACTCTACGTAGCATATGCCACCAAAAACATCGATTGGGATGCATCCCACAGATTGCACAAATTTCGGGCCATTTTCGGGCTGATCAAGTGTACTAAAATTAGCCAATGTATTCATCATTTTAAAAACAAAAAAGAAAAATTTTCCCCTCAAATTTCTTTAAGGAAATGGTGTGTATGGACAAGAGACGTGCATTAGTGGGATGAATTCCATGGACTGCACAAATTCTGGGCCATTTCGAGCAATTCAAGGGTCCCCAAATTGGGCTAGCACTATTCATATGTTTTTTTTTTTTTTTTTTAAATTTTTTCCCCCAAATTTCTTTAGGTAAATGGTTTATATAGATTAGAGATATGCACCAATGGTGTTTGTTATTTTCTTAGAAATGAACAATTTATTATTTATTTACTTATTAACATCTACACTTATGGTTGACACTTTGACAACGATCACCATGTCCATTTGTTGTACATTATATTGCGACTTGTAACCTGTGGTTTGTGTAATTGTCACCATTACTCATTTGTGGACTAATAATCTTCTATATTGATGTCATATATTTAGGAATATTACATGTAAGAACTTTAGAGTTAATTGGATGCTTAGTACTCTGGGCCCATTACACTGTCAAATTAATGTCCAAAAGAAAGAATACATATTCCTTGGTCTGATAGCACATAAGACACATGTTCAGAAGAATCATTCTCCTTTTATGTGATTTGTCTACTGTTAGGACTTCGTTCTTACCACTAGCCATGCTTGCACCACCACCTTTGGAGGAGCTCCATATCTCCAAATAAAAGTTGTGTGATTGATTTCCGCATTCCTAGATCCTCTGTTGATCTTTTGATAGAAGGATTTAACTGTAAACTAACTAGATTTTTGTGGAAGCCACCTGAGGGAGTCTTTTTGAAGCATTTGCGGCCAAACCTTCTCCAACAATTTCAATAAAGACCACTTCCTCGACCTTTGCCTCATTTAGATTCCTTCTACATGAGGGCCCCCAAATCACCTCCTCGCCAATAACGGAATAACATCTAGCCATTAACATGTTGACCTCTAGCGATAACCCAACCAGAAGTGGAAAACTTTCCCTTAGTGTAGTATTTCCTAGTCAGATATCATCTCATAATCTAATCCCCTCACCATTACCCAAGTAGAAACCAACCCCTTCTTAAACTTTCCCTTTAACGAGGTGATTCCCCTCCAAATAGATGAGGACCGATATAGAGATGTTTCCTTGATCCACAAAGAGCCTTCTTACATGCCATATTTCCTATCGATGAGGACATCCAAGCACCATACCAGAGGAGGAGGGCTGAACCAGTCTCCTTATGGCTCGACCATTACATGGGGCCCACTTGGCCCAATTCACATTCCTAGGCACGTTGAAGACCCCACGTGTATGTTTGTGCATCTTTGAGTACCCTATACTGGGAAGATGCACGTGGGCTTGCATATAGGAGCTTGATAGACGCATCGGACTAGGGCGGTAAATGGTCGGGTTCTGGGCGGGTTTAGCCAAAACCAGACCTGCCCATTTACTAAACGGGTCTGGGTCCAAATTTTAGACCCAGACCCTTTTACAAAATGGGCGGGTCCGGGTCGGGTCGGGTCCAAGTCAGCCCATCAGACCCATTTATAAATGGGTCCGGGTCTGGTAGAGGGTGATCCACCCAGACCCATTTATAAATGGGCCGGGTCTAATGGGTCCGGGTCTGGATCAAGTATGCAAGCATTTTACAAGGCTTAAAACCGGGTCTGGAGTCTGGACGGGTCTGGGCTGGACGGGTCCCTTGTAACATAGACCAAACCCGCCACTTACTAAATGGGTTTGGGTCGGGTCGGGTCGGGTCGGGCCTAATATAAAGGAAACCAGACCCAAACCCGTTTAACAAATGGGTCTATTCTTGGACCCAGACTCGTACCATTTAACAAATGGGTCGGGTCTGGGTTGGGTCTAAATGGGTTGGGTCCGGGTACCCCATCGGGTCCACTGACCCATTTACAGCCCTACATCGGACCATTGGATTGAGTGGACACGCTGATCGGACCGTTGGTTCATCATTATCAAACATCTTGATTGTGGACTCCCAATGGCTAGAAAATAGTTGAGTTGTTTTTGGTATAGCTCATATTTGTGTTAAGATTAGGGAGTTATGAACAACTTTTAATTCATTAAGTGTATTTATATTGATAATCTTTTCTGAGAGCGCCTTTTTGTAAAATGTCCTTTCTGAGGCTATAAAGGGTTGGACGTCCCCACCCTGGCCATTATGCATGTTATGAACGAAAGAGATTTCTCTCATTTTGCTTTGAGATGAGAAAAATTTCAATCCTGTGATTGGATTGGTGGTGCGAAGCTATGGAGAGCAATTACCTAGTTATCCTTTTTTTTTTTTTTTTTTTACTTTTCTCTCTTCTCAACAAGGTATCATCTTCCCTCATCTTCTTCTTTTCTTCATTCTTCATTCTTCATCTCTTCCTTTTTCTTTTCTTCTTTGTTACCATTCAAAACCTAATCGACTCATCTCAAGCCCAAACCGACTACAACCGACCGTCCTTTGCTATCCACACGAACAGCCTTGTATAGTGGCCTCTTGTTTGGTTACGAATGCTTTTCCCTTCCCTTTGCTTCCCTCTTCAAAAACCCCTAAACTAATTTCACCAAACCCTAACCCTAAAATTTTTCAAATTCCAAATCCTCAATTTTTCCAAAGCCAAATCCCCAAAATCTGAAAATCCTTTGGCCAAATCATAAATCCCTAATTCCCATAACCTGAAACCAGTGTTTCCATTGTCGACGAAATGTCGATATTATAGGCAATAATATCAGTGTCACTACACTGGTGACACCGAAACCACAAAACTTCGTTTCCCTGCCAAATATTGGCGAAATTTAGATGAAAATTTCGATAAATTTTGTTATCGTAGAATTTTGGCTTCTATGAACTTGCGTAAATACATAAAAAATAAAAAAACTTTCATTTTGGTTTTTTTTTAGAAGATTCGTCTGAGAGAGTGATTCGTAGTACCTGTTGAAGCAGATTAGTTGATTGGAAGCAGAATCTCATGGGCCAATCATGGATCGATCAACTGATCGTGAGCCGGTCTTCGATAGGAAAAAAACCTCAAAACAATTCCCCTTTTCTTCGATTGGATAATGTATTTAGCAAGAGACATGGATTTCGGCGATTATTTTGGAAATTTGGGTGGATTTTGGTTGGAATTGGGGTTTTGAAATCCATCGAAAGAAACCCTCTTTTCCGAAAATACATTCCAAAAAACCCTCGATTTCATTTTTTACAGGGACAAGAAGATGCAGCCTACGACTTGCGGGTAGCATGTCTTTGTGGTCGGTGCTCTGTGGGCCCACCATGATGTAATGTGTTTTATCCACTCCATCCATCTATTTTTCTAGATAATTTTACAACATAGAGTAAAAAAAATGGGTGATATTATCCACTCCATTTCCGGTTATCGGCGATATTAATATTGTTTCTTTATCTCTAGCCAACAAAACTTGTAGCAATACCGACAACAACTCGAACACTGCCTGAAACTCATATTCTTAATTCTAGAAAACCCCAAATCATAAATCCTTTAAACTCAAAATCTAAAATCCTAACCCAAAACCTCCCACAACCTCAACCCTAATGTTCCAAACCCTAATTCTTCTTAGCCTATATACCCCAAACCCATTTTCCACATTCCCTAGCCTTTAAACAATCCTAACATGTCAAAATTCTTACAAGACACATGATTTCCATTGAATTCCTATTTAACCCTGTGTCAGGATGGGGGTTTCTATCTCCCATAGGTCCCGGTTAATTAATAATTTATGAGATTCGCATTGCAGAACTGTTGTAGGCTTGAATTCATACATGTTATGAAATATGAAATTTCTGAATTTATGGTAAATTAGCTTTATTTTGTCGTTCCATTGCTCTAGTTAATATGTCTTTTAATTTCATGGCATCATATTAGGTTAGATCATTCTATCCTGCATCACCTACCTACTACCTCTCTCGATAAACTACCCTCTTTAACCTCGAACCTCCACACCCACTTGCCCAAAAGTGTTATATTCATCTCTCCTAAGATGTTAAGGCCAGCTTGCCCTGCATCCCATTGCTTACAAACATCCTCCCACTTCATAAGATGGAACTAGTGTTTTCTTTCGCCACTCTCCATAGAAAATCCCTCCAAGCTTCTGTACCCTATCCCACCATCCCTTTAGGACATTTGAATAAGGGCATATAATAAACATGTAAATTTGTCATAATCGTTGACAACCCCCCCCCCCCCCCTTCTTGGCCAACATGAAAGTCTACCTTCAAATCTCTCAATAACTTTGTCCCAAAGATGTTTAGCCAGCTTCCCTATACATAAAGGTAAACCTAGATATGTAGTAAAAATGAGCCTGCTTTGCATTTGACGATAATTGTTGCGAAAGAGGCCACCTCCTCCCCTGATAAGCCAACTCCTAATAATAAGCTTTTACCTGAATTAACCTTGAGACCTGATACTGCCTCAAAACCATAGATAATCATTCGAAGGTTGACGACCTCCACTTGATATGCCTCGCACAATAGTAATGTATCATCTGCGTATTGTAAATGTGATATTTGGAACTGAGAATTATCCACTTTGAAACCACGAACTAGACCCATTGCAATGCCTTTATCGGTCATTCTACTTAAAGCTTCCATTATCACCACAAACAGATATGGCGATACAGGATCGCCTTGCCAGTCCTCTAGATGCTTGGAAGAGGCCATTGGAGATTCATTGATCCAAATTGAGAATTTTGCTGATTTAATGCATAACCAAATCCAAGATCACCATTTTTGCCCACACCCCAACTGGCCTGGCATGTAATTCAAGAATTCCCAATCTATGTGATCGTATGCCCTTCCGATGTCCAGTTTGCAAATGACTCCCTTCTTTCCTTTCTTGTGATAAGAATCAATAAGTTCGTGAGCAATCAGTGCAGAGTTCACTATCTGTCGGCCATCTACAAACATCCCATGTGATTTGGAAATCATATCTCCTATCACCACTTGGAACCTGGAAGCTAAAACTTTGGCCAAAATCTTGTACGGACTCCCCAAGCTAAAATATTAGTCATTTCTCAACCAAAATGAGAAAAAAGGACATCCAAAGACAAATTGGAGAAACAATCAGGGAACAAATATTGTCTTCATCTGATATGATTGCCGTTTATAATTATCAAATGGAAATTTTGATTTTGCATATAAAATAATTTGCAAGACAACATCTTTCAAAATAAAAAAAAAAATGCAAGATAACTCGACATGTTTTCGTTTCTTCTATTTTTTTCATGGTTTCTTCTATTTCTTCATGACGTCCACTTAAACATCAAAAGACAATTTATTTCACTTTGCAGGTGCTTGGCTGATGAAAGTTCTGTCTTGCTGCTCTATTCATTGTTGCATGGGAACTCTGATTTTTTGGAGTATGTCCTGGTTCGAACTGATTTGGATACATTGGTATGTATATACATCTTACAACTACCCATTTTGGTTGAGATGATTAGATTTGCAACTCTTGTTGTTAGTTAATGGAGAACATTGTTTCCTTTATATTACTGTTGTGTTGACAAGAAAATCACTTGAAATTTGAAACATTACCTGAGAAACTTGCTTGCACAAGTATAATCGCAGGCCAGGAGTCATTGAGCAGTTAAATGTCCTGCATAATGTTCACTATCAGTCCATTCTACTCTAGTTCTTCTTAGCTGACTTCTAATGCAGACATCTTCACAGTATGTCGTGTAAATTTATGGCAGGGTATGCTAATTTGAGCTAATGTATTTCTGTGGCAATGGAATCAACAGCTAATGCCTATTCTGGAGACGCTTACAATGCTTCAAGAAGGACGTCTAATCAAATATATATGTTGTTGATTATCCTTCTTATACTAAGTCAGGATTCATCTTTCAACGCCAGCATTCACAAACTGGTAAGAATAGCATCTATAGTACCGGCTATATATCTTCTAAATTGCTGTTATACATTTGTATGTTTTTGCTATTATTACTGGCATTCACAAGCTGGTAAGAATAGCATCTTTAGTACCAGCTACGTAGCTTCTAGATGGATTGCCATTATAAATGTGTATGTTTTTGATTTTACAGATACTGCCGAGTGTTCCATGGTACCAAGAGCGGCTTCTCCATCATACATCTCTTGGTTCTCTGATGGTTGTTATACTCATAAGGACTATGAAGTACAATCTCTCCAAGCTGCGGGTATGTCTTGGACCATCATTCTAGCTTTTTCCTTGTGGATGTGCTTGCAGAGAGTTTAGTGATGAAGAATTTACTTCAGGATCTTTCCATAAATCTCAGGCCTTTTGTCTGTCTTCTTATTGAGCACAAACTCCATTATCTTTTTTACAATGCCAATCTGGTCCTTCTAGTGTATCATACGGGTGGGGCATTTGGCATTCTATAAGCCAAAGATGTATTAGAGATGTAAATTTAGTATCCGTTCCTAATATTTTACAATCCCTTCAAAAGATTTTTTTTTTTCACTTTGCTGTGTGATATTTTTTAACAGGATGTCTATCTCCATACAAACTGCCTTGCAACTTTGGCAAATATGGCACCACATGTTCACAGGTTGAGTGCCTATGCATCACAGAGGCTGGTCAGCCTTTTTGACATGCTTTCACGCAAGTATGATGCCTCCTTCTGCCTTCTCTCCCCATTATGCTAAAAGTTTATGCAGTCACAAGCATGGTTGTTGCAAATTTGTGTACTTATCATTTCCCTGAGTGTAGTTATTTACTTTTGGAACAAATAAAATACTACTATTTTTCCTAGCTTCATGGATTTCGTCCTGCAATTTTCTCCAGGTATACCAAATTAACAGAACTAAGGAATGATAAGATTCTTAAAGCGAAAGCAAACTCAGTAGAAGGGGGCAGCTTAGCAGAAGAAATGGTATTCCTTTATAGTTCTCATCTCCTTGACAATTTGGATGCTTGGAATTCTTAGGGGTTTGTTTAATGGGATGCATGCTACCCCAGATCCTAGTTGGATAAGGGTTGCTCACTTCTGATTTGAGGTGAAACAAGCAGGAAAATGAGAAGCCAGCTAATGTGGTTTGCTTTCTCCCAAGCTGCCACCATAGTTCTAAAACTTGGTGGACCGACTCGAAACTTGGCCAATTGATGGAGACTCACTGCCTGGTGTGACTTGGTTGAGTCTGGACAAGACTCGTCGAGTTGGCTTGAATTGCTGGCCGACTTGATACAACTTGGCATGACTCGACAGAGTCTCTGGCCCATTCGGTGGTGTTTTGTTTTTAAACTAAAAAATGCATGATACAAGAATCCAAGAAGCAATCTAATCTATCAGATTCAAAGCAGGTAAGATGCTACCACCGCACTACATTGCATGGCTGTCTTCTGTTTTGGATATTTTAATTACTTAAGCTATTTTCAACCATTTTAATGCATTAAAAAATAGATTTTAATTGTTAAAATATCAAGTAAAATTCGTTAAAGACTTGGTCAAATCTTCGAGTTGACCTGACCCCAGCTAGACATTGAGTAGAGTTGAGTTTTGAATTTTGAACTATGGCTGCCACAAGGGCATAGCTGATTTGTTTCTGCTAGGAAGCGATCCAATCCTGTTTAGCTTATTGGGGTCATTGACCCCAAACTTCATGATGGTAGTTTTATTTTTCTGTTTCTCCACAGCGTTTGTAGCCATGCCTTTTATACTAAAAGAAGGTTGATTTCATTGCAGTCGACGGAGTTGCAAATTACACTGATTTCCTAAGAATTGTACTTGAAATCATAAATGCCATCCTTACATATGCCCTGCCTCGCAATCCTGAGGTATCATCTGATTAGTGATTATTGATGACTGCAATTGTGCTTAATTGGATTGTATGTGATAACCTTATTCGAGATGATGTCATTAGATAAGATTAACCTTCCCAGCCCTTTTTTCATGTGGTCTTGATGCAATTGAGCAGGTCGTGTATGCAATAATGCACCGACAGGAGGTCTTTCAGCCTTTCAAGAATCACCCACGTTTTTACTGAGCTGCTTGACAACATTTACATTGTATGCCTTCGAATCATTCATTTGAACATTTTAGCAATTAGTGCTCTCCAAAGCTGAGCACGACCTTTCTGCATGTCTTTCTATTTCATCTCCCTTGGGAACTGAACATGTTTTTATGACTGTCTTCCTTCATAGGTATTAGATTTCTTCAATAGTCGCATGGATGCTCAACGAATGGATGGTGAATGGTCTGTGGAGAAAGTCCTCCAAGTCATAATCATTAATTGTCGATCATGGCGTGGTGAAGGGATGAAGGTGAATGCTTATTTTGATGTTAACTGCATCCTATTATTACATTAGATTACTTAATTCCTTTCTTATAACTGCCAATCTGTTCACATGTGGTTTGGAAATTTTGGAATTGAGCAGATGTTTACTCAGCTACGATTCACATACGAGCAAGAGAGTCACCCTGAGGAGTTCTTTATTCCATATGTATGGCAGCTAGTTATGTCTCATAGGTATTATTCCTACACTTATTTTGGACATTCTAAACATAGGTATTATGTAACAGTATCCGTCGGTGTGTAATGGCTTTTTTTGGGGGGGGGGGGGGGGGGGGGGGGGGGGAGTGGGGATCTAAAAAATTGTTGGTAAAAATTCTAAAAGAAAATGAGGATCTCAAGTATGTATTCTTTTCTAGTTTGGACATTTATTTGATGGTGTAACAGGCCATTCTTTGCTAAGAATGTTGTTTGCTGGACAGTGTCAGCTTGACCTGCTGAAACTCGGACAAATATGCCCTAATTGAACACAAATCAAGCATGATTTGGTGGATTAGGGCCCATTACATGTAAACACAACAAAAAGATGGAAAAATGACAAAAAGTTATGGTTTACCCCTTTGGGTATTTCCCAAAATGATCCATTCCGCCTCGATTCCAATTAATCGTAGTCAAATTTTGTGTTTTTATCCTTAAAATAGGTCTAGATCTAGTTTAAAATTAGTTTCTAAGCTTCCTTCATGGTTGAAATGGAGAAAGAAGTGGAAAAACAAGAGAGACAAAATAAAATCAAGATGGACTCTTTACATTGTGCCGCCACCCCCCCCCCCCCCCCCCAATGACAGGACCAATACACCCTCTTATCACGTAATGGGGGTGACCATTTCCTTTACGTATCGGCTGATGCATATGAAACAAAACTGTTTTTGAATACCATGGTCTAAACCCTTGTTGAAAAGACGAAGCATGTGAAAACAACCGTCTTGTCATTACACCGTGTCACAACACACCTGGACTGATTTCTGGAGTTTTGAAACTGCAGAACTAGTATGTGCTTTTATTGTCACTTTAGACTGCAAATTGTTATTCATATTAGTTTTCTTCTACCTTCCTTCCATTTTAATGCACTAGTCTTTGATGATATCCAATTTAATACATCCGTTGTTTTAGTTAGCTGCTTTTCTTAGAAGTGTGGCATTGACTGATACTTTCATGCCATGTCCATTTTGTTCAGCACTTTCAGTTTCAATCCTGCTGCCATAAATTTGTTTGCTGCTGATATGCCCATGGAAGTAAGTACTTTCTTCCCAGCGAGTGTAATGCCTATTGTTTCTGTCAATTCTCATATGATCATCGTTCTAGTGAATATTACGTTTCTTTGTATTTCCGGGCGAGTTATATCTTCTTCTATGAAGTCATTTATTTTCAATTCCCATTCTCAATTTATTTTCAATCCTCATTTTTAATTTATTTATTTAGCTTCAGTGGTAGACCTCCCTGGCATGAAACCAAACTGATTTCTTATACATTCATCTCAGGCCTTAGTGGATGAATAGAGGAAAAGTACCGTGATACCTATTCATAAGAATAAAGGAGACATACAGAGTTGCACTAACGATTGTGGGATTAAATTTAGGAGCCATATTATATAACTCTGCGAAAGAGTGATTTAGCAAAAGACTTAAGGCATGAGGCGATGTATCAGAAAATCAGTTTGGTTTCATGCCAAGGAGGTCTAGCATGGTAGTTATTTTCGTGCTAAGACAATTGATGGGGAAATATAGAGAGAGGAGGAAGGATCTACACGTCTTTATTGACTTAGAGAAAGCTTATGATAGGGTGCCTAGAGGGTTAATCTGGTGGGTGTTGAGAAAGAATGGAATTTCAAGAGGATATTGACATGATTGAGGATATGTATGAGGGAGTAGTAAAAAATGTGAGGACCACCAGTGGAGAGAAAAGTGAGTCTCTATCACTGTAGCCCGCACCTTTTCGCATTGCTCATGGATGAGTTAACGTGGCATTTGCAGCCAGAGGTACCAACTCCCATGGTGTATATTGTTTTGATTGACAAGGGAGGGCGTAAACATGAAGCTAGATTTATGTAGGGGTGCTTTAGAATCTAAAGGATTTAAAATTAGTTGGACCCAAAACAGAGTATGGAGTGCAATTTTAAAGAAATAGGAGTGGGAACAAGGAATTAGTTAAGATTGCCGAGTAAGAAGTTACCCAAAATGACCACTTTTGATATTTTTGGTCAATAATTCATGAGAGCAGAGAGATTGAGAAAGATGTTGCCCATAGAATTCAAGGGGTGGAAGAAACGGAGATGTTCTTTTGGAGTTTTATTGATCATCTTGTACCACTTATGGATATAAGACCAACATGCTTTATGGAATAAAATGTTTTGCAGTTAAGGAGCAACGTGTTATAGGATGAATGTGACTGAAATGAGGATGTTAAGATGGATGGGTGGCTAGGACCACGAAAGATAGAATTAGTACTGAATGAATTTGAGGGAACTTAGGAGTATAGCACTAATAGGTACTAAGATGTGGTAAAGTAGACTCAAATGTTTTGGTCATGTGCACAACCTAGACCAGGAACTGTGCCGGCTAGGTGAGTTTGTAAAAGTCGACAGCTCGAAAAATGGCAAGGGAAGGCCCAAAAGGACATGGGGTGGAGGTAGTAAGAAAAGACTTGATGATGTATGGTCTAACTGAAATTATGGCCCTGATAGAGTGACTGGTGGAAAAGGATTCATGTAGCTGACCCTAGTTAGTTAGGATAAGGCTTAGATGACGATGAAGTAGATTTATATTCAAACTAGGATATTTAATTAGTAGCCGTTTTTTGCTTTTCTTTTTTTAAACATCTGGAGTTTATGAAAGTTGGAACTTGGAAGGCTGATAGTAAGAAGCATTCCCCTCCAATTATGTTTGTTTTAAAAGTGAACTATCATCACTTTTGATAGGCCTCACCTGAATTTGTGTTTTGATAGGCCTCACCTTGAGGAAGAAAAGTAAAGATTCCATCAACAACGGAAGTAACCACAATATTTTCTTAGAAGACTTTAATGGCTTAGTTAAGTTACTTGTGACCAAATACTTAAAATTGAACTTCTACTACGCATTTCACCGGAGTCCTGTACTTGCTACATGCATGCATAGTTGTTACAATCCAATGATTTAGGATTCAAATTGAATCTTTGGCAAAACGATTTTGAATCCCTCTTAGATGAATCCTACAATTCTTTGATTCAACTTGGGGATTTTTATGGTAAAATTCCTCATAAATCACAAAGTTTACCAAAGAATTTTCCCACGAATTGAATATCTCTTGGTAGTTGCTTTTTGATCTGGGAAGTTACGAAAGTACCCTCATAGATTGGTTTTCTTAATAGGAAATGAGAAAAATTTTGGGGCCTACATGGTATGTTTATGACATCCAACCTGCCAAACATATGCATACAATCATGATAATCACACGGACCAAAAAGTCTTTCTAATTGAATCACCAGAATTGGGCCTGCATGTTCATTTTGATTCTTTTATGGTGTAGCTCAACCTATGTTTAGATCGGCCAAATTTTTGGTTCTTTTGAACATCATGGGCTGATTACTTTTTTTGGATGGCTTGGATATCATACAAATATGATGTGGGCCCCACAATTCCCCACTTTATGACTTTCTAAAGAAAAAGTATATAGTGGGCATTATGGTGGTAGTTTTCATTGCTCAAAAAGCACTTGCCCAGCATTTCGGTTGGTCGAGGCATTATTTGGTAAATCCCTAACTTCTGAGGAATTTCCCGATACAAATCTCTTCAAATTTTACTTGTTCTCTTCTTTTTAAAATTCTAATTGACTTCATCTTAAGCTTTTTAGATTGGTGGGGACTTTAAGAATCTTTTAAAATAGGTCAATTATTTTATTTTATTCTTTATAAGAGGTTAAATAAAGAATCTTCTCTTCAACCTTAAACTGCGGCCCACTGCGATGTGTTTAATGATAGCTACTCTGACCCATCATGCATGCCCTCCCATGTTTGGCCATGGGCCCAAAATTATGTCAATCCATGACTCAGGTGGGTCTCACCATACGGAACAACACTTGAGAGACATCACCCTCCCCCCTCCCAAACCTATTCTTGCTCCGTAGCCCACCTGTGTCATGGATTGGCCTAAATTTGGGCCCATGGCCAAACATGGGATTGCATGCATGATGGTTCGAGTGGATGTCATTAACGCATTCCGATGGGTAAAAACATTTGCACTAGATCATGACCTATACAATATGTCATGTATCTAAGTATCTGGGTTCGAATAGAGTTTCATAATTTGATTGTAAACTCACACTCAGAGGTTTATTTAATTCTTCATCTAATAATGAAAGGACTTATGAAAATATTTTTTTAACGGGCCTTATTAAGAAATTTGGCATAGCTGATTGATGGAAGGATCTGCCCAAACGTAGGCACCTCTAAGTTAAGCATAAGAATCACCAACAAATAAATAGATTTTTCATTCATTTCAAAGGTGCCTTGAGACTTACTCATGTAAGGCCTTATAAATATGCTTTTCATACGTACAAGAGGGACGTTCTTAATGTCATTGACAACTAGTGACTTGTAGAAATAGAATAGTAATCAAGAAAGATACTTAATGGATAAGAGAGATTAGTGGGATTTTATTCCATGGCTAGCTGATTTATTTTTCATAGTTTGCTGCTTAATTAGGAAGCTTGGGCATCCTTATTGATGGGCTAGTTGTGGGGCTTAGGCTTAGGCTTAGGCTTAATGGGCTTGGCTCTGGCCCATGGATCTTGGGTCGAGTTTAGCTTGCATTATTAGTCCTCATTCGGCTTGAAAGAATTTGACTTCGTCGAGTTTAATAGCCTAATATTGCTCAGAGGTTAGGATTGCCGGGAAGTATGATAATTGTGATCTGTGTAGCATCGAAGAGTAGATCGTCCTTGTCCATGGATAAGAAACTTTTGGTAATCATCTTAGCAAATCTCAATGATTGTGTTTGTAGGCAAGGCACAATGGTCATAAGTGTGATAACTTTTTCGTTGGATATTATAATCAACATGGTGCCTGCGATAGATGGAAAGATCTTCCACATTGAAAGTAGGACTGATAGGTAAATTTGGTGGGAGATTTTAAAACGTAAGCATTGGCACTAATCTTCTTTATGATTTTTGAATGGTCTCGCATTGAGAGGATGTGGCCTCTTTGAGGATCCGGGGGGGGTAATTGTTCATGACAAATACAGACCATAACCAAAATTCAACAAAGCGATGTCTTGCATTTGCATGTTGCTTATAACTTTCATTACTTGTGGCGGTTATTGCATTGAACTTCATTATGTACCTATTGCATATGGTGGATTAATCATCAACTTCTTCGCTTGGTCTCGACTTTATGGGTAGAGGAGCCAAATCGACGGCAAGACGGTGGACACACTAGTTATTGCTTCATAAAGTGACATCCTCGTAGACTTGTTGACTGAGTATTATAGGCCAAATTCATCCATGGATATTACTAGGTCCTACATAGCTATATGATCGAGAAAAGCGACTGTAATTACTTTCCCAGATGCGGCTGACCATTAGTCTAATGGTGGTAGGCACTAGGAGAACTGAAGCTTGGTCTTTGTTGCCTGTTGCTATGCAAAGAGTTTTTCAAAATAGCTCATGAACTGGTATCATGATTCGACACAATTGTCTTTAGAAGCTCATAAAGACGAACAACCTCTCGCAAAAATAATTGAGCAATCTGAGTGCACCTTGCTATATCGAAATGGTATTGAAATGAGTCATCTTGAAAATTGGTCAACCGCCACAAATACTTGATCAACTTTCTGGCCTATCTTTGGCAAATCTAGAACAAAATCCATGTTGAGCATCTTCCTACAAAGCATGTGGGATCGGTAGTGGTTGATATAATCCACTATTTTTCTTTTGACCTTCACGAGTTGGAAAACCTTGCATAACTGGCAGATCTTCACGATATCTGATTTTAGACAAGGCCAAAAGTATCATCTCCAACAAGGGTTAGGGTCTTATCACAGCTCAAGTGACTACTACATTCACTAGTGTGTAATTCATATACTCGTGGATTTACATGGTGGGTAAGAAAAGTTGTGTCCTTCGAAACAAGTAGCCATTGTGAATTCTAAATGTGAGTGTTTCGCATGCTCTCCAGTCTCCACTAAGAATGTTTGTATAAATTTGTCCAAAATCATTGTCTTCCACATGCTCACGTTGTTTCTCTTCGAATTCTGAAATAGTGATAGTCATTGACAATGAATAAATGCGCACGACGGATCAATGCATAACAACCTAATTATCCTTGCTGGCCTTGTGATGGATGATAAAGGAGAACTCTTGTAGGTAAGTGCTCTACTTGACATTATGAGCATTCATCTTCTATTGAGATTAGGTACTTGAGTGCTTCATAATCAGAATATAGGACAAACTCCTTGCCAATGCCAACCAAATAGTGACGCTAATGCCGCAAAGTCTAAACAATAGCATAAAATTCAAAATCATAAGTGGAGCATTGTTGCTTCACTTAAGAGAGCTTCTCACTGAAGAATGCTATTGGATGGTCCTTCTGATTGAGAACCCCGCCAATGCTGATGTTGGCAGCATCACGACTCACCTCAAATACCCTCATAAAGTTCGGAAGGTGCAAAACTAGAGCTTATGTCATTACGTTTGATCCTATCAAACACTTTTATTGCTGCACTCGTCCATCGAAGCACTCTTTGTTTCATGCAATCGGTGATCAGAGTCATTGTGTTGCTGAAGTCCCGCACAAAGTGTTTGTAAAATGTAGCAAGGTCATAAAAACTACGAACTTCAGAGGTAGTAGTAGGTGTCGGCCAATCAATAATGGCTTTCACCTTGGCGAGGTCCAACTCTACACCTCGTGATGAGACAATGTACCCTAAGAAGATCATGGATGTACTTGTGAAGGTGCACCTTTTCAGGTTAATGTAGAAATACTTGTGGCGAAGGACTTTGAAGATAAGACCTAGGTGATTGAGGTGTCCATCCTCAATTTATTGTAAATAAAAATGTTGTTAAAGTAGGTAACGACAAATTTGCTAATAAAGGAGTGCAACAACTGGGTCATATAACACACATGAAAGTGTTATGCACGTTTTTGAAACTGAATGGTATGACCAGCCACTCTTAGAGACTGTCCTTCATCTTAGATGTTGTTTTTCATTTGTACAATGTCGGATGCGGATCTGGTGGTATCCATTGCAAAGATCTTGACGCTTCAACTCAGCGTGCTTGGTTGGACTTATTCAATTTGTTGGTAAGTTATGTAAGGATGCTCTAGGAACCAAATCTATGGCGTGTTGAATATCTTGTAGCGGTGGTAACTCCTTAGGGGACCAAATCTTAGAAGTCATGGAGCATGGATTTAACTTCATTAGAAATAGGCTCATCATAATTAATAACAGGCTCCTTCACCTGTTGTGACTTTAGAGTGAATATTACACATTTGCCCTTGTTATCTTTTTCAAACATCATCATGGTGAGAGCATAGGAGTTGGGAAGGGCAGCTGATGTTGACGATAGAGATGTAGATGGAGGTGACATAGGTTGCAATGGGCGAAGGTGGATCCGATGACCTTGCTGTAGGGAAGTATGCGTGTTAGCCACATCGTCACTTTATACCTTTCGGTCAAAGATTCAAGGTCGACTGAGATGGAATTGGGCGACGTTTATTGGAATTATGTCACACCAATTGTCATCCTCATTGATGTCTATTTTAAAGGAGACCAAACACCTTTTGAGTTGCGGGGATATCAGTCATCAACCCACACGACCTTGTATGGTTTTTTATGCCCTTTTAATTGGTAAGTTGAGCTTAACGATTAACCGCAGTTTCAAGGGGGGGGGGGGGGGGGGGGGGGGGGGGTGGGGGGGGGGGGTTCTTTGGCTGCGATGCAAGCTCTACATAGGATTGTTCCACCTTGATGTGCTCGTCATAATACTCATGACTGTCCGGATAGTAGGGATCCTCATTACTGCAGTAATGGAGGTTCATGGTGTGCAGACACTCATCAGAAAAGTGTCATCTTTGTCTGCAACAATAATAGTCAACATCTTGCTTTCTTGCCTAGGGGGAGGATTAGGACCTTACCTTTGCTGTCATGTCCCTGTAGCACCAGCTGCCTTTGGTATGAGTTTTTTTTTTTTTTTTTTGTGGAGAGCATTGCAATGGTCGCGGTTGCCTTACAGGTGGAGTTTGCATTTGATCGGTAGCCTTGCGGCAGAGTTAAGATGGTTGGTAGCCTTGCGGTGGAGTTATAATAGTTAGAGAGGTGGT